>LFJQ01000016.1:0-2400000 GCA_001182835.1 Oropetium thomaeum | reverse complement strand
CAGGCACGGTGGCGAGGTTTTGGAACGGCCGAAGTGGGCTGGCGTCGTGGAGGTGGCAGGCGGCGGCTATGGCGGCGGCGCACTGAGCAGGGAGGAAGGAAACTCGCGCTTCACGGTGAAGTAAAGAGGAAAAGGGGGAGAAGGAGAAGGGATGTGCTGTTTTATAGGAGCTCAGAGTAGGGAACATAGGGGGGGGGAGGAGGAGTATGGTCGGCATGGCCGGCCATGCCGGGCGGTGCTCGGGCGGCGCGTGTGGGCGGCGGGGCAGTGAGAGAGGGATTGCGAGAGAGAGTGAGGGAGAGAGTGAGGGAGAGAGAGGAGAGGGCGCTGGGCAAACACTTGAATGCGGCGACGCGTGAAGCAAAAGCCGGGAAAGCCGTGTCGGGCGGGGCGTCCTGCCGCCCGCCGCTCGGTCAGGCAGGCGGTGGGCACTGTAGCCCGCCCAATAACAGTCCGATTGATTTTTATTTATTTATTTCTTTTTTTAAAGCTGGAATGCAAATCAATGAAATGGCACACTTCCCGAGCTCCAAAATTTTTGAACATTTTTGTGCAAGTTCAAGAATTTATTTGGAGCATGTTTCGTTTAGGGTTCAAGTCATGATTCGACTTCTAAAAATTCTTGAATTTCCAAGATGATTATTGCTCGTGTGAATTTTTAAGAGGTCTAAATCTCTTCCAAAAAGTTTGAATAAATCCCAAAAATTCTCTTCTAAAGTGTATTTAATTGTTATGTAAGAATATGGCTAGGGTTCTGTGGAAATTTGGATAGGCATGAGTCAGGGTTTGGATTTAATTCCTGTTAACAGGATTTCAGTAGTTTTAGTTGAATTTTTCTGCATTTTGCTATAGTGTTCTGTTGTGTGCGAAAGTTTTCATAGTGATTTCCTTAGAGCATTTTAAGCATCATTTCATTTTACTTCCAGTGTCGATTTGGTTTTCAAGGGTGTCAGCTTGCAATTTAGGGTTTTTAGTGTCGATTGATCACCTGGTGACACTGGGGTGTCACAACCAAATGGATAGAAGTTGCTCATGTTGCTAAAATTATAGCACGCAAGGCTGTCAACTTCATCAAGAAAATTTGCACCAGACTCAGCGTCATGAGGGAAATCATAACTGATAACGGTACTCAGTTTACCGGATCAGACTGCTGAGAATTTTGTAAGTAGATGAACATCAAAATATGTTATGCCTCCAAATCTCATCCACAGAGCAATGGGCAAGTAGAGAAGCAAACGGTTTGTTACTTTAGGGTCTCAAGCCACGTATCTATAATCGACTCAAGCCATATGTAGGAAAATGGGCCCAAGAACTGTTGTCCGTCCTCTGGGCATTGCGCACTACACCAAGCAGAGCAATCGGTCGCACACCCTTCTCCTTGGTATATGGATCTGAAGTCGTGCTCCCCATGGAAATAGCGTTTTAGTCGGATAGAGTGCAGCTATACGATGAACAGCGACCGAACTTGAGCAGAGAAGACGACCTCAACTTACTATAAGAAACAAGAGAGATGGCTCTCATACGATCATAGTGGTATCAAAGGGGTGGAGGCGATATCATGATCGAAACGTCGAAACACGGTCTTTTCAAAGTGGAGACTTAGTGCTCAGAAGAAACCACCAGCCAGAACAGCATAAGCTATCACCAACCTGGGAGGGACCCTTTATTGTCAAAGAGATCACCCGGCCAGGGGCCTATCTACTATGATGGGAAGACGGAACTCCAGTTCCTAGCTCTTGGAACATCAATCAGGTACATTGTTTCTACGCTTAGCCATCTTCCTAGACCTTTTCTCTTGTATCGGATATCATGTCTTCTTAATACATAGAGTATAAGTTGCTTTGTTTTTTTCCTAAAAAAACTATCCCTCGGATCGAATCCAAGTCATAGTTGGGGGCTAGATGTGTCAGACTAGCATGCATTTTAAACATCAGGGAAGCTAGATTCCTAAGTAAGATCTCCTACCACGCACATCACATGTCCTGCAACCGCTAGTCGGTTAAGCCGCTAGATGACACAACAAAAGGATTCTTGCACAAAGAAGGAAAAAGAATGACAAGCATATATATTACATAAGTTGTTTCAGTGTATCCTTAAACAAAACTACCCTTCACGGATTCTCCTCAACAATAATTGGACTGGGCGGAGGAATTGGCACTCCCTCAGGAGAACTCAGATCAAGCTCCTCTACTACGGCCCAAGCAGTAGGACCGACCTCTTCAAGGAGAAGCTCCGCGCTCTCCGGGGTGGTGCCCTGCGCCCATCGTTCTGCCACTCTTCAAAGACCGACATGAGGATAAAGCGACTTGATGACTGCTGGAGCTTGACAAGCACCGTCGCAAGCCGCCTTGGTGAGCAACGTCTTCATGTAGGAAGGAGCGCGGTTGAGGAGCTCGATCAGAGTTAGGCCTTCAGCAGCTGGATCCTTCCTAGGAAATACGAAGGCCCCAATTCGCTCAAGACACCAGGTCTATTCTCGAGTGAGAACTAACTCAGCTGATAGTGCTTTCTTCTCTACCGCCATTTAATTCATCGCTTCCTAGCCGCATCTATCAAAACAACATCAAGAAGAAGGGCGATTACAAAAAAAACATGAATATAGAAGAGAGGGAGCAATCACAATCAAAAAATAGTTACCAGCCATCGCTTTGGAGTACTTTTAGCCAATCTTGGTGACTTCCTTCTTCGCAGCTTCCAAAGAAGACGTAAGTGCTGTGATTTCCTCCTCATATTTTGCTTTTTGGCTTGAATACTTCTCAAGGAGTTCTATAAAGCAAACCGCAAGGCATGAGAATAAGTCCGTTGTTAGCTGGGTAAATAAAGAAGAGACAGAAGGAATCGGAAGTAACCTTGATAAGCCTCCGATTGTTTCTTCATATCCTCCTCTCATAGCTGAGTCCTCTCAACCATCTTGGCCTTCTCCGCGTCCAGGTTCTTTCTCTCGTCAGTAACGGCGAGGAGAGCCTGCCTGCTTTCCTTGAGAGCCACTTCCAAAGTGGAAATCTTCTCACGATCGACTGAATGAAGAAAGAGGTTAGCAACTGATAGTTTTGTGGATACAAATCAACTCACACAACTCACCAGACAACTCCTCTTTAGCCCGGGATAGGTCAGCAGAGTCAACCTCTAGCCGGCTGATGACTCCTCTGGCCTCCTTCAACAGCTCGCTCTTGCGAGTGGAAAGGGACAACATTTCCTGCAGAATAATTCGTTTATGCCATGAAGACGGTACATGTCGCCATCAAAACAATAAACAAGCGAACAAAAGGCAAACTTGTCCTATCGACCCGACCCTGGTCAGATAGTCGGAAACTAGTTTCTCAAAGCAGTCTCCGCCGAGTCGTCCCATGACCACTTCACCTAAGGCGCCTCTGCTTCTGGAAATGCCGCCGGCTGAAAGGTAGGTCCTACACGCTCTGCCGACGCCGGATCGTCGGACGAAGAAGGAATAGCGTGACTCGAAGAAATTGCCCGGAGAGGACAGGTTCGGCTGCTCCCTAGCGTCATCACCCCCGATAGGGAGGATCACCAACACGGAAACGCTCTCGCAAGGGTCCATCTCGACCTGAGCCCTAGTTGGCTCTACTTCAGCACAAGTCGGGTCAACTTGGATCAGCTCGGCCTGAGACTCCTCCGTTCGAACCTCTTCAACCAAAGGCTCTCCGGCCTGGACTTCCTCAACAAAGCAACGTCTGAGGATTCCGCCCCACCACTCGGACGAGGAGGCAAACTGGTCGACAGTTTGACGTCCTCAGCCCGACTGTACAAGTATGAAGTAATGACTTAGAGGGAAGAACATCCAACAGCAAATATCAATAAAATGGGAAACTGAAAACAAACACTCACTACTGAGAAATTCTAAGTCTTTTCAACCGGGGAGCTGAAGAGCCACTCGGAGGCTTAGAGGTCGACCTTTTCCCTGCCTTCTCCAAGTTTTCAGAAGGGACAATGGGTCTGGAAGCGTCCGCTTCAGCCCCCGCGATAATTGGTCACTTTGGAGGGTCTAGGAGGAGAAGGAGGAGGAGTTTTAGGATCAGGAAGAGGGCGAGGAAGGTCGGCGATAACCCCCAAAACCGAGTAAAAACAGTAGAGAGGGTACCACGGCATTCAGGAAGGAGGTTCTTCTCCGAACGTGAGGATGAGGAAGAGATGGAGCGGCTTTAGAGCTGGGCCCCTATGAGCTTCCACCCAAACGACCGGATAATCTCTTTCTAGTACGAATCTGGAACACAGCATGAAAACTAAATAACCTGAGCGGATAATTTGGAGCAAACAAATGATGGCACACGATGACATTACCTGAGGCCCAACGGCAGGCAACAGCGTGCTACCTATCAACCGTGCAAAATGGACCGGAGAGTCTAGTGAGTCCGCTGCGGCCACTTCGGAGCCTACTTCCGCCAGAGCATGCTTGGGAGATGATGAATCAGGGGACGAGCGGACCACAGCAGTGCCAGAAACTCGCGTGGCGGAGCTCATCTCTGGAAGGGGAGCCAAAGAAACAAATGTCTCTCTGCCCTGCACAAACAGAAGAAGATATTCGGCTCAGACTCAGAGATTATGATGAAACAATAAACGTTAAATCGAGTAATAGTTAGGCAGATAGTCACCTTGGGCCAAGGCGCCGAGGCAGAGTAGCGAGGAATACCCACCGGACAAACCCAATCAGTCCAGCGGGTAAAAAGACGACGAAGCTGTCGTTTAATGGCGGCTGTTCCTAGCGGGGGAGCCTCCACCGTGGGATCGGCTTGAGGCAGAAATTCATAGGCCAGGTGATCTCGCCGTTTGATCGGCTGCACCCGGCAACTAACGAAGTCTCCCGCCACGTGAATCCGGTCAGCCCCAGATTTTAAGTCGCTGAATGCGCTTCAAACATTCAGCCACGCCTACCAAGTCATCTCCTTCAGGACAAGAAGTCCAGTTGGGCGTGGATTGGGGCACAAGACCGTTAGGCTAGGAGAGATGGCTCGTGATTACCAACATAAAACCCACAGGAAGCCGAAGACTTGACGCTGGTAACCAGCGGCATGTCAAGGTACTTTTTCTTCCTACGAAGCTGGAAGCTGGCTCCCCCAAAGAGAGAAGGATTGGAAGAGTTGGGCTGAAGCTTCAAAGAGAAAAGCTCGTGAAACTATGAAAAATGAGGATCAATCCACAAGAAGGCTTCGCAAAGATGAATACAGATGGAAATGAGCAAAATAGAGTTGGGAGTCAGATGATGCGCTTCAAATTGGTAAAAGTGGAGGAGACTGCGGGAAAAGTCGCAAGTCAAGACTTGGAAACCGTGATCGAAGAAAGAAGGGAAGGCAATCACTTTAGTCCCCGGCTCTGGAGGGGTAGGGCCGGTAGGCTGCCATGTACTCCACGCTTTCCTCGATGATAGGAGAAACCTCCTGCGGCGAGGCCGTGGACGCCTTGACCTCTAAAATGTGACACCCTAGGTATCACTTAAGAACTCATAAACAAAAAACAATGAAAATTTAATCATGCACTTTGAAGCAAAATTCACCCTTAAGTCAATAAGCAATGTTGTTTTAAACTCTTCCAATGACATCCACAAAAGTTTTGATGAATTACAGAACACTTTTACTGAATCAGGAGTTTTAACCCCCAGTACCAAAACCAATTCTTAACAGGAAAGAATTCAAACACCCATTTTGAAGTCCATGAAAATTCCATGTAACCCTAGCAATATTTTTACATGGCAACTAAGTTCACTTCAAATTAGGATTTTGGAGATTTTATCAGAATATTTGGAAAAGATTTAAACTCCTTAAGAATTCAAACGACTTGAATTGATTTGAAATTAGTAAATTTTTAGAGACAGAATCAGGACTTCATCCTTAAATGAAATTTTTTCCAAATAAAACACTGAGCACCCACAAAAATATTGCAAATTTTCCGAGTTGATAAAGTATAAATTTCAACTGAATTTAAATCAGGATTTTGAAATAATTCAAAAAAAATCAGAGAAAATCGCCCCGCCGCCACGGTGGCCAATCCGGCGCACCGCAGCGGCACAGCGGGGCAGCCACCGGCCAATGCACCTTTTGCCGCACCATTACGCCGGCGAGATCCCGCGAGACCCTCCTCTCTCCTCCCCTCTCCTCCCTCCTTTTCTCTCTCCCGCGCTTGGCGCTCTCTCTCCCTCTCTCGGTTTTCTCCCCCGAGGCACGCCACCGCCCGCGCCGCGCCATTCACCGACGAGCGCCTTCACTCCCCCTCCCCTTCTCTCTCTCTCTCTCTAGGGCACATTAAGACGCGCCCAAGCTTCTCCACTTCCCCCACACCCCTTTTTCCTCCTCCACATCGCGCCACTCCTCTTCCTTCCTCCTCCGGTCGGACGCCCGCCATTGCCGCCCGAAGGTCACACGGTGAGCTCCGTTTTTCGGCCATCTCCGCCCCTCTCACCATGTCTAACGTGTTCCCCTCATCCTAGTGCAGCTCCCGGTCCATCAAGAGGGTCTCCGGTCCACCCGTTCGATGGGAACGCGAAGCCGCCACCATCCGCCACGACACACGTCGTCGTCGACAAACATCCGGTGAGCTTCCGTCCCCATTACGGTGTTGCCGATCCTCTCCATCACTTGTAGAAGCCTTAGGTCCAAACCCCAAGCAGAACCGTGCATCGCCGCGCCACCAATTGCTCACTGGAGTGGCCATTGGCGCCGCCTCCGTCGTGCGCTGCTCTTCGCTAGCCGCCGCTGGTCGTCGTGGCGTTTCCAGGGAACCCCTGGCCTCGCTCGAGCCTGGGGCACTCCCCTCAACCCTTCCACATTGCAGGCGAGGCCTCCCCCACCGGCAATTTCTCGCTAGAGCACCGCCCGCCGCCTCCCCTGTTTCTGCCCCTCTTTCATTTTGAATTTCAATTTCCTATTAATTAGCTAGTTTTGTAAAATGCCTAGTAAATAGAGAAAAAAGTCTAAAAGTGCTAAACCAAAGTTCCTTGGAATCCTTCGGAAATACTCCATACATCTGCTGAATCACTTCTGTGACACCCCAGGTGTCACTTAAAAAGTCATCAACAAAACGAAAACCCTAACTTACACTTTTGAGCAAAACTAGCACGAGAGCTAATGAACAGTGTTGCTTAAAACACTTCCATTAACCTACACAAAAATTTCGGTAAATTAATTTTTGAACACTTTCACCAAATAGGGGCCCTCAGTCCACAGTACATAGTCATTTCCTATCGGGTAAGAATTCACACTCCAATTTGAAACCCTAATCCGCAAATTTCACACGTAAAAGCAAAATCTACATTTAAAATAAAAAGAAATGATGTTTGAAATACTCTAAAGGATTGCTATGAAAAATTTAGCACACCACGGAACACTATAGCAAAGTCGAGAAAAATTCAACTAACAGTGTCGAAACCTCGCTGACAGGAAGAAAATCCAAACCCTAACTCATAGCTATCCAAATTTCCATAGAACCCTAGCCATATTTTTACATAACAATTAAGTAAACTTAAAAATAGAATTTTGGGAATTTATTCAAAATTTTTGGATAAGATTTAGACCTCTTAAAAATTCACACAAGCAAAAATCATCCTAGAAATTCAAGAATTTTTAGAGACCAAATCATGACTTAAACCCTAAATAAAGAGTGCTCCAAATAGATTCTTGAACTTGCACAAAAATTTTCGAAAATTTTTGAGCTCGGGAAGTGTGCCATTTCATTGAATTGCTTCCAGCTTTAATTTTTTTAAAAAAGGAACTATTTTGCCGAGCGGGCTACAGTGCCCCGCCGCCTGCCCGACAAAGCGGCGAGCGGCAGGGCACCATGCCCCGCTGTCCCGGCCGACACGGGCGAGCCCGGCGCACGTCTCAAATCCCCCCCTCGGCTTTCCCTCCCCTCTCTCCCCTCTCTCTCCCTCTCTCTTCCTCTCTCTCCCATTCTTCTCCACTGCACCGCCGCCGCCATAACCGGGACATTGCCGGCCATGCCGTGCTGTTTCCCCCCCCCCTTCCTCGCTCCACGGCTCCTTAAAAGCGCGCGCAAGCTTCTCTTCCCCCCCCCCTTCCTCCTTCCCCAAAGCTCCCACTCCCAACTCCTCTTCTTCTTCCTCGGTGCGCCGCCGCCCCACGGTTGCCGCGATCGAGCTCCCGTCGACGGCACGCCACGGTGAGAAACCTTCACCATTCTCCTCTTGCCGCTCTTCCCCATCCCGCCTAGTTGCTATAGAAGCAAGCCCGAGCCATTGCCAGGCATTGCCGCGCCGCTGCGAGCCCGCCGGAGCTCTCCCGGGGGCACCGCCCGTCGCGCGCCATGCCCCACTATATCTCGCCGGCCTTCGTACTGCCTCCGTGGCTCCCCATGTCATGTAGAGCGATTTCCCTCCCTCCCCCATCGCCGGCGAGGCCCCGACCTGTGGCGGACCGCCCCTGAAACGGGGGAGATCCTCCTCCCGGGATCCATTCTGGGCGACGTTCGTCGAAGCGAACGTTCACAGGGTACAACACAGGCATTAAAAAGCACGGATTACAGACAGAAGAAAAGTATTACATGAGTGATATTACAGAGTCTGGTTCCACAAGAACAGTTTTCATAAACAGCGGAAATGATTAAGTCTACAAGCGGAAGCGGAAGATAAAGGTACAGACTCCGACTCTGACTCTAAGCTAAAGCAAGGGGGCCTTGCCCAACGGCTCCCTGCTACTAGCCACACACAAGCAGCGGCTACTCGAGCGGCTCCCACTGGAAACTACCCCAGCCCGGAGACGACTCCTCCCAGAATTGGCCACCACTACCACCGGTCGCATCGAACCCTCCTGAAAACCACAAGTCGCAAAGCGTGAGCTTCTAAGAAGCTCAGCAAGACTAACCCGTCAACAGGCTATCTACAGCCGACACCTAGACATGCACGGCTGACCTTGGGTAGGATAATTGCAAAAGGACACGCTTTACTAAGTAGTTCCTACTTTCAAGTTTTAGCTCAAATTAAGCTCGAGAAAATAACTTTAGTAGGCACTGCAACTAAACAATCATGTTGACAAACAATGATTAGCATAAGCATCACATCATGAATATCATTCTTTTCTTGTTTCGCTTCTTAACATATGCGACAGAGAGATTGAGTAAACTCTAGACTGAGAGTGTCAGCGGTTCGAAACGATTTACACCTACAGGGTTAACCTGGTCACACGTCACGTGCGCGTCCCGGACCGCACGTGGCAACCGTTCGCTCCAGATCTGGCAAAGCTAATTCCCTCTTACGCTACCTTAACAGTGCCGCGTCCCACCAGATCACCCGTCCCGGACGGTGTCTGTGGAGTTCACACACTGTCCACCCCAGACCGCCGCCAATCAGACACCGTAAGGTAGGTTCAGCTTTGCCTTCTCTAGGCTACCTAGGTTTACTGGTTCCCATAGTCCCAGCATGTGAGCAGTACATTCAATACTCAACCAACTGTACCCCACGGATCAGACAGAGCTACCGCACACAGAACCCCGGTCTGTTGCCTTCCTACCATTCTCTGTCTGACCCCGATTTTCTTTTCATTAAACCTGAACCTGCACTCTAGTAAGGTGGAAGTTTCAATCAACTCCTAGCATATCGCGAGCAGGGTCCAATCTGCTCGACTTCTACCGAAGAGAAATCCTAAGCATAGCAGCTACATCGGGCTACCTGTACCAATATTCCATGTAGGTACTACTGGAAACATATGCATTTAGGGTTTCATTCAACTCCTATTGACCTAAATGCACATTACATGACATCACATATACCGTTGCAAAAAGAAGGATTTAAAAACAGTAGTGCACCGGGGCTTGCCTTGTGGATAGTCTTCTGGGTCGGCGACGGCGGTGTCTTCAGAAAAGGCGAGGTCCGCCTCGACAGCTACTTCGTTCACGTCGGCGTCTACATGATGCAATTTACAAAGGTGTCATTAGTAGTTAACAACTTTTTGCAGACTGAAGGGAGTGCTAACGAAAAAAGGTAGTTAGGGTTTTGTCGAGGAGCGCTTTTGATTTTTGACCTAAACCCAAGTATTGACCGAAAAGGGTAACCAAAACAACCCTAACCAATGCTATCGCAACACCAAAAGTAGCCAGGATTGCAACTAGGGTTATACAAATTGTTCCAAATTTTTAATAGTTGCGAAATAAATAAATAGGGTTTTTGATCAACTATGATTAACTGAGTAAATACTAACAATTATTAACTGCCAACAATGAAGTTTTATATTTTTATTAAAAACTAGGCTTTTCACTGATTTCGGAACAATTGGATTCACATTTTTCTGAGCTAGAATAATTTTTCTATGATTTAATTAGCTTTCAGTCGAATTAATTGATTTTTGCATAACAGGAAAAAAAATAAAGAACAGCACCGAGCCTAGCTAGGGCCGAGCCCTAGCCGGCCGGCGGCGGAGGAGCGGCGGCATTGCCGGTCGGCGGTCGGCGGCGCGGGCACCATCGGCCGGAGCTCGTCGCGGCGAGTTCGATTTGCTCGGGTGGGACTCACGGCGGCGGCGCTCGGCCGGGTCCGGCAATCGGCGCGGCGGCGCTCCGGCGGGCGGCGGCGTGTCCGGCCTTGCCCGGGAGATTCCGTGCGGCACGGGGGAGCCAGGAGAGGGAAAAAGCAGCTTGTCGGCTCACCGGAAGGCGGGGTTCACCGAGGAGCTTCGTCGGCCGAGGGAAAACGACGGCAGCGGCTCCAACCGGCGAGCCTCGGGAAAAATCAGTGGCGTGGTGGAGTTCGGGAGGGAAGGAAGAGCTGCGGCGCGTCGATTTCACGTGGAAGAATGGCCGGCTTCGGCGAGCTCGACCGGCTCGATGATGCGGTGCGGCGGCTCGGTGGGGGAGGAAAGAACAGAGAAGCACGGTGCGAGGAGAAAGAGGGAGGAAGAAGGAGCGGAGCGGCCGAGGTGGGGGGTTTAACCCGCGGCACTGCGCGCGCGCGAGTGACACGCCACTCGTGCAAGCTGCGGCTGCGCTCGGCGCTCGGCAGGTGGCGGCTCGTCCCTGCCATCACTCGCGCGGGAGAGAAGAAACAGAGAGAGAGAAGGAGAAGAAAGGAAGAGGCTGCCGGTGGGGTCCACTGACTAGTGGGTCCCACTGGTGGTGATTTTTGCAGAAACACCCCCAAGCTCCATGGAAAATTGATAAGAACCCAGAAAATGGTTTCAAGGATTGAATAATTTTTTTGGATTTGCAAATTTAAAGTTTTCATGCTAACAGATTCAAATTTGAAAAGTTTTTAATTCACGAGGATTCTTTTGCAAGTATTTAAATAGTTTCTTAGACCAAAGGAGAAAATTTTTTTCTTCTTAGCAATTTTACCCAAACTTTTGTTAGTTACTTTAATCTTTAAAATTTTATTTGCAATCTCGTTTGTAATTTGATTTAATCCCTCTTTTAAACCCGATGACGGAACGGAGTGTTACACGACCGCCCGCAATTTCTCGCCGGAGTCCTCGCCGGACTCGGTCGAAGCCGCCCCTGTTCTCTGCCGCCACTCCTTCTATTAAATTTCATTCTTCTATTTGCTGTCCTGTTTTGTGAAATTCTTAACAAATCACAGAAAAATCCAAAAATATCAAACCAAAATTTCTTAGAACCCTCGTAAAAAGGAATAATTTTCTGTTAAAGCACTTTTTAGCAAATGACCAAAAATTTGCAGAATTAATTAGAAACACTCCTTTTTGTTTTTGAGTTTTAATTTGAATTCTAGAGCAATTCTAGGGCTAACATTTGATCCACTAATACAAAATGACATTACACACCTTTTGGAATTTTAGGAGGATTTTAGGACCACGAAGTTGTATGTAACCCTATTGAATTACTTCAATCTGCCTAGTTAAAGGACTACTTTCTAAAATGCATAAAGTCACTTAAAAGGGTTAGACCCAAATGCAAAGTTGTAGCTTTGGTGCTCATGGATGCCCACATAAAATTTCATAATTTTATTCTAAGGTTTACTAGTGCTTTCTTGTTTTATAAGATTTAAAAACAGGAACTTTGATGAATTCTTATAAAATATAGAAAATTCATCTAGGCCTCAACCAAAGTTCAAAATGCTTATTTCAGGGAGTGCTAACAACTAAAAATAATCTTGAGGAAGAATTAAAAATTTTATTTTAACCCTGGTTTAATAGTCGAAGAAATTAAATAATGTTTAACCGATGAAAAATGTCGAATTAACCTGAACTCAAGTTGAAGTTGTTGGACATGCCAACTAAAAGTCACCTCATGAGAGTTAAATAGATTTCCTTGAACCTCATTCAACAGTTAAGAATTGAATTTAATCGACGGCGTCAAGTAATTAGGGTTAACCCTAATTCTAGGCGTCGCCGATCGAAACCCTAGATTGCTATTGGTAAAAGCAATAAGTTTCTTTGCAATTGAACTTATCTTAATCATACTGCATCATGTAGATTCTGAAGCGTACGAAGTAGCTGTAGATCCAGTTGCCTCGACCTCCGCAGAAGAAGCCTTCGACAGCTCCGGAGAACCAGGCAAGCCCCGGTGCACAACCGAGTTTTAAATTTTTCTTTTATAACTCAGTGTGTCTTGTTGTGCATTAAGTGCTAGGAGTTGATTGAAACCATAGTTGCATTGTTTCCCATAGGAAACCCTATCCGTAGCTGGTATAGATACCCCCTTAGTATGCTATGCTTAGCAGGTATTGCCGGTAGAAGTCGAGCAGAGTGGACGCTGCTCGCGAGTGGTAGGATATTGAATGAAACTATTTATGAGATGTGCCACACGAATGTGAATAAGTAAGAAAGATAAAAGTTTGAGGGTCAGACAGGATACAAAGTAGGTCGGCGACTGGACCGTGTCCAGGGTGACCGTAGACTTGTCTCATCCGTGTGGTTTGAGACTGATCGAGTGTTGAATGTACTGGTCGTATGCTGGGTGTTATGGGCCCCAGTAAACCTACGTAGCCTAGTGATTGCAACGTCGAACCTGCCCTACGGTATCTGACTAGGAGAAGATCTGGGGTGGGCAGCGTGGGAACTCCACAAAAACCGTCTGGGACGTGTTGTCTGGTGGGATGCGGCGCTGCTAAGGCAGGCGTAGGAGGGAATTGACGTTGCAGGAGCTGGTGCGAACGGTTGCCACGTGCGAGTCTGGGACACGCACGTGTCGTACGATCAGGTTTCCCCCTGCAGGGTATAAAATCATTTTGAACCGCTGTCACTCCCACTTAGTGAGCATGCTCGTGAAACGCACCACATTTTAGTAAATAGATTGAGACACAATGAGAATGAATTATGATTATTACTATTGCTATTGTTGCTTCCGTTATGTTTGCTTAGCTCAGTGCTAACTAAATTTATTTACTAATCACTTAACCTATGCTAAAATTTAACAAGAGTAGTACAGGCTTGCGAGTCCCTTTTTGCAAGTAAACCCACACCCATCAGCCTTCATGTCTAGGAGTCGGCTATAGTCAGCCATTTTTGTCGTGTCAGTCTTGCTGAGCTTCTTAGAAGCTCACGCGTTAGCGACTTGTGGTTTTCAGGCACCGTGATGCAGGACCCAGCTGGTAGCATCCTTTGGGACGAGTCTCTCCCCGAGATCGGGAACCTCCATTGGGAGTTGTGCGAGTCGCCGCAGTGAACTTTGAAGTGGCTAGTAGCATGACGCCCGTGGGCACGGTGCATGCTTTTGCTTAAGTCTGAGGGTCGGAGTTTGTAATCGTTTAAGTCTTTCGCTGTTATTATTTTCAAAAACTTTTGCGTACTCTGAATCAATGTAAGATCCAACTTCAAATTTATGAATTAATGTTGTATTAAATTCTCTCTCCTTGTAAAATTATTGCTGTTTATTCCTGCCTGTGTTGTATCGTGTGTACGCTCGCTTCGCCGAGTGTTGCCCAACAGGATCCTGGCTCAACGACTGATCGGGTCCGTCCCGAGACGAGGTTTTCTGGGCGTGTCCGCGTCAACTTTCCCTTGTGACACCCCAGGTGTCACTTAAAAAGTCATCGACAAATGTAAAACCTAAAAAGAAATTCTTGTATTTTGAAGCGAGATTTACCCTTGAGCTAATAAGCAATATTAGTTTAAACACTTCCATTAGCCTCCATAAAAATTCTGGTAAATTTCCGAGCACTTTTATCCGATCAGGAGTCTTTAAACCACAGTACCAAAATCCTTCTTTAGCAGGTAAAAGTTCCATCGCAACTTTCAAAACTCATCAAAAATGCCATGTAACCCTAGCAATGTTTCACATTGTAATTAAATTCACATCAAAATAGAATTTTGGAGATTTTATCAGAATTTTTGGAAAAGATTTAACCCCATTAAAAATTCAAACAAACTTGAATTTAATTAGAAATTCCCAAATTTTAAGAAGCAGAATCAGGACTTCCTCCTTTAAGAAAAGCTGTTCCAAGTAATTCACTTAGGGCCCACAAAAATTTTCAAAATTTTCTGAATCAAGGAAGTGCCATTTCTGTTTGAATTGAAAGAGGAAGAGTGGAATTATTGCAAAATTCAAAAAAAAACAAAAAAAAAAAAAAAGAAAACCGGCGCCTGCCGCACCGCTGCGGCGGCCAACCAGTGTGCCACAGCGCCGGCCGCGACAGACGCCGGCTCACAGCCGTCCTGTCCAATCTCCGGCAAGAACCCGCTATAGGATCTAAGACACCGACTAGAACGGGGGTGAATAGGCGGTTTTCAAATTTAATTGCAACTTGATCAAATTAATGCGGAAATAAAAAGCAACGGATCAAGAGCAAGACAAGAAGCTATTTCTAAGTTGATAATTGAGCAAAGATTTTCAATCCAACATAAATCAATTTCTAGTAAGATAAGCACAAGAGCAACCGAAATAAATCAAACATTAGAAATTAAACAAGCCTAAGTTGAATCTAGTGAGGGATTTGCAACCCTAGGGTGATATGCAACAAGATAAACTTCTAGGAAATTAAAGCTCAAAAGTAAAGGAACAAGGAGAGACACAAATTTAACCCGTGGTGTCGGTGACTTGCAGGTCACCCCTAATCCACGTTGAGATGGACTCAAGCCTTTGATTTGCTCCTCTATCAAGCTTGCACTTCTCCAACAAGAAGGGCTCACAAAGAGCAACTTGACATTGAGCCAAATCAATCCCTCGAGCCGCTCCAAACCTCGATTCCACTAGGGTTGCCCTTTGCCGCTCTGGCGAGGTGAGCACCACACCTCTCACAACAATCAACCGGGCCTCCTTCACAATCTTCTTGAAGGGCTCACGGTTGCTCCACCACCAAGCCGTCTAGGAGGCGGCAACCTCCAAGAGTAAGAAGTCGATGACGCTTGCTTGGAGAATCACTAGTGCCACAAAGCTCGAATCGATGAAATCAAGCACTAGATCCTCTCACACTCTCTATGGATCAACAAGGGGTCAAGAGTGAGAGAGGAAGGCTCAAGAGTATGTAGTATGCAGTGGAAATGGCCAAGAGAGATTCCTTGCACGAGATGGGGAAGCATTTATACCCCTCACATGAAATACTAGCCGTTATTGGCTTTCTGCGCAGCTGGCGGTCAGACCGTGGTGGTTGGCAACGTTCATTTTTGCAATAAATGCACAGAGGAAGAATTTTAAATCTGGAGTTGGCGGTTAGACCAAGCCTCTGGCGGTCAGACCGTCAGAGGAGCCCGAAACAAGCAGTCTCTGAAGTGACCCTGGCGGTCAGACCGTCCCTTTGGCGGTCAGACCATCACAGGAGCCTGAAACAAGCAGTCTCTAGAGTGACCCTAGCGGTCAGACCGTCCCCTTGGAGGTCAGACCGCCAGAGGGGCTCAGAGGAGAGGGTCTCTGAGGGGTGCTGGCAGTCAGACCAAGCCTCTGACGGTTAGACCGTCATACCCTGATTCAGCATACTTGATTTTCTCATTTTCTAGGATTTTGATAGGAATTTCTCTCAACAATTTTCCTTCTTTTTCAAGGGAAATTTCAAGAACACTTTTGCTGTTAATTGGTAAGGAAATTGAGCAAAAAATGTGTGGTGGACCGCCCCTGAAACGGGGAGATCCTCCTTCTGGGATCCATTCTAGGTGACGTTCCTCGAAGCGAACGTTCACAGGGTACAACACAGGCAGTAAAAAGCACGGATTACAGACAGAAGAAAAGTATTACATGAGTGTTATTACAGAGTTTAGCTCCACAGGAACAGTTTTCACAAACAGTGGAAACGATTACAATCTTCAAGCGGAAGCGGAAGATAAAGATACAGACTCTGACTCTGACTCTAAGCAAAAGCAAGGGGCCTTGCCCAACGGCGCCTTGCTACTAGCCACACACAAGCAGCGGCTAGTCAAGCGGCTCCCACTGGAAACTACCCCATCCCGGAGACGACTATTCCCAGAACTGGCCACCACTACCACCGGTCGCATCGAACCCTCCTGAAAACCACAAGTCGCAAAGCGTGAGCTTCTAAGAAGCTCAGCAAGTCTGACCCGTCAACATGGCTGTCTACAGCCGACACCTAGACATGCAAGGCTGACTCTGGGTAGGACAGTTGCAAAAAGACACGCCTTACTAAGTAGCCTCCTATTTTCAAGTTTTAGCTCAAATTAAGTTCGAGAAGAATAAACTTTAGTAGGCACTGTAACTAAACAATCATGTTGACAAACAATGAGTAGTATAAGCACCACAACCATAATCATCATCCTTTTTCTGTTCACTTCTTATCATATGCGACAGAGAGATTGAGCAGACTCTAGACTGAGAGTGTCAGCGGTTCGAAACGATTTACACCTGCAGGGTTAACCTGGTCACACGACACGTGCGCGTCCCGGACCGCACGTGGCAACCGTTCGATCCAGATCTGGCAAAGCTAATTCCCTCTTACGCTACCTCAAAAGTGCCGCGTCCCACCAGATCACCCGTCCCGGATGGTACCTGTGGAGTTCACACACTGTTCACCCCAGACCGCCGCCAATCAGAAACCGTAAGGTAGGTTCAGCTTTGCCGTCTCTATGCTACCTAGGTTTACTGATCCTCATAGTTCCAGCATGTCAGCAGTACGTTCAATACTCAACCAACTGTGCCCCACGGATCAGACAGAGCTACTGCACAGAACCCCGGTCTATTGCCTTCCTATCATTCTCTGTCTGACCCCGATTTCTTTCCATTAAACCTGAACCTGCTAAATAATTCTCTAGCAAAGTGGAAGTTTCAATCAATTCCTAACATATCGCGAGCAGTGTCCAATCTATTCGACTTCTACCGAGCAGAAATCCTAAGCATCGCAGCTACATCGGGCTACCTGTACCAATATTCCAAATAGGTACCACTGGGAACATATACATCTAGGGTTTTCATTCAACTCCTGTCGACCTAAATGCACATCACATGACTCACATATACTGTTGCAAGAGAGGAACTTTTAAAAACAGTAGGCACCGGGGCTTGCCTTGTGGATAGACTTCCTGGTCTGCGACGACGGTGTCTTCTGCAAAGTCGAGGTCCGCCTCGATGGCTACTTTGTTCACGTCGACGTCTACATGATGCAATTACAGAGGTGACATCAGTAATTTAATGTTCTTCTCAAAAATTAAATGGTCGACAGTAATTAAGGAACTAGGGTTTTGCCGAGAAAGGATTCTTGACCTAATCCGAAATAATGCTTTAAGAAGTACCAAAACAACCCTAACCAATGCTATCGCAACACCAATAAGTAGCCAGGGTTAAACCTAGGGTTATACAAATTTTTCCAAATTTTAATAGTTGCAAAATAGGGTTTTTGGTCATTTTTGGATAATTAAATAAATATCAAAATTATTAATTTTACACAATGAGGTTTTATATTTTTAATAAAAACTACAATTTTTCTTGGTTCCAAAACATTTGGATTTATAATTTTCTGAGCTAGAATCAATTTCCTATGATTTAATTAATTCCCAGCCGATTAATTTGATTTTTTTGCACAATGGGAAAAGAAGGAAATCAAAAAGGAGCCCGGCTAGGGCCTTGCCCTAGGCGGCCGGCGGCGTGACCACCGACGGAGAGAACGTCGCACGGGGGTCCTGATTCACTGGCTCACGGCCCTTGGGGAGTACCGGACGGCGGCGACGACGAGCGGCGGCGCACGGCTTGCTCCGGCAACGGCGCGGTGGAGGCACGGCGCACAACCGGTGGAAATTCCTTTGCCGGGCACACTCGTCGCGGCACGGCGGAGCCAGGGGAGGAGGGAAATGGCTTGATACCTCACTTGGAAGACAGTTATCGCCGGAGACCTCCTCTGGCCGAGAGCAAATGGCGGCGGCGAGCTCCAAATCCGGCGATGGAGGCTTTGTCCTGGAAAATGGCCGGCGGGATGAGCTTCGCCGTGCGACGGGGACCACGAATGGCATGGAAAATAGCTAGAACTCGGGGCGCTAGGGGGTCCTCACCGGAGCGGCTCCTTGGCGGCGAGTACCGGCGGCGGTGCTTAGAAATTCTGACGAGCTCCGGCGAACTTCGTGGGACGGCCGTGCTCGGGAGTGGAGAGAGGCCCACTGACCAGTGGGTCCCACCTGTTGATCAAATTTTCAAAAAAACCCCCAATCTCCACAGAAATTTGATAAGAGCCCAAAATCCTTGATTCTAAGAGTAGAGTAAAATTTGAATTTAAATTTAAAGTTTTAGACTAATAGTTCACATTTTGACTAGCTTTTTGTTTTGCGAGAATTTTCTTGCAAGTATTTAAACCTCTATTTGGATTAATGAAATTAATTCCTTTTAACAATTACCAGAGATTTTATTAATTATCTTAATATTTGAATTTTTGGCATTTTCTTTGCAATTGATTAAATTTGCCTTTTAGAGCCTGGTGCAATAAAGCGAGACGCTACAAAAATGGTAATCTATAGATGCTCCAAGCAAATGACAACCGAGCCCTCTTAATAGTACGGCGCTAACCTAAAATCCGGTCATTTTCTCCTCTAATCACCTTATGACCGGTAAAAGTAAAAACCTATTGATTATACCTTTGCCTTGCGTCATCCGTTGTCCTATTTGTTTAAGCTCCACAATATATTTGTTGCCATTTCACAAAACGGGCTCAAATATTCAATAATTTCTAACAAGGACTCAAGTAGCGCATTAATCCATAAATATGGATTGTCATTAATTACCAAAACCACAATTAAGGGCCTAGATGCTTCAATCTCCCCCTTTTTGGTAATTGATGACAACAACTTGAAATGATAATAAATTGAAGAACAAGGTGAACTCCTCCTAAGTGTGTGCATGTGTAAAAGAGGAAATTGGTGGAGTGTACCTTGTTTGTTGAATGTGAGGAATTAGATAAAATAAGAATATAACCATGAAACGTAGCCAATAGATATTGTCCTCAATCATTCACAATAATAGAGATAGAATCCTCATTCATCGTATAACCATGAATCATAGATGGATATTCTCTTCAATCAATCGCAATAATTGAGATGAGTCTTCAATCATCATAAAACCATGAGCCATTGAAATGTGATGAACCAGAAAATAGATAAGCCGCAATGGTTCATCATCACAATACAAACCAAGTTCAAATAGCACCAAATTCAAATAAAGAGCGAAAAGCACATAGAGTCTCATAGAAACATAGGTCAAAATAAACAAGGCAAATGCAATGCATGAGATCAATTCCACATGGAGTTTTCTAACTTGCTTCACTTCTTGTCTTGATCTTCAATTTTCTCACTTTCCTCATTTCCTCATTTTCTCCCCCTTTGGCATCAAATTGCCAAAAACACTAGAACGGGTAGTGATCATCAAAATCCAGAGGAGGAGGAGGATACGGCCCCGGTGGTGGCGGAGGATGAGGATACATCTGGTAAAAGTAGTCACTGAAGGTTTGGAACTCCTGGTGATGGGCGGTGAACTCATTCCTCAAACTGGTGACATTGGTATGCAAAGTCTGAAATTGAGTGGTGAGTGCACCAATATTATTGCGCAAATTCCCCATAGTCTGAGTCATGTCACCAAACTGAGCCGTCATAGGCTGGTGATACTGCTCATGGAAGGTGGAATAGAATGTAGTCATTCCAGCCTGGATGCCTTGCTGAATAGAAGACTAAATCTGGGGCATGTACTGGGCCATAAAGTCTGGAGGAGGACCATGCTCAGGTGGAGGAGGTGGAGGAGGTGGCATATCATGATGACCAACATCTTCTGCAGCCACACTTTCTACACCAACTGGATGTACAGGAGCAAGAATATTTGGACCCATTAGAAAAGGCTTATACTCTTTGTGTGGGGTACGACAGTTCTGTGTAGAAAATGTTGTCTTGCTAAGAATCAAAGACATGATATAGGGAGCATAATAGAGATTCTTCTGCATAGTTACGGACACGGCCTCAATGGTCTTCAAGATAAATCTCACTACATCCATTTTTCTACCTGTCATGATATTGTGGATGAAGTTCCAATGAGCAAAACGTATGGCCTCCGTGTTGCCACTCTTAGGATACACTGTCTTCAGCACAATTTTATTGATAACTGCTGGACTGACTTTCAAGCCTGAGACAGTGTTAATCTTAGTATTTGGGCCTTCGTAGTATTGAAGCCTCAAATTCTCCGTCAAATTTGGATCACCATAAACATCAGTTCCAGCCTTAAGATCATTATAATCAAGCTGATTGACTGCAGCAAATTCAGAAAAATTGCTAGTGTACGTGTTCCTGCTGGTGATCCACTGAATCTCGTTAGCTTCCCAATCAAACTCAGCTGTGGCATAGAACTGACGAATGATGGTCTCATTCCAATTGCATCTATAGCAAGCAAAGTCATAAAGACCCACGGCTTGAAACAATTGAATAGTGGGGCGAAGTGTATCATATGAATTGACATAGGCCCAATCAATCCATTGATGTTGAAACACGGGGTTTCTTCACTAGATGACCATAGAATGCATCATTTTGCACTTTGCTATAAAACTGTACAGAAGGAGACTAATTTGCACCTAGATAGCCTGATACCTTCCTAGCATTGTAGTACTCCTCTGCGGTCCACACTCTCCTTTCTCCGTGAAACTGAAGGGGATCAAAGTCATCATCCTCATCACTCACATTGCCCATGTGAGCATCCTGTTGCCCTTGAACGCGAGAAGAAGTCCCATCATCAGTGTGAGAAGGTTCGTAGGTGTCATCATTTGAATCATGATCAGAGTCGGATGGCACCTGCTTCTTCTTTCTGCTTGTGTTTGGGGGTCCCTGAAGTTTGTGGATTGCTCGTTTCTTTCGCCCAGTGTCAATCAACAAGAATGATGTATATGTGTGAGTCATAATCATCATTCATTTATGAACACGATAGCCAGAATTCACATTCTCTATTCTTCTATGTAGATATGTGATAGAATTGATCATGTCGTGAAGATGCTGCATAAGAATGAATCATCTTGTGTCTGCCCCTGGCGGTCTGACCGGGACCCCGGTCAGACCGTGGGTGTGACACCCCGCCTTAACCCTAGCTAATCAAATTAATAAACAAGTCCTTGGTGTAAAAATAAAGAATTAGAGGATTTCACCTATTTAATGGAATTAGAGGATACTAAATAAATGACACCTAATTCACCAAATTAAAATGAGTTATCAAGATTTCTTGTCATTTTAAATGTTTGCAAATATATTAATTGAACTAGTGGGAGAAGAGCACGGAAACCCTTCTTGTAAATCGGGCGAAAACAAATTAATAGGCGAATCGGGTCGAACCTTCGTAACTAGCCCTAATTGAAACAATAACCGTCTAAAGGATTAAGTAATAAGGATGTTAGCGATTAATGAAGGAATTTGAATTTGTATGTAACAATTCAAATTCAAATCTTGGTCTTTTCCATTTCCAACAATTCCATCATTTTCGTGAAGACCCTAAAGCAATGAAAAAAAAAATTTTAATCTTTAACCTTGTCTTGAGAAGGACGAATTTTCCCTAAGTGTCAAAGTAATTTTCTCTCTTCCCCCTCTCCTTTTCTTCTTTTCTCTTTCCCTCCTTCCTTCCCATTCTTTTCCCTCCCTGCTCTCTGCTGGCGCCGGCCGGACACTGCTCCCTGCCGCGCCGTCCTTCCTACCGAAGTGTAGAGCCGCCCATTCACCGAGCCGAGTGACAGGACAAAGCAGCGGTGCGCGACGTACGCTTTGAATGAATTCCGCGTGCGCCGCTGCTGCCCTGTCCGGCCGCCTACTCATTGCACGGGCGTCATCCGGCCACCATCATCACCGGAGCACGCGCACGCCAAGACCACCCCCGTGCGCCTCCCGCCCTCCTATTTCTCCCCTCACGGCTCCCTTTTTCTGTTTTCCACTCCCTTTCTCTTCCTCCTTTCCTCCTTGAGCATCGACGCGCCAGCACCATCACCGACGAGCCGCCATCGCGCCTCCCATCGATTCCTCGTCGCCGGTGGGTCATCCTTCAATTCCTTCCGCCGGCGAGACCCTCGCGAAACCCTTTTCCCGTTTCAATTGACCACGGTGACTTTGGTGGAGCAGGGACGACGAAATCGCCGCGCCATCGCCGGAGCTCGCCCGCGCCACCACCTCACCGTCGACGACCCCCTTCCGGCCAATTTCCCACCCCCTCGTCATGCCCGGTAGCTCCATCGATCACCACCGTTGCTCGCACCGCCCCCGATCGGCCCTCCCCAACTGCCGAGCCACCGGAACACCGCCGCCGCCATCGCCGTAAGCGGTCCACCGTCGTCGGCATACCTCCGGTGAGTCCTGCCGCCTCTTGGTCGAGGTCATTCCCCGTGGCACGCTGAGCACGCTGGACGCCACGACGATCGCCACTGGCGATCCTCCGGTGAGAACCACTGACGAGCGCTGTCGGGAGGCTGCCCTAGCGCCGCTCCCCTGTTCTATGCGGCTGACAAGCAGGCCCGGTTCCCTCTCCATTTATTCAATTTTCAGAGAATGCCGTAGAACTTGTAAAATTCACCAAAAATAGAATACTACTCCAAAAATAGCAAACCAAAATTATTTAGAAACCCCATTAAAGGAACTAAATTTCTGTTAGAGCACTTTTTTCGAAAACGACAAAAATTTTCAGAAATAATTAAAATACTCTAGTCTATTTTTGAATTTTAGTTTGAATTCTAGAGCAGTGCTAGGGCTAATTTTTGATCTATAGGTACATCATGGCACTACACAAGCATTGGAAATTTATGAAGATTTTAGGACCACAAAGTTGCTTATAATACTTTAACAATACTCCAATCTGCCTAGTAAAATACCATTTTCTAAAATACAGTGTAAAAGTCATCAAAAAGATTAGACCCCAAAAACAACATTTTAGCTTTGGTTCTCATGAGTAACCCCGTAAAATTTCATAAGTTTACTCTAAGGCTTACTATCGATTTCTGATTTTTTTAAATCTAATAACAGAAATTTTGAGGAAATTTTATAAAATCTAGAAAATTCATCTAGGCCTCAACCAAAGTTCAAAACCCATATTTCAGAGAGTACCATCAACTAAAAATGATCTTGAGGTATAATTCAAGGCTTCATTTTTAACCCTAGGTTAATAGCCGTAGCTATTAAATAATTAATACCGGAGAAAAGTGTCGACTTAACCCTAATTCCTACACGTCGAAACCCTAGATAATCTTTAATAAAGACATTGTGACTCTTTTCATTAAAATAGGTTTGATCTTAATGTGAATAAAAAGTTGGAACCTTATCGGGTGCGGTTGCATTGGTCAAGTTTGAGTTGTGTACCGAGTGCATACTGGAAAATGGGAGCAGGAAACTGACGTAGCTCATCATGCTTTGTTGGACAATTGGCCATCTTTTTTTCTAGGTGAATGGGTCGTCAGGGTGGATGAATTCGCACTTTGTTTTTCTTGGGCCCGTGCAAGCGGGAAAGGCTTGGGGCCATACAGGGATGCAGGGCATCGCCTGGAGGACCATGTCCTTGGAGAGATGGATGTTGGGCCAACTCTGTCACGATGTTGCAAAAGGTAGCCACGTGTGACTCAGTCGAGTGTGCACGTGTCGTGTCATTCGGGTTTCTCCTGCAGGGTGTAAATCAATTATAATTGCCGTTCCTCATGGTTAAGAGTACCACTTGCTCCTTTCTGCCGCAACGATATGTAAATAGTGGATTTATGATGAAAGTGGTTGTTTTCACCCTGATTGGTTATGTTGAACTCTTGATTGTTTAGAATAGCGACACACTTAGTAAATTCATAGCGACTTCTGTTAACTTGGCTAAAAATTAGAATAGACTACTAGCGCTGTTTTTGCAATACCCGACCAACTTCCACCCATACCCCCTGCATTCTAGGAGTCGGTCATTAGATGGCCACGTTGACGGGTAAGTCTTGCTGAGTATTAGTTGCTCAGGCTTTGTGGATTAATGTTTTGCAGGTGATGCTTCTAACTTTGCTTCGTTTGGTTGTGGTGGTTGGGAAGGGAAAGCACCCACGGAGTGGAACTTCGAGTGGGTTCCCGCTTCTCCGACCCATGAGGATTAAGCACCCCCGGGCTGGCTTGCTTAATTGTATCATCGGGTTGTAATTATTAGGTTCCGCTGTCTTCCGCTTGTTTTTGAACTACGCTTCCGCACTTAAATGATTTGAATCAATGATGTAATATTAAGAAATTATGTACCCTTTAAATCATGTTTTGCGTGTCCTCGTTAATCATTGTACTGTATGGTCGCTTGCTTCGTCAAGTGACACCCCAAATGATCTTGAATGAGCAACCGTACGATTTTATCAGACGGGGTTGCAAACAGTAAACTCAAAATTTGATCCTCAGATACATGTATAAACTGATGGAATCAACCAACCAAACATAGGGCATATGTAGTATAGAGCATAAGAAACCAATACATGCCATTTAATCAAGAAATCCATCGTTGAGACTTGAATCCCCAACTTCACGCCATAACAAACCGTAGAGAGACATCCATGGTGAAACGAATTGGATCGTGAAAAATACCGAGGAAACATGGTGGAGGAGCCTCCGGTGAGACCGGGGACGCTCTCGGTCGGACCGAGAACGATGAGGATGATGCTTCCTTGATGGAGGTCCTTTTCACATGAGAGAGAGAGCTTTGAGGTGTGGAGAGGCAAGGGTATGTGGAGAGGAAGATAAGGCACAAAAGGAGATGGACCCGCAGCACTGCGCCCCTGGCGGTCTGACCGCCAGACAGTAAAACTGAAGCTCTGAATTTTGTTGAATATTTTCTTAAGAAATCCTTCGATCCATTAAAATCTTGCTCGATTAATTCCATACTTTTTCCTAATGATCCAAAGTGATAACTCCAAGGCTATATGATCTCAAAAATATGAGTAAAAACCATGAATCAACAATTAAACGAGATTGAAACACCGATTAAGCAAGGAATTCAATTGATTCAATTAAAACCATAAAAGTGAGAATTTTTGCAAATGAGGTGAAAAACATGATTTGATTGCAAGAAGGGGATTGTATGAGTTTAGAGGACTTTTATGAACCATTACATGTGAAGTATATGGCTCCGAAAAGCAAAACTCACTTGATGCCATAATGTGACTAGAACGGTCATATCGGTTTAAAGAGTTGAGATTCAAAACTCAATAACTTTCAGTAGAGTGATCAATTGAAAAAGTTTTGAATACCAAAAAGTTTATGAGAATGAGTTGCATAAGTTTGGTAAAGAACTCGAACTCAAAAACTCACTAGATCAAAATCTATGGAATAATTTGAGTGAAATCCAAAAAAGAGAAAAAGTGATCTTCATGAGACCTCAAAAATGGCAACTTTTTCATAGAAGCTTGAAAATGAGATAGCTCTTTTGCAAAACATTCAAGATATATAAGAGAACATTTTCCAACCAAGGACTTGAAAATCATACGATATTTTTCAGATTTTGACTTTTTGACCAAAAGAGGCTTTTGAGGACTATTATGGCATCATCCTTGATATATTCACATTTTAGGTTAGCAACATACATAAATGAGTGTAGTGCTCCCCCTAAATGTGGCAAAGAGCGATTAGACGAGAAGAATCAAACAAATACCATAAGACCCAAAAAGAAATCCAAGCATGGACACGGTCTCAAGCAACATTGGAAATGTCAATAATGTTGAGCTCACTTCTTAATTTGCAAAAGCAGGTTTCATCAAGTGGCTTGGTAAAGATATCCGCTAATTGCCCTTCGGTCCTCACTCCCTCCATCACAATGTCACCTTTGCTCACATGATCTCTCAAGAAGTAATGACGGATATCAATATGTTTGGTTCTTTTGTGTTGGACGGGATTTGTGGCTATTTTTATGGCACTCTCATTGTCACACAAAAGTGGTATACAATCGAATTTCACTCCATAGTCCAGAAGTGTTTGTTTCATCCAAAGGAGTTGAGCACAACAATTACCCGCGGATACATATTCCGCTTCAGCGGTGGATAGGGCAACGGAGTTTTGTTTCTTGGATGACCATGAGACAAGGAATCTACCAAGGAGTTGACAAGTCCCCGAGGTGCTCTTTCTATCGATTTTGCAACCGGCATAATCGGAGTCCGAGTAGCCAATTAATATGAATTGAGCACCTTTAGGAAACTATAGGCCCCAAATTTGGAGTGTGTTTCAAGTATCTCAAGATGCGCTTCACGGCGACCAAATGACATTCTTTTGGAGAAGCTTGAAACCGTGCACACATGCAAACACTAAACATAATATCGGGCCTAGATGCTGTGAGATAAAGCAAACTCCCAATCATAGAGCGATACAACTTCAAATCAACCGATTTACCTCCCTCATCTTGATCAAGATGAGCATTTGTGGCCATAGGAGTTTTGATTGGCTTTGAATTATCCGTGACAAATCTCTTGAGAAGATCATTCAAATACTTGTTTTGACAAAAGAAAGTTCCATCTTTTGTTTGCTTTACTTGAAGACCAAGAAAATAGGTCAATTCACCAATCATAGACATCTCAAATTCATGAGACATTCTTTTTCCAAATTCTTCACAAAAATCTTGATTGGTTGAGCCAAATATGATATCATCAACATAAATTTGACATATAAATAGATCTTCTCCAATCTTCTTAGCAAATAAGGTGGTGTCCACCTTCCCAATCATGAAACCCTTAGAGACTAGAAAATCCTGGAGTCTCTCATACCAAGCCCGTGGTGCTTGTTTAAGACCATAGAGAGCTTTAGATAGCTTGTACACATGATTTGGCCTCTTGATATCCTCAAAACCGGGCGGTTGCTCAACAAATACTAGTTCATTGATCTTGCCATTTAAGAAGGCACTCTTCACATCCATTTGATATAGCTTGATATTGTGTGATGAAGCATATGCAAGTAAGATTCTAATGGCCTCAAGTCTTGCAACCGGTGCAAAAGTCTCATCAAAATCCAATCCTTCAACTTGAGAATATCCTTGTGCAACCAATCTTGCCTTGTTTCTCACAACAATTCCATTTTCATCTTGCTTGTTCCGAAATACCCATTTGGTGCCAATGACATTATAATTGTTTGGCCTCTCAACCAATTCCCATACTTCATTTTGGGCAAAATTATTCAACTCTTCATGCATGGCATTTACCCAATCTGGATCACTTAGGGCCTCTTCAACTCGAGTTGGTTCATCAAAAGAGATAAAGGAATAGTGTTCACAAAATGAAGCAAGACGTGACCTTGTTTGAAAACCTTTATGTATATCTCCAACAATTTGATCAACGGGATGATTTTTAGCAATACCATGATGAACCTTAAGGTGAGTCATAGGATCTTGTGTTGAGCTTGTGGAAGAATCATTTTCCGGTTGATGATGTGATTTTTCATCTTTGTCTTCATCATTGGCTTGAGTTTGATTATTTGGTTTTGAAGAAGGTTGATTGGCTTGAAATGGAGGTGATGGATCATCTTCTTGACCTTCTTCATCTTTAGGCTTGACGTCACCAATAGTCATATTTTTCATGTCTTTTCTCAACCCTTCATTTCCAACATCATCTAAATTTTCTTGTTCATCTTGAGATCCATTAGTTTCATCGAACTCAACATCACTTGTCTCCTCAACTAAGCCCGTGCTTTGATCGTAGACACGATAAGCCTTGCTATTTGATGAATAGCCCAATAAGAAACCTTCATCACACCTGCTTTGAAATTTTGACAATTTTGCACCTTTCCTCAAGATATATCATTTGCATCCAAATACACGAAAATATGAGATGTTTGGCTTTCTTCCAATAAGGAACTCATATGGAGTCTTCTTCAACAACCTATGGCAATACAATCTATTTGATGCATGACAAGCGGTGTTTAATGCTTCGGCTCAAAAGCTATCGGAAACATTATATTCCTCAAGAATTGATCTTGCCATCTCTATTAATGTCCGTTTTTCCTTCAGCTACTCCATTTTGCTCTGGAGTATACTTGGCCGAAAATTCATGCTTGACTCCCTTCTCATCACAAAAATACTCAATTTTGGAATTTTTGAATTCGGTGCCATTGTCACTTCTAATTTTTTTTGATGTAGAACTCAAATTCATTTTCGGCTCTCTTTGCAAAACTCTTGAAAATGTCGAACACATTTGCCTTGTCATGCAAAAAGAACACCCATGTGTATCTTGAATAGTCATCCACAATCACAAGACAATAACTATTACCACCAATGCTTCTATATGTTGTAGGGCCAACTAAATCCATATGCAATAATTCCAAAGGCCTAGAGGTAGACATGACCATTTTGGTGGGATGGGTATTTGCGACTTGTTTTTCGGCTTGACAAGCACTACACAACTTATTCTTCTCAAATACCACCTCATCATTTAATCCAACGACCAAGCCATGCTTCACCAACCATTTGAGTTGATTCATTCCAACATGAGCAAGTCTTCTATGCCATAGCCACCCTTTTGATGACTTTGTGAATAAACATGTACTTAAACTTGCATCACTTGATGAAAAATCCACAAGATAGAGGTTCCCATAGCGAAATCCTTTGAACACCAACTCATCACTCTTGATGCTTATAATGATAACGTCCGTGGGAGAGAACTTGCATATAAGACCAAGATCACACAATTGAGCCACTGAGAGAAGGTTGAAGCTAGGTGATTCAACTAACAACACATTTGAAATTGACAAATCATTTGAAATTGCAATTTTTCTCAATCCTTGCACTTTGCCTTTTCTATTATCTCCAAAAGTGATCTTGTCACAAACCGATGCTTCATCATCAAATGAGGTGAACATTTTTCCATTGCTGGTCATGTGTTGAGTGCAACCACTATCAAGCACCCAATGTCTTCCACCGGATTTGTAATTCACCTACAAAACAAGATTAGTTTGTTTTAGGTACCCAAACTTGTTTGGGTCCTTGGATGTTAGTCACCAAAGCCTTAAGTACCCATATGGCCTTTTTCTTTGTGCCATTCCTAGAGGTGTTACCATTAAAAGCATGCACATCATTCTTAGTTCTATCAACAAACTTGGCATAAACAACACCATCGGAATTTTTCTTAAGCACATAGGAAGCATCAATAGAAGCAAGAGACACAGTCTTACAACCGGTGCAATCCTTTTCAAGATGACCGGTGTTTTTGCACTTAGCACAATACAAGCCACATTCTTTCATGAAAGTGGTCTTTTTGTCAACAAAAGTACTTTTGTTCTTCTTGGGTATATACCCAAGTCCCTCATGCTTGAGAGTGAACCTCTGACATTCCCATATCTTGTTATAGGAGTTTTCACCCCTATGGCATTTAGCAAGAGCATTAACAAGAGAATCAACGGTTTCCCTCAATTCAACATTCTCAACAATAAGCAAGGGATTACAAGCATTTGACATATCCATGCAAGAATCAACATTAGAGGAGCAAGGCTTGGCAAGCAAGTCATCACAAGAGGTAGATGTGCTAGTCTTATAAATATGTTCAACACATAGCAAGCACTCAAGCATATCACAAGAAACACCAACATCAACCTTCACTTTGTCGGTACACACAATGAGAGAGTCATGAGCTTCCTTAAGCCCTCATGATCTTCATTAAGATTCTCATCAGAAGTCTTTAGCTCCTCATATGACTCCTCCAAACATGAATATTTTTTCTTAAGATCTCTATATTTACCCTTCACATTTCCTAGCAAATCATCAAGGTTGCTCACCATCTCACAAAGATCATCATAGGTAAATGTATCATCATCACATACCTTCGATTCACCTTTTGCCATAAGACAAAGAGGTGTGTCGAAAAGAGATGGAGCCTCCTTGATAGCAATATCGGCGAGACCCTTTTTGTAAGGTTGAGCATCATCATCATCGGAATCGGAATCGGAGCTAGCATTCGAATCTGACACGACCCGCCCAGAAAACCTCGTCTCGGGACGGATCTGGTCAGTCGTTGAGCCAAGATCCTGTTGGGCAACGCTCGACGAAGCGAGCGTACACACGATACAACACAGGCAGGGATAAACAGCAATAATTTACAGGAAGAGAGAATTTAATACAGCATTGGTTCATAAATTTTGAAGTCGAATATTACATTGATTCAGAGTACGCAAGAGTTTCGAAAACGATAATAGCGGAAGACTGAACGATTACAACTCCGACACTCGGACTTAAGCAAAAGCACGCGCCGTGCCCACGGGCGTCATGCTACTAGCCACTTCAACATTTCAATGCGGCGACTCGCACAACTCCCACTGGAGGTTCTCGAACTCGGGGAGAGGCTCCTCCCAATGGAAGCTACCTGCTGGTTCCTGCATGACGGCGCCTGAAAACCACAAAACGCTAACGCGTGAGCTTCTAAGAAGCTCCGCAAGACTTACCCGACAAAATGGCTGGCTACAGCCGACTCCTAGACATGAAGGCTGATGGGGGTAGGTTTATTGCAAAAAGGACTCGCAGCCTGTACTACTCATGTTAAATTTTAGCACAGGTTAAGTGATTAGAAAATAAATTTAATTAGCACTGAGCTAAGCAAACATAACAGAAGCAGCAATAACAATAGTATTCATCAATATTCATTCTCATTGTGTCTCAACCTAATTACTACAATGTGACAGAGAGTCCAAGTAAGCTCATAGCTGAGAGCGACAGCGATTCGAACCGATTTTTATACCACTGCAGGGTTAATGTGACACCCCAGGTGTCACCAGGGCAAAGTCAACAACTATAAACCCTAATTCATAATTTCACTCACTTTAAAGCAATTTCAATCGTAGAAATGAAAAGGAACATTGTTTAAAATGCTTTAAGGAGACACTAGGAAAAATTTGACAAACAACAGAGCATTTTAGCAAAGTCCGGGAGAAATCTCAACTAACAGTGTCGAAATCTCGTTAACAGAAAGAAATCCAAACCCTAACTCTTGACAATCAAAACTTCCACAGAACCCTAGCTATATTTTTACATAACAATTAAGTACATTTCAAAATAGAATTTTGGGAAATTATTCAAGATTTTTGGAAAAGATTTAGACCTCTTAAAAATTCACAGAAGCTATAATCAACCTAGAAATTCAAGAATTTTCAGAGGCCAAATCATGACTTGAACCTTAAATGAAAAGTGTTCTAAATAAATTCTGAGCTTGTACAAAAGTTCTCAAAAATTTTTGAGCTCGGGAAGTGTGCCGATTCATTGAATTCCTTTCCAGCCTTAATAATAATAATAAAAAAAACAGAACTGTTGCCGGGCGGGCTACAGTGCCTGTAACATCCCGAGCTAAATTCTCGCTAATCTTTTGTCAATGGAGGCTTATTGTGTTCAATAAAAATCTCAAAACCCAAAGTTAATGACATCATAGGATCTAATCAACAGAACTTAAATTCAAAATTTAATTTGAAATCCAATCTTTATTTTCTTTTCTGCTTCTCTTTTCTTTCGCCCGTGCACCGCCGGCCTTGCTCCGCCCCGAGCAGGAACGAGCGCCGCCGGCCTTCCTCTGTTCTCCCAACTGCAAGCCGCCGCCCGAGTCCCTGCTCCAACCCGGGCGCCGCTTCCCTGTTTTTCCTTCCATGTCTTCCCGACCCCGTCGTTTGTGAGTCCGTTTTCGTCCGACCTCCAACCCAGAGGTCGGAGGAATTTTCTGATTCGCCCGACCTCCGACCCTGAGGTCGGAGGATTTTTCCGCTTCGCCCGACCCCAACCCCCAGTGGTCGGACGCTCATTCCGTCTCGGCCGATCCTTCGTCAGCACTCAAGCCGCTTTTTCGCTCCGCCTTGCTCGACGCCGAGGTCGGACAAACCGTTCGCTCCGCCTCGCTCGACCCCGAGGTCGGACAAAACCGTTCGCTCCGCCTCGCTCGACCCCGAGGTCGGACCAGCCGTTTCGCTCCGCCTCGCTCGACCCCGAGGTCGGACAGACTCGTCGGACCGAGCTCGAAGCGGCCACGCCATTAATGCTGCCGGCCATCTTCCCAACCGTAAAAGCGCCTGGCCGTACACAGCAGTGCTGCCACCACGTCGAAAGCCTTCGTGATGGGACGCGCACGCCCGGCGCCCATGCGCTGCAGTACGCTGCCGCCGCGCCAACTTGCGCCGTGTCCTGCAGAGACAAAAGGAACGGAGACTGATCTTTTCCAGAGACGAAACACTTCGCTCGTGCGTACTCATTTGCTCCTTCTGCTCGCTCGCCTCTTTGCTCTCGTCTCCTCTGCCTCTCGCCTTCACCGCCGAAGAGCTCCGCAGGGCCCGAAACAGTGCAAGTTCTCTCGTGCTCAGGTGAGCTCGGTAACCCATACCCTGCCGACGGTTCCATCATCCGCTGTTATCGTCTCTAACCGCCGCCCCCATTCTTCCGCGTTATTGCAGAAATATCGGCGCGACAACATCTCTTCTCCGACGACCGGTCTCCGTTGTCGTTCGTTCTTACCGTCAGTCCTTTGGTAATCTTTGCCGTCCGACCTGTCTAGCTAAATCCCGTTTACCGAAACAACACACTAATTTTGTTAAAAAGAAATTCATGCACCTTCGCTTCCCTATTAATACAAGTTACCATCCAGCATTGAATCCCTGTTTAAACTAAGTTACCTTGCATTTTCATATAGGAGCTGAGCTGCAGACGGCCACCGAGGCTGAGGAGGATTTCCCTACTGCCGACCCCGCCATCGACTGTGCTAACTTCTCCCCGAACCGAGGCAAGCCCCGGTGCACACCTAAGATTTAAAGTTTTACTTTGTCACTATCCTTGTAGGTCTGTTTGTGCATTACGTTGAGGAGTTGTTTGACACCTAGTTGCATAGCCTTAGTAGGAGTTCCTATGGGATAACTCAGTAGCGTCAGCTAAGCGCTAGCATGCCTTGCTAATATTAGGAATCGGTAGCATATGAGTAGTATGGAGACTACTCATTCGATAGCTAAAATCTTGTGGGAGGGGTGACTGTCACATGTGTAGTCTTTAAGGAATGGGCACAAAATATGACATTAACTGTTGGTCAATATTGCTGAATGGATTAAGTTAACAATGGTACTGAATGTCGGCACCCATGGGCAAGTATTGAGTTGTGTACCGAATGCATACTGGCATATGGGACCCAGGAAGCCAACGTAGCTCATTGCGCAGTGATTGGACGACCAGTCATCTCTTTTTTCCGGGTGAATGGACCGTTATGGTGGATGATTTCGCATTTTTGTTTCTGGGGTATGTGTTAGTGGGAAAGGTTTGGGGCCGTACAGGGACGCAGGGCGTTGCCTGGAGGACCATGTCCTTGGAGAGATGGCAGTCGGACCGACACTGTCGCGATGCAGTGAAAGGTGGCCACGTGCGACTCGTGGAGTGCGCACGTGTCGTGTTATTCGGGTTTCTCCTGCAGGATGTACATCGATTATAATCGCCGCCCCTCACGGTTAAGAGTACCCGCTTGTCCACTGTGTCACATCTTGCCGAGAATGTGGGTTGTATGATGGGAAAACCGATGTATTGGGATCTCAATAAATTGTATTGCAACCATGTTTGTTTAGTATTAAGAGCACATTTTACTACTGCTAGTGAACTCTTAAAATCTTGGCTAAAACCTGAAAATAGGATTTACCATTAGTGCTGTTTTTGCAAATACCTACCCTGCTGCCACAAATACTCCCTGCATACTAGGAGTCGGCCTTAGAAGGCCTATTGACGGGTAAGTCTTGCTGAGCGTCAGTCGCTCACGGTTTGTTGATTGTTGTTTTGCAGGTATTAGTGCTGACTGTAGCCAGGGTGGTTGGGAAGAGGAGACGCCCTCGGAGTGGACCTTCGAGTGGGTCCCCGCTTCTCCCTACCGTGGAGATTAAACACCATCGGGCTGGGGTGTTTAATCGAGGCGTCGAGTGTTAGATTTTTTTGTTTCCGCTGAAATCCACGTGTTTGTTATCAAAACTACGTTTCCGCACTTCCTAAACTTCTGAAATCAGTTGTAATATAACCTGAATTAATGTATCTTCAAGTCATTTATGCGAGTCCTTGTTAATTATTGTACTGCAAAGTCACTTGTTTCGGCAAGCGGCCCCCCCCCCCCGAATGATCCTGGATGAGCAACCGTACGATTTTATCGGACGGGGTTGCGACAGTGCCCCGCCCGCCCGACAAAAGAGCGCGGCAGGGCAGCTGCGCCCGCCCGACACGGCGTAGCCAGGCGCACGTCGCCTTCATTGCCGCGCCGGCCTCCTCACTCTCCTCACACTCCCCCTCACTCTCTCTCCATCGCTCCTCTCTCTCTAGCTCCCTCCCTCCTTTTTCTCTCTTCTCTGCCCCGCCGCCCGAGCCGCCAGGGCGCCGCCCGCCTCACTGCCGCCATGACGCCCCCCCCCACTGCTCCCCCACTCCCCTACTCCCCTACCCCAATCTTCCTTAAAAATGGGCGCGCCTCCATCTTTCCCCCCTCTCTCCATCTCTTTTCCCCCCGCGCGAGCTCATCTCTCTACCCCGGCCGACCGCTCACCGACGCCATTGCCGCCTCCACATTGAAACGCCACCTCCGAACCATTTCAATCAAATTCCTTCATCAATTCACCCCCTCTCCACCCCGTGAAGCTTACAGAACCGTCCCCTCCTCCGAAATCGAGCCACTTCGCCGGAATTTCATCGATCGCCGCCGCCCCGAGGCACCCCCATGGTGAGACCCCCTATCCCGGCCAAAACCTTGAAAAATAGCATGTTGCCGAGCTTCGTCATGTCATGTGGATCGTGAAAAGCCATGGTTCGACGGCCGGCGACCACCCCATCGTCGGGAATTGGCCGCCGGAGCTTGTCGGAGACTGTGCCCTGTTTTTCCTTTTTCCTATTTATTTTCCAGATTATTGCTCTGTTTTCTAAAATCCCTAGAAAATCACAGGGAGATCCAAAAATGCCAAACCAAAATTTGTTAGAACTCTCGTCAAAAGTACTAATTTTCGGTTAAAGCACTTTTTAACAAATGACCAAACATTTGCAGAATTAATTAGAAACACTCCTTTCTGTTTTTGAATTTTAAATGGCATTATAGAGCAATGCTAGGGCTAACCTTTGATCTAAAAGTACACCATGGTACTACACACCCTCTGGAATTGTATGAAGATTTTAGGAACACGAAATGGCATCTAACCCTATTAAATAACCTCAATCCGCCTAGTTTAAACACCATTTTCTAAAGCACATTGTAAAAGTCATTTACAAGGTTAGACCCAAAAGAAAAGTTTTAGATCTGGTACTCAGGGATGTCCACATAAAATTTCATAATTTTATTCTGAGGTTTACTAGTACTTTCTGATTTTACAAGATTTAAAAAACAGGAACTTTGATGAATTTTTATAAAATATAGAAAATTCATCTAGGCCCCACCCAAAGCCCAAAGTGCTTATTCCAGGGAGTACTACCAACTAAAAATAATCTTATGGAAGCATTAAAATCTTCATTTTAACCTTAGCTTAATAGCGGAAGTAATTAAATAATATTAACCGATGAAAAGTGTCGCGTTAACTTAACTAAAGTTGAAGTTGATGAACATGTCAACTAAAAGTCACCTCATGGGAGTTTGATAGACTTCTTTAAACATCATTCACAGATTAAGAATTTAATTTAATCGACGGCGTCGAGTAATTAGGGCTAACCCTAATTCTGGGCGTCGCCAACCTAAACCCTAGGTTGTTATTGATAATAACAATTAGTTTCTTTTTCATTGAACTTATCATAATTCTACTGCATCATGTAGATTCTAACGCTCACGAAGTAGCTGCGGACCCAAATTCCTCGACCCCCGCCGAAGAAGTCGACATCATCTCAGAGGAACCAGGCAAGCCCCGGTGCACAACCGAAATTTAAAGTTTTACTTTTGCACTAAGTGTGTCTTGTTTGTGCACTAGGTGCTAGGAGTTGATTGAAACCATAGTTGCATTTGTTTCCCATAGGAAACCCTGACGGTAGCTTGTTTGGATACCCCTAATATGCTATGCTTAGTAGGTAGTTGCCGGTAGAAGTCGAGCAGAGTGGACGCTGCTCGCGAAAGGATAAGTTGTTGAATGAAACTGTTTCATGAGATGGGCCACACGAATGTGAATCAGTAAGAAAGATAAAAGTTTGAGGGTCAGACAGGATACAAAGTAGGTCGGCGACTGGACTGGGTCCAGGGTGACCCTAGACTTGTCTGATCTATGTGGTCCGAGACTGATCGAGTGTTGAACGTACTGGTCGTATACCGGGTGTTATGGGCCCCAGTAAACCTACGTAGCCTAGTGATTGCAACGTCAAACCTGCCCTACGGTGTCTGACTAGGAGGAGATCTGGGGTGGGCAGCGTGGGAACTCCACAGAAACCGTCTAGGACGTGTTGTCTGGTGGGACGCGGCGCTGCTAAGGCAGGCGTAGGAGGGAATTGACGTTGCAGGAGCTGGTGTGAACGGTTGCCACGTGCGAGTCTGGGACACGCACGTGTCGTACGGTCAGGTTTCCCCCTGCAGGGTATAAAATCGTTTCGAACCGCTGTCGCTCCCAGTTAGTAAGCATGCTCGTGAAACGCACCACATTCTAGTAAAATAGGTTGAAACACCATGAGAATGAATTATGAATATTAATATTGCTATTGTTGATTCTGTTATGTTTGCTTAGCTCAGTGCTAACTAAATTTATTTTCTAATCACTTAATATGATGCTAAAATTTGACAAGAGTAGTATAGGCTTGCGAGTCCTTTTGCAAGTAAACCCTCCCGAGTCAGCGTCATGTCTAGGAGTCGGCTGTAGTCAGCCACTATTATCGGGTAAGTCTTGCTGAGCTTCTTAGAAGCTTACGCGTTAGCGTTTTGTGGTTTTCAGGCGCCGTCATGCAAGAATTAGCAGGTAGCTTCCATTGGGAGGAGCCTCCCCTCGAGTTTGGGAACCTCCAGTGGGAGTTATGCGAGTCGCCGCAGTGAGATGTTGAAGTGGCTAGTAGCATGACGCCCGTGGGCACGGCGCGTGCTTTTGCTTAAGTCCGAGTGTCGGAGTTGTAATCGTTCTAGTCTTCCGCTGTTATCGTTTTCAAACTGTTGCGTACTCTTGAACAATGTAATATTCAACTTCTAAGTTATGAACCAATGATGTATTAAGATCTCTCTTCTTATAAATTATTGCTGTTTATTCCTACCTGTGTTGTATCGTGTGTACGCTCGCTTCGTCGAACGTTGCCCAACAGGATCTTGGCTTAATGACTGACCGGATCCGTCCCGAGACAAGGTTTTCTGGGCGGGTCGTGTCAGTTAACCTAATCGTACGACACGTGCACGTCCCAGACTCGCACGTGGCAACCATTCACACCAGCTCCTGCAACGTCAATTCCCTCCTACGCCTGCCTTAGCAGCGCCGCGTCCCACCAGACAACACGTCCCAGACGGTTTCTGTGGAGTTCCCACGCTGCCCACCCCAGATCTCCTCCTAGTCAGACACCGTAGGGCAGGTTCGACGTTGCAATCACTAGGCTACGTAGGTTTATCGGGGCCCATAACACCCAGCATACGATTAGTACGTTCAATACTTGCCCAGCTGTGCCACACGGATCAGACCAGACTACGGTCACCCTGGTCCCGGACCAGCCGCCGACCTACTTGTACCCAGTCTGACCCTCAATCTTTTATCTTTCTTAGTCATTGACAATCGTGTGGCACATCTCATGAAATAGTTTCATTCAATATCCTATTACTCGCGAGCAGCGTCCACTCTACTCGACTTCTACCGGCAATACCTACTAAGCATAGCAGACTAAGGGGGTGTCTACACCATCTACCGTTAGGATTTTCCTATGGAAACAAATGCAACTATGGTTTCAATCAACTCCTAGTACTTAATGCACAAACAAGACACACTTAGTCATAAAAGTAAATCTTTAAAATTCGGTTGTGCACCGGGGCTTGCCTGGTTCTTCAAGTGTTGTTGACTTCTTCGATGGAGGGCGAGGCAACTGGATCCGCAGCTACTTCGTGAGCGTCAGAATCTATATGATGCAGTAGGATCATGATAAGTTCAATGAAAAGAGACTTATAGTTATCATCGATAATAACCTAGGGTTTAGATTGGCGACGCCCAGAATTAGGGTTAACCCTAATTACTCGACGTCGTCGATTAAATTCAAATCTTAATCGGTGAATGATGTTTAAAGAAATCTATTAAACTCTCGTGAGGTGACTTTTAGTTGGCATGTTCAACAACTTCAACTCTAGTTAAGTTAATTCGACAATTTTCATCAGTTAATATTATTTAATTCCTTCGGCTATTAAACTAGGGTTAAAATGAAGATTTTAATTCTTCCTCAAGATTATTTTTAGTTGGTATTACTCCCTGGATAAGCATTTTGGGCTTTGGGTGGGGCCTAGATGAATTTTCTATATTTTATAAAAATTCATCAAAGTGCCTGTTTTTAGATTTTGTAAAATCAAAAATTACTAGTAAACATTTGAATAAAATTATGAAACTTTATGTGAGCATTCCTGAGAACCAGATCTCAAACTTTGCTTTTGGGTATAACCTTGCAAATGGCTTTTACAATGTACTTTAGAAAATGGTATTTAAACTAGGCAGATTGAAGTTATTTAATAGGGTTAGATGCCATTTCGTGTTCCTAAAATCTTTATAAAATTCCAGAGGGTGTGTAGTACGATGGTGCACTTGTGGATCAAAGGTTAGCCCCAGCATTGCTCTATAATGCATTCTAAAATTCAAAAACAGAAAGGAGTGTCTCTAATTAATTTTGCAAATGTTTGGTCATTTGTTAAAAAGTGCTTTAACATAAAATTAGTACTTTTCACCAGGGTTCTAAAAAATTTTAGTTTGGCATTTTTGGATCTTCCTGTGAATTTCTAGGGATTTTAGAATACAGAGCAATAATCTGGAAAATAAATAGGAAAAAGGAAAAACAGGGCACTGTCTCCGGCGAGCTCCGGCGGCCAATTCCCGACGATGGGGTGGTCGCCGGCCGTCGAACCTTGGCTTTTCATGATCCACATAACATGAAAAAGCTCGGCAACATGATATTCATCAAGGTTTTGGCCGTGAGAGGGGTGCTCACCGTGGGGGTGTCTCGGGGCGGCGGCGATCGATGAAATTCCGACGAGGTGGCTCGAGTTTGGAGGATTTGAAGGTGCTGTGAGCTTCACGAGGTGGAGAGGAGCTGATTTGGTGAGGGAATTTGATTGAAATTGGCCGGGGGTGGCGTTTCACCGTGGAGGCGGCGTCGGTGACTATGGTGGACGGCGGCCGGGCAGAGGAAGGGCTTGCTTGCGCGGGGAAGAAGAAAAATGGAAGAAGGGGGGGGGGAGATGGAGGAGCTCGCACCATTTATAGGAGGGCCGGGGGTAGGGGAGAGGTAGGGAACAGGGGGGGGTCGGCATGGCGGCAGCGGTCGGTGTCGGGCGGCTCGGGCGACGGCAGAGAAAAAGAGAGAGGGAGGAAGAGAGCTAGAGAGAGAGAGAGCGAGAGGGGGAAGTAGGGAGCCGGCGTGGCATGAAGCGGCGACGTGCCACAGGGGCCCGTGTCGGGCGGGCGCAGCCGTGCCCTGCCGCGCCGTGTTGTCGGGCGGGCGGGGCACTGTAGCCCGCCCGGCAACAGCGGTTTGATTTTTTTTAATTATTTTAGCTGGAATGCAATTCTATTTAAAAGACACACTTCCCAAGCTCAAAAATTTTTAAAAATTTTTGTACAAGCTTAGGAATTTACTTGGAACACTTTTCGTTTAAGGTTCAAGTCATGATTTGGCCTCTAAAAATTCTTGAATTTCTAAGTTGATTATAGCTTGTGTGAATTTTTAAGAGGTCTAAATCCTTTCCAAAAATCTTGACTAATTTCTCAAAATTTTATTTTGAAGTGTACTTAATTGTTATGTAAAAATATGGCCAGGGTTCTGTGGAAATTTTGATGGTCAAGAGTTAGGGTTTGGGTTTCTTTCTGTTAACGAGATTTCGACACTTTTAGTTGAGATTTCTACGGACTTTGCTAAATGCTCTGTTGTTTGTCAAACTTTTCATAGTGTCTCTTTAAAGCATTTTAAACAATATTTTTTTTATTTCCATGATTGAATCTGCTCTAAAGTGAGTGAAATTATGGATTAGGGTTTACTGTTGTCGACTTTTTGCCCTAGTGACACCTGGGGTGTCACAGAATCCCACTCAACATAGCAAGTTTTGCTATTTTTCCTCTTGTAGTACTTCTTGATTACTTTCTTCTTTCCCTCATACTTCTTGTTCTTGCTTGATTCTTCTTCTTCTTTTTCCTCTTTGTTTTTGTAATTGTGGAGATGTGACCTATTTTTCCACACTCAAAGCATTTCTTTTTAGCAAAGGGGTTCTTGTTTGATGGCCTTCCACTTCTATTGAATCCCCTTTCTTCTTCATAAACTTCTTGAATTTTCTTACCATCAAGGCAAGTTCTTCATCGGTGCTATTTTCACTTTCATCATCATCATCATCATCTTTTGATGTCTTTGCTTTGAGTGCAATGTCCTTCCTCTTCTCATCAACATTGCCATTATGAAGTTCTTCTTAGGATTGCTTGAACATATCATGAGTGAGAATGTCCCCAAGAACTTCGGTGGGCTTTGTATCCTTCAAATTTGATCTCACAAGCAAGGTCACAATTGTCTCATATTTTGGTGGCAAGGCTCTAAGAAATTTATGAGAGATATCCACATTTGATACCTTCACATCAAGACCCTTCAATTCATTCACAATATTGTTCAATCTAGTGAACATGTCATCAACTTCTTCATTTGGCAACATGGTGAATTTCTCAAATTTTCCCTTGAAGATGAATAGCTTAGCTTTTTTGACGGTTGTAGTGCCTTCATGAGCTTCCATGAGTGCCACCCATATTTCATTTGCGGTTTCTAGCTTACACACACGGTTGACTCATTAATTGATAGAGCACCATATAGAACATTTATGGCTTGATCATTTGCAAGAATAAGCTCTTGTTCAATATCGGTTGGATTGCTTGGATCAAGAACAACAAGACCATCATCAACAATTCTCCAAATTGAACCGCCCATAGCCTTGACATAACGAGTCATACGAGTCTTCCAATAATCATAATTTGACACGTCAAAGAACGGAGGCTTCCCAAGGTGATTGCTAGTCATTGTGTCACTCCCGGATGATCAAATCCACACAAATATGGGAGTACCGGCTCTGATACCACTTGTAGGATCTAAGACACCGACTAGAGGGGGGTGAATAGGCGGTTTTCAAATTTAATTGCAACTTGATCAAATTAATGCAGAAATAAAAACCAACGGATCAAGAGCAAGATAAGAAGCTATTTTTAGGTTGATATTTGAGCAAAGATTTAAAATCGATATAAATCAATTTCTAGTAAGATAAGCACAAGAGCAACCGAAATAAATCAAACACTAGAAATTAAACAAGCTTAAGTTGAATCTAGTGAGGGATTTGCAATCCTAGGGTGATATGCAACAATATAAACTTCTAGAAAATTAAAGCTCAAAAGTAAAGTGACAAGGAGAGACACAAATTTAACTCGTGGTGTCGATGACTTGCCGGTCACCCCTAATCCACGTTGAGGTGGACTCAAGCCTTTGATTTGCTCCTCTATCAAGCTTGCACTTCTCCAACAAGAAGGGCTCAGAAAGAGCAACTTGACCTTGAGCCAAATCAATCCCTCGAGCCGCTCCAAACCTCGATTCCACTAGGGTTGCCCTTTGCCACTCCGGCGAGGTGAGCACCACACCTCTCACAACAATCAACCGAGCTTCCTTCACAATCTTCTTGAAGGGCTCACGGTTGCTCCACCACCAAGCCGTCTAGGAGGCGGCAACCTCCAAGAGTAAGAAGTCGATGACTCTTGCTTGGAGAATCACTAGTGCCACAAAGCTCGAATAGATGAAATCAAGCACTAGATCCTCTCACACTCTCTATGGATCAACAAGGGGTCAAGAGTGAGAGAGGAAGGCTCAAGAGTATGTAGTATGTAGTGGAAATGGCCAAGAGAGATGCCTTGCACAAGATGGGGAAGTATTTATACCCCTCACATGAAAAACTAGCCGTTATTGGCTTTCTGCGCAGCTGGCGGTCAGACCGTGGTGGTTGGCAACGTTCATTTTTACAATAAATGCACAGAGGAAGAATTTTAAATCTGGAGCTGGCGGTCAAACCGTCAGAGGAGCCTGAAACAAGCAGTCTGTGGAGTGACCCTGGCAGTCAAACCGTCCTTTTGGCGGTCAGACCGTCAGAGGAGCCCGAAACAAGCAGTCTCTGGAGTGACCCTGGCGGTCAGACCGTCCCCTTGGAGGTCAGACCGCCAAAGGGGCTCAGAGGAGAGACAGTCTGTGAGGGGTGCTGGCGGTCAGACCAAGCCTCTGACGGTCATATCGTCATACCCTGATTCAGCACACTTGATTTTCTTATTTTCTAGGATTTTGATAGGAATTTCTCTCAACAATTTTCCTTTTTTTCAAGGGAAATTTCAAGGACACTTTTACAGTTAATTGGTAAGGAAACTGAGCAAAAAATGGCAATCTATAGATGCTCCAAGCAAATGACAACCGACCCCTCTTAATAGTATGGCGCTAATCTAAAATCCGGTCATTTTCTCCTCTAATCACCTTATGACCGGTACAACTAAAAACCTATTGATTATACCTTTGTCTTGCACCATCCGTTGTCCTATTTATGTAAGCTCCACAATATATTTGTTGCCATTTCACAAAGCGGGCTCAAATATTCAATAATTTCTAACAAGGACTCAAGTAGTAATTACCAAAACCACAATTAAGGGCCTAGATGCTTCACCCGCCCTCTCTCTCTTTTTTTCCTCTCCCTCCCGCGCCATTCTCTCTCCGCGCACGCCACTGCCGCCCACACCCCCAATCACCGCTGCCGCTATAGTGCACCCGACCGCCCACCTTGTCGGAAGCGCCAATCGGTGACGCTCCTTCCCTCCCTCTCTCTCTGCAGTGCATTTAGTAGCACCCTGAGCTCTTTCTTCCCCCCCCCCCTGCTCCATTTTTCCTCCTCCGTAGCGCCGCGCCCCGCCGTTCCACTTTCTCCCCTGCTTCTTCTCCCCGCCCGAGCACTTCGACGGTGAGGTCCTAGCTCTACCCCGGATTAGAGAGGTTAACGTCGCCGAACTTGTTCAGGGTGTCCATGCACAGCTCATAGGCCTTGCAATTGCCCCTATGGCCGGTCCAATCGACGGGAGCGCAAGTTGTTCACCGTCGGTGAACGCCGACATCCGAGGGGCCCACGGTGAAGACCGGGGTACGCTCCAAATTGCTCCTTGAAACCTTCTCAATCGCGTTCTTCGTATCCTTTCGCAGCCCACGGATGCCCCTTTCGCCCAGTTCCTTTTCCAGGCCGTGGGGAACGCCGTCACGTCGAGCTCCCCCGTTCGACCCGCCGTCACTGAGCTGATTGGCGACATCCTCATGGGCTTGAACATCGATGCCGGCTCTCCCCACTCGCCAGCGAAGCTCCCCGACCAACAACCCCCTGCTATCGAGCTCTCTGTCGACCACACGCCACTGCCGAACCTCTTGGCCGCCACCACCGCGGTCGACTCCTCTCCGGTGAGTTTTCTTGGTCAAGAACCTTCTAAATGGAGTCCCCTTTTCATGAGCATCTCGTCGGTGCTTGTCTCAGTCCGATTCCACCACATTTCCGGACCGCCCGGCCCTCCTCCCGCGAGCTCCGGCGATATAGCAGCCATGGCTAGAGCTCCTAGCCGATATGGATCTTGTGTGCCCAGGGATCTCGTGCAGCGACTGTGTGGCCCCATGTGTGGCTTCGTTTTGAGTGGTCCACATTTTCCTCTCATTTAGTCTTTTATAGGAATTACTTAGAACTTGTAAAATCTGTATAAAATCAAACAAGGCTCATAAAATAGCAAACTAAATTTTATTAGTTTCCTCTTGATCATGTCTACCACCTAGATAACTCAAATATCTATGTTACAAATATTTTGACCACTTTAATTCTTATAATAAAACCCTTGTAAAATTTTTATGGCTAATCCACTTACTTAAATTTTGACCAGTATACTCCTGTTATCATTTCATGGCAGTGGAAGAAGTTTCACAAGTTTAGAACAATTTAACTTCATGCTTTCATTAAAATAACCCAAAACTAGATTAAAACTTACTATCTCAATATCTTAGTAAACTTTGTGGTTAAAATACTGTAATTTGGTCCAGAGATTACATAATGCATTGATGTATGCACAAAATTTCCCTTCTACAGAAACTTTATCGAAATAATTTTATCATATTTGGCATACACCACCCTTAACTAATAAACTCTCAATAATAATAAAATTTAATGCTAATGCTAATAATTACCTTTATGGTTATTATTTTACAATAACAAAATATAATATCAAACAGTAAGTATAATAATGACACTAACTAATAATAATCATCTAACTCTAGTAGTTGCATATTACCAAACTTATAACTAATAACAACCTTGCGCCAACCCATCCTCTTAGAGCTGCTAACTAAATGTAATTAATTTTAAGACTAATAGCGATCTTAATCCTAATGTCAAAAGTTGTAGACATGTTAGTTAATGCTTAATTTTAAAAAAAATTGCTTAAATAAGTAGTTATTATGTATATACTATTATTAACTTCATAGTTAAATCACATTCTTCTAACTAAGGAGAAATACCAGAAGGTCATAAGTAATTAATCGAACTAATGAATAAACTTAATCTAAACTTTCACCCAAATATTAATCATAAACAAGCAAATAGTCACCAAGGAAATACTTAAGTAAGTTGTTAAATCTTAACCGTGCTTTGGGTTTAATTAGTGGGTATAAAGGATCACTTTTATTACTTAGGGTTAACAATAATGGGAGTAACTCTCTTAAACAAGAATTAATGACAAGCCTCTTAAACATGCCCCTATGAGAATAATTAGAATTATGATCATAAGCTAGACCCTTGACCGTCATTCATAATCTCTTAATAGTATGAGTAACCTAAGTAATACTAATTCCCTAAAGTGTATTACAAGGATAGTGACCCTAATTTAATAATAATTCACTTTCATCATTTCTAGTCTATCTTGTAAAAATACGTAATAAATCAAGGAACGCTCTAAAATAATGCTAAACCAAATTTTCTTGGAATCCTTATAAAATACACTAAGTTACTGCTGAAACACTTTTTCAAAAAGGTTCATGGAACTTCCTCAATTAATAGGTTAATATTTTCTGTTTTTGAATTTTAATTGGAGTTCCAGGGATGTTCTAGGGTTTAAACTTGAATCATTAGTGTACCATGGTAGTATGCACGTCTTGTAATTTTATTAGGATTTTATAGCAACAACGTTATATGCATGTCACTAAATATACTTCAAACTGCCAATTTAATTTGTTAATTTCCAAAATACATTATGAAAGTCATCCAAAAACCAAACCCTTAGTCAAAACTTTAGATTAGATCCTCACTGGTGCCTACATCAAATGTCATGAGTTTACACTAAGGTTTATTATTTATTTCAGATTCTATAATTTTAAATAACGGGAACTTTACTGAACTTTTAAAAAATCTAGAAAATTCAACTTGCCAAACTTCAAAATTCTTATCTCAGAAAGCTGTATCCACTAAAAATAATCTCCTGGTCAAATACGAAGTCTCACTTTAGTCCACATTCATTAGGGGTAAATGCTTAAATAAAATGCAAAACTTGAAATATTAGGGTTAACCATAAACCTCTAAGTTTAATGTTGAAAACACCATAGTAAACTGATAAAAGCACGATATTACATTATTTAATCATAACTCATTTTATTCATGATTGCATCATGTAGACTCTGAAGCGAACGAGGTAGCTGTCGATCCGGAGTCCTCGATCCCCGAAGAAGTTCTCATCACCAACCCCGAAGATCAAGGCAAGCCCCGGTGCACAACCCGTTTTAAAGTTTTTCCTTTTATAACTATCTGTCGTGATTGTGTATTAGGTTTCTAGGAGTTGATTGAAACTCTAGTTGCATCGGTTTTCCAAAGGAAACCCTATCGGTACTTGGTATAGGTAACCAATGTAGTATGCTATGCTTAGTGATACTTACAGATAGAAGTCGAGCAGAGTGGACGCTGCTCGCGACTGCTAGGATTGATTGGAACTATGACATGAGACATATGACACATGGTTATGGATGATTAAGGAAAGATAAAACTGAAGGGTCAGACAGGGTACAAAGTAGGTTGGCAACTGGACCGGGTCCAGGGTTACCGTAGTCTTGTCTGATCCGTGTGGTCCGAGCCGGATCGAGCATTGAATGTATTGATCATATGCTGGGAATATGGGGCCCAGTAAACCTACGCAGCCTAGTGATTGCAAAGTCGAACCTACCATACGGTGTCTGATTCGGAGGCGATCTGGGGTGGGCAGTTGTGGGAACTCCACAGAAACCGTCCGGGACGTGTGTTCTGGTGGGATGCGGCACTGCTAAGGCAGGCGTAGGAGGGAATTGACTTTGCAGGATCTGGTGTGAACGGTTGCCACGTGTGGTCTGGGACACACACGTGTCGTATGATTAGGTTTTCCCCTGCAGGGTATAAAAATCGCTTTGAACCATTGTCGCTCCCAGTTTGTGAGCTTGCTTGTGAAACGCACCACACTATAATCAAAATGTTGAGATACAATGATGAGGATGAAGTTATGATGATGATTATTGTATATTACTTCTGCTATGATTTACTAGACCAGTGCAAACTAAAGTTATGATTCTAATCATTTAATCGAAGCTAAAACTTGACCAAGATTAGCTTCAGGATTGCGAGTCCTTTTTGCAAGATAAACCTACCCTGAGTCAGCCAGCATGTCTAGGTGTCGGCTGTAGATAGCCAATTTGATGGGTCAGTCTTGTTGAGCTTCTTAGAAGTTCACGCTTTGCGAATACGTGGTTTTCAGGCGCCGACGTGTGTACTCATGACGATAGCCAGTGGGAGGAGCCGCTTCCAGAGTTCGGGAACCATCAGTGGGAGCGTTGTGGTTCGCTGCAGTGAAATCTTGAAGTGGCTAGTAGCATGATGCCACTGGGCAAGGCTCATGCTTTTACTTAAGTCTGAGAGTCGGAGTCTGTATCTCGTTCGAAGTCTTCCACTGTATTTTCGTGATTTTCAAAACTTTATTCGTACTCTGATGTAAGACCTAATTTTAATTTATGGAATCATGAAGTATTAAATTCTCTCCTCTTGTAAAAGATTGCTGTTTATTTTGCCTGTGTTGTACCATGTATATGCTCGCTTCGCTGAGTATTGCCCAACAGGATCCTGGCGAGATGCGAAATCCGTCCCGGTCTAAGTTTTCTAGGACGGGTGCACGTCACGTGTAGCAACATCTAATTTGAGTACGATCTGCCGCCGCCTAAGCGTATACTCTGTTTATTTTGTGAGGACGTATAGGCCAATGTAGGATTGCATTGCATAATAAAGTTGTAAAACCAATGAAGCCTTCAATATCTCAATAACCTTGGAACGATGAAATCCTTCAAACTTACACTAAACCATCCCGGAGCAAGAAAAAAATTCCATCAATAATCGCGATAGCACTTCAAGAATGAGAGAAGCCAACTTGGACCTCCCTCCCTTAGAGAATGCGTGGCACCCAGTTCGACAAACAAGTCCTACACAAAACTCTTTGTCCAAATTGAGCCTTTTCACAGTACTTTCCTCAATGAGAAGATTGTCTCCTTGACAGGTCAACTTAGATGATAAAGCACCCTTGGTTTTGGTCATCGCTAGTTTAACAATGCTCATACTAGTAGAAGTATCGATCTTGGATCACTCTTTTACGCAGAGATGAGAATATTTTACGTATCGAAAGATTCTTACATGCCTTGAACTATGTGTCAACATGTGGCTTCTGATTTATAAAATATTGTTCATCTCTGTGATGCAGATGTCTGACAACATGATCGAGCAGGGACCAGAGGAGTTTGGAGTTAAGAACTCCACCCCCACTCGCGTCACCAGAGAGTCGGGACGCAGGGGATTTGTGGAGCTACTCCGCCAGACTTTGCAGTCGCTAGGCCGTACAGAGTCTCCCTTGTTCCAAATCAGGGAGTCCAGACAGCATGGCCTACCTCACTGCTCAGCCATATTCACTTTGCCCGCTTGCCCTCACCAAGCTGACTGGGAGACATGACTGTCACCTCACTTGGCTCGGATAAGGCCGAGGCTATCGAGACCATTGCCCGTAGAGCTCTGTTGAGGCTCTGTGAGGAACATTTGGCAGATTTGACCGAACATCCAGCGGCGCTGTTTCCAATACAGGACCAGATCGACGGTACCTGGCGCCGCAATGTCAAGAACGTCATTGCCAAGACCCTCAAGGGGAGAAGGACCATGTGACTCCTCTTTTCACGCTAAGCTTGGCGATGCTCAACTTACATGAGGACATTGTTCTCACTGCCAAGTTTGACCGCCAGGCTCTAGGATGAGCTCATGAGGAGATAGCCCGACTCCAGGAGAAGATTACGAGCTTGGAGAGCAGGAACAATGGGCTGCGTGCTCGTTGCGATGCCCGAGCTATGCAAATTGCCGAGTTGGAGGCAGTCTCTGAAATCAAGACTGCTCAGATTCATGCCTGGGATAATGACTGCAACATCATGGTACAGCACATTCACCAGCTGGAGATACTTCGGAGTGAGGCCGTGTAGATTGCTAAGAACCTCGTTCATGAGAACCATCATCTGCAGCATCAGATTGAGGGACTCTTAGAGGCACAGCAGCCGCCTCCCACGAACGAAGATGAACCTGAGTCGAAGTGTCGGACCCCGATGCTTCGGATCCAGAACTCGAGGAGGAGTAGATCGGAGGCGTTCTCGCAAATGGGGTTCATTTTTAGTCGTTCGCATAAGGAGTGAGTTGTACCCGTTGTCGTGTTCGGTGTTGTGTTTTTGTGACACCCCAGGTGTCACCAGGGCAAAAATCGACAACTGTAAACCCTAACCCACAATTTCACTCACTTTAAAGCCGATTCACTCATGGAAATAAAAAGAAATATTGTTTAAAATACTTCAAAGAGACACTATGAAAAGTTTGACAAACAACAGAGCATTTTAGCAAAGTCCGGAGAAATCTCAACTAACAGTGTCGAAATCTCGTTAACTGGACGAAATCCAAACTCTAACTCTTGGCCATCAAGAATTCCATAGAACCCTAGCCATATTTTTACATAAAAATTAAGTACACTTCAAAATAGAATTTTGGGAAATTATTCAAGATTTTTGGAAAGGATTTAGACCTCTTAAAAATTCACACAAGCTATGATCAACTTAGAAATTCAAGAATTTTTAGAAATCAAATCATGACTTGAACCTTAAATGAAAAATGTTCCAAATAAATTCCTGAGCTCGTACAAAAATTTTCAAAATTTTTTAAGCTCGGGAAGTATGCCGATTCATTGAATTGCCTTCCAGCCTTAATGAAAAAGAAAAAAAAAATAAAACTGTTGCCGGGCGGGCTACAGTGCCCCGCCCGCCCGCAACACGGCGCGGCAGGGCACCGCAGCCGCCCGGCCATACCTGGCCGACACGGCATTTGTGGAGCATCGTCGAATTCAAGTTTGGCCGGCCCCCTACCTCCTCACCCCCCCCTCGCCCTCTCTCTCTAGCCCTCTCCCTCCCTCTCTCTTTTCTCTGCCGCCGCCCGACGCCGCCCGACCGCTGCCGCCATGCCGACCCCCCCTGCTGCCTCCCCTACTCCCCCTCAGTTTTTCCTTTAAATGAGTGTGCCCCCTCCCCAGCTCCCCCTCCCTCTCCATTTTTCTTCCTCCCACGCGCGAAGCATCCTCCTCTGCCCCGGCCGCCGCCCACCGACGTCATTGCCGCCGCTCCACAATGAAACGCCACCCCCGACCAATTTCAATCTAATTCCTTCACCAAATCAGTTCCTCTCCACCCCTTGAAGCTCACAGAACCCTCCATCCTCCGGATTCAAGCCCCCGTCGCCGGAATTGTGCTCGCCGCCGCCGCCCTGAGGCACCCCCACGGTGAGACCCCCAATCCCGGGCAAGACCTTGATCAATATCATGTTGCCGAGCTTCATCGTATCTAGTAGATCATAGAAAGCCAAGGTTCGACGGCCGGCGACCACCCCATCGTCGGGAATTGATCGCCGGAGCTCGCCGGAGACAGTCCCCTGTTTTTTTTTCCTATTTATTTTTCAGATTATTGCCCTGTATTGTAAAATCCGTAGAAATTCATAGAAAACTCCAAAAATAGAAAACCAAAATTTTTTAAAACCCCCGTGAAAATGACTAATTTTCTGTTAAAGCCCTTTTTAACAAATGACCAAACATTTACAGAATTAATTAGAAACACTCCTTTCTGTTTTTTAATTTTAAATTGCATTATGGAGCAATGCTAGGGCTAAGCTTTGATCCACAAGTACACCATGGAACTACACACCCTCTGGAATTTTCTGAAGATTTTAGGAACACGAAATGGCATCTAACCCTTTTAAAATACTTCAATCTGCCTAGTTTAAATACCATTTTCTAAAGTACATTGTAAAAGTCATTTATAAGGTTAGACCCAAAAGGAAAGTTTTAGACCTGGTGCTCAGGATTGCCCACATAAAATTTCATAATTTTATTCTGAGGTTTACTAGTGCTTTCTGATTTTATAAGATTTAAAAACAGGAACTTTGATGAATTTTTATAAAATATAGAAACTTCATCTAGGCCCCACCCAAAGCCCAAAATGCTTATCCCAGGGAGTACAACCAACTAAAAATAGTCTTGAGGAAGAATTAAAATCTTCATTTTAACCCTAGTTTAATAGCCGAAGGAATTAAATAATATTAACCGATGAAAAGTGTCGCATTAACTTAACTAAAGTTGAAGTTATTAAAACATGTGAGCTAGAAGTCACCTCATGAGAGTTTAATAGATTTCTTTAAACATCGTTCACAGATTAAGAATTTAATTAAATCGACGGTGTCGAGTAATTAGGGTTAACCCTAATTCTGGGCGTCGCCAATCTAAAACCCTAGATTACTATTGATAATAACAATAAGTTCCTTTTTTATTGGTCTTATCATAATCCTACTGCATCATGTAGATTCTGACGCTCACGAAGTAGCTGCGGATCCAGTTGCCTCGACCTCCGTCGAAGAAGTCAACAACGCTGAAGAACCAGGCAAGCCCCGGTGCACAACCATTGTTTAAATTTTTCCTTTTACAACTCAGTGTGTCTTGTTTGAGCATTAAGTACTAGGAGTTGATTGAAACCATAGTTGCATTTGTTTTCGGTAGTTGGTATAGACGCCTCCCTTAGTCTGCTATGCTTAGTAGGTATTGCCGGCAGAAGTCGAGCAGAGTGGACGCTGCTCGCAAAAGGATAGGTTGTTGAATGAATCTATTTTATGGGATGGGCCACACGAATGTGAATAAGTAAGAAAGATAAAAGTTTGAGGGTCAGACAGGATACACAGTAGGTCGGCGACTGGATAGGGTCCAGGGTGACCGTAGACTTGTCTGATCCGTGTGGTCCGAGACTGATCGATTGTTGAATGTACTGGTCGTATGCTGGGTGTTATGGGCCCCAGTAAACCTACGTAGCCTAGTGATTGCAACGTCGAACCTGCCCTACGGTGTCTGACCAGGAGGAGATCTGGGGTGGGCAGCGTGGGAACTCCACAGAAACCGTCTGGAACGTGTTGTCTGGTGGGATGCGGCGCTGCTAAGGCAGGCGTAGGAGAGAATTGACGTTGCAGGAGCTGGTGTGAACGGTTGCCACGTGCAAGTCTGGGACGCGCACGTGTCGTACGGTCAGGTTTCCGCCTGCAGGGTATAAAATCGTTTCGAACCGCTGTCGCTCCCAGTTAGTGAGCATGCTCGTGAAACGCACCACATTGTAGTGATTAGGTTGAGACACAATGAGAATGAATATTGATGAATACTATTGTTATTGTTGCTTCTGTTATGTTTGCTTGGCTCAGTGCTAATTAAATTTATTTTTCTAATCACTTAACCTGTGCTAAAATTTGACAAGAATAGTACAGGTTTTGCGAGTCCTTTTTGCAATAAACCTACCCCCATCAGCCTTCACGTCTAGGAGTCGGCTGTAGCCAGCCATTTTGTCGGGTAAGTCTTGCTGAGCTTCTTAGAAGCTCACGCGTTAGCGTTTTGTGGTTTTCAGGCGCCGTCATGCAGGAACCAGCAGGTAGCTTCCATTGGGAGGAACCGCTCCCCGAGTTCGGGAACCTCCAGCGGGAGTTGTGCGAGTCGCCGCAGTGAAATGTTGAAGTGGCTAGTAGCATGACGCCCGTGGGCACGGCGCGTGCTTTTGCTTAAGTCCGAGTGTCGGAGTTGTAATCGTTCAAGTCTTCCGCTGTTATGGTTTTCAAAACTTTTGCGTACTCTGAAACAATGTAATATTCAATTTCGAATTTATGAACCCAAGATGTATTAAGTTCTCTCTTCTTGTAAATTATTGTTGTTTATCCCTGCCTGTGTTGTATCGTGTATACGCTCGCTTCGCCGAGCGTTGTCCAACAGGATCCTGGCTTAACGACTGACCAGATCCGTCCCGAGACGAGGTTTTCTGGGCGGGTCGTGTCAGTTTTCTCATAAGGTGGTCGTAGCAGCAGCGTAACCGTGATAATGAAAGGATGGATTGTTTGACAGTTTAGGAAGTTTATGGAACGGATGTACTGTCATCATTTTGGGAATGAATGAAGTGATTTCTATGAGTCATCAGTGCATTTCTTTATGAAATTCCTTTTTCATGTGTCAAGATAGAATCATGGAATGAACTGCACTAATAAGGACCTCTTCACTTTTTTAGCACGGTGAACATGAGAGGTGGACGTCAGGATGCTGAGAGCTCCAACCTGCCATCCCTGCCAACTGAGCTGACCTTGGCCGCGGCTATGGCGGCCATGCTGCAAAGCAGCCAACAAACCAACGAGATGCTGCGGGCTATAATGGAAAGTGGTGGCCAGCACCGAGGTCCTCAAAACCAAAATCAGGACAGCACTTATGCTGATTTTCTAGCAATGCATCCCCCAGAATTCAAGGATGCCCGAGAACCGATGGAAGCGGATCATTGGTTTGGCACGATCTTGGCCAAATTTGGTCTGCTCCATTGCACGGAGCAAGAGAAGACCTTGTTTGCCGCCAAGATGCTTCAGGGGCACGCATGTGCTTGGTGGGCCAACTACCTTGCCACCCTCCCACCGAACACCCCAGTACCCTAGACGCAATTCAGGGAAGCGTTCCGCGCATATCACATCCCCGCGGGCCTGAAGCAGAGGAAGGCCAAAGAGTTTATGGCCTTAACTCAGGCAATCGATCAGTGCATGAATATTCTCAGGTATTCAATCAACTCGCTCGATACGCTCCAGAGCATGTTGACACGGATGTGAAGCGGAAACACCGTTTCATGGAAGGGCTAAATATCACACTCTAGGGTCGCTTGGCCCTGAATCAAGGAGGCTCTTTTAGTGAATTCATGAGCAACGCCCTCATCACCGAAGAATATTTGGAGAAAGAGCAACGGGAGAAAAAGCGGGTCAGCGGTGGTCCGTCCAATGCGCCTCCTCCGAAATACCGTTTGGTGTACACCGCACCGGATGGTAGAAGGTACAGGGCTGCACCGCCCTCCGCAGCAGTCCTACCGGCCCCCGCAGAACCAGCAGCCATAGGGTGGCTACCGTGCGCCACCGCCCCCTTCACAGAGGAACCAGGGTGTCCGCCCACCTCAGCAGGGCACCCGACCTGGACCAGGAACCCCGTGTTTCACCTGCGGGCAGCCGGGACACTTCACTCGCGAGTGTCCTACGCACCAACAGTCCAGAGCCAATCGTCAGGCCAACCAAGGGCAGGGCCGGCAGAGGGGTCAGAAGACCCACAGAACCGGTCGTGTGAATTACACCGCGGCCGAGGAGATAGCCGAAGGAGAGCCTGTGCTTGCGGGTACGTTCTCGCTCTCTGGTCATTTAGCATTCATTCTCTTTGATTCCGGTGCCTCACATAATTTCATCCATAAAAACATTGTGAAGGGTAAAAACTTAGTTACCATACTTCTAGAGCCACCCTTCGTCATAAAATCGCCGGGGGGAAATATCTGTCACAATATGGCTTAAGGGAGACACCACTAAATTTAGGAGGTTACACCTATCCTACCTCATTCATAATCCTAGACCGGTAGGGTATCGATATTATCATTGGTATAAAATGGATGAAACAGCAAAATGCCTAGCTAACCGTGTAGTCCGCCTAACCTCACCACTTCACGGTCTGTTTCCTTAAACCTAGATCACCCTAGATCTACCCCCAAGCAAATCTGCCATGTTATAGAAAAAGTCTGGATGAGATACCAGGTGGTGAGAGAATTCCCGGATGTGTTCCCAGAGGATCTACCTGGCTTACCCCCGGATAGGGATGTTGAGTTTCAAATTGACCTACAATCAGGCACAACCCCAATCTCCCGCAGACCATACAAGATGGCACCGAAGGAACTAGCTGAGTTGAAGATACAGTTGAAAGAATTGCTGGACAAGGGCTTCATACGGCCTAGTTCCTCACCTTGGGGTTGTCCAGCTCTATTTGTGAAGAAGAAGGATCAGTCCTTGAGACTATGCGTGGATTACTGCCCCTTGAATGCGGTCACTATCAAGAAGTCCACTACCACGCATAGATACTCTGTTTGATCAGCTGGCTGGAGCAAAGGTCTTTTCTAAAGTTGATCTTAGGTCTGGCTATCATCAGATCAAGATTCCTCCCATCGATGTTCCAAAGACGAACTTCTCCACCAGATATGGGCTATATGAGTACTTGGTGATGTCATTTGGACTCACTAATGCACCGGCGTACTTCATGTATCTTATGAACTCAGTTTTTATGTCAGAGTGGGACAAATTTGTGGCAGTGTTCATAGATGACATCCTGGTATTCTAAGACTCCCGAAGAGCATGCTGAGCATCTCCGGATAGTCCTACAGACTTAGAGACGATCAAACTCTATGCCAAATTCAGCAAATGTGAATTTTGGGTTGAGCGTGTCCAATTCTTGGGTCACGTAGTGTCAGCTGAAGGTATTTCGGTTGATCTGGGAAGGTGCAAGATGTCGTCGACTGGAAAGCACCCACGTCAGTCCACAAAGTACGTAGCTTCTTGGGATTAGCTGGATACTATCGTCACTTCATCCCTAGCTTCTCCAAGATTGCCAAACCTATCACAGAACTACTCAAGAAGGATCAGAAGTTCAAATGGACAGAGAAGTGTGAAGAGCCTTTTCAAACTCTGAAGAAACACTTAACAACAGCACCAGTACTCGCCCAACCGGACTTGAGCAAGCCTTTTTGACGTGTATTGTGATGCGTCAGGAATTGGGCTTGGTTGCGTGTTGATGCAAGAGGCACGAGTAATTGCTTATGCTTCAAGGCAACTCAGTGAGCACGAACTAAATTACCCAACACATGACTTGGAGTTGGCAGTCGTGGTATTAGCCCTGAAGGTGTGGAGGCATTATTTACTGAGAAATCTGGTGAATCTCTACACCGACCACAAGAGCTTAAAGTACATTTTTACTCAGAATGAGTTAAACATGAGGCGACGCGGGTGGCTAGAGCTGCTCAAGGATTATGAACAGGAAATTCACTACCATCCCAGCAAGGCCAACGTATTTGCAGATGCATTGAGTAGAAATGTTCACTGCCATTACGACCAAGGGGTTACAATACAAAAACCAGAGCCGACTTTGAGAATTCTACCCCGTGGATCCATGTACAACCTAGCCTTAGTTCCAACACTTAAAGACGAGGTAGCCAAGGCCCAGTAGCTTGACAAGGGCATGGAAAAGATCAGACTAGGGCTAAAAGAAAGGAAGATGCAATGCTTCCGAGAAGACGAAGACGGAGTTTTGTGGTTCAAGAACAGATTGGTAGTGCCAAAAGATCACGAGCTCCAAAGGAAGATCATGGATGAAGCTCACTTGTCCAAATACTCCATTCATCCTAGCAGCAACAAGATGTACCAGGACTTGAGGAAGAAGTTTTGATGGACAAGTAAAGAGAGAGATCGCTTGGTACATAGCAGAGTGCGACACCTGCTGGAGAGTGAAGTCAGATCATCTGAAAGGTGCAGGATTGTTGCAACCTCTAAGTGTTCCGTCCTGGAAAGGGGAAGATATCAGTATGGACTTCATTGTTGGTTTACCTATGACTGCTTAGAAATTGGACTCTATTTGGGTCATAGTAGACCAATTAACCAAGACCGACCATTTCATCCCCGTGTCTACCAGATACAGTATGAAGAAGTATGCCTAGCTCTACATTGACCGAATAGTGTGTCTGCATGGAGTGCCCAAGACCATAATCTCCGATCGAGCTACCCAGTTCGTAGGCCGATTTTGGAAGCAGCTCCACGAATCGCTAGGAACTATTTTAATCCATAGCTCTGCCTACCACCCCCAAACGGACGGCCAAACTGAAAGGGTAAATCAGATCCTCGAGGATATGCTCCGAGCTTGTGTTTTGGAGCATGGGAAAAGTTGGGATAGTTACTATCATTGGTGGAATTCTCGTACAACAACAGCTACTAAGAGAGTATTCGGATGTCGCCTTTCGAGGCATTGTATGGTTGTAGCTGCAGAACACCGCTCAATTGGTCGGAGACCGACGAAAGAATTATACTTGGACCTGACCTAGTACAGCAGGCCGAGGAAAAAGTATGGGTCATTCAAGCTAATCTGAAGACCACCAAGTCCTGACAGAAGAGCTATGTGGATAGAAGGCGCAGACTACTGAGCTTTGAGATAGGAGACTACGTCTACTTAAGAGTCTTGCCCACAAAAAAGAGTTCAGCAGTTCGGAGTTAGAGGCAAGTTAGCACCCCGATACATCGGTCCGTATCTCATCACTACCAAGTGGGGACCAGTGGCATACTGAGTGAAACTACCAGAAAGGTTGTCCGGGGCACATAATGTCTTTCATGTCTCCCAACTGAAGAAGTGTTTAAAGGCACCCGTAGATCAAGTGATTCCAGAGGTGGAAGAGCTGCAACCCGACCTGAGATATTCAGAACGTCCAATTCAGATACTGGATGAGAAAAAAACGAGTTACCAGGAAGCGAACTCTCCAATTCTACAAGGTCCTGTGGAGCAATCACTCACGACCGGAATATCCTCCAGCTTCTTACCGGAGACTTGATGAAGACTAGGCAAATTTGTGGTGGGTGGCGTGACTTTAAAAGATATGGAGCCGTGTACAGGAGAATTTAGTTGGATTTCTCATGGGGAAATATGTAGCACGGCATTATGGTACACCATCCAACCCATTCCTAAAATTATATCTATGCTATGGTGGTCAAGAACGATAAATTAAGGTTTAAATATTTTCCCTACCAAACTTAGTAGTGCTTGATGGACTTTTATTGTGGTCGATATTTTTTCGGCAGGTGATGTGATGAGGTAGGGTGTTTTGGTGATGGCAGTGAGGAGGTTACACCTTTGGACACATGCCCTACTGATAAAATTATGGGTTGCACCCAAATCAAATAGAAGTAGTATGGACTTTTCCCAAATTGAAAACATACCCGCAAGGACTTGTTCTCCCTTTTGAATTTCCTCGACCGTGGTGTGATTGACACAAAAGATAGATATGTCGTTACTGTTAAGGATTTGATTAGTTGTAACGCTAAGGAATTCTATCACTTCTCATAACATTAATTGTCCTGGTTGCATATTAAGGATAATACGCCATCCTGGTTCAAGAATGTTACACTTTTCCTTCTGGTAAGTAGGAATATGTTCCCTTCGCAATTCTGCATTTGAGAAGCGCCTGGGCGAACCGGCACAATTCAAAAGCAAAATTGTAATTTCCTGAGAACATAACCTCTCACTAGGAATGAGTTAGGGGACAACGAATCATGAGAGCCTATGAAAACGTGAAAGGATGGTGTGACACCCCAGGTGTCACTTAAGAATTCAACGACAAATCGTAAACCCTAGGATTTAATTCTTGCACTTTGAAGCAAAATTCATCCTTAAGTTAATAAGCAATGTCTTTTAAACACTCCCATTAGCCACCACAAAAATAAAAAAATTGGTAAACTTTCGAGCACTTTTAGGGAATCAGGAGATTTTGACCATAGTACAAAAATTGTTTTATAGCAGCAAAGAATTCAAACACAACTTTCAAAATCCATCAAAAATTCCATATAACCCTAGCAATATTTTTACCTGGCAATTACATTCACTTTAAAATAGAATTTTGGAGATTTTATCAGAATTTCTGGAAAAGATTTAAAACCCTTAAAAATTCAAACAAATTTGAATTTAATAGGAAATTCATGAATTTTTAGAAGCAGAATTAGAACTCCATCATTTAACAACAGTTGTTCCAAATAATTCACTAAGCACCCGCAAAAAGTTTCAAAATTTTCCAAACTCAGGAAGTATGATTTTCACTTAAATTTAGAAAGGGAAATAAAAAAAATCAAAAAATTTAAACGGCGCCTGCCGCGCCGCCGCGGCAGTGCAGCACGGCAGACACCGGGCGGGCACGCTTTTTTCTGCCCCTGCCCCGTCCCATCAGCCAAGCGGGATTTGCTCTCTCTCCCTTCCTCTCTCTCTCTCTCACCCCGCCACCTGTCGCCTCTAGAGCACGCCACCGCCCGCCGGTTCCAATCACCGAAGCGGCATGCTGCCACCCCTCCCCTCCTCCCCATCTCTCACTCCCGCACTTGTTAAAGGCAGCCGCAGCACCTCTCTCTCTCTCTGTTCTCGGTCGCTGCAGACGACACAAACACCGCCGTTCTTTTCCCTCCCGCTCCTCTGTTTCTCCTCCTCGCTGAGCGCCGGGCGGGCAGTGGCCACTGCAGCATTTCCTCTCCAAACTCCGCCAAATCCGCGTCAATCCGGTGTGCCAGGACCCCTTCTTGCTCCACACAAGCGCATGCAGGCCTCAATCAACCGGTTTCGCCGGATTTAGCTTCCTCGCCGGCCGTCATTGCCGGTTCAGAGCAGGCGCACGGTGAGGACGCTTTCTCACTTTGAATTGAGCACCGAAACCTTGTCAATCGCGTTCTTCGCATCCTCGCACAGCTTAGAGAGCTTGTGGTTGCCTTGTTTGTTGCTCCTCCCGTCGGGAACGCTGCCGCCAGGGGCTCCCCGGTTCGGGCCGCAGTCGCCGTACAGGTTGGGGACCTCCTCGCAGCCATGTTCCTCGACGCCGAGCACCCCAAGGATGAGGCACAGCTTCTAGACATCATCACCAAGTCCCTCGTCAACTCTGCCGTTCTCCCCACCTCGCCGGACCACGAGGGTCGCCGCCGCACGCCGTTGCGCTGCTACGGTGAGAACCCCGTGTCAAGACCTTGTCCCTGGAATTCCCCGTGTCATGCTCGTTTGATTGGTGTCTACCCGAGCCACCCTATCGCCGGCAGGGGCGCACGCTGCCATGCTCTGCCCTGCTCCGGCAAGCTAGGGCGTAAGCCCTAGTTTGGGTTCTTCACTGTTTTTCTATTATTAGTTTAAATCGGCTGAACCTTTAAAAAAGCATAACTAATGGTAGAAAAATCAGAAAAATGTAAATCCAAATGTTTTGGAATTCTTATAAATAGTACTTTCTAGGAAAAATATAAAATACATGTTTGAAAAATATATATTTTGGGCTTTATCTATGACGCGGACCCGCCTAGAAAACTCAGTCCGGGACGGATCCGCATCTCGTCAGGATCCTGTTGGGCAATGCTCGGTGAAGCAAGCATACACAAGGTACAACACAGGCAGGATAAACAACAATCTTTTACAAGATGAGGGAATTTAATACATCATTGTTTCATAAAAATAAGTTAAAAATTTAAGTCTTACAACAATATGAAAATATGGAAGAGTTTTTGAAATCACAAACAAACAGCGGAAGACTAAGACGAGTACAGACTCCGGCTCTCATGGTAAAGCAAAAGCATTGACGCGGACCCACCCAGAAAACCTCCTCTCGGGACGGATCCGGTCGGTCGTTGAGCCAGGATCCTGTTGGGCAACGCTCGACGAAGCGAGCGTACACACGATACAACACAGGCAGGAATAAATAGCAATGATTTTCAAGGAGAGAGAACTTAAGACATCATTGGTTCATAGTTTGAGACTTAAGGCTTACAGTGAATCAGAGTACGCAATTAAAGTTTTGAAAATAACAGCGGAAGACTTCATCGATTACAGACTCCGACGCTCAGACTTAAGCAAAAGCATGCACCGTGCCCACGGGCGTCATGCTACTAGCCACTTCAATGTTCGCTACGGCGACTCGCACAACTCCCACTGGAGGTTCCCGATCTCGGGGTGAGACTCCTCCCAATGGATGCTACCAGCTTGGTCCTGCATGTCGGCGCCTGAAAACCACATATCGCTAACGCGTGAGCTTCTAAGAAGCTCAACAAGACTTACCCGTCAACGTGGCTGATTACAGCCGACTCTTAGACATAAAGGCTGACTAGGGTGGGTTTACTTGCAAAAAGGACTCGCAAGCCTGTACTACTCTTGGTCAAATTTTAGCACCAAATTAAAGTGATTAGAATATAAATTTAGTTAGCACTGAAACTAATCAAACAAAACAAAAGCAACAATAGCAATAGTAATAATCATGATTTATTCTCATTGTATCTCAACCTATTTACTAAAATGTGGTGCGTTTCACGAGCATCTAACTGGGAGCGACAGCGGTTCGAAACGATTTTATACCCTGCAGGGGAAACCTGATTGTACGACACGTGCGTGTCCCAGACTCGCGTGTGGCAACCATTCACACCAGCTCCTGCAACGTCAATTCTCTCCTACGCCTGCCTTAGCAGCGCCGCATCCCACCAGACAACACGTACCAGACGGTTTCTGTGGAGTTCCCACGCTGCCCGCCCCAGATCTCCTCCTAGTCAGACACCGTAGGGCAGGTTCGACATTGCAATCGCTGGGCTACGTAGGTTTACTGGGGCCCATAACACCCAGCATACGACCAGTACATTCAACACTCTATCAGTCTCGGACCACACGGATCAGACAAGTCTACGGTCACCCTAGACCCGGTCTAGTCGCCGACCTAATTGGTATCCTGTCTGACCCTCAAACTTTTATCTTTCCTTAATTAACTCATCATCATGTGTCATAATGTATCAAATAATAGTTTCATCCAACAACCTACCTTTCGTGAGCAGCGTCCACTCTGCTCGACTTCTACCGGTAATACCTGCTAAGCATAGCATACTAAGGGGTATCTATACCAGCTACCGATAGGGTTTTCTATGGGAAACAAATGCAACTATGGTTTCAATCAACTCCTAGCACTTAATGCACAAACAAGACATACTGAGTTATAAAAGGAAAAACTTTAAACATCGGTTGTGCACCGGGGCTTGCCTGGTTCTCCGGCGTTAATGACCTCTTCTATGGAAATCGAAGAACCCGGATCTGCAGCTACCTCATGAGTGTCAGAATCTACAAGATGCAGTACGATTATGATAAGTTCAATGAAAAAGGGTAATAATGCCTTTGTTAAAGATTAACTAAGGATTTCGAAGTTTAGGGATTAGGGTTAACCCTAATTCCTCGACGCCGTCGATTTAATTCAATTCTTAATCTGTGAATGATGTTCAAAGAAATCTATTCAACTCTCATGAGGTGACTTTAAGTTGGTATATGGTTAAAATAGGAATTTCAACTTTGATTAATGTTAATTCGATTTTTTTTCCTGGATTAATAATTATTTAACCACTCCGACTATTAACCTAGGGTTAAAAATAAAACTTTTAATTATACCTCAAGATTATTTTTAATTGACAGCACTCTCTGAAATGGGCATTTTGAGATTTGGTTGAGGTCTAGATGAATTTTCTATATTTTATAAAAATTCCTTAAATGTCCTATCATTGAATCTTATAAAATCAGAAAGCAATAGTAAACCCTAGAATAAAATTATGAAATTTTATGTGGTCACTCATGAGCATCAAATCTAAAACCTTTCTTTTGGGTCTAATCTTTTGAATGACTTTTACAATGTATTTTGGAAAAAGGTACTGTAACCAGGCAGATTGAAGTAATTTAATTGGGTTACATGCAACTTCGTGGTCCTAAAATCCTCCAAAAATTCCAGAAGGTGTGTAATATCATGATGTATTTGTGGATCAAAGATCAGCCCTAGAACTGCTGTAGAATTCAATTTAAAATTCAAGAACAAAAAAGAGTGTTCTAATTAATTCTGCAAATTTTTGGCCTTTCTCTAAAAAGCGCTTTAACAGAAAATTAGTTCATTGTTCAAGGATTCAAATAAAATTAGGTTTGGAATTTTTAGATTTTTCCATGATTTATTACATGCTTAACAATCTCTAGAGTGCGCAAGGAACTACGGCCATAAACTTGTCAATTGGGTGCGCAAGGACTAGGAGAAATAGCCGGAGAAAGGAATTGAAGAATCGAGCTACCGTGGCGATGAATTTCGGGGAATGGTGGCCGCCGGTGAGATGTTCGGCCAAAAAACAGGGCGGCGGCGTTCCGGAGAAACGGCAGTATGGCTGGGGCTCTTGGTGGTTGGAGAGCTTCAGGGGGTGGAGGGGAACCTAGGAGGCACGGTGGTGCGGCTTGAAACTCGTCGGAGTGATCTGTCGACGTGGGGCGGCAATGGCGGCGGCGTGCTGTGTGTCGGTAGAGCTCGTGCGAAGAGGAAAAACAGGGGGGGGGGAGAAGGAATGGCAGCGCTCGGCTTTATACTCGAAGGAGAGCGTGAGGAAGGGAGAGAAAGGAGCAGAGGAGGCTGCGGCCGGCAAAGGGGCATGGGAGGCGGCTAGGGCGGCCGCTACCGTCGAAGGTGTCGTGCGGCACACAGGAATTGGTCGGCCGCAGAGAGAAGAGAGAGGAAGGGGAAGGAAACTCGTGCCATGAGTCAAAGCATGGAGGAGTAATGGCGACGTGGGGGAGGGGGGGGGAGAAGCCGGCCGGCGGTCGGCCGCCTGGCCGTGAGCAGTGGCGGCGCGCCACTGTTCACGGTATAGCCATTTTCGATTTCTATTTTTCTCATTTATCCCAATTCCCTCCACTTGAGTCAATTGAAAACCCTAGCTCCCGAGTTCAAAATTTTTTGAAACTTTTTGTGTGAGCTAAGTGAATTATTTGGAACAACTTTTCATTTAGGGTTCATGTGAGAGACCCGACCAATTTACATTCAAGTTTACCAAGTTGACTCGAGGCCCACGTATGGTATGCGAGAACTCAACCCGATAAAAGAGAATGTAAACCCGGCAGTCCCCCGACATACTTCTCAAGTAACGCCCAAGATCCAAGCACGTCAGCAACGTCACAGGTGATACATCACAGAGGTCACATTAATTTAACAACATTAATTTAACAATATTCTTACATACCAAGGTTCATCAGAAGTCTTGAAACTAACAATTTAAAAAGCAGAAGCAATTCTAAGGAATACAATAGTCGCAGCGGTAGCAGCAAGGAAACAGCAAAAGATTGCGATGCCCAGCCCACGAACATCGCAATTCATGGTCACTCAAAAGTCTTGACTACGCCTCGCCCTCGCCGGCATCGGCAGGGACGAAGTAGCCGAAGACCAGCTCATCCTCACTCGCAAAAACTTAAACAACAAACATTGAGTACGAGGTACTCGCAAGTCTTACCCTGTGGTGGGAATTAGTTCCCGACTCCAAGGATAATGCAATGAGGCTGTAGTAAGTTATAAGGTATAGGAATGGACTCGATTGCTTAAAGCAGAAACTAAGCATATGTGAATAAGCATAAAGCAAAAGGGACTCTTGCAGGTGTTGACATCTAATAAACCCAATCCCTAAGTACCATGTAATCATAAACCATGTACATACCATCATCCATGTTCCATCCGAACCACGGATACCAAATCCCATATTCCAATTCCCAACACGTTATGTGACAACTCTACGATATTATCCAAAGGACACTGAGCTTGATCATAACCGAGATCGCGGCGGATTCAAACCGATTTTACACCCTGCAGGGGAGTCCAACTGTACCCATACGACTGAGTACCATACGGCTCATGTAACCCGCTAAAGTTACACAAGGGGGTACTCATGTCAACCTTTTTCACACTCGTGCCCACACGGTTGGAAAATCCACACGGTGCCGAGTACCACAGCCTCGCATGCTCACGTGAGTCCCTCGTCGAGTATCACGGCCTCGCAGGCACCCATGAATCCCTCGTTCCACACACCGTGCAGTCATCAGCCAAACGTTGGTATGCAGTGAGATACTCAGCTTGTCTTACCATTATATCGGACATGTGGTATGAACAGAAAGTGCTCAGGCCAAGAATAACACGGCCGGGTCCTAGGTCAACCCAGATGGGGTCTACGGCACACAAGACCTCCATGTCTTGCTGCACTCCTATCCCACCATCCGGATTTCAGTTTTTAATACTTTCCAACTTTTACCCTCATATGAACTCGCCACAAGTCCATAAGTAATCAAGGTGGTTCCTGTACGTGCGAGTGGGACGTACCACTCGACTTCTACCGTGTTATCTAAGCATGGCTAAGCATTTCGTGACTCGAAACAGTGACACTCTACCCAGTTTGTCAAGGTGATGTAAGCAATAGCAAGGAGGGGTACATGCAACAATAATAGGTGTTCCCGACTTTATCACTACGCCCGACTTAATGCAGTCCTATACATAAGCATTCATATTAATCATTAAGTAAATTACTTAGGGAGCAATATGAGGTGCTTGCCTTCAACAACGGCGGTGTTGTCTCCCTCCGCAGATGGATCAACCTCCGGTGCTTCTCCCGTAGCAACACCCGCGTCACTCTCTGGCGGATCGTACTCTATAAAGCAAACATGCGTCGATATGAGATGCATGCCATGATGCCATGATGCAAAAATGATGCAATATGATGCAGAGAGGTAGCTACTGAGTCTACAAACACAATGCAAAAAGAACAAGGTCCATCGGAGTTCTACAGCTCAAGTTATGGCCAAAATAGTTTTACCGATTCCGGTTACGGGTTTTCCCGGTTCCTGGGTTCCCGGTTCCGATATCGGGTGGCACACGGATGTCGTTTCCGGGAAAAATCCCAAAACACATCACATGTACTAGCTTTATTAAGTGGCTTGGGTTACTACGAGACTAAGTTTGAGTGGTTTTGACTCGTGTTAATAGGAACACAAGCTCTCCGATGGTCGTTGTAAGTTTACGACATCGGGAATACCGTAACGGTGTCGTAAAAGTCGTAACGACTTTTTCGGTGAAATTCAAAGTTAAGTTACAGGCATGGGACCATTTTTAGTTCAAAGTACGCTCTAAACTAAGACTTTTAGCTCTAGGTTGGGGTCAAGTGGAGCTTCTATGAATTTACTAAAAATCAAACAATGTTCTATTTTCCAAAATTATAAAATCAGAAACGTGCACTAAAACTTATGCAAAAATCATGAAACTTTATAGATCTACTATTGAACATCTAAACTAAAGTTTTTGTTAAAGGTCTTGGGCTTTTGGGTGAATTGCCTAATGTACTTTAGACAAAGGTAAATAATCTAGGGTTTTGGGGATATTAACAATGACATACATGAACAAATTTTCATGAAAAATCCAAGTAAAAATTCAGGAGATGCATCATGCCACGATAAAATTATGGTTAAAAAATCAAGTCTAGTAACCTTCTGGAACTTCAATTAAAAATCAAATACAGTAATACCTCAATGAATTATTGAGGAAATGCGAAGGACATTTTTGAAAATGTGCTTTAACAGAAAACTAGTTCATTATTCAGGGATTCAAATAAAATTAGGTTCGGCATTTTTAGATTTTCCCATGATTTGTTATATGCTTAACAATCTCTGATTAATTAAAGGAAAATGAAGAATTGAATGGAACAGTAACACAGAACAGGGGAAAACAGCAGGGGCGGCTGCTCCGGTGGGAATGTCGCCGGAGAAGAAGGTTAGGGCAGGAAGGGAGTAGTCGTGGAGCATCACCGTGAGTCAATGCACTGGTTTGAAGAGGATTAAGTCCACGGGGAAGAGTGCAAGGTGGTCGTCGACGTGAGCTCCGAAGCGGTGTTAATGGTGGCCGAGGTGGTGGCATGCGACGTTCTTCGTCGACGGCGATCAGCTGTGGCCGGAATCATGTCAATTGGGTGCGCAAGGACCAGACCAAGTAGCCGGTGAGAGGAATTGGAGAATCATTGTACCGTGACGACGAATTTCAAAGAATTGTAGCGACGGCAGTGCTCTCGGCCGAATAACAGGGGCGGTGGCGTTCCTGAGAAATTAGTGCACGGCCAGGTGGGGCTGGATGGTTGGAGAGTTTCAGGGGGTTGAAGAGAACCTAGGCGGCATGGTGGCGAGGCTGGGGAAGGGCCGGAACTCGCCGGCACCGTGGAGGTGGCAGGCGGCGGCTATGGCGGCGGCTGAAAACAGAGAGAGCAGGGTTGGCGCGCTGGGGAAACGAGCAAGGAAGGGGAAAAGGAAGGAGGGGGGCTCGGGTTTATGCTCAAGGAGGAGTGAGGAAGGGAGAGGGAGAGCAAGGGCACCGTGAATTGAGGGCACAGGGCGGCGGCGGCCGGCAGGAGGACGTGGGAGGCGGCGCCCCTGTCTTGAAGACGACGTGCGGCAACAGAGGAGATTGATGGCGCCTAGAGAGAGAGAGGGAGGGAGAGGAAGGGGGAGGAAGGGGAAAGTCTTGTGGAGAGATTCATGGTCAAGGAGTAATGGCGCAGCGCTGCTCGACCGTAATCACGGCAAAGCCGTCGAGGGCGGCGGCAACTGTGCCGGGTGGCGCTACTGTAGCACGTACAGCTGTTGTCAAATTGATTTTTTTCATTATTCCAATTTCCTCCACTTGAGCCAATTGAAAACTCTAGCTCCCGAGTTCAAACATTTTTGAAACTTTTTGTGTGAGCTAAGTTAATTATTTGGAACAACTTTTATTATAGAAGGATTCCCTGATTCAGCTCCTAAAAGTCTGTGGATTTTCAACTTGGTTCAAATTTGTCGGAATTTTAAAAGGGTTTAAATCTTTATCAAAAATTTTGATAAAATTTCCAAACTTCTATTTTAATGTGTAGTTAATTGTTATGTAAAAACATTGGGGAGTTTTATGAAGAAAATAGAAGATCTCTTGAAAGTCGATTAGGGTTTTCAAACGACGAAAACTCGAAACCCTGACCCAAAAGCCAAAACGGAAAAACTCGAGACCAAATTCAAATCTAGTGAGCTCAAATTCAAAATGAAAAAAGGTTGAACTTTTAGGGATGTGACAGTTCAAGTCATGATTTGGTCTCTAAAAATTCTTGAATTTCCAAGATGATTATAGCTTGTGTGAAATTTTAAGAGGTCTAAATCTTATCCAAAAGTTTTGAATACATTCCCAAAATTTTATTTTTAAGTGTAGTTAATTGTTATGTAAAAATATGGCTAGGGTTCTGTGGATATTTTGATAGCCATGAATTAGGGTTTGGATTTAATTCCTGTTAACAGGATTTCGACACTGGTAGTTGAATTTTTCCGACTTTAGCTATAGTGTTCTGTTGTGTGCCAAAGTTTCCATAGTGATTCCTTAGAGTATTTTAAACATCATTTCATTTTATTTCCAGTGTCCATTTTGTTTCCAAGGGTGTCAATTTGCAAATTAGGGTTTTTAGTGTCGATTGATCACCTGGTGACACTGGGATGTCACAAGCATGAACCGTGCCTAATGACATCATGCTACTAGCCACATCAAGATTCACTGCGGCGATTCGCAACGCTCCCACTGGAGGTTCCCGAACTCTAGACGAGATTCTTCCCTCTGGGTGCTCTCATCCTGGGTATGCACGTCGGCACCTGAAAACCACGAATTCGTAAAGCGTGAGCTTCTAAGAAGCTCAACAAGACTGACCCATCAAATTGGCTGGCTACAGCCGACACCTAGACATGCTGGCTAACTCGGGGTGGGTTTACCTTGCAAAAGGACTCGCATTACCTGAACTATTCTTAGTCAAGTTTTAGCTCAGGTTAAGTGATTAGAATGGTAACTTTAGTTGACACTGATCTAATCAATCAAAACAGAAGTAATATACAATAATAATCATCATAACTTCATCTTCATCATTGTATCTCAACTTCTTGATTATAATGTGGTTCGTTTCACAAGCAAACTCACAAACTGGGAGCGAAAGCGGTTTGAAACGATTTTACACCTGCAGGTTCAAACCTAATCATACGACACGTGCGCCTCCTGGACCGCACGTGGCAACCGTTCACACCAGGTCCTGCAAAGTCAATTCCCTCCTACGCTGCCTTAGCAACGCCGCATCCCACCAGAACACACGTCCCGGACGGTGTCTGTGGACTTCCCACGACTACATACCCTAGAGCGCCTACGAATCAAACACCGTAGGGTAGGTTCGACTTTGCAATCACTAGGCTACGTAGGTTTACTGAGCCCCATTATACCCAGCATATGATTAGTACATTCAATGCTTGATCAGGCTCGAACCACACGGATCAGACAAGACTACGGTCACCCTGGTCCCGGACCAGTCGCCGACCTACTTGTACCCTGTCTGACCCTCTTTTATCTTTCCTTAATCATCCATAGTCATGTATCATAATTTGCCATGTGCAAGTTTCAATCAAAACCCTAGCAGTCATGAGCAGTGTCCACTCTGCTCGACTTCTACCGGTAAGTACCGCTAAGCATAGCATACTACAATGGTCACCAGTACCAAGTTCCGATAGGGTTTCCTATGGAAAACATATGCAACTAGGGTTTCAATCAACTCCTAGAAACCTAATGCACATTGACAACACATAGTTATAAAAGGAAAATTTGAAACACTAGTTGTGCACCGGGGCTTGCCTGGTTCACCGGGGTTGGTGTCAACTGCTTCGGCGGAGATTGAGGACTCTGGATTGCCAGCTACGGCGTTCTCTTCGATGTCTACATGATGCAACACGAATACGATGAGTTGAATCAAAATTTAACATGATGTCTTCCACAAAGAACACTATAGTGTTCTCATCACCGACACCTAGAGGTTAGGGTTAACCCTAATTTCTCGATTTTGACATTTTATTAAAGCTTTTACCTTATGAGTGTGGCCTAAAGTGAAACTTCTTACTTTTCTAGGGGATGATTTTTAATTGGCAATGTTCTCAAAAATAGGAATTTCAAATTTTGGTTGAGGTCAGACTGAATTTCCTAGATTTTATAAAAATTCAGTAAAGGCTACTGTTATTCAAACTAGAGGTTAACATGAAACTCAAATTATATCATGAGTTTATTTTTAGTTGATAGGGCTATCTGGAATATGAATTTTAGAGTTTGGTTGAGGTCAAGTTGAATTTTCTAGATTTTATAAAAATTCAGCAAATTTTCTGTTATTTAAAATTATAAAATCAGAAATAGATACTAAACCCTAGAGTAAAATCATGAAATTTTATGTATACACCTGTGAGTACCAAATCTAAAGTTTTGATTTAGGGTTTCAATTTTTGGATGACTTTCATAGTGTATTTTAGAAAATGACAAACTAAATTGGCAGTTTAGAGTATTTTTAAGGAGATGCATATAACTTTGTGGTTGTAAAATCCTAAGAAAATTTCAGGAGATTCATACTATTATGTTGCACTCATGGTTCAAGTTTCAGCCCTAGCATTCCTCTGGTACTTCAACTAAACTTCAAAAACAGAAAAGGTTCATCTAATTATTTAGGAAATTCCGTGAATGTTTTTAAAATAGTGTTTCAGCAGAAAATTAGTCCTTTATTTTTAAAGGATTCTGATAAATATTGGTTTAGCATTTTTATATTTTTCCTTTATTAACTATATGATTTACAAAACCGAATGGCAGAACAGGGAGCTGAGCCCGATGGCAGGCCGCGCTCCGGCGAATCGGTGCAGCGGGGGAGTGCAGTAGGGGATGGAAGATGATGTCTAGGAGCTTCACCGCGATACGAGGGGTTGATTTGTTGGAGTTGGGGGTCACGGGGACGGCCGGAATATCGAAGTCGACGGTGAGCTCGAGCGGCGTCAATGGTGGACCTATGGCGGCGCTACGAATTTGTCGTCGCTGGTGGTTCGCTGTGGCCACAAATTTGTCACATGAGTGCACAAGAAGGAGATTAACTGGCTAGCGAAAGCAATTGAAGCGAGATTGTACTGAAACGACGAATTTGAACACCTAACGCCGGCGGCGGTGCTCTCGGCCGGCGGAGGAAGAAGTCGCGTTCCCGGCGAGAGGGTGGACCGGGGGAAGCCTTGGTGGTCCGAGAGCTGTTCGGGGATGAGGGGAAGCGGTCCGGCATGGTGGCAGAGCACGGGGATCGCCGGACGGAGCTGTCGACGTGCGGAGGTACAACGGCGGCAATGGCGCCGGTGTGCTCGTGCGTCGGGAAAAAGGAACAGGGCAGGGAGGGTTGTGCTTCGTCCCTGGGCTTGGTTCGAATGAGCAAGCGCGGGTGAGAACTTATGGATTAGCGCGGTTGAGGGGCGGAGCAAGCGGTGGGTGCAGAGGAACGGCGGCTGGCGGTTGGTGCGCGCGGGCGGTGCCGTGCGCCAGGAACAAAAGCACGACGAGTGAGAGAGAGAAGCAAAGGAAGGGAGAGAGAGGAAGGGGATTCGGCTGGGATTCGCTCGTGGATTTGAAAGCTCGGCGCCAAAAGGTGCGCCGGCCGGATTGGGAACCGTGGCGGCGGGATGATATATTTTTTCTATTACAAAACCCTGAACTACAATCAATTGAAACCCACACTTCCCCAACATCTTTTATTTATGGGTCAAGTCCCGATTCGATTTCTAAAATTTCTTGAGTTTCCAACTAAATTCCAGTTTGTTTGAATTTTTAAGGAGTTTAAACCTTTTCTAAAAATTCTGATTAAATCTCCAAAATTCCATTTTGAAGTGAACTACATTTTCTTGTAAAAAGATTGCTGGGGTTACATAGGATTTTTGATGCATTTCAAGTTGGGGTTTAAATTTTTCTTGTTAAGGAAGGATTTTGATACTGGTAGTTAAAATCTTTTGAATTTAACAAAAGTGTTCTGTTTATTGTCAGAATTCTTTTAGTGGTTCTTTGGGGTGTTTCAAACAACATTTGTTACTACTTCAAGTGTCGATATTGCTTCAAAGTGCGTGATTTAACTGCTAGGGTTTAAAGACCTGCCGCTGGATTCTGCAGTGGCACCGGGGTGTCACAGCCCGGCCCCCCTAAAAGAAATCGCGTCCCGAGATTTACGAAGAGGGTTAGGGTAGGCATGGATACCCATGAGGCTGAGAGTAACTCGGGGTAGTGTGATCGAAGGAACTCTACAAACTCCCAAGTGGCTTCATCTTCCGTGTGATTGCTCCACAGGACTTTGTAGAACTTAAGTGTTCGCTTTCTGGTAACCCGTTCCTTCTCATCCAGTATTTATATTGGACGTTCTGGGTATGTTAGGTCTGGTTGCAATTCTTCCACCTCTGGAATCACTTGATCTACGGGTGCCTTTAAACACTTCTTTAGTTGGGAGACATGAAAAACATTGTGTACCCCCGATAACCCTTCTCGTAGTTCTACCCGATATGTCACTGGTCCGCACTTGGTTGTGATAGGATATGGACCGATGTATCGGGGCGCTAACTTGCCTCTGACCCCGAATCGTTGAACTCCCTTTGTTGGCGAGACTCGTAGGTAGACGTAGTCTCCTATCTCGAAACTTAGTAGTCTATGCCTTCTATCCGCGTAGCTCTTCTGCCTGGACTTGGCGGTCTTTAGATTAGCTTGAATGACCCGTACTTTTTCCTCGGCCTGCTGCACTAGATCTGGTCCTAGTATAATTCTTTTGCCTGCTTCCGACCAGTTGAGCGGTGTTCTACAACTACGGCCATAGAGTGCCTCAAAAGGCGACATCTTGATACTTGCTTGGTAGCTGTTGTTGTACGAGAATTCTGCCAATGACAGATAGGTTGCTCAGCTTTTCCCGTGCTCCAGAATGCAAGCTCAGAGTATGTCTTCAAGGATGTGGTTTACCCTTTCAGTTTGGCCATCTGTGTGTGGGTGGTAGGCAGAGCTATGGATTAATCTAGTCCCTAGAGATTTGTGGAGTTGCTTCCAAAGTCGCCCTATGAACTGGGTACCTCGATCAGAGATGATGGTCTTGGGCACTCCGTGCAGACACACTATTCGGTCAATGTAGAGCAGGGCATACTTCTTCATACTGTATCTAGTAGACACAGGAATGAAATGGGCAGTCTTGGTCAACCGGTCCACTATGACCCAAATAGAGTCCACTTTCTGAGCCGTCATGGGTAACCCAACAATAAAGTCCATGCTGATATCTTCCCATTTCCAGGACGGAACACATAAGGGTTGCAACAATCCTGCTCCTTTCAAATGATCTGACTTCACTCTCCGGCAGGTGTCACACTCTGCTACAAGCGATCTCTCTTTTCATCCTTGTCCACCAAAACTTTTTCGGCAAGTCTTGGTACATCTTGTTACTGCTAGGATGAATGGAGTATTTGGATACGTGAGCCTCATCCATGATCTTCCTTTAGAGCTCATGATCTTTCGGCACTATCAATCCATTCTTGAACCACAAAACCCCATCTTCGTCTTCCCGAAAGCACTGCATCTTCCTTTCTTTTAGCCCTAATCTGATCTTTTCCATGCCCTTGTCAAGCTGTTGGGCCTTGGCTACCTCGTCTCTAAGTGTTGGCGCTAAAGCTAGGTTGTACAGGGATCCATGAGGTAGAATTCTTAAGGTTGGCTTTGGTCCTTCAGTTGTAATCCCTTGATCTAAGTAGTGGCAGTGAGCGTTCCTACTCAGTGCATCTGCAACCACATTGGCATTGCCTGGATGATAGTGGATCTCCAGTTCATAATCCTTGATTAACTCCAACCATCTTCGTTGCCTCATATTCAACTCATTCTGAGTGAAGATGTACTTTAACCTCTTGTGGTCAGTGTAGAGATTGACTAGATTTCGTAGTAAATAATGCCTCCACACCTTCACAGCTAACACCATGGCTGCTAACTCCAAGTCGTGTGTGGGGTAATTTAGCTCATGCTTATGGAGTTGCCTTGAAGCATAAGCAATCACCCATCCCTCTTGCATCAATACGCAACCGAGTCCGATACTTGATGCATCACAATACACGTCAAAGGGCTTGTTCAAGTCCGGTTGGGCGAGTACCGGTGCTGTGGTTAAGTGTTTCTTCAGAGTTTGAAAAGCCTCTTCACACCTTTCCGTCCTTTTGAACTTCTGATCTTTCTTGACCAACTCTGTGATAGGCTTAGAAATCTTGGAGAAGCTGGGGATGAAGCGACGATACTAACCAGCTAGTCCCAAGAAACTCCGCACTTTGTGGATTGTCATGGGTGCCTTCCAGTCAACGACATCTTGCACCTTCCCGGATCCACAGAAATGCCTCAGCGGACACCACGTGACCCAAAAATTGGACACGCTCAATCCAGAAATTCACACTTGCTGAATTTGGCATAGAGTTGATGATCTCTGAGTCTCTGTAGGACTATCCAGAGGTGCTTAGCATGTTCATCAGTGGTCTTGGAGTACACTAGGATGTCATCAATGAACACCACTACAAACTTATCCAGCTCCGGCATGAAAATTGAGTTCATAAGGTACATGAAGTATGCCGGTGCATTAGTGAGTCCAAATGACATCACCAAATACTCATATAGCCCATATCTGGTGGAGAAAGCTGTCTTTGGCACGTCCATGGGCCGAATCTTGATCTGATGATATCCAGACCTAAGATCAACTTTAGAAAAGACACTTGCTCCAGCCAGCTAATCAAACAGAGTACCTATGCGTGGTAGTGGATACTTGTTCTTGATGGTGACCGCGTTCAAGGGGCGGTAATCCACGCATAGTCTCAGGATTGGTCCTTCTTCTTTACAAATAGAGCCGGACAACCCCAAGATGAGGAACTGGGCCGTATAAAACCCTTGTCCAGCAGTTTCTTCAACTGTAGCTTCAACTTGGCTAGCTCTTTTGGTGCCATCTTGTATGGTCGGCTGGAGATTGGGGCTGTGCCTGGCTGTAGATCAATCTGGAATTCAACATCCCTATCGGGAGGTAAGCCAGGTAGATCCTCTAGAAACACATCTGGGAATTATCTCACCACTGGTATCTCATCCAAACTCTTCCCGGTAACAAGGCAGAGTTGTGTGGGGGTAGATATAGGGTGATCTAAGTTCAAGGAAACAGATCCATGAAGTGGGGAGGTTAGGTGGACTACACGGTTAGCAATATCGAGGAGGGCATTTTGGTGTTTCATCCATTTCATATTAATAATAATATCAATGCCCTGCCCGTCTAGGATTATGAATGAGGTAGGATAGATGTAACCTCCTAGATCAAGTGGTGTCTCCCGTAAGCCATAGTTTGACACGATATTTCCCTCAGGTGATTTTATGATGAAGGGCAGTTCCAGGGGAACAGTAACTAAGTTTTCACCCTGAACAAAATTTTTACCGATGAAATTATGTGAGGCACCGGAATCAAAGAGAACAAATGCTGAATGACCAGAGAGCGAGAACGCACCCGCTAGCACAGGCTCCCCTTCGGCTATCTCTTCGGTCGTGGTGTAGTTCACCCGACCAGTCCTGGGGTTTCTCTGGCCTCTCTGTTGGCTCTGCCCTTGGTTGGCCTGCCGGTTGCCTCCGGTCTGCTGGTTCGAGGGACACTCGCGAGCGAAATGTCCCGGCTACCCGCATGTGAAACAAGGGGTTCCTGGCCCAGGACGGGCGCCCTGTTGTGGTGGGCGGACACCCTGGGTCCTCTGCGGTGGTGGTGGTGCACTGTAGCCAGCCTGTGGCTGACTCTGCGGGGGCCGGTATGGCTGCTGCGGAGGACGGAACGACAAACCCTGCAGCGGTGTTGCTCTATATCTCCTACCATCTGGTGCGGTGTATACCAAACGGTACTTAGGTGGTGGTGATGAGAGCGTTGGTCACGAACTCATTGAATGAGCCCCCTTAATTCAAGGCCAGGCGACCCTGGAGGGAAATGTTCAGCCCTTCCATGAAACAGTGTTTCCGTTTTTCGCATCCGTGTCAACCTGCTCTGGAGCATATAGAGCAAGTTGGTTGAACAGGCGGGAGTACTCATGCACCGAGCGGTTGCCTTGGGTTAAGGCCGTGAACTCCTTGGCCTTCCTTTGCATCAGTCCCGCAGGGATGTGATGGGCGCGGAACGCTTTCCGGAACTGCGTCCATGGCACCGGGGTGTTTGTCGGGAGGGTGGCAAGGTAGTTAGCCCACCAAGCACCGGCATGCCTCTGAAGCATCTAGGTGGCGAAGAGGGTCTTCTAGTGCTCCGTGCAACGAAGCAGCCCAAATTTGGCCTCCATCGTGCGAAGCCAGTGATCCGCTTCCATCAGTTCCCGGGCATCTTTGAATTTCAAGGGATGCGTCACCAGGAAGTCAGCATAGGTGCTATCTTGGTTTTGGTTCCTGACGCCTCGATTGGGCCAGCATTCTCCAGTATGCCCGTAGTATCATGCGTCTGCTGGCTACTTTGCAGCATGGCCGCCATAGCCACGGCCAAGGTTGGCTCAGCTGGTGGGGGTGGCGGGTTGGAGCTTTCTGCATCCTGCCGTCCAGCTCTTGTGTTCACCATGCTGAAAAAGCGACAAGGTCCTTATTAGTGCAGTTCCTTCCATGATTATATTTTGACATATGCAAAATAATGTCATAACACATGTCACGGATAGCTCATAAAAATCAAACTTCATTCCTTCCTAAAATGATGACAGTACATTCGTCCCACGACCTCCTATACTGTCAAACAATCCATCCGTAGATCAACATGGTTACACTGCAGCTAGTGCCACTTTACGAGACAACACAAAGCTGAACCTACAACGAGTACAACGCACTCCTTAAGCTAACAACTAAGAATGAGCTTAAATTGCGAGATCATCTCCAAACTACTCGTCGTCGGGCTCGGGGTCTGATGCGTCGAGGTCCGACACTTCTGACTCTGGTGCATCATCGTTTGCGGGAGGCGGCTGCTGGGCCTCTAATAGTCCTTTGATCTGATGGTGCAGATGATGGTTCTCATGAATGAGGTTCTCAGCAATCTACACAGCCTCACTTCAGAGTATCTCCAGCTGGTGAAGGTGTTGAAGCATGATGTTGCAATCATTCTCCCGAGCATGTATCTGAGCAGTCTTGATCTCAGAGACTGCCTCCAACTCAGAAATGCGCGTAGCTCGTGCGTCGCAACGAGCACGCAGTCCATTGTTTATGCTCTCCAAACTCTTAATCCTCTCCTAGAGTTGGGCTATCTCCTCATGAGCCCATCCCAGAGCCTGGCGGTCCAATTGAGCAGTGAGAATGGTGTCCTCTTGCAAGTTGAGCATTGCCAAGCTCAGCGTGAACAACAGAGTCACGTGGTCTTTCTCCCCCTTGAGGGTCTTGACCTGGGCGTTCTTGATATTGCGGCGCCAGGTACTGTCGACCTGGTCCCATATCAGGAACATTGCCGCTGGATGGCCTGCTAGGTCCCCTATGTGTCTCTCGCAAAGCCTCAATAGAGCCTGGTGGGCTGCTGACTCGATTGCCTCAACAGAGCCTGGTGAGCTACTGACTCGATTGCCTCAGTTTTGTCCGAACCAAAAGTGGTGAGGGTCCAAGTCTCTCCATTGGCTTGTCGAGGGTGAGTGGGCAGCATAACTGTGGCAGAGCAGCGCGGTAGGTCATATTGCCTAAACTCCCGGATCTGAAACCAAAGAATCTCTGCATAGCCCAGCGACTGCAAGGTCTGACGGAGTATCTCCACAAATCCCCTACGTCCCGATTCCTTGGTGACGCGGGTAGGGGTGGAGTCCTCAATGCTGAACTCCGCGGGTCCCTACTTGATCATGTTATCAGCCATCTGCATCATAGAGGTGAACAATATTTTATTAATCAGAAGCCACATGTTGACACATAGTTCAAGGCATGCAAAACCTTTCAATACGTAAAATATTCTCATCCCTATGTCAGGGTGATCCAAGATTGATACTGACATTGCTAGTCTAGTGATAACCAATTTACCCAAGGTGCTTTACCATCTAAGTTGACCTATCAAGGAGACAATCTTCCTATCGAGGAAGGTACTGTAAAAAGGCTCAATTACAAGGGTTTACAACAGGACTCGGTTGGTGCCATGTAATTTCTAAGGGAGGAAGGTATCCAGATTGACTTTCTATTTTTCTGAATGTGTTATAGCCACTATTGATGGAATTTCTGCTCCTGGATGGCTTCAGTTTGAAGGATTTTAACGTTTCAGGATCTGATAACTAGAATTCCGTAACTTTATTGGTTTTAAAATTTTATTATGCAATGCAATCCTGCCTCGGCCTATGCGTCCTCATAAAAGTAAAAAGAATAAACGTTTAGGCAGTGGCAGATCACACTCAAGTTAGACGTTGCTACACGTTTCATACGATACCAAAGTTAGCGTACCTGTAGAAGATGACATCACAGGCAGTTGCAATACAATGTATATCCAAAGTAAAGACAACCCATATCATTGCCATATGGGTCGCCCTGAGTAGGCCACTTACTGGGATCACGTGTCTGACCTTCACTACGTGGCGACAGACTGCTCTTTACCTCAGGCAGCGGAGGTCAGAGTGTTTCGCAAGACCTAAGTTGTGAGGAACAAACTCATCTCTTGTGCACCCACGGCACAAGACACCACTGTTGCGAAGGTCTGCATTCGCAACAGGTCCGTAACCCACACCTCGTACGGTAGAGGTCCGCTTTTCTCCCTAAACGGCAAGGGGGTGTACTATGTTACAACGAACATAATATCTCCTTCCATACCATCACGGTACAGAACTCTACTGTTGCTGATGCAACAGGGATTTTCCGACCTTTCACCACAGTCGAGCGGCGTACCCTACCTTGCTTACCTGAGCGTAGGTGCATTGTTACAGAAATATAAATCTAAACTGGGTTTAGTTAGCTCCTACACTAGGTTAGCTTTGCCACCTGATACTACTTACTCCTATTAGGGCTCGTACCTCACTCACACGTAATTTTTTAAAAATATGCCTTTATGTCATACCAATTTTCAACATGGCTCTGATACCAAGCTGACGCGGACCCGCCCAAAAAACTCAGTTCGGGACGGATCCCGCATCTCGTCAGGATCCTGTTGGGCAATGCTCGGTGAAGCGAGCATACACATGGTACAACACATGTAGAATAAACAGTAATCTTTTACAAGATAAGGGGATTTAATACATCATTGTTTCAGAAGAATAAGTTAAAAATTTAAGTCTTACAACAATATCAGAATATGAAAGAGTTTTCAAAATCACAAACAAACAGCGGAAGACTAAGACGAGTACAAACTCCGACTCTCATGGTAAAGCAAAAGCATGAACCGTGCCCAATGGCATCATGCTACTAGCCACATCAAGATTCGCTGCGGCGATTCGCAACGCTCCCACTAGAGGTTTCCGAACTCTGGACGAAATTCTTCCCTCTGGGTGCTCTCATCCTGGGTATGCACGTCGGCGCCTGAAAACCACGTATTCACAAAGTGTGAGCTTCTAAGAAGCTCAACAAGACTTACCCGTCAAATTGGCTGGCTACAGCCGACACCTAGACATGCTGGCTAATTCGGGGTGGGTTTACCTTACAAAAGGACTCGCATTACCTGAACTATTCTTGGTCAAGTTTAGCTCAGGCTAAGTGATTAGAATGGTAACTTTAGTTGGCACTGATCTAATCAATCATAACAGAAATATATACAATAATAATCATCATAACTTCACCCTCATCATTGTATCTCAACCTCTTCATTATAATATGGTGCATTTCGCAAGCAAACTCACAAACTGGGAGCGACAGCGGTTCAAAACGATTTGACACCTACAGGTTCAAACCTAATCATATGACACGTGTTGTCTCGGACCGCACGTGGCAACCGTTCACACCAGGTCCTGCAAAGTCAATTCCCTCCTATGCCTGCCTTAGCAGCGCCGCATCCCACCAGAACACACATCCCGGACGGTTTCTGTGGAGTTACCACGACTGCCCACCCCAGATCGCCTCCGAATCAGACATCGTAGGGCAGTTCGACTTTGCACTCACTAGGCACGTAGGTTTACTGAGCCCCATTATATCCAGCATATGATTAGTACATTCAATGCTTGATCAGGCTCGGACCACACGGATTAGACAAGACTACGGTCACCCTGGTCCCGGACCAGTCGTCGACCTACTTGTACCCTATATGACCCTCCAACTTTTATCTTTCCTTAATCATCCATAGTCATGTATCATAATTTTCCATGTGCAAGTTTCAATCAAAACCCTAGCAGTCATGAGCAGCGTCCAATCTACTCGACTTTACCAGTAAGTACCGCTAAGTATAGCATACTACAATGGTCACCTGTACCAAGTTCCGATAGGGTTCCTATGGAAAACAGATACAACTAGGGTTTCAATCAACTCCTAGAAACCTGATGCACATTCACGACACAGAGTTAAGAAAGGAAAAGTTGAAAAACTAGTTGTGCACCGGGGCTTACCTGGTTCGTCGGGGTTGGTGTCGATTGCTTCGGCGGAGATTGAGGACTCTGGATTGCCAGCTACGGCTTTCTCTTTGATGTCTACATGATGCAACACGAATACGATGAGTCGAATCAAAATTTAACATGATGTCTTCAACAAAGAACCCTATAGTGTTCTCATCACCGACACCTAGAGGTTAGGGTTAACCCTAATTTCCCGACTTTGACATTTTATTAAAGCTTTTACCTTATGAATGTGGCCTAACGTGAAACTTCTTACTTTTCCAGGGGATGATTTTTAATTGGTAATGTTCTCTGAACTAGTAATTTTAAAATTTGGTTGAGATCAGACTGAATTTCCTAGATTTTATAAAAATTCAGTAAAGGCTATTGTTATTCAAACTAGAGGTTAAAATGAAACTTCAAATTATATCATGAGTTTATTTTTATTTGATAGTGCTCTCTGGTATATGAATTTTGGAGTTTCAGAGAGCTTCTAGGGTTGAAACGTGAACCACTAGTGTATCATGGTAGTGTGCACCTCCTATAATTGTATCAGGATTTTACATTTTACACTAACAAAGTTATATGCATGTCACTAAATGTACTCCAAACTGTCCTTTTAATTTGTCATTTTCTAAAATACATTATGAAAGTCATCCAAAAATCCAAAACCTTAATCACAACTTTAGAATAGGTGCTTACTGGTGCCTACATTAAAATTTTATGATTTTACCATAAGGTTTAGTATTTAATTCTGATTTTCTAAGTTTAAGCAACAGAAAATTTGCTGAATTTTTATAAAATCCTGAAAAATCAATTTAACCTCAATCCAATTTTAAATTTCATAGTTCAGAGAACATTGTCAACTAAAAATAGTCTTCTGGTAAAAATACAAAGTTTCACTTTGGTCCAACTCAATAAGAATAAATGCTTTAATAAAATGCCGAAGTTGAGAAATTAGGGTTAACCCTAAACCTCTAAGTGGTAATGATGAAAACACCGTAGTAACTATGATGAAAACATGATATTATATTATTTAATCATAATTCATCTTATTCATGTTGCATCATGTAGACACCGAAGCAAACGAGGTAGCTATCGATCAAGAGTCTTTGACCCCCGAAGAAGTCGTCATTACCAACCCCGGAGACCAAGGCAGGCCCCGGTGCACAACCAAGTTTTAAAGTTTTTATTTCTAACTATATGTGTCGTGAATGTGCATTAGGTCTCTAGGAGTTGATTTAAACCCTAGTTACATCTGTTTCCCATAGGAAACCCTAACGGTACTTGGTATAGGTATCCATTGTGCTATGCTTAGTGGTACTTACCGGTAGAAGTCGAGCAGAGTAGAGCTGCTAGCGACTGCTAGGGTTTTGTTTGAAACTATCACATGACAAATTATGACACATGACTATGGATGATTAAGGAAAGATAAAAGTTGGAGGGTCAGACAGGGTACAAGTAGGTCGGCGACTGGTCCGGGATCAGGGTGATGGTAGTCTTGTCTGATCCATGTGGTCCGAGCCTGACAAGCATTGAATGTACTAATCATATGCTAGTATATGGGGCTCGTAAACCTACGTAGCCTAGTGATTGCAAAGTCGAACCTGCCCTACGGTTGTTTGAACTCCACAGAAACCGTCCGGGATGTGTGTTCTGGTGGGATGCGGCACTGCTAAGGCAGGCGTAGGAGGGAATTGACTTTGTAGGAGCTGGTGTGAACGGTTGCCATGTGTGGTCTGGGACGCACACGTGTCGTATGATTAGGTTTTCCCCTGCAAGGTATAAAAATCATTTCGAACCGCTGTCGCTCCCAGTTTGTAAGCTTGCTTGCGAAACGCACCACATTATAATCAAAATGTTGAGATATAATGATGAGGACAAAGTTATGAGATGATTATTGTATATTACTTCTGTTATGATTGACTAGATCAATGGAAACTAAAATTACAATTCTAATCACTTATCCTGAGCTAAAACTTGACCAAGAATAGTTCAGGTAATGTGAGTCCTTTTGCAAAAGTAAACCTATGCTAATCAGCCAGCATGTCTAGGTGTCGGCTGTAGTTAGCCAGATTTGACGGGTCAGTCTTGTTGAGCTTCTTAGAAGCTTACGCTTTGCGAATACGTGGTTTTTAGGCACCAACGCGTTTACCCAGGATGATAACCAGTGGGAAGAGCCGCTCCCAGAGTTCGGAAACCTCCAGTGGGAGCGTTGCGGATCGCCGCAGTAACTGTTGTGTGGCTAGTAATACGGTGTCACTAGGCAAGGCCCATACTTTTGCTCAATTATGAGAGTCGGAGTCTGTACCTTGTTTTAAGTCTTCCGCTGTATTTTTCATTATTTTAAAAACTCTATCGTACTCTGATGTAAGACCTAATTTTAATTTTTGGAATCATGATGTATTAAATTTTCTCTTCTTGTAAAAGATTGCTGTTTATTCTACCTATGTTGTACCATGTGTATGCTCGCTTCACCGAGCATTGCCCAACAAGATCTTGGCGTGATGCAGGATCCATCCCAGACTGAGTTTTCTGGGGCGGGTCCGTGTCAGATGGTTTCGTGGCAGAATATTCCGAAGTAATTGATTTTAGTTATGATCTAGAGTTCTCAATAAACAAGAGGAAAAACTTCATTTCAACAGTTTAGAAGGTTTATATGTGAATGCTAAATTGACTACCACAAAATCTATCCTAGTCAAGCAACGTTTACAAATAACTTTCATATTCTTTAATGAATATTTCCTTGTATTCCCTTACATTTTATTGGTGCGTAGGTAAAGTTTTTGATTCACCCAAGTTGTCTAATGTGGAAAGGTGAGTCAGGTAATGACAGTTCGTTAACTTTATCAATATTCCTTCTAAAGGTTTTTGATGCTAACCAAACGGCCATGTTTGTTCCATAGTCATATCCATTTCCTGCTCTACTATCGACCATTTTCCTCATTTATGGTTACACAGATAATTCAAGGTGCTTTACCATCTAAGTTGACCTGTCAAGGAGACAATCTTCTCATCGAGGACAGTACTGTGAAAAGGCTCAATCTTGACAGAAAGTCTATTCAGGATTCATTTGTTGAATTTGGTGCCACGCATTCTCTATGGGAGGGAGGTCCAAGTGGGCTCTTTTAGTCTTGATAGTGCTACAGCCATTATTTGTTTTAGTATAAGTTTGAAGGATTTTAACGTTCCAAGGTTTTGATAAACTAGATATCTGCAAGCTTCATTTGTTTTACAATTTTATTATGCAATGCAATCTTACATCGGCCTATACGTCCTCACCAAATAAACAGAATATACGTTTAGGCCCGAGTAGGCCACGTACGGGGATCACGTGTCCGACCTTCACTGCGCGGTGACAGACTGCAGTTTACCTTAGGCAGCGGAGGTATGAGAGAGTTCCGCAAAACCTAAGTCGTGAGGAAAAAACTCATCTCTTGTGCGTCCACAGCACAAGACACCACTGTTGCAAAAGTCTGCATTCACAACAGCCCGTAACCCACACCTCGTACGGTAGATGTCCGCTTTTCTCCCTAAATGGCAAGGGGGTGCATTACGTTACAATGAACATAATACCTCCTTCCTTACCATCCTGGTACAGAACGCTGCTGTTGCTAACACAACAGAGATTTCTCAATCGTTTACCGCAGTCGAGTGGCGTACCTTACCTCGCTTACCTAAGTATAGGTGCGTCGTTATAGAAATATACATCTAAACTGGGTTTAGTTAGCTCCTACACTAGCTTAGCTTTGCCACCTGATACAACCTATCTTCTAATAGGGCTCGTACCTCACTCGTACGTAATTTGTAAAAATATGCCTTTAAATGTCATACCAATCCCCAACACTACTCTGATACCAAGCTGTCATGGATCCGCTCCAGAAAAACTCAATCTGGGACGGATCCATCTCGCCAGGACCCTGTTGGGCAATGCTCGGCGAAGCGAGCATACACACGGTACAACACAGGCAGGATAAACAGTAATCTTTTACAAGATGAGAGAATTTAATACAACATAGTTTCATAATTTAGAATTAAGTCTTACAACAACATCAGAGTACGAATAAAGTTTTGAAAATCACGAAGTACAACAAAAGCATTAAATGAGATACAGACTCCAACTCTCAGACTTAAGCAAAAGCATGAGCCTTGCCCAGTGGCACCATGCTACCAGCCACACAAATTTCACTGCGGCGAATCACAACGTTCCCACTGGAGGTTCCCGAACTCTGGACGAGGCTCTTCCCACTGGTAGCTATCATCATGGGTATACGCGTCGGCACCTGAAAACCACGTATTTACAAAGCGTGAGCTTCTAAGAAGCTCAACAAGACCGACCTGTCAAATTGGCTATCTACAGCCGACACCTAGACATGCTGGCTGACTCAGGGTAGGTTACTTTGCCAAAGGACTTGCACTACCTGAAGCTATTCTGAGTAAGTTTTAGCTCAGGTTAAGTGATTAGAAATCATAACTTTAGTTTGCACTGATTTAGTCAATCATAACTAAAACAACAGATCATAATATTCCTCACAACGTTATTCATCATCAATCTCATTGTTCACTTCTTAACATATGCGACAGAGAGGTCAAGCAAACTCATAGACTAAGAGCAACAGCAGTTCGAAACGATTTACATCTGCAAGGATAACCTAATCATACGACACGTGAGCGTCCTAGACCGCACGTGGCAACCGTTCACACCAGATCCTACAAAGTCAATTCCCTCCTACGCTACCTTAGCAGTGCCGCATCCCACCAGAACACACGTCCCGGACGGTTTCTGTGGAGTTCTCACAACTGCCCGCCCCAGATCGCTTCCGAATCAGACACCGTAGGGGAGGTTCAACTTTGCAATCACTAGGTTACGTAGGTTTACTAGGCCCCATATTTCCAGCATATGATTAGTACATTCAAAACTTCACTAACTATGCCACACGGATCAAACAAGACTACGGTCACCCTGGACCCGGTCCAGTCGCTGACCTACTTGTACCCTATCTGACCCTCCAGTTTTATCTTTCCTTTAATCATCCATAGCCAGGTGTCATATGTTTCATGTGAAAGTTTCAATCAACTCATAACAGTCGCGAGCAGCGTCCACTCTGCTCGACTTCTACCGGTAAATATATCTAAGCATAGCATACTACTTTGGGGTACAGATGCCGATAGGGTTCCTAAGGAAACAGATGCAACTAGGGTTTCAATCAACTCCTGAAAAACCTAGTGCACAATTACGACACATAGTGATAAAAGGAAAAAAAACTTTCAAACCGGTTGTGCACTGGGACTTGCCTTGATCTCCGTGTTGGTGACGAGAACTTCTTTAGGGATCGAGGGCTCCGGATCTGTATCTACTTCGTTTGCTTCAGTGTCTACATGATGCAACAATATTGAGATGAGTTATGATTAAGTAATGTAAAATGGTGTTTTCATCATAGATACTATGGTGTTTTCATCATAGACACTATGGTGTTTTCATCATTACACCTAGAGGTTTAGAGTTAACCCAAATTATTTGACTTCGGCATTTTTTTCAAAGCAAGTATTCTTAATGAGTGTGGTTTAAAGTGAAACTTTATATCTGACCACGAGACTATTTTAGTTGACTGTGCTTTCTGAAATATGAATTTTAGAATTTGGTTGAGGTCAAACTGAATTCTCTAGATTTTATAAAAATTCAGTTAAATTTTCTGTTAATCAAATCATGGACTAAAGTGAAACTTCAGATTCTACTAGGAGATTATTTTTAGTTGATAGTGCTCTCTGAAATATAAATTTTAGGGTTTGGCTGAGGTTATTTGAATTTCTAAATTTTATAAAATTCAGTAAAGTTGCTGTTGTTTAAACTTATAAAATCAGAAGCAAATACTAAAACTTATGGTAAAATCATGAAACTTGATAGAGGTACTAGTGAGCACCTAAACTAAAGTTTTGATTAAGGGTTTGGATTTTTAGTTGACATGCCCAATGTATTTTAGAAAATGACAAATTAAAATGGCGGTTTTGGAGTATATCTAGTGACATGCATAGGACTTTGTTCAAGTTAAATCCTGATAAAATTACAGAAGGTTCACAGTGCCTTGAGACAACTCTGGTTCAAATTGCAGCTCCAGAAAAGTTCTGATACTCCAGTATTGAATTACAAACAGACATCTGAATCTATTTATTTAGGAAGTTCCATGGACTTTCATGAAACAATATTTTAGCAGATATTTAGAGCATCTCACAAGGATTCTAGAGAATTTTGGTCCACCATTTTTAGAGCTAGTATCAATTCATTATGCATTTTACAAACTGGACCAGAAGAATACCAACATCATTAAGAATCCTAATAGGGGTGGTTCTGCTTACCATGGCCCACTTCTAGCACAGTTCCAACTCCAGAAGAGTTCTGTAACTCCAGAAGTAAAAAAAAAACAGAACATTCAAGTTTTGTCTGCCATGACAGACTTCTGACAGAAGCTCCAACTCCAGATGAGTTCTGAAATTCCAGAAGTAAATCAGAAACAGAACACTTGAGTTCTGCTTGCCATGACACACTTCTGGCAGAAGTTCCAGTTCCAGATGAGTTCTGGATGGAACTCTAGAAGTAAATCCGGATCAGAACATTTCTATCCATCTATTTAGGGAGTTCCATGGAAAAGTGTTTCAACAGCTAATGAGAGTATTTTACAAGGATTCCAAGAAACTTTGGTTTAACATTTTTTTTGAGTTCCCAATGATTTATTGTGCATTTTACAAAGTCGGCCAGAAAATAGCTATCCGATTTCCACCTCTAGTTGTTTTATCGTTAAATTGACACGATCATGGAATACACCTTAATATAATCGGTGGTCCTATTAACCTGTTAATTATGTTTAAGAGAGTTACTCCTATTAACCTTAAAAAATAATGATCTTATATACTCGCTAATTAAACCTGAAGCATAGTTAAGATTAACAACTTACTTAAGTTTTTAATCGGTGACTATTTACTTGTTCAAGATTAATACTTGGGTGAAAGTCTAGATTAAGTTTATTCATTAGTTTGATTAATTACTTATTAATTTATGGTATTTCTCCTTAGTTAGAAGAATATAATTTAACTACGAAGTTAATGATAGTATACTTAATAACTACTTACTTAAGCAACTTTCAAATTAAGCATTCAACTAACATGTCAACATTTTTTTTTGACATCAGGATCATGAATTAAGTCAGGAACCTACTTATGACTATTGTATATAACTTTTACTTTCTATTTAGCAACTAAATTATTTAACCATTAAGCAGTAATGGTATTTAAACCTAAGGACTAGTTATAATTTACTTGATCGGCCTAACAATTTCCTATGCACTCATTTTTCTATATTAGGGTTATAGTTTAGCGTAGGAATTCTATTATGACTCATTCATAATGTTCCATGAATTTCATTATTTTTCTGAAATTTTGCATGGAGTTAGAAAATAAATTATTTAACTATTAAGCAAATAATGGTATTTAATGTAAATGGCTAGTTAGTTACTAACTTCAGTAACCACTAGTATGTAACCCATTTGATGTTAGGGTTATAAATTAGGCAAGGAATTTTATTTATAACTATTCATAACAAACCATGAGTTTTATTAATCTAGGAGTTTATTATATAATTATCAAGTAATATAGCACTTGTCTTAATGATAAAAATTAAATGTTATAAACATCTATGCTTAATATTTTTACAGCCAACTACAAAATCAGTAACAAACCATATCCATTGGAATCACCTTTTTCCTAATTGTAGTACCATTTTGCATGCATTAATAAGGTTTTAGCTACTTAAAGTTAAGCCCAAAATAAATATTTTTCGAACATATGAGTTTTACATTTTTCCTAGCAACTAAAATTTTCACTGAGTTCAGAACATTTGAAATCACATTACTCTGATTTATTTCCAATTTTCTACGAATAATTGAAGTTTCTTCTGAATTTAACTATTAGAAGAAAATTCAAACGAAGAACCCTAACTAAGGCAGAGCATGGCGGCGCGCGCCCCTGCCGGCGATAGGGTGACTCGGGAAGAGCACCAGTAGACAGCTCATGACCTAGGGAAGGCTAAGGGCAAGTTTTAGACGCGGGTTCTCACCGGAGCTCCATCGGCAACATGGCCGCATTCTGGAGAAGGTCCGGAAAGGTCGCGGGGACGACGGAGGCGATGAGGAGCTCTGAATCCTTGCCCAACAGCTGTGCCTTAACCTCGCGGTGCTCGACATCGAGGAACATGGCCACGAGGAGGTCACCAACCCGCTCGGCGACGGTGGGCCAAAGCAGGGGACCCGACGCGATGACGTTCCCAATGAGAGGAGCATCAATCAAGGCAACCAGAAGCTCCATAAGCTGTGTGAGAGCACGGGCCCCATGAAAGACAAGCTCGCAAGGCTTTGAACTGACTGAAACAGGGGTCTCACTGTGCTATGGCATGAGCACGGCAATGGCAGCCAGCATTCTCGCGCGCGGAGGAAGAAAAGGAGCGGGGTGCTTGCGCCGCGGGGGGGGGGGGTGGGAATGAAGAGTGGGAGTGGGAGGAGTTTGGGGTGCTGCCTAACTGTGCTGTAGGGAGAGAGAGAGAGAGAGAAAGGGGGGGTGGCAGAGCACCCGTCAACGAATGGAGAGAGGCACCGGTGGCGTGCGCCAGAGGGAGTAGTAGAGCGCGCGCGAGTGAGAGAGAGAGTGGAGCAGTGGCGGACGATTTAATTTGATTTTTTTTGCTATTATTTAAAAATCCCTTTCCAAATTCAATTAAAATTCGTACTTCCTTAGCTCAGAGAATTTTGAAAATTTTTGTGGGTGCTCAGTGAATTATTTGGAACAAACTTTCATTAAAGGATGAAGTCCTGATTCTGCCTCTAAAATGTTGGGAATTTCCAATTAAATTAAGGTTTGTTTGAATTTTTAAGGGGGTTAAATGTTTCCAAAAATTCTGTTAAAATCTCCAAAATTCTATTTTTAAGTGAACTTAATTGCCATCTAAAAACATTGCTAGAGTTACATGGGATTTTTTATGGATTTTGAAAGAGGTGTTTGAATTTTTACCTGTTAAGGAATGCTTTTTGTACTGTGGGTTTAAAACTCCTGTCAGCAAAAGTGTTCAGTAATTTACCAAAATTTTTGTGGAGGCTAACGGAAGTGTTGAAAATAACATTGCTTATTTTCTCAATTACAAATTTTTGCTTCAAAGTGCAAGAATTAATTTCTTGGGTTTAAGATTTAGTCGATTAAGTTTGCAGTGACACCTGGGGTGTCACATTCTCTTTCATCATGTCAGGTGCGACGATTAGACAATTCCAGCAGACTTCAATGAGTATGTCAGCCAGGGCCAGTTGAAGGGAGCAATTGACAAGGCGCTAGAGGCCGTAGACGAGAAGATCTCTGCAGCTTGACGAAAAACTTCGTCGACCTTAATATGGGCCAAGCTCTTGAGGGCTTTACCACTCAGTTGGCCGCTATCTCGCCACGCCTTGATGCGTTCGAGAGGCGTCCACCATCGGGCAGCAACGATGACAAAGATGATGACGACGATGACGCCGCTTCGGTCTATGATGTCGATGGAAACATAGATGCGCGTGCAACTCAGGATGTACGACTTCGACATTGACTACGCCGTAACCGACACAGTGTGGGAGGTAACAACAATAACAATCACCATCTTCACCCTCATGATGATCCTTTTGCACAGGTGAAATTTTCCATACCGTCATTTTCTGGTTTGTATGATGCTGAGAAATATCTTGATTGGGAGATGACCATAGACCAGAAATTTAGTTCCCACCTAGTTCCTGAACAACATAGGGTTGGACAAGCTACGGAGGTGGTGAACCGCACCTTGTCTACCATGTTGCGAGCAATCCTGAAGAATAATTTGAAGATGTGGGAAAAATGTTTGCCCCATGTGGAGTTTGCTTACAATCGTGCGGAACACTCCACCACTAAGGTATGTCCTTTTCAGGTAGTGTATGGCTTCAACCCTCGCGCTCCTATTGATATTTTTCCTTTGCCTACTAGCGAGAGAGTGAATAATGATGCTCAAGAGCTGACGTGGACCCGCCTCAGATTGCTCAGTCCGGGACGGATCCTGCATCTCGCTAGGATCTTGTTGGGCAATACTCGGTGAAGCGAGCACACACATGGTACACACAGGCAGAATAAATAGCAATCTTTTACAGGGGGAGAGAATTTGATACATCATAATTCCACAAATTGAAATTTAGTTCTTATATCAGAGTACGAAAGAGTTTTTGAAATCACGGAAATATAGCGGAAGACTTCGACGAGGTACAGACTCTGACTCTCAGACTAAGCAAAAGCATAAACCTTGCCCAGTGGCATCATGCTACTAGCCACTTCAAGATTTCACTACGGCGAACCACAACGTTCCCACTGAAGGTTCCCGAACTCTAGAAGTGGCTCTTCCCACTGGATACTATCGTGAGCGTACACGTCGGCGCCTGAAAACCACGTATTCGCAAAGCGTGAGCTTCTAAGAAGCTCAACAAGAGTGACCCGTCAAATTGGCTACCTACAGCCGACACCTAGACATGCTGGCTGACTCAGGGTAGGTTTACCTTTGCAAAAGGACTCGCATTACCTGAACTATTCTTGGTCAAGTTTTAGTTCAGGTTAAGTGATTAGAATGGTAACTCTAGTTTGCACTGATCTAATCAATCATAAATAGAAGAACAGATAAATCATCATTATAACTTAATCATCATCCTCGTAGCTCATCATCTTAATGTATGTGACAGAGGGATCAAGTAAACTCATAGACTGAGAGCGACAACGGTTCGAAATAATTTTTATACCCTGCAGGGGGAAACCTAATCATACGACACGTGCGCGTCCCAGACCGCATGTGGCAACCATTACACCAGGTCCTGCAAAGTCAATTCCCTTCTACGCCTGCCTTAGCAGTGCCACATCCCACCAGAACACACGTCCCAGATGGTTTCTGTGGAGTTCCCACAACTGCCCACCCCAGATCGCCTCCAAATCAGACATCATAGGGTAGGTTTGATGTAATCACTAGGTACGTAGGTTTACTGGGCCGCATATTCCCAGCATCTGATCAGTACATTCAATACTTGAGCAACTATGTCACACGGATAAGACAAGACTACGGTCACCCTGGACCCAGTCCAGTCGTCGACGTACTTGTACCCTGTTTGACCCTCCAGATTTTAGCTTTCCTTAATCATTCGTAACCATGTGTCATGTTTCAGGTGGTAGTGTTAAACAAACCCAAGCAGTCACTAGCAACCTCCACTCTGCTCGACTTCTACCGGTAGGTACAGCTAAGCATAGCATACTACTAATGGTTACCTATACCAAGTACCGTCAGGGTTTCCTATGGAACAGATGCCACTAGGGTTTCAATTAATTCCTGAAAACCTAATGCACAGTCACGACACATAGTTATAAAGGGAAAATATTAAAATGGGTTGTGAATCGGGGCTTGTCTTGGTCTCCGGGGTTGGTGATGACGACCTCTTCGAAAATCGAAGACCTGGATCAACAGCTACCTCACGCGCTTCGGTGTCTACATGATGTAACATGAACAAGATCAGTTATGATCAAATAATGAAATATGATGTTTTCATCATTGATTACAAAGGGTGTTTGCATAATTAAGAGGTTTTAGAGATAACCCTATTTTCTCGAGTTCGGCATTTTATTAAAGCATTTTAACCTCAATGAGTGTGGACTGAGGTGAAACTTCATAGTGGACCAGGAGACTACTTTTCTTTGACAGCGTTCTCTGAACTATGAATTTTAAAATTGGATTGGGGTCAAAATGATTTTTCTGAATTTTATAAAAATTCAGCAAATTTTCTGTTAATTAGATTTATAAAATCAGAATTAAATACTAAACCTTAGTATAAAATCATGAAACTTGATGTAGAACCAGTAAGCACCAAATATAAAGTTTTGCTTTAGGGTTTTGATTTTTGGATGACTTTCATAATGTATTTTAGAAAATGACAAATTAAATTGGCAGTTTAGAGTATTTTCAATGATATGCATATAACTATGTTGTTGTAAAATCCTAAGAAAATTTCAGGAGATTTATAATGCCATGTTGCAATTATGGTTTAAGTTTAAGCCATAGAACTTCTCTAGAACTTCAACTAAAATTCAAAAACAGAAATGAGTAATGTATTTATTGTGGAAGTTCCGTGAACGGTTTTGAAAAAGTGTTTCAGCAGTAAATTAGTTTAGTTTACAGGGACTCCAACAAAATTTGGATTACCTTTTTTATATTTTTCCTCTGTTTACTAGACATTTTGGAAATCTGGCTAAGTAATAGAAAATTAAAATTAAATAGGAAGAAGGGGGGCAGAACAGGGAAGCCAAGCAGGGCAGCAGGGGCTGAGCTCCGGCGAGCTGCGCAGAGGGAGGGAAGGGTTTACGGCACAGAGGACAGTGGAGAGAGCTGCATCAATCTGACACGAACCTAGTTGGGGGGGGGGGGGGGGGGCTAAAGCCCTCGGGGATGACCAGAGGTGGGCACTCGGCAGTGAAGTCACGGCGGCGGTCCGGTGATCTGATGGTGGCGCGCGGTGATTGTCCTCTCCGGCGACAATCTGTGGACGAGGACATGTCAAGGGGATGCGCACGGGTCGGAGGGAGCAGCCGGAGAGAAGAATCGAAGCGAGGGGGTACCACGACGATGAATTCGAAACTCTATTGCCGGCGGCGGTGCTCTCGGCCGGAGTGGCGTTGCGTCGAATTGGTGGTGGTACAAGGCGATTCCTCTTGCAGTGAGTGGGAAGGAGTTCTAGGGAGTACGAATGGCAAGGTGGTGCAGATCGGTTTGCTTTGTACTGTGCTGTCCACAGAAGGGTGGGGGCGGTTTTAATGGCATGGCGCGGCAATTGGCGCGCGCGGCGGCTTGGCGTGCTAGGGAGGAGAAGGGGCGGCGTGAGAGAGAAGCCGGGGAGGGAATAAGTTTTGTCGTGAGGCTATCCTCGGAAGCGCGTCGCCGAAAGAAGAGCGGAGAGAGAAAGAAGGGAGGAGGTGGCAGTGCCCGTCGACGATTGGAGAGGAGCGGCAGTGGCGTGCGCCCAGGGGAGAAGTAGAGCTGGTGTAGGGAGAGAGAAGACCACAGAGAGAGGTTCTCCAAGCGGGATTCTCGCGTCTCCTTCAAAACATAGCGGGAAAAGGTGTGGCAGCGCGGCGCCCCGACGGCCCAGCCTTCTGTTTCTCTTTTTTTTATTTTGCCAATAATTCAAAATCCTGACCCAAAGTCAAATGGAATTCGTATTTCCCAAGCCCGAAAAATTTTCAAGCTTTTTGTGGATCCTCAATGTATTATTGGCAACAACTTTCATTAAAGGATAAAGTTCTAATTCGGCTTCTAAGAATTCATGAATTTCCAATTAACTTCAAGTTTGTTTGAATTTTTTAAGTGGCATAAACCTTTTCTAAAAATTCTGATTAAATATACAAAATTCCATTTTGATGTGAACTTAATTTTCATGCAAAATTATTGCTAGGGTTACATAGGATTTTGGATTGATTTTGAAAGTGGTGCTTGAATTCTTCCCTGTCAAGAAATGATTTTTGTACTGTGGACTAAAATCTCCTGACTTAATAAAAGTGTTCTGCAATTTATCAAAAAAATTTGTGCATGCTATTGGAAGTGTTTTAACAATATTTCTTATTAGCTCAAGTGTAAGTTTTGTTTCCGAGTACATGTTTTAAATCCCTATGGTTTCAAATTTGCCGATGGATTCCGCAGTGACACCTGGGGTGTCACAAGAGCGTGCTGATTTTCTTTTCAAGTTGCATGCTCAAACTAAAGAAAACATTGAAAAGATGAATGAAAAATATAGGATAGCTGGTAGCAAAGGTAGAAAGAATTAAAACTTGAACCGGGTGATTTTGTTTGGTTGCACTTGAGAAAGGATAGGCTTCCTAATTCGAGAAAGTCTAAATTGATGCCACGAGCTGCTGGTCCTTTTAAGATTTTAGAGAAGATTAATGATAATGTATATAAGCTTGAGTTGCCTCCCGAGTTCGGGGTTAATCCCTCTTTTAACAATTCAGATTTGAGGCCATACTTCGGAGAAGAGGATGACCTTGAGTTGAGGACAACTTCACTTCAAGAGGGGGAGGATGATGAGGACATCACACCCATGGATACACACAATCCTTCTTCCATTGTTACACATGAAGGTCCAATTACTTGAGCTCGTACCTGATAACTTAATATCGAGGTGAGCTCGTTCCTTAGCACTCCATTACGTATTCTCCAGGATAAATTATTACCTAATGATTTTATTCTAGTTAGTAATCATGGAGAGGACAGAGAAATGACAGGAAACCAGCTTGGAGTCGGCCACGGACGTCCAAGCCAAGTCGGAGGCCCAGCCCACGTCGACTTCGAATCCAGTTCGAAGTCCAGGAGGAGTCTGCACTAAAACGGACGCCCTTGTTGCATACGGACTCCGTTTTAGGTGATCTACCAATTCATGGAAAGAGGACAAATTATCTCTCCAATGTAACTGGTCCCACGTCCAAATTCCTCCAGAATCCACAGGAATCATCGAAACACTGGACAGTTCAGAATCGGTCAAGGTGCTATGACACCGACTTTGGGTCGGTTGGCCTTGTACCGAGTTAGAGTCCGGTAGGGTTGTGTCTATGGGACTTGCACATCCCCAATTCCTCTATATCCAGCCGTCACCCCACCATTAGGGTTTGGGTTTAGCTTAGATTATTCCTGTTAAAAATAGCGTCGCCGTTTCATCGGTTCGTGAGACCCCAACTTTGTGAGATTAATCTTCATCTGCAATTTGGTTGCTTTCTACTTCGTTCTTGCTTGTGTTCTTTGATTCGCAGGCAAAGCTAGCCTTCTCGACAAGGTCAGCCGTGTCACGCAGGTGATAACCAGAGGAGACGTGGTGCTGTGATTGCGGGGTTTGGAACGTGCGTTCGGAAGCCGGATCAATTTGTGTCGCGACTCCGTCCAAATCATTGATTATCAGAACCTGTAGGAAGATCGGGATCCCGTTCCCATCACGCACCCTACACCCACCACTAGGACCTATAGGGCAGCCAGCAGGAGAAAGCTAGGCCCAAGTGGGGCCAACCAGGGGTTGGCCGACCCCAGCTTCGGCCGACCTGTCAGTGGGGCTGCCCAAATCCAGCTTTGACGGGGCACTTCTTACCGACTTTCAGAGGCGGTGCTGACCCTGTTCGCGCACTGAACCGACTCCAGGTTGTGGGAATTATTTCCCGACTCCAAGGATAATGCAGTATGGCAGTAGCAAGGTAAGTAAGGCATCGGAATAGACTCAATTGCTTAAAGCACTAAGCATTTCGTGACTTGAACAATGACACACTACCCAGTTGACAAGGTGACGTAATCAACATCAAGGAGGAGTAACATGCAACAATAATAGGATTCCCGACATTACCACTATTGCTCGACTAATGCAATCCTATACGTAAGCATATATTAACATTAAGTATTTGCTTAGGATAGCAATGAGGTGCTTGCCTTCAGCAGCAGCGGTGGTGTTCTCCTCAGCAACCTGGTCAGCCTCTGGTGCTCCTCCCTCAGCAGCACCCGTGTCACTCTCCAACGGATCATACTCTATAAAGCAAAACGCGTCGGTATGAGAAGTATGCCATGATGCCATGATGCCATGATGCAAACAAAAGATGTGATATGGTGCAGAGAGGTAGCTATTAAGACTACGGACACAATGCAAAAAGAAAGATGTCAAACGGAGGTCTACTGCTCAAGTTATGCTGAAAACAGTTTACCGATTCGGAAAACTTGTTCCCGGGTTCTGGTTCCGATATCGGGTAGCACACGGACATCGTTTTCGGAAAAAATCCCAAAACATGTCTCATGCAGAGGCTTCACTAGGTGACTAGGGGTTACTACGATACTAGGTTTGAAGGTTTTGCTCGCATTACCAAGAACACGAGGGAACCAACTATCATTGCCCGTTTACGACATCGGTAAACATCGTAAACATCGTAAAAGTCGTAACGACTTTCCGATGAAAAATCGAACTTAAGTTAAGGGCAGGGGACTATTTTAAGTTCAAAGTAGCCTCCAAAACAAGATGTTTGGCACTAGTTTGGGGTCAATTTGAACTTTCAAGATTTTATTAAAAATCTAACAATTTTCTGTTATTTAAAATTATAAAATCAGAAACAAACACTAAAACTTATGGTAAAATCATGAAACCTGATGGAGGTATCAATGAGCATCTAAACTAAAGTTTTGATTAAGGGTTTGGATTTTTGGATGACTTACATAATGTATTTTAGAAAATAGTAAATTTAAATGGTCGAATCTAGTTATTTCATATACATGAATAGCAACTTGTCATGATAAAAATAAAGAAAATTTATATGATGACCTGCATGCCATAACAGAGAGATGTGCACAAGTTTCAGTGTTAGAACATGCATTAAACTAAAACTAAAATTCAAAAACCTATTTTACCTAATACATTTATTGAGGAAGTTCCATGAACTTTCAACACAAACTACTTCAACATAAAATTAGACCTGTTAACAGGGATTTGAAAGAATTTTGGTTCAAAATTTTTGGAGGTTCCTGTGATTTATGGCACATTTTACAATATAGACTAGAAAATAACTAAAATACAAATAAATTCGAAAAAAAAAGTAAAACGGATCTCAGAACAGGGGAGGCGGGGGAAGAACTCCGGATAGCTCGACGACGGTGGGATTTGGCAAGGGAAGGGTGGATTCATGCTCAGCATATCAAGCCCCACTCGTGGGTACCGGATTTGGCCGCCGGTGATGACCGGAAGGTGGCCGGCGACGAGGAGCCATGGTGGATGACGCGGACCCGCCCCGTTTCGGGATGGATCTCGTCGTCGTTCAGCCAGGATCCTGTTGGGCAACGCTCGGCGAAGCGACCGTACACACGGTACAACACAGGCAGAAATAAACAGCAATAATTTACAAGGAGAGAGAAACTAATACAACATTAATTCATAGATTGAAAGTTAGGCCTACATGGATTCAGAGTACGTAAAGAGAGTTTTCAAAATAGAAATAGCGGAAGACTTGAACGGTTACAGACTTCAACACTCATACTTAAGCAAAAGCATGCACCGTGCCCAGTGGCGTCATGCTACTTGCCACTTCAAGTGTTACTGCGGCGATTCACATAATTCCCACTGGAGGTTCCCAACCTCAGGGTGAGACTCCTCCCAATGGATGCTACCATCCTGGTTCTGCAAGTCAGCGCCTGAAAACCACATATCGCCAAAGCGTGAGCTTCTAAAAAGCTCAACAAGGCTGACCCATCAAATTGTCCAACTACAGCCGACATCTAGGTATGATGGCTGACTAGGGGTGGGTTTACCTTGCAAAATGCACTCGCAGATCCTGAACTAATCTTGATCCAATTTTAGCTCAGGTTAAGTGATTAGAATAGTAACTTTAGTTAGCACTGATCTAAGCAATCATAACTGGAGCAATGTAATATACAATAATAATCATCCTCATCATGGAATCCTCGTTTTCTTAATTGTAATGTGACAGAGAGTTCAAGCAAACTCATAGCTGAGAGCGACAGCGATTCGAACCGATTTTTATACCTCTACAGGGTTAATCTAATCATACGACACGTGCGCGTCCCAGACCGCACGTGGCAACCGTTCACACCAGGTCCTGCAAAGTCAATTCCCTCCTACGCCTGCCTTAGCAGCGCCGCATCCCACCAGACAACACATCCCAGAAGGTTTCTATGGAGTTCCCACGCTGCCCACCCCAGATCGCCTCCGAATCAGACACCGTAGGGCAGGTTCGACTTTGCAATCACTGGGCTACGTAGGTTTACGGGGTCCCATTATTCCTAGCATATGATCAGTACATTCAATACTTGTCCAACTGTGTCACACGGATCAGACAAGACTACGGCCACCCTGGTCTCAGACCAGTCGCCGACCTATTTGTACCCTGTCTGACCCTCAATCTTTTATCTTTCTTTAATCATTCACAACTATCTGTCATGTTTCATGTGGTAGTTTCAAACAACACCCTACCAATCGCGAGCAGCGTCCTCTCTGCCCGACTTCTACCGGTAAGTACTTTGCTAAGCATAGCAAACTAAAGGGGTCATCTATACCAGCTACCGATAGGGTTTCCTATGGAAACAAATGCAACTATGGTTTCAATCAACTCTTAGCACTTAATGCACAACAAGACACACTTAGTCATAAAATAAAAATTTAAAACTCGGTTGTACACCGGAGCTTGCCAGGTTCTTCGGAGCTGTTGTTGACTTCTCCTACGGGAATCGAGGAATCGAGCTCTGCAGCTACTTCGTGCGCTTCAGAATCTACATGATGCATTATGATTATGATGAGTTAATTGAAAATAGTCATAATTCTTTTATTAAAGATTAATCTAGGGTTTCGATGTTTAGAAATTAGGGTTAAAATGAAATTTTTAATTAAATCATGAGTTTATTTTTAATTAATAGCACTCTCTAAAACATGAATTTTGAAATTTGGTTGAGGCCTTGATGAATTTTCTAGATTTTATAAAAATTCATTAAACTTTCAGTTATTTAAATATTAAAATTAAAAATAAATAATATACCTTAGAATAAAATTATGAAATTTTATGTAGTCACTCATCAGCACCAAAGATAATGCTTTGCTTTTGTGTCTAACCTTTTGGATCACTTTTACAATGTATTTCAGAAAATGATAATTTAACTAGGCAGATTGGAGTATTTTTAAATGGTTGTATGCAACTTTGTGGTCCTAAAATACCTATAAAATTCCAGAAGCTGTCTACTGGCACGCAGTACCTGTAGATAAAATCTTAGCCCTAGCACTGCTCTAGAATTTAAACTAAAATTCAAAAATAGAAAAGAGTACTCTAATTATTTCTCAAAATCCCTGGCCGTTTTTTAAAAAGTGCTTTAACAGAAAATTGGTAACTTTCATGAGGGTTCCAACAAATTTTATTTTTTCATTTTTGGATTTTTCTTTGAATTTTTTTGGCATTTTACAAGACAGGACAGTAAATAGGAAAAAGGAATTTTAAAAGAGAAATGGCGGCAGAAACAGGGGAGTTTCCCGGCGAGCTCCGGCGGCCGTTTCCCGGCAAAAGAGTGGTCACCGGCCCTCGAACCTTTGCCTTACGCCTTCTACGAGCCATGGCGAGTCTCGGCAACACGACGAAGTTCAGGTTCTTATGTCGGAGAGGGGTGCTCACCGTGGAGGGCGACGGTGGCGGCGGCGAGGTCAAAATTCCGGCGAATGGAGCACAAATTCGGAGAAAGGGGAGCGTCGTGAGCTGCACAAGGGAAAGAAGGAGGGGTTAGGCAAAGAGAGGAGGGCGGAGGAGGGCCGGAGCATGAAGCTCACCGTGAGCTCCTCCTCGGCAATGGCGGCGGCGGCCGATCAAGGAGGAGAAAAGGGAATTGGAGCGGGCGCTGCGGGGAAGGAGGAAGGGGAAGAAGGAGAAGCTTACGCGCAATTTATAGGGCGGTGGAGCGGGGGGGGGGGGAAACAAGGGGAGCAGCACAGCATGGCCAGCATGGACGGCTCGGGCAGCGGCGTGCCCGGGCGGTGTAGTTTGCCGATTAGGGTTTTAGTTTGTCGATTTAAGCCCTGGTGACACCTGGGGTGTCACAGTGGAGCTCCAACTCCGGCGATGTGCGTGGTGAAGGAGAGGAATTAGGGCTTGATTAGGGTGTCTGAGAGCTTCACCTTGATGTGTAGAATCGGTTTATGGGTGCTGAACGCGTGGAGGATGGCCGGAAGGTGCAGGTCGACAGTGAGCTCCGAGCGGCAACAATGGTGGTCCGGTGGTGGCGCGCTAACGCCGATAGCTCCGCTGGTTTTCTGCGACCAAGAGCATGTCATGTAGGTGCACACGGATCAAAGGAGTTGCAGGCGGGAGGAATCGAACCAATTTTGCACGGAGAGGGCGGAATCGAAGAAATTGTGTTGCAGCTCAGTTTTTGGCTGGAGGTTGATGACGACCCTGTTCCCGGAGTTTGAGGAAACGAAACTGGGAACGGTTTGGCCTGTGAGCTGCGTGGGGGTAAGTCGAAGCTAAATGGCAAGGTTTCAAGGCTTGGAGTGCACCGGTTTGTGGTGTATAGGGCTGTCCACGGGAGGGACAGACGGTGTGCGGTGATAGGCGCGCACGGGCGGTGGCGTGCGCAAGCGGAAGAGAGACGGCGTGGGAGAGAGAGAAGAGACAGGGCGGGATTCGCGCGGCGATGGGACGGAATGGCCAGCGGTGCAGGCGTGGCCGGGGAGTTGGGGGGGGGGGGGGTCGCGCGGCGCGCACAGCCTTTCCCCCTTTTTTTTTTGATTTTCGCGAAAATTTCAAATCTCTCTTCTAAATTCAATTGAAATCCGCACCTCCCGGGCTCAGAAAATTTTAAACATTTTTGTGGCAATCAGGAAATTATTTGGAACAACTTTTGTTTTAGAAAAGAGTCCTGATTCTGCTTCTAAATTTTGCAATTTTTCAACTTAGATTAAATTTGTTTGAATTAAGGAGGTTAAACCTTTTCAAAAAATTCCGATAAAATCTTCAAAATTCTATTTTAATGTGCAGTTAATTAATATGTAAAGACATTGGTGTGGTTTTATAACGAACACGAAAGATTTTGCAAAAGTAATAAAAAGTTAGCCGCCAATGAACAACAATACTATCCGGACCCAAAACTCCCCATTTAACGAATATGGTCAAAATTCAAAACCAAGTGAGCCCATTTCCATCTGAACAAAAGGCTAGAATTTAGGGATGTGACAGGAGGAGAGAAGATGGCTCATCCCCAAGTCACCTCCACCTATAAAAGGAGACCCTCTTCCTCACGTCCAACACACAAGAAGGAGTTCCACCTACAAAACACTTTTTCATTCAGTCTAGTGGAGTTAGGAATTAGTCTAGAGCTCTTCTGGCTCTCTAGTTGACGCGGACCCGCCCCGCTTCCGGACGGATCCTGTCTGTCGTTGAGCCAGGATCCTTTTGGGCAACGCTCGGCGAAGCGAGCGTACACACGATATAACACAGACAGGAATAAACAGCAGTAATTTACAAGGAGAGAAGATTTTGATACAACATTAATTAATAATTTGAAGTTAGGTCTTACATTGATTCAGATACGCAAAAGAGTTTTCAAAACATAACAGCGGAAGACTTCATCGATTACAGACTCCGACACTCAGACTTGAGCAAAAACATGTACCGTGCCCACGGGCGTCATGCTTCTAGCCACTTCAATGTTCACTGCGGCGACTCGCACAATTCCCACTGAAGGTTTCCGACCTCGGGGTGAGACTCCTCCCAATGGATGCTATCGTCCTGGTTCTGCATTTCGGTACCTGAAAACCACATATCGCTAACGCGTGAGCTTCTAAGAAGCTCAACAAGGCTTACCCATCAACGTGGCGTCTACAGCCGACTCCTAGACATGCTGGCTGACTACGGTGGGTTTACTTGCAAAAAGGACTCGCAAGCCTGTACTACTCTTGTCAAATTTTAGCACAGGTTAAGTGATTAGAATATAAATTTAGTTAGCACTGAACTAATCAAACATAACAGAAGTAACAATAGCAATGATAATCATCATAACATCATTCTGATCACATCTCAACTTCTTTATTAAAATGTGACAGAGAGTTCAAGCAAGCTCATAGCTGAGAGCGACAGCGGTTCGAACCGATTTTTATACCTCTGTAGGGTTAACCTGATCGTACCACACGTGCGTGTCCCAGACTCGCAAGTGGCAACCGTTCACACCAGCTCCTGCAACGTCAATTCCTTCCTACGCCTGCCTTAGCAGCACCGCATCCCACCAGACAACACGTCCCAGACGGTTTCTGTGGAGTTCCCACGCTGCCCGCCCCAGGTCGCCTCCGATTCAGACACCGTAGGGCAGGTTCGACGTTACAATCACTAGGCTACGTAGGTTTACTGGGGCCCATAACACCCAGCATACGATCAGTACATTAAATACTTGCCCAGCTGTGCCACACGGATCAGACCAGACTACGGTCACCCTGGTCCCGGACCAGTCGTCGACCTACTTGTACCCGGTCTGACCCTCAATCTTTTATCTTCCTTACTTATTCATAATCATGTGGCACATCTCAGGTGATAGTTTCATTCAATATCCTATCAATCACGAGCAGCGTCCACTCTGCTCGACTTCTACCGGTAACTATCTGCTAAGCATAGCACACTATGGGTATCTATACCAGCTACCGTTAGGGTTCCTGTGGAAACAAATGTAGCTATGGTTTCAATCAACTCCTAGCACTTAATGCACAAACAAGACATACTGAGTTATAAAAGAAAATTTTAAACATCGGTTGTGCACCGGGGCTTGCCTGGTTCTCCGGAGCTGTTGAAGACTTCTTCGGTGGAGGTCGAAGCAACTGAATCTGCAGCTACTTCGTGCGCTTCAGAGTCTACATGATGCATCGTGATTCAGATAAGTTTAATTAAAAGAGTCACAATGCCTTTATTAAAGATTAAACTAGGGTTTCGAACGACAATGTTTAGAATTAGGGTTAACCCTAATTCCTTGATGCCGTTGATTTTATTAAGTTATGATTTCATGATTGTGGTGCAAATGAAACTTCTCATTTTCTTTCCAGGAGATGACTTTTAGTTGGCATGTTCTCTAAATTAAGAATTTCAACTGGGTTAATGTTAATTCGACATTTTCTTTAGGTAATAATTATTTAATAAATTACGACCATTATCCTAGGGTTAAAAATGAAACTTTTATTCATACTTCAAGATTATTTTTAACTGATAGCACTCTCTGAAATATACATTTGAACTTTGGTTGAGGCTTAGATGAATTTTCTAGATTTTATAAAAATTCATCAAATTTCCTGTTATTAAATATTTTATAATCACAAAGCAATATTAAACCTTAGAATAAAATTATCCATTTTATGTGGTCACTCATGAGCACCACAGCTAAAACTTTGATTTTGGGTCTAAAATTTTGGATGACTTTTGCAATGTATTTTAGAAAAGGGTACTTTAACTAGGAAGATTGGAGTATTGTTAAAGTGTTGTATGCAACTTTGTGGTCCTAAAATCCTCATAAAATTCCAGAACGTGTGTATTGCCATGCTATGCTTGTAGATCAAATATTAGCCCTAGCACTGCTTTAGAATTCAAACTACAATTCAAAAACAGACAAGAGTATTTTAATTATTTCTGAAAATTGTTGGCCGTCTTCAATAAAGTGCTTTAACAGAAATTTAGTCCTTTTCATGAGGTGTCGAAAAAATTTTGGTTTGCTATTTTTGAATTTTTCTGTGAATTTCTAGGGATTGTACAAGGAAGAGCAATTATAGGAAAAATCAAATTTTAGCCAAAACGGGGGAGGCTTGCGCCGGCGAGCTCCGGCGGCCAAATTCCGGCGAAGGGGTGGTCGTCGGCAGTCAATCCTTGGCTTTAATCCATCTACGCGACACGGTGATCCACGGCGACACGACGAAGATCAAGAATTCACGCCGGAGAGGAGGGCTCACCGTGGAGGGTGATGATGGCGGCGGCGTGGTTGAAATCCCGGCGATGGAAGCTCAAATCCGAAGAAGGGGAAGTGCTGCGAGCTTCACGGGGGAGAGAGGAAAGGATTAGTCAAGGAAAATGGAATGGAGGAGGGTCGGGAAGTGGAGTTCACCATGGAGGGGGGTGTGCTCCGTAACAATGGCGGCGGCCGAGCTAGGAGGAAGAAGGGGCTTCGTGGCGGTGAAAGGAAAAAGAAAGGGGGGAAAAGGAGGAGGAATGCGCGCCATTTAAAGGAGTCTTGGGGCGGGAAAATAGGGGAACCAGGGGGGGCGGCGTGGCCGGCCATGCCCTGGGATGGCGGCGGCACGGCTCGGGCGGCGCGCGACGTTGGGAAAGGAGAGGGCGGGAGAGAGAGAGAGAGAAAGAGAGGGAGGGCACCGGGCATTGAAGACGGCGTGCACCAATCACATCGTGTCAGCCGGTGGCATGGTTGCCTGCCGCTCGCCGCCCGAGTTTCAAAATTTTTGAAAATTTTTGTGTAGGCTCAGTGAGATATTTGGAGCACTTTTCATTTAAGGTTCAAGTCATGATTTGGCTTCTAAAAATTCTTGAATTTCCAAGATGATTATTGATTGTGTGAATTTTAAAGAAGCCTAAATCTTATCCAAAAATTTTGAATAAATTCCCAAATTCTATTTTGAAGTGTATTTAATTGTTATGCAAAAATATGGCTGGGGTTTTGTGGAAATTTGGATAGTCATGAGCTAGGGTTTGGATTTATCTCCTGTTAACAGAATTTTTGACACTGCTATTGAAATCTTCCGATCCTATTCACAGTGTTCTGTTGTTTGCCAAAACTTTCATAGTGTTCCTTGGAAGTATTTCAAACAACATCTCTTATTACTTTCAGCGTGGATTTTGCGGTTAAGTGGATAAATTGCCAATTAGGGTTTTAAGTTATCGATTTAGTCCTGGTGACACCTGGGGTGTCACAGCCCTCCCCCCTAAAAGAAATCGCGTCCCGACATTTAAGGAGAGGGTTAGGGTAGGGATAGGTACCTAGGGGGCTGGAAATAGCTTGGGGTAGTGTGATCGCAGAAACTCTGCAGACTCCCATGTGGCTTCGTCTTCCGTATGGTTGCTCCATAGAACCTTGTAAAATTTGAGTGTCCGTCTCCTACTAACCCATTCTTTTTCATCCAGTATCCGAATGGGACGCTCCAGATAGGTCAAGTCTGGTTGTAATCCTTCTACTTCTTGAACCACTTGGTCTACGGGTGCCTTCAGACACTTCTTCAACTGGGAGACATGAAAGACGATATGCACTCCCGATAATTTTTCTAGCAGTTCCACTTGGTACGCCACTGGTCCGCACTTGGCTGTGATAGGATATGGACCTATATATCGGGGCGCTAACTTGCTGCTGACCCCGAATCGTTGAACTCCCTTCATTGGCGAGACTCCTATCTCGAAAGTTAATACGTCTTCTATCTGCATAGCTCTTCTGTCTTGACTTGGCGGCCTTCAGATTTGCTTGTATGACCCATACTTTCTCTTCGGCCTGCTGCACTAGATCTGGTCCCAATATAATCCTTTCGCCTGCTTCTGACTAGTTGAGTGGCGTTCTGCAACTGCGGCCGTAAAGTGCCTCAAACGGGGACATCTTGATGCTGGCTTGGTAGTTGTTATTGTACGAGAACTCCGCCAATGACAGATAAGTGTCCCATCCTTTAGCGTGCTCCAAAGCACAAGCTCGGAGCATATCTTCAAGGATTTGGTCCACTCTTTCAGTCTGATCGTTTGTCTGGGGGTAGTAGGCTGAGCTATGGATTAGCCTGGTTCCTAGTGATTCGTGGAGTTGCTTTCAAAAACGACCGATGATTTGGGTACCTCGGTCGGAGATGATTGTCTTGGGCACTCCATGCAGACACACTATCCACTCAATGTATAACTCTGCGTACTTTTTCATTCTATAATTGGTCCTGACAGGTATGAAATGAGCGGACTTCGTCAGGCGATCCACGACTACCCAAATGGAGTTATGCTGTCGAGCGGTGATGCGTAGCCCAACAATGAAGTCCATGCTGATGTCTTCCCATTTCCATGACGGAACACTCAAAGGTTGCGACAACCCTGCACCTTTCAGATGGTCGGCCTTTACTCTCCGGCAGGTGTCACATTCCGCTATGTACCGAGCGATTTCCCTTTTCATCCTTGCCCACCAAAACTTCTTTCGCAAGTCTTGGTACATCTTGTTGCTACCAGGATGAATAGAGTACTTGGATAAGTGAGCCTCATCCATGATCTTCCTTCGGAGCTCGTGATCCTTTGGCACTACCAGTCTATTCTTGAACCACAAAACTCCATCTTCGTCTTCCCGAAGCACTGCATCTTCTTTTCTTGCAGTCCTAATCTGATCTTCTCCATGCCCTTATCAAGCTTCTGGGCCTTGGCTACCTCGTCTCTTAGTGTTGGCACTAAGGCTAAATTGTAGAGTGCTCCGTGAGGTAGAATTCTCACGGTTCGCTCTGGTCCTTCGGTTGCAACTCCTTGATCCAAATAGTGACAATGTGCGTCTCTGCTCAGTGTATCTGCAACCACATTGGCCTTGCCCGGATGATAGTGGACCTCTATCTCGCAATCCTTGATTAACTCTAGCCATCTTCGTTGCCTCATGTTCAACTCATTCTGCGCGAAGATGTACTTAAGACTCTTGTGGTCGATGTAGAGGTGTACTAGGTTTCTTAACAAGTAATGCCTCCACACCTTCAGAGCCAATACCACGACTGCCAATTCCAAGTCGTGTGTGGGGTAATTCAACTCATGCTTACGGAGTTGCCTTGAAGCATAAGCAATCACTCGGCCTTCTTGCATCAACACACAACCAAGTCCAGTGCCTGACGCATCACAGTATACGTCAAAGGGCTTGCTCAAATCCGGTTAGGCGAGTACCGGTGCTGTGGTCAAGTGCTTCTTCAAAGTTTGAATGGCTTCTTCAGACTTTTCTGTTCAGTTGAACTTCTTCCTTTTTAAGCAGATCTGTGATAAGCTTGACGATCTTGGAAAAGTTGGGGATGAAACGACGATAATATCCCGCTAATCCCAAGAAACTCCGCACCTTGTGGTGTAGTGGGTGCTTTCCAATCAACAACATCTTGCACCTTTCCTGGATCCACAGAAATACCTTCCGCGGACACTACATGACCCAGAAACTGAACACGCTCAATCCAGAATTCGCACTTGTTGAACTTAGCATAGAGCTGATGATCTCTGAGTCTCTTTAGAACTGTCCGAAGGTGCTCGGCATGCTCATCGGTTGTCTTGGAGTATACTAGGATATCGTCAATGAACACCACTACAAACTTATCCAGCTCTGACATGAAGACTGAGTTCATGAGGTACATGAAGTACGCTGGTGCGTTAGTGAGTCCAAACGACATTACTAAATACTCATACAGCCCGTATCTAGGAGAGAAAGCCGTCTTCGGAACGTCACTGGGATGGATCTTGATCTGGTGATAACCAGACCGAAGATCAACTTTCGAGAAGACCTTTGCTCCAGCCAACTGATCAAATAGAGTATCTATGCGTGGCAATGGATACTTGTTCTTGATAGTGACCGCGTTCAAGGGGCGGTAATCCACGCATAGTCTCAAGGACTAGTCCTTCTTCTTCACAAACAGTGTCGGACAACCCCAAGGCGAGGTACTGGGTCGTATAAAGCCCTTGTCCAACAACTCTTTCAACTGTTTCTTCAACTCTGCTAGCTCCTTGGGTGCCATCTTGTACGGTCTGCGGGAGATCGGGGCTGTGCCTGGCAATAGTTCAATCTGGAATTCCACATCTCTGTCCGGTGGTTAGCCAGGTAAATCTTCTTGGAATACGTCTAGGAATTCCTTAACCACTGGTATCTCGTCCAGACTTTTTTCGACAACATGACAGATTTGGTTGAGGGCAGTTCTAGGGTGATCTAGGTTTATAGATATGGAACCGTGAAGTGGACAGGTTAAGTGGACTACACGATTAGCGATATCAAGGATGGCATTATGGTGTTTCATCCATTTCATGCCGATGATAATATCGATACCCTGCCTGACACGACCCGCCCAGAAAACCTCGTCTCGGGACGGATCTGGTCAGTCGTTAAGCCAGGATCCTGTTGGGCAACACTCGGTGAAGCGAGCGTACACACGATACAACACAGCAGGGATAAACAGCAATAATTTACAAGAAGAGAGAACTTAATACATCATTGGTTCATAACTTTGAAGTTGAATATTACATTGTTTCAGAGTACGCAAAAGTTTTGAAAACGATAACAGCAGAAGACTAGAACGATTACAACTCCGACACTCGGACTTAAGCAAAAGCACGCGCCGTGCCCACGGGCGTCATGCTACTAGCCACTTCAACATTTCAATGCGGCGACTCGCACAACTCCCATTGGAGGTTCCCGAACTCGGGGAGAGGCTCCTCCCAATGGAAGCTACCTGCTGGTTCCTGCATGACGGCGCCTGAAAACCACAAAACGCTAACGCGTGAGCTTCTAAGAAGCTCAGCAAGACTTACCCGCAAAAGGCTGGCTACAGCCGACTCCTAGACATGAGGGCTGATGGGGGTAGGTTTATTGCATAAAGGACTCGCAAGCCTGTACTAATCTTGTCAAATTTTAGCCCAGGTTAAGTGATTAAGAAATAAATTTAGTTAGCTCGAAGCTAAGCAAACATAACAGAAGTAACAATAGCAAAGATAATCATCATGTTCATTCTCATTGTGTTTCAGCCTATTTTACTAGAATGTGGTGCGTTTCACGAGCATGCTCACTAACTGGGAGCGACAGCGGTTCGAAACGATTTTATACCCTGCAGGGGGAAACCTGATCATACGACACGTGCGTGTCCCAGACTCGCACGTGGCAACCATTCACACCAGCTCCTACAACGTCAATTCCCTCCTACGCCTGCCTTAGCAGCGCCGCATCCCACCAGACAACACGTCCCAGACGGTTTCTGTGGAGTTCCCACGCTGCCCACCCCAGATCTCCTCCTAGTCAGACACCGTAGGGCAGGTTCGACGTTGCAATCACTAGGCTACGTAGGTTTACTGGGGCCCATAACACCCAGCATACGATCAGTACATTCAACACTCGATCAGTCTCGGACCACACGGATCAGACAAGTCTACGGTCACCCTGGACCCAGTCCAGTCGCCGACCTACTTTGTATCCTGTCTGACCCTCAAACTTTTATCTTTCTTACTTATTCACATTTGTGTGGCCCATCTCATGAAACAGTTTCATTCAACAACCTATCCTTTCGCGAGCAGCGTCCACTCTGCTCGACTTCTACTGGCAATACCTACTAAGCATAGCAATCTAAGGGGTATCTATACCAGCTACCGATAGGGTTTCCTATGAGAAACAGATGCAACTAAGGTTTCAATCAACTCCTAGCACTTAATGCACAAACAAGACACACTTAGTTCTAAAGGGAAAATTTAAAACTCGATTGTGCACCGGGGCTTGCCTGGTTCCTCTGAGTTGATGTCGACTTCTTCGGCGGGGGTCGAGGAACTTGGATCCGCAGCTACTTCATGAGCGTTAGAATCTACATGATGCAGTAGGATTATGATAAGTTCAATGAAGTAGAAACTTATTGTTATTATCAATAGTGACCTAGGGTTTAGATTAGCGACATCCAGATTAGGGTTAACCCTAATTACTCGACGCGTTGATTAAATTCAATCCTTAATCTGTGAACGATGTTTTAAGAAATCTATTAAACTCTCATGAGGTGCCTTTTAGTTGACACGATCATCAACTTCAACTCTAGTTAAGTTACTTCGACACCTTTCATCGGTTAATAATATTTAATTTTTTCGGCTATTAAACTAGGGTTAAAATAAAGATTTTAATTCTTCCTCAAGATTATTTTTAGTTGGTAGTACTCCCTGGACTAAGCATTTTGGGCTTTGGGTGGGGCCTAGATGAATTTCCTATATTTTATAAAAATTCATCAAAGTTTCTATTTTTAGATTTGTAAAATCAGAAAGCACTAGTAAACCTCAGAATAAAATTATGAAAGTTTACGTGGGCAATCCTGAGCACCAGATCTAAAACTTTGCTTTTGGGTCTAACCTTATAAATGACTTTTACAATGTACTTTAGAAAATCGTATTTAGACTAGGCAGATTGAAGTATTTTAAAAGGGTTAAATGCCATTTCGTGTTCCTAAAATCTTCATAAAATTCCAGAGGGTTGTAGTACCATGCTGTACTTGTAGATCAAAGGTTAGCCCTAGCATTGTTCTATAATGCAATTTAAAATTCAAAAACAAAAAGGAGTGTTTCTAATTAATTCTGCAAATGTTTGGTCATTTGTTAAAAAGTAATTTAACAGAAAATTAGTTCCTTTCACCAGGGTTCTAACAAATTTTAGTTTGGCATTTTTGGATCTTCCTGTGAATTTCTAGGGATTTTAGAAGACAGAGCAACAATCTGGAAAAATAAAAAGAAAAAGAAAAACAGGGGAGGTTGTGCCGGCGAGCTCCGGCGAGCCATTGTCGGCGGTGGGGTGGTCGCCGTCGGTCGAACCTTGGCTTTTCACGATCCAATCGACACGACGAAGCTCGGCAACATGATATTCATCAAGGTTTTGGCCGTGAGAGGGGTGCTCACCATGGGGGTGTCTCGGGGCGGCGGCGATCGATGAAATTCCGGCGAGGTGGCTCGATTTCGGAGGATTTGAAGGTTCTGTGAGCTTCACGGGGTGGAGAGGAAGTGAATTGGTGAAGGAATTGGATTGAGGATGGTCGAGAGTGGAGTTCACCTTGGGGCGGCCAGCAATGGTGTCGGTGGGCGGCGGCCGGGCAGAGGAAGGGCTTGCTTGCGTGGGGAAGAAGAAAAATGGAAGAAGGGGGGGAGATGGAGGAGCTCGTGCCATTTATAGGAGGGCCGGGGGTAGGGGAGAGTAGGGGACAGGGGGGGGTGTGGTCGGCGCGGCATGGCGGGCGGCGCCCCGGGCGGCTCGGGCGGCAGGGCAGGCGACAGAGAAAAAGAGAGGGAGGGAGGGGGCTAGAGAGAGAGAGGAGTGAGAGAGGAGAGGGATGAGTGAGGGAGAGAAACACTTAATTGCGACGTGCGCGGTAGAGGCTGGTGTCGGGCGGCGCAGCTGCCCTGCCGCGCCCTGTTGTCGGGCGGGCGGGGCACTGTAGCCCGCCCGGCAACAGTTTTGTTTATTATTTTTTTTTTCATTAAGGCTGGAAGGCAATTCAATGAATTGGCGCACTTCCCGCGCTTGAAAATTTTTGGGAATTTTTGTACAAGCTCAGGAATTTATTTGGAACACTTTTTATTTAAGGTGCAAGTCATGATTCGGCCTCTAAAAATTCTTGAATTTCTAGGTTGATTATAGCTTCTATGAATTTTTAGGGGGTCTAATTCCTTTCCAAAAATCTTGAATAATTTCCCAAAATTCTATTTTGAAGTGTACTTAATTGTTATGTAAAAATATGGTGAGGGTTCTGTGGAAATTTGGACAGCCATGAGTTAGGGTTTGGATTTTCTTTCTGTTAGTGAGATTTCGACACTGCTAATTGAGATTTTTCCGAGCCTAGGTATAGTGTTCTGTTGTTGATCAAAGTTTGCGTAGTGTCCCTTTGGAGTATTTTAAACATTATTTATTTTTTATTTCCAAGGTTGATTCTTGCTTTTAAGCGAGTGAATTACCGATTATGGTTTCGAATTGGAGCGTGAATTCTTACCTGGTAGGAAATGATTATGTACTGTGGAGCTGAGGGCCCTTGTTTCGTGAAAGTGTTCAAAATTAATTTATTGATATTTTTTTCTAGGTTAATGGAAGTGTTTTAAGCAACATTGCTCATTAGTTCACGTGCTAGTTTTGCTCAAAAATGCAAAAATTTCTTTTTAGGGTTTACGATTTGCCGGTGGCTTTTTTTTTTTAAGTGACACCTGGGGTGTCACACTGCCCATCTAGGATTATGAAGGAGATAGGATAGATGTGACCTCCTAGATTTATATGGGTGCCTCCCTTAAGCCATAGTTTGACAATATGTTGCCCCCAGGCGATTTTATGATGAAAGGTGGTTCTAGGGGAATTGTGACTAGCTTTTACCCGTGACAAAATTCTTACTGATAAAATTATGGGTTGCATCGGAATCGAAAAGAACAAATGCTGAGTGGGTAGAGAGCGAGAACGTACCCGCCAGCACTTGCTCTCCTTCAGCAATTTCTTCGGTCGTGGTGTAGTTCAACCGACCGGTTCTGGTGTTCTTCTGGCCTCTTTGCTGGCCCTGCCCTTGGTTTGATTGCCGGTGGCCTCCCAACTGCTGGTTTGAGGGGCACTCGCGGGCGAAGTGTCCTCGCTGCCCGCAAGTGAAGCAAGGTGTGCCTGGCCCAGGACGGGTGCCCTGTTGAGGTGGGCGGACACCCTGGTTCCTCTGTGGCGGTGGTGGTGCGCGACAGCCTGCCTGTTGCTGATTCTGCGGGGGCCGGTAAGGCTGTTGCGGCGGACGGAATGATGGAGCCTGCGGCGGGGTTGCCTTGTACTTCCTACCATCAGGTGCAGTGTACACCAGACGGTACTTGAGTGGCGGGGCATTTGATGGCCCACCGCTGGCTTGCCTCTTTTTCCGCTGCTCCTTCTCAAGGTACTCTTCAGCGATAAGGGCGTTGCTTACAAACTCATTGAACAAACCGGCTTTGATTCAGGGCCAAGCGACCCTGGAGTCTAAGGTTCAACCCTTCCATGAAGCGGTGCTTCCGCTTCGCATCCGTGCCCACTTGCTCGGGGGCATATAGAGCAAGTTGGTTGAACACACGGGAGTATTCGTGCACCGTGCAGTTTCCTTGAGTTAGGGCCATGAACTCCTTGGCCTTCCTTTGCATGAGTCCCACGGGGATATGATAAGTGCGGAACGCTTCCCGGAACTGCCTCTAGGACGCCGGTGTGTTGGCCGGAAGGGTGGCCAGATAGTTAGCCCACCAAGCTCCGGCGTGCCCGTGGAGCATTTGGGCTGCGAAGAGTGTCTTTTGGGTCTCCGAACAACTGAGCAGCCCAAACTTGGCCTCGATCGTGCGAAGCCAGTGGTCTGCCTCCATGGGTTCCCGGGCATCTCTGAACTCCGGGGGATGAGTGGCCAGGAAATCAGCATATGTGCTGTCCTAGTCGCGGTTCCGAGCGCCTCGATTCGGGCCACTATTCTCCAGAATGGCCCGTAGCATTTCTTGGGTTTGCTGACTGCTCTGCAGCATGGCCGCCATAGCTGCGGCCAGGGTTGGCTCGGCTGGCGGGGGCGGCGGCTTGGAGCTTTCCGCCTCCTGACGTCCTGCTCTAGTGTTCACCATGCTGAAAAAGCAAAAAGGGTTTCTTATTAGAGCAGTTCATCCCATGTCCATTTCCCAACATATGTAAAAGTATGTCAAAATGCACGGCACGGATAACTCATAAAATCAAACTTCATTCATTTCCCAAAAGATGACAGTACATTAGTTCTTCAACTCCCTAGACTGTCAAACCACCACTCTTACATCCAAAAGATTACAACGTCACTATGATAGACTCGTGAGAACACACATTAACAGCATGACAAGCACAACGCACACCTTACATGAATCCTTTAGCTAAACTTGGCGTGTGAAACCATCTCTGATCTACTCCTCCTCGGGCTCTGGTCTGAAGCATCGGGATCCGATACCTCTGACTCAGGCGCGTCATCGTTAGCGGGAGGCGGCTGCTGTGCCTCCAAAAGTCTCGCTATCTGATGCTATGAATGATGGTTCTCATGGGTGAGGTCCTCAGCCATCAGAACTGCATTCGCTCTGAGCGTCTCCAACTGGTGAATGTGTTGTAACATGAGGCTGCAATCATTCTTCCTAGCATGGATCTGGGCAGTCTTAATCTCAGAGACCGCTTCCAACTCAGAGATGCGTGTAGCGTGGGCGTTGCAGCGAGCACGCAGTGCATTGTTCCTGCTCTCCAAGTTCTGGACCTTCTCCTTGAGTTGGGCTATCTCCCTATGAGCCCATCCCAAGGCCTGACGGTCCATCTGAGCTGCGAGAGTAGTATCCTCATGCAAGTTTAGCAGCGCTAGGCTCAACGTGAACAAGGGAGTGACATGGTCCATTTCTCCCTTGAGAGTCCTGATCTGGGCATTCTTGACATTGCAGCGCCAAGTACTGTCAACCTGGTCCCGTATTGGGAACATTGCCGCTGGCTTGTCTGCTAGGTCCTCAATGTGTCACTCGCATAGTCACAGTAGAGCCTGATGAGCAGCCGACTCGATGGCCTCATTGTGGTCTGAGCCAAATTTGGTGATGGTCCAAATCTCTCCGTTGACATGTCGAGGGTGCGTGGGTAGTGTAACTGTGGCTGAGCAGCGCGGTAGGTCATACTGCCGAAACTCCCGGATCTGAAACAAGGAGTCCTCGCATAACCCAGCGACTGCAAGGTCTACTGGAGGATCTCCACAAACCCTCGGCGTCCCGACTCTCTGGCGACGTAGGTAGGGGTGGAGTCCTCAACACCGAGCTCCGCGAGTCCATGCTCGAGCGTGTTGTCGGCCATCTACAACACAGAGATGAACAATATTTTATCAATCAGAAGCCACATGTTGACACATAGCTCAAAGCATGCTAAATCTTCCGATACGTAAAATATTTTTCATCCCTGCGTAAAAGGGTGATCTAAGTTTGTCACTAAGGTTGCTAATTTAGCGACCACCGATTTATCCGAGGTGCTTTACCATCTAAGTTGACCTATCAAGGAGACAATCTTCCCATCGAGGAAAGTACTGAAAAAGGCTCAATGGTATATAAGGGTTCTACCAAGTCTCGGTTGGTGCCACGGAATCTCTAGGGGAGGAAGGTATCCAGGTTGACTTTTTATTTTCTGATGGTGCTACAGCCATTATTGATGGAATTTTTGCTCCTGGATGGTTTTAGTATAAGTTGTAAAGGATTTTTAACACTTGTCATGCAATGCAATCCTACATTGGCCTATGCGTCCTCACAAAGTAAAAAGAATATGTGCAGGCGGTGGCAGAATCGCACTCAAGTTAGACGTTACGACTCGTTTCTTACGGTACCGGGGTTAGTGTACCTGTAGAAAATGGCATCACAGGCAGTTCAATATATCCAAAGTAAAAACAACAACCCATATCATTACCATATGGGTCGCCCCGAGTAGGTCACGTACGGGGATCACGTGTCCGACCTTCCCTGCACAGCGACAGACTGCACTTTACCTCAGGTAGTGGAGGTATGAGAGTGTTCCGCAAAACCGAAGTCGTGAGGAACAAACTGATCTCTTGTGTGCCAAAGACACAAGACACCACTGTTGGGAAGGTCTGCATTCGTAACAGGTCCGTAACCCACACCTCGTACGGTAGAGGTCCGCTTTTCTCCCTAAACGGCAAGGGGGTGTACTGTGCTACAACGAACATAGTACCTCCTTCCATACCATCATGGTACGGAACGCTACTGCTGCTGATGCAACAGGGATTTCTCGACCTTTCACCGTAATCGAGCGGCGTACCTTACCTTGCTTACCTGAGCGTAGGTGCGTCATTACAGAAATGTAAATCTAGATTAGGTTTAGTTAGCTCCTGATCTAGGTTAGCTTGCCACCTAATAACCTATTAACTAATAGGGCTCGTACCTCACTCGCACGTAGTTTTTGAAAAATGCCTTAAACGTTGTACCGTTTCCCAACACAGCTCTGATACCAAAGCTGACGCGGACCCGCCCCGCTTCGGGATGGATCCTGTCAGTCGTTGAGCCAGGATCCTGTTGGGCAATGCTCGGTGAAGTGAGCGTACACACGATAGAACACAGGCAGGAATAAACAGCAGTAATTTTTACAACAAGAGAAGATTTTGATACAACATTAATTAATAATTTGAAGTTAGGTCTTATATTGATTCAGAGTACGCAAAAGAGTTTTCAAAACATAACAGCGGAAGACTTCATCGATTACAGACTCCAACACTCAGACTTAAGCAAAAACATGCACCGTGCCCACGGGCGTCATGCTTTTAGCCACTTCAATGTTCACTGCGGCGACTCGCACAATTCCCACTGGAGGTTTCCGACCTCGGGGTGAGACTCCTCCCAATGGATGCTATCGTCCTGGTTCTGCATGTCGGTGCCTGAAAACCACATGTCGCTAACGCGTGAGCTTCTAAGAAGCTCAACAAGGCTTACCCGTCAACATGGCTGTCTACAGCCGACTCCTAGACATGCTGGCTGACTAGGGTGGGTTTACTTGCAAAAAGGACTCGCAAGCCTGTACTACTCTTGTCAAATTTTAGCACAGGTTAAGTGATTAGAATATAAATTTAGTTAGCACTGAACTAATCAAACATAACAGAAGTAACAATAGCAATGATAATCATCATAGCATCATTCTGATCACATCTCAACTTCTTTATTAAAATGTGACAGAGAGTTCAAGCAAGCTCATAGCTGAGAACGACAGCGGTTCGAACGGATTTTTATACCTCTGTAGGGTTAACCTGATCGTACGACACGTGCGTGTCCCAGACTCGCAAGTGGCAACCGTTCACACTAGCTCCTGCAACGTCAATTCCCTCCTACGTTTGCCTTAGCAGTGCCGCATCCCACCAGACAACACGTCCCAGACGGTTTCTGTGGAGTTCCCACGCTGCCCGCCCCAGGTCGCCTCCGATTCAGACACCGTAGGGCAGGTTCGACGTTGCAATCACTAGGCTATGTAGGTTTACTGGGGCCCATAACACCCATCATACGATCAGTACATTAAATACTTGCCCAGCTGTGCCACACGGATCAGACCGGACTACGGTCACCCTGATCCCGGACCAGTCGCCGACCTACTTGCACCCGGTCTGACCCTCAATCTTTTATCTTCCTTACTTATTCATAATCATGTGGCACATCTCAGGTGATAGTTTCATTCAATATCCTATCAATCGCGAGCATCGTCCACTCTGCTTGACTTCTACCGACAACTATCTGCTAAGCATAGCAACACTATGGGTATCTATACCAGCTACCGTTAGGGTTCCAGTGGAAACAAATGCAGCTATGGTTTCAATCAACTCCTAGCACTTAATACACAAACAAGACATACTGAGTTATAAAAAAAAATTTTAAACATCGGTTGTGCACTGGGGCTTGCCTGGTTCTCCGGAGCTGTTGAAGACTTCTTCGGCGGAGGTCGAAGCAATTGGATCTGCAGCTACTTCGTGCGCTTCAGAGTCTACATGATGCATCGTGATTAAGATAAGTTTAATGAAAAGAGTCACAATGCCTTTATTAAAGATTAAACTAGCGTTTCGAATAGCGATGTTTAGAATTAGGGTTAACACTAATTCCTCGACGCCGTTGATTTTATTAAGTTATGATTTCATGATTGTGGTGCATATGAACAGGAGATGACTTTTAGTTGGCATGTTCTCTAAATTAAGAATTTCAACTGGGTTAATGTTAATTCGACATTTTCTTTAGGTAATAATTATTTAATAAATTATGACCATTAACCTAGGGTTAAAAATGAAACTTTTATTTCTATTTCAAGATTATAAAAATTTTTAATTGATAGCACTCTTCGAAATATGCATTTTGAACTTTGGTTGAGGCCTAGATGAATTTTCTAGATTTTATAAAAATTCTTGAAATTTCCTGTTATTAAATATTATAAAATTAGAAAGTAATAGTAAACCTTATAATAAAATTATGAAATTTTATGTGGTCACTCATGAACACCACAGATAAAACTTTGATTTTGGGTCTAACCTTTTGGATGACTTTTACAATGTATTTTAGAAACGGGTACTTTAACTAGGCAGATTGGAATATTGTTAAAGTGTTGTATGCAACTTTGTGGTCTTAAAATTCTCATAAAATTGTACAACGTGTGTATTGCCATGATATACTTGTAGATCAAATATTAGCCCTAGCACTGCTCTAGAATTCAAATTAATTAAAAAACTGACAAGAGTTCTTTAATTATTTCTGAAACTTGTTGGCCGTCTTCAATAAAGTGCTTTAACAGAAATTTAGTCCTTTTCATGAGGTTTCAAAAAAATTTTGGTTTGCTATTTTTGGATTTTTCTGTGAATTTCTAGGGATTTTACAAGGCAGAGGGGTGGTCGCCGGCGGTCAATCCTTGACTTTACTCCATCTACATGACACGGTGATCCATGGCGACACGACGAAGATCAAGAATTCACGCCGGAGAGGAGGGCTCACCGTGGAGGGTGATGGCTGCTGCGGCGTGGTTGAAATCCCGGTGATGGAAGCTCAAATCCGGAGAAGGGGACGTGCTGCGAGCTTCACGGGGGAGAGAGGAAAGGATTACTCAAGGAAAATGGAATGGAGGAGGGTCGAGAAGTGGAGTTCACCATGGAGGGGGGTGTGCTCGGTAACAATGGCTGCGGCCGAGCTAGGAGGAAGAAGGGGCTTCGCGGCGCGGTGAAAGGAAAAAGAAAGGGGGGAAAAGGAGGAGGAATGCGTGCCATTTAAAGGAGTCTTGGGGAGGGAAAATAGGGGAAGCAGGGGGGGCAGCATGGCCGCCATGCCCTGGGATGGCGGCGGCACGGCTTGGGCGGCGCGCGACATGGGGAAAGGAGAGGGCGGGAGAGAGATAGAGAGAGAGGGAGGGCGCTGGGCATTGAAGATGGCTGCCTGCCGCTCGCCGCTCGGTCGGGCGGGTGGCGGGCACTGTGCCGCCACGGCTTGCTTCAAATGAATTTTTTTTCTATTGATTAAAGATTGAATCCAATTCGATTGAAAAACACGCTTCCCTAGTTCAAACATTTTTGAAAATTTTTGTGTAAGCTCAGTGATTTATTTGGAGCATTGTTTATTTAAGGTTCAAGTCATGATTTGGCTTCTAAAAATTCTTGAATTTCCAAGATGATTATTGATTGTGTGAATTTTAAAGAGGCCTAAATCTTAAAAAATTTTGAATAAATTCCCAAAATTCTATTTTGAAGCTTATTTAATTGTTATGGAAAAATATGGCTAGGGTTGTGTGGAAATTTGGATAGTCATGAGTTAGGGTTTGGATTTATCTCGTGTTAACAGAATTTTCGACACTGCTATTGAAATCATCCGATCCTATTCACAGTGTTATGTTGTTTGTCAAAACTTTCATAGTGTTTCTTGAAAGTATTTCAAACAACATCTCTTATTACTTCCAGCATCGATTTTGCTTTTAAGTGGATAAATTGCTAATTAGGGTTTTAAGTTATCGATTTAGTCCTGGTGACACCTGGCATGTCACACTAGTAGTCCCTCCTCCATAGAAAATAGGTATGAGTCTAGTAGTACCTTCCTTTATTTCTTTTTTAAGACTTTATTCTAGTTTAAAGTGATGAGGACATCACAACCTTGGATACACACAATCCTTCTCCTGCTGCTACACATGAAGGTCCAATCACCAGAGCTCGCGCCTGACAACTTAATATATAGGTGAGCTCGTTCCTTAGCACTCCATTATGAATTTCTGAGGATAGATTACTATCTAATGATGTTATTCTGATTAGAAATAATTGAGATAATAGAGGAACATTGGAAGACCATTTTGGAGTCGGCTGAGGACGTCCAAGCCAAGTCGGAGGCCCAGCCCATATCGACTTCGAATCATATTCGGAGTTCAAGAGCAGTCTCCACTAAAACGGATGCCCAGGTCACATACGGACTCCGTTTTAGGCAAACTACCACTTCATGGAAAGAGGACGAGACCATCTTTCCAACGGGACTGGTCCCATGTCCAAATTCCTTCGAAATCAACAAGAATCGTCAAAACAGTAGGCCATTCAAGATTTACCAGGGTGCTGCGACACTGATTTTGGACCTGTTGGCCTTGTATCGTGTTAGAGTCCTTTAGGGTTGCATCCAGGAGGACTTGCACGTCCCCAAGTATTTTAAATACAGCCGCCATCCCCTCCATTAGAGTGGGGTTTTGCTTAGATTATTCCTATTAAAAACAGTGTCGCCGTTTCATCGGTTTGTGAGACCCCAACTTATATGAGTTTAATCTTCATCTGTAATTTGGTTGCTTTTTACTTTGTTCTTGCTTGTGTTCATCGATTCATAGGCAAAGACTAGCCTTCTCGGCAAGGTCATCCGTGTTCACGCAGGTGATAACCAGAGGACATGTGGTGCTGCGATTGCGGGGTTCGGAACATGCCGTTTGGAAGCCGGATCGATTTGTGTCACGACTCCGCCCAAATCGTTGATTATGAGAACCTGTAGGAAGATCGGGACCCCATTCCCATCATAAAGGAATATACTTCTTTGCATGATATTCATGGTATTTGTGTGCTCATGTTTATCCTTATAAGAGCCATGTCTTATTACTTAGTCTATATATTGGTTTACTAGTATTAGACTATAGTGTCACTTTATACTTAGGTTATGTATATTATTCATTTAGTAGTTGATCATGCTTTGGCATTGGTCCAATGCGCTCTTTAGAGTATGGTCTAGTCAAAGGAGTAAGTTTCGCCGGGTGGCTTAGAGTAATATTTAGTAATCTAAGCATGGTGGTAGATAACTAAATATCCTTGGATATCGTATGACCCATGGAGCTATGGGTAGATGGCTGGTGGTGACAGCCCTGTCCATCCTTTGTAGTCCCCCACGTCCAGTCATAGGGTTGAAGGTGTATAATTGTCGGAGTCTTTTCCCGGATTGGGAGTAAACCGGTGCCCCGATATGTCTCAACAATGATCTCCTGCCATATAAGTGACATGCATGTATACTAGTATATAATCCTTATGCATAGAAGTGCTAGCGTGCTTAGTGAGAACTAGATTAATCTCCGCTCCACTACACTAGATCTATCCTAAATATGGGCTCCCCTTCTTTGTGTCGCACTACCTACTTTACTTATACTTACCCTTACATGAGTTTGTGATATCTTATTATGAGTAGCCTAGTGACATAAATCATGTGCAACATCTTTGTTGAGTATCTTCCTTATGGAAATAAATACGATACCCTGGAATACTCCAAGGTGAAATGCTACAACGGTACTCCGTGCGCTCGCGGTTATACCTAGAATGTGTATAATACCTTTGTACATCTCTAGTGTCATTACTATTTTAGTATTGATGCTGAGAATGGTGAGAATTATTTGTAGCGCCATTGCTAAGGATTGTCTGCCAGGGATGACGTAAGAAATACCGACAAGCATTTCTGGCGCCACTGCCAGGGAGGATATTTAATCAACAAAGATTGCGCTATGATCTATATGCACTATGATATTCTTACTTTATGTCTCTACTTAAGCAGGCTACCTTGTCTATTTTCTCTTTTAAGTGAAAACAGGTAGTGCGTGGCTGGTTTCGACTTGCATGAAAATTTCACAGAAGATCCTGAGGCATTCATTCGCAGAGTGCACCCTCGCTTAGTGCCACCGCAGATTTCTCTCACTGCAAGTCTATCAACCAGCCAAACACCATCAACCAGGAAAGCCATGGCCCAAAAGACACTCCGCGACTATTTGTCACCTTCCGCTAGCCACGTGCCAAGACTACGTGTGTTGGATGAACAACAACAACAACAAAAACAAAAACAACAACAACAACAACAGCGGATATTGTCCTAAAGGAGGCCAGCAATAGGGACAACGCCCCCAAGGAGGTAACAATTTTTACAATCCTAATCAGCCTTCCTTTAAGGATTTGTGCCTAGGACAAACTAAAATTAATGATAGCTTCACTAAAAAGTTTGCCACCTATGATAAATCACTAGAGAGTCTTAATGCTAAGCTAAATGGTCTGTCTTCCGCTTTTAACAGTCACCTTAGTTTCAATAAAATGCTAGAAACTCAGCTTGCTCAACTAGCTGCCGCGTTACCTGTGTTGGAATCTCGAAAGATCCCGGGGCAACCCAAATCCTCCATGGAAAATGTTAGCGCGGTGACCACTCGTGGTGGTCAATCCACTCGAAATCCGCCATATCCTAACCATGCAGCTAAGTCAGCCCATAAAGGAGAGGATAAATCATCTACCAAGGCTGAGGAACCTCCCAAAGAAAAAGAATACGATGGGAATATTGCAGCCCATGAGTTCTTTGACACGAACCTCATGCCTTTCCTGACTCGTAACAAGAAGCCATGCACGGACGAGCAATTCGCCCGTTTTGTTGAGGCTGTGCAAAAGCTCCACATCAACATTCCCCTGTTGGAAGCAATGCAAGTTCCAACATATGCTCGCTACCTCAAGAACATCCTCAACAACAAGCGACCATTGCCCACCACAGAAGTAATCAAGCTCATGGAGGAGTGTAGCGTAGCTGTACTCAACCAATTTCTTGAGAAGAAGAAGGATCCTGGGTGTCCCACAATTTCCTGCTCAATTGGGACACACCACTTCGATCAAGATTTGTGTGACCTTGGCGCAAGCGTCAGTGTCATGCCCAAAATTGTCTTCGATCAGCTCAACTTCATGGAATTGACTCCAACTTCGATGCGGCTTCATTGGCCGATGCTTCAGTCCGCCTCCCTGAAGGAATAGCGGAGGACATTCCTGTCAAATTCAGGAATTGCTTTGTCCCCGTGGACTTCGTGGTGCTAGACATGGAGATCGATGAGAAGACCCCGCTCATCCTTGGGCGGCCATTCCTTAGCACCGCAGATGCCCGCATTAATGTTGGAGCGGGAGAAATCCGGCTTCACATCAATGGGAAGGAGGAGAAGTTCAACTTCAGGCCAAGAGTGGAGCAGTGTTCCATGATTAAAATCAAGTACGGACCAAACCCACAGAATATCAAAGAGGTCGAGGTGATACCGCCCAAGAAGGACCCACTGATCAAGTTCATGAAAGACTTCATTGCAAGGGAGAATCCTCCCCAACCAAAGAGGCTTGCAACTAAGCAGCCAAGCTTTTGGGGGGAAACCACCTCAACCTGCCAAGTCCGTTGAATCCTTGTGACACCCCAGGTGTCACTTAAAATTCATCGAATGAATTTCACACTCAAAAGCAAATCTCTACATGAACCAATGGCATTATTGCTTTAAGAATTACACTTAACCTCCATAAAAAGTTCGATAAACTTCTGAGCATTTTTGACAACTCGGGAGTTTTGGACCCCATTACCAAATGTTGGCATGAGGGTATTAATTCCATCTAACTTTTGCCAAACCATCAAATTCTCAATATAAACCCACTGATGCTTTTGCATGGAAATTAAGTTCACTTCAAAACAAAATTTGTGAGATTTTACCAGAATTTGTAGAAAAGGTTTAACCTCCTTTAAAATTCAAACCAATCTAATCTGAGTTGAAAATTTATAAAATTTTAGAGGTCGAGTTAGGACTTCTTCCAAAACAACAGTTGTTTCAAATAATATCCTGAGTGTCCACAAAAATATCCAAATTTTTCCAAGCCCAAGAAGTGCAGTTTTTGTTTGAATTCAGAGGGGAGTTTTTGAATTATTGCAAAAATTTAAAAAAAGGAAAAAGCCTGTGTGCCGCGACGCCGACCAACCGCAGCGTGGCTGCGCCACCCACCGGCCGCGCTTGCGCCGGCCAGGCACCAGTCTCGTTGACGGGGCGGGATTTCCGCTGCCTTCCTCCTTTTTCCTCTCTCGCCCCCACTCTTCTCCCTCTACGCACGCTTTTCCCTCTTCCTCGAGCGCGACGACTGCCGCCATTGCCGCCCCGGTCACCCTCGCGTGGACAGCACGGCACAGGCAGCGCCCGAGTACTCCACCGTGCTATTTAGTCTCCTCTTCCTCCACTCCAACTCTCACAGCAAGAACTTCTCCTGTGGTCCACTCTACCGCTGGGAACGAGTCGTCTTCCACCTCCCGCCGAGAGCACTGCCGTGCCATACCACTGCCGAATTCGTCTCTTGGTACCATCTTAATTCGATTCTTTCTGCCAGCTAGCTTCTCTCATCCTTGCGCATCTTTATGACAAGGTCTTGCCCCCAGGAAGTTGCCGGTGAGGAAGAACTCGCCGCGCCGTCTCCGCCCACCATTGTCGCCGCCGTGAGCTGCTCATCGCCGACTAGTCTCCGGTTATCCCTGTGGTCTTCATCGTCGACCAATGGACTCCCCGCGACACGGTGATGCTCCTAGACCTGTCAATTGAACCCTAACCCTCCTCCTTCGCCACGCGCGTCGCCGGCGTTGACCTTCCCCTGCCACCGCTCGTCACCGATGGCCTTCCGGTCATCACCGGAGTCCGGCACCACCACCCATAGAACCCTCCTATCATGCTGAGCACCCATAGTTGGTGATAGAACTGGAGTGCCCGATCTTTCGGTGAGTGGAGATAATTTCGATCTGGTGGAAGGTAACCCTCACGATCCGACTACGACGAGCAAGCCCGAAGCGCCAATGCAATCGCTGAACCAACTCCCAATTGTTACTAACCTTGCTGAATTACAAGATCAGCCTGATCACGAAGATCAATTCCTGCACGCGATCGAAGAACGAGCAAGAATTATGATAAAGCGAGCAATCTGATATCGCTCAAAGGTGGGGTTCTGAATACACGTCGTATGACGGCTGTAGCTAAAGCTATCAATTAAACAAAACCCAACCCTAATGTGGCGGCGGCTACTGAATATATAGGGTTTAGGTTGTGGCTTACCCCCCTGGTCACGCCCCTATGGGCTCCAACACGATACATGGGCCAACGGCCCAAAAGGCGGCGGCGCAGCGCCCTGGCAGATTCTGTACGTCCACTTGTTTCAAAGATTCCCGTTGACTCAGATGGAATTTGGGCATGAAACCGGTGCCATTGGAAAGTGTGTCTTCTTAGCTTTCCATCCATATGTAGAATGTCCAAAACGGACTCCGTATGTGGCCGGGGCGACCAAAACATCGTAAGCTGCTCCTGAATTCCGAGATGGGCTCGAACTTGTGTTGTTTTGGGCCTCCACCTTGGTGACTCGAATTGGATTAGCCTTGGGCCTCCTTCATGACTTGGACAACCTTGTTGGACTCCTCTTTCACTAATGCATGACCAAATCATGGTCGTATGCATGTGTGTCATGTTCTCATCATCCTCCCCTTCTTGATGAAAAGCCGTCCTCGGCGTCGATTGTACTTGAAACCGATCCTGCACAACACAAGGGAGAGCGGGGTTTCGAAAGCAAAGGAAATCAAAATTATTGTGAGGAGGGATGTCACCATGTTTCCAATTGGTGAATGTGTCATCTCGCGTAGAAGATTTAGCAAGTATGGAGGCTTCTTGATCGGACGACACACAATGTGTGGCAACACTATCCTGCAAAAGATTAGTACTAACAAAAGACAAAGCAGGGATTGATAGCGACCAGCAATGCTCCCCTTCTTGGGAGCAAACTTGTTTCACCAAAACAGAGCTAGAGGAAGGTGAATTAATATTTGTAGTATGGCTGCCCTCTAGTGGATCAAAATTGCGCACAATCAAAGGATAATTCCGATTTTCACAAATGTACACTCTATGTATCATATATTCTCCTTCGTTGTTATATTTGCCAATAGCATGATATGTGTGTTTAGAAAACCATGGCAAATCAGCATATTTAGAAACTCTCTCTTCAAAACAATCTAGATTACACAAAACATCAAATTCAATGTAACCCAAAGTATGTAAAGAAGACAACATTTTAAGCTCATCGATCGTGTTCGAAATATGAATGGCACGTCTAATGTCAGCACACGTGTGTGGTTTTAAAGCATGTACAACGGAAGCATTGTCACACAAATCATTTTTATCACAAGGAACATCAAGCAAATCAACTTGTGACAAAGATAAATCAAGAATAGGTTCCACTAACAATTGCTCTATGATATCATGAGTTGTGGAAAAATTCAGCATATCAGACGAAGGCTCACCAGCCGTGCGTGGAGCACCTTGAGCAGTACCTTTGCTCTCAATATCACAAAGAGTAGGTGCATTGTCAAGTGATGGTTCTGAATTTGCACATGAAGTTGTGGAAGGAGCACCACCTGTGGTCGAGGGTGCTGCAGGTTTAGTCGTCCTCTCGCGCGGTGTAGTGCTAGTCGTGGATGGCGCGGGGAGAGTAGGAGCAGCGCTGGATGACGGGTTTCGTCCTGCAAAAGAGTTAGTATATGTTTTCGAGCAGCGTCCCTGCACTTCACGTTCAGCTTTGCAAGCATATTCAAACAATATGGTCATATCAGCATAATCTTTATATTCAAGTATGTCCTGAATTTCACGGTTCAAACCACCACGAAATCGTGCGATTGCAGCGTCGTCAGTCTCAATCAAACCACAACGAATCATACCTTTTTGTAGAGCCTGGTAATATTCCTCAACAGTTTGTTGCCCTTGCTGGAAACGCTGCATTTGATTAAGCAAATCGCGGCCATAATATGAAGGTACAAAACGATGTCTCATGGCAGCTTTTAATTGTGTCCAGGTGGTGGGGATAGCAGTGGGATGTTTTTTATTATAATCACGCCACCACGTTAAAGCAAAATCAGTAAATTCACTAATAGCAGCTTTAACTTGAGAACTAGTAGGAATATCATGGCATGAAAAATTCTGTTCGACCTCTAATTCCCAATCAAGATATGCAGCAGGATCATATTTGCCATTAAAAGATGGAATTTTAAATTTAATCTTAGCAAATGAATCATTAGCTGAGTGTCGTACCACACGTGGGCCATGACCGCGGCGATCTCCATCCTCCTGCAACTCTGTGATCGTAGTGGTCAATGCATCAAGCCGTGCCACGATGGTGTCGAGTGTGGTCTTAGCGGCCGTCTGAGCGCGGTCGAGCTGATCGAACCGCACGGTCTTCATGGTGTCAAGAGAATCAAACCGTTCATGCATCGTCTTCATGTTCGCGGCAAGTCCATCAACTTGAGTCCGCATGTCCTGCAGCTTATCCATCGTGCCGTCGACGTCTCCTGCCATGGTTAGCGCAAACACAAAACAAAATCGACGACAACAATGTGACAAGGGTGTAACGGCTCACAAGGCACTCACTACCATGCTGTTATCAAATTCTTATCCGTTCTTACCAAGCGCACAGGGGTGAGCTGCAACCAACAGGTAGTACCGGCGAAAGATTGGAGGAGCGATTTCCTGGGGAAACGAAGTATGCTCGTCGTAGAACTATATGGAGTTCTGGGTAGGCTGCACTCAATTCAAGGGTTAGCACAATCAAACAATAATGCAATGTTGAATAATAGTGCTAAACACGTATGGACGCTGCTGGAAACAAGTGCGAGAACGAGCTAGGGTTGGGTGTAGGGAAAGGTACGACGGAAAACAACCCGCAGCTGAGTGCTCAAAACTGATTATATGAACAAGGAAAAGCAAATGAACAAGTCACCACATGCACTTTTTCTGGACATGCACTCTCTCTCTCTCTCTAGAGTAAGGTCGAATTTATCAATGAGCCGATGATGCAGAACTGAGTATATGTGGTAATATGAACTAGTTGACGACAGACTCACGAGTCCAACGAGGACACAAGGCGAACCAGATTGGTTGGAATTTTCCCAACAAAACCGACCACGAGAAAAACCTCTGCTGTTCGGGGTGTTCTGTTCTTTTTTTTTTTTTGAATGGCACACTTGCGTGCTCGTATTTGAATGTCGTACGTTGTATTGTGTTTTAAGATTTCTGTAATGAACCAAGATTGCAACCATTTTCTGTTATCTTGTAAGGCATGCTATTTCTCAGTCGATGTTGTACCATGTGAATACTCGCCTCGCCGAGTATCGCCCAGAAAGGATCCTAGATCGGACGAACCGTCCCTGGGTTCGGGGGTGGGTCGCCTCATCCTCGACCACACCTAAGCCAAAGAAGATCAAAAAGGTGTGGTGCAAGAAAGAAGGGCAGTCGCCTGTGGCTTCATCTCCAACGCCAGACGTCACTTCATCAAGCTAAACATTTGGAGAAGTCCTGGCCGTCGGACTTAAAATAGCGAGACCTTGCCGATAGGAAAACCAATACATATCTCATATTTCCCTTTGCACATCTTTAATTTCTTCTATTTGATTCTTCACCTTTGCATTTTCATGTTTGGTTTTCCTAAATCTTTGCATGTTGAATTTTTACTTTTAACCAAAAAATAATAGTAATAAATGAAAATAGAAACTTGAGTTATTTTGGAAAATCCTTTTCTGAGCAATTTTGGGACTGACTTGTGGGACCAACACCCTAGCACTCTAGTCAATAGAGCCGTTGGGGGCTGTGGGCCAAAAATGGGACCAAGTGCACCCACCCTTTTTTCCAACGGTCTCCTTCGGCCTTGTCCTAGCCGTTTCCAACCGTTGAGAGTTTTCCTATAAAAGGAGATGGCCGGGAGCACCACTCATTCATCCCACTCCATTTTCATTCACTCCCTCTCACTAGCTCTCCACTTTTACTCTCTTTACTTCATATTTCCAGCTCAAGTTTCCCCCAAAAAATATTTGCTAGAGTTGCATATTCTTTCCAGGTGATTCTTGAGCGGGCGTGAATTTATTTTCACTAACCCTCACGCCACCCGCTCGAGTCTTGCTCGCTTGTGTTTACTACGTGTGCAGCCATGAGGAGAGGCATCAACTTCATCAAGAGAGTGACGAGGAGCAGCTCAAGGCGTGGCATGAGCATGCCCCACGCCACCAAATCCTCATCAAGCCCTCCACAAGACAAAGCAAAACATTCCGGAGCTGTAACCACGGAAGAAGACGACACACCGATGCTTACGGCCGATGACCAGCTCGACTTGGCCGATGACTACGAACAGCAATTCTGCAACATCCTCATCTATTGACCATTTGCTCACACGCGAGCATTCGACCCCGATCTGCTCACCAAGATAGATATGGATGCTGAATTTCAAGAAGTCTTTAATACCTTAGGTTGGCAAGATGTTGTTCACATTTATGAGAATGGTTCACGCCTTCTCACTATCCAGTTTTTGTGCACCGCTAAACTCTTAGATAGAGGTATTTCCTTCCGGTTTTTTCGTAAAGAATACCAATACACATGGAAAGAATTTAGCTAATTGTTAGGCTTTGATTGCCGCTGCATTGTTAACTTAGAACAAGCTACTCCGAACTACAATAAGCGGCAGTTTTGGCATGACATTTCTACACAAGACCTTATAGGCAAACCTCGCAATAGTGCAATCCATAATCCTACCTTGAGCCTTTTGCATAAGTGGCTGGCCTTTACATGTTTTCCTCGTGATGATATTAGACCAGTCCAATCAGATGAAAGGAGAATCCTCTATGCCATTGTTAAAAAGATAAAAGTCTCCCTTGTGTAATGCATGATAAACTAATGGTTAGAATATATTAGGAATAAAGATCCTATCGAGTGCACTTCCCTTGTTACTCACATTACTTTTAACTGTGGTGCCTTGAGCAATGCCCTTACTACTTACATACTTGGGCAACACGTGTTAATAAATGAAGATTATCTTGTTCAAGGGCATACACTCAAACATAGGCCCGATGGTTCCCTTGTGTTTTTCTATCCTGGATATACAAATGAGATTCCGTTACTGTGACACCCCAGGTGTCACTTAAAACTTATCGACTAAATCTTAAACCCTAAGATTTAATTCTTGCATTTTGAAGCAAAATTTACACTTGAGCTAATAAGCAATATTGTTTGAAACACTTCCGTGAACCTCCACAAAAATTTTGGTGAATTACTGAACACTTTTATCAGATCAAGAGTTTTTGAACCATAGTACCAAGATTATTTTATAGCAGGTAAAAATTCCATCACCTCTTTCAAAACCCATAAAAAATCCCAATATAATCCTAGTAATGTTTTTACATGGCAATTAAGATCACTTAAACATAAAATGTTGGAGATTTTATCAGGATTTTTAGAAAAGGTTTAACCCCCTCAAAAATTCAAACAAACTTGATTTGAATTGGAAATTTCCAAATTTTTAGAAGCAGAATCAGAAGTTCTTCCTATAACAAAAAGTTGTTCAAAATAAATCACTGAGTGCTCACAAAAATTTTCAAATTTATTCGAGCTAAGTAAGTGCAGTTTTCAAATGAATTTAGAAGGGAATTTGGAGATAATTGTAAAAGTTCAAAAAAAAAGAAAAAAATTAAACAAAATCGGCGCGCCGCAACGGCTGGCACCCGCGGCAGGCGCTGAGCCGGTTCGTCTTTTCCCACTGAGCATTCACGTCGGCGAGCGAATCCCGCTCCCGAATCTCGCCCTCTGCAACTCTCCTTCTCTCTCCCTCTCTCTTCCTCGCCCGCGCCAATCTTCTCCTCTGCCGCACGCATTGCCGCCGTTGTTCTCCAATCAGCGACGCTCATCCCCTTCTCTCTCTCCCTGCGCGTATTAAGGTCGCACCCACGAGCTCCCCCGCCCCCCATACTCCATTTTCTTTCACCGCAGTGCCGCGCCCCGCCTTTCTTCCTTCTCTGCTTTCACCTTGTCCAACTCGCTCCTTCGATCCTTGTGCAACTTACGAAGGTTGCCGTTCCTCGGATTGTCGCCTGGCTCGTCGGGAACGCAAGCTTGCCGCCGTCTGCCACGAAGTGTTTTTGTCGTCGGCGACGCTCCGGTAAGAAATCGCCCCCGTTGTGGTGTTGCCGGGCATCCCCAGGGCGCGTAGAAGGTGTAGGACGAAGCCTCGAGCACGGCCTTGCTCTGCCGCGAGCTCGCCGGAGGTCTTTCGGAGCCGCGGCCCGCCGCGCGATGCTCTTCGGTGGTTGCCGCCGGCCGCCGACGTGTCCCGAAGCACCCCCGCACTATGCGCAAGCCTAGGAGACTCTCCCCGCAGCTCCCCGTCGCCAGCAAGGCTGCCACCACCGAAGCTTGCCGGAGAAATCCCCGCCGCCCTGCTCTCCCCTATTTTTCCTCCATTTTCGAATTTTGATTCAATTTCATCATTTCCAGCCTACTTTGTAAAATGCATAGTAAATCGAGGAAAGCTCTAAAAATGCTAAGACAAAATTCCTTGGAATCCTTGTAAAATACTCTAATTAAGTGCTGAAACACTTTTTCAAAAAGGCTCATGGAACTTCCTCAATAAATAGATTAATCTTTTTTGTTTTTGAATTTTAACTGGAGTTCCCAGGATCTTCTAGGCCTCAAATTTGAATCAAAGTTGTGCCAAGGCATTGTAAACTCACTGTAATTTTTCCAGGATTTTACAATGACAAAGTTTTATGCATGTCACTAAATATACTCCAAACTACCATTTTAATTTGTCATTTTCTAAAATACATTGTGCATGTCAACTAAAAATCCAAACCAAACTTTAGTCTAGGTGCTTACTGGTGCATCTATCAAGTTTCATGATTTTACCATAAGTTTTACTATTTGTTTCTGATTTTATAAGTTTAATTAACAGGAACTTTACTGAATTTTTATAGAATCTAGAAAATTCAGGTTAACCTCAACCAAATCCCAAAATTCATATTTCAGAGAGCACTGTCAACTAAAAATAGTCTCCTGGTAATATATGAATTTTCACTTTAGTCCACACTCATTAAAAATAATTGCTTTTAATAAAATGCTATAGTCAAAATATTTAGGGTTAACTCTAAACCTCTAGATGTAATGATGAAAACACCATTTTATCTATGATGAGAACACCATATTATATTATCTAATCATAACTCATCTCATTCTTTTTGCATCATGTAGACACCGAAGTGAGTGAAGAGCTGCTAATCTGAAGTCCTCGATCCCCGAAGAAGTTGTCGTCACCAACCCCGAAGATCAAGGCAAGCCCGGTACACAACCAGTTTTTAAAGTTTTCCTTTTATCAGTATGTGTCATGATTGTGCATTAGGTTTTCAAGAGTTGATGGAAACCCTAATTGCATCTGTCTCCTGAGGAAACCCTATCGATATATTGGTATAGGTATCCTCGAGTTAGCATGCTATGCTTAGATGTACTTATTGGGAGAAGTCGAGCAGAGTGGACGTTCCTCGCGACTGCTAGGGTTTTTCTTGAAACAACCTCATGACACTTGCAGACTATAGCTAAGTATGATTAAGGGAAAGATAAAACTGGAGGGTCAGACAGGGTAAAAGTAGGTCGGCGACTGGACTGGGTTCAGGATGACCGTAGTCTTGTCTGATCCGTGTGGTCTAAGTCTGAACGAGCATTGAATATACTGATCATATGCTGGGTATAATGGGGCCTAGTAAACCTACGTAGCCTAGAGATTGCAAAGTCGAACCTACCCTATGGTGTCTGATTGGGAGGCGATCTAGGGCGGGCAGTTATGGGAACTCCATAGAAACCATCCGGGACATGTGTTCTGGTGAGATGCGGCACTGCTAAGGTAGCGTAGGAAGGAATTGACTTTGCATGATCTGGTGTGAACAGTTGCCACGTGCGGTTTGGGACGCGCACGTGTCGTATGATTAGGTTATCCCTGCAGGTGTATATCGGTTCGAATCGCTATCACTCTCAGCTATGAGTATGTTTGTGAAACACACCACATTCTAATTAAGATGATGAGCTATGATGATGATGATTAAGTTATGATGATTATGTTTATCTATTGCTTCTATTTATGTTTGACTAGAGCAGTGCAAACTAAAATTATGATTCTAGTCACTTAACCTGAGCTAAAACTTGACCAAGAATAGTTTCAGGCAATGCGAGTCCTTTTGGCAAAGCACCCTACCCTTAATCAGCCAGCATGTCTAGGTGTCGGCTGTAGATAGCCAATTTGACGGGTCAGTCTTGTTGAGCATTTTAGAAGCTCACGCTTTACGAATACGTGGTTTTCAGGTGCTAATGCATATACCTATGATGATAGCTACCAATGGGAAGAGCCGCGTCCGGAGTTCGGGAACCTCCAGTGGGAACATTATGATTTGCCGCATTGAATCTTGTGTGTCTTACTGCATGGTGCTACTGAACAAGGCTCATGCTTTTGCTTAAGGTCTGAGAGTCGGAGTTTGTACCATCGTCTATTGCTTCCGTTGTATTCCGTGTTTCCAAAAACGCTATTCGTACTCTGAGGTTGTTGTAAGACTTAACTTTAATTTATGGAACCTTGATGTTAATTCTCTTATCCTGTAAAAGATTTCTGTTTATCCTGCCTGTGTTGTACCATGTGTATGCTCGCTTCACCGAGCATTGCCCAACAGCATCCTGGCGAGATGGATCTGTCCTGGATTTAGGGCGGGTCTGTCACAGTTACCTAACCCGGAATTTCGCTTGTATAATTGCCAGGAGCTAACCATACTTCTTGAGAAGGAGGAACCGCACAGGAGATCTTTCTTTGGCAGGGTCACATGGAGGCAAGCGAGAGATACAGGTGCGGCCGAGCCACAACCACAAGCCTCCTGGAACAGGCCTCGGCCGGGTATGCACCCGGCTGGGACCAACCACCACACCTACATGAAACCGGTGGTTTGTCATGGCAACAGGCGAGTTCGGGACAATGGATTCCACAACCCGTTGCCACGTGGGACAGCTACCACTCCCACCATTCCGCCGATGCAAGCGGACGTTCACATCCCTCGTCAACACGATGTTCATACTCCTCTCGAGGTTGTCGCAACCTTGAGAGAGGGATGGCAAGCTTGACGCTGCGGATGGACGCGCTCAACGTGCGCACGTAGGAGGTGCAGCAATCCTTGCACACCTTCATTGACGAAACGCACCTGTGGCAAGACAACGCCAGCGCGCAGCTCAATAACATCAACAACAACATGATGGCGTTCTTCCGATGGCAGGGGTATCCTCCACTTTCCCCGTGAGCAACAAGCAAGCTTGGGGGAAGACCCACACAAGGAGTTAACATGTATCATCTAGCAATCTTTTATTTCATTTCTTTCTTTGACTTGCATCAAAATATAAAAATGCAAAAATATTTCCCTTTGCTTTCATCATCTAGTTTGCTTTCCATCCAGCATGAAAAACTAAGAATACAAAAAATATAAAATTCATGCGTGATATAAATGTTAGTTCCTTATTTTGGAGATGATGAATAGTTGCTCCTTTATCTTTCTCTTATTCCTTTCATACAACCTAGTACTCTACCTAATTTTTAGTTTGTTGGCTTTTAAACTTTTCTCCACCATAAAAACTTGAAACTTGTGGGTAGGACGTGTCTAATCCAAGTCTATGTTGTTGAAAGATTTGACATGGTAAATAGGGCTACTACCATTTTTGTTCCAAGCAAAGCATGACAATCGGACTCTTTGTTTTTCAAACTAAAATCTCTAGTTCCTCACTTGAATGAATCACCTACCAAGGCCATATAATATTCCTTCACGACAAACCATATACTCATATGCTGCTTGTCTACATGTTGAGCTTTCTCAAATTGTTGTGACCCTTGTTAGAAGTAATTATACTTTTATGGTCAATTTACGTGCAACCACAAATATGCTACCCTCCTACACTAGGAGATAGCACTTCCATCCATCCGTCAAATAAAATACTCCTCATGTTATTCATTTATACTCTCTCCCAATATAATTAGAAATAGAGACATGGTTGTATTAAAAAAAATGCATGCTCCAAAAATCAAAAACAAAGGGAAAAAAAACTATGAGCATGACAAGAAAATAATACAGCCAGTGTCCCCAAATCAAAGAGAGGAAATTTGAAAAGGAGTTTTCATTCCATTTCATAATCATCCTATCCCATGTGCATATCTTTACCATATATGTGCATATCCTGCAATATATGTGTAACAAGTATGTCCCTTCATTCCCTACCAAGCTCCACCAAAAAGCCTATCATAGAAAGGAGGAATAGAGGCAAACACCCTGCCTTGGAGAGGAGATGTACGCACACTCATATAGAGTGATCCGAGAGAATCACTTGAGGAACTTGGTTTTATTGCAAAACATTTTGAAAACCTTCGGATTATAGTGCTAAGCAAGGAGCAGAAAATAGGCACCCATTTAACCGTTCAATCTCTCAACCGCCCAAGGCAAGGGGAAGCAGAAAAGCCCCATGAGGATTAAGGTAGTAATGGGTGAGAAATATCTTCTGCCGACTTATTCAATCATAGATAGAGTATGTTAGTTGTGCGATTGGCATCTTTGAAAGGTAGAGTAGTAGCAACTCTTGATCCAGCGAGCCTAAGTCTTGGCTTGCTCGGGACGAGCAAGAGGCAAGCTTGGGGGCCTTGTTGACGGTCGTTACATACCAAAATTACGGTCAACATTACTTGGAAATAAAAGAAGATATTGCATTTTATACACGCATGTAGGTTTATCAATAACGTAGTTCCACATGTACCTGAAGAAATTGTGCATGCAGGCATTTATCACAGGAATGAGGGCATAATCAGACCACGTGGCGAAGAAACACAACTCTGGCCCATCACAAGATGCCACGCAGGCTTCACACGAATCAAGGGGCCCACCAGAAGGACAAAAATATCGAAACAACTGTCGGGCACCCTACACCCACCACCAGGACCCACAGGGCAGCCAGTAGAAGAAAGCTGGGCCCAAGTGGGGCCCACCAGGGGTTCGCCGACCTGTCAGTGGGGCTGGCCGGGTCCAGCTTTGACGGGGCGCTTCTTACCGACTTCCAGTGGCGGTGTTGACCTGTTCGCGCATTGAACCGACTCTAGGTGGTAGGAAAAGAGAGAAAGGAGGACAGGAGATGGCTCACCCCCCAAGTCACCTCCACCTATAAAAGGAAACCCTCTCCCTCACTTCCAACACATAAGAAGGAGTTTCCACATGCAAAACGCTTTTTCATTCAGTCCAGTGGAGTTAGGAATTAGTCTAGAGCACTTCTAGCTCTCTAGTAGTCCCTCCATAGGAAATAGATATGAGTCTAGTAGTACCTTCCTTTATTTTCTTTATAAGACTTTATTCTAGTTTAATGTAATATACTTATTTGCATGGTATTCATGTCATTTGTGTGCTCATATTTATCCTTATAAGAGCCATGTCTTATTAGTTAATCTATATATTGGTTTAATAGTATTAGACAATAGTGTCACTTCATACTTAGGTTATGTATGTTATTCATTCAGTAGTTGATCATGCTTTGGAATTAGTCCAATGTGCTCTTTAGAGTATGCTCTAGTCAAAGGATTAAGTTCCCTCGGGTAGCTTAGAGTAATATTTAGGAATGTAAGCATGGAGCTTAGATAACTAAATATCCTTGAATGTCGTATGACCCACGGAGCTAGGGGTAGGCAGCTGGTGGTGACAGCCCTGTCCATCCTTTGTAGTCCTCCACGTCCAGTCATAGGGTCAAAGGTGTATAATTGTTGGAGTCTTTTCCTGGATGGGCGGTAAACCGGTGCCCCGATATGTCTCAACCATGATCTCCTGCCATATAAGTGACATGCATGTATACTAGTATATAATCCTTATGCATAAAAGTGCTAGCGTGCTTAGTGAGAACTAGATTAATCTCCGCTCCACTACACTAGATCTATCCTAAATATGGGCTCCCCTTCTTTGTGTCGCACTAACTATTGTACCTTATACTTACCCCTTCATGAGTTTGTGATATCGTAGTATGAATAGCCTAGTGGCATAAATCATGTGCAACATCTTTGTTGAGTACCTTCTTTGTGGAAATAAATACGATACCCTGGAATGCTCCAAGGTGAAATGCTGCAACGGTACTCCATGCGCTTGCGGTTATACCTATAACGTGTAGAATACCTTTGTACATCTCTAGTATCATTACTATTTTAGTATTGATGCTGAGAGATGGTGAGAATTATTTATAGCACCATTGCTAAGGATTATCTTCTAGGCAAAACCCTGATGATGAACATAAGAAATACCGACACTTCGACGAGTGGCGCGCGGTGCTCGAGAAGGCTAAGGGTGCGCGTGTCGGTGTGGCTCAACGGAGAAGACGACGGTGCCGTTAGGATTTAACAGTGGAATAGACGGCCAAGATCCAAAGAAATCAATGGGTGGCCTAGATCCACGCGTTTTTTTCTGATCGTCGTATGGTACAACGATAGTGTCCTATGGTATGATGATTACGTGAGGGGAAACTGAAGAAATCTCATGTGCGCTTCAAAATTCCAATCATCGTATGGTACGACAATAGGAAAAACAGTGAGTTCGATGGATTTTCAAGGAATTTCAATTTGAGTCCAAGTGTCCTCACATAAGAGCCAAACAAAAACACACATGGACTGAACTGGGAACTCTAAAACACTCTTTTGCAAATAGGTTGCCTCTTGGCATATAGTTTTTGCAATTTCGAATAAGAGCCAAAAAGAACGAATCAAATGGAGAACCAGAAGAGATGAAGATCCAAAAAGGGAATGTATGGACCACTGTCTGTGAACCACATAAGTAGCTTTAACCTTAGGGCTCTAGTGAACATGATCCAATGGCATAAAGTCACAATTTCTTTCGGCACACTTATATGAGAATGTGAAAACATAGACAATGTAGTCACCAAGAATCTCAAGTGTGTCACCTCCTTTGTGGTTTACCTATATGCAATGCATGAATAAGCAAGAATTTAAATGCAAAACATATGCCATGTGTATGCAAGTAGAAATTAAACATTGCATAAAGGAAACCTAGCAATGTCAAGTTTGAACCCGACTCAAGCTTACTCACAATGTGCCATACCCTTGCCTTGAGTGAGCCAAACTACCAACTCAAACAAACCCCCGTGCACATTGCTATCTTGAGTTGGTTAGGCATTGAAACTAAATTTTTTGTGCTTTTCTTTTAGTTATTTACACATGATGCATGGAACAATTCTAGTCCACAAAGGAGTCCTTAGCAGCACCGCATCCCACCAGACAACACATCCCAGATGGTTTCTGTGGAGTTCCCACGCTGTCCACCCCAGATCTCCTCCTAGTCAGACACCGTAGGGCAGGTTCGACGTTGCATTTACTAGGCTACGTAGGTTTACTGGGGCCCATAACACCCAGCATACGACCAGTATATTCAATATTCAATACTTGCCTAGCTGTGCCACACGGTTCAGACCAGACTACAGTCACCCTGGTCCCGGACCAGTCACCGACCTACTTGTACCCGGTCTGACCCTCAATCTTTTATCCTTTCTTATTTATTCACAACCATGTGTCATGTCTCATGTAGTAGTTTCATTCAATATTCTACCAATCGCGAGCAGCGTCCACTCTGCTCGACTTCTACTAGCAAATATCTGCTAAGCATTGCATACTAAGGGATATCTATACCAGCTACCGTTAGGTTTTCCTAAGGAAACAAATGCAACTATGGTTTCAATCAACTCCTAGCACTTAATGCACAAACAAGACACACTGATTTATAAAAGCAAAATTTAAAACTCGGTTGTGCACCGGGGCTTGCCTGGTTCTCCGGAGCTGTTGAAGACTTCTTCGACGGAGGTCGAAGCAACTGGATCTGCAGCTACTTCGTGCGCTTCAGAGTCTACATGATGTATCGTGATTAAGATAAGTTTAATGAAAAGAGTCACAATGCCTTTATTAAAGATTAAACTAGGGTTTCGAATGGTGATGTTTAGAATTAGGGTTAACCCTAGTTCCTCGACGCCGTTGATTTTATTAAGTTATGATTTCATGATTGTGGTTCAAATGAAACTTCTCATTTTCTTTCCAGGAGATGACTTTTAGTTGGCATATTCTCTAAATTAAGAATTTCAACTTGGTTAATGTTAATTCGACATTTTCTTTAGGTAATAATTATTTAATAAATTACGACCATTAACCTAGGGTTAAAAATGAAAATTTTATTCATACTTCAAGATTATTTTTAGTTGATAGAACTCTCTGAAATATGCATTTTGAACTTTGGTTAAGGCCTAGATGAATTTTCTAGATTTTATAAAAATTCATCAAAAATCCTGCTATTAAATATTATAAAATCAGAAAAAAATAGTAAACCTTAGAATAGAATTATGAAATTTTATGTAGCCACTCATGAGCACCAAAGCTAAAACTTTTCTTTTGGGTCTAACCTTTTGGAGGACTTGTACAACATATTTCACAAAATGGTACTTAAACTAGGCAGATTGGGGTATTTTAAAAGTGTTGTATGCAACTTTGTGGTCCTAAAATCCTCACAAAATTCCAGAAGGTGTGTATTGCCGTGATGTACTCATGGAGGAAAGCTTAAGCCCTAGCACTGCTATAGAATTTAAATTAAATGAAATACAGACAAGAGTGTTTTAATTATTTCTGAAAATTGTTGGCCGTTTTCAAAACAAAGTGCTATAAGAGAAATTTAGTCCTTCTAATGAGCTTTCTAACAAATTTTGGTTTGCTATTTTTGGATTTTTCTGTGAATTGCTAGGGATTTTACAACGCAGAGCAATTAATAGGGAAAATCGAATTTTTGCCAAAACAGGGGAGGCTTGCGCCGGCGAGCTCCGGCGGTCAAATTCCGGCGAAGGGGTGGTCGCCGGCGGTCAATCCTTGGCTTTACTCCATCTACGCGACACGGTGATCCACAGCAACATGACAAAGATCAAGAATTCACGCTGGAGAGGAGGGCTCACCGTGGAGGGTGATGGCGGTGGCGGCGTGGTTGAAATCCCGGCGATGGAAGCTCAAATCCGGAGAAGGGGAAGTGCTGCGAGCTTCACGGGGGAGAGAGGAAAGGATTAGTCGAGGAAAATGGAATGGAGGAGGGTCGGGAAGTGGAATTCACCGTGGAGGGGGGGTGTGCTCGGTAACAATGGCGGCGGCCGAGCTAGGAGGAAGAAGAGGCCTCGCGGCGCGGTGAAAGAAAAAAGAAAGGGGGGAAAAGGAGGAGGAATGCACGCCATTTAAAGGAGTCTTGGGGCGGGAAATAGGGGAAGCAGGGGGGGCAGCATCGCCGGCAATGCCCCGGGATGGCGGCGGCACGGCTCGGGCGGCGCGCGACGTGGGGAAAGGAGAGGGCGGGAGAGAGAGAGAGAGAGAGAGAGAGAGAGAGGGAGGGCGCCGGGCATTGAACGCGGCATGCGCCCGTGTCGGCCGGCGGCATGGCTGCCTGCCGCTCACCGCTCGGTCGACACTGCTTGCTTGCTTCAATATTTTTTTTGATTATTCTGCTATTGATTAAAGCTTGAATCCAATGCAATTGAAAGACATGCTTCCTGAGTTCAAAAATCTTTGAAAAGTTTTGTGTAGGCTCAGTGATTTATTTGGAGCACTTTTTATATAGGGTTCAAGTCATGATTTGGCTTCAGAAAATTCGTGAATTTCCAAGATGGTTACTTTTTGTGTGAATTTTAATGAGGTCTAAATATTATCCCAAAATTTTGAATAAATTCTCAAAATTCTATTTTGAAATGTAATTAATTGTTATGAAAAAATATGACTAGGGTTTTGTGGAAATTTGGATAGTCATGAGTTAGGGTTTAGATTTTATCTCCTATTAACAGAATTTTCGACATTGCTATTGAAATCTTCCGATCCTATTCACAGTGTTCTGTTGCTTGCCAAAACTTTCATAGTGTTCCTTGGAAGTATTTCAAACAACAACTCTTATTACTTCTAGCGTCGATTTTGCTTTTAAGTGGATAAATTACCAATTAGGGTTTTAGTTGTCGATTTAGTCCTGGTGACATCTGAGGTGTCACAGCCCTCCCCCCTAAAAGAAATCGCGTGTCGAGATTTAAGGAGAGGGTTAGGGTAGGCATAGGTACCTAGGGGGCTAAACTCTGCAGACTCTCATGTGGCTTCGTCTTCCGTGTGGTTGCTCCATAGAACCTTGTAAAATTTGAGTGTCCGTCTCCTAGTAACCCGTTCTTTTTCATCCAGTATCTGAATTGGACGCTCCGGATAGGTCAAGTCTGGTTGCAATTCTTCTACTTCTTGAACCACTTGGTCTACGGGTGCCTTCAGACACTTCTTCAACTGGGAGACATGGAAGACGTTATGCACCCCCGATAATTTTTCTGGCAGCTCCACTTGGTATGCCACGGGTCCGCACTTGGCTGTGATAGGATATGGACCTATGTATCGGGGTGCCAACTTGCCTCTGATCCCGAATCGCTGAACTCCCTTCATTGGTGAGACTCGTAGGTAGACATAGTCGCCTATCTCGAAAGTTAACGGTCTACGCCTTCTATCTGCATAGCTCTTCTGTCTTGACTTGGCGGCCTTCAGATTTGCTTGTATGACCCGTACTTTTTCTTCGGCCTGCTGCACTAGGTCTGGTCCCAATATAATTCTTTCGCCTGCTTCTCACCAATTGAGCTGTTATTGTACGAGAACTCCGCCAATGACAGATAAGCGTCCCATCCTTTACCGTGCTCTAAAGCACAAGCTCGGAGCATATCTTCAAGGATTTGGTTCACTCTTTCAGTCTGACCGTCTGTCTGGGGGTGGTAGGCTGAGCTATGGATTAGCCTGGTTCCTAGTGATTCGTGGAGTTGCTTTCAAAATCAACCGATGAACTGGGTACCTCGGTCGGAAATGATTGTCATGGGCACTCCATGCAGACACACTATTCGCTCAATGTATAACTCTGCGTACTTTTTCATTCTATAATTGGTACTGACAGGTATGAAATGAGCGGACTTTGTCAGGCGATCCACGACTACCCAAATGGAGTTATGCTGTGGAGCGGTGATGGGTAGCCCAACAATGAAGTCCATGCTGATGTCTTCCCATTTCCATGACGGAACGCTCAAAGGTTGCGACAACCCTGCACCTTTCAGATGGTCGGCCTTTACTCTCCGGCAGGTGTCACATTCCGCTATGTACCGAGCGACTTCCCTTTTCATCCTTGTCCACCAAAACTTCCTTCGCAAGTCTTTGGTACATCTTGTTGCTGCCAGGGTGAATAGAGTACTTGGATAAGTGAGCCTCAGCCATGATCTTCTTATGGAGCTCGTGATCCTTTGGCACTACCAGTCTATTCTTGAACCACAAAACTCCGTCTTTGTCTTCCCGGAAGCACTGCATCTTCTTTTCTTGTAGTCCTAATCTGATCTTTACCGTGCCCTTATCAAGCTTTTGGGCCTTGGCTACCACGTCTCTTAGTGTTGGCACTAAGTCTAAATTGTATAGGGCTCCGTGAGGTAGAATTCTTACGGCTGGCTCTAGTTCTTCGGTTGCAATCCCTAGATCCAAGTAGTGACAATGGGCGTTTCTGCTCAGTGCGGTCCGCAACCACATTAGCCTTACCCAGATGATAGTGGATCTCTATCTCGTAATCCTTGATTAACTATAGCCATCTTCTTGCCTCATGTTCAACTCATTCTGCGTGAAGATGTACTTAAGACTCTTGTGGTCGGTGTAGAGGTGTACTAGGTTTCCCAAAAGTAATGCCTCCACACCTTCACAGCCAATACCACGGCTGCCAATTCCAAGTCGTGTGTGGGGTAATTCAACTCATGCTTGCGGAGTTGCCTAAAAGCATAAGCAATTACCCGCCCTTCTTGCATTAACACACAACCTAGTCCAGTGCCTAACGCATCCCAATACACGTCAAAGGGCCTGCTCAAATCCGGTTGCGCGAGTACCGGTGCTGTGGTCAAGTGCTTCTTCAAAGTTTGAAAGGCTTCTTTGCATTTTTCTGTCCACTTGAACTTTTGATCCTTTTTAAGCAGATCTGTGATAGGCTTGGCAATCTCGGAAAAGTTGGGGATGAAACGACGGTAATATCCCGCTAATGTGAGAGACCCGACCAATTTACGTTCAAGTTTACCAAGTTGACTCGCAGCCCACGCATGGTATGCGAGAACTCAACCTGATAAAAGAGAATATAAACCCGGCAGTCCCCCGACATGCTTCTCAAGCAATGCCCAAGATCCAAGCACGTCGGTAACATCACAGGTGATACATCACATAGGTCACATTAATTATTAACATTAATTTAAAATATTCTTACATACCAAGGTTCATCATAAGCCTTGAAACTAATAAATTAAAGAGCGGAAGCGATTCTAAGGAAGACGATAGTCGCAGCAGTTGCAATGAGAAAACAGCAAGGATTGCGATGCCCAGTCCACGAACATCGCAAATCACGGTCACTCGAATGTCTTGACTACGCCTCGCCCTCGACGGCATCGGCGGGGACAAAGTAGCCGAAGACCAACTCATCCTCACCTGCAAAAACTTAAGCAACAAATGTTGAGTACGAAGGTACTCGCAAGTCTTACCCTGTTGTGGGAATTATTTCCCGACTCCAAGGATAATGCAATGTGGCTGTAGCAAGGTAAATAAGGTATAGGAATGGACTCGATTGCTTAAAGCTGAACCTAAGCATATGTGAATAAGCATAAAGTAAAAAGAACTCTTGCGGGCATGAACATCTAATAAACCCAATCCCTAAGTACCATGTAACTATAAACCATGTATATACCATCATCCATGTTCCATCCGAACTATGGATACCAATACCCATATTCCAACTCCCAACATGTTATGTGACAACTCTACGATATTATCCAAAGGACACTGTGCTTGATCATAACCGTGACCGCGGCGGATTCGAACCGATTTTACACCCTGCTGGGGAGTCCAACTGTACCCACACGACTAAGGACCATGCGGCTCATGCAACCCGCTAAAGTTACATAAAGGGGTACTCATGTCAACCTTTTTCACACTCGTGCCCACACAGATGGAAAATCCACACGGTGTCGAGTACCACGGCCTCGCAGGCACACATGAGTCCCTCGTCGAGTATCACGGCCTCGCAGGCACCCTTGAATCCCTCATTCAACACACCGTGCAGTCATCGGCCAAACGTTGGTACGCAGTGAGATACTCAGCTTGTCTTACCATTATGTCGGACATGTGGTATGAACGGAAAGTGCTCAGGCCAAGAATAACAGGGCCGGGTCCTAGGTCAACCCAGACGGGGCCTACGGCACACAAGACCTCCATGTCTTGCTGCACTCCTATCCCACCGTCCGGATTTCAGTTTTTAACACTTTTCAACTTTTACCAACATATGAACTTGCCACAAGCTCATAAGCAACCAGGATAAATCCTATACGTGCGAGTGGGACTTACCACTCGACTTCTACCGTGTTATCTAAGCATGGCTAAGCATTTCGTGACTTGAACAAAGACACTCTACCCAGGTTGACAAGGTGACGTATTCAATACCAAGGAGGGGTACACGCAACAATAATAGGTGTTCCCGACTTTATCACTATGCCCGACTTTAATGCAGTCCTATACGTAAGCATTCATATTAATCATTAAGTAAATTACTTAGGATAGCAATATGATGTGCTTGCCTTCAACAGCAGTGGTGTTGACCTCCTCAGCAGCTGGATCAACCTCTGGTGCTTCTCCCGTAGCAGCACCCGCGTCACTCTCTGGCGGTTCGTAAGCTATAAAGTAAAAACGCGTCGATAAGATGTATGTCATAATGCCAAGATGCACAAATGACGCGATACAATGTAGAGAGGTAGCAACTGAGTCTACGGACACAATGCAAAAAGAACAAAGTCAATCGAAGTTCTACAGCTCAAGTTATGCCCAAAACAGTTTTACCGATTCCGGTTACGGGTTTCCCGATTTCCGGGTTTCCGGTTTCGATATCGGGTGGCACACGGATGTCGTTTCCGGGAAAAATCCCAAAACACATCTCATGCACGGGCTTTATTAAGTGGCTTGGGTTACTACGAGACTAAGTTTGAGTGGTTTTGACTCGCGTTAATAGGAACACAAGCTCTCCGATGATCGTTGCAAGTTTACGACATCGGGAATACCGTAACGGTGTCGTAAAAATCGTAACGACTTTTCCGGTGAAATTCAAAGTTAAGTTACAGGCATGGGGCCATTTTTAGTTTAAAGTAGCCTCTAAACTAAGACTTTTGGCTCTGGTTTGGGGTCAAGTTGAGCTTCTATGAATTTATTAAAAATCTAACAATGCTCTATTTTTCAAACTTATCAATTCAGAAACATGTACTAACACCTATGAAAGAATCATGAAACTCTATAGATTTACTAGTGAGCATCTAAACTACAGTTTTTGTTAAAGGTCTTGGGCTTTTGGGTGACTTTCCTAATGTACTTTAGATAAAGGCAATTAAACTAGGTTTTTAGGGATATTATCAATGACATGCATGCACAAATGTTCATGAAAATTCTGGTAAAAATGCAGGAGATGCATCATGCCAAGATACAATTATGGTACAAAAATCAACCCTAGAAACCTTCTGGAACTTAAAATAAAAATCAACAACAGAAATAATTCATTGAATTATTAAAGAAATTCCAGGGACATTTTTGAAACTTGCTTTAACAGAAAATTAATTTATTGTTCAAGGATTCAAATAAAGTTAGGTTTGTCATTTTTAGATTTTTCCACCGTTTTCTATACATTTTACAGTTTTTGGATAATTAAAAAAATGAAAAATTGAATGGAACAGTAACACGGAACAGGGGAATTAGGGCACGATGGCAGCTCCGGTGGAATCCTCGCCGGAGGAGAGGTTAGGGCAGGGATTAAATGGTTATGGAGCATCACCTTGATTCAAAGCACCAATTTGAAAAGGATGAAGGCCACCGGAGAAAGGGGAAAGGGGTCGGCGACGTGAAGCTCCGAGGCGGCTTCAATGGCGGCCGACGATGACGCGGGGTGTTCTTCGTCGTCGGCGGTGAGCTGTGGCCAATACTTGTCAAATGGGTGTGCAAGAGTGAGAGGGAACAGCCAGTGAAAGGAATTGAAGAACCGAGCTACCGTGGCGACGAAGTTCACGAAATTGTGGCCGTTGGCGAGTTCCTTGGCCGCAACGATGGACGATGGCGTTCCAGGGAAAACAGGGCATGGCCGGTGGGCTTGATATTTGGAGAGCTTCAGGGAGTGGAGAGGGATCTTCCGGGCACGGTGGCGTGGCTTGGGGACGGCCGAAGCGAGCTAGCGGCGTGGAGGGCAGCGGTCGGCTATGGCGGCGGCGGTAGAAAACCGAGGGAGGAAGAAAGCAAGGGAGGGGAGGTGCTTGCTGCCTTTATACTCGGGCAAGGGAGCCAGAGGAAAGGGAGAGAAGAGTGGGAGATGGCCGTGCTGCTGATTGGTGAGGAGAACGGCGGCCGGCGATTGGCGCTAGGGGGCGGTGCTCTGCCGAGGGGGTGCCGTGCGGCAGGAAGAGAAGTGCGCCAGTGGAGAGAGAGAGGGAGGAGAGGGGAGAAGCCGTGGAGCAGTGGAGAAGATCCTTGGGGAGATCCTCTGCCAAGATGAAGTGATGGCGCGCAATGGGGGCGCCGGCCGTGCTGCCGGCGGTGGTTGGCTGTGGGTGGCGGTGACACTGTTCACCATCACCCTGTTTTCAATTTTGATTTTTAATTAGTTCAATTACCCTCCCTCTTGATTCAACAGAAAGCCCTAGCTTCCAAGCTTAAGAATTTTTGAAACTTTTTGTGTGTACTAAAAAAATTATTTGGAACAACTTTTCTTAAAGGAAGGTTCCCTGATTCAGCCTCTAAAGATTTGTGAAATTTTAACTTAGTTCTAAATTGTTGGAATTTTAAAAGGGTTTAAACATTTACCAAAAATTTTGATAAAATCTCTAAAATTCTATTTTAATGTATAGTTAATTGTTATGTAAAAACATTGGGGTAGTTTTATTAAGAAAACAAAAGACCTCTTAAAAGCCGATTAAGGTTTTCGAAAATGACGAAACTTCAAAACCCTGACCCAAAAGCCAAAACGGAAAAGGTCAAAATTAAATTCAAATCTAGTGAGCTCAAATTCAAAAGGACAAAAGGTTGAACTTTTTGGGATGTGACAGCTAATCCCAAGAAACTTCATACCTTGTGAACTGTTGTGGGTGCTTTCCAATCAACAACATCTTGAACCTTCCCTGGGTCCACAGAAATGCCTTCCGCGGACACTACATGACCCAGAAACTGAACACGCTCAATCCAGAATTCACACTTGCTGAATTTGGCATAGAGCTGATGATCTCTGAGTCTTTGTAGAACTATCCGAAGGTGCTCTGCATGCTCATCGATTGTCTTGGAGTATACTAAGATTTCATCAATGAACACCACTACAAACTTATCCAGCTCTAGCATGAAGACTGAGTTCATGAGGTACACGAAGTACGCTGGTGCATTAGTGAGTCCAAATGACCTCACCAAATACTCATACAGCCCGTATCTGGTAGAGAAAGCCGTCTTCGGAACGTCACTGGGACGGATCTTGATCTGATGATAACCAGACCGAAGATTGACTTTCGAGAAGACCTTTGCCCCAGCCAACTAATCAAACAGATTATCTATGCATGGCAATGGATACTTGTTCTTGATAGTTACCACATTCAAGGGGCGGTAATCCATGCATAGTCTCAAGGATTGGTCCTTCTTCTTTACAAACAGTGCCGGACAACCCCAAGGCGAGGTACTGGGCCATATAAAGCCCTTGCAGCAACTATTTCAACTGTTTCTTCAATTCTACTAGTTCTTTGGGTGCCATCTTGTACGGTCTGCGGGAGATTGGGGCTGTGCCTGGCAATAGCTCAATCTGGAATTCCACATCTCTGTCCGGTGGTAAGCCAGGTAAATCTTCCGGGAATACGTCTGGAATTCCTTAACCACTGGTATCTCGTCTAGACTTTTCCCGACAACATGGTAGACTTGTTTGAGGTTAGCTCTAGGGTGATCTAGGTTTATAGATATGGAACCGTGAAGTTGAGAGGTTAAGTAGACTACACGGTTAGTAATATCAAGGATGCCGATGATAATATCGATACCCTGCCCATATAGGATTATGAAGGAGGTAGGATAGATGTGACCTCCTAAATTTAGGGGTGCCTCCATTAAGCCATATTTTGACAATACGTTGCCCCTAGGTGATTTTATGATGAAGGGTGGTTCTAGGGGGATTGTGACTAGGCTTTTACCCTTGACAAAATTCTTACTGATAAAGTTATGGCTTGCACTGGAATCGAAGAGAACAAAGGCTGAATGGGTAGAGAGCGAGAACGTACCCGCCAGCACTTGCTCTCCCTCAGCAATCTCGTCGGTCGTGGTGTAGTTCACCCGACCGATCCTCGTGTTCTTCTAGCCCTTTTGCTGGCCCTACTCCTGGTTTGGTTGCCGGTTGCCCCCGGACTGCAGGTTGGAGGGGCATTCACGGGCGAAATGTCCAGGCTGCCCGCAGGTGAAGCAAGGCGTGCTTGGTCCAGGACAGGCGCCCTGTTGAGGTGGGCGGACACCCTGGTTCCTCTGAGGCGGCGGTGGTGCGCGGTAGCCAGCCTGTTGTTGATTCTGCGGGGGCCAGTATGGCTGCTGCAGCGGATGGAATGATGGAGCCTGCGGCGGGGTTGCCTTGTACTTCCTACCATCGGGTGCAGTGTACACCAGACGGTACTTGGGTGGCAGGGCATTTGATGGCCCACCGCTGGCTCGCCTCTTCTCCCGCTGCTCTTTCTCGAGGTATTCTTCGGCGATAAGGGCGTTGCTTACGAACTCGTTAAATGAGCCGCCTTGATTCAGGGCCAAGTGACCCTGGAGTGTGAGGTTTAACCCTTTCATGAAGCGGTGTTTCCGCTTCGCGTCCGTCTCGACTTGCTCGGGGGCATATAGAGCAAGCTGGTTAAACACACGGGAATACTCGTGCACCGTGCGGTTCCCTTGTGTCAAGGCCATGAACTCCTTGGCCTTCCTTTGCATGAGTCCCGCGGGGATATGTTAAGCGCGGAACGCCTCCCGGAACTACGTCCAAGGCATCTGGGTGTTGGCTGGGAGGGTGGCCAAGTAATTGGCCCACCAAGCTCCAGCGTGTCCGTGGAGCATTTGGGCTGCGAAGAGTGTTTTCTGAGTCTCCGAACAACGGAGTAGCCCAAACTTGGCCTCGATCGTGCGAAGCCAGTGGTCTGCCTCCATTGGTTCCCGTGCGTCTCGGAACTCTGGAGGATGAGTGGCCAGAAAATCAGCATAGGTGCTGTCCTGGTTGTTGTTCCGAGCGCCTCGATTCGGGCCACCATTCTCCAGAATGGCCCGTAGCATTTCTTGTGTCTGCTGGCTGCTTTGGAGCATGGCCACCATAGCCGCAGCCAAGGTTGGCTCAGCTGGCGAGGGTGGTGGGTTGGAGGTTTCCGCCTCCTGACGTCCTGCTCTAGTGTGACCATGCTGAAAAAGCGGAAAGGGTTTCCTATTAGAGCAGTTCATCCCATGTCCATTGCCCAACATATGTAAAAGTATGTCAAAATGCACGGCACGGATAACTCATAAAATCAAACTTCATTCATTCCCCAAAAGATGACAGTACATTAGTTTTTCCACTCCCTAGACTGTCAAACCACCACTCTTACATCCAAACGATGACAATGCCACTAAGATAGACTCATAAGACACACGCTAACACCATGACAAACACAACGCACTCCTTAAGAGAATCCTCTAGCTAAACTTGGTGTTGTGGAACCATCCCTAATCTATTCCTCCTCGGGCTCTGGGTCCGAAGCATCGGGATCCAACACCTCCGACTCAGGCGCATCATCATTAGCGGGAGGCACTGCTGCGCCTCTAGGAGTCCCGCTATCTGATGTTGCAAATGATGGTTCTCACGGGCGAGGTCCTGAGCCATCTGAACTGCATTCCCTCTGAGTATCTTCAACTGGTGAATGTGTTGCAACATGATGTTGCAATTATTCTCCCTAGCAGGGATCTAGACAGTCTTAATCTCAGAGACCGCCTCCAACTCAGAGATGCGTGTCGCGCAGGCGTCGCAGCGAGCACGCAATCCATTGTTCCTGCTCTCTAAGCTCTTAACCTTCTCCCAGAGTTGGGCTATCTCCTCATGAGCCCAGCCCAGAGCCTGTCGGTCCATCTGAGCTGCGAGAACAGTGTCCTCATACAAGTTGAGCATCGCCAAGCTCAACATGAACAATGGAGTGACGTGGTCTTTTTCTCCCTTGAGGGTCCTGACTTGGGCATTCTTGACATTGCAGCGCCAGGTACTGTCGACCTGGTCCCGTATCGGGAACATCACCGCTGGCTTGTCTGCCAAGTCCTCTATGTGCCTCTCGCAAAGCCTTAATAGAGCCTGATGAGTGGCTGACTCGATGGCCTCAGTCTTATCCGAACCAAATGTGGTGATGGTCCAAATCTCCCCATTGGCATGTCGAGGGTGCGTGGGTAGTGTAACTGTGGCTGAGCAGCGCGGTAGGTCATACTGTCGAAACTCCTAGATCTGAAACCAAGGAGTCTCTGCATAGCCCAGCGACTGCAAGGTTTGACCGAGTATTTCCACAAATCCCCTGTGTCCCGATTCCTTGGTGACGTGGGTAGGGGTGGAGTCCTCAATGCCAAACTCTACGGGTCCCTGCTTGGTCGTGTTATCGATCATCTGCATCACAGAGATGAACAATATTTTATTAATCAGAAGCCACATATTGACACATAGTTCAAGGCATGCTAAATCTTCCAATACGTAAAATATTCTCATCCCTGCGTAAAAGGATGATCCAAGTTTTGTCACTGAGGTTGCTATCGAGCGACAACCGATTTACCCAAGGTGCTTTACCATCTAAGTTGACCTGTCAAGGAGACAATCTTCCCATCGAGGAAAGTACTGTAAAAGGCTCAATGGTATATAAGGGTTTTGCTCCGACTCGGTTGATGCCACGTAATCTCTAAGGGAGGAAGGTATCCAGGTTGACTTTTTATTTATGATGGTGTTAGAGCCATTATTGATGGAACTTTTGCTCGTGGATAGTTTTACTATAAGTTTGAAGGATTTTCAACATTTCTTCATGCAATGCAATCCTACATCGGCCTATACGTCCTCACCAAGTAAAAAGAAAATACGATTAGGCAGTGGCAGAATCGCACTCAAGTTAGGCGTTACTACACGTTTCTTACGGTACCGGGGTTAGCCTATCTGCAGAAAAGGCATCACAGGCAGTAATATGGATATATCTCAAAATAAAGACAACAACCCATATCATTGCCATATGGGTCGCCCCGAGTAGGTCACGTACGGGGATCACGTGTCCGACCTTTCCTGCGCGGCGACAGACTGCACTTTACCTCAGGCAGCGGAGGTATGAAAGTGTTCCGCAAGACCAAAGTCGTGAGGAACAAACTCATCTCTTGTATGCCAAAGACACAAGACACCACTGTTGTGAAGGTCTGCATTCGCAACAGGTCTATAACCCACACCTCGTACGGTAGAGGTCCGCTTTTCTCCCTAACCGGCAAGGGGGTGTACTGTGTTACAACGAATATAGTACCTCCTTCCATACCATCACGGTATAGAACGCTACTGTTTCGGATGCAACAGGGATTTCTCGATCTTCCACCGCAGTCGAGCGGCGTACCTTACCTTTCTTACCTGAGCGTAGGTGTGTTGTTACAGAAATGTAAATCTAGACTGGGTTTAGTTAGCTCCTGATCTAGGTTAGTTTGCCACCTGATAACCTATTAACTAATAGGGCTCGTACCTCACTCGCATGTAGTTTTTAAAAATATGCCTTAAACGTTGTACCGTTTCCGAACATAGCTCTGATACCAAAGCTGACACGGACCCGCCCCGTTTCGGGACAGAATCCGGCGTCCTCGAGCCAGGATCCTGTTGGGCAACGCTCGGTGAAGCGAGCGTACACACGATACAACACAGGTAGGAATAAACAACAGTAATTTACAAGGAGAGGAGGTTTTAATACAACATTAATTAATAATTTGAAGTTAGGTCTTACATTGATTCAGAGTATGTAAAAGAGTTCTCGAAACATAACAGCGGGAGACTTCATCGCTTACAGACTCCGACACTCAGACTTAAGCAAAAGCATGCGCCGTGCCCACGGGCGTCACGCTTCTAGCCACTTCAATGTTCACTGCGGCGACTCGCACAATTCCCACTGGAGGTTCCCGACCTCGGGGTGAGACTCCTCCCAGTGGACACTACCATCCTGGTCCTGTATGTCGGCGCCTGAAAACCACATATCACTAACGCGTGAGCTTCTAAGAAGCTCCACAAGGTTTACCCATCAACGTGGTTGACTACAGCTGACTCCTAGACATGCTGGCTGACTAGGGTGGGTTTACTTGTAAAAAAGACTCGCAAGCCTATACTACTTTTGGTCAAATTTTAGCACACATTAAGTGATTAGAATATAAATTTAGTTAGCACTGAACTAATCAAACATAACAGAAGTAACAATAGCAACGATAATCATCATAGCATCATTCTCATCATATCTCAACTTCTTTATTAAAATGTGACAGAGAGTTCAAGCAAGCTCATAGCTGAGAGCGACAGCAGTTCGAACCGATTTTTATACCTCTGCAGAGTCAACTTAATCGTACGACACGTGCGTGTCCCAGACTCGCACGTGGCAACCGTTCACACCAGCTTCTGCAACGTCAATTCCCTCCTACGTCTGCCTTAGCAGCGCCGCATCCCACCAGACAACACGTCCCAGACGGTTTCTGTGGAGTTCCCACACTGCTCACCCAGATCTCCTCCTAGTCAGACACCGTAGGGCAGGTTCAACGTTGCATTTACTAGGCTACGTAGGTTTACTGGGGCCCATAACACCCAGCATACGACCAGTACATTCAATACTTGCCCAGCTGTGCCACACAGTTCAGACCAGACTACGGTCACCCTGGTCCCGGACCAGTCGCCGACCTACTTGTATCCGGTCTGACCCTCAATCTTTTATCTTTCCTTATTTATTCACAACCATGTGTCATGTCTCATGTAATATTTTCATTCAATATCCTACCAATCACGAGCAGCGTCCACTCTGCTCGACTTCTACCGGCAAATATCTGCTAAGCATAGCATACTAAGGGATATCTATACCAGCTACCGTTAGGTTTTCCTAACGAAATAAATGCAACTATGGTTTCAATCAACTCCTAGCACCTAATGCACAAACAAGACACACTGAGTTATAAAAGAAAAATTTAAAACTTGGTTGTGCACCGGGGCTTGCCTGGTTCTCCTGAGCTGTTGAAGACTTCTTCGGCGGAGGTCGAAGCAACTGAATCTGCAGCTACTTCATGCGCTTCAGAGTCTACATGATGCATCATGATTAAGATAAGTTTAATGAAAAGAATCACAATGCCTTTATTAAAGATTAAACTAGGGTTTCGAATGGCGATGTTTAGAATTAGGGTTAATCCTAATTCCTCGACGCCGTTGATTTTATTAAGTTATGATTTCATGATTGTGGTTCAAATGAAACTTCTCATTTTCTTTTTAGGAGATGACTTTTAGTTGGCATGTTCTCTAAATTAAGAGTATCAACTTGGTTAATGTTAATTCGACATTTTCTTTAGGTAATAATTATTTAATAAATTACAACCATTAACCTAGGGTTAAAAATAAAACTTTTATTCATACTTCAAGATTATTTTTAATTGATATCACTCTCTGAAATATGCATTTTGAACTTTGGTTGAGGCCTAGATGAATTTTCTAGATTTTATAAAAATTCATCAAAGTTCCTGCTATTAAATATTATAAAATCAGAAATAAATAGTAAACCTTAGAATAAAATTATGAAATTTTATGTAGCCACTCGTGAGCACCAAAGCTAAAACTTTGCTTTTGGGTCTAACCTTTTGGAGGACTTGTACAACGTATTTCACAAAATGGTACTTAAACTAGGCAGATTGGGGTATTTTAAAAGTGTTGCATGCAACTTTGTGGTCCTAGAATCCTCACAAAATTCCGGAAGGTGTGTATGGCCGTGATGTACTTGTGGATCAAAGCTTAGCCCTAGCACTGCTCTAGAATTTAAATTAAAATTCAAATACATACAAGAGTGTTTTAATTATTTCTGAAAATTTTTTGGCCGTTTTCAAAAAAAAAAAGTGCTTCAACAGAAATTTAGTCCTTTTCATGAGCTTTCTAACAAATTTTGGTTTGCTATTTTTGGATTTTTCTGTGAATTTCTAGGGATTTTACAAGGCGGAGCAATTAATAGGGAAAATCAAATTTTAGCCAAAACAGGGGAGGCTTGCGCCGGCGAGCTCCGGCGGCCAAATTCCGGCGAAGGGGTGGTCGCCGGCGGTTGATCCTTGGCTTTACTCCATCTACACGACACGGTGATCCACGGCAACACGACGAAGATCAAGAATTCACACCGGAGAGGAGGGCTCACCATGGAGGGTGATGGCGGCGGCGGCGGCGTGGTTGAAATCCCGGCGATGGAAGATCAAATCCGGAGAAGGGGAAGTGCTGCGAGCTTCACGGGGGTGAGAGGGAAGGATTAGTCGAGGAAAATGGAATGGAGGAGGGTCAGGAAGTGGAGTTCACCGTGGAGGGGGGGTGTGCTCGGTAACAATGGCGACGGCCAAGCTAGGAGGAAGAAGGGGCTTCGCGGCGCGGTGAAAGGAAAAAGAAAGGGGGGAAAAGGAGGAGGAACGCCCACCATTTAAAGGAGTCTTGGGGCAGGAAAATAGGGGAAGCAGGGGGGGCGGCATGGCTGGCCATGCCCCGGGATGGGCGGCGGCACGGCTCGGGCGGCGCGCGACAATGGGAAAGGAGAGGGCAGGAGAGAGAGGAGAGAGAGAGAGAGAGGGCGCCGGGCATTGAAGCGGCGCGCGACATGGGGAAAGGAGAGAGAGAGAGAGAGAGAGAGAGAGGGACGGCGCCGAGCATTGAAGAAAGCGTGCGCCAATCACATCGTGTCAGCCGGCGGCATGGCTGCCTGCCACTCGCCGCTCAGTCGGGCGGGCGGCGGGCACTGTGCCGCCACTGCTTGCTTCAATTTTTTTTGATTATTCTGCTATTGATTAAAGCTTGAATCCAATGCAATTGACAGACATGCTTCCCGAGTTCAAAAATTTTAAAAATTTTACTGTAGGCTCAGTGGTTTATTTGGAGCACTTTTCATTTAGGGTTCAAGTCATGATTTGGCTTCTAAGAATTCTTGAATTTTCAAGATGGTTACTGTTTGTGTGAATTTTAATGAGGTCTAAATCTTATCCAAAAATTTTGAATAAATTCTCAAAATTCTATTTTGAAGTGTACTTAATTGTTATGCAAAAATATGGCTAGGGTATTGTGGAAATTTGGATAGTCATGAGTTAGGGTTTGGATTTATCTCCTGTTAATAGAATTTTTGACACTGCTAGTAAAATCTTCCGATCCTATTCACAGTGTTCTGTTGTTTGCCAAAACTGTCATAGTGTTTCTTGGAAGTATTTCAAACAACAACTCTTATTACTTCCAGCGTCGATTTTGCTTTAAGTGGATAAATTGTCAATTAGGGTTTTAAGTTGTCGATTTAGTCTTGGTGACACCTGGGGTGTCTCAAGATCTTCTGGAAAATGGTACAACAACCCTGTCGTACGGTACGACGACACTTTTCTCCTGGCCAGCCCCAATTTCCGGATCTTCTGGGAAATGGTACGACGATACCGTCGTATGGTACGACGATTTCTACTAAAACTGGAATTTGATGTCTTCACTACATCCTTGCTTCCAAGCTTCAACCCCTCGGCTTCCTAGCTGCTCTCCAAGTGTTGTGGGACCTTCACACACGGTGTCGACCACCTCTACCCTACTGAGACATAGCTAGACATCCTCACCCCCCTTAATAGTACCGGTTTTTCCTATGCACTCAAAACCTAGCTACACAAGCTCTCCTAGCTTGATCTCCATGCTCCAAGGTCTTGATCCATTCTTCAACCACTTACTCAACATGGTCTCAACATGGGTTGTCATCAATACTTGCTGAGGCACTTTGCTCTTGAGGTTGTAGATGGTAGTAGGAGCTGCACTCAACAAGTGAGATCATGTTCATTCAATCACCAAAACATTCATACCTTTGAGGCACAATGGTCATGAAGCTAACAGTGCTGGATGCTGATCAAGAAGATGATGCGCCTTTGTGCTTTTAGGAAGATCGATGACATCGTGGGTCCTGGCTCACCGCTGGGGCGCGCGGTGCATGAGCTTGTGGACACACGCATACTGATGGTGAGCGTGGAGGAGCCTGCATCTATGGTCGAGGCCGAGCAGGACGCACGCTGGCGCAAGGCGATGAAGGAAGAGCTGCAAGCGATCAAGGAGAATGGCACATGGACACTCACTAAGCTTCCCAGGCCAACGCGCCATTGGACTCAAGTGGGTGTTCAAAGTTAAGAAGGACGAGAATGGCAATGTCGTGCGGCACAATGCACTACTCGTCGTCAAGGAGGTACGCGCAAAAGAAAGGGATTGACTATGATGAAGTCTCTGCTTCGGCGAATGGAGGCAGTGGGGCTGCTGCTTGCGTTGGTGGCGGATGAAGGTTGGGAAGCTCATCATATGGATGTTAAATCGGCATTTCGGAATCGTGATCTTGAAGAAGAAGTGTTTGTGCAGCAGCCTCCAGGATTTTAGCAAGAGGGACTCGAACATAAGGTATTCAAACTCCACAAAGATCTATATTTTTTACATCAAGCCCCTTGTGCATGGAATCACTAATTGGATGCTAGATTGTTGTCTTTGAATTTCATCAAATGTCCTTCTAATCATACCATCTATTGCTGGGGAGTTGGGTCTCAGAGATGGATTGTGGGGGTTTATGTGGATGATCTGGTAATCACTATCACCTGTAGCAGTGTTATTAGTGATTTCAAGAGGCAAATGGCATATATGTTCAAGATGAGTGATTTGGGCCTAGTGAGCTATTATCTAGGTATTGAAGTGAAACAGAGTGACGAGGGGATTGCTCTGTCTCAAGGAAGATATGCAAGGAAAATTCTAGAGAAGGGAGGAATACCAGATTGTAATCCTTATCAAGTGCTGATGGAGCCAAGGTTGAAGTTGAGAAGAGAAAGCACGAATCCAGGTGTTGATGCTACAAACTATAGAAGCCTGGTGGGGAGCCTGAAGTATTTGGTCCATACAAGACCAGGTTTGTCCTTTGTTGTTGGATATGTGAGCAGATTTATGGAGGAGCCACAACAGAACATCTAGCAGCAGTGAAGCATATTTTAAGGTATACTACTGGTACTTGTGACATTAGAATATGGAAAACAGTCAGCCTTGTCTAGTTGGTTTCAGTAATAGTGATCTTGCTGGTGATATTGATAGTAGGAAGAGCACATCTGGTGTTATTTTCTTCTTGGGGGACGTCCAGAGAGTTGGTTCTCCGCAAAACAAAAGGTGGTTGCTTTGTCGAGCTATGAGCCTGAATACATTGCTGCTTCGACTGTTGCCTGTCATTGACGGTCGTTAATACCAAATATACCGTCAACATTTCTCTAAAAATGATTAAGGACATGCATTTCATATATGTATGTTAGTTTAAAATTAATAAAGTTCCACATGTACTTGGAAAGTTTGTACATGTAGATGATTATCATAGGAATTGAGGCATAATCCGCTCCGTGGCAAGAAAACACACTTCAGGCCAATCATAGCCTGCCACGGAGGCACCCCATGGATTGCTAAGGTGGAGAAAACACAACTCCGACCAACCACAGGGCACCACGGGGGCAGCACACAGATTTATGGACCCACCAGACACGTCAAAGTTACCAAAAAAATGAAACCAACAGCGTACCCACGCTCAGGGCCCACCAGAGAGTCACCCTGCCAAAGTGGGGCCCATAGTGGATCGGGCGACATAGGGGGTCGGCCGACCTGTGGGTTAGCCCACTCGACCCTCGCTTCAGCCAGGTGGGAGTTATCGCCTCTCCAAGGTCAGTTCTGGAAGTTCTGGCGGGTATTTTGCGCGGGAAGCGGTCAAAAAGGAGGGAGGAAGCTCACTTGCTCAAGCCTTCTCCAACTATAAATAGGACCTCTCTCCCTCACTTCCAAGATACACAAGAAGAGTTTCCTACCTGCAAACACCCTCTCATTTCAGTAGCAGTGGAGTTAGGATTAGTCTAAGAGCTCTTCTAGCTCTCTAGGAGTCTCTCCATAGGAATAGGTACGGGTCTAGTACTCTTGACGCAGACCCGCCCCAGAAAACTCAATCCGGGACGGATCCCACATCTCGTCAGGATTCTGTTGGGCAATGCTCGGCGAGGCGAGCATACACATGGTGCAACACAGGCAGGATAAACAGCAATCTTTTATAAAATCAGGGGAATTTAATACATCATTGTTTTATAAGTTAAAAATTAAAGTCTTACAACAATATCAGAATACGAAAGAGTTTTTGAAATCACAGACAAAGAGCGGAAGACTAAGACAAGTATAGACTCCGACTCTCATGGTAAAGCAAAAGCATGAACCATGCCCAATGGCATCATGTTATTAGCCACTTCAAGATTCACTGCGCCGAACCACAACGCTCCCACTGGAGGTTCCCGAACTCTGGAAGCTGCTCTTCCCACCAGCTATCATCGTGAGCGTACACGTCGGCGCCTGAAAACCACGTATTCGCAAAGCGTGAGCTTCTAAGAAGCTCAACAAGACTGACCCATCAAATTGGCTAGCTACAGCCGACACCTAGAGATGCTGGCTGACTCAGGGTAGGTTTACCTTTGCAAAATGACTCGCATTCCTGAGGCTAATCTTGGTCAAGTTTTAGATCAGGTTAAGTCATTAGAATAGTAACTTTAGTTTGCACTGATCTAATCAATCATAGATAGAACAACAGATAAAAAATAATCATCAACCTCATAGCTCATCATCTTAACTAGGATGTGGTGCGTTTCACAAGCAAACTAACCAATTGGGAGCGACAGCAGTTCGAAACGATTTTACACCTACAGGTTCGAATCTAATCATATGACACGTGCGAGTCCTAGACCGCACGTGGCAACCGTTCGCACCAGGTCCTGCAAAGTCAATTCTCTCCTAGGCCTGCCTTAGCAGCGCAGCATCCCACCAGAACACACGTCCCGGATGATTTCTGTAGAGTTCCCATGACTGCCGACCCCAGATCGCCTCCGAATCAAACACCATAGGGCAGGTTCGACTTTGCAATCACTAGACTACGTAGGATTACTGGGCCCCGTTATACCCAGCATATGATTAGTACATTCAATGCTTGATCAGGCTCGGACCACACGGATCAGACAAGACTACGGTCACCCTGGTCTCGGATCAGCCGCCGACCTACTTGTACCCTATCTGACCCTTCAACTTTTATCTTTCCTTAATCATCCATAGTCATGTGTCATAATTTTCCATGTGCAAGTTTCAATCAAAACCCCAACAGTCGCAAGCAGCGTCCACTCTGCTCGACTCCTCCCGAAAAGTACCGCTAAGCATAGCTCACTACAACGGATACCTATACCAAATACCGGTAGGGTTTCCTATGGGAGACAAATGCAACTAGGGCTTCAACCAACTCCTAGAAAACCTAATGCACATTCACGACACATATTGCTAAAAGGAAAAAACTTGAAAAACTTGGTTGTCCACCGGGGCTTGCCTGGTTCTCCAGGGTTGGTGTGACTGCTTCTGCGGGGATTGACGACTCCGGGTTGACAGCTACCTCGTTTGCTTCAGAGTCTACATGATGCAACAATATTGAGATGAGTTAAACTAATTAATGTAATATGGTGGTTTCATCATAGATCACAGCTTAGGGTTTGGAGTTAACCCTATCGATTTGACTTCGGTATTCTATTAAAAGGCTTCACCCTTAATGAGTGTGGGCTTAAGTGAACTTTTTATCTTACCAGGAAAACATTTTTAGTTGACAGCGCTCTCTGAAGTAGGAATTTTAAATTTGCTTGAGGTCCCATTGAATTTTATGGATTTTATAAAGATTCATTTAAGTTTGCTTTTAATCAATTCATGGACTATAGTGGAACTTCAGATTCCATCAGGAGGTTATTTTTAGTGGTTAGTGCTCTACGAAAGATGAATTTTAGGGCTTGGTTGAGGTTAATTTGAATTTCCTAGATTTTATAAAAATTCAGCAAAGTTTCTATTATGTAAATTCATAAAATCAGAAATAAATACTAAACCCTAGAGTAAAATCATGAAATTTTATACATGCATCAGTGATCATCAGTCTTAAAGTTTTGATTAAGGGTTTGAATTTTTGGATGACTTTCATAATGCATTTTAGAAAATGACAAATTAAATTGTTAGTTTGGATTATTCTTAATGAAATGCATACAACTTTGTGGTTGTAAAATCCTAAGAAACTTTCAGCAGATGCACACTGCCATGTTGCAATCATGGTTCAAGTTTCAGCCCTATCACTTCTCTGGAACTCCATTTAAAATTCAAAAACAGAAAAGGTTCACCCATTTATTTAGGAAGTTACATGAACTTTTTTGAAAAATTGTTTCAGCAGAAAACTAGTGCTTTTTACAAGGATTCCAATAAATTTTGGTTTGGTATTTTTAGATTTTGCCTCTATTTACTAGACATTTTACAAGATTGGCTAATTAATAGGAAAATAAAAAATTTAAAATGAAGAAGGACCAAAAAAGAGAAGGCTGCCGGCGATGCTCCGGCGAGCAATTGACGGCGGGGAAGGGCTCGCCGGTGAGGGGGAAGGCGGGGAAAAGGTTCCCTAGGGTTGCGCACGGGGAGAGGGGTGCTCCGGAGGTCGACGGCGGCCGCCGGCGACTATCGGAGCACAGCGTGCGACGGGCGGCGGCGTCGGGAGGTCTCCGGCGAGCAAATTGCGGCACGGTGGAGTACCATTCCACCCGAAGCTTGATCTTAAAGCTCCTACGCATTAGGGGGAAGACCGGCAACACTACCACGAGGACCGAACCTCACCGGAAGTACGTCGGCAACGACGCGAGTCGAGGCGGACGGCAGCGGCTCCGCGTTCCCATCAAAAGAGTGGACTGGAGACGGGCTTGATGGACTGGGAGCTGCTTGAGGATGAGGGAAAGACATTAGACACAGTGTGACACGGGGATATCCACCGGAAGAAGGAACTCACCGTGCGATTCGTGCGGCGGTAATGGTGGACGGCGCTCGGGTAGGGGAGAAAAAAGAAGGAGAAGAGATGGTGAGCTGAGGAGGAGGAAGGGGTGTGGGGAAAATGCGAAGGGCCGTACGCGACTTAAAGTGCCGCGGCAGGGGAGAAGAAAGGGGAGGGAGTGGAGCAGCGCGCCGGGGAATGGAGAAGCGCGGGCGGTGGCGTACCGTGCACCAGGCGGTGGCGTGGCGCGGAGGAGAAAGAGGGCAGCGAGGGAGAGAGAGGAGGAGAAGAGCAGAGGTCTCATCGCCGGATTCCGGGCGGGAAAAGACCCGCTGCGCCGCTGCGGATTGGCCGCCGCGGCGACCGGCGGGTTTTAATTTGATTTGATTTTTTTTTGATTCATTTCAAAATTTCCGATCTGGATTCAAGTGAACTTCATACTTCCCGAACTTGACAAATTTTGAAAATTTTTGTGTACGTTCAGTGATTTATTTGGGACAACTTGCATTTAAGGGTCCAGTCCTTATTCGGTTTCTACAATTTTGTGAATTTCCACTTAACTTCAAGTTTGTTTGAATTTTTAAGAGGTCTAAATCTTTTCCAAAAATTCTGATTAAATCCCCAAAATTCCATTTTGAAGTGAACTTAATTTTAATGTAAAAAAGATTGCTAGGGTTACATAGGATTTTTGATGCACTTCAAGTTGGGGTTTGAATTCCTTCCTGCTAAAGGAGGATTTTGATACAGGTAGTTGAAATCTCCCGACTCTACTAAAAGTGTTCTGTTATTTTCTAAAACTTTCATAGTGGTTCTTTAGAGTGTTTCAAACAACATTTATTATTACTTTCAGTGTCGATTTGCTTCAAAGTGCATGATTTGACTATTAGGGTTTACGATTTTACCGATGGATTCTCTAGTGACACTTGGGGTGTCACAACTCTTTTTCTTATTTTCTTTTGTAAGACTTTATGATTTATCAATGAAATACATTTTTATGTTTCATATGGTTTGAGTGGTAATTATTATCCTTGTACTTGCCATGTGAATATACTTAGGACTTATGCTAGTGTATTTAGGTAGTATACTAGTATACTAGCCATAGTCTTAAGTAGATGTACATGTAGTTATGTATATATGTATATGCTTAGTATAGTTGATCATTGATTTGGCATTGGTTCCACTGTGCTCATTAGAGTATGCTCTAGTCGAAGGACTAAGGTCCGCCGGGAGGCTAGAGTAATATTTAGGCACGTAAGCATAGTGCTTAGATTACTAAATATCATTGGATATCGTGACCCACGGAGCTAGGGGTAGGCGGCTTGAAGTGACAGCCTTGTCCGTCCCTTGTAATCCCCCACGTTCTGTCGTAGGGTTAGAGGTGTATAATTGCCGAAGTCTTTTTCCTAGATTGGGAGTAAACCGGTGCCCTGATATGTCCCTGTTTTGATCCCTTGCTAGCATAGAACATATATGTATACTAGTATATATAAATGTATAGGAATACAATGAGTGTCTAGATTAGTCTTAGATTAGTTCTACTCCACTATTATAATTACTTGTAGGTCCTCTTCTTCGTGTCACACTACCTACAATTATCTTGTGTTCACCCCTGCATGAGTATATAAAATCTTAGTATGAGTGAATTAGTACCATACCTCATATGCATTATTCTTGTTAATCATACTCCCTGCGGAAATTAAATACGATACCTTGGAATACTCCAAGGTGAAATGCTACAACGGTACTCCGTGTGCTTGTAGACTTTTGTGTAAATGTTAGAATACCATTGTAAATATTTCTGGCGTCGTTGCTATGGATTGTCTTTGGGCAAACCTTAGTAATGACATAAGAAATACCAACACCTGTCAAGGTGTTTGGTTGGCAAGATTGCTTGGTGAAGTTCTTGATACAGAAGTGGAGACACCAGTTATCAAGGTGGACAACAAATTTGCTATATCATTGGTGAAAACGTCTGTGCATCATAACCGGAGTGAACACATTGATGTGAGGTTTTACTTCATCTAGCAGTGTGTGCTAAATGGTCAGATTGAGGTCAGTTTCATTGGCACAAAGGATCAGTTGGGTGTTATCTTGACGAAAGCCTCTTTGTAAACTAAAGTTCAAGGAATTGTGCTCAAAGATTGGTCTTCAATTCTGTAAGTAGTTGCTGCACAAGAATTGTACTATGTTTTCCGGTTCTTGTGTGTGTCTATGAGGGTGCGATCTCGCCGGTGCTCGACGCGGCATCGTCAACTCGAGTGAGGTTTGTGTTGACGGCCATTCAACATATCTCTAAAAGTAAATAAGAATTTGCATTTCGTACATGCATTTTAGTTTAAAAATAATATTGACACGACCCGCCCAGAAAACCTCGTCCCGGAACGGATCTGGTCAGTCGTTAAGCCAAGATCCTGTTGGGCAACGCTCGGCGAAGCGACCGTACACACGATACAACACAGGCAGGGATAAACAGCAATAATTTACAAGAAGAGAGAACTTAATACATTATTGGTTCATACTTTGAAGTTGAATATTACATTGTTTCAGAGTACGCAAAAGTTTTTGAAATGATAACAGCGGAAGACTAGAACGATTACAACTCCGACACTCGGACTTAAGCAAAAGCACGCGCCGTGCCCACGGGCGTCATGCTACTAGCCACTTCAACATTTCACTGCGGCGACTCGCACAACTCCCACTGGAGGTTCCCGAACTCGGGGAGAGGCTCCTCCCAATGGAAGCTACCTACTGGTTCCTGCATGACGACGCCTGAAAACCACAAAACGCTAACGCGTGAGGTTCTAAGAAGCTCAGCAAGACTTACCCGACAAAAGTGGCTGACTACAGCCGACTCCTAGACGTGTTGGCCGACTCGGGTGGGTTTACTTGTAAAAGGACTCGCAAGCCTATACTACTCTTGTCCAATTTTAGCACCAGATTCAGTGATTAGAAAATAAATTTAGTTAGCACTGAACTAAGTAAACATGATAGAATCAACAATAGCAATATTAATATTCATAATTCATTCTCATTGTGTCTCAACCTATTCACTAGAATGTGACAGAGAGTTCAAGTAAGCTCATAGCTGAGAGCGACAGCGATTCGAACCGATTTTTATACCTCTGCAGGGTTAACCTAATCGTACGACACGTGCGTGTCCCAGACCCGCACGTGGCAACCGTTCACACCAGCTCCTGCAACGTCAATTCCCTCCTACGCCTGCCTTAGCAGCGCCGTGTCCCACGAGACAACACGTCCCAGACGGTTTCTGTGGAGTTCCCACGCTGCCCACCCCAGATCTCCTCCTAGTCAGACACCGTAGGGCAGGTTCAACGTTGCAATCACTAGGCTACGTAGGTTTACCGGGGCCCATAACACCAGCATACGATTAGTACATTCAATACTTGCCCAGCTGTGCCACACGGATCAGACCAGACTACGGTCACCCTAGTCCCGGACCAGTCGCCGTCCTACTTGTACCCAGTCTGACCCTCAACCTTTTATCTTTCTTACTCATTGACAATCGTGTGGCACATCTCATGAAATAGTTTCATTCAATAACCTACTACTCGCGAGCAGCGTCTACTCTGCTCGACTTCTACCGGCAACTATCTGCTAAGCATAGCATACTAAGGGTATCTATACAAGCTACCGTCAGGGTTTCCTATGGGAAATAAATGCAACTACGGTTTCAATCAACTCCTAGCACTTAATGCACAAACAAGACACACTTAGTTATAAAAGAAAAACTTAAACAACGGTTGTGCACCGGGGCTTGCCTGGTTCCTCTGAGTTGACGTTGACTTCTTCGACGGGGGTCGAGGAACTTGGATCGGCAGCTATCTCTTGAGCGTCAGAATTTACATGATGCAGTAGGATTATGATAAATTCAATAAAAAAGAAACTTATTGTTATTATCAATAGTAATCTAGGGTTTAGATTCGCGACGCCTAGAATTAGTGTTAACCCTAATTACTCGACGCCGTCGATTAAATTCAATTCTTAATTTGTGAACGATGTTTAAAGAAATTTATTAACTCTCATGAGGTGACTTTTAGTTGGCATGTTTTAATAACTCCAACTTTAGTTAAGTTAATGCGACACTTTTCATCGGTTAATAATATTTAATTCCTTCGGCTATTAACTAGGGTTAAAATGAAAATTTTAATTCTTTCTCAAGACTATTTTTAGTTGGTAGTACTCCCTGGAATAAGCATTTTGGGCTTTGGGTGGGGCCTAGATGAATTTTTGATATTTTGTAATAATTCATCAAAGTTCCTGTTTTTAGATATTGTAAAATCAGAAAGCACTAGCAAACCTCAGAATAAAATCATGAAATTTTATGTGGGCAATCTTGAGCACCAGATCTAAAACTTTGCTTTTGGGTGTAACCTTATAAATGACTTTTACAATGTACCTTAGAAAATGGTATTTAAACTAGGCAGAATGAAGTTATTCAATAGGGTTAGATGCTATTTCGTGTTCCTAAAATCTTCATAAAATTCTAGAGGGTGTGTAGTTCCATGGTGCGATTGTGGATCAAAGGTCAGCCCTAGCATTCCTCTATAATGCAATTTAAAATTCAGAAACAGAAAGGAGTGCTTCTAATTAATTCTGCAAATATTTGGTCATTTTTTAAAAAGTGCTTTAACAGCAAATTAGTACTTTTCACGAGGGTTCTAAAAAATTTTGGTTTGACATTTTTGGATTTTTCTGTGATTTCTTAAGAATTTTACAAGACAGGGCAGAAAATGGAGAATTGGAATTTAATAGAACAGTGACGGCAGAGAACAGGGGAGGCTCGGCCGAGTCCGGCGAGGACTCCGGTGAGCAATTCCGGCCGGCCGGGGCCTCACCGGTGAGGGGGGAGAGAGGGGAATTGCTTTGCACGGCGTGGGGAGTCCCGGAGACAGTACAACGGCCGGCGGGGTGCGGTGCAACCTAGGGCGCGGCGGCGACGCCCTCGGGAGCGTGCTCCGGCGACCTCGCGGCGGCGCGACACGGCACGGCAAGGGCTCAGCTCGCTCCTACAACAACTAGGCGGCACGGGGAAGAGCGGCAAGAGGAGAAAGGTGAAGGTTTCTCACCGTGGCGTGCTGTCGACGGGGACCTGGTTGCGGCAGTAGTGGGGCGGCGGTGCACCGAGCCAATTGCGGCGATGGGAGCTTGATTCCGAGAATTGGGGAGTGCTCTGAGCTACACGGGAGCAGGAGAGTGTGATTGGTCGAGGAGATTTGAATGGAGGATGACCGAAAGGCGGCGTCCACCGAGAGGGGTGCTCGGCAATGGCGGCGGCGGCCGAGAGCAATGGAGGAAGCTTGCGCGCGTGGGAAAGAAATGGAAGAGGGGGGGGAGGAGGGTCTGCGCACCGGTTTTTAAAGGAGTCCCGGGTAGGGGAGTAGGGGCGTGGCAGAGGAGCATGGCGGCAAGGCGGGCGGCGCGCTGGGGGTCGGCTCGGGCGGCGCTCGGCAGAGGAGAAGAGCGAGGGGGGTCAAAGAGAGAGAGAGCTTGGAGAGAGAGAGAGAGAGGGAGGGGAAAACCGAGGGGGAGGCAAGGGGGGGCGGCCCGACGATGTGCTCATAAGAGCCTTGTCGGCCGGGCGGCGCAGCTCCCTGCTCGTCGCGTTGTCGGGCGGGCGGGGCACTGTAGCCCGCACGGCAACAGCGTTTTCATTTTTTTTTTAATTATTTTAGCTGCAATGCAATTCGATTAAAAGACACACCTCCTGAGCTCAAAACTTTTTGAGAATTTTTGTACAAGCTCACGGATTTATTTTGAACACTTTTCATTTAAGGTTCAAGTCATGATTTGGCCTCTAAAAATTCTTGAATTTCTAAGTTGATTATAGCTTGTGTGAATTTTTAAGAGGTTTAAATCTTTTCTAAAAATCTTGAATAATTTCTTAAAATTCTATTTTGATGTGTACTTAATTGTTATGTAAAAATATGGCTAGGGTTCTGTGACACCCCAGGTGTCACCAGGGCAAAAAGTCCACAACTGTAAACCCTAATCCATAATTTCACTCACCTTAAAGCAGATTCAATCATGGAAATAATAAGAAATATTGTTTAAAATGCTTTAAAGGAACACTATGGAAAGTTTGACAAACAACAGAGCACTTTAGCCAAATCCGGAGAAATCTCAAATAACAGTGTCGAAATCTCGTTAAGAGAAAGAAATCCAAACCCTAACTCTTGACCATCAAAATTTCCATAGAACCATAGCTATATTTTTACATAACAATTAAGTACACGTCAAAAAAAAATTTTGGGAAATTATTCAAGATTTTTGGAAAAGATTTAGACCTCTTAAAAATTCACACAATCTATAATCAACTTAGAAATTAAAGAATTTTTAGAGGCCAAATCATGACTTGAACCTTAAATGAAAAGTGTTCCAAATAAATTCCTGAGCTTGTACAAAAATTCCCAAAATTTTTTGAGCTCGGGAAGTGTGCCGATTCATTGAATTACCTTCCAGCCTTAATGAAAAAGAAAAGAAAAAAAATAATCAAACTGTTGCCGAGCGGGCTACAGTGACCGCCCGCCCGACAACAGGGCGCACAGCCGCCTGGCCACGCCCGGCCGACACGGCCGTTGCTCCCACGTCGCCTTCAATTGCCGCCGGCCTCCTCACCCTCCTCGCTCTCCCTAGCTCTCTCTCTCTCTCCCTCTTTGACTCTCCCTCACTTTTCTCTCTTCTCTGCCCCGCCGCCCGAGCTGCCAGGGCGCCGCCCGCCCCACTGCGCCGGCCTCCACCCCCCCCCCCGTCCCCTACTCTCCCCTACCCCCGGCCCCCTTTAAATTGACGCAAATCCTCCCCAATCCCCCCCCCTCCTCCATTTCTTCTCCCCCCCGCGCGAAGACCCCTTCCATTCTCCTGCTCCCGGCCGCCACACTCCATTGCCGCCGCCCCCCAAGGTGAAATCCGCCCCCGACTCAATTTCAATCAAATTCCTCACCAAATCAGCTCCTCTCCACCTCGTGAAGCTCACAGAACCCTCTAATCCTCCGAAGTCGAGCCACCTCGCCGGAATTTCATCGATCGTCGCCGCCCCGAGGCACCCCCCCGGTGAGACCCCCTCTGCCGTGCCCAACCTTGATGAATACCATGTTGCTGAGCTTCATCATGTCGTGTGAATCATGAAAAGCCAAGGTTCGACGGCCGGCGACCACCCCATCGTCGGGAATTGGCCGCCGGAGCTCGTCGGAGCAACCTCCCCTGTTTTTCCTTTTTCCTAATTATTTTCTAGATTATTGCTCTGTCTTCTAAAAACCCTAGAAAATCACAGGAAGATCCAAAAATGCCAAACCAAAATTTGTTAGAAACCCCATGAAAATTACTAATTTTCTGTTAAAGCACTTTTTAACAAATGACCAAGCATTTGCAGAATTAATTAGAAACACTCCTTTCTGTTTTTGAATTCTAAATTGCATTATAGAGCAATGCTAGGGCTAACCTTTGATCCACAAGTACACCATGGTACTACACATCCTCTGGAAGTTTATGAAGATTTTAGGAGCACAAAATGGCATCTAACCCTATTAAATAACCTCAATCTACTTAGTTTAAATAGCATTTTCTAAAGTACATTGTAAAAGTCATTTATAAGGTTAGACCCAAAAGCAAAGTTTTAGATCTAGTTCTCAGAAATGCTCACAAAAAGTTTCATAATTTTATTCTAAGGTTTACTAGTGCTTTCTGATTTTACAAGATCTAAAAACAGGAACTTTGAGGAATTTTTATAAAATATAGACAATTCATCTAGGCCCCACCGAAAGCCCAAAATGCTTACTCCAGGGAGTACTACCAACTAAAAATAATCTTGAGGAAGAATTAAAATCTTCATTTTAACCCTAGCTTAATAGCCGAAGGAATTAAATAATATTAACCGATGAAAAGTATCGCATTAACTTAATCTAAAGTTGAAGTTGTTGAACATGCCAACTAAAAGTCACCTCATGAGAGTTTAATCGATTTCTTTAAACATCATTCACGGAGTAAGATTTGAATTTAATCGACAGCGTCGAGTAATTAGGGTTAACCCTAATTCTAGGCGTCGCCAATCTAAACCCTAGATTACTGTCGATAATAACAATAAGTTTCTTTTTCATTGAACTTATCGTAATCCTACTGCATCATGTAGATTCTGACGCTCACGAAGTAGCTGCGGATCCAGTTGCCTCGACCTCCGTCGAAGAAGTCAACTCAGAGGAACCAGGCAAGCCCTGGTGCACAACCGAATTTTAAAGTTTTACTTTTACAACTAAGTGTGTCTTGTTTGTGCATTAAGTACTAGGAGTTGATTGAAACCATAGTTGCATTGTTTCCATTAGAAAACCCTAACGGTAGTTGGTATAGACACCCCCTTAGTCTGCTATGCTTAGTAGGTTTTGCCGGTAGAAGTCGAGCAGAGTGGACGCTGCTCGCGAAAGGATAGGTTGTTGAATGAAACTAGTTCATGAGATGGGCCACACGAATGTGAATCAGTAAGAAAGATAAAAGTTTGAGGGTCAGACAGGATACAAAGTAGGTCGGCGACTGGACTGGGTCTAGGGTGACCGTAGACTTGTCTGATCCGTGTGGTCCGAGACTGATCGAGTGTTGAACGTACTGGTCGTATGCTGGGTGTTATGGGCCCCAGTAAACCTACGTAGCCTAATGATTGCAACGTCGAACCTGCCCTACGGTGTCTGACTAGGAGGAGATCTGGGGTGGGCAGCGTGGGAACTCCACAGAAACCGTCTGGGACGTGTTGTCTGGTGGGACGCGGCGCTACTAAGGCAGACGTAGGAGGGAATTGACGTTGCAGGAGCTGGTGTGAACGGTTGCCACGTGCGAGTCTGGGACACGCACGTGTCGTACGGTCAGGTATTCCCCTGCAGGGTATAAAATCGTTTCGAACCGCTGTCGCTCCCAGTTAGTGAGCATGCTCGTGAAACGCACCACATTCTAGTAAAATAGGTTGAAACACAATGAGAAGGAATTATGATTATTACTAATGCTATTGTTACTTCTATTATGTTTGCTTAGCTCAGTGCTAACTAAATTTACCTTCTAATCACTTAATCTGATGCTAAAATTTGACAAGAGTAGTATAGGCTTGCGAGTCCTTTTACAAGTAAACCCACCCGAGTCGGCCAGCATGTCTAGGAGTCGGCTGTAGTCAGCCACTTTTGTCGGGTAAGTCTTGCTGAGCTTCTTAGAAGCTCACGCGTTAGCGTTTTGTGGTTTTCAGGCGCCGTCATGCAGGAACCAGCAGGTAGCTTCCATTGGGAGGAGTCTCTCCCCGAGTTCGGGAACCTCCAGTGGGAGTTGTACGAGTCGCCGCAGTGATTGTTGAAGTGGCTAGTAGCATGACGCCCGTGGGCACGACACGTGCTTTTGCTTAAGTCCGAGTGTCGGAGTTGTAATCGTTCTAGTCTTCCGCTGTTATCGTTTTCAAACTGTTGCGTACTCTGAACAATCTAATATTCCACTTCTAAGCTATGAACCAATGATGTATTAAGGTCTCTCTTCTTGTAAATTATTGCTGTTTATTCCTGCCTGTGTTGTATCGTGTGTACGCTCGCTTCGCCGAGCGTTGCCCAACAGGATCTTGGCTTAACGACTGACCGGATCCGTCTCGAGACGAGGTTTTCTGGGCGGGTCGTGTCAGGTTCTATGGAAATCTTGATGGCCAAGAGTTAGGGTTTGGATTTCGTCCAGTTAACGAGATTTCGACACTGTTACGTGAGACTTCTCCGGATTTTGCTAAAGTGCTTCGTTGTTTGTCAAACTTTTCATAGTGTTCCTTTAAATCATTTTAAACAATATTTCTTTTTATTTCCATGATTGAATCTGCTTTAAGGTGAGTGAAATTATGGATTAGGGTTTACAGTTGTCGACTTTGCCCTGGTGACACCTGGGGTGTCACAGCCCTCCCCCTAAAAGAAATCGCGTCCCGAGATTTAAGGAGAGGGTTAGGATAGGCATAGGTACCTAGGGGTTTGGGAGTAGCTCGGGGTAGTGTGACTGAAGAAATTCTGCAGATTCCCACGTGGCTCCGTCTTCTCTGTGGTTGCTCCACAAAACTTTGTAGAACTTGAGTGTCTGTCTTCTTGTAACTCGTTCCTTTTGACCCAGTATCTGGATTGGACGCTCTGGGTAGGTCACGTCTGGTTGCAACTCTTCTACTTCCTGAACCACTTGGTCTACTGGTGCCTTCAGACATTTCTTTAACTGGGAGACATGGAAAACGTTATGCACTCCTGATAACCTTTCTGGCAGCTCCACTTGATATGCCACTGGTCTGTACTTAGCTGTGATAGGATATGGACCTATGTACCGGGGTGCTAACTTGCCCCTGATCCCGAACCGTTGAACTCCCTTTATTGACGAGACTCGTAGGTAGACGTAGTCTCCTACCTCAAAGGTCAATGGTCTACGCCTCTTATCTGCATAGCTCTTCTGTCTTGACTTGGCGGCCTTCAAATTAGCTTGTATAACCCGTACTTTCTCTTCAGCCTGCTACACTAGGTCTGGGCCCAATATGATCCTTTCGCCTGCTTCTGACCAGTTGAGTGGGGTTCTGCAACTACGGCCGTAAAGTGCTTCGAAGGGGGACATCTGGATGCTGGCTTGGTAGCTGTTGTTGTATGAGAACTCCGCTAATGACAGATAAGTGTCCCATCCTTTTCCGTACTCCAAAACACAAGCTCGGAGCATGTCTTCAAGTATTTGGTTCACTCTTTCCGTCTGACCATCAGTCTGAGGGTGGTAGGCTGAGCTGTGGATGAGCCTGGTTCCTAGTGACTCATATGGAGTTGTTTCCAAAATCGACCTGTGAAATGGGTACCTCTGTCGGAGATGATTGTCTTGAGCACTCCTTGTAGGCAGACTACCCGGTCAATGTATAATTCTGCGTACTTCTTCATTCTATAGTTGGTACTGACAGGTACGAAATGAGCGGACTTTGTCAAGCGATCCACTATAACCCAAATTGAATCCAACTTCTGAGCTGTCATGGGCAGTCCAACAATAAAGTCCATACTTATGTCTTCCCACTTCCATGACGGAACGCTCAAAGGTTGCGACAATCCTGCGCCCTTCAGATGGTCGGCCTTTACTCTGCGGCAGGTGTCACATTCCGCTACATACCGAGCGATTTCTCTTTTCATCCTTGTCCACCAAAACTTCTTTCACAGGTCCTGATACATCTTGTTGTTGCCAGGGTGAATTGAGTACTTGGATAAATGAGCTTCATCCATAATCTTCCTTCGGAGCTCGTGATCCTTTGGCACTACCAGTCTGTTCTTAAACCACAAAACTCCTTCTTCGTCCTCACGAAAGCACTGCATCTTCTTTTCTTGTAGTCCCAATCTGATCTTCTCCATGCCCTTATCAAGCTTCTGGGCCTTGGCTACCTCATTTCTAAGTGTTGGCACTAAGGCGAGGTTGTAGAGTGCTCCGTGGGGTAGAATCCTTACTGCTGGCTCTAATTCTTCAGTTGCAACTCCCTGATCCAAGTAGTGGCAATGGGCGTTTCTGCTCAATGCGTCTGCAACCACATTAGCCTTGCCCGGATGGTAGTGGATCTCTATCTCGTAGTCCTTGATTAATTCTAGCCATCTTCGTTGCCTCATGTTCAACTCGTTCTGGGTGAAGATGTACTTGAGACTCTTGTGGTCGGTGTAGAGGTGTACTAGGTTTCCCAATAAGTAATGCCTCCACACCTTCAAAGCCAATACCACGGCTGCCAACTCTAAGTCGTGGGTGGGGTAATTTAACTCATGCTTACGGAGTTGCCTGGAAGCATAAGCAATTACCCGTCCTTCTTGCATCAACACACACCCGAGTCCAGTGCCCGACGCATCGCAATACACGTCGAAGAGTTTACTCAAATCCGGTTGAGCGAGTACTAGTGCTGTGGTCAAGTGCTTCTTCAAAGTCTGAAAGGCTTCTTCGCACTTTTCTGTCCACTTGAACTTCTGATCCTTCTTGAGTAGGTCTGTAATCGGCCTGGCAATCTTGGAGAAGTTGGGAATGAAGCGGCGATAATATCCCGCCAATCCCAAGAAACTCCGCACCTTGTGGACTGTTGTGGGTGCTTTCCAATTAACAACATCTTGCACCTTTCCCGGATCAACAGAAATACCTTCCGCGGACACAACATGACCCAGAAACTGAACACGCTCGATCCAAAACTCGCACTTGCTGAACTTGGCATAGAGCTTATGATCTCTGAGTCTTTGGAGAACTGTCCGAAGGTGCTCTGCATGCTCATCGGTTAACTTGGAGTATATTAGGATGTCGTCAATGAACACCACTACAAACTTATCCACCTCTGGCATGAATACCGAGTTCATGAGGTACATGAAGTACGCTGGTGCGTTTGTGAGTCCAAACGACATCACCAAATACTCATACAGCCCGTATCTAGTGGAGAAGGCCGTCTTCGGAACGTCACTGGGACGGATCTTGATCTGATGATATCCAAACCGAAGATCAACTTTTGGGAAGACCTTTGCTCCAGCCAACTGATCAAACAGAGTGTCTATGCGTGGCAAGGGATACTTGTTCTTGATAGTTACTGCATTCAAGGGACGGTAATCCACGCATAGCCTCAAGGACTGGTCCTTCTTTTTCACGAACAATGCCGGACAACCCCAAGGCGAGGTACTGGGCCGTATGAAGCCCTTGTCCAACAACTCCTGCAACTGTTTCTTCAACTCTGCTAGCTCTTTGGGTGCCATCTTGTACGGTCTGCGGGAGATCGGGGCTGTGCCTGGCAACAGTTCAATCTGGAACTCCACATCTCTGTCCGGTGGTAGACCAGGTAAATCTTCTGGGAATACGTCCGAAAACTCCTTAACCACTGGTATCTCGTCCAGACTTTTCCCGACGACATGACAGACTTGATTGAGGGTGGCTTTAGGGTGATCTAGGTTTATGGACATGGAACCGTGAAGTGGAGAGGTCAAGTGGACTACACGGTTAGCAATATCAAGGATGGCATTATGGTGTTTCATCCATTTCGTGCCGATGATTATATCGATACCCTGCCCATCTAGGATGATGAAGGAAATAGGATAGATGTGACCTCCTAGATTGAGGGGAGCTTCACTTAAGCCATGATTTGATAATATGTTGCCCCCAGGCGATTTTATTACGAAAGGTGGTTCTAGGAGAACTGTGGCTAGGTTTTTGCCTTTGACAAAATTCTTACTGATAAAATTGTGGCTTGCACCGGAATCAAAAAGAACAAAAGCTGAGTGGGTAGAGAGCGAAAACATACCCGCCAGTACTTGTTCGCCCTCAGCAATTTCCTCGGTCGTGGTGTAGTTTACCCGACCGGTCCTAGTGTTCTTCTGGCCCTTTTGCTGGCCCTGTCCTTGGTTTGACTGCCGGTTGCCTCCGGACTGCTGGTTGGAGGGGCACTCGCGAGCGAAGTGTCCGGGCTGCCCGCAGTTGAAGCAAGGCGTGTCTGGTCCAGGGCGGACGCCCTGTTGAGGTGGGCGAGCACCCTGGTTCCTCTGCGGCGGGGGAGGTGCGCGGTAGCCGACTTGCTGTTGATTCTGTGGGGGCCGATATGGCTGCTGGTTGCGGCGGACGAAAAGTCGGAGCCTGCAGCGGGGTGGCCTTGTACTTCCTACCATCGGGTGCAGTGTACACCAGACGATACTTGGGTGGCGGGGCATTTGATGGCCCACCGCTGGCTCGGCTCTTTTCCCGTTGCTCCTTCTCGAGGTACTCCTCGGCGATGAGGGCGTTGCTGATGAGCTCGTTGAATGAGCCGCCTTGGTTCAGGGCCAAGCGACCCCGGAGTGTGATGTTCAGCCCTTCCATGAAGCTGTGCTTCCGCTTCGCATCCGTGTCAACCTGCTCCGGAGCATATAAAGCAAGTTGGTTGAAGACACGGGAATACTCGTGCACCGTGCGGTTCCCTTGTGTTAAGGCCATGAACTCTTTGGCCTTCCTCTGCATGAGTCCCGCGGGAATGTGGTGAGCGCGGAACGCCTCCCGGAACTGTGCCCATGGCACCTGGGTGTCGGCCGGGAGAGTGGCCAATAGTTGGCCCACCAAGCTCCGGCGTGTCCATGGAGCATTTGGGCCGCGAAGAGTGTCTTCTGAGTCTCCGAACAACGGAGTAGCCCAAACTTAGCCTCGATTGTACGAAGCCAGTAGTCTGCCTCCATTGGTTCCTGGGCATCCCTGAACTCCGGGGGATGAGTAGACAGGAACTCAGCATATGTGCTGTCCTGGTCGCGGTTCCGAGCGCCTCGATTTGCGTCACTATTCTCCAGGATGACCCGCAGCATCTCCTGTGTCTGCTGGCTGCTTTGAAGCATGGCTGCCATAGCTGCAGCCAAGGTTGGCTCAGCTGGTGGGGGCGGCGGGTTGGAGCTTTCCGCCTCCTGACGTCCTGCCCTAGTGTTCACCATGCTGAAAAAGCAAAAAGGATCCTTATTAGAGTAATTCATCCCATGTCCATTTCTCAACATAAGTAAATGTACATCAATATGCACGGCACGGATATCTCAATAAAAACAAACTTCCTTCATTCCCCAAAAGATGACAGTACATCCATCGTCCAATTCCTTAGACCGTCAAACCACCACTCTTACGTCCACAAGACTTCAACGCCACTAAGATAAACTTCTAAGAACACACACTAACTCCAAGACAAGGACAACGCACTCCTTAAGCGAAGCATCTAACCAACTATCACTTCGGAACCACCTCCAATCTACTCCTCATCTGGCTCTGGGTCGGAAGCTTCGGGGTCCGATACTTCTGACTCAGGAACACCATCGTTAGCGGGAGGCGGCTGCTGTGCCTCCAAAAGTCCCGCTAACTGATGCTGCAAATGGTGGTTCTCATGGGCGAGGTTCTCCGCCATCTGAACCGCGTTATCCCTGAGTATCTCCAGCTGATGAATGTGTTGCAACATGATGTTGCAATCATTCTCTCTAGCATGGATCTGGGCAGTCTTAATCTCGGAGACCACCTCCAACTCAGAGATACGTGTAGCGCGAGCGTCGCAGCGAGCACGTGCATTGTTTCTGCTCTCCAAGTCCTGAACCTTCTTCTTGAGTTGAGCTACCTCTACATGAGCCTGTCGCAAGGCCTGGCGATCCATCTGAGCTATGAGAACAATATCTTCATGCAAATTGAGTAGCGCTAGGCTCCACGTGAATAAGGGAGTGACATGGTCCATCTCTCCCCTGAAAGTCCTCTTCTGAGCATTCTTGACATTGCGGTGCCAGGTACGGTCGACCTGGTCCCGTATCGGAAACATCGCTGCTGGTTTGTCTGCCAGGTCCTCAAGGTGTCGCTCGCAAATCCTCAATAAAGCTTGATGAGCGGCTGACTCGATGGCCTCCGTCTTATCTGAACTGAATGTGGTGGTGGTATAAATCTCTCCGTTGGCATGCTGAGGGTGCGTGGGTAACGTAACGGTGGCCGAGCAGCGCGGTAGGTCGTACTGCCGATACTCCCGGATCTGAAACCAAGGAGTCTCTATATATCCCAATGACTGTAAGGTCTGCTCAAGTATCTCCATGAATCCTCTGCGTCCGGACTTCTTGGTGACGTAGGTAGGGGTTGAGTCCTCAATGCCTATCTCCGCGATCCCATGCTCGATCGTGTTGGCGTCCATCTGCAACACAGAGATGAGCAATATTTTATCAATCAGAAGCCACATGTTGACACATAGTTCAAAGCATGCTAAATCTTCCGATACATAAAATATTTTTCATCCCTGCGTAAAAAGGTGATCCAAATCGGTCCCTAAGGATGCTACAGCCGGTTTGTTCAAGGTGCTTTACCATCTAAGTTGACCTGTCAATGAGACAATCTTCTCATCGAGGAAAGTACTGGGAAGGCTCAATGGTATACAAGGGTTTTACTCCAACTCAGTTGATTCCACATAATCCCTAAGGGAGGAAGGTATCCAGGTTGACTTCTTAATTTTTTTGATGGTGTTACAGCCATTATTGATGGAATTTTTGCTCCTGGATAGTTTTAGTATAAGTTTGAAGGATTTTAACATTTCTTCATGCAATGCAATCCTACATCGGCCTATACGTCCTCACAAAGTAAAAAGAAAATACGCTTAGGCGGTGGCAGAATCGCACTCAAGTTAGCCGTTACTACACGTTTCTTACGATATCGTGGTTAGCGTACCTGCAGAAAATGGCATCGCAGGCAGTGCAATATAAATATATATATCAAAAGTAAAAACAACAACCCATATCATTGCCATATGGGTCGCCCCGAGTAGGTCACATACGGGGATCACGTGTCCGACCTTTCCTGCGCGGCGACAGACTGCACTTTACCTCAGGCAGCGGAGGTATGAGAGTGTTCCGCAAAATCGAAGTCGTGAGGAACAAACTCATCTCTTGTGTGCCAAAGACACAAGACTCCACTGTTGCGAAGGTCTGCATTCGCAACAGGTCCGTAACCCACACCTCGTACGGTAGAGGGCCGCTTCTCTCCCTAAACGGCAAGGGGGCGTACTATGTTACAGCGAACATAATACCTCCTTCCATACCACCATGGTATAGAACGCTACTGCTGCTGATGCAACAGGGATTTCTCGACCTTTCACCGCAGTCGAGCGGCGTACCTTACCTTGCTTACCTGAGCGTAGGTGCGTCGTTACAGAAAAGTAAATCTAAACTGGGTTTTGTTAGCTCCTACACTAGGTTAGCTTGCCACCTGATAACCTATTAACTAATAGGGCGCGTACCTCACTCGCAAAGTAGTTTTCGAAAATATGCCTTAAACGTGGTATCGTTTCCCAACACGGCTCTGATACCAAAGCTGACACGACCCGCCCAGAAAACCTCGTCCCGGAACGGATCTGGTCAGTCGTTAAGCCAAGATCCTGTTGGGCAACGCTCGACGAAGCGAGCGTACACACGATACAACACAAGCAGGGACAAACAGCAATAATTTACAAGAAGAGAGAACTTAATACATTATTGGTTCATACTTTGAAGTTGAATATTATATTGTTTCAGAGTACGCAAAAGTTTTTGAAACGATAACAGCGGAAGACTAGAACGATTACAACTCCGACACTCGGACTTAAGCAAAAGCACGCGCCGTGCCCACGGGCGTCATGCTATTAGCCACTTCAACATTTCACTGCGGCGACTCGCACAACTCCCACTGGAGGTTCCCGAACTCGGGGAGAGGCTCCTCCCAATGGAAGCTACCTGCTGGTTCCTGCATGACGGCGCCTGAAAACCACAAAACGCTAACGCGTGAGCTTCTAAGAAGCTCAGCAAGACTTACCCGACAAAAGTGGCTGACTACAGCCGACTCCTAGACATGCTGGCCGACTCGGGTGGGTTTACTTGCAAAAGGACTCGCAAGCCTATACTACTCTTGTCCAATTTTAGCACCAGATTCAGTGATTAGAAAATAAATTTAGTTAGCACTGAACTAAGTAAACATGATAGAATCAACAATAGCAATATTAATATTCATAATTCATTCTCATTGTGTCTCAACCTATTCACTAGAATGTGACAGAGAGTTCAAGTAAGCTCATAGCTGAGAGCGACAGCGATTCGAATCGATTTTTATACCTCTGCAGGGTTAACCTAATCGTACGACACGTGCGTGTCCCAGACCCGCACGTGGCAACTGTTCACACCAGCTCCTGCAACGTCAATTCCCTCCTACGCCTGCCTTAGCAGCGCCGCGTCCCACGAGACAACACGTCCCAGACGGTTTCTGTGGAGTTCCCACGCTGCCCACCCTAGATCTCCTCCTAGTCAGACACCGTAGGGCAGGTTCGACGTTGCAATCACTAGGCTACGTAGGTTTACCGGGGCCCATAACACCCAGCATACGATTAGTACATTCAATACTTGCCCAGCTGTGCCATACGGATCAGACCAGACTACGGTCACCCTGGTCCCGGACCAGTCGCCGACCTACTTGTACCCAGTCTGACCCTCAACCTTTTATCTTTCTTACTCATTGACAATCATGTGGCACATCTCATGAAATAGTTTCATTCAATAACCTACTACTCGCGAGCAGCGTCTACGCTGCTCGACTTCTACCGGCAACTATCTGCTAAGCATAGCATACTAAGGGTATCTATACAAGCTACCGTTAGGGTTTTCTATGGGAAACAAATGCAACTACGGTTTCAATCAACTCCTAGCACTTAATGCACAAACAAGACACACTTAGTTATAAAAGAAAAACTTAAACAACGGTTCTGCACCGGGGCTTGCCTGGTTCCTCTGAGTTGACGTTGACTTCTTCGGCGGGGGTCGAGGAACTTGGATCGGCAGCTATCTCGTGAGCGTCAGAATCTACATGATGCAGTAGGATTATGATAAGTTCAATGAAAAAGAAACTTATTGTTATTATCAATAGTAATCTAGGGTTTAGATTGGCGACGCCTAGAATTAGGGTTAACCCTAATTACTCGACGCCGTCGATTAAATTCAATTCTTAATTTGTGAACGATGTTTAAGAAAATTTATTAACTCTCATGAGGTGACTTTTAGTTGGCATGTTTTAATAACTCCAACTTTAGTTAAGTTAATGCGACACTTTTCATCGGTTAATAATATTTAATTCCTTCGGCTATTAACTAGGGTTAAAATGAAGATTTTAATTCTTTCTCAAGACTATTTTTAGCTGGTAGTACTCCCTGGAATAAGCATTTTGGGCTTTGGGTGGGGCCTAGATGAATTTTCAATATTTTATAATAATTCATCAAATTTCCGGTTTTTAGATCTTGTAAAATCAGAAAGCACTAGCAAACCTCAGAATAAAATCATGAAATTTTATGTGGGCAATCTTGAGCACCAGATCTAAAACTTTGCTTTTGGGTCTAACCTTATAAATGACGTTTATAATGTACCTTAGAAAATGGTATTTAAACTAGGTAGATTGAAGTTATTCAATTGGGTTAGATGCTATTTCATGTTCCTAAAATCTTCATAAAATTCTAGAGGGTGTGTAGTACCATGGTGCGCTTGTGGATCAAAGGTCAGCCCTAGCATTGCTCTATAATGCAATTCAAAATTCAGAAACAGAAAGGAGTGTTTCTAATTAATTCTGCAAATATTTGGTCATTTTTTAAAAAGTGCTTTAACAGAAAAATAGTACTTTTCACGAGGGTTGTAACAAATTTTGGTTTGAAATTTTTGGATTTTTCTGTGATTTGTTAAGAATTTTACAATACAGGGCAAAAAATAAAGAATTGGAATTTAATAGAACAGTGATAGCAGAGAACAGGGGAGGCTCGGCCGAGTCCGGCGAGGACTCCGGCGAGCAATTCCGGCCGGCCGGGGCCTCACCGGTGAGGGGGGAGAGAGGGGAATTGCTTTGCACGGCGTGGGGAGTCCCGGAGACAGTACAACGGTCGGCGGGGTACGGTGCAACCTAGGGCGCGGCGGCGACGCCCTCGGGAGCGTGCTCCGGCGACCTCGCGGCGGCGCGACACGGCACGGCAAGGGCTCAGCTCGCTCCTACAGAAACTAGGCGGCACGGGGAAGAGCGGCAAGAGGAGAATGGTGAAGGTTTCTCACCGTGGCGTGCTGTCGACGGGGACCCGGTTGCGGCAGTAGTGGGGCGGCGGTGCACCGAGCCAATTGCGGCGATGGGAGCTTGATTCCGAGAATTGGGGAGTGCTCTGAGCTACATGGGAGCGGGAGAGTGTGATTGGTCGAGGAGATTTGAATGGAGGATGACCGAAAGGCGGCGTCCACCGAGAGGGGTGCTCGGCAATGGCGGTGGCGGCCGAGAGCAATGGAGGAAGCTTGCGCGCGTGGGAAAGAAATGGAAGAGGGTGGAGGAGGGTCTGCGCACCGGTTTTTAAAGGAGTCCCGGGTAGGGTAGTAGGGGCGTGGCAGAGGAGCATGGCGGCAAGGCGGGCGGTGCGCTGGGGGTCGGCTCGGGCGGCGCTCGGCAGAGGAGAAGAGCGAGGGAGGGTCAAAGAGAGAGAGAGCTTGGAGAGAGAGAGAGGGAGGGGAAAACCGAGGGGGAGGCAAGGGGGGCGGCCCGACGACGTGCTCATAAGAGCCTTGTCGGTCGGGCGGCGCAGCTCCCTGCTCGCCGCGTTGTCGGGCGGGCGGGGCACTGTAGCCCGCCGGCAACAGCGGTTTCATTTTTTTTTAATTATTTTAGCTGCAATGCAATTCAATTAAAAGACACACTTCCTGAGCTCGAAAATTTTTAAGAATTTTTTTACAAGCTCATGAATTTATTTGGAACACTTTTCATTTAAGGTTCAAGTCATGATTTGGCCTCTAAAAATTCTTGAATTTCTAAGTTGATTATAGCTTGTGTGAATTTTTAAGAGGTCTAAATCTTTTTCAAAAATCTTGAATAATTTCCCAAAATTCTATTTTGATGTGTACTTAATTTTTATGTAAAAATATGGTTAGGGTTCTATGGAAATCTTGATGGCCAAGAGTTAGGGTTTGGATTTTGTCCGGTTAACGAGATTTCGACACCGTTACGTGAGACTTCTCCGGATTTTGCTAAAGTGCTCCGTTGTTTGTCAAACTTTTCATAGTGTTCCTTTAAAGCATTTTAAATAATATTTCTTTTTGTATTTCCATGATTGAATCTGCTTTAAGGTGAGTGAAATTATGGATTAGGGTTTATAGTTGTCGACTTTGCCCTGATGACACCTGGGGTGTCACAAATATAGTTCCACATGGACTTGAAAAGTTTATACATGCAGGAAATTGTCATAGGAATGAGGCACAATCCGGCCATGTGGCAAAGAAAACAACTTCGATCAATGACAGACGCCATATAGGCAGCACATGGATTCATAGACCCACCAGACATGTCAAAATACCGTGAAAACCATCAGACACCCCATACCCACGCTCAGGACTCACAAGATAGATGACCTGCCAAAGTGGGGTCCGAGTGGGGCCAATAGGGGGTCGATTGACCCCTAGGATCGGCTGACCTTCTAGTGGGCCTACTCGGGCTCCACTTTGATGTGGCGTGAGTTATCGCCTATCCAAGTCGGTTTTGAAGGTGGTGGCGTGAATGAGTGTTGGAAAATGATCCAGAGAAGAAAAAGAAGAAGAACCACTCATTTCAAGTCTTCTCCACCTATAAATAGACCCCTCTCCCTCACTTCCGATACATACAAGAAGGAGTTCCACCTATAAACATACTCCCATTTTAGTATTAGTGGAATTAGTATCTAGTGTAGAGCTCTTCTAGCTCTCTAGTAGTCTCTCTATAGGAATAGGTATGAGTATAGTCTCTTATTTCTTTTGTAAGACTTTGTGCTATTTCAATAGAATATAGTTCTATGCAATATTCCTCATGCATATGGCTTCAGTGTTCTAGTTTATCATTATGATTTTCATGTGTTTATACTTAGATTATATACTAGTTTAATAGTATTAATCATAGGTATAGTTATATAAAGTTATATGATAGGTATTAATCATTGCTTTAGTATTGGTTCGTTTTGCTAATTAGAGTATGCTCTAGTCGAAGGACCAAGGTCCGTCAGGTGGCTTAGAGTAATATTTAGGAATGTAAGCATGGTGTATAGATTACTAAATATACTTCAATGTTGTGGGACTCATGGAGCTAGGGATAGGTGGCTAGAAGTGATAGCCTTGTTCGTTCTTTGTAATCCCCCACGTTCGATCGTAAGGTTAGAGGTGTATAATTATCGGAGTCTTTTTTCTGGATTGGGAATAAACCAGTGTCCCGATATATCTCAACCATGATCTCTTGCTAGCGTAGGACATATATGTATATTAGTGTGTGTGTGTATATATATAATGAGTGTCTAGTTTAGTCTTAAATTAGTTCTACTTCACTAAGATACTTATAATTATATATATATATATGGCTTGAGTGTTCTTCATATCATACTACCTATACACTTTTTATGCTTATCAGTGGATGAGTATATGATACTTTAGTATGAATAATTTAGTGTTATAATTCATATGTATCACCTTTGTTAAACATCTTTCCTGCAAAATAAATATGATACCCTGGAATACTCCAAGATGAAATTCTACAGTGGTACTCCCTACACTTGCAGTCTTTTCTATAAACGTTAGAATACCAATATAATTATTTTAAACGTCGTTGTTAGGGATTGACACCTAGGCAAACTTAGTAATGACGTAAGAAATACCAATAGTTTCTAGCAAAAAACGGAGCAAAATGTCGTTGATGCGCTATGGCTTTTCAGGAGGGGCTAATGCTAGCTCAATTCATCGGAGGTAATAAAATGATTGTACAATCTGATTGTATGGATGTGATAGAAACAATGAAAGATGGAGGATTTTTTTCTCTACCGCGGCTGCTGCTATTTATGATGAGTGCTTAACAATGCGGGTGTCCATCTATTTATTTCAATAGAACATTGTAATAGGGAAGCTAATCAAGTTGCTCATGAACTAGCTAAATTTTTTCTTCAGGAAAAATTGGTTTGTAGCTGAGTCGATGAGCCTCCTAGATTTATCATGCATCACCTGGTAAATAATGTAACTATTTTCTCAGATCAATAAAGTGCGTCAGGTGGCTTCCCTCAAGAAAAAGAGAGGTGGATTTACTTATGGATCCTGCTCAAAATTATCTAAAAACTTGAACCTGAACAACACTTTGAAATTTCCAAAATTTAGTTCGGAACAATGAAGTTGATTTGTCAAAAAGATTCAAACTTAATTGTAAAGATTTAATTAGTATGCTATCTAAGCAAATGCATCAGTTTGATGTTGATTTCGCGTTTTATAGTGACAGGGCGTGTCACATTGAGCAGCCTCTCTTTCCTACTGTCTCTTTTTTTTTTCTTTTTTTGGATCGGTCTTTCCTACTATCTCTGATGCCTGGACGAATGTTGCACAGTGCTGAGCGCGGCCTAGCCTGGGCGGGCGAGCGCGCTCCAAGGATTCTGCTAGGCGGCAACGCGTCCCAGGCTCACAGGGCACTAGGCTGGCCAGTGGCCACCACCATAGGTCTTGTTCGGTTCTGCAGGATTCATTCTACACCTCAATTCATTCCAAACCTGGATCAAAGTGTATCCATGTCTATCACTCAACCCATGTCAAAGAATGAATCCACATGGCTCCCTCTAATCCAACTGCTGGACTTGTGTGCTTGGTGCATGAAACAAATCCACGAAGTTATAAAATAAACATGTCTAACTTTTTCTAGATCAAGAACTAGAAGGCAAAAGACATCTACCGGACCAGCTCGAGGATCCAAATGAACATCATACAGGGCACACAAAAGGAGGGAGGAGGGCCAGCCCAGCATGGAGGAGAAGGACGGACACGTACATGTTACGAGCCCGATAACTGTCGCCAGCGGGAAGTCATGGGAGTGGAGCACGGCATGCGCGAACGACATCTTGGGTCGGACGTCGAGGATGTTGTGCAGGTGGATGCCGGCACGGAGCAGCTCGAGGGCCTCCTCCTAGCGCAGCGCCAGGCTCATGTGGAGGATGCGCCGCGACGATGCATACTGCAGAGGCACCACGCCATCCCAAGCGCCGCATCTCGTCGCGCCATTGTCGTCGGTGATGCACCATCGTCCTGCGCCGCGTCGCCGTCGTCATGCTGTGATGTGCCGCCGTTGCCACGCCAAGGTCGAGTCGTGTTGTCGTCACCGCGCCGCGATGCACTGCCGTTGCCGCGCCAAGGCTGAGTCGTGTCGCACAGCCACGCAGAATCCACCGCTTGCGCGCCGTCACTCGCCTTCGCTCACGTCGCCTGGTCTGATTCTAGAGGTATGGAGATTAGGTTTAGTTTTAGGCCATGTACGGGGAAAAAGGTCTGGATCGACCTTATTTCGTTATGGACCATAGTTAATCGAATGGCCATTCCAGCCCAGGATCACGTTCTGTACTATTCCAGGCCGAAACGAAAGAGGCCTAAAAGGGGTACAAATGTCATTTTAAGTCGACTAGATCTAGGGGCAGAAAAGACATTTCACTGGGCCTTGCATGGTCATCAGCTCTAATGTAGTCCTATTTGGTACCTAGAGTCCTATTTTATCAAGTGACATTGGGTAGAGTTTTATTTTGATAAGGCCATCCATAAGAGTCCTATTTGGAGAGTGTCAATCCGAGTACCATTTTGATAAATGTCCTGACTGTGTTTGGTTATTTCTCAGGCTACTTGGCAGACAAGAAAATTACACGCCACAACACAATCCATGACGTTATAATACATCATTTATAAAATGATGATAGTTGTTTAAAATTAAAAGAGGTGATAAGTTTTCAAAATTAAAAATTTATTCAATAGTTAAAGGTCTATTCCATAAGAGAAGAATACTATACTATTTCAATTTGAAAGTACTCTTTGTGTCCGAATTTATCTATCATTCTAATTAAGATCCTCTTTGTTTTGACTTTATAATATTGTGAAATCTAATATTCTAAAAATCAAAATTTTAAAATATGAGGATTGTTTGTTTATCTGAATTCCATAAACAACCTTTAGTCACGTGTTTGTGCGTTAAAGTTGACACTGCAACACCCATATGAATACGTGTACATTATAATACAAACATTTTGACAACGATGATAATTTACAAACAAAAAGATAATAAGTTTTCAAAATTAAAAATTTACTCAACATACTTAAAGGTCTAATGCACTCGTGAAGCATTAACATACAAGCAAATTTCTCTCTTCCCCCCACTTTCTTTATTATTCAAGGTCTTCATTCAGGTTTAAATTCCACGATCTAGCTTCTGAATTATGAATCGCAGAATTTGAGATTTGTAAAATCTGAATTTAAAATAATAATGTTGTTTGTTCATACATTTTGAATAAGAGTAATGACTAAAACTGATGAAATAAGTCAACAATGGCAATTATTTGTAAACGAGTACCATAATAGTAAATGCGTAAATGTATGTGCCATAATCTAGATTCCACACTTGGATATTTATAAACAAAAGGTTCAGATTATGACACATAGCATTTACATATTTACCATTAAAAACAAATTTCCTACTAGGGGGTGGCTACCCACCCAGTTACGTGGCTAATTATCAACCCTCAGATCATCACCGGATGACTTAGATTTAGCCGCGTCATCTCCAATAATACAATGACATGGCTCAATCTCTGATGATCAAGGGCTGATAAAAAGCCATGTGTGTGTGAGTGGGTAGCTACACCCCGTAATAGCCACCTAATTTTGATTTACCAGTTTAGTCTATTACATACAATTGAAGTTGGATTGTAACAAATAATTCTATAAAATTTTTCTATTTAGATTTTCATAATATCATATTCCACAATCTAAAATATAGAATATGGAATCTAAAGTTAAAACAAAGCGGCAACGCGGGAATTAAGGTAACATCAATGCAATTTTATGGGTTTTATTCTCATTAAATGTCATGCAGCATAGGAAAAAAATAGTGATATGATATAGTTTTATGATGAAAGAGATTAGTTGAGTTTCACTCTGATGACACTTGTGTAAATTATTTCTTAGACTATGAAATTGAAATGAGACCTTCATCAAGAACAATTTATTTCATCTTTGTGTATCATCAACTTTAATTAATACTTCTATGCAACATTTAATTGATAATCGAGACATGTTGCACTTGTTTCATTCACATATCTTAAATATTTTTATATGACATAACATTTTTAGAAACCTTCATGAATTCTTACATTAAGAATGACTTAAACCTTAAACCCTAGACTCGAGATGACTAAGGACTTTTTACGCCTATAAATCTGGTACACTTGTAAGTTATTGTGCACAAATAAACACTTGTAACGTACTGTATTTTTGTTGTGCTATAAGCAATTATTGAGATAATAGTCAACAGCCAAATTTCTTTTTTACCATGGCATTGTCAGGAAGATTAGATTTTGTAATATAGATAACTCGAGTGAATAAATTCAAATTGGATCATTACATCAAAAGAAAAATGAAGCACGAGCAACTAGGCTAAAAACATTGGGACACCAAGATCCATCAGGCTTCCTATCCTAGTAACAACGAAGAAGTGTAGCTAGTTTCCCTCAAAATGCAAAAGTGCGCCATAACAGCTGATGTTGCCAAGCTTACCAAATATCTTGTCATTGTTGCCGAAGGTTGTCACGAATTTGCCCGTAGGGGATATATTTGTGGTCGCGATCGTCACAGCGAAGCTGGTCGCCGCTGGTACAGGTGCTTCTCGCCAAGTTCGTAATAGACTTTCTATCGTAGCTCAGTAGTTGTTTAGTTCGCCATGATATCAATCGGATTTGCTCATCCTGTCTCACTTCCTTACTAGGGCGGTATGATTGTTCATAGTCATCATGAACTCAAAGAATTTCTCGACATCTGGGCTAATTAAAAAGATGATGTCAACCTTTTCAGGCCTTCGCACGATTTTTATTTTTATATCCAACGGATTCAATCTAAACCATGTGTGAAATTAATGGTTTTACTGGTCTTTTAAAGAGTATAAATTATGGGATTGTAATCTACACGGAGCCGATTTTTCAAACAGAACCTATATTGATCCAATGCTGCTACATGTCCTGACCAATATGTTCTGCTGTGGTTTACCACTAGATTTAAAATTTGTCTGAGAGACATTAAGATTTTATGGTTTGATCTGAGAGATATTGAAAACTCGAATTTGTTCAAGAGATATCAAAATTCGTGAAATTTATCTAAGAGACACCGCATCATAAAACCATTTTACCCTTTAGTCTTTTCTAGTAACTGCTTCTCAAATTTATAGCTAAAATCTAGGAAAAGATTTCAGCTTCACCGAAGTTGAAAGTTGTTCATCACAAGCCCACAAAATTTTGAAATTTTTTGAATGAATTTAAGTGTTGTTTTTAGATGATTGTTTTTATCATACAAAAACAACACTTAAATTCATTAAAAAATTTATGATTTTTTTGATGATATATTGTCTTATGATACAAAACTTTCGTCATTGATTGATTAAAATGAAAGTTGTTCCTATTCTTAATCAACATTACGGCCCGGGGCGTTAGCCGTTAGGTGCAGCTACTACAGAGGGGATGGTCGGACACCATGTATATCATTTGCCATATTGATTAGCGGTGGTATAGGAAAAAAATGAAAAACTGAGGAAATATATTTCCAAACAAAACCAATACTGCGTGGCCCGTACGATGTCTGTGTTGTGTCGCGGTCGAGTCTAGTTTAAGCCACGGATCGCCAGGATCCGTCGGAAAAACCTCTGCGCCGGAGTCTCACTAACCCTAACCCACCGAACCTTAACCCTTTCAATGCCTGCTGCAATGGCCGGCGCCTCAAGTGGCAGCGGACGCGGCGGCGGTCGAGCCCTTGATTGCCACAGCTTCTGGAAGGCCGGCGGTTACGCGGCTCCCGCTGCCCCAGCCCGCGAGTACCACGGTTCTGCTTCTCGAATTTCGCTTCTGGCGCAGAATTCCTAGGCTTGCTTCGTTGCTGATAATCTTGTTTGTGGTCACAGATGTGCTGGAGGCTGGAGACTTCGACCGCGCGCGCGTGCACCCGAAGTTCCTCCACACCAATGCAACCTCCCACAAGTGGGCTTTCGGAGGTCAGTACCTATTTGCTCGTCCTTCATCCCGTCGCGCATCATTTGCTTCTTCTGCTGTGGTGGTAGAGAAGTTTGAAATTTTACAGAAGAGGGATTCTTCCGTTATGGTTCTTAGGGCCAAGAGAGGAAATATATGTATCATAAACTGACAGATTTTGTCTCTTTGGTTTATGTGAACGGCGTACTTCTAAGTTGCAGTGTTTGCTGCTAATTTTAATCGTATTTTTCTCTGAAAGAAATTTTACCCGGTGGCATGCGTATTAAAATGAGATCGACCTGAGTTTATCAGGGCAAATAGAAATTTAAGTAATGTCTGAAGGAGTACTTCATCGACCTTTTTGAGACATAGTACTCCATTGGTTGAGGAAATGAGTTATCCATATGGTGCACTGGTTACTGTCGGCCTGTTAGTTTATCACTTGACTGCCATTGAGGGTGAAACCTACTCATAGTTCAATGTGTATTGATTGTGCTGGCACTGACCGACGGGATGTCTGTAATGCTCTCTCTCTCTCTCTCTCTGTGTGTGTATCATATAAGTTTATCCGCGGAGGTTTGGACCGACTTTGGTCCGAAACACATATGTAGTGACCAGTCCATAAAATTATATTTTGGGCTGGATGCATCCTAATAAAATCCTATTTTAACCAAAATCCTGATTAGGACTGATGGCGATATGATACAAGCAAAGCATGGGGCAGCAAAACAATCTGTGCTTCTCCTTCCTCTAGCTAACTGTTGTTGCTACTTTCTAGTAGAAAAAACATGAGCCTCATATATGTCCTTATGGTAGATAGAGATTTAGAGTGAAAAATTTATCAGAATTCAAGGTATGGCGAGTGCCATACCTCGCCATAAAGAAGCTCCGCCCAGTGGAGATGCACATAGCTCATGAATAATCACCAGATGCTAATTTTCCTAATTCTGTAGGTTTGCTTCAGTAGAGCAGAGAGGGTTGACTTTTTTGAAACATCCACTCTGACTAGCAACTTTGACAATACATCATCACCCTCCTCTGTTACCAGCTAGAAAGGGCTACCTCAGATGTTATAGTGAAGAAAATCAGGTTCTGTTTCCGACCATAGTCAATGACATTTCATCTTCTTGTCCTGTATTGTCTACACACTCCACAGTTCACATGGATGGATTTGGGTTTTTGTTAGAACTAAACATTTACTCCCTCTTGTTGTGGATACATGACATTCCCAACCAGAGGTATGCTTTGTAAGCTCAAATTGGAACATCAAAACTTCCTGACCAGGTGGAGTGTCCACATAGTGCAATTATCTTCCCTTTTCGTTCCTCTGGTCGAACTTCCTCATTATGAACTTGTGAGAAAACATTTGTTCCATCGCATTTGATCTTTCCAACTCCTCCCTCAGTTCATCTAAGAAACTTGTGAAAAGGTAACAATAAATAAATACCATGCCGAAACCCTTTTTGTGTATTATATGCTTGTGATGAGAAACTGATGATTGTTTGATAATTAAAATTCCTGACTGTTTCAATAATTTATCGCTAAGGAGTTAGCCGTAGATAGAAATTTATGGAAACTGGCGATACATGTTCTGGAACCTTGACTTGTTTTTTAACCTTTTTCTCCTTTTTATTTTAATCTGTCATCGCTTTTTTGTTTGGTCGTTGTTGTTTGGGTGCTTCATTCTTTCCTACTTTTTTTCCTACCGTTGATCACTTGTCTTTGGTTGGCTAGTTTTTGATGGTCTTTCAAATTCTATCTTCTTTTTTTGTTGTTTGGATCTTGTTTGTTTGGATCTCTCAGGTTTCATCTCTAGCCTAGCCCAACTTGTTTGGGACTAAAAGGCTTAGTTGTTGTTGTTGTTGTTGTTGTTTCAATAATTTGCATTTAATCCATCTGATATGCTTTCTTCTTTTATTTCCTCTTCTTTTTATGTTGCAGCTATTGCTGAACTTCTTGACAACGCAGTGGATGAGGTCTGTAATATCTTATCGATGAGTACAACTAACTTAACAGTAGCTAATTCTGAAGAATTTTCTTATGTTAATATTTGCATAGTGATGTACTGTCAGTGATTCTCTTCTTATATTTGTTTTCAGATATGCAATGGTGCAACATACATAAAAGTGGATAAAAGCACTAACTTGAAAGACAACAGTGCAATGCTTGTTTTCCAAGGTAATTCGATACAACGTATGAATTTTGAATACTATTAATTTTAATAGGCTGGAGGCCAGATGCATACTCTCTATATTGCCTGCTAACCTACAGCTGATTCACAGATGATGGAGGAGGGATGGATCCTGAAGGTATTCGTCGATGCATGAGTCTAGGATTTTCAACCAAGAAATCTAAGACCACGATTGGCCAGTGTAAGTATGGCTCTGTTGGAATAAGATGACTTGCAACATTGACTAACACTTTTTACTTCTAAAAACATGTATCCCTTGTAAGAGATCTCTTTAGGTGCTTTGATTTTGGAGACCTTCAAATGATGATAGTTCATAGGGTTGTGTTTCTCACATAAATAGAAACAATACATATATTCCATATATCTCTTGAGACCTACACACCATTGACAATAATATCTTAAATTCGACCATTTTTCAAGTTGTTCTTGCCATTTCAATTCCAAATTGTTCAAATTATTTACAATTGTACATGTCTTAGGTTGAAAAGGAGGCCTTTGTCTTTTATTGATTGTTGTTCTGAAACTGTTGTATCAATTTTTTTTGCCTAGGATCTTAGATGATACTGTTTTGGCATAAAAAGCTGCTGTTATGTCTATCTACTATTATTGTCTTACCTTTTTCAACAACACAGATGGAAATGGCTTTAAGACAAGCACAATGAGACTGGGTGCAGATGCAGTTGTTTTCACCCGTGCAATTCATGGAAGGTAACATATTTTATTCAGGATTGATTCTATTTTTAAAGAATTTGTGACACTAATCTTATTGAGCTCCTACAGTAATACCACCTTGAGTATTGGTTTGCTCTCCTACACGTTTTTAAGGAGAACAATGAAAGATGACATAATCGTCCCAATGGTACATGAAATATGTTAAGTGGTATTTTGGCAAATTTTGTCTTTCTGAATCTGACATTTTCCACAACTGTTGTAGCTTGATTTTAAAATCCAAGACAGGGACATTGTACCTTTGGTGTACGGTTCGCAGGGTGATTGGGATAGTAGCTTGAAGATAATACTTGATTGGTCCCCTTTTTCTTCAAAGGAAGAACTTCTGCAACAGGTGATGCACATTCCTTTCAATCATTATTCAGTCCATTCTCCGGTCAATTTTTTTGATTTGTTGTGGTCGTTGATTGTTTTTAACCAGCGCGAATGTAATCTAAAAACAATAGGGTGTGTACCGGGATTGTTTTCCCCTTCTCTTTTTAATATAAGGAAGCATCTCTCCTGCATTTTCAAGAAAAATATTCATATTTTAAAAAAATAAATTTTCACTTATTATTCACAAATGTTAACTACCTTCTGACCCTGCGACTCTGCAAATCCTGTTGACTCAAGTCCTACTCTAGAATCCCATCAGTGTATATGGCAGCCATTATTACAGCTTACCTTGAGACTTAGTCAATCCGATACTTTTCAAACTAATAACTTGATTCTACTGATTCTAGCCAAAGCTATTTTAGTTATTCTTCTGGCAATATTGACAGGCTCATCTTTGTAACATCTTGATTTATATTTTTTTAGAAAATATGCCATATTATTTAATAATATGTTAGTTTCTGACGATGGTATGATAGTTTGATGTCAGATATTAACTCCACAAACAAAACAAGAACATAGTTGGCACATGGGCTAGGTACGAATAGGTTAATTTCGCCTCCTCTACTTTAGCTCACTGTAATGACCCTTAGATTGTTTGATAATTTCCATGCTAAGTTAGCGGAGATACAGCTCTGGGAGGGAGACTTTTTTTTTCTTATAATTGATAATGATAAGAAATATGCCTAGCTAGTTGGACTCTATAAGATATATACTGCTTATAGATGGCAGGTAAACAAAGAGTCTCAATACCCCAACCCCAGCCCCCACCCACCCTCTGTCACAATGAATGGCTACCGGCTGACATTTGAGGTACTAATTGTGCATGAACTACGCATGCTATGGTACGATGCATGGACAGCCACTGCATAACATCAATAAAGACATTTTACTGGATAATACAAATAAGTGGAATATACTAACATATTACATCAATACATCGGGAAGATCTAATATGTATTTTTATCATGACGACACATGATAGTTAGAGTTATTTTATCATTGCACCTTTAGTCATTGTTTCTTTTTCTCACCCCCTCTGTCATTTATGTTTTCTCTCAAAGCTGTTTTCTACTATTATAGGCATTCATGCTTGTTTGTTACTTCTTGTAACAAAGTAATTCAGTTATAATAATCTTTTGAAGCTAACCAATCAAAGTTCTGTAGCAACTGTGTTCTTATTTTCTATATGCATTTATATTGACGCGCGTTAGTATACACTCAGTTTCAGGATATTGGTAGTCATGGAACTAAAGTCGCAATATACAATTTGTGGATGAACGATGATGGCCTTTTGGAACTTGACTTTGACGATGATGATGAGGTAAATGTCCATGAAATATTTTGTTGCAAATATAATTGAATACTTTGTGGTTATATCCATTTTATTTGGTCCTAGCAGTAAATGTTTAATAGTGTATGACAGCTTTGAGAAATGTTATTCCTTGTTCTGGTGAAAATGCATTGTTGCTTTGAAGGCATCTTCAACATGCATGTAGTTCATGGCTGTCGTTTTCCTCTGCAGAGTTCAACTACATGGTTGGGTGTCTGGTAAACTAATGACTGTGATAGAAAATTTAGCTAGGAAAATGCTCTCTCCATTTTTGTATAGGAGTATTAAGATTTGACGAAGTTTTTGAAGTATCTGCCCAATAAATTCTTAGGATACATCGTATTGAGAAGTATCTGAGAAACCCAAATCTATTCTACTTTTGCACACTGAATAGCGAACATGCATAGAGTTTGACTATTTGCTGGTCAATTTTATTAGTTTTTGTTCTTTCAGTTACTAACATCTCATATAAAAATGAACAATGGGATTGCAACATGGTTCCACAATAAAGGTGTCATCAAAAAAAAGAAAAAAAAAAATCTTCCCTACAAGTTCTGCTTCTAAGGGGCCCTTTGTTTTCGTCTTTTCTTTTTTTGCGATTGCCCTTTGTTTTTGTTCAACCCCGCACAGCTCAGCTCGGAGTGAGGGGGTGCGACTTGTAAGGGGCTGGTCTCTTCTTTCTTAATACAAAGATACACAGCTCTCCTACGTATTCGAGAATAAAAAAAAGTTCTGCTTCTGAAACAAACCTACCTGATGCAGTTATATGGTTACCCAATTTTACTGTTAGGCAGCAAAAGATAATTGTTTAGGGTTTTTATTTTGTGCACTTTGCTCGCCGAGACAACTAATGCCCATGGCTCTCTTTGTCACAACTTATTCACATTGTGCCAAACATAATGATTCTGCAACAGTTAAGCAGATTCTCGGGATGGACTAAAAAGTAGAAATAAGGATAAGCTTCTTTCCACCATCCTTCATTTAAGCTGTTTTTTCAACAAGCAGAAGCCATACCAAACAAGACCTATAAGAAACTGGACCTGAATGCACTAATTTTTTAATCTTTTTTTAGTAGGTACTTATGCAGGTGTTCTAGAATTATATGAAGATGATGTTGAATAAGAAATGCTGAGTCCAACTTGGAAAACATGAATGTTTGAAAGTAACGTCCTTACTGTTGCATTTTGCAGAGCAGATTATGAGCAATCACAACTTGAACGATGTTCAACATAGATTTGATTGTTGGACTTCATAGCCATGTTCTATTTGTAATCACAGGAGCCTCCCAATTGTTCTTTTACAGAGAATTAAGTTATTTTCCAATCTCTCTATGCCTAATTTCAGGATATATTGCTTAGAGATCAAGGCAGTGCAAGTGGTGGATTCACAAAGATCCAGAAAGAAGTTGTGCAGCAACATATATCATACAGGCTTAGATTCTCATTGCGTGTAAGCTTTGGTTCTTTGTATTCTTGATTTTGTCCATCTAGTGTGTATATCCATTGTAATATTTTGTTTTTATACACAGGCATATACCTCCATCCTTTATCTCAAGAAGTTCGACAATTTTCATATTATATTAAGGGGAAAACCTGTTGAACAGATAACCATTGCCAATGAGCTTAAGTTTAAGAAAGTTGTTACCTATAAACCTCAAGGCACACATGATTCTCAAGCGGTGAGTAAATCTGTAGGAATAGGTTAATCTGTTTCAATTCCTTACATCTGATAATCAGAAGTGATTCCTTCTTCAGTGGGATGATGTTTTGATATCACAAAACCTTTTCTTACTATCCCCCCCCCCCCCTCGCCCTCTTTGTGTTCTATTGACTTTTCTGCTCTTTTTTTTCTTTACCTTTATTTTCCGTCTTCATTTACTTTTGCTTATCTTTTTGGGTCTTGTCCTCTGGGTTTCATCTCTAGCTTACTCTATCTTGTTTGGTTGGCACCAACAGCCTCCAACTTGTCAAGGTGTGCCATTCAGCTCTACCAAATTTAAGACTTCAGTTTTAGGTACTTGAACTTTCAATATCGGTCACGGACTCACTGTCCAATGTCCCACTGGCACGCCACGTGGCCACACATATACCAACGTGTCTTGAAGTAGATCATCTAACCTCATTGTCATGGGAACCATCACCGAACCAAACTGGAGCATCAATCACATCCTCAAATCTTGACCATCCAACATGAACAAATGGTATTTATTCCTCCTTTGAAGCCCAAGCCACTGACTATCATCCCACTAGAGCTTCCATCACAGTCACCTCCTTGTGCAAATGCTGCTCTGCCTCTATAACATAAGCAAGCTAGCCACCTTGCCCCTCCATGCTACTTGCCTCCACCCCTCCTCGATCCATCTGTCCCCTGTTGACTAAAACGCCATTACCGTCGTCCCCAACTGGACACTCCATTTCGACAGCATGTGGCGAGTTGTAGCTAAGGCCTCTACGGCAACATCGCCTTGTTCGCTTGTGGTGCTAAGATTGGGACTCGACCTCGTGGATGCGTTAGATCTCTATGGCCTCAATCTTGTGGTGGGTCATTTTGTGGCCACTAAAGTTGGAGTTGAGGAGCTGGGGCTCCGTTGCATCTCGCGCTTCATCATCTGCAATAAACCAAAGGGAGGGAGGGAAAGGGAGAGGGACAGGAGGAGGAGGGGGGGGGGGGGGGGTGGAAGCTGAGGGGCTTTCATGTGTATATGCATTGCCATGGACCGTGTGCACGGAGGACCTTGGACCTTTAGTGAGAAAGTTGCAAGACCTAAAACTTGTATAGTTTTCAAGTTTGTGGACATAAATGGCACACCTTGACTAATCAGAGGGCCTCCAGTTCATTTCACTCTATACTTTTTATATATTCGCTTACATATACTTCACTTATAACAGGTAACGGTGAAAATAGATGTCGGCTTTGCAAAAGAGGCTCCTCTTCTGGGCATTTTTGGGATGAATGTCTACCACAAAAATCGTCTTATAATGGTAACTACTCTCTCCAGATCAGGATTTATTTTATTTCATCTGTTATTTTATAATGGTAACAAAAATCTCTCTAGGTCACTCTTGGTTAATACTATGCACCATGTTGCTTAAACCTCAGCCCATTGATACTTTGTTTTTGTTTGCGACTTCATGATCTTTGCCATGTTGCTCGCCTTTTTTTTTCTTCCGAACACATTGATACTATATTCAATCAATGATTATAGTACAGTTATGATCTGAACTGATTTTCTTTATACCTTGTATCTTACCTCTTTGCCAGCCCTTCTGGAAGGTTCTTCAGGAAGGATCTAGTAGAGGGAGAAATGTAGTTGGTATGTTTATTCATATATTTAGTAGCTGCAACCATTATTATTCATGTTATTTCTGTCTGGGATTATACATTTCATAACTCAGGTGTACTTGAAGCAAATTTCATTGAGCCAGCACATGACAAACAAGATTTTGAGAGGACTCCACTATTCATTCGCCTTGAAGTAAGACTTAAGCAAATTATTATTGAATACTGGTAAGTGTCTTCTGCTATTTGGTTCATAATATCCTTTTAGTTTTGCCTATGATAATATTGTTGTATTTTACCTTGAACATATGTGGTGGGTGCAAATTGAGTTGTTGGTTCTCTATCCTCTTGTGTATGAAAATCACATACTTTGCGGCATGGAGTTGGGCATGCTACATGCGGCCATTTGATATCGTTCTGTTTCCTTGAATGGTAATGCGGGTAACAGGTTTGTTTTATTTGCAGGAAAGAAAATTGTCATTTGATTGGTTACCAGCCAGTTGATCCATATTTAAGGTCCAAGTATAAAGCCACCATCAAGGATTCAGGTCTTCCTGGAACTCAGGTTCAGAAGAGAGCTTCTAGTGCCAACAGGACTGGTGGGGCATTTTCATCGAATTTGCTACCAGAGACATATGATGATGTATCCGCTGCTGGCATTTTAGCTAATGGTGCGCAGTCCTTCCTTTCCTGCTCTATTTCCCTTCTTTTCAGGAATAATTTCCTCAGTGCCATTCTAACTTTGCTTAGACCCGTACGTGCCATTCTACCACACATATCAGTGACGCATGTGCATCCCACATGTCAGTGACATATGAGTGGCCAATAAAGGTTTGAGAAAAATTGCAATGGCACTGCTTCTTTTTACTGAGTAGTCTCTACATGTTATTTTTTTTTCAATACCATCAAAGTGCTTCACCTGTGTCCTACTTGAGTTAATTTAGCTGTGTCCAGATTGTTTTTTTTTTTTTTGGGGGGAATGAAATAACTAAGTGATGCTGATTTGGAGCTGTTCTGGAGCAAGTCCAGTTGAAGCTCAATGTCCTAGTAACTGATGGAATAGAATATTGGAAGTGCAAATATTGTGATATGCTGCAATCGTGTGAGTTATTTGAACATAAAGACATGGATACACCAAGATCGTTTTCTCAAGATTGTAGCATATCATTAACATTTGTATTTTGACTATTCTTTACTCCATTACTTATTTAGAATTTGAGATTCAGTGTTTGGTTTGAGAAAACAATGGAACACATTTATCTGATGAACATAGGACTGGAGCATATCAAAACCTTCCGAACGCCCTCTAAGAGAACAACAACCACCACCACCAAGCCTTTTAGTCCAAGTTGGGGTAGGCTAGAGATGAAACCCATGGGATCCAACACAAACAAGACACCAAAAAAAAGGTGATGTTAAATGATTGAAAAAAAGAAACGAACAAACCAAAGGTCAAAAAAGGTGAAGCACCATAAACCAAATTATTGACAAAAATTATGACAGAAGGTATAACAAAGAAAAGAGTTTCCACAAACTTCTATCTATGGCTAACTCCTTAACGATATTCCAATCCATTGGTACCACCCTTAATCTTTCTCTTATGTCGGCATTCTTGATATAGTATCTTCTTGTGTGACCACTATCCAACGTAAACCACGGTTAGCTGTCGGACGCATTTTCTTTTAGTAGGCCAATACTCTGCTCCATATAACATGGTAGGTCGGATCACTGTCCTATAGATTTTGCTTTTTAGCTTTTGTGGCACCCTAGTGTTACATTGGACACCAGAAGCTTGGCGCCACTTCAACCATCCGGCTTTAATTCTATGATTGACATCTTCATCAATATCTCCATCCTTCTGCAACATTGACCCCAAGTATCGGAATGTGTCTTTCTTAGGTACCATTTGACCGTCGAGTATGACATCTCCCTCCTCATGTGTAGTGGCACTGAAACCACACTTCATGTACTCTGTTTTAGACCTACTAAGTCTAAAAGCTTTTGATTCTAAAGCCTTCCTCCATACTTCTAGCATCTGGTTAACCACCATCCTGTTGTCATCCACTGGCACCACATCATCTACAAAAAGCACACACCAAGGGATATCTCTTTGTAAGCCCTCTAAGAGATGTAGGTAAAACTTCCATAACATTGTGTCTTTGATGGAGCAGTTCTAGCATTGCTATGGCATTAACCCTAGATGGAGAGGATCGTCGGTTGTGGAGATGGCAGGAGCCCGAGGAATTTCCTTCCGCCACCTGCTCGGAGACTAGAAATAGGATTGGTTGGTTGTTTCTTTCCAATTGTAAGAGCATCTCCAATGGTCCACTTAATTATGATCCCAAAAACATCAATTTAGGAGCAACCAAAAAAATTTTAGACTTAAATTTTATCCCCTCCTCCAACAGAGTGCGTAAAAATAGACCCTTCAATTTTAAATTGTGCCATGTCAGTAGTTTTTTAATCTAAATTCTAGTGTCTCACATCCTCTCTCTGATCCTAGTCCTAGTCGGTGGTTTAAAAAAGAGTCCGGCCAGCGGACGATGGAATTGGCATTGCCTATTTTTTTCCTATTTCTAGGTAGAAATAGGAAGAATTTACGGGGAGCCAAAAAAATAGGAGCAGGTTTGAGATATCCATTGGAGATGATTTTTTACTCAAATCTCTCATAATTTGATTTAGGAAGTGTTTTAGGCTCTCCATTGGAGATGCTCTAACATGCGCGAATGTAACTCAAAAATAGGCATGTGTGTGTGTGTGTGTTGTGTGTTGTAACGGGATTCTTATCCCGCTTACTTCTTTATACAATGAAACACAACTCTCCTACGTTTTCGAAAAAAATGCAGCAGTTCTTTTCATTAGATCTCGGCCTAGAAATTTGGGGCATACCTAATGCTGCTGGTTGGACTGAGGAAATATATCCAACAATGCTAAAATAAAATTTTTCAAGTGCCTCATATACGTTTGGAACCAAAAGCATATAAAAGGATAACATTAGTTTCAGTCTCCTATTCGTCACATTGATTGCTGGATGAGACTGAACGATAGCTCTACTAGGGGTTTCAATTGAGAAATGTATTATAGCTGCTTTATCACATAGTACTCAGATTTTGTTCTCATTGTTTGCTTCCGTGTAATAATTAATGAGTGAAATGCACTTTAGGTCCCTCCATTTGTGAATGATCATCTAGGTTAGGTCCATGAACTTTTAAAATGACCATCCAGGTCCCTAAACTATTAATGTACAGTCATCTAGGCCCATAAAGTGATCATATAGGTCCCTAAATTTTTCAAGTGATGCATCGTAGGTTCATACCCCTCATTGGACATTTAGATGTGTCATTTGGTGTGCTGCCTGGGTGTTATAGTGGCTCTAACATGGATTCCACATGTTCTATCTCGCATTGGCGAGACCAGCCATAGAGGGACAATGTACAGCACGCTCCCTCTTGCTCACGCAGCAGAGGCTAGATGCCATGTCGTTCGCCCTTAAGATCTCATGACCTGTTAGTCATGCCGTTCCTCCTCGATGAGGAAGTGATGGAATGGGGAAACGAGAGACAAAGAGAGCGCACGAGGGACTGGCGTATCAAGGCCATTATATGATTTCTAGTCAGCATGCCACGTTAAATCTCAAAGAGGGGTATGAACCTAGGGTTTGAAGCTGCAGTGAACCACTTAAAATGTTTGTGGACCTGGATCAGCATACACCAATAGTTTGGGGACTTGGATGGTCACTTTAAAAGTTCGTGGACCTAGATGACCATTCACAAATAGTTTAGGGACTTGGATAGTCGATTTAGAAGTTAGTGGACCTAGATAATCATTCACAAATAGTTTAGGGACCTAGGTTGCATTTTACTCTTAATTATTTCACTTGAAATGGCAGTCTTCATTATAATAGGGTGATTCAGTTCATGATGTTCTTGCTCTCTTGTTAATGTTTTTTACATGGAAATTTCTTGTACTACAATTGGCCAGGTATCCATTCCCAGTCATCTAGTCAAGTGCAAGATTGTATGGCATTGGAAGGTTTGGATGAGGTTTGTACCTTTAGGCTTTCAATTGTATCATGTTGCTCTTGTAGCAGTTTCCTATCCTTGACTCCTGTCATGTTCAAGAGAAAAATACCCTCTGACCACTTGGGTTATTCAAAAGCCTGCACAAGTGCAATAAATTCTGTTTGTTATGTTTGGATCGTAAAAGGCTTGGTTGTTGTTGTTGCATGTTTGGATCCTAGGCATCCATTCTGCTAGAGGTGTGCGCAAGGCCCCTACCTAGCGTGCTAGCTGCAGCCGACTCCTAGAACTGAACATCGCCTTGCCAAAGTGTCCATGCCGGTTTATTTTGCCATCACCGTGCCATTCAGCTGTTCCACTGGGGGTCTCGACCTTGTTGCTCTACTTTGACTGCCCTCCTTTGTTGTCTGCTCTGCTTGTCTTGGATTGCTGTTGGTTGTTGGAGAACATGAGCTGGAGCCAAAACTCATGTGTTTAGTGGGTTCTTGTCAGCTTCATGCGTTAGTGAGCGAGAACAATTAATGTTTTTGTGCGCTAATGCTAAGCTGTGTCTCTGCATTACTAATGTCTATTTTTTTGAGACGTGTCTTTGCATTACTAATGTTATCTAAAGGAGTTAGTCTAATTCGTATAGCACTGTGTGTATCATTTTAGCACTTGCATGAATGTATACACTTTGCATGATAGAGTTTACATTGTCTTCCTAAATCTTGTACAACTTTTGTTGCCTATTTTTAACATTCCTAAAAAAGTGTAATTGACATCTGTACTTTTTTTTCCCTTTTCTTTGCTCTCAGGATGTTGTACAGGTTGGTTCTCATGGTGTTCTGGATCCTAATTTTATTGAGAAGCTAAGTGAAGAAAATATTGCTCTGTTTTCAAGGTAAATTGATTTAATATTGACATGTATCTGGGTGGGATTCAGGATGACATTGTCACTGTATGCAGTTACTGCAACAGTAAGTACACCATTAAATTTGAGACATGTCTGCACGGATTCTGCACAGCAAGTACACTACAAAAGACATAGATTCTGCACAGATCTTTTAGCTACCAATCTTATCTAAATCAAACTTGAGGAATGAATTTGCTTATAGTTTTTTTTTTCTCGTTCAGGATCTATATATCATACTGGACCTATCAATTAAGCTGTATAAATGTTCATAGAAAAATATTATATGCCTTAATGGATCCTGCATACTATTGTTCTCTCTTTTTAACTAGAGAAAATTGGCTATAAAAACGTGAAATTTGCTGCTGGACACTACAGTGAAAAACCTTTACTGCTGAACACTGCAAATGAACTAGACATGGTGTCCAACAGCAAAGATTTTCACTTGAGTGTCTAGCAGCAAATTCCACATACAAATAGTGTCCTGTCGCAAATGCTCCCTTTTAACTACTAAACGGCATGGTGACTTTGCAACACTCTTTACAATATAAAATGTAATCACTCATGTAAGCAATTTTAAAATGTCCATAACAGCATATTGTTTAATCAAATAACTTTGAGTCTGCTTAATCAAACTATTGTGCTCAAAAGTTTCTGTCTGCTTAAAGGAAATTTAAATTGCCACCTGGAAGTTTGGTGACTTTCTGAGTGGCTGCACTTAATCCGACACTTACAGCATGAATATAATCTAAACGAGGTGTGTGTGGGGTGTATTTGTATGGTCCCTAGTTTTCTTTTCTAATATAATAACGTTCAGCTCACCTGCATGTTCTAGAAAAAAAAATGGCACTTCCACTAATCTACATTTTTTTCGGGAATCAATGTACATATGTGCTCATGTCAGTTTCCCTTGTCTTTACTAACATTTAATTCAATTCATGGATTCAGTTTTTTCAATTCGTGGGTTTAGGTAGTAGAATTTATTGTGTAAAGCCCATCTTACAACTCATTATTTGCACATTGAAGTTGACAATATTCTTTACAGACGTGAAGAGCTTCGGCAACGAGACACCCAGTTGAAGCAGACAGTATGCATAACACACATAGCTTGAATTAGCTATCCTCTCTCATTCTGAACTGAATGCAGCTTCTCTGTAGATTGGGGACCTGGAGCATGAACTAGAGGAAACTAAAAGAAAGTGCTGTCAGCTTGCAACCGAGCTGGAGGTACGGAAGAAGCAGCAGCATCTCCCTTTCATGTGAAGGTTAGTTTCCTTACTGCAAAAGTAATGTTTGTTCCCTCTTCTGGGCTTTCCAACTCGTGTCGCCTATTTACTTCTTCAATCTTCAATTGCAAGCTTAATTACTAATATCTTTCAGAAGTACTTTTAAATCATTGTTAGCCACTATAACAATGTTGAGGATGACTGAATTATGCTGGCTAAACTTCTGTTAGTAACGTAACGGAATCTTCATTGTTAGCCACTCCTGTTTGTTTTGAACACATCATCCTGCTTGTTCTGTGTAGGTCTAGAAATCACTTAGGGTTCAAAAACATGAGGCGATTACTTTTGTGTCCCACAACTGGCCTTGTTATAGGAAGTGGTTTGATTATAAACTTTTTTTTTTTGGAATCTGGAGAAATGGGCATTTTTAATGCTAATTCCTATTGGGCATGCTTTAAATGGAGGTACATTGAGATGTGAAACCAAATATTTTTTATTTTTCCTGCCTAGTTCTGGTTTCTTGACTCGGGGAATGGATTCGCATCATTAGCTTGTCATACGCACCATACAATTATGAATTGGCATTAGGTTATCTTAGAACATTTAATAAGTTGAGCGGTGGAAGAAAGAGTGATTGATTGAATATGTTCTGTTTGGTAAATTCTGTGAATGCAACACATGATCATTATGTTTTTTTGAAGTAACATCATAACCTTTAAGTATTTGATATGGAAATATGAGCATTGCAATATTCAATAAAATTCAGCCTTTTAGGAACCTGTTTTTTTTTCTCGAATTTTTTTTTAGGAACCTGTTTTTATGCATCATGGGATAAGCAGATGATTGTTTCTCATTTGAAACGAAAGTGGGGTGGTCCTCTATCTCTTTGGTTGGCTCTCTTGGCTATTCTTTGCAACCCATTCATCATCATTGTTGATTAACCATATGAACATGAGTGCCTGACTACCACAACTCATGTAGGCCAGTTGATGAATAAAAACAGTAATGTGAAGATGGCAACTATAATTTGTTTGTTTGCAAAGATTGCGCATTCTCAAATGGATCAATTGGAGTTTACCTTTTTTTTCTCTGTAAATGCAGAAATCCAGAGCATAAGTCGATTGAATACATGGCAGGGTAACTGATGGCTAACGATGAACAGAAGCTTTCAAGGATAACAAAATTGCTGACGTAGCCTATATCTTTTAATGGTACAGAAGTAGGACGAAAATTCCAATCCCATGGGATACTAACAGAATGAGGCCTCATTCGATTCAGCCTGGAAGGGCTCGAAACGCGGTCCATTCCATATGGAATACTCTGGCCCAGTTTGAAATTAGGCCTAAGCTGGAATGGGCATTGGGTTACACGAAGCCCAGGATGAAAAATGGCCGAATCTAGCCTTTTCTCCCCCTCCTCGGCCCAGAACAAAACCTAATCCCCATGGCTCCGGAGCCTCGGTGTTGCAGCGTGGTGCGGCATGCGGCAACAACGACGCATCGCTGCCCTCCGTGCTTTTCTGCCGTACGTTGTTCTTGGTCCTCCTTCTGACACGTGAAGGCCACCATCCTATTCCTCTCTTCTCCTGTCTTGTTTTGATTTTGACGTAGCTGAGCATGTTAGATTTTGGTGGTCTTGTCTCGATTTTACCTTTGTTGGTGCCCGATCTGCTCGGTTCAAGGACACGGACATAGTGGGCTTCCGCAATGGGGAAAATAAACTCGGCAGTGAGACATGCTAGCCGGTAGTAGACATTGCGGAGGTTTGGCAATAGTTAAAACATTCTTCAACCCGGCAATAGCCATGCTACTATGGTGGTGTTTGGTTGGGACAATTTACACCGTCAATCGCTTGCAGTGTGATTAGATGATGTTGTTTTTCGTTTGGTTCGTTTAGTCCGTGATCTATTCACACCGTAACCGCTTCCGGCTTCAACCAACTTGACTTTCGAGCCTGAACTTAATGCATTGAGTCTTCTTGTAGTAAAAGTCCCGGAGCTTGAGAAAGCAGATACCGCCCACAAAGCCGCGTGAACGGATCCCATCACCCGTAGAAAGCATCGATCCCATCGGGCGGAGGCGCCGTTTCGCTTCGTCTTCCTCGCTTCACACAAGGACACAACGGCGGCCATTGATCTTGCTCGTCTCTCTTGTAGCTTCGCATCCTGCAGCCGCGGAGGATGCGGTGCCTCATGTGAAGTGCTTCGTGTCCGGAGGCGGCGCCCCTGCGTGAAGTAGGCCTCACGTCCGGCGGCGGCAGAGGCGGTGCCCCTGCGTGACTTCGCGTCCGGCGGCGGCGGCGTATCTGCTTCACGTTTCTGCGGCAGCAGCGACGCGTTCTGCTTCGCATCCGGCGGCGATAGTGGCACCGATCCATTCTCGCCGTATCTACTTTGCCATGCCCCTGTGTAAAGGTCTTCCTGTTACAAGATTCGAACATGACGATGACGCTCAGAGGAACGAAGCGACAGCACGCATTCACATTAGGTTGTGTAAACAAACAAAACAAGTAAACGGAGATCCGGTCGCTAGTCACACTGTGAGCCATTAACATTACCATCGCCGTTGCCGCTTCTCTAAACAAACGCCTCCTATATTTTTTCTGGCTTGTGCGCAGGAGCTTGTGCATGGAGAGGCAATAGAAACAGTTGATGGCTTAAATTTTTAGATGTTGTGGGATCCACTTTATTGTCTCCTCCATGCAATAAAACACTGTGAAGTTTAAAACAACTAATACTCACTCTTTAGAGGGCCCACCTTATTACCGGGTTGTGCAATAAACATTGATGTTGCCCTTAGTAATTCACTTTTGAGAGTGATAGCATCATTTCTTTCTGAAGCTGCCGGTGATTCCTTCAGACAACTTGAGCAAGTTAAGAGTTTGATGTCTGGACTGTAACTTCTGTGAGTCCTCAACTCCGTGGCACCATCGTCTGCATGTTCCTTAAGTTCCCAGGATTTGATGCAGTTCCACATTACGAGGAAAAAAAATTAATGCGTAAAATAACAACCGGATCAGTTGATACAAAAATTGTTGACAAGTTTGGCAGTCAAAAGAAGAGCTCTTTCACGCATATAGTATCCCTAATTTGACAGCAAAGTTTCCCTAATTTGACAATCATGGTCCTCAGCCACAGAACCATCTGATCAAAACATCTTGATGCTGACATATCTCTAGATAACCGTCTAATGTCCATATAATTACAAAAGTTGGAAGGCTCATTGGAGTACCTTGATTGTTCCACGGGTACAACCAACCAAATTATGATGAACAAAATCTTGAATCAGACAGCTGTTATTAAAATAATGTGCGATTTTGGATGTTCATGGTTCAATCGAAAGGCACAGTAGCAGTGACTGTTCTATGCCTTGGGTCTGTTAGGATAGAATTAACATTAACGAAGCCGACATGTCTCATTGTCTCCTCCAAATCTAGCATGTAATACTCGTCCAGAAACGGTTCGGTGCTCTTCATTAGAGTGAACAGCACCGGGGATAGTTCCTAAAACGATTTTGAAAGGTTGACAAGTTAATGTGAGAATACTGATCATGATTTAAGTTTATTGGAATACAGTGCGGAAGGTTTACCTGAAGTACTTTAGATTTCGGCTGTAGCAGAATAGGAAATGGAGTTAAATTAGTTGATAGTTTTATATAAGCTTTATATATAGGGGAAGAACCGGAGTTTCTTACTGAATTGTCGGTGACGGCGATGGTCCCTCCTGGCCGGAGTAGTCTGAACGCTTCCTTCACTAATCCGGTTATGGCTCTTGCTGGACACTCATGGCACTGCAGATATTTAGCATTCCTTCGTTAGTGATGAGCTCTATTATCCTGCGTTAGTAAAACCTTAATCCAGTATATAAAGTTACCACGTATGCGAGGGAAACTAGGTCGAAGGAATCCGATGGCAACCCAGTGGCTTCACCATTTGCGTGCACCCAACGAATAGGGTTCTGCCTTGATAGTTTTTCTTCTTTCTGTGCCGCCACTGCAAGGAAATATGGTGATAGATCTAGTCCCTACAAAGTATATATGTACGGAGTTTATGAGCGATTCACTGTTCGAGAAAGCTGAACACTCCAAGCAGCGGCTCAAGCAGAGTTGAGCACTTACGACAGCTTGAGCCGAAGGGAACTTCTCAGCCAGGTATCTGGTGCTAACTCCGACAGAGCAGCCAATGTCCAGAATGTCATTGATCTGACAGTTTAACGAGTACTTGAGGTGATGTTCCTCAATCGCATTCAGCCAGCTTCCACGCACGATTCGGTTCGCCTCTTCAATCGATGGGGCCTCCGGTATGGCTCTCTTCGCAATGGACATCGTTGCAGGTTCAGCCTCTGCTGCAGCCTATAGGTCATTCAGGATAATATAAGTGAGCGAAAAAGAGAAGCTCAGTTCCTTATATACCCTGAAGTTTTTGAGATAAAGTGGTGGTCTTGAAGAAATTTGGAATGGAAACACGCCCTGTACCTTCGTATGGCAAATCAGAACTGCATTTTACATGGAGGCAGAATTGATTAAAAAGAAAACTATGAATAGTAAGTAAAGTGATTACCAGCCATGACAGGTTCCCTTCATCATAGGCATGAAAGGGGTTCAAGTAATCTGGTCAGAGAGAAGTATACAGTAAGAGTAAGCCATTAATATGCCAGTTTATTCAGAATAATCCCTAGTTGTCTAGTTGATCAATAATCGTATTAAATGGTAATGGGATAATTATTTCTATGACACTGTAAAATGCTCCAGTACCTTATATGACATTGCAAAACCAATAATATATTATATGACACTGTATTGCAAACTTAATACTTTCTATAACATTAACACTATAGTTTTAATGAAGAAAATCAAAATACAAATATTTTCTAATTCAAAAATTTTCCAATTTTGTTGTGGTGACATATAAAATCATATTCACAAGTTTTTTTTGGTCCCAGTTCAAATTCAAAACATATTTGAATTTAAAATTCATATATTTAAACCTAATATAAACATTGTTTCAATGATTTAAAATAAATAACTTGTGAAATAATTTGTGAAACTTGATCCAAGCATTTGTTGGAGGTTGTTGGACACTCTGAAATTATATCGACTATGTGTTGTTATCATATTTGTGGAGATCATTTAATAATTTAAATTCAAATTATTTATACACATTATCTTTATAAATTTGATAGCATTAAATAGTTAGCATAATTTTAGAGTGACCATGAACCTCACATACACTTATGGACCAAGTTTCAAAATTTAGTTCAAAGTCTAACTGTTTTCAAAAAATTTAAACAATGTTTATAATAGATTTAAATATATGAATTTTAAATTCAAATATGTTTCAAATTTGAATAGGACCAAAAATAAAAATTGTAGAATATGATTTTATATGTCACCACAAAAAATTAAAATTTTTAAGTTCGAAAAGATTTTAATTTTGATTTTTTATTTAAACTATAGTGTTAATGTCATAAAAAGTATTAAGTTTATAATACAGTGTCATATATGATATTATTAGTTTTGCAATGTCATATAAAATATTATAACATTTTGTAGGGTGAATTATTCCGATGGTAATAGTGAAACCAAACAGCCACAAAAAAGAGCGGAAAAAGGAGCAGTTACAGTTAGGGTAGACGAGGTTTGGGTCTCGGATCCTCTCGAACACCTCGTAAACGTCCGACTCCAGTACTTTCTTCGTCATCTCCCTCCAGGGGATGTTAGACTTCTCCGCCGTCCTACGAAAAGTTCACATTCTGACCAGCTATTCTCCTCCACTGCCAAGAGCAAGTATGCCTGCATAGTACCTGATGATAACCTCACGGGAGGCGAGCTTCATCAGCGAGTAGAGCGGCTTGAAGGCGATGAGCGCGCCCACCAGCCGCGACAACGGCGTTTCGCCGGACCACGCTGGCCGCTCCAGTTCGCCCTCCTGTGGCACCGCAGGTCCGGTCCCGGTCACCGCGGCAACGATGACCACATTGCGGTGCCGCCGGCCTGTGGGCCGCGGGAGGCTGCCACCGGCGTTAGCGGTGGCGCCGGCGCGCGCCGCCATGGTTGGTTGCTTTCCTGGGCTGTCGTTTTTTCGGCTTGTATTCGGTTTTGTTCTTGAGTTGGCTGGGGCGATGGCTGTATTTTTCCCCAGCGTTTGATTGGAGAGATGTATGGATTGTGTTCCTTATCTGAAGGGAAGAGTCGCGGCCAATAAAGCATTGACACGATGACATCCTTAGGCACGTTGAATATTTACCTCTTCTTTTTGCGATTGCGTTTTATATATTTTGTTTAAAAATTAATCCAGTGGGTCGTTTTGTACTGGTTTCCCATTTACGTGCCAGCGTAGAATCACCTGTAAATTATCCGTCCAACACATTGGTTAGCAGGACAAATGAATTGAGAAGGTTCTTTCATGTGGGGAAAAAAAATCCCTACTAGAAGAAATGAACCACCGCCACCCCCCCCTCCCCCCCCGCCCTCTTTTCGTTTCCAAAAGTCATGCATCCAACGTTATCCTGGGGTATATTATTGTTTAAGTAATAATCTGTTAAATTTGAGTTTCTTTCCATCAACGGTCATAGCACTTAGATGTGGATCTAGTGACTATAAGTTATTAGTTGTTTTGTTCTTTGTATGATTATGTATTAGTTATAACAATCTAAGAAATACTAATGAATCGACTATAAAAAATTGTAAATTGTAATAGTTAGATTAAAATCTAGTGGTTGTTAGAATGAACCACTTATTTTCAGTCAATTGAACATTAGACTCTTCCTGTTTTACACCAGTACATCAAAAAGAAAGACATGTATAAAACACATCCTTTTGACGCGGAAATACTACTTATGACACGTCCCTCTAGTGCGCAAGGCGATCTCCTTACTGCTCCTTTTTTTAATTGTTGCAGTTGATTTTTAAGTTGTGTTTAACCCTTTATGCCATATAAAAATGTACATGACCATAAAAATTCTTAAATTGTTAGAGGATAGGACCCAACAACAATAATAGAGATGGGGCACATAAAACATGCGGGACAAGGCTATCTGGCAGCCAGTTCCAACCCTAGATTTTAATGTCAATGAAGGACAACATAGGAAACTAGAAGGGGCTCACAAACAAACCTCCGAAGAAATGAACCGCAAGCGATACATTAACGATTCCCCCTCCAAATAATTAATAGAGTAAATTGCACTGTAGCTCCCTAAACTATTCATGATGTGTCATTTAGTTTCATAAACTCTCAAACTAATCATTTGGGTCGCTAAACTATTTTGTTATATCAAATGAGGTTCAGATCTATTTTTACTTTATCAAGTTAGGTCTATTTTTTTTTGAAAAATCATATGAGAGAAAAAAACCCGAAGGGCCTCTAGCCGGGTGGTTAGCGCGTTCAAGTGACACTTCTCAGGTCCTAGGTTTAATCCTCACGACGCGAATTTTTGATTGAGGATGAAGAAATCTCCATATAATAGTTCATGTTAAAATACAGATTAAGGACCGACCTAAACTCACATCGGTCACAGATCCCAAGATCCTTGTTATAAGGGCAGGGTAAAGAAAGTTCGGTAATTTTTTGACCTGCGTAAGAATATCTTTCCTAACAAAATGTCAGAAAGACGAAGCTGTCCCCTTCGGGTCGAGTTTTTTTTGAGATAAAAAAGTCTATAACAGTTTTCTCTCATACTATAGTGTCTTGAGGACAAAAGCTACGTTTTCTCAGTGTCATACTACTAATATTGAGTTGCAGTGTTCTTCGACGAAAACCAACTATTTAAAAGTGTCATATAACAAATTTTTCTTTTCTGAAATAGTCACAACATATTTCTGGCTTTCAAATGAAATTTGGACCTCACTTGACATAGTAAAAATAGTTAGAGACCTAGATAGTTAGTTTGAAAGTTTATGGACCTAAACGAAGGTGAATAGTCTAAAGAGCTATAGTGTATTTTATCCTAATTAATATATTGCATCACTTACTTTCTGACAACAAGTTGATGAGCATATCCATACACGTATAAACACATCCCCATGTCCGGAGAAAGCTAGACCCAAAAACAGTCCAAAAGTTTCAGAGAAAGGGATGAGGACTCCATGCATGATGCGGGCATTTGAGCTGCGGAACACACTGAAGGAGGAAGGAGCTGAAGGATATAGCGTGCATAACACCACCTGCATCACTGCCGCGCGGATAGAACCTGAGGCCTGGTGAATGGGCAGGACTGACACAAAAAAAGTGACTTTCCTTCCTCTATACACCCTATGCTTCAGAAATTGGATCCCAGTGCATGTATAAAACACATCTGAATCTTTAAGGATCAAGTGACCGAAGGGGGAAGGGGGGGGGGGGGGGTTAATATATAACACTCCACTAAAAATTTTTTCTATCGAAACTACTGCTGTTGATCACCAAGGCAACATAACTCGTAGCATGCTACTGATATATGAAGATCAAGCTCAAGCCCACAACTAGCATGGGGAACCACAGACAAACATATTAATACCTCTTGCAAGGTATGTAAATGCGAAGCTCAAGTGCAAGTAGAGCAAGAGCGAGAGAAAGAATGCTCATGAATTTTTTTCCGAGGTCTCGGAAGGTTGGAACCTTTCCCTACTTAGTGGACCACTCCCGTCGAAGTGTTGGTCCCTCCCGCTGTTCTTAAAACGGTGTCCTTCAAGGTGCGCTCCATTTCCTCTTGAGTACGTGATGCCCCCTCCCCCCTAGGGCACGATCCACTCTTGAAGTGCGATCACGGGCTCACCCAATGACCTCACTATCCTTGAGTCATGTCACGGGCGATCCTGACTGTCCTGCCAACACTTTCTCTAAGGACAAGCCTCTAATGCTCGGGTGCTCCACTAGTGATGCCCCTTTGAATGGAGAGCTCAAATCGTGTACAAACTTTGTTAAGTCTTCCACTAACTTCAAGTAAGTTCAACACCAACACCTAGCCGCTAGGCACCGTCAAATCCCAAGAGTAAAGCTTGAGGCCCTCACTTGATCTCCTTCTAAGTTGGTAACCTCACATGATGCACACATAGCTCAATTTTGCGGTTCCACTCCTTGATCTTCATCTAATAGGCATGGTAGTGATCTTGTGTGGCATGGAGTTCCAAATATGTATATGGCACTTCCCCCGAGCTCCAGCAACCTCAAACGACCCGTTAAGCAGGTATATATAGGCCAGCACCAAGATAGAGCCGTTCAAAAATGAGAAACTAGCTGTTACAGCTTTTCCCTTTAGTCACCGTATGGTATGGTGAGGTCACCGTACAGTACTGCAACCCTTTTGGCAGTCCTCGGTATTTTGGTCATAACTTACTGCTCCGGACACCGATGGAGGTAATCTACCTATGGATGGAAATTGTTCTCAATTCCTCACACCTTTTCTGTACTGGACAAGTGCTGATTCGACCATCTTGAGGTCATTATGGTTACCGTACCATACGGTGACTCTGGTGGCAGTCTTCGCCTCCGAGCTCAGATTTGGCGATTGACATATAGATGGAAAGGTATTTAAATACCCTACAACTTTGCTGTTATAGAGAAGTCCTGATTCGTCGATCTTCAAGCCCATATAGTCACCGTATCGTATGGTACCTACCTAGAAATCGTACGGTGACATCCTTTGTCTTCAATCAAGGCCTTCTCTGGAAAATGGTATGGTGATCTCAGAGTAAGTTACGGTGATAAAACCTCATTTTATCCTTTTTGCACCCTCTTTGCACCATTTCTAGATAATGTTACGGTGACTACACCGTTTCTCCTGATTCACTGTTTCAGCCATACCTTTTCCATCCGAACTTCAATTTTCTTAATCTTAGACTTGTTGGAAATCTTGTGAAGGGCTCTATGATTAGCCACTGAGATCTCGAGCTCAACACCATTTGATAAAACCTCAAACTCATGGGACAAATCCAATTCATTCTTCTCTTTGCCTCGACTTCGATCATTCAACAACTTGGGTCTTCCATTTGTCTTCTAAGACAGCCAAGACTTGTGTGCATCTTAACATTGTGAACAACCCAAAAGAAACTAGATGAATCTACGAATCCCGAGGCACTCGTAATAGTACGTTTTTCCTGTTGACTCAAGACCTATTTCTACACTAAGTGTTCTTCAACACTTAATTCTAGCAAGTCTTCATCTTGATCCACTTCATAGCGATGCTCCATGGAAGACACTTGATTCAATCATTATGCTCAACTCATTGTGACTTCCAACTTCATTCTCTTGCAACCATTGAGTTGTTTGGCACTCCGATGGTATATTACTACATCCATGAGAGTCTACACCATGTGTACGAGCAAACCTTGTTAGTCTCATCCATCATGTTGACATCATGGGTTGTTGAAGATAGCCCATTGTAGAAGTTCTGGATGAGAATCCACTCATCCATGATGTGGTGAGGGCAAGCCAAGAGGTAGTTTTGGAAGCGATCCCACGCTTTAAAGATGGTTTCATCAGATGTCTACTGGAAGCTTGAGATTCTACCATGAAGGGCATTTGTTTTACCCATCGAGTAGAACTTGGCGAGGAACGCATTTTTGAGCACTTCTCCCAAGTATCCACAACACTTCTGTTGGCATAGAACCACTGCTTTGCTCTCCCAAGAAGAGAACAAAAATAATCAGAGTCTAATAGCTTTAGGCTTGACCCCTTTGATAGTTAAGGTGCTGCGGATCTCGAGGAAATGTTGATGAGCGTTGGCGTCCTCATTGGACTTCCCACATAATGGGCTGTGTTAGTTTCATGAACATTGCCCCAAAGGTATGGATGTTTTGATGATTGAATGAACATGATCTCACTTGTTGAGTGCATGACGCGGACCCGCCTCGAAAACTCAGTCCGGGACTGATCCCGCATTCTCGCCGGGATCCTGTTGGGCAATGCTCGACGAAGCGAGCATACACATGGTACAACACAGGCAGGATAAACAGCAATCTTTTGTAAGATAAGAGAATTTAATGCCTCATTGTCTCATAATTTAAACATTTAGGTCTTACATCAGAGTACGAATGAGTTTTTAAAATAAAAAACAACAGCGGAAGACTAAGACGAGTATAGACTCCAACTCTCATGGTAAAGCAAAAGCATGAACCGTGCCCAATGGCATCATGCTACTAGCCACTTCAAGATTCACTGTGGCGATTCACAAAGCTCCCGCAGGAGGTTCCCGACCTCCGGATGAGATTCTTCCCACTGGATGCCCTAATCCTGGGTATGCACGTCGGCGCCTGAAAACCACGTAATCGCAAAGCATGAGCTTCTAAGAAGCTCAGGGAGACTGACCCGTCAAATTGGCTGACTACAGCCGACACCTAGAGAAGTTGGCTAACTCAGGGAGGGTTTACCTTGCAAAACGGACTCGCATAACCTGAACTATTCTTGGTCCAATTTTATCGCAGGTTAAGTGATTAGAATGGTAACTTTAGTTGGCACTGATCTAATCAATCATAACTGAAGTAATATACAATAATAATCATCATAAATTCATCCTCATCATTGTATCTCAACTTTCTTAATTGTAATGTGGTGCGTTTCACGAGTGAACTGACAAACTGGGAGTGATAGCGGTTCGAAACGATTTTATACCCTGCAGGGGGAAACCTAATCATACGACACGTGCGCGTCCCAGACCCGCATGTGGCAACCGTTCACACCAGATCCTGCAAAGTCAAATCTCTTCTATGCCTGCCTTAGCAGTGCCGCATCCCACCAGAACACACGTCCCAGACGGTTTCTACGGAGTTCCCATGCTGCCCACCCCAGATCGTCTCTGAATCAGACACCGTAGGGCAAGTTCGACTTTGCAATCACTAGGCTACGTAGGTTTACTAGGCTCCATTATACCCAGCATACGATTAGTACATTCAAAGCTCGATCAGACTCGGACCACACGGATCAGACAAGACTACGGTCACCCTAGACTCAGTCTAGTTGCCGACCTACTTGGTACCCTGTCGGACCCTCCAATTTTATCTTTCCTTAATCATCCATAATCAGGAGCCATATATTTCATGTGAGAGTTTCAATCAAACCCTACAAATCGCGAGCAGCGTACTCTGTGCTCGACTTCTACTGTTAAGGATCGCTAAGCATAGCACACTAATATGGTCACCTATACCAATTTACCGATGGGGTTGCCTGTGGAAACAGATGCAACTAGGGTTTCATTCAACTCCTAGAAACTTAAATGCACAATCGGGACACATAGTTATAAAAGAAAAACGTTTAAAACTGGGTTGTGCACCGGGGCTTGCCTAGTTCTCCAGGGTTGATGTCGACGGCTTCTTCGAGGATTGACGACTCCGGGTCGACCGCTACTTTGTTCACTTCAGAGTCTACATGATGCAACATGAATAGGATGAGTTAGGATGTAATATCATGTTTTCATCATAGTTACTACAGTATTTCACTACCACTTAGAGGCTTAGGGTTAACCTTAATTCCTCGACTTCGGCATTTTATTAAAGCTTTTATTCTCATTGAGTTGGACCAAAGTGAAACTTCAGAGTTGACCAGGAGACTAATTTTATTTTATAGTGTTCTCTGAACTATGAATTTTAAAATTTGATTGAGGTTAAAATGATTTGCCTGGATTTTATAAAAATTCAGCAAAGTTTCTATTAATTAAATTTATAAAATCAGAATTAAATACTAATTCTTAGTGTAAAATCATGAAACTTGATGTAGATACTAGTAAGCACCAAAATCTAAAGTTTTGCGTTAGGGTTTTGACTTTCGGATGACTTTCGTAATGTATTGTTGAAAATGGCAAATTAGATTGGCAGTTTGGAGTACTTTTAATGACATGCATAGAATTTGTTGAGATTAAATCCTGAGGCAATTACAGAGGCTGCGAACTACCCTGAGACAGTTCTGGTTCAAAGTTCAGCTCTAGCACTGTTCTGGAACTCCAGTTAAAATTCAAAAACAGAAAAGGTCCACCTAATTATTCAGGAAGTTCCATGAACATTTTTTGAAAGTGTGTTTTAGCAGAAAATTAGATTACTTTACAAGGATTCTAATAAAGTTTTGTTTGCCATTTTTAGATTTTCCCTTGATTTGTCACGCATTTTACAAAGCGGACTAGAACTAATGAAATTGAATTATTATTAAATTGGGGTCACTATTAATACACTTTAGGGAATTAGTATTACTTAGATTATTTGTACTATTTGGAGATTATTAATGATGGTCAAGAGAAGGGCCTAGCTTATGCTCATAATCCTAACTATTCCTATAGGGCATGTTTAGGAGGCTTGTCGTTAATGGTTGTTAAATCATTTGAATTGCCACCCGCACTAGATCTCTAATTAGGATGACTATTAGGATTAAGGTCACTATTAGCCTTAAAATTACTTATATTTAATTAGCAGCTCTTAGAGGATGGGTTGGGGCAGTGATGTTATTAGCTTTAAGTTTGATAATATTTACTTACTATAGTTAGATGATTATTAGCATTATTATTACACTTATTGTTCGATCTTATCAATATTTTGTTATTGTAAAATAATAACCATGAAGGTAATTGTTAGTATTGACATTAAATTTTTATTACTACAGAGAGTTTATTAGTTATGCAATCTATTAGTATTAAACTATGATTAGTGCCAAACTAATCGATAGCATTAGTGTCAATATCTTTTTATGACAACGAGATTAAAACCCAAACAACTAATCAGAGGAAAGACAGATAAATAATTAAACATGGTGATTAAGATTACTTGGGTTACATAGGCTGTCATTAGGGCTTAATTGAACTTTGAATGAATTTAATTGGTGATCATTTACTTGTTTAAGATTAATACTTTGGTGAAGATTTAGGTTAAGTTTATTCGTTAGTTCGATTAATCACTTATGCCCTCTGGTATTTCTCCTTAGGAAGAACAATGTAATTTAACTATGAAGTTAATAATAGTGTATACTTAATAACTACATACTTAAGCAACCTTTAAATTAAGCATTCAACTAACATGTCAACACCTTGTTTTTGACATTAGGATCGTGAATTATTTTTGATTTTCTATGAATTATTTTTGATTTTCTATGAATTATTGAAGTTTCTATTGAATTTTTACACAAAAGGAAAAAGAATAGGGATGAACCCTAACTAGGGCTTACGCCCTAGCTCACCGGAGCCGTGGCGCGCGGCGGCGCGCGCTCCTGCCGGCGATTAGGTGGCTCGGGAAGGGCACCACGGGCTTGAGCATGATGCGGGAAAGGTTGGGGACAAGGTTGGACGCGGGGTTTCTCACTGGAGCAGCGCAACGGCGAGCGGCGGCGGAGCTCGATGTCTGGCGAGGTGGCGGGGACGAAAGAGGCGACTAGGAGCTCGGAGATGATGCCTAGGAGCTGCGCTGGGGTTCCAGGGTTCTTGGCATCAAGCAACATGGCCACGAGGAGGCTGCCGACTGCTCGGCGACGGCGGGCCAAACAGGGGAGCTCACGGCGGCGATGTTCCCGACGACCTGGAAAAGGGACAGGGCGAAAGGGGGCATCCATGGGCTGCGCAATGATATGATGAACGCGATTGAGAAGGTTTCAAGGAGCGATTTGGAGCATACCCCGGTCTTCACCGTGCGCCCCTCGGATGTCGGCGTTCACCGGGGTGAACAACTTGCGTTCTATCGATTGGGCCGGCCATAGGGGCAATTGCGAGCCCTATGAGCTGTGCACGGATACCCGGAACATGTTTGGCGACGTTCACCTCTCTAATCTGGGGTAGAGCGAGGACCTCACCGTCGAAGTGCTCGGCGGGGGAGAAGAAGCAGGGGAGAAAGGGGAACGGCGGGGCGCGGTGCTATGGAGGAGAAAATGGAGCGTGAGGGGGAAAAGAAAGAGTTCCGGGTGTATCTAAATGCGCTGGAGAGAGAGAGAGAGGGAGGGAAGGAGCGTCACCGATTGGTGCTTGCGGCGAGGTGGGCAGTCGGGTGTAGTGTAGCGGCGCGGTGGTTGGGGGCGCGGGTGGCAGTGGCATGCACAGAGAGAGAATGGCGCGGTAGAGAGAGGAAAAAGAGAGAGAGAGAGAGCGGGGTTCCTGCCGGAGATGGGACAGGACGGCTGTGAGCCGGCGTCTACCGTGGGGTGCTACGGCGCGCTGGTTGGCCGCTGCAGCGGTGCGGCAGATGCCGGTTCTCCTTCTTTTTTTTTTTTGAATTTTGCAATAACTCCACTCTTCCTCTTTCAATTCAAATAGAAACGGCACTTCCTAGATTTGGAAAATTTTGAAAATTTTTGTGGGTGCTAAGTGAAATATTTGGAACAACTTCTATTTCTGGATCAAGTCCTGATTCGGTCTCTAAAAATTCATGAATTTCCAACTAAAAACAAGTTTTGTTTGAATTGTTAGGAGTTTAAATCTTTTCTAAAAATTTTGATAAATCTCCAAAATTCTATTTTGAAGTGAACTTAATTCCCGTGTAAAAACATTGGTAGGGGTATATGGGACTTCTGATGGGTTTCAAAAGTCATGATGTGATCTTTACCCGTTAAGGAATGATTTTTGTACTGTGGTTCGAAAGCTCCTGATCGGGTGAAAGTGTTCGAAATTTCACCAAAATTTGTGGAGTCTAATGGAAGTGTTTTAAGCAACATTGCTCATGAGCTCAAGTGCTAGTTTTGCTTCAAAGTGCAAGAAGTCCTTTTTAGGGTTTACGATTTGTAGATGACATTTTAAGTGACACCTGGGGTGTCACAGTGCAACTCTTACTACCATCTACAATCTCAAGAGTGAAATGCCTCGGCAAATGTTGATGACAACTCATGTTGAGCCTATGATGAGTACGTGGTTGAAGAATGGATCAAGATCTTGGAGCATGGTGATCAAGTTAGGAGACCTTGTGTAGCTAGGTTTTGAGTCCATAGGAAAAATCGGTACTATTAAGGGGGGTTGGGATGTCTCGCTATGTCTCACTAGTGTAGAGGTGATGGACAACGTGTGTGAAGGTCCCACAGCACTTGGAGAGCAGCTAGGAAGCCGAGGAAGACGATTTGTCAAGCTTGGAAGCAAGGATGCAGCAAAGACATCAAATTCCAGTTTCAGTAGAATCGTCGTACCGTACGACGGTATCGTCATACCATTCTCTAGAAGAACTAGAAATCGGGGCTGGCCAGGATAAAAGATTCATTGTACCATATGACGGTATCATTGTATCATTTTCCAGAAGGTCTGGAAGTTGGGCCAAGCTAGGAGGAGAAGAGTCATCGTACCATACGAGAGGGTTGTTGATGAGGACATCGCACCCATGGTTACACACAATCCTTCTCCCGCTACGACAAATGAAGGACCAATCACTAGAGCTTGGGCACGACAATTGAATCTAGAGGTGAGCTCGTTCTTAAGTACGAGTTTATATGTTACTATAGAGAATAGATTGCTACCTAATGATTATATTATGATTAGAAATCATGGAGAGGTCAAGGAAGGCCCTGGAGACCAACTTCAAGTTGGACAAGGACGTCCAAGCCAAGTAGGAGATCCAACTCACGTCGACTTCGAATCCACCTCGGAGTCCAGGAGCAGTCCATACTAAAAAGGGTGCCCAGGTCGCATACGGACTCTGTTTTAGGTGATCTACCACTTCATGGAAAGAGGACGAGATTATCTTTCCAATGGAACAAGTCCCACTTCATCGAAACATTGGACAGTCCAGAATCTATCAGGGTGCTGCGACACCGACTTTGGGCCGGTTGGCCTTGTACCGAGTTAGAGTCCGTTAGGGTTGTGTCTAGGGGATTTCCACGTCCCCAATTCCTTTATAACCAGCCGTCACCCCACCATTAAGGTTCGGGTTTTGCTGAGATTGTTCCTGTTAAAGACAGTGTCGCCGTTTCATCGGTTTGTGAGACCCCAACTTTGTGAGTTTAATCTTCATCTGCAATTTGGTTGCTTTCTACTTCATTCTTGCTTGTGTTCTTTGATTCACAGGCAAAGACTAGCCTTCTTGGCGAGGTCGTCCGTGTTCACGCGGGTGATAACCAGAGGAGACGTGGTGCTGCGATTGCGGGGTTCGGAACGTGCTGTTCGGAAGCCGGATCGATTTGTGTCACGACTCCGCCCAAATCGTTGATTATCAGAACCTGTAGGAAGATCGGGACCCCGTTCCCATCAAGTGGTTATTAGAGCTTCAGGTGTTCCTCAGGTTCGCCATTGTTTACCCTAGTTCCTTATTTTTGTGTCGTCCTATAGTCCATAAAAAGCCAAAAACAGAATTGTAGTTTTAATTTACATCCTGTCCAAAATCGTGTTTAGCCTCTGCATATTTCAATTTTAGAGTCCGTAGTATTGAGTTTGTGTCCTTAATCGAGTCTTGTTGCTGGTTTAGATCACCTCTCGTTACAGTTTTGTTTTGCTTCCGCCGCCTTGTGTCGAACCCTAGCCGTCAATTTTTTTCCCCACCCAGATCCCACCTCTTCGTTTGTTGTGTCTGATCTGTTATTCACTAGATTCACACGGGTTGATCATCCATCACTAATTTTCACCTTATCCAGAGCTTCCGCCGCAAAATTCCACCTTTCTTTTTGTGCTACCCTAGTTTGTTTCAACGCCAAGAAAGAAAAACGCCTGACATAGAGTTTAGTTCTGCCATTATTTCGTTTTGATCTGAAAATTTGTGTGGTTAGCTTTCACATGCTTGAGTTGAGAAAAAGAAATAATACAAAAAAAAGAGACAGAAGTACTGTGATTACTTCTAGTGTTAAAAAAAAAGAGAAAAAGAAAAAAAAAGAAATGAATTGATAAACTTTGGTTGGAACACTCAGTGTTGTTTTATGCTTGTCCTGAATTTAATTTTCCTTGCCTATTGACCTTTGTTGCTGTTTCCCTACACATGTTCTTTGACCACGTATCATAACTGACATAGGACGCTTTAGGCCAGCAACTAGGACCAATACTTTGGACATTTATTCAATATTACTATCCGGTTTTGGTTTACGTTCCACTTACATATATATTAGCCTTCCAAGCTCCATTTAAACCTTCTGAACAGGCACGGATTCTTAACCTTGTAACCGCCGGATCACTTCTCCAAGGTATCTTTGCTTTGTGTTCGTTTAGATCCTTACAAGAACTTGGTTTGAAGCTTCCTTTTGCTGTCCAGGAGTGCCACCGTTCTCACAGTAGTTGATAGCGATAACCTTTGTCGCTTTTCTCTGTGTTTTTTGTTTCTTTCATCATGTCAGGTACCGAGTAATCTAGAACTCCGGCCGACTTCAACGAGTGCGTCAGCCAAGATCAATTGCAGGGAGCAATTACCAAGGCGCTTGAAGGCATTGATGACAAGATCACTGAGACCATGACAAAGACCCTCAATGACCTGCACATAGGAACAACTCTCCAAGGCATCACCACTTAGCTGGCCGCAATTTCAACGCGGCTTGACAATTTGGAAAGGCGTTCAGCTCCAGGGAACAACGACGACGACGAGGACACCGTCTACAATGACGACGACCAGAACTCACGCCTTCGACATCGCCTACACAGAAACCGTCAAGGTATGGGAGGTAACAACCAGCATCGACCTCAGGACGATCCCTTTGCTAAGGTGAAATTTTCCATACCCTCCTTTTCTGCTTCATATAATGCTAATATATATCTAGATTAGGAGATGATGCTTCAACAAAAATTTGAGACTCACCAAGTCCCTGACCAACATAGAGTTAGGCAAGCTTCTAGCGAATTTAAGGACTTTGCTATTATTTGGTGGATTGGTTTAGCTGCTGTACAACAGTTGCCTGCTACTTCGGATGAATTAAAAACTGCTATGCACGATCGCTTTGTGCCTCCTTCTTTTCAGTGAGACATGCGTCTCAAACTGCAGCGCTTAGAGCAAGGTAGCATTTCGGTCCAGGATTATTATGCTGAGCTGTAGAAGGGCATGATGCGTTGTGGTGTAGTTGAGGATAATGAGGATAAGATCTGTCGTTTCTATGGGGGGTTGAGGCGTGAAATTCAGGACATTGTTGATTATAAGACATTTAACACTGTCAACCAGTTGTTCCACCTTGCTATGCTTGCAGAAAAGGAATTGCAGGGACGTCAGGAAGCTGCAAGAACGTCAAGAACCAGAGCACCGCGTTCTTCTTCCAGTTTTTGTTCACCTCCTCCACCAGCAAGCAAGCGACCTTCCACTATGGCCCGCCTCCCTCGACACATCCTGCGGAGTCTTCTAAATCTTCTGTGCAGAGACCGGCCAAGACTTCGCCTTCCACTACATCCACGGGGCGCACCTCTGGCATCCAGTGCCATCGCTGTCTTAGACTTGGGCATGTGCAGCGTGACTGCCCAAGCAAGCATGCCTACATCGCCACTGATGACAGAGGTACGAGAGTACATCCGACATTGAAGATGCGGAGGACGATGCTCCGCAATCTCCGGACAGCGTTGTGCTCGGCAACCACGACGCCTCCGTGTACCACTCCATTGTTGTTCAACGCGTCCTCAATGCGCAGGTAAGCGGACCGTATGAGATCCAACGCCATAACTTGTTTTAGATTGAGTTCGTGATGAAGAATCGGTGGGCACGTGTGATCATTGACGGGGGCAGCTGCAACAACTTGGTGAGTTCTGATTTGGTCAAGAAGCTCGGCTTGACCACTCGACCACATCCACGTCCATACCATACTCAGTGGTTGAATGACTCCGGCAAAGCTAAGATAACACAATCGTGTCGCGTTCCTTTTTCCCTTGGTACTTGTAGTGATTCTGTGGATTGTGATGTCATTCCTATGCAAGCATGCTCTCTTTTGTTGGGTCGTCCTTGGGACATGATAATGATGCTTTGCACCATGGTTATAGTAATAAGTACACCTTCATGCATAAAGGGAAGAAAATTACTTTGTTACCCATGATACCTGCTCAAATTATTGAATCTGATAGGGAGAGGGCTGCTAATGCTAAACAACCACCTCATGCTAAACCTGTAACTCAGCAAGATATCACTTTGAAATCCCCTATCATGCTTGCTACAAAATCTGACCTTGCTGAAATTTCTGATGGTACTTCTCCATGCTATGTTCTAGTGTGCAAGGACGCCTTATTTTCAATGGATAATTTGTCTTGTACATTGCCACCTACGGTTGCTAACCTTTTGCAAGAGTTTCACAATGTTTTCCCTAATGAGATCCCTCCAGGACTGCGACCCATTCGAGGGATTGAGCACTAGATTGACTTGATTCCTGGTGCAAGTTTACCGAACCATGCAGCGTAACGAACCAACCTGAGGAGACTAAGAAATTCAGCGCCAAGTTCAAGACCTTTTAGACCGCGGGTACGTACGTGAGCGCCTTAGTCCTTGTGTTGTTCCTGTTCTTTTGGTTCCGAAAAAAGATGATTTATGGCGCATTGTGTAGATTATAAAGCCATAAACAACATTACTATACGATGTCGTCATCCTATTCCTAGGCTAGACGACATGCTTGATGAGTTATGTGGTGCTATAGTTTCACTAAAATTGACTTGCGTAGTGGTTAGCACCAGATTTGAATGAAACTCAGTGATGAATGTAAAACTGTATTTAAAACTAAGTTTGGATTGTTTAAATGGTTAGTCATGCCTTTTGGTTTAACTACACCTAGCACTTTCATGAGCTTAATGCATGAAATTTTATGTTCATTCATTGGTAAATTTGTGGTGGTTTACTTTGATAATATCTTGATATATAATAAGTCTATGGCTGAACATATGGATCATCTACGTATTATTTTCTCCGCCTTATGTGATGCATGCCTGCTTGGTAATCTCGACAAGTGCACCTTTTGCACCGATCGAGTCTCTTTTCTTGGCTATGTTGTGACTCCACAGGGTATTGAGGCTGATAAGGCTAAGTTGGAGGTGATTGATAGTTGGCCTACACCCACAACGGTTTCGTACGTGAGAAGTTTTCTTGGCCTAGTGGGATTTTATCGCCGTTTTGTCAAGAAATTCATCACCATGGCCACACCGCTGATTGACTTAACAAAGAAGGGTGTTACTTTCCATTGGGGGCCATACTTGGGAGAAGATGATGAGCTAGAGTTGAGGACAACTCCGCTTCAAGACGGGGAGGATGATGAGGACATCGCACGCATGGTTACACACAATCCTTCTCCCCTACGACAAATGAAGGACCGATCACTAGAGCTCAGGCATGACAATTGAATCTAGAGGTGAGCTCATTCTTAAGTACGAGTTTATATGTTACCATGGAGAATAGATTGCTACCTAATGATTATATTATGATTAGGAATCAAGGAGAGGTCAAGGAAGGCCCTGGAGACCAACTTCGAGTCGGACAAGCACGTCCAAGCCAAGTAGGAGATCCAACTCACGTCGACTTCGAATCCAACTCGGAGTCCAGGAGTAGTCCGTACTAAAAAGGGTGCCCAGGTCGCATACGGACTCCGTTATAGGCGATCTACCACTTCATGGAAAGAGGACGAGATTATCTTTCCAATGGAATAAGTCCCACATCCAAATTCCTCCACAATCCATGGAAATCATCAAAATATTGGACAGTCCAGAATCTGTCAGGGTGCTGCGACACCGACTTTGGGCCGGTTGGCCTTGTACCGAGTTAGAGTCCGTTAGGGTTGTGTCCAGAAGACTTGTACGTCCGCAATTCCTTTATAACCAGCCGTCACCCCACCATTAGGGTTTGGGTTTTGCTTAGATTATTCCTGTTAAAGACAGTGTCGCCGTTTCATCGGTTTGTGAGACCCCAACTTTGTGAGTTTAATCTTCATGTGCAATTTGGTTGCTTTCTACTTCGTTCTTGCTTGTATTCTTCGATTCGCAGGCAAAGACTATCCTTCTCGGCGAGGTCACCCGTGTTCACGCGGGTGATAACCAAAGGAGACATGGTGCTGCGATTGCGGGGTTCGGACGTGCCGTTCGGAATCTGGATCGATTTGTGTCGCGACTCCGCCCAAATCGTTGACTATCAGAACCTATAGGAAGATCGGGACCCCGTTCCCATCATTTGTCGTACCATTGGAGCTGTTGGAGCTGAGCTGGAGATATAGTCATCGTACCGTATGACGGTATCGTCGTACCATTCTCTAGAAGACTTATTTCAGAGTTGAGTTCAAGAGTTATAGTCGTCGTATGGTATGACGATTGACTACTGTGACACCCCAGGTATCACCGCAGAATTCACCGACAATATCATAAACTCTAATAAGAAATGTTGTTTGACACACTCCAAAGAACCACTTTTTGGCAATAAACAGAACACTTTTGTTAAAATCCAGTAGTTTTAACTAGCAGTAGCAAAATCCTTCTTTAACAAGAACGAATTCAAACCCCAACTCGAAATCCAACTAAAATATTATGCAACCCTAGCAATATTTTTACATGAAAATTAAGCTCACTTCAAAATGGAATCTTGGATATTTATTCAGAATTTTTGGAAACTATTTAAGCCCCTTAAAAATTCAAACAAACTGGAATTTAGTTGGAAATTCAAGGAATTTTAGAGACCAAATCAGGACTTGAACCTTAAATGAAAGTTGTTACAAATAAATCACTAAGCACACACAAAAAGTTTCAATATTTTACAGGTTCGGGACTTGTGGGTTTCAGTTGATTATAGCTCAGGGTTTTGTAATAAAAAAAATATATCAAATCGTCCCGCCGCCACGGTGGCCAATCTGGCCATTGCAGCGGCGTAGCCGGAAGGGCGCTGGCCGGCGCCCCTTTTGGAGCCGAGAGTTCAAATCAACAGGGATCCAGCCGAATCTTTCCCTCTCCCTCTCCCTCTTTCTCTTTCTCTCTTCCCCTTCTTCTCTCTCCCGCGCCGCTCTTTCTTCTCCACGGCACGCCACCGCCACCCTTTCCCCAATCCCCGGTGCGCGGTCTGCCACCACTCCACCTCTCCCTTTCCACGGCAATTTAAGTCACGCACGAGTCCTCCACTCCTCCCCACATCTCTTCCCTCCTCCACGGCGCACCTCTTTCTTCCCTCTTCTTCCTCCTTCGCTCGACCGCCGCCCGCCATTGCCGCCCGAGAGCTCTGCTCAGTGAGCCACACGTCCGGCCACTTCTAGTTCCCAAAACATTGCCAATTGAGTTCGCCATGTTCCAGCATAGCCCACCGAGCTCACCCTTGTTTATTTTGCAGCTCGGGTCGTCGGGAAGAAGTGCTTGCCGAGGCTCGCCATCGACCTCCACGGCGAGAGCTACCTTCCAGTGAGAAATCGCCACCGTTGTGCTTATGCCAAGCGTTCCCGGGGCACGTAGGAGGTTAAGTCTCGGGCGCCGTCTTGCACCACCGCGATGGCACGGTCTCACCGGAGCCCCGCCGGATGCCGCCTCCCTTGTTTTCGCCCCCCCCCCCCCCCCCCCCCCCGTCTTTTCTTTTAAATTTCCTTTTTCCTATTTATTTGGTCAGCCTTGTAAAATGTCTAATAAATCAAGGAAAAATCCAAAATGCCAAACTAAAATTTGTTAGAATCCTTGTAAAAAGAACTAGTTTTGTGCTGAAACAGTTTTTCAAAAACATTAACGGAATTTCTTGAATAACTAGATGAACCGTTTCTGTTTTTTGAATTTCAGTTGCAGTTCTAGAATAGTGCTAGGGCTGCAATTTGAACCAAAAGTGTCTCATGGTGGTGCTCAGCCCCTGTAATTTTCTCAGGATTTATCTCAACAAAACGCTATGCGTGTCATTAAAAATACTCCAAACTGCCAATTTAATTTGTCATTTTCTAAAATACATTATGGAAATCATCCAAAAACATAAACCCTTAATCAAACCTTAACTTAGATGCTCACTGGTGCATGTATAAAGTTTCATGATTTTACAATAAGGTTTAATATTTATTTTTAATTTTATAATTTTAAATAACAGAAAGTTTACTGAATTTTTATAAAATCTAGGAAATTCAGTTTGACCTCAACCAAATTTTAAAATTCCTATTTCAGAGAACATTACCAACTAAAAATCATCCCCTAGAAAAGTAAGAAGTTTTGCTTTAGACCACACTCATAAGGTAAAAGCTTTAATAAAATGACGTAGTCGAGGAATTAGGGTTAACCCTAACCTCTAAGTGTCGATGATGAAAACACTATAGTGTTCTTTGATGTAAATATCATGTTATCTATTGATTCGACTCATCGTATTCATGTTGCATCATGTAGACATCGAAGAGAACGCCGTAGCTGACAATCCAGAGTCCTCAATCCCTGCCGAAGTCGTCACCACCAACGAAGCAGGAGATCCAGACAAGCCCCGGTGCACAACCAAGTTTTAAACGTTTTTCTTTTATAACTATGTGTCCCGATTGTGCATTTAAGTTTGTAGAGTTGAATGAAACCCTAGTTGCATCTGTTTCCACAGGCAACCCCATCGGTAATTGGTATAGGTGACCATATTAGTGTGCTATGCTTAGCGATCCTTACCGGTAGAAGTCGAGCAGAGAGTACGCTGCTCGCGATTGGTAGGGTTTGATTGAAACTCTCACATGAAATATATGGCACCTGGTTATGGATGCTTAAGGAAAGATAAAACTGGAGGGTCAGGCAGGGAACCAAGTAGGTCGGCAACTGGACTGGGTCCAGGCTGACCATAGTCTTGTCTGATCCGTGTGGTCCGAGTCTGATCGAGCTTTGAATGTACTAATCGTATGCTGGGTATAATGGAGCCCAGTAAACCTACGCAGCCTAGTGATGGCAAAGTCGAACCTGCCCTACGGTGTCTGATTTGGAGGCGATCTGGGGTGGGCAGTGTGGGAACTCCACAGAAACCATCTGAGATGTGTGTTCTGGTGGGATGCGATGCTGCTAAGGCACGTGTAGGAGGGAATTGACTTTGCAGGATTTGGTCTGAACGGTTGCCACGTACGGTCTGGGACGCGCACGTGTCGTATGATTAGGTTTGAACCTGCAGGTGTAAAATCGTTTCGAACCGCTGTTGCTCCCAGTTTGTGAGTTTGCTTGTGAAACGCACCACATTAAAATGAAGAAGTTGAAATACAATGATGAAGATGAAGTTATGACAATTATTATTGAATATTACTTCTGTTACAGTTGATTAGATCAGTGTCAACTAAAATTACCATTCTAATCACTTAACCTGAGCTAAAACTTGACCAAGAATAGTTTAGGTAATGCGAGTCCTTTTTGTAAGGTAAACCAACCCTGAGTCAGCCAGCATGTCTAGGTGTCAGCTGTAACTAGCCAATTTGACGGGTCAGTCTTGTTGAGCTTCTTAGAAGCTCATGTTTTGCGAATACGTGGTTTTCAGGCGCCGACGTGTACGCTCGCAATGATAGCCAGTGGGAAGAGCAGCTCCCAGGGTTCGGGAGCCTCCAGTGGGAGCGTTGTGGTTCGCCGCAGTGAATCTTGAAGTGACTAGTAGCATGATGCCACTGGGTACGGATCATGCTTTTACTTTATCGTGAGAGTCGGAGTCTGTACTCGTCTAAGTCTTCCGCTATTTGCATGTGATTATGAAAACTCTTCATACTCTGAGTTTTCGTACTTTGACATTGTTGTAAGACTTAAATTTTTAACTTATGAAATAATGATGTATTAAATTCTCTTATCTTGTAAAAGATTGCTGTTTATCCTGCTTGCGTTGTATCGTGTGTATGCTCGCTTCACCGAGCATTGCCTAACAGGATCCTGACGAGATGCGGGATCCGTCCCAGACTGAGTTTCTGGGCGGGTCCGCATCAACTACGCATAGGGACTTGAGTGTAACGACTAGTGGGCGTGGTTGGCTACTCGGACTCGTATTGGTATCCAATAGGGTTCTTAGCCACTAGACATGCATAGGGTTGTCATGTAATGGTTGTGTTGTAGCTAGTTGTCTTAGTACCTCTTTCATCACTTCTAGCTTCATCTCTTCTTAGTAGCTGTGTTAGCTCTTCTAGCTTGTTACTTTGCTTGTCATATCTACTAGCATGCTAGGAATTGATTGCTTGCACTATGATGTAGAAAGTAGAAGAATTTGAATTAATTGGTACGCGATTCAACCCTCCTCCTCTCTCGGTTACCCGATCCTTACAAGTGGTATCAGAGCCAATAGCTCAAAAATAAGGCTTAGCCGCTGTTGATGGTCGTTAAATACCAAATATACCATCTACATTTCTCTAAAAAATGAATAAGGACATGCATTTCATATGTGCAAGTTAGTTTAAAATTAATAAAGTTCCACATGTACTTAGAAAGTTTGTACATGCAGGTATTTATCACTAGAATTGAGGCATAATCCGCTCCGTGGTAAGAAAACACACTTCAGGCCAATCATAGCCTACCACGGAGGCACCCCACGGATCGCTGAGGTGGAGAAAACACATCTCCAACCAACCACAGGGCGCCATGGGGGCAGGACATGGATTCACCGACCCACCAGACGCGCCAAAAGTACCAGCAAACCAACGCCAACAGCATACCCATGCTCAGGGCCCACCAGGCAGTCGCCGTGCCAAAGTGGGACTCGAGTGGGCTCCACAGGGGCTCAGGCGACCCCATTGGTCGGCCGACCTGTGGGTTAGCCCATTTGGCCCCCGCTTCGGCCAAGTGGCAGTTACCACCTCTCTAATGTCGGTTCTGAAGGCGGTGGCGGGTATTTCGCGCGGAAAGCGGTCCAGAAGGGGGGAGGAAGCTCACTTCCTCAAGTCTTCTCCAACTATAAATAAGACCCCTCTCCCTCACTTCCAAGACACACAAGAAGAGTTTCTCAACTGCAATACACTCTCATTTCAGTAGTAGTGGAGTTAGGATTAGTCTAAGAGCTCCTTTAGCTCTCTAGTAGTCTCACCATAGGATTAGGTATGGTTCTAGTAGTCTCTTCCTTATTTCCTTTTGTAAGACTTTATGATTTATTAATACAATACATTTCTATGCAATATTGTTCATGTGGTTTGGGTGATAATTATTATCCTTATGCTTGCCATGTGAATATACTTAGGATTTATGCTAGTGTATTTAGATAGTATACTAGTATGCTAGCTATAGTCTTAGGTATAGATGTATATGTAGTTATGTATTTATGTATATGCTTAGTATAGTCGAAGGACCAAGGTACGCCGGACGGCTAGAGTAATATTTAGGCATGTAAGCGTGGTGTTTAGATTACTACATATCCTTGGATGTCGTGCGACCCATGGAGTTAAGTGTAGGTGGCTTGAAGTGACAGCCTTGTCCGTCCCTTGTAATGCCCCACGTCCGGTCCTAGGGTTAGAGACGTATAATTGCTAGAGTTTTTTTCCCTGGATTTGGAGTAAACCGGTGCCCCGATATGTCCCTGCTTTGATCCCTTTGCTAACATAGAACATATATGTATACTAGTATATATAAATGTATAGAAATACAATAAGTGTCTAGATTAGTCTTGGATTAGTTCTACTCCACAATTATAATTACTTGTAGGTCCTCTTCTTCGTGTCACACTACCTCTATATATATCTTATGTTCACCGCTGCATGAGTATATGATATCTTAGTATGAATGAATTAGTACCATACTTCATAAGCATTATTCTTGTTAATCATCCTCCCTGTGAAAAATAAATTCGATACCCTGGAATAATCCAAGGTGAAATGCTACAACGGTACTCTGTGTGCTTGTAGACTTATCTGTAAACGTTAAGAATACCATTGAAAATATTTCTAGCGCCGTTGCTATGGATTGTCTTTGGACAAAACTAAGTAATGACGTAAGAATACCGACAACCGCCTTGAGAGGTGACCGGGAGAATTGAGTTACTCCTCGGGGTCCGATGGCTCTTGGACGAGTCGTGCATGGAGCTATCTCCGCAACACAAAATTGGAGGATTCAAGCGATTGTGCTAGTGACTCCTCTATCTTGACACCACGTAGTGTTCCTTGTGCTAACTCTTCATCATCCGTTGTTGATGCGAGTGCGAATGCTTCTTCTTTGATGGATGAGTATTATCTAGGCTTGCTTGATAAGTATATCTCTTGCCAAGAAAAATGATGAGAAACTTAGTGATGCATTGATGCGCCTCTATGCTCTTCCCGAGAAAATCAATTCATGTCATGGCACACTTAAGTTGACCAATGCGGACGTTATCAAGAAAATGTTCTCCATCAAGGTCGAAGGAGAGTTCATGTCACAATCACTCTCCAACAATGATGATGAGCTCAATTCCATATCCCTCAGTGATGGAATTGCAATGGTGTTGCTTCACAATGGGAATGTCACAGAGGGCTTAGAAATCAAAGAAGAGTACAAGTAGATGATTGGAGCCACATCCTTGCTCAAGAAGACTTTTCTTAGCTCAAGATTGAGTCTCAAGATTCCTACACTCCAACTCTCACTCGTGTAGATGAAGATGATGATTAGAGTGAATCAAGCTCCAACCTTAAGCTCTCACAAGTCAATGATGCTTACCGTGTCATGCTCAATGAGTTTGATCACTTCCACAAGACACACAATGAGAGCCTCACAAATGCTTGTCTTCGAGTGAGATTGCTTGTGCTCAAGATCAACACCTTTGAAGACGAAGTGAAGATCTCACATCAAGAAACAATTGAGAAGCTGATCCTTCTTGTGCCCTACTACCTACGCCGCTACAGCAGATTTGAGGTAGAGCACCGATGATACCCATGGATGATGCTATCCTCTACATAGCTACTCTTGATGAGGAAGTGAGGAATGGGGATACTGTTGATGACACTGCATACTTTAGCACGAAAGTTTTACAAAGATTTTTTGAGAATCCAACAAGAGCAACATGGAAGTTGCACAATGAGCTCTCCATGTACCATCATCTCAAGGATGGATGCTATCTCTTCCCTAGTGACATTGAGAAGTTGAAGGATGCATGGTCCTACTTGTCTATGGACACTTATCCCGCTTGTCTCATGGCTACTCATAATGTAAACTACAAGAGTGCAGGCAAGCATTGGGTTCTTGATAGTGGGTCCTCTCAACTCATGACCGGAAATGGAGCTATGTTCATGGATATCAATGAAGATCATGAAAAGAACAAGGTCACATTCGGTGTCAACTCAAAGGGAAGAATTCGGGGTCTTGGCAAAGTGGCTATCACCAATGATCTCTCAATCTCAAATGTGCTATTGGTGGAATCCTTGAGCTTCAACTTGCTATCGGTGGGACAACTCTGTGATTTGGGATTCACTTGGTTCCTTGATGACAAGGGTGCCAAACTGATCAACAAGTCACTCAATCTCAACTTCAAGGGCTTTCGACATGACAACCTCTATATGGTAGATTTCTCATCAAATGAGGCTGAACCAAGAAAACTGTCTCTTCACCAAGGTGTCACAAGGATGGTTGTGGCATAGGAGGCTTGCACACATTGGTATGAGTCACTTGAGCAAAGTCACCAAGAAAGATCATGTTGTGGGACTCAAGGACATCACTTTTGAGAAGACCAAGCTTTGTAGTGCTTGCCAAGCCAGAAAACAAGTTGCTACCATTCATCTGTGCAAAACCTTCATGTCTACCACTCGACCACTTGAGCTTCTTCACATGGACTAGTTCGGTCCGACTTCATACAAGAGTCTAGGTGAAAATCTCTATTGCCTTGTTATAGTTGATGACTTCTCCCAATATACTTGGACCTTCTTTTTGAAGAGCAAGTCACATGGATACCTTTCGAAAGTTTGCCAAGAGAGCTCAAAATGAGTTTCATGCCAAGATCAAGAAGATCCGAAGTGATAATGGGACAGAGTTCAAGAACTCTATCATTGAGGCATATTGTGATGAGGTTGGAATCAAACATGAATTCTCATCCACCTACACACCGCAACAAATTGGTGTTGTAGAGAGAAAGAATCGGACTCTCATCTCCTTGGCAAGGTCCATGCTTGATGAATATGGTACTCCAGAGCGGTTTTGGGCTGAGGCAATCAACAACCCATGCTACACATCAAATAGGATATATCTCCACTATCTATTGAAGAAAACTCCCTATGAGTTGCTTGTTGAAAGGAAGCCAAATCTATCCTACTTCTGGGTCTTTGGTTGCAAGTGCTATATCTTCAAGAAGAGGAAGAAACTTGGGAAATTTGAGAAGCGGACTGATATTTGGGTTCTTGTTGGATATGCTTGAAATTATAAAGCATATCGGGTCTTGAACACTATAACTGGCATGGTGGAAGAGAGTTGTGATGTGCAATTTGACGAATCTAATGGATCGCAAGAAGGTCAAGAACTTCACAACTATCAAGATAAAGAAGAACCCATTTTGGAAGTGATGAGGAGAATGCCAATTGGAGATGTGATGCCTCAAAAAAATGATGATCCTCCTATGCCTCCGATACCACCTCCAAACACTTCCACACAAAAAGATCACTCACCCTCCAGTATTGCCTCACAAGAAGTCCATCTGCCTACTAGTGATCAAGGAAACACAAGCCCCACAAATCAAGGCACTCCTCAAACAAGTCAACAAGGCAACCTATACCAACACCAAGTCCCACTATGCAAGTTTCACCAAGTACACTTCAAACTCAAGTCTCACCAATGCCAAGCACACCTCAAACTCGAGCCACATCTACTTCGTCCACACCACAACAAAGCTTACCCACACCAAGTGTACCAACACCAATGCCTTCCATTCCACACACACAAGAAGTTGAGTGTAGCTCTCCTCTACGCAATTCAGATACTATCATCACCATAGAGCAAGCCCAACTTGATGCCAAAGACACCTCTTCTCCTCCTCATGCACCACTACCCAAAGCTCCATCAAGGAAGTTTGGCACACTCACTAGAGGCCCATCCTTCCGAATTGATCATTGGAAATCCCTTTCAAGGAGTGAGGACAAGGAGGAACCTAGCCAAGACATCTTTGGAGCCAAGTACACATGTGGCCCACGAGAACTTCTCATTCATGTCATTGATTGAACTTACCAACATTGATGAAGCTCTTGAAGATCACAAATGGGTCTTGGCTATGCAAGAAGAGCTCAACAACTTTGAAAGGAATCAAGTGTGGGAATTGGTGAAGCGACCAAAGGATGTGAATGTGATTGGCACCAAATGGATGTTTAAGAACAAGAGAGATGAAAAGGGTGTTGTGGTAAGGAACAAGGCAAGACTACTTGCTAGGGGGTATTCTCAAGTGCAAGGAATTGACTTTGATGAGACCTTTGCACTGGTGGCAAGACTTGAGGCTATTAGGACACTTCTTGCTTATGCCTCACATCACAAGTTCAAGCTATATCAAATGGATGTGAAGAGTGCATTTCTCAATGGATACATCAATGAAGAAGTGTATGTGGAGCAGCCCCCCGGTTTTGAGGATCCAAAGAATCCCATACATGTCTACACGTTGAAGAAGGCATTGTATGGACTCAAGCAAGCACCTAGAGCTTGGTACGAAAGGCTAAGGGATTTCTTGGTGGACAAGGGCTTCAAGATTGGATGCATCGACAACACCTTGTTCACTAGGCATGTTGATAGTAATCTCTTCATATGCCAAATCTATGTGGATGATATCATCTTCGGATTAACTAGTGAGGCATACAATGAAGAGTTCAAGGAGCTCATGGGAAGGAATTCGAGATGTCCATGATTGGTGAATTGAGTCTATTCCTTGGCTTCCAAGTGAAGCAAGAAAGAAGGCACCTTCATCTACCAACAGAAGTACACAAGACACCTACTCAAAAGATTTGGTATGGAAGATGCTAAGTTAATCAAGACACCTATAGCGACAAATGGACTCATAGGACTGGATGAGGGCGCCGTTCCGTTATTGGATTCGATTAAGAACCATAGCCATTAGCAGGGAACCAAAGTAGGTAAATCTTACTAACTACAAGCAGTCATAGTTTTCTGTACATTGTACATCTATGGTGGTGCTTGGCTGTCCGCTGTCCTTCTCCCTAGTTCATTTTGGATGGAATTTTTCGTTCTCTTGCTACAGTTAAACGATCCTCCACCGCGGGCATTCTGTTCTACAGCTACTTTGCTTTTGGTATAGTTACAAAGGTAACGGTAGGTGACTAGCAAGAAAAAGATGTTGATCAAAAGCTCTATCGATCTATGATTGGCTCTCTCTTATACCTCACTGCCTCCTGGCCGGACATAATGTTTAGCGTATGCCTATGTGCTAGATATCAAGCTAAGCCCAAAGAGTCTCATCTAAGTGCCGTTAAGAATATCTTGAGATATGTGAAGGATACACCAACAATGGGGCTGTGGTATCCAAGAGGTGGAAAGTTTGAGCTTGTTGGCTACTCAGACGTGATAGAACTGGAGTGCCCGATCTTTCGGTGAGTGAAGATAACTTGATTTGGTGGAAGTAGACCCTCACGATCCGACTACGACGAGCAAGCCCGAGGCGCCAATGCAATCGCTGAACCAACTCCCGATGGTTACTAACCTTGCTGGTGCAAGATCAGCCTGATCACGAAGATCGTTTCCTGCGCGCAATCGAAGAACGAGCAAGAAAGAGATGCAAGCAATCTGATGTATTACTTGAAGGTGGAGTTCTGAATACACGTGGCAGCGCTGTAATGCGTGTGACGGCTGTAGCTAAAGCTAACAATTAAACAAAACTCGAGTCTAAACAGCGGCGGCTGTGTGGAATATAAAGTAGGGACGTCCTAGGGTTGAAGGCGGCCAGGGGTTGGACGCCCACAACTTGGGCTTAAGGCCCAACACGTTACATGGCCAAATTGGCCCAAACAGGTGATGTAGCACCTTGCTGTGGTCACACAGAATGATCCATGTACCTTCTGGAGCTGGGACCAGAACCAAAACGATGGCGTCGTCGTCCCCTTTCCAACGAGTCCAAGATCTCCCCGTTTCGACGTCGTATGAGGGAGTTATGATCGAAACATCGACGACGTGTCTGCTGAATCCGAGGGCGACGTGGCAGTTGAGTTGGAGATGAGTTGCAACTTGGAGAAGGCCATGGCGTCGGTGTGTTCGTTCCTTAGTAGCATGACGAAGTTCAGCTCTCGTGCACGGGCTCGAGTGATTGGCCTTTGATATGGAGGCGCCACTGGAGTTGCGTCCGACTCGGTCACAGCTTGAGGGAGCGCAGGCGCAGGTGCTGCTGTTTGAGAGTCGATGTCCTCATCATCCTCCCCTTCTTGAGCTGAAGTCGTCCTCGACGGCAGTTCCTCATCCTCGCCCGCATACGGTTTCAAATCTGCAACATTAAAACTAGTGGAAACACCAAACTCCGCAGGTAGGTCAAGAACATAAGCATTATCATTGATTTTAGTTAACACTTTAAATGAACCAGCAGCACGAGGCATTAATTTAGAGCGGCGCAAAGCAGGAAACCTATCCTTACGCAAGTGTAACCAAACCATATCACCGGGTTCAAAAGTAACATGTTTGCGCCCTTTACTACCAGCAACCTGATATTTAGCATTAGCAGCAGCAATATTTTGTTGTGTTTGCTCATGTAAATGCGTCATTTGATCAACATGTGCAACGGCATCTACATGTGGCTCATCCTCAGCATCAACGGAAAACAAATCAATGGGCGCCCGAGGTATGTAACCATAAACAACCTCAAAAGGACACATCTTAGTGGAAGCATGTGTAGCACGGTTATAAGCAAATTCAACATGAGGTAAACAATCTTCCGAAAGCCTCAAATTTTTATCCAAAACAGCCCGAAGCATGGTAGACAAAGTGCGATTCACGACCTCAGTTTGCCCATCAGTTTGAGGATGACAAGTGGTGCTAAAAAGTAACTTAGTGCCTAATTTATTCCAAAGACAACGCCAAAGATGACTAAGAAACTTAGCATCACGATCAGAGACAATTGTTTTAGGAATTCCATGCAAGCGAACAATCTCTCTAAAGAATAAATCAGCAATCATGGATGCATCATCAGTTTTATGACAAGGTATAAAATGAGCCATTTTAGAGAATCTATCAACAACGACAAATATGCTGTCCCTCCCCTTCTTAGTGCGAGGCAATCCCAAAACAAAATCCATCGAAATATCATGCCAAGGAGCAGAAGGAACAGGGAGAGGCAGATACAATCCATGGTTACCTAAACGAGACTTAGCTTTCTGGCACGTAGTGCAACGTGCAACAAGGCGCTCCACATCACGCCGCATCCGGGGCCAAAAGAAGTGTTCGTTCAGCACCTCTTGTGTCTTGAAAACACTGAAGTGACCCATGAGGCCGCCTCCATGAGCTTCCTGCAGCAACAAAAAACGAACCGAACTAGCTGGAATGCACAGCTTGTTAGCACGAAACAGGAACCCATCCTGTATATGAAACTTGCCCCATGGTTTGCCATCCTTACAATGTGAAATAATATCATGAAAATCAGCATCATCCACATATTGATCTTTCAATGTTTGCAAACCAAAGATTTTAAAATCTAATTGGGACAGCATGGTATAGCGACGAGACAAAGCATCAGCAATGACATTTTCCTTCCCGTTCTTGTGTTTAATGATGTAGGGAAAGGACTCAATAAATTCTACCCATTTAGCATGTCTACGGCTCAGATTAGTTTGGGTACGAATGTGTTTCAAAGCCTCATGATCAGAATGAATAATAAATTCGCGAGGCCACAAGTAATGCTGCCATGTTTGCAAAGTGCGCACTAAAGCATATAACTCCTTATCATAAGTTGAATAGTTCAGGGCAGCACCGCTCAATTTCTCACTAAAGTAAGCAACGGGTTTACGGTCTTGAAGCAAAACAGCACCTAAACCTATGCCACTAGCATCACATTCTAATTCAAACACTTTATTGAAATCAGGCAATTGTAAAAGAGGAGCATGAGTTAACCTGTCCTTCAAAGTGTTGAATGCATCTTCCTGTGGTGTGCCCCAAGCAAAGGAAACTTCTTTCTTTGTGAGCTCATGCAATGGGGCAGCAATGGAGCTGAAATCACACACGAACCTTCGGTAGAACCCGACGAGGCCAAGGAAACTCCGAATCTGCGGGACCGTCGTCGATGTAGGCCAGCCCTGAATGGCGTCCACCTTGCTGCTATCCACCTCAATTCCCTGTGAAGTAACAACATAGCCAAGAAAAGAGACGCGTTGCGTGCAAAAGGTGCATTTTTCCAAGTTACCGAACAAGCGAGCAGCACGCAAAGCATCAAAAACAGCACGCATATGTTCTAAATGTTCATCCATAGACTTGCTGTAAATAAGAATATCATCAAAGTAAACAACAACAAACAGTCCTATGAATGGCCTAAGAACTTCATTCATTAAGCGCATGAAAGTGCTGGGAGCATTAGACAAACCAAACGGCATAACCAACCATTCATATAAGCCAAATTTGGTTTTGAAAGCTGTTTTCCATTCATCTCCTAATTTCATCCTAATCTGATGGTACCCACTGCGCAGATCAACCTTAGAAAAGATAGTGGCACCACTAAGCTCATTAAGCATATCATCAAGGCGTGGTATAGGATATCGATAACGAATTGTGATGTTATTGATAGCACGACAATCTACAAACATACGCCAGGAGCCATCTTTCTTAGGGACAAGCAAAACAGGAACCGAGCAAGGACTGAAAGACTCACGAATGTAGCCCTTATCAAGCAGCGCTTGTACCTGGCGCTGGATCTCCTTCGTCTCATCGGGATTAGTGCGGTACGGGGCGCGGTTTGGAAGCTGGGCGCCGGGAATGAGATCGATCTGATGTTCAATGCCACGGATAGGAGAAAGACCCGGTGGCAAGTCCTCGGGAAAGACATCGGCATACTCCTGTAAAAGGTTAGCAACAACAGGGGGAATATCCAAGAATGGTGCCTCATCAAGCGAAACAAGCATGCGGGAGCAAACAAGTGCATAGCAAGGCAGATTATCATCAAGCAGCTCAGCAAAATCAGCACGTGTAGCAAGCAAAACAGGGGTATGCAACTTGATTTCAGATTTAGCAGGAGCAAGTGGAGGTGATGTGTGAGACTTTGCTGTCTTGGCCACCCGAGCCATGTCATCTTTCAGAATTTGTTCCGGGGTCATGGGATGAAGGATTATTTTCTAACCCTTAAACATGAGTGAATAATGATTGGAACGACCATGATGTACACTATCAGTATCATATTGCCAAGGGTGACCAAGCAATAAAGAGCATGCTTCCATAGGAACAACATCACAATCAGCATAATCAGAATAGGCGCCCAGAGAAAAGGGAATACGTACCGAGCGCGTTACCTTTATTTTTTCACCATCATTGAGCCATTGGATGTGGTACGGGTGTGGATGTTGGCGAGTGGGTAAAGATAATTGCTCGACCAGCGCCGTACTCACCAAATTGTTGCAGCTGCCACTGTCGATGATGATCCGGATCGCCCGTTCCTGTACGACGCCCTTAGTGTGGAAAATCGTGTGTCGCTGATTGTGCTTGGCCGTGGCAACCTGTGTACTGAGGACACGCTGCACAACAAGACTCTCATACCTATCGGCGGCGCTGGAATCAACGTGAACCTCCGTATGATCTGCATGGTCAGTGGAAAGCATAGCATGTCTAGTCTCCTCAGTATCACTAGCTGAAGAGTACTCACCATTGTCACGGATCAACAAGGTACGCTTGTTGGGGCAGTCCCGAATCACATGACCGTAACCTTTGCAACGATGGCACTGAATGTCCCGAGTGCGCCCTATGGAAGGAAAAGCACCGTGGGCCGGAGGTGCTGCCGGCTTGGCCGGCTGCTCGCGTGGTGATGCGCTTGAAGTGGACGGCGCACGCTCGCGCGGCGTGGAGGACGTCGGGCGGGGGGCTGGGGCGGAAGCTTGGCCGCGTCCTGCAAAAGAGTTAGCGCGTGTCGACGATCGCCGTCCCTGCACTTCACGTTCAGCTTTGCAAGCAAATTCAAACAATGGTCATATCATCATATTCCTTGTAATCAAGGATGTCCTGAATTTCACGATTCAAACCACCCCTAAAACGTGCCATAGCAGCGGCCTCCTGCTCAACTAAACCACAACGAATCATGCCCTTTTGTAATGCTTGGTAGTATTCCTCAACAGTTTGGGAACCTTGCTGAAATCGTTGCATTTGGTTGAGCAAGTCACGGGCATAATAAGAAGGAACAAATCTGTGACGCATGGCAGTTTTTAGTTGATCCCAAGTGGTGGGAGTGTTATCGGGAAACTTTTGTTTATATTCACGTCACCAAATTAAAGCAAAATCAGTAAATTCATTAATAGCAGCCTTAACTTGTAGATGAGCAGGAATATCATGGCATGAAAATTTCTGTTCGACCTCTAATTCCCAATTAAGATAAGCAGCAAGATCATATTTGCCATTAAAGGGTGGAATGCGAAATTTGATCTTAGCAAAGGAATCAGGAGGTGGGACACGTACCCTGCGTGCACGACCGCGGCGACCACCATCATCCAGTTCCGTATCACCGCCATAGTCGCGCGCCTGCTGCAACTCCGTTAGCTGCGTGGTCAAGGTCTCAAGACGAGTCATGATCGTCTCGAGCGTAGCGTGGGCGGCTGTTTGAGCGAGGTCGATCTGGTCGAAACGCTCGGTCGATGAAGCAACCGTGGAATCCAGCCGTTCATGCAGCGTCTTGATGTCGCCGGCAAGGCCTTCGACGTGCGCGTGCACGTCCTGCCGTGTAGTGTCCGTCTTGGCGTCGTCTCCTGCCATTGTTAGTGCAAACACGAAACAGCAATGGAGAGGACACTACGATAGGAGGTGTATGGTGGGGGGAAATCGCTCAAAACAACGCTGTTATCAAATTCTTACCCGTTCTTACCAAGCACACAGGGGTGAGCTGCAACCAACAGGTAGAACCGGTAAAAGATTGGAGGAGCGATTGCTTGGAGAACAAAATCTGCTCGTAATAGAAATATGTGTAGTTCTGGGCAGGCTGCACTCAAGACAAGGATTAGCACGATCAAACAATAATTGCAAAGTTGAATAATAGTGCTAAACACGTATGGACGCTGCTGGAAACAAGTGCGAGAACGAGCTAGGGTTGGGTGTACGGGAAGGTACGAAGGAAAACAACCCGCGGCTGAGCGCCCAAAACTGATTATATGAACAAGAAAAAGCAAATGAACAAGTCACCACATGCACTTTTTTCGGAGATGGTAGGGGTAAAAAGGTAATTAAAAGATACTCTCTCTCTCTCTCTAGAGTAAGGTCGAATATATCACGGAGCCGATGCTGCAGAATACGGACAGACTCACGAGTCCAACGAGGACACACGGCGAACCAGGTCGGTTGGGATTTTCCCAGCAAAACCGATCACGAGCAACAAACGTCTCCTGTTCGGGTTGTTTTTTTTTTTGGCACACTTGCGTGCTCTTTTTCTCTCTTTTTCCTTTTTTTCTTGTTTTTTTTTATTGGACTGTCACGAAAACAAAACAGAGACGAAGACGAGTGGAATTCGACGGCGTGACTGGCCGAGATTTGGGTTCTGCCGCGGCGCTGAGATAGCAGATCGCAACCGAGTAGGACTCCTGCGCGGCGCTGAGATAGCAGAGCGCAACCGAGTAGGACTCGTGCGCGGCGCTAAGATAGCAGATCGCAACCGAGTAGGACTCGTGCGCGGCACTGAGATAGCAGAGCGCAACCGAGTAGGACTCGGGCGCTGCGCGGAGGGAACAGATCTAGGCGCGTACGGCAGGGGAGTAGTGTTAGGGTTTGTGGCGGCTAGAACAGATGGATAAAAACACAAGTAATCCAGCAACAACGAAACACGCAAGCACACAAATTCAACAATGCAAATTACTGATCGAAAGTGCAAGGCGCAAGGGGGTGCTGGGATAACAGATCTAACCTGAAAATTTTTTATTTTTGGTTTTTTTTGTGGACTATAGGATGAATGAAAAACACACAAAAAACTCACCGAAAAACACTGGAATCTGATACCACTTGATAGAACTGGAGTGCCCGATCTTTCGATGAGTGAAGATAACTTGATTTGGTGGAAGTAGACCCTCACGATCCGACTACGACGAGCAAGCCCGAGGCGCCAATGCAATCGCTGAACCAACTCCCGATGGTTACCAACCTTGCTGGTGCAAGATCAGCCTGATCACGAAGATCGTTTCCTGCGCGCAATCGAAGAACGAGCAAGAAAGAGATGCAAGCAATCTGATGTATTACTTGAAGGTGGAGTTCTGAATACACGTGGCAGCGCTGTAATGCGTGCGACAGCTGTAGCTAAAGCTAACAATTAAACAAAACTCGAGTCTAAACAGCGGCGGCTGTGTGGAATATAAAGTAGGGACGTCCTAGGGTTGAAGGCGGCCAGGGGTTGGACGCCCACAACTTGGGCTTAAGGCCCAACACGTTACATGGCCAAATTGGCCCAAACAGGTGATGCAGCACCTTGCTGTGGTCACACAGAATGATCCACGTACCTTCTGGAGCTGGGACCAGAACCAAAACGATGGCGTCGTCGTCCCCTTTCCAACGAGTCCAAGATCTCCCCGTTTCGACGTCGTATGAGGGAGTTATGATCGAAACATCGACGACGTGTCTGCTGAATCCGAGGGCGACGTGGCAGTTGAGTTGGAGATGAGTTGCAACTTGGAGAAGGCCATGGCGTCGGTGTGTTCGTTCCTTAGCAGCATGACGAAGTTCAGCTCTCGTGCACGGGCTCGAGTGATTGGCCTTTGATATGGAGGCGCCACTGGAGTTGCGTCCGTCTCGGTCACAGCTTGAGGGAGCGCAGACGCAGGTGCTGCTGTTTGAGAGTCGATGTCCTCATCAGGACGCGTATTGGTATCCAATAGGGTTCTTAGCCACTAGACATGCATAGGGCTGCCGTGTATTGGTTGTGTTGTAGCTAGTAGTCTTAGTACCTCTTTCATCACTTCTAGCTTCATCTCTCCTTAGTAGTTGTGTTAGCTTTTCTGGCTTGTTACTTTGCTTGCCGTATCTACTAGCATACTAGGAATTGATTGCTTGCACTATGAGGTAGAAAAGTAGAAGAGTTTGAATTAGTTGGTGCCCTATTCAACCCACCCCCCCTTCTCGGTCACCCGATCCTTACAGGCTGGCCTGCATCATTGTGATAAGACCCGTCTTTAATTCAAATCCTTCTTCTCTAGTGCTAACTTCGGGGCCCTATTGGTATGTGGCTGGAAGAAGGAGCGGAGTAGTCATAGAGTGTCTTCTAGGCCATGGCTTCCCGGTTGATGGTGCTAGGTTGGTTGATGGACATGCGGTTGGGGACGTTCGAGGTGGTGTCAAACGAGAGCGAGCTCTACGAAAGAATGTCTCAGGATCTTCAGTGAAGTTTTCTGTCAAGTTGAAACCAGTCAGACACTACCTTATTCACACAAAGAGAAAGCAGACAAGGGTAAACCTACCTAGTATAGTGGAGGGAAATAAGTATAGGACTATACTAAGCACTCAATGTACTTCTATGCATATACATATATATACTAGTAGATATACACATCATATGTTTAGTAGGGGATCATGGTAAGGACATATCAGGGCACCGGTTTACTCCCAATCTAAGGAAAAAACTTCAGCAATATACCCTAATTGTATGACCGGGCGTGGAGGATTACAAAGGGCGAACATGGCTATCACTTCCAGCCCATAGCTCCGTGGGTCGCATGACAATCAAGGATATCTAAGTAATCTAAGCATCACACTTACATTTCTAAATATTCTTCTCAGCCGCCCAACAGACCTTGATCCTTCGACTAGAGCATACTCAAAAGAGCAAAATGAACCAATGCCAAAACAATGATCAACAATACTAAGCATAAAACATACAAGCATATCTATATATATACTCATAACTATAACTAGTAAACTAGTATATAATCTAATTATAAACACATGGCTATCATAAGGATAAACAAGAGCACTTAAAAATAAACACATGGCTATCATAAGTCAGGGTGTTTTTTTTTTCTTTCAATGTCCTTAAGAAATAAGCTTACTAATTTTAGATGGAATCATACTACTATGTATGGGCCTGCCGAACATCAGTATTCGGAACATTTTTTAGTTGATCTGAAGGAATTGCATGGGCAAGCAATCCTTCCCGTCAGTTTTTGGTGGTGACTTTAACTTGATTCGAGGATATCAAGATAGAAATAACACAAATGTTGACTTTCGGCTGATCAACCTCTTCAGTGCTTTATTGAGGCCTGTGATCTGAAAGAAATAATGAGAAGTGGTCCAACATTTACTTGGTCAAAATAAACAGAGTAATCCGGTCATGGTAAACCTGGATAGGATCCTAGTCTTGGATACATGGGAAAGTCAGTTCCGACTCAGTCATGTATGGAGTTTGACAAGAGTGGGTTTGGCTCATTCACTTCTGATTTTTGATAAACGGGAGAACAGTGTTCTGAGGCCAAAATATTTTTATTTTGAGCAACAATGGCTTGCTAATCCTGAGTTTCCGAGCTTAGTCTCACATACGTGGAAAGAGACTAGGGACAGAAGTCTGCCGGTTGCTACTCTATGGACCAATGGCATAGTTGCATGGTAAGAGCTAGGCAGAAAATGAAAGGATGGGACATACAGAACAAAGGGGTTCGAATGAAGGAGAAGGATGATCTGTCGAAATCTATAGAAATATGGGATAATATCGCAGAAGAACGTGGGTTATCTGGAGAGGAATGGATATTCAGATATGCCATAGAACGGAAACTAGATAATTATGTACTTTGGAAGATCTTTACAGGAAAAAAGAAGTGGAAACGAATGAATACTTAAAGGGGACTGTAATACCAAATATTTCGAGTTGCTGGCCAATGGGAGGCGAAGAAAAAGCCTTATCAAAAGTCTTTGGGGGGGGGGGGGGGGTGGGGAGGTGCGATCACATATCAAGGAGATCTAGTGAGACATATCCCGGTTTCTATAAACAATTGTTTGGAGCTAGTTTGGATTATGGCCTTCATCTAGCCTCTACCTTTTGGAACGCTACCCACCTGAAGACGTTAAAATTGCTTTAACCAAAGAATTCTGCGAGCCTGAAATTAAGGACACCATTTCAGTATGAACACGGACTCAGCACCGGGGCCTAATGGTTTGGTTCCCTCTTTTTCCAGCACTTTGGAATGAGGTGAAAGCAGAAATTTTGGAGATGTTCTTAGGAAAGCTGGACCTGAAAAGGCTGAACTATGGAGTTATTACACTGTTACCTAAGGTGACAGATGCACATACTATCAAAAAATATCGTCCAATTTGTTTGGTCAATGTGGGCTATAAGAGTTTCACAAAAACATTAAACAATTGTGTGGCATGGGTGGCCAAAGATATTATCGGCGATACACAAACAACCATCACCAAAGGTAGGAATATTCTGTTAGGGATTGTGGTTCTGCATGAGGTGCTACATGAGTTAAGGAGGAAAAAGAGTATAGGGATAATCCTGAAATTGGACTTTGAGAAAGCATGTGACAAAGTGCGTTGGAGCTTCCTGGAAGAGGCAATGGTTCAGAAAAGTTTCCCTCCCTTCTGGATTAATTGGGTTATGCAATCTGTCCAAGGTGGTAAAGTTTGCATTGATGTTAATGGGATTCGGGGGGAATTCTTTAGAACATACCAAGGCTTACGGCAAGGAGATCCTTTGGTACGATGCTTGATAAAGCCAGTAGTAAAGGACTAATCTCAGGCTTAATGTCACATCTAATCCTAGAAGGAATTACACACATTCAATATGCAGATGACATGGTGGTCATACTGGAACCGACGGAAAAAAAATACTAGAAAACCTCAAAATAATTTTATATTGCTTTGAATTCCTCTTACGCTTAAAAATCAATTTTCACAAGAGCGAGATGTATGCCTTTGGGGGGACACAAGAGGAAAGGGAAGATTGGGCTAATATGATTTATTGCAAGTTGGGAAAGCTACCTCTAACTTACTTAGGTGTGCCTGTTTCTGATCACATGGTGAGCATGGGGGCTTTTGATAAAACTGTTGATAAAATGAAACGTTGGCTAGATCCTTGAAAGGGCAAATTTCTCTGGGGGAGACTGATTTTAATGAATACTTGCCTTAGTAGTCTACCGATTTATACTATGGGTTTTATTTATTGCATGAAGGTATTCACAAGAAAATGGATTCAATTCACGCTAACTTTTTTGGCAAGGAGCCATAAAAATTTCAAATACCACATGATGAAATGGGAAGCTGTCACGAGCCCAGAGGACCATAGTGGTCTGCGTGTCATTAATACTTGAATAATGAATGAATGCCTTCTGGTCAAATGGATCTGGAAAATCCATAGAGGGGGTTAGGAGCTATGGTTGCGGCTACTTAGAGAGAAATATGTGCGAGCAGGAAGTTTCTTCAAATCCTCACCAAATGGGTCATCCTAGTTCTGGAAAGGCCGTCACAAAGTGAAACATTTGTTCAAATGGGGTGCGTTTTGGTTGGTAACGGGAAACAAACTCGTTTCTAGGAAGATGTTTGGTTATGTATGACACCCCTTAAAGTGGCCTTTCCTAACTTATATAAGATTGTTTGGCTCTGGACATAATGGTACACGAATGCTATGTGGAGGGGGAGTGGTGTGAGCTTTTTGAGGAATTTTGGGGACATTGAACAAACTGAATGGGATCAGTTATGGGATCGGGTTCAGAACTTTGATATGAGCGACAAAGATGATATGGTGCTTTGGGGTTTAGAATATAACAGAAAACAGTTTACTACGAAATCCATGTAACTTCGTTTATTTTGGTGGTGTGGTCGACAGTAATATGTGTCGCCTTTGGAAAAGTAAAATCACTCTTAAGATCAAATTTTTTGTGCAGCAACTGTATCATAATAGGCTATAGGCAGGGGCCTGTTTGAAAATGAGGGGCTGGAAAGGAGACGAAAGATGTGTGTTGTACCGACAAATTGAATCGGTTAATCATATTTTTTCGGATGCTCTTTGGCAACTCTAATTTGGAATATTCTAAAGGAGTGTTTTGGATGGGAAGGTGTCCTATCTCAGCATCAAATTCTTGGGAAGTCTACCCACCATCTTTACAAAATCTTGAAACTTTGTGGTCTTTTTCTTTGCAGGTTTTACTTGGGCTATGTGGCAAATCCGAAACAAAATGGCGATTGAGAAGAGATTTCCGCAGCCAACTGATGATGTTTTTAATGGGCTATCATTCTTGCAGAAGTGGAAGCTGCTCTTGAAGGAGGAGGAAACACAACGGGTGGATGCCATGCTCTTGCAGTTAATGGATTACATGAACGCGCGAGCTCCAGTAGCCTGTGTGTCGGATGTGTTCGAGCTGTAGACTTCTTTATTTTTTGTTATGCTTGCCGCCCTCCGTTTAGTTTGGTTGTTAGGCTCTTTCAAGGACGCTGGTAACCCCAGGAATGATGTATGTGTGGAGACATTTTGTATCGTAGCTTTATTTTGGTCTTCAATAAAGGTCGATTAATATCCTAGATAAAAGAATTTTAAAAAAAATATAAAGTCTTACAATGGAAATAAGAGAGAGTTACTAGACCGTACCTGTGTCCTAGGAAAGAAATTAGAGAGCTGGAAGAGCTCTAGACTAATTTCTAACTCCACTAATACTGAAGAGAAAGTGCAATGTAAGTGCGTGAGCGACTCTTGTCTATGTTCTTCTGTGTGTGTCTTGAAAGTGAAGGAGAAGGGTCCTCTTTATAGGTGGAGGCACCCCCTTCTATATCATTCTCCGCCACTCATTTGTTGCCACCGCCTTACAACCGCTTTTGGAAAGTCTGTGCGACCTACAAAAAATGGGCCCGAGTGGGCCTACCCATAGCTCGGCCGAGCTCCTATGGGGTCCACTCAAGTCCCACTTTGGCTAGCTGGTTGTCCTGTGGGCCCTAGTGATGGTGCACGGTGCCTGCAGATTTTTTTGATATTTTGGCATGTCTGGTGGGTCCATGGATCCGTGCGCTGCCCTCGTGACGTCCTATGATTGGTCAAAGTTGTGTTTCTTGCTAAGGGACGAATTATGCCCTCATTCCTGTAATAATTACATACATATACAATTTCTTCAGGTACAAGTGGAACTGTCATTTGTAAACTAACATGCGTGCACAAAATGCAAATACTTATTTATTTTTTGTGATATGTTGACGTTATAATTGGTACGAAGTGACCATCAGCATATGGTCATTGATCTAACAATCTTCCTCTTTTCGGTGATCGATGGCAACACAACAAAATAAGAGGTAATAGATAGAAGGAAACTCAACTACTTTCTTGGATGCATGGACAACATTGCATACCTTTACTCTTACCTCAACTTTTTGAATTGATCTTTGCTTTACGGTCATATTTTCCCATTTGGTGCCTCAAGTTCATCCCTTCGTATGCCCTCTTGCTTTGGTGCAAATATTTCTCCCCTTTTGACATCAAACACCAAAAATGGACAAACAAGTAGAACGTTAAAAGCACAAGGGAGAGCTCTGATCCATAGATAGTGATCCTACGGATGTGGAATGGATATGGATCAAGATCATGAAGCCTCATGATATGGATTAAATTTTCATCAAATTTGTACATACAGATGATGGAAGGCAAAGTATATACACAATTTTAACATGAAATCAAGTGAGAGAATATAAGCTATGTCATGGAAAGTAACTAGATAGATAAAACACAGGAAGGAAAGAAAAACCATTACCAACTTGTATAATTGAGAACATAGCGTACTTTTAGGGAGATGGTCATTTTCGAATAGATGATGCCATATAGAATTTATAATTTGTAAGTCATGACAACTCAATATGTGCAAATAATGTAATATGCTTTAAACACAATGTCTCTTTTTTTTGCATGTGGCTCCAGCACATGGTTTTGAATTCCCAAACAAATGTAAGAAACCTCCTAAATTACATTACATGAATGAATCGTTGTGCTAGTGTCTAGGAGCAATAGAGGGCAGCCTGGATGAATTACCAATACAATGACAGTCAGCAAACATATTTTTGTGCATTACATGACCTAGACCAAATCATTATGCTATATTGCTTATCACATCCTTGAGAAAAATTAGCTAAAGTATTGTTACTCATCAACTATAAAATGTATGTATCACACCAATGCAGTAGTTGAGGGTCATCCGAAATGTGTCCATCTACACCACAGGATCCTAAGCAAACCACACGACATCGTCATCACATTTCCTTGGCTAGAAACAAGGGAGTCAAACTCTCCAGTTACAAAGTGAAGGACCGAGCAAGGCAACCAGAGAGGGGGGGGGGGGTGTGAAAGTAATCTAACTAAAATTCTCACCAAGAACTTGGCCTATGTACTAAATACAACCCAATGTGCCTCTAAAACAATCATCAAGGTCCTCCACACCAACCTTAGTAATAATGCAAAAAGATCACATGCAACATTGAATCAAAATAGAATCAAACAGAGCAGTCAAGAAAAGTGAAAACAGAGACAAATCAGGTCAGAAAACATCATATAGTCCAATCAAGGAGCATACACTACGATTGGGTGCACTCTCTACAAAACGGGTCGATCACCAGACAATCAGGTCAGTTATCTGACACTCTGGTATCGTTCACTCCGGTTACTGACCGAACACTCTGGTGCGATGCTCTCTAGACCCCAAAAAAATCAATCAAGTCAGATGAGCTTCGATTTTGATGAAATAGCTTTCACACAACATCGCGGATCTTCCCCAGCAAGAATCATCCACAAATCTCTTGAATTAAGTGAGAAATTCAGTTTCTTGTGAATTCTTATAAAAGATGACCACTTGGACAAAATTCACGATTCACGATGGTTGTAAGCATATTTGCAACAAGACCACTTAAATGAGTTTCCTCATCGTCCTAGCATCGAATCTCTCCGAAACATCCATTAAAAAACTCAAGTAAAAGAGAAATCACAACTTTAACCATGAATACATAGAGAGGGAACGGAGAAACAAACAAGCACAAAAACGATTCCCACTTGAGTTCATTGCATTGATCAAAATATAAGAGTTACAGTTGAATCTTGGATAGGAAACCATTTTGATCCTCCTACTCTTTGGAAGAACAAAAATTGTCTCTCACACAACTTCTCTTATCCTCTCTCAAATGAAGCACAGCCTAGCCTAAGCCAAATGAGAAAGTTAAACACTTCAGGGATGGGGTGAGACACCTCCCTTGAACCAGGCCACTCTTATTATAGCCCTCTACCAAAGACTAACACACGTGTCTTACCACACACTTGTACCTACCAAGGGGAAAAAAACATCCAACATTTTCTCCGTCGACCGAACGCCATTAGGCCTTTGATGACTTTCCTTCACCTCGAAGCAAGCTCCGTGATGGTGCCACGTCCATCGCCATCCACCACCATCGGTTTTGAGCATAACCGGGAAAGCGCCTTGCACGCTCTTAAAGTACGTCTTCCGATGTTGATGCATGTCACATCGTCCCGCGCTATCAACAAGTCTCTCCTAGTTCCACTCCATTGGAACCCGTTTTCATTTGCGACTGGCATCTCTTTCGTCTTGACTTGGTCTATATGCTGTCTTTATCACTTCACGGTTTTGAACATAACCGTGAAACTGTTTGTGCTTATTGACTTCTCCAGGTGTATAGTGTGGATCACCCTTGCTCTCTCCCGGCCTCCCGATCGTCCGACCCAAAGTCCCCCCAACTTGTATCTGATCCTCTGCTGTTGACCGCTACACTGACTCCATTTACCTACACATCATGAAACAGACAAACACATTCTCTTCTCCTCCATTTCCTCCCAACTCCATCGCCAACTTTGCTAAGTGATAAACACATAATAATGCATAGGCTCATGTCAGTTACTCATCATCATATAAATTGAACCATGACACATCTCAACATGGTTTTTATAAAGAGAAAAATGGATACAATGAGGCCGTGAAGACCTTCCACAAGCACTAGTACAAATCTAGCTAGTTGGAAACGCATTGGTGGAGTCCCTACCATACGCGCAGACAATCGATGTGTTTGCAATCCACCCTCTCTCACATTTGTAGTGTGACAACGACAAATCAATTAATGGAACCACAAAGCAGCACATCAACTTGACTCATTGGACGGGTCCCCGTGGACGCACAATGGAGGTGTGGAAGAAGACTTGTGGGACGAGGGAGAGGATTGTGATGAGGAGAAGGAGCCGACATACCAGGCTGATCAGGAGGAAATGACTGAGACATGGTTAGGAGGAGGCTCACCACTAGCTGCGTTTGGTGCTTGTACGAGGGAAAGATGGGGAGATGCGGTGGCTGCCGGCAGCAGTCGAGGAGCCCTCTCAAGCTTTGCTCTCTTTTTTCCGTGCCCTTCCTCCCTTGCCCAATGGTGGCACTAAAGAAACCTAGACGGTCTGAAGCAGACTGTACAAAACACTAAGACGGGTATTACATTTGCACCAAGTTGTGTGTGTGTGTGTGGGGGGGGGGGGGGGGGGGGGGCAGCCCAGCGCTGAAAAATGTAAAATTCAGCCCATTGCTGGGCTAGAGGTTATTTTTGGTGGTTCCATTAACACTGTATTTACTACACATAGATCGTCCTACAAGATTCAATGTATGGATTAGTGTTTTGAGATCCATGCACCCTAGATGAATGGACCTGATAATGTCATGTCATTCTCCCGAACACTCCATTGAAAATGAACCAGTTATGAGAAATCGATGGACTCAGTTGTGTGTGTGTCCTCCTAGGATATCAATGGACTCAACTTCGTGTGTGTCCTTCTAAGATATCGATTCTACTCTCCACTAATTCAGATGAATTAGGTACAAAGCACAGATCATAATTAGCACATAATATTAGTGTGTTCAATTATAACATCTAGTACAACATGATATTATCTTCTGATTTATAGATATAGCATGATAATATAATGTCCTGCATTGAATTTAATCCCTCAGTTGTAACTAGAATGTATCTTTACTAAACTTTAGTACTAAGAGGGTGATTAGCACGCCAAAGTTTGGTGTCCCTGGCTAACGATTGGTTGGAGTAAAAATTTATTTATAAGCCATATCTCTATGATTCTTTTCTTACAAAGAAAACAATTTTTCTTATTGAAAGATGGATTATTAGTTGTTTTAGGGATTAAAAATCACATCATACAAGTTATGCCGCTCTCACAGTTTTCAACGGTAACGAGTGTGGTGTAGTTTTAATTAGGGAATTTTTTTTCTAGACACTCAAAAATAAATGGCTTCGGTGTGTAAGGCACACGAAATAAATGGCTTAGATTTTGTCTTATAGACACAACAAAATTATGATAGTTATATCCAGACCACACTTAAATAGGAAAATAGAGTACTTCAATTTTTTTCATCTTAATATACAAATTACAGTACAAGATGAAATTTGACACAAATTGTTTGCACGAGGTGCAACCAATTTTTTCACTGTAAAAAGAGTCAATTCTTTTCAGTGTCATGTCGACAAAGATCTCTTTTAACTACGTCCAAACTTTGTGACAAGTGGAGGTCAGCAACTCCTTTTAACGAAAATGGTTAGATCGTTTCACTGGTAAACCAAACAGAATTGGACCTTTAGCCGCCGCGGCTCTCTACCTAGCGTCACCGCCCCCCCTCACCCGCATCCACCACCGCTGGTCCTCCTTGCTCCCTCTGTGGAGATCTATTTCTACAAATTCATTAATAATCAAATCATCTAGGATTAGCATCTCTCCATAGCATGTTTCTTTATATTAGGATTTATGTCGTATCCGGTGATGGTAAAGATGCAGGGTGGATTAGTTTTCTTAATTGCGGCTCTATTGAAGATGATGCAATGGCCTTAACAACTTCATTATTACATTTAATAATACTTAATGGCTAAAAGTATAGTGTCGTTCAATCTAGATCATTGGATCAGAGGAAATAAACGACTTATATAATAATTGAAGCCCACCGAAAAGATGCTCATAATTTTCTCCGGTCTTTTTTTTTTTTGCTATAGTTAGATCTTACCACAATGAAGGATTAGAGAAAATATTTTTTGAATCAATAGTCTTTATGAATCTTCGGTGCCAGAAAAAAGAATGAAAGACACGTGAAAGAAGAAGGTTCTCCACTTCGTCTTAAGAAATATTGGCCGTTGTTGGTTGGGCATATGTTCGTCATCCATGTTTAGAGTTGAGATTCGAGTTATACAAAGCATGAGTACAATGGTGAAGTTCTCGATATACGTTCTAGTGAGTTTGTAACATATATTCTGATTAATATAATTTCTTTCGTTAAAAAATTAAAAAAACGTGACACGAACAAGGAAAAATCCAGCCATTGAAGGTTACAGGATCCGCCACTAGTTGAAACTAATTGACCGAAGGCTCCATTCTCACTCTGACTGGAATCAGATGGGAAAAATGTAAAGCAACCGTAACTGTGTCTGCAAAACCCAGGAGGGCAAGGAAGCCTGAGGAATCTAGCGCTGGAAGCAACGACAAGAGCTCCGCGCGAAGTCCGGATAAAACTCCTCATCGTCCTCCTAAACCTCCACAGTTGTCCCGCCGCTCCAGCCCCATCCCGCATGGAGGCCTTCGCCCCCGCCGCCGTGGCACCCCACACCCTCCTCTCCCTGCCTGCAGCGCCCCCGCGCTCTCTCCACCTCCCTCCTCACCCCTCCAGCCGCCGCCACGGCCGCAGCGGGGGCGGGGGCGGCCTCCTGCTCAGCCCGCCGCGCCGCCGGAGGCAGGAGGGCACGCGGCGCGCCCCAAGCTGCTGCTGTTGCTTGTCGGTCCGGGGCGCCGCAGGCGTGCTGGTAGGTTGCGGCTCGCTGGTTGCCGCCGCGACACTCCTTGCCGCCTTGCAGTTTTTGTGGCTGCGGTGGCGCGGCAATTTGCTGGAGGTGACCTACTGTTGGATTGGATTACGTTGCTATGGTGTTGCTTTGTGATGTACTCCTTCTGTAGTCAGAATTTAATATGATCATAGAATTTATTGGACTTTCTATTTATTTCCCCAACAACTGGCAAAACCATTTTTCTAATAAAGTCTATTCCAGTAATTTCCATATTGAATTTGATTTCAGATATTTTGATTTTAATAAGAGTATTCACTTTTCTTTCTAGATGCGATATCATATTTGCTGAAGACTTAAACTTATATTCCCATTTGAAAACATAACGTGTAGTCTCTGACCGCTGTACGTACTTGAAAAACCATTAATTTACCTTGTTATTGCGCTCTCGTGACACTAAAATAGAAGGATACGATAATACATTCAAATGTGAAGTCAATAGTGCTAAATTCCTACCGGAAATATTTAAAAATTTTAGGTTAATAATGTGACCAAAGAAAAATTCCAAAAATGTGAATATTGAAGTGCGTAAATGTCTTATGAAAACAAATGGAGCTAGTACCCATCATTTTTGTATCTCGTAAAGATATTATTTGTTTGGTTTATTCCCATTTCTGTAAGAAATAATTACACCGAAAGCAAAAATACTCAGAAAACAGTTCTGTGCCAGTAGGATAGAGTGTATTATTCAGAACTCCTAACCCTGCATGTTTCGATTCTTGTGATTCAATAGTGTTTTACTGGCAACTTTTGGATACTGCAGTGAATAAGTAAACTTTTCAACATTGTCCTGATTAAGGTTCTCAAATCAGCAAACACTTGTAAAAAAGCTTTTATCAGAACCACTTTAGTATCCAGCATAATGCGTGACATCATTTGTCTCTTGGAAGGAAAATATTCCTCTTCTTGGATATGTAAGTGGAACATGATTAATAGGTTACTGAGGTGTATAACTGCGTAAGGGATTGATGAGGCATAGTTTAACAAGTACAGTGTCCACTTTCTTACATTAGCTATCTTCATACTTGCCAGGTTTTACTTGAAGATAACAAAACAGTCTTAAATAAGGCGGAGAGTAGAAAAGGAGCAGTGCCACAGATAACACATGATAATGGGTTCTCAGAGCTGTCTGTTTCTGGAAGAGTGACTGTTGATGAAAGAGATTCTAGGGCTTGTGGTCTTTCATACGTGAATTCTGTACATAAGGAAACACAAGAGTATTCTGAAGTTACTCCTTGGACATTAATAGATACATCAGTATATATTTATAGACCACAAGAAGTTAATCGCTTGACTCCAATTGCAAAAACAACTTATATTGAAAAGGTCACAGGTGTTCCTACAGTGCCACAGTCTGTGTCAGAGGGACAAGATAATAGCAAGTATTTGTCCACCAGATTGGGCAAGGTGACTGGACTCCCTCATCAATTTTTATCTCTTCCTGGGAAGGAGGAAGCGATTAAAAATTACCCAGGACATATTGATAAGCCAGTGGATAGTGAGGGTGCTAATTTATTTGAACACCATCAGAGTAATCAAGAGGAACATCTTGATTTGGCTTCTCTTTCGTCGTTCAAAAGAATAGCAGAAAATCATAGAAATTTTGTCCCGCATGCTAGCAACAGCACTTTGTTTGAACCAATTAAAGCAGTCGAATTCAGAAACTCATATGCAGGGGTCTCGTATTTGTCAGCAGGTTTAACTTTGGAATTCATGTATTCTTCTTGGTACTTAGTCCGCTGATATTATGTGTTTAGTTTTTCCCTATCACTTTTGTGTGTCATCCCCCCTGCCCCTGTTCCTAAATCTGAAATATTCTCTATATTCAGGGTCAGGGTGTTTCTCTCCAGTTGCATGTGTAAAGGAGGGTCCTCTTAGTGAACCGAAGAAAGCAGTGAAGGGCCATGAAAATTCAACAGCCATGGGCTTGAATTTTTTGATACCTGACAAAGAGAATCTAGATAGCTTCACCATGGCAAAGAGAGTTGGACTGAAAGGAATGAAGGATACATTAGATTACTTGAGGATATACAATAATTTCTTAATGGATGGAAGGTATGATATTTGACAAATAGTCAGTATGACAACTCTTATTAAGTTTCAATATGCATTGTTAATTTGAGATATGCATATTTTATATCTGTATTTCTTTGGTTGAAACATATATTTGGTATTGTCAGATTGAAAGACTGCGTGGATTTGTTAGAAAGCATGAAGCAGAAGAATTTGCTTGATATGAAAAAGGTAATTAGGTTTTCTTTACTGACCAATTGATTTTTGTTATAATTTCTTAGGATAAAAATTTACTAGTCCCTACGTATTATGAAATTTTATAATATTCATCCTTCGACTATTGAGCCCCGAGGCCAGAGCAAAGAAAACCCTAGACATGAATTATCCGCCTACGACTCATAGATAAGAAGTTGTTTTATTCGAAGATACATCAACGAATAGCTCTCGCTCCCCCGCGCCCCCGCCCTCCACAGCTCCTCGTCCCACCGCACTGCCCTAGCCGCCGCTCGCTCCATCGATGGAGCCTCCTTCTAATCCTAGCGTCTCAGCATCTATTCATGGCCTCCTCGCGGGACCCTGACTACCTCTTGGAGCTGCGCGACGACCCCAAGCTTGCCGGACTGGTGCAATCATGGAACTTCAACCAAGGACGGCTCTTCAAAGCAGAAACCTTCTCCAAGCTTGGATGCTCGGTACACCCCCTCTTCTTCCCTCGATGGAGCCTTTCGACGTTTCACCTTTAGGCTCTCAGAATCCTCTGTTAGTCAGGCCCTGCATGCGTGCTTGGGAGGCACACCAGCTGGTTTCATGTCATCTATCTTCAAGATAGACATTATCGCTTCTCGGTGGCTAATAAACACGGAGGCTTGCTCATCTGTGCTCTGAAAAGGATCATCACTGATCACTTTGATATCTACTTTCACCTCTGGCGTGATGGGGGAGATTTCTAGAAAAGAGAAAAGAAGCATTTGGAGGTTGAAGAAGAGGAAAGCTGGACTACAGTTTCTCATCGTAAGAAAAAGCCCAAAAAAAGTCCATTTGCCTCCAAGATCGTTCAGTATCCACCTTTGGTGTGATCCACTCCTAAACTCTATCCACCTGCTTCGATCAAGTTCGGCTCCTTTGTGTTCCCCTGCTCCATCCCAAAACAGAGGTACCAATATTTGTCCGTTTCAAATTTCAAAACCCAAATTCAAGTGGGCACGGTTTTTCAACGCCTCCATAATTTTCTTGATTTGACCTCCTACAAAAGATAGAGTCAGCCTATATCTATGCCTAAGCCCACAGCTCAGCAAAACCCTCTCGCGCGTACCTGTTTCCGCTGCATGGGTGGGGCCACCTGGTCAGGGACTGCAGGGGCAATTTAGATGTTGGCACTGCTTCAACTACGGGCATAGGAGAGCCCAATGCACTAAATGGAAGCTCACCAACCGAGCTGTGTGGAAGCTTAAACGCGTGCGTGGCGTGGTGCAAGACTGATGCGACCAAATAATGTACCACCATTACACCTCCATCTTGCACCGTCAACAGCGCGCTGCCTCGCTCTCGTTCCCTTCCTTCCACAACACACCACCGCCTCTCGCCACCCATCTCCAAAGAAATCCAAAATGGTGAACTTCGTTGCCGACCCCTTCCTCTTCACTCCTCATGGGATGTTTGTGGATGATGGAGGAGGACATCTCCGCCGCGCTAGGCGGTCCGCCTACGTGTATGGAGCTGTGTGTAAGTCGCATGAAATGTTTGCGCTGGCGGTCTCCGTTCATCAGATGAATCAAGCGCAGAGGCACCAGAGGATGATGCAGATCCGTGACTACATCACCTTCACAGCACACAAGGTTGTTCTCTCTTTCGCTTACCACCCTCATGGTATTGGTCTCTTCCAGTTACGTGATGCTTGCCAGAGAGACACACTCATTGCCACTAGTCCCCACAAGGGGATTTGAGTTTCGCTTTGTTAAGCATGATGAGGCCCCGGTGAACTTTAGGAGTGTTGTCTTCACCAGGAAGTGTTGGATCCTTCTCCTAGGCTTTCCGCTAGATTTCAAGCATTCTGACCATGCCAAGGGATCATGAAGGAGGAATCCATCTTTGCAACAGATTCCAGTCTGACCTTGGCAGATTATTCACCAACTCTGACGACAAGCAGGAACATGGAAAGAAGCAAAAGAGCTGCAGTGACCCCCATCTCTGATAGCAATCTTTGCAGAAGCAAGAGACTCAACAAGGCCACAGGTGGCTGCAAGCTCAGCCTCTGCACAGACCAGCACGCCTCCAAGAAAAGCTCGAGCAGCAAGGTCAGCCCAAAGAAAACGGTTGCCCATTGCAATACGAGTAATCTCCTCTCCCCAACCTTTTTTCAGATGTTGAATTCCCATCCCTTCTGGACTTGGAGAAAGGTAACTCCTTTCCTCCAATCTCTGTGGCCCAGCTGCAACTGGTGCCACATCAAGGTGTGGAGTTCCTCCTTCGGAGGTCTCAGTGGAGCTGCTGCTCAGCATGGATGCTCAGGCGCCGCTTGACTCCACCAACCAGCAACATCTAGTAATCCATGGATAATAGAAGCCCCTGTAGTATTTTGAAACCCAGGGTATGCCCTGGGACTTGGGTCTTGTACATTTGGAACCTCTGCTGATGCTGCTCTGTCTCGCTTTTGGGCTCACCTTTGAGCCAAAACTGATGTCTTCGGACGCCAAAACTACGGCCTTATGCCTGGGCTTATCACTGTTGTGCTTTCTGCTGGTTTCTACCTGTGCTTGAATGATTTTGTCCTCTGTTCCTCTGGAAGAGACCCCAATGCCTACTGGCTCCCTCCGTTTACTCTGCTCCCCTTTGGTAAGCAGCTCCAATCATGAATGAAACTTGGTTCCCCAATGGATCATGGTAGAAAATGACAATGGAATGTGCTGAATTGGAACATTAGAGGGCTAAATGCCAAAGAAAAACATGATGCAGTTCAAAACAAAATTGAAGAAAGCCTCTGTTCAGTCTTTTGCCTCCAGGAAACTAAAGGAGATTCTTTTTCAAAAAGTTTGCCCCCAAATGATTCTCCAAGTCTGCCTTTGTACCCTCGCAACGTTCCTCTGGAGGTATCTTGGTAGGATGGAATCAATCCATCTTCTCTGGCATGGTCCAACACAGTTGTCAATTTGTGCTTGCCATCAAATTCCAGTCTCTTCACAATGGTGAATTATGGACACTGGTGGTTGTCTATGGACCATGCCAAGGGATCATGAAGGAGGAATTCATCAATTGGCTTAACAATCTAAACATCCCAGACTCTGAAAACTGGATGGTCATAGGAGATTTTAACATGTATCGCTCCACCCAGGACAGGAATAGAAATGGCAGTAACATGCAAGACATCATGAACTTCAATGAAATAATAAGCAACCTAGCTCCGCAGGAGATTCCCCTCAAGGGACGCAACTTTACCTGGAGCAATATGCAACAAGATCCTCTGCTTGAATAACTAGATTGGTGCTTTACATCGACTAATTGGATCTCAGATTACCCCAACACCCAGCTTCTACCTCTGGCTCGTCCGACCTATGATCATATCCCCTGTGTAGTGCAGATTGGCACATCCATCCCCAAAAGCTCAGGTTTTCAGATTCGAGACCTATTGGCTTGATCAACCAGGATTCCTGGACCTGGTGGAGAATGTGTGGAACTCTGAATTTCAGAATGCAGACTCTTCAGCCTTTGGCAGCAAAATTCAAAGCTCTTAGACGAGTTCGCAAAAAATGGGGGCGCTCTCTGTCCCAACTCAATATCGAGATCAAGGAATTCAACACTGTCATTTCAATCAGGGACAAACTAAAGGAAATTAGACCCCTAGCCATCCAAGAAGCCAACTACAGGAAACTAATCAGGGCACATATCATGAAGCTCTTGCACTCCAGAAAACAGTATTTGAGGAAAAGATACACTGTAAGATGGGCCAAGTTCGGGGATGAGAGCACCAAATTCTTCCATGTTACAGCCACCGAAGATATAGAATCGACACAATAACCTCCCTAGAACTGGAGGATGGCCGAATGATAACTGATCACAACGAGAAAGCTGCGATCTTATGGGAGGAATACAGATCAAGAATGGGGCACACCTCCCAGCCAGAAATGCATTTTAACCTACAACATTTGATCCCTCCCCATGACCTCCAACATTTCTCCACCCCTTTCTCCACAGAGGACATTGATGCAGTGGTTAAGCATATGGCCAATGACAAAGCCCCAGGACCGGATAGCTTCAATGGAGCCTTTCTTAAAAAATGTTGGCACATCATCAAGAAAGACATATATCAGGTCTGTATGGTATGGAGTTCTTTGCTGGTTCCACAGATCTTGAATCCATAAACAATGCTTTCATCATATTGGTACCCAAGGTAAACAACCCGGTGAACACCGGTGACTAAAGACCCATCTCCTTCATCAATTGCGTAACAAAGATCATCACCAAGCTCATGGGAAACAGACTGCAAGCAAACATCACCCCCCTGATACACAAGAACCAGTATGTCTTCAAGACCAGAACACTATAGCATGGGCCTTTGAATACATCTATCAATGTCAACACTCCAAAGACCCAATCTCATCCTTAAGCTGGATTTTGCCAAGGCCTTTGACACGATTGAACACAACACTATAGCCTTGATGATGACGCAGTTAGGTCCACCCACCCCCCCCCCCCCCCCCCCCCCCCCCCAAAATGGGTCCAATGGACGAAAAACATCTTCAGTTCAGCCTCAACCTTCTTAATGGGGTGCCTGGAAAGCCAGAGGCAAGGGGATCCCCTATCCCCTCTTCTGTTTGTTATAGCAACTGACCTCCTGCAACACATAATTAACAAAGGCCATGGTAGGTCTGTTGAGCCTACCTTTGCCTCCTAGAGGTGAAGCGGGCTTCCGTATCATTCAATATGTTGATGACACCATCCTAATTATGAAAGCCTCGCAAAGAGAACTGTACTGCCTAAAAGGACTCCTAGAAACATATTCTCAATCTACTAGACTCAGAGTCAACTATGGGAAATCATGCATGATTCCTTTGAATATTGATGAGGAGCAAGCAACACACCTTGCCGGTCCCTTTGGTTGTAAATTAGAGACCATGCCATTTACCTACCTAGGGCTGCCCATGGGTACAATTAAGCCTAGAATTGAACACTATGGTCAGATTATGAATAGAGCTGAGCGGAGACTCACATCTATATCCTCAATGCTGACACATGCGGGCAGACTACAATTGGTTAACTTAGTGATCTCCTCACTCCTCACGTACTCGATGTGCACACTGGGTACATCTCGTCTGGAACAATTACTATACCAACGGCCAGGTACCCCAAGGGTCAAAAAACAAGGGCTCCTTTTGGTGGAAAGACATTCTAAAGCTGTGTGACTTCTTTAGGGGAATTGCAAAATGCTCGGTGGGAAACGGAACCATAGTTCTCTTCTGGGAGGATCTGTGGAATGATCACATTCTCTATGAGGACTTTCCACGCCTATACACATATGCTACGAACAAGGTTCATACCGTGGCCTAGTTCTTCCAGACCCAGCCTATGGAAGCAAACTTCCACTCCCTCTATCAGCCCAATCTTATCAGGAATTGATACAGTTACAAGGTTGGCTACATCAAGCACAAGTGGTTCAGCAGAGCACGGATCAATGGATTTATCAATGGGGCTCAACTTACACATCGTCAAACTGTACCACTTTACATACAGACATTGTCACCCACCCAGGCCTCACTCTGGATCTGGGAATCCAAATGCTCCTACAAGCGATGGGTCTTCGTTTGGCTACTCCTAATGGACAAGGCTCAAGACAAGAAACATTCTGCGACGGAAGAACTTCAAAATCCAAGATGACGATTACACTTGTGTTCTCTGTTCCCGACGCTCTGAAGAGACGACCCTTCATCTTTTCTTCACATGCCCCTTCAGTACGGCCTGTTGGAACCACTTAGGGGTTCACTAGCAACTCCACCTTGACTCGTACACAATGATACAAGCAGCATAGGAGCAGACTCACCACCAGTTCTTCAAGGAGTTCCTAATTTTTGGTGCGTGGACCATATGGAAGGGAAGAAATGATGTTATCTTCAAAAGAAAAGTGGCAACATTCGCTGGCTGGAAAGCCAACTTCCTCGCGGAAGCAGAGCTGCAGACGCATAGATTCCTACCTGACAAAAAAGACCATTTTCATAGCCTTCTTAACATGTACAGATAGTGCTGACCCTTCTTTTCTTGTCTAGCGGACTTCTGTCCGGTTTTTCTATTTGTACAGACTTTCCGATTTTTCTGTTTGTACAGTTGCATTTGGCTCTTCTCTTAATAAAGCTAACAGTGGGGCATTTAACATCAAAAAAAATTATCTTCCTACTGAGCTCAACTTATCAGGATACCCAAATATAAAGGCTTGAAGAGATGCTCAGTTTGGATATTTTGTTTCATATCAGCGCCTTTGTTATTCTCAAATACGGGAGCTACGCATCTTTGTAGTATAGAGAAGAGAAAAGGTCCATACATCACCCTGAAGCTGGACCAACACTAAAGGGGTTTAGGTCAAAACAAAGTACTCTAAACTGAAGGAAAACATAGAACGACCATCAAACACTCTAATCATCTACTCCTGGCCTAGTAAACGTTCTAGACCCAACTCTAAGCTTTCTACCCCCAGCAAACATCCAGAGTTGTGCTTCAAGCCTTAAGTTGTTTCAGACGAGCTGAACATTTGGTGAAGCTCCATAATATGCCGGCATTCCTATGCTTCCAGATTGTCCATGCTCTAAATATCAAGGTGTTCGGCCCCTTTTTATTCTCTTTAGCCACTCTCTTAATCATCTCTCTCCACCATGTCTCAAAATTCTTTTCATTGCTTTTGAGGAGCAAGCTGCTATTTTAGCGGCATTGATTCATTCCTTTCACAAAGTTTCTGTTCCAGGGCCACAAGGTGATTGGCTCCTTTTGGTGAAAAAGAAAATAAGTCCAGTTACTGTATATTCATAGGATTCATCATCTATAAGCTAGAGGATACCAAGATTTAGATGATGGGAAATGAGTTCTGACGCCACTAGCACAATATTATTTGGTTAACAGCAATTGTTGAATGCTGACTCATAAATGTGGTATCAGCAAACTACAACATACAATGACACCATAAGAGCCAAAACTTTGGCAATTTGTAATCAATGGTTTACTTCTTCCATTTCGTGTTTAAGACTAGGGTCTGTGTGTCTGGGTGGATGGATTGGCAGGGGTGGCTTTATGGTTCACTTTTTTCCTTTAAAATATCTTGAAGATCCTGATTCTTTTTATTTTCAGATCCACCATGCCAGCTTTTTAAGTATGTGTAAGAAGCAAAGAGCCGTCTCGGAAGCTCTTCGCTTTTGCAGATTGATTGACAACCCAAAAATGAGTACCTTCAATATGCTTTTGTCCGTATGTGCTCATTCACAGGATTTTGATGGTAATTGCTCAACCTTATACTATCAAGTCTATTGTCAGGTATATGAACAGTGGGGCAGAGACTGAATATTGACCAAATGTTTTCCCTTCTCAGGAGCACTCCAAGTTATGGTGCTCCTAAAGGATGCTGGGCTAACACCTGATTGTAAGCTTTACACCACGCTGATATCAACTTGTGCAAAGTGTGGAAAAGTTGATGCCATGTTTGAGGTAACTATATCAAGTCGATTATCAGCGAGTTTTGTTGAAAAGTTGACTATCAAACCATCATCTTACTGTAACTTTTAAATTTTGGTTTTCTATTTAGGTCTTCCATGAGATGGTCAGTGCAGGTATAGAGCCTAATGTTAATACATATAGTGCACTGATTGATGGTTGTGCTAGAGCTGGACAAGTGGCCAAAGCATTTGGTGCATACGGGATTATGAGTTCAAAGGTTACATTGTTTCATTGGATACTATTATTCATTTTAGATGCTTCACTTTTGCTGCAAATATTGTCAAAGAAGCCATCCAGTTTAAAATTCTCGAAGTTCATACGTGACTTACTGGCTCATTCATGCAGTAGAAGGTGAAGCCAGATCGAGTTGTCTTCAATGCTTTGATCAGTGCATGTGGTGAATCTGGAGCAGTAGCTCGGGCCTTTGATGTTTTAGCAGAAATGACATCAGAATCCTCAGAATCAAAAGGAACCGGTCCGATTCTCCCTGATCATGTCACAGTTGGAGCACTTATGAAGACATGTATTCAGGCTGGCCAGGTACTTTTTACGGATTAATATTCTTACTGGAAATGCAAAACCGAAGACAGTTCAGGTGTCTTAGTTCATGTAGCATTAATTATTTTTTTATAGGCTGATCGAGCTCGTGAAGTATACAAAATGCTACATGAGTATGATATAAAGGGCACCCCAGAGGTTTACACAATTGCGTTGAGAAGCTGTAGCTTGACTGGAGATTTAGGGTTTGCACTAAAGATCTATGAAGACATGAACAAGATCGGAGTAAAACCTGATGAGGTTATTTTTCTTTCTTAGTGGGAAGCTTAAGTATCACTAATATGCACCTCTCTTGCAGCTGTTTGACTTGAGTAACTCATTCACTACAGATGTTTTTAAGTGCTCTAGTTGATGTAGCTGGTCATGCCAGAAGAGCCGATGCTGCCTTTGAAATAATGAAAGATGCAAGAGCAAAGGACTTGCAAGTTGGAACGATGGCATACAGTTCGTTAATGGGTGCTTGCTGCAATGTAAATCTTTCATTAATTATTGCAGAAAATCATTGATTTGAATTTGTTATGGTTCATATGCTGCACGATAGTCCTTGGTTTCCAAAAGTTTCGTTGCTCATCAATATTTGGGTGCCACTGTTTCAGGCCAAGGATTGGAAAAAGGCACTGCAGCTATACGAGGAGATTAAGTCAATTAAACTGATACCAACAGTTTCAATGATGAACGCTTTGATCACATCGCTGTGTATGTCCACTTCTAGAAGGAAAAATAACATTAAGATCATTTTCGACTTACATATTTCTCGAATGAGAAAATTGCAGGAGACGTCCTTTATACTATATAATATTGTACCATATAGATCCCTACATCTGAAGGGGAGCCCTGGCGCAGTGGTAAAGCTGTTGACTTGTGACCAGGTCATGGGTTCAAGTCCTGGAAACAGCCTCTGCAGAAATGCAGGGAAATGCTGCGTACAATAGACCCAAAGTGGTTGAGCCCTTCCCCGGACCCTACGCAAGCTAGAGCTACATACCGGGCTGTCCCTTTTATTTATAGATCCCTACATCTGATTATTGCTAGTTAGGTTCACAGTTTAATTAGCTAAAGTACTGATGTGCCAATATACTGAAGATATGAAGTTGACTTCACAATATCACTATATCAGCTAGGGAAAAACACCATGTGGTACTTGATTCACATTTTCTGACATGTGCATAATATCTTAGCTCCTTATACTTTTCATTTGAAAAATGCCTTTCTTGAACATGCAGAGTACAACGGTTTCATGCTTTTTGTTGACCATGTGATGAAACTACAGGTGATGGTGATCAAGTATCAAAGGCAGTTGATGTCCTTCACGACATGAATAGATTTGGACTCCGTCCAAATGAGATAACATACTCCGTCTTGTTTGTAGCTTGTGAAAGGTAATAAACCTCACGCACTGCCCGTTTCATAGTCATATGCTATTATTCAAATACTTATAGCTGACATGCAGAAATGGTGAAGCCCAGCAATGTTTGGATCTATTTGAACAATTAAAACTTGATGGTATTGGTCTCAATCCCACCATTGTTGGTTGTCTTACTGGTATTGGTCTCAGCTCAAATGTTCTTCCATTTTTTTTCTCGAACAATGCAGGAGATCTGTCTCATTTCATTAATAGAAGAAACAAAGTACAAGGGTGGAAGAGCACCCAGAAAAAAAAACATAAAAAAAGGGATAACCATAAAAAATACTCATGCACCACGCCACAACAGGCAACCTTCACACGCTGTTTCGCTGACCTGAACAGCACAGCAGGCTGTACAAATCCCTTTCACCAGCCACACACCACAACGAGGTTTCATTCCCTACTGACTGCAACACCAGTGGCAGTGATGGGGAATCCTTTTACGTATCATTGGGAGCCTGCTTGACAGTAGCACACCACCCAATAGAAAATCGAGTCACATTCGGTTCAGGTGCCATAACTCAAAACCAATTTTGTGTAGAACTTATGCCATACCTCCCTAATGAACACACATTTTTTCATATCCTTGGGAGCCTGCTTTACAGAAGCAACACCCAAATGAGAATCGAGTCACATACGGTTCAGGTGCCATAATTCCAAAACCAATTTTGCTTACAACTGTATGCCATACCTCCCTATCAAGCACACATTTTTCCGTTTCATTACAACTACGAGTACTAGCAATATATTTTATTAATTGTTTTAAGTTTGATATATAGTGATAATCCTTTGTGTTCATCTCCAGGACTGTGCCTACAGATGTTTGACAATGATCTTTCACTTGGCAATATTATCGTTAAATTCAACTTAGGCAAACCACAAATTGACAACAAATGGTACGTTCCTTGCAGCCTGGCTGGACTATCTCATAGTGCTTGAACTGAATTCCATGTCAATCCTTAAACATTGCCAAGAAACATGTGCTTTTGTTTTGATGTGTATTCTTTATTCTGGCTATTTTGCTATTGTTCATTTGTTAAGTGCGGTACATGTGTGATTTTGTGTTAGTCTCTGATATTAGGAAGTAAATATTCACATGAAATAAAATAGTTTTCTTTAGAATGCTTGAGTGAATGTCTTCTTTTTCTTGAAGACGCAGGAGAGCTGCGCTTCATTATATTTAGAAGAAAAAGGGACGAGAACCCAATACAACACATACACACACACCACACACTATTTACATGAACTTAGACACGCCTTTGCTTAGATAAAAAACGACCTAGAGAACCCCCTTAGAGCTAGTCTCCAGGGAGGGGCGCCATCAGGAGGTTCAACCCTCGAGCGCCCGCTATCGTCCAAAGTCTATGCTCCTCTCCAGCCATTATCATGGCACTAGTAATGTTTAGTGTGTCCCCCTCAAACATAGACCTGTTTCAATGGTTCCAAAGTATCCATGCTCCAAGAATTATCAGGGAGTTAATCCCTTCTTGATGTAAACCGTTTGCTGCACCACTCAAACGTTTCCTCCATACATCAAAAGAGTATTTATCCGGCTGTGGAAACAAACTATGGAGGCCGACCTATCGAAGCATGTGGAACCAAATTGCCTTGAAAAAACACAAGACAACAGATGATGGTCAATAGACTCTTCCTATTGATCACAAGACACCTGAAGCGGACTGTCCTCAGGGTTAGAGAGCTCATGTCTTGCCAATCTGTCTGCTATCCAGCAGCACATATGCGCTACTAGCCACATGAAAAAACGACATTTAGGCGGTGCCCACGACCTCCATATCCTTTCCCAAGGGCCAAACTGTGTAGCTCCCAAAAATAAGCTTTCATAAGCTGATTTGGCGGAATATTGTCCATTAGAGGAGAACCGCCATTTGTGAGAATCTTCCATTTCCAGTTGTAAGGCCACCTCTTCAAGTGCATCCGACGGCTGTAGTACTCAATCAAGACTCCTACTGTCATACTCAGTCAAGACTCCTACTGTCAAGGCTCCCAATATATCTGAAATCCAAGAACGCTTGGGGAGAGCTTCTTTAATTGTGTGGCACTTGGATTGTTTCCTTGGTATTACAGCAAATAGATGGGGTGCAAGCTCCTCAAGACTTTTTCCATGGATCCAACGATCTGTCCAGAACAAGGTACGCTCTCCATTGCCCACCTCGGACGCCATAGCAACAGAGAAGACAGAGTGGACCTGATCTGGAACCTGAACCGGGAAGCTCGACCATGGCCAATGCGGGTCTGTATTGTGCAACCAGAGCCAACAAACCCTTAGCGCCCAAGTCCCAACCCAGTTTCCTGAGATCTGATGTACCAAGTCCACCGATCTCAACTGGCGGCAGACCGTGCCCTAGGCGACTAGACAGTGACTACCTTTCAGTTCTTTACATCCTGGAGTCTTGGGCGACTAGATAGGCACGACATAATGTGATTGTTATAAAGGCGGCAAGGTTAGGCATGGCAATCTGCTTGTTCCCAGCATCTTCGTGCAAGACAAAGCAACACCATACACATATTCATTGAAATAAATGGCACTTGGCTGGTGCCCAGCTCCTCCATATCTTCTCCCATGGCTCAAAATGTGTAGCACCTAAGAATAAACATTCATATACAGATTTGGCCGAGTACTGATCACTGTTTGATAGCTGCCAAAAGTGAGAATCTGCCACTTCTAGCTGGAGCTTCCAGTTATTAAGAATGTCCCACAGATGGAGGTATTCCACAATGACACCAACCATGAGAGCACCTTGAATGTGTGAGATCCATACCCGATTGAAGGGGGCCTCCTGCACCGTGCGATTTTGTATCCTTCTCGGTATTGTAGCATAAAGGCGAGGAGCAAGGTCTGCAATGCATTGCCCATGCAGCCAGCAATCAGATCAGAAGAGTATATTTGCTCCATTGACAACATCTGACTGCCTAGCTATCAAGAAAAAGGCCCGTACTTGATGAGGCACCTGAATTGGGAGTGACAACAAAGGGTGGTGTGGCTCTGTCTTCTTCAACCACAGCGATCTCACTCTCAATGCCCAATTGAGGTTTTCGAGATTTGAAACTCCCAGCCCACCATGCTCTAAAGGATGACATACCGTGTCCCAAGCCACCAAACAATGTCCCCCTCTTGTCTCCTTGCACCTCTCCAAAAAAAAAAAAGGCTCATCATATTTATTTGGTCAGCAGTGCGATCAATGATGGGCTCAATCTTTTTTAACTTCTTTAAGGAGAGTGGCTAGAATATTTGCGGGGGAAGACTGACAGCTCACATGGGAGAAGTTGCTGCACAATGTCCACCTCGCCCTCACCACACCTGATTGGTAGCACAGTACTTTTTTTTGAAGATTAGTCTTGAGTTCTGACGCTTCAGCAAACAGCTCCAACATATCCATTGTGACTATGATATTATTTGCCTCTGCGCGAGGAATAGAGCCACATCATCTGCATAGAGGGATATGCAAAGCACACTGTGAAAGGGGCTGTAACACTCCATCTTCAGGAGCTTTCACAACCATGTGGCTCAGTACATCCATTACCAAAATGAAGAATATAGGCGATAAAGGATCACCTTGTCTCAAACCACGTCGGTGAGCACTTTGCTCTCCAAGAATCCCCCGTTTACAAGTACATGAGTTGAGGAAGGAAATAATAGACCTTTGATCATGTCTCTCCAAATTTGTCCAAAACCTAACTGTTGTAAAACTTCAAGAAGAAAGGGCCAAGCGAGAGAATCAAATGCCTTTGAAGTATCAACTTTTAAGGGAATCCACGACAGTTTTTGTTGATGCAGACCACCTCTATTCTCTCCTGCTGGACCATTTCTCTGTTTGCAGCCCTGCTAACGGTCAGAAAAGAGACATGGAATTCCTACTACTAGCTTAATTAGGCTGGAGAAGGGAATGTGGCATTGGAATTTATTGAACAGTTGTTTCATGGCCCAGTTGTAATCCTTGACCGTAAAAAATTGTCAAAATGGCTGGCGGGCCCATTGCAACCCAAAGTATTGTCACACATGTATAGTAACTGTAATTGCAGTACTGAAGCAACAATGGGGCCCACATGATTACTTGTCTACCAAGTAGATTAGGAATTTTTAAACATTCCATAGATTCCTTGGAGGCAGCCAATAAATTAAATAATCATTCCACAAATGAAAATAACTATTGTGGCGCGTAAATATATCTGTTGCTAGATACAAGGAGTTGAAGAACCTGCAACATATATATGTATTACAACAAATAAGAGTGGCTTTTGCAACCATTACATTAATGCCCGCTACAACACATAATACAAAATATACACAAGCAAGAACTCATCAAAAGTTATTATTACAACACTGTAAAGATGACTTCTGCAACCATAGTAGTACCCATTGCAACACCGAATCTATCGTATCAAAGTACGAAAGAACTACCACAACATTTGAAAATAACTATTGCAACTTAACTGAATGATATGCAAAATTTGACCGACAAATAGCAAAGAAGTAAAGGGTTAAACGGTAGCTTCCTAGTCATCAGGGACTGTTTAGTACTCATTGACAATGGTGTGTGATGGAGGTTGTGATGTTTTGGTATCCACAGAGGTTTGGTTCCTTTAGAGATTGGAGATCAGTTGATGGAGGACACATTCCTAAACTATATCTATTGGTTGCTGCTAAAATTATGAGGGAGATATAATTTTGAAATCAATAGTTTTAGGTTTACTAGGTCTAAAAGTGTCTTTATTGGGTAAGACCTGACCATCAAAGAACAGCTGGTATCCCTTGTACATACTTTTGTTGTTTTGTCAAATTTTTTTGTTATGCAGCAGATCTCCTATTTGAACCACACGTGCACACTCTAATTGCCATTGACATATATTTAGGGACCAGACTTCATTGTATTTCAACTAAATTTCTTAGCAAAATGATTTTCTTTTCACATGGATTTATCATTTATTTAAGAACACTCTCCCTCAGCACCTTATATTTAATAATCTTTTGTAGGACTTCCACGGCAATTAGGGTCTACCGTGAAGCAATTTCTGCAGGGCTATCACCCTCAAGTGATGTTTTATCTCAAGTATTGGGATGTTTGAGGCTTCCTCATGACGGTTCGTTAAAAAATACTTTCATTGAAAACATGGGAATAAGTTGTGATATCCCACAGCATCCAAATGTAAATTCACTTTTTGAAGGATTTGGGGAATATGATATTCGTGCTTTTTCTATGCTCGAGGTAGTAACGTAATCCTCAAAATCCTTAGGAATGATGTAATACTCAATGGACCTAGTATTCCATCTATCCTGAAAATACTGACCAGAGCTGGATGGGCTTTTGTCACAGGAAGCTGCTTCATTGGGGGTTGTTGAAAGTATTTCCATGAAAGATTCCAGAATTATTATTGATGCAAGAAAGTCAAGAGTCTACACAGCTGAGGTAGTTTCAATGACTGGGCAGTGTCACTTCATTTTTTTATCGAACACGCGGGAGAGCTGCGTATCTTTGTATTAAAGGGAGAGAAAAAGGTCCGTACAATCCGCCTCAAGCTTGGACCAAAGCAAGAGGCGGTTAAGACTTACAAGAGGACTAAACTAAACCCACAGAGAAAAACGACCAATAACCTCAGCTTAGGACGGACCTAAAAGCCGGCCAAGACCTAGCTCCTGCAACCCCGAGCCCCAGCAAAGGACCAGAGTGTCACTTCATGAAACTGTTTAATATGGTTTTAGCTAAACACAATAATCTGTTATTGGGATCACATTGATGCCTTGGTTCTGTACTTCAGAACAACTTTTGCATTTACTATTCATGGTAAGATTTCTGTTATATAAACTTTACTACGAATGCATTTCTGAATGTTTAGAAAACAGAGCAATAATTTTAAAACTTCTGCATTCTTGCTCATTTTTGTTTCATATCACTGAAACTTCTCTTCTCATCGGAGCTGCATGTGCTTTGTATTTTTCTCTTCGGAGGAAGTCCAATTTACTTTCCTCAAGTATAGACAAAGTTTGGGTAACCCCCTAAACTATCATGGTTTAATTTACCATGAAAATAACGTTATTTTGTCCAATTTACCCCCTAATACAACTTGTCTTTTTTGTTTCTCCATGCCTTAAGTGGAATTATAAGTTAAAATTTTGCTTGATACTGGTTGACATCATAATTCATGTTCAAAACATACTTCACAAATTTTGTATCATCATTTTGATAGAGAAGGATATTTAATAGTAAAATAATCATTGAAATACAAAATTATATGAAAAATAATATTTAAAAATTCAAAATATAATTTTAAAATATACATTATGATGTTTACTACCACCCTATAAAATTTTAAATTAAAATTCAACTTGTGTACGGAGAAACAAAAAAGAGAAATTGTACTAGGGGGCAAACTAAACCAAATGACATAACTTTGGAGTAAACTAAACCAAAAATAGTTTAGGGGGCTATTTGGACTTTGGCTATACTGGGGGAGTAAATTGGACTTTTTCTTTTCTCTGTTTACTGGGTTTATATAACTGAATGATACATATGCTTTATTTGTCATAGGTATCTCTTCTAACAACATTGAGATCTTTGAAGCATCGACTTGCTGCAGGTCAGTCTTCAAGAATTTGATTCACTGGATTACATTTACCATCTTTGTGTGACAAACAAATAAAAATTTAATGGCGTCATGTTGTGGATGCAAATATATGTGTGGTGATCAGGCTTACCAGACAGGTGGCTAGGATTGCCTTTAGCATTAAGGCATTAATCAGCGAGAGTGGTCATTATAGTCAATTTGTTAGCTGAATTATGACTATTTGTCAGTTGGATTAGGATTATTTCCTAGGGCCCGGCACCCAAAGATACACAAATAACAGTATAACACAACACTCCTGCATGTTCGAGGCAAAAAAAAAAAAAGAGGATTAAAATCAAATAATACCACGGGTTGTCCCATATCCTGAGATAATCCGTGAATCAGACAGTAATTATTCATCATCTCACAAAGAAAAAGGTAGAAGAGGTATATGACATCGGTTGGTTTGTATTCCGTTCGGTCACAGATATGTGGTAAGTTTATATATCTTGATCGTACGGAAATAGTATATTATACGGTAGAAATATTGAAATAGAATCAAAGATTTGTTGTGATGTTCTTTATAAATGGATGTTCACGATTTTTTGTTTCATTTCATATTGGTAGTCTACAAAGTAACCTTGTTGAAGACCCTCTTATTCCAAATTAGACTTCAGTTATGGGAGTAACCTTTACTACCAGCTAAACATATTCTGAAACTGCATTGAATCTAGTCTTGTTGGTGTAGTAAAAAGGGATACAAATAAATTTATCTAGTATTTTGTTGTAACAATTATCTGTTATGCAGGTGCAAGGTTGCCAAATGTGACAATTTTATTGCCTACGGAAAAGAAACAAGTTGACCTTCATGAAAGAGAGAAAACGCTCAAACTGGCTGGAAGGTAGAATTCCATTCATTGCCCAAGTATTAATCAATCTTTTTAAATAATGGTCAAGTTGATTTGATTGTTTATTTTTGGCTTTTGTTTTATGCGCCGCATCAAATGCTGTTGCAAACTTGCAATTTTACTCAACTAAATGAAAAATACTCTATAGTTACAAATCAAAGAAGAATGATCTTCCTGTTCTTTCCTTCATAAAAAAATATCTTTCTGTTTTTTCTGCTTAAATTTCTTTCTAGAATCGCCATTGCACATTTTTAAGTAATAGTTACTTCTAGATGAGGCTGATTTGGATTATGATGCACAGGATTGGCCAAGCAGTTGGTTCCCTCTTGAGGCGATTAGGAATTTCATACCAAGGCGAAGAGTCTCATGGGAGGATGAGGATCAATGGCCTTACCTTAAGAAGGTGGTTCAATCCAAAATTACAGAGCACAAGTGCTACCGTAGCGCCAGCTGACTTGCTTCCACTGCCGTCGCGGTTGGCGAAAGGGATAGCTGATCAGCAACGCAAGATTAGGAACCTTTCCCTCGAGTAGAGCACATAAGTTATCTATCCAGCATCAGGTGATCTCGTAAACCGATCTAACTGTCCAGGATGACATAACCTTTGACGAGTTTGTGGAGAGGGAAAAATACACACAGTACATAAAACCTGTAGAGTTCTTTCAAAGGAAAGAAACACATATTACGTTGCCCCGATAGTATTGAGTTTTCATAGTACTGGTAATTGTGCATGCTTGTCACGCATGTGTGATTATTTATCCATGCATGTTTTATATATATATATATATATATATATATATATATATATATATATATAGTTTTGTAGCATCACAACTATCAATGATAAAAGAAATGTATAACATGTGATTAATTACTAACAACAACAGCTCACAGATACTTCCTTTGATGCTTGGTGTACGAGGGCAAATTATAGGACTAAGGCTTGATGAGGAAGGGGCTAAATTCTTTGGTCATGCTTGGAGCATGGACGATATGGAAACATCGTAATTTGATGGGGTGACTTCAAGCCTTTGCAAGTGAAGTCAATATTGCCTGGAGAAGAATGACAATTATGGTCTATGGGAAGGGCTCGAGGAGTGACGTTTGGCAGCTAACTAACAGTGTGTATTGACACGTTTTCTCGCGTAGTCCTATGAATTTGGGGTGTGTGTTGTGTATTGTATTAGTTTTCTTTTTATTTTCTTTGTAATATAATGAAGTACAGCTCTCATGTGTTTTTGAAAGAAAAAAAATACTGACAACAACAAATGAAGACAGCTGATGAGAAGAAAAAAATGAAAAAGAAGAGAGCAAAAGGTTAAAAAAAAGGTGTGGAACAGTCGATACAAATGACATAAAATATAGAAATGAAAAAAGAAGATATAATTCATTTACTGTCATAGTGATGACACAAAAGAGTGACACTCGAATACCTAACAATATTTATGGATGAACTTTACAGAATCTTTCACAGGTCCCGTATGCGTTTGTATCCATTCCCATCATGTTCATTAAAATTATAGTCATGAAAGCAATATTAGAGCTTTTATATTATATACCGCCAGCAAATAAGAACTAAGTATAGTCTATAAATGTTCCTATTGTACTCTCTTCATTCCCAACATAATATGAACAGGACCATTAATCGGGGGATTGATGCAAATTACAGACCAGCTAAATTGAAACTTACTGTACAAATCCAGATAACCGTATCCAAACAGGCCAATGTCTATCCATCAGCATGAGGATATGCAATCTCTTTACTCTCTTGTCCATGGCCACACACAAAAAAATATATATATTACGACTATTTTTTCCTTGCAATGATGCCATTATACTAATTTAATTCTGTGATGTCAATGTGAGTAGCTTAGCATAAATGCAGTACGGTAGTGATTTTCTGATCTATACTGATATATTTTCATTTCGATAGTTGTATTTTCTTCCAACATTTATACTGTTTTTATTTTTGAGCTTAGCATTGTCAGCTTTATTTTGGATAATGGTTACAAAATGGCAAATTCTAATTGTTGACTTTCTGATCATTTCATCCATAGTGCTTTATATTTCACACATGTTTTCCTTAGATAATAATAAAACTGAAATGCGTCAGTTGTACTATCTAAGAACTGAGTTCTACACCCCCGTGAGGTCCAGTCCATGACCATGTCAGTGTTTCAGTCCTAAAAAAATGTAGCTTTTGGCAGCAAGTGGTATTGCGTCAGGTCCAAGAACACCGACAGCAAAGATCTGCAAACATGATTCAGGAGACTGTATTTCAAGCACTCAAGATGATGCAGTAAAATACTTAAGTATCACACGCATACTACAGCTCGCATCGAAACCACGGCAGATCCATCCATTCTCACGAAGAAAGAGTCAGTGGGTGAAGGTGTAGAAGACTGTGCCGACGTACACTGCGAGCGCCGTGGTGACGAGCCCGACTAGCCCCGCCGTGGCCTTGGCGGCGGCGCGGTTGGTGGCGCAGCCGAGCGTGCCGAGCCGGATCTGCACCACCATGACCATGGAGACCATGAGAAAGACGCAGCCGACGACGGAGCCTACGGCGGAGGCGAGCATGCCGAGGCGGAGCACGCGGGCGTCGATGTGTGCGCGCAGCGCGTCGTGCGGGTCCTTGGAGTTGATGAGGTTGAGCGCCAGCTTGAGGCCCTGCGCCACCAGGCTGGAGAAGAGGAAGGAGGAGAAGGCCACCACCTCCAGGACCAGCAGCGAGCGCGCCACGCTCGGGCCGGCGTCGCAGGACGGGTCGCCGGCAAGGCTGCGGAGCTGGCCCGGAGTCGCCAGGGAGAGCCCCACGAATACGGCCACCGTGAAGAGCGAGTTGACGTTCACCACGCCGTCCAAAGCCGTCACGTGCACGCTCGTCGTGTTCGCCGACAGCGCCGCCGGGAACTTCCACTCGTACCCGTGCCCGTGGTGGTGGTTGTTGCCGTTTCCGTGCTCGTGCTCCTCAGATCTGAGATGCGGACGACAACGGAGTCAGTGCTTGTTCAAGGAATGGAAATTTGCCATAGTTTTCTGTTCATGTTTGGATCAGTGAAAGGACTACTTACTCGTCCATGGTGGGTGGAGCAGAGATTGGATCCGGGGTTCCCGGTTGATGGAACTATGTCAATGCCGCAGATTGACACTGCAAGGGAGAAGGGGGGTGTACTGGAAAGGTAAACGATCGTTGGGGGAAAAGAAGATTGGCCCGTTTCCAAAACTTGGGAGTGGGAGCAGAGCTGGGAAGGGAATCAAAACTAATAACCCACCGACTATCTGAACACGGAAAAATGTAAAATGGAACACTTGCTTCTTTTTTCTTCCAGAATGAACATTTGCTTATCACCCTGTCCATAAAAAAACTGTAGTCCAATTTGTTTTATGTTTAACTAAGTTTACAGAAAATGTTAGTTACATAATATGTCACTGATTAATCCTAACTGATATATATAAGTGAGAAAAGTCCTCTTTTACGGAAGGAGGGAGTTGATATTCATCTTACTCCCTTCATTTGCAATTATTAGCCCCAACTATTAGCCCCATTGAGTTCTTACATCAACTTTATCATTCCTCTTAGTTTAAAAATTATTTGAATATATAAAATTATAATTTAAGGTTTAATATCTTTAGCAATAAATCAAATTATAATAAAATATATAATAGCTTGAGCAAAAGTGTTCAGTGAGTATTATACCAAAATTAATCTATGATTAATTAGTAGTTTTAATTACTACCTATTCTTTTTATTATCCACTATTTTTGATACAAATTTATACTAGAAAAGTACGAACAATAAAAAAAAGCAATGGTAGTAACATTAATTGTAATGTGTTTTTAATAATTATAAATATAGAAATTTTTATTAAAATATGGTATATCTGCAAACTAATTAATTCATGAATACACCCACGAATCATATAGTGTGATTAAGAATAAATCTTATCTTCGTATGCAAGCCACTCTGGCGTGTTATGATGGTGCAGAGGCTATGCTATCTGACGGACTAGTAATTATTTTTTTTATTGCCTTCTTGCTTGCTTAAAGGATTCATAGTTTAAAAACAATATTTGAAATTTGTGGATTTGCAAAATGATGAGGGCTAAGTACGAAAGTACAACAATTCTTATCATCAACTGGAGCTTTATTAGTTTCATGATCATCGTTCCAAAGGTATAAATGTTCGGTGATTAAATGAATATGATCTCACTTGTTAAGAGCAACTCCTACATCTATAGACGATCATTTGAGCGATGTACCTCGACATAGTTGATGACAACTCAGAGATGATCCAGTGAAGCAACCCATGAAGTTGTACATGGTTGGAGGATGGATCAAGACTCTGAGCATGAAGATCAAGCTTAAAGCTTAATTTCTTTGCTAGGTTTTGAGTCCATAGGAAAAATCGATACTATTAAAGGATGTTGGGATGTCTAACTGCATCTTACTAGTGTAGAGGTGGTTGAACAACTCATGTGAAGGCCCAAAAGCACTAGAAGACATCAGAAAAGCTCAAGAAATGAAGTGGTGAAGCTTGGAGGTTAGAATGCAACGAGAAGAACAAGTTCAACTTCAACCACAATCATTTTCTAGGACGACGGGGTTGGTGTCCAAGCTCTAGACAACAAATCAAAAGGCCAGTTCAACAAAAAGGAGTCGTCATCCAAGGATCTAGAAAAGCTAAATTTTGAGCCAGATCATAAGACATCAAGAAGTTAGAGTCACCGTCTAGTACGACGGTGTCATCATCCATGCCAAGTTTTGAACAGGATCAAAATGTGATCGTTGGAGACAGAGTCGTCGCCCAAACTCCCAGAAGACCCCTATTCTAGAGATAATCCAGGAGAAACAGTCATCATCCAAGACGATGGTGTCATTGTCCGGGACGACGGTTAAGTCATTGTCAACGATGAAGAGCAGGATGACAACTGTCTGCACAGAGCAACTTTTAAGTGACGGCTAGTTGGGGTGGTTGGCCCAATAAATAGTTGTTCCCCTCAGATCTTTGAAAAGACTTTTGGCCAGTGGAACACCTAAGAATCCCTAGTAGAACGAAGAAGTCAAGGACAGAAGCAACTAAGCAAAGCAGAAGATCTTTGAGTGCTAGTGGGAGAGTAACAAGAGTATTCATCCACCTCTAGGCTAATAGGTCGTAGGGGGTGTGAGACCCGCCCAATTCACTATTTTATTGGATTGACCCGCTGTCCATAAACGGTATGCGAGTGCAAAACTGAAAAAAAGGGATGTGAACCCGGTAGTCCCCTGATATGCTTCTCGAGTAACGCCCAGGATAACAACATATCGGAATTCAACAATGGTTACATCACAAAGACCACAAAGGGTTCAAATTACATAAGTTTTCATGTAATATTACAAGCCAAAATTGATAAAGACGTTCTAAAAATAGATGTGGAAGTATAGCATGACGACGAGTACGTAGCGGTAGCATTTTGAATAAACAAAATATCACGATGCTCAACCCACGAACAGCACATCGTCAACACGAATGATAGGACTACTCCTCCCTTTCGTCGGCATGGGCGGGGATGAAGTATCCAAACACCATCCCATCCTCACATGTAAAAATTTAAACAACAAACTTTGAGTACGAAGATACTCACAAGATATACCCCTTGGTGGGACGTGTCCCGACTCTAAGGATATGCAATATGGTAGTAGCAAGGTAATAAAGACATAGGATAAAATTTATTTGCATAAAAGCTGAAACTAAGCATATGTGAATGAGCATAAATAAAAAGACCTTATGGACATATGACACATACTAAACCCATAACCTCATCCACCATGAAGCCAAGATACCAAGTATATCATTATCCACATTTCTATTTCTCTCAAGTTCAAGTTTTCATTACTACGATATTATCCAAAGGACACCAAGTCATAATTGAGACCACGGCGATTCAAACTAATTATACACCCTGCAGGGGAGTCTAACTGTACCCACACGACTTGAGGACCATACAGCTCGTGCCCCTCACGACGTCACACGAGGGGGTACTCATGTCAACCTTTCTCTCAGCCATTCCCGCATGGCTCGACAATCCACATGGTGAAGAGTACTACGGCCCTGTAGGCTTCCGTCAGTCACTCTTGCCACTGCCACAACATGCAGTGATGGCCCAAATGTTGGTACATCACGAAATATTCGGCTTGTCTTACCATTATATCAGACATGTGGTATGAACGTAAAAATGCTTGGGCCAAAAATAACACAGCCGGATACTAAGTCAATCTAGATGGGGCCTATGGCACACGAGACCTCCATGTCTTGCTACACTCCTATCCCACCGTCCGAATTTTAGTCTCATCACTTATATCATCATATAAACTTCTCACAAGACCATAAACCGTCAGTGTGAGTCCTGTACCAGTGATCAATACATTAAGTTATTGCAAAAACAGTAGTGCTTACCGGGAAAACCGGTTCCCGTTTTCTGGGTTCTAGTTACGGGATAGGGTACGAAATCAGGTAGCGCATAAACATCATTTCCGGAAAAACCACAAAACGAGTTCACGCAGAGGCTAAATTAGGTGATTCGGGACTACTAAGACACTAAGTTTATCTATGGTTTTCCTCGAGATCAAAGCAACCCGAGCTTAGCGGTTAACGGTACCGGTTCCGATATCGGTAAAGTCAGCAAAGTCATAACGACTTTTCCGACAGAAAATAAAAATGAAGTTACAAGAAAGATTTTATTAAAAATCAAACAATTTTCTTAGATATAAACTTAGAAAATGAGAAAAGAATACTAAATGACATGGTAAAATGACGAAACTTTATGCATGCAATTGCATGTATCTCTGGAGAAGTTTAGAACAGGTTTTATGACTTTTAGTTGACATGCACAATGTTATCAAGAATAAAGATAAATTTAGTGGCATAAACAAGGTGTGTCATGTGCATGCATACTAAATAACAGGATAAAATCATGATAAATTCACATAACAACATGCATGCAATAAGAAGATTATGTGTACAAGTATCAAGGTTATATCATGCATATAACATGAACTAAAATTCAAAAAGCATTTTAGCCAAAACATTTATTCAGGAAATGTCAGAAATTTTCATAGTAAATTAATTTTACAGAGAACTAAAGCTACGCTAGGGGAGTCCAATTAATTTTACTTAATATTTTTAGGAGCTTCCCGTCATTTATGGCAAATTTTACAATCCGGACCAGATAATAACCAAAATAAATTAATTACAAAAATAGAAAAACTGATCTAGACGGGTGTGAGAGACCTGTCCAATTTATATTCAAGTTTATCGAATTGACTCGCTGTCTATGTACGGTATGCGAGTACTCAATCCGATAAAAAAGAATGTAAACCCTGCAGTCCCCCGACATGCTTCTCAAGCAATGCCTAAGATCCAAGCACGTCGGTACAACAACAATTGATACATCACATAGGTCACAATAGTTCAATTACATCAGTTTTAAAGTAATATTACAGACCGAAGGTTTAACACATAAGTCCTGAAATTTAAAATGCGGAAGCGATTCTAAGGAATAGAGCGGTCGCAGCGGCGGAAATGATAAAACAGCAAAGGATTGTGATGCCCCGCCCACGAACATCGCAAATCACGATCACACGGACGTCCGGACTACTCCTCACCCTCGCTGGCATCGGCGGGGACAAAGTAACCGAACACCAACTCATCCTCACCTGCAGAAACTTAAGCAACAAAAATTGAGTACGAAGGTACTCGCAAGACTTACCATGTTGTGGGAATTATATCCCGATTCTAAGGATAATGCAATATGGCAGTAGCAAGGTAAGTAAGACATAGGAATAGACTTGATTGCTTAAAGCTGCACTAAGCATATGTGAATAAGCATAAAGCAAAAGACTCTACGGGCATAAACACCTACTAAAATCCATGACCATAAGTACCATGCAACCATAAATCATTATACCATCAACTATAATCCATTTCTCATCATGTTATATGTTAACTCTACGATATTATCCAAGGACACTGAGTTTGATCATAACTGAGACCACGGCGGATTCGAACTGATTATACACCCTGCAAGAGAGTCCAATTGTACCCACACGACTAAGGACCATACGGCTCGTGTAACCCGCTAAAGTCACACAAGGGGGTACTCATGTCAACCTTTTTCACACTCGTGCCCACACGGTTGTAAAATGCACACGGTGCCGAGTACCACGGCCTCGCAGGCACATGTGAGTCCCTCGTTCCATGCACTGTGCAGTCATTGGCCAAACGTTGGTACGCAGTGAGATACTCAGCTTGTCTCACCATTATATTCGACATGTGGTATGCACGTAAAGTGCTCAGGCCAAGAATAACACGGCCGGGTCCTAGGTCAACCCAGACGGGGCCTACCTCCACGTCTTGCTGCACTCCTATCCACCGTCCGGATTTTAGTTTTAACACTTTCCAACTTTATCAACATATGAACTCGCCACAAGCTCATAAGTAACCGGGGTGAATCCTATACATGCGAGTGGGACTTACCACTCGACTTCTACCTTTAATCTAAGCATGGCTAAGCATTTCGTAACTTGAACAATGACACATTACCCAGTTGACAAGGTGACGTAATGAACATCAAGGCGGGGTAACATGCAACAATAATAGGATTTCCCCGACATTACCACTATTGCCCGACTAATGCAATCCTATACGTAAGCATATATTGACATTAAATCTTTACTTAGGATAGCAATATGAGGTGCTTGCCTTTAGCAATAGCAGCGGTGTTCTCCTTAGCAACCTGATCAGCTTCTGATGCTCCTCCCTCAGCAGCACCCGCGTCACTCTCCGACGGATCGTACTCTATAAAGTAAAACACGTCTGTATGAGAAAAAAAATATGCCATGATGACATGATGCAAACAGAAGATGTGACATGGTGCAGAGAGGTAGCTACAGGACTATGAATACAATGCAAAAAGAAAATACGTCAGACAGGGGTCTAGAGCTCAAGTTATGTTGAAAACAGCTTTCAATACCAAATGTTTGGCAAAGGTTTTTAAGTCAAGTTGACCTTTCAAGATTTTATTAAGAATCTAACAAGTTCTGATGTTAAAACTTAGAAAATTCAGAAAAGATACCAAAGACCAGATAAATTCAAGAAACAAGATACAGGAACTAGAATGTTACTGAAATGAGGTTCATAACAGGTGTAAACAATTTTGGTTGACATGCATAATGCATTTTACAAAGTTGTCATTTTAAATGGTAGTTGGAGGTTATTTATAGATGTACAAAGAATCTAGTTAAGGTTACATTGTGAAAAAAAAAACTGACAGGAAGTTTTGCAGGCTAAGACACTACGCGTGCAAGTTTTAGTTTCAACAAAGTTTTGGAACTCAAAACAGAACATCTGAACCTATTTATTTAGGACGTTCCATGGACTTTCATGGAAAAGTGTTCATCAGAGTTTAGAGCATTTCACAAGGATTCTAGAGAATTTCGGTTCACCATTTTTAGAGCTAAGATCAATTTGTTATTATTTTACAAAGTCAGCCAGAAGAATATCAAGAATCATTAAGAATCTCAGAACAGGGGGTTCTACTCGTCATGACATGCTTGCGACACACTTCTAGCACAGTTCCAACTCCAGAAGAGTTCTGGAACTCCAAAAGTACAGCCAAAACAGAAGAAGAGGCTCTGCCTGCCATGACATACTTCTGACATAGTTCCAACTTCAGAAGAGTTCTGGAACGACAGAAGTATAGCAGAAGCAGAAGAAGAGGTTCTGCCTGCCATGTCAAATTCTAACATGGTTCCAACTTCAGAAGAGTTCGGGAACTTCAGAAGTAAAGCAAAAGCCGAAGAAGAGGTTCTGCCTGCCATAACATACTTCTGACATAGTTCCAACTCCAAAAGAGTCGGAAACTCCAGAAGTACAACAAAAGCAAACCAACGGTTCCACGTGCCGTGACATACTTCTGGCAAGTTCCAACTCCAGAAGAGTTCTGGAACTCCTGAAGTAAGGCAAAGAAGAACAAAGGCGGCGGAACAAGTTCATCGCTGTGATGCGCGCGGCGGAGGAGGGGTTTTACGGTTAGATTGAGATGTCTGGGAGCATCAGCTTGTGGCGTGGAGTCGATTGGCCGGTGATGAAGACCACAGGGATGATCGGAGACTGATCGGCGACGAGCAGCTCACGGTGGCGACAAAGGCGGTAGAGGCGGCGCGGCGAGTTCTTCCTCACCAACGGCTTTCTGTGGGCAAAACCTTGTCACTAAGAAGCACAAGGACGAGAGAAGCTAGGTGGAGAAACGAATCGAACCCAGATGGTACCGAGAGGACGAATTCGAAGCTCGAATGCTGGTGGTGGTGCTCTCGGCGAAAGGTTGAAGACGGCGCGTTCCCGACGAGAGAGTGGACTAGCGAGGAAGTGCTCGATATGGAAGTTGGAGGAGAGGGCTGGAAGGTTAAATGGCACGGTGGAGCGCTTGGAGACAGCTCGTGGCATGTCGTCGACCCGAGGAGGTTGCGGGGGCAGCAAGGGCGGCTAATGGGAGTGCGCGCAGGCAAGAGAAATGGCAGTGGTGCGCCAGGAGCTTTTACGAGGAGGAAGAGAGGAGTCTGGTGTGCTGCTTTGTGTCGTCCTCTTTGCGCGCGAGAGAGAGCAGATCGGGCGGAGCGGGATTTTCGGTCGACGAGGGGACAAGTGAGAGGGAGCAGAGAGCGAGAGATTTGAATATCTTCTGGCGTCTGCCGCTCTCTGCCCGCTGCGGCGTGCCGGTTGGCCGTCGCAGCGGCGGGCTGATTTGCGTTTGATTTTCTGCAATAATTTCAATATCCCTCTCCAATTTCAAAAGGAATATGCACTTGCTGAGCTCGGATAATTTTGAAAACTTTTGTGAACACTCGGTGATTTATTTGGAACAACTTTTGTTTTATGAAGGAGTCCTGATGCAGCTTCCAAAAATTTGCAATTTTTCAACTTAGACTAAATTTGTTTGAATTTTTAATGGGGTTAAACCTTTTTGAAAAATTCCGATAAAATCTCAAAAATTATATTTTAATATGTAGTTAATTAATATGCAAAAGCATTGGTATGGTTTCATTATGGAACAAAAGATTTTGCAAAAGCGATAAAAAGGGTTACCCGCGATAGAACAATTTTGTTAACCGGAACAGAAACTCCCCAATAACAGGAAATGCCAAAATAAAAAAATCAAACCAGTGAGCTCATTTCCATCTGAACAAAGGACTGGAATTTTGGGATGTGACAACGGGACTGGGGAGAGCTCCGGCGAGCTCAACGGCGGCGGATTTTGTCGGGGCTGACCCGATTAGTGCTCAGGGTACCGAGCCGCACCAGTAGGTGGTGTATATGGCCGCCGCGATCGCTGGAGCTATGCCGGCGACGTGTGGCGGCGACCAGCTCGGTTTACCATGAGCTGCGCAGTGGAGGAGGGGGCTAGAGGTTCGATTGAGATGTCTGAGAGCATCACCGTGTGTGATAAGCACTAGGGTGTACAGGGTATCCTGAACTTTTGATGAGAGGTGGATAACTTCGATTTGGATTGGAACCACGTTCATGATCCGACTACAACAACCAATAGGTGCTGCGCCTTAGCGGTCGATACACCAATTCCAGTGGTTGAACACGATCTTGTGGAGCACGATCAACCAAACCACTAGGATAATTCCTACAAGCAATCGAAGAACTCGCAAGAACAAGATAACAAGCAACTCAATTGCAACTGAAAATCAGATGTGATACACACGAAGCTGGGGTTCTGGATACATGCAGATGCACTACAAGGAAGTAGCAATGGCTAAACTTTCTATCAAACAAAACCCAATCTGAAAATGGCGGCTATGGGGGTATATGAGAGGGGGAGAGGACGACCAGGAGGTGCTGGGGGTCGTCCTCAAACCCTAGGACGCGCCCCTATTGGGCTCAACTCGATACAATGCCCAAAAGCCCATGTTTGAGTCTGCCTGGACAAGTATGGACTATTTTGTTGATTCTGGACAGCTCTGGTGGAATTTAAAGATGATACTTAATCCATTTGAATATAGACTTCATAAGGTTTCCAAAATGTCCAAGAACACCCAAATTCGATTTCGTATAAGGTCCGATTATCCGTTTCAATTTCAGTCTTTTCTGTAGTCCGAATCCAAACTGAGTACTTGTGGAGGATGTGGATAACACTTTTGTTGGTCCCCAATCAACTTCCATGATCATCCATGGTTGCCGAGCGTAGACACCTATTCGCTTGATCCACGCGAGTACTTCTGAAATGAAAAGGAACACAAATGATTATGCAACCTCGACTGTTCAAATATATAGAATGTAAACCCCACGTGGATTGACTTCACCTTATATTTAATAGCCTTTAGTGTCGTATCTATCCCAATGATGTCCCCATCAGTGTGCATTGGGGTGGATTGGAGATCATAAAGGCGCCCGGCTATGACTGGACACAAGACTTCGACGGTGAGGTGGTTGCGGAGGCAACAATGGCGGACGGTGGTGGCGCGCAGCGTTCGTCCTCACCGGCAAAGACCCTGTGGACGAGACCATGTCACCAAGATATGCAACGAGAACATGAACTAGCTGGAGGAAGAAGATGATGAAATCAAGACGGATTTGGCCGGAATGAAGAAATCATGGCTGTGGCAGTGTTCTGGACGGAGGAGGAAGACGACTCCGTTCCGGGCGGAAGAGAGCGATAGAGTGGAATTGCTTTGGTGGAGAGGAGCAAGGTGAGACGACTTTATTTGGCAAGGTTTCATGCCTCTTCGCGCGTGGTAGAGGCCTGGCCACGGGAGGGCAGGGGTGGGCCGCAATGGTGGCCAATGACGCCGTGCACGCAGAGGAAAAGGAGTGGCAAGCGGGGAAAACTGGAAGAGCGTGGTGCGGACGACTGAAAAGGTGAGTGGAGCTCTGGACAGAGGCCAAACCAGGTCCCCCAACGCGCGGATTGAAGATGGGCAGAGCTTGGGCAGGGGGCTCTGCTGCTGCTCCTCCTGTTTCGGCGCGGATTATGGCGTCAGAGCGGTCCTCAGCGGCGTTCTGCACGAGAAGGGGCACAGAGAGGACACGGAGGGCAGGCACTCGTCCAGCGAGCGAGCCACGCTATGCAGCCTGCGGCTAGCAGGTTGGGCAACAGCGGGATTAAGGCGAGCAACTGGCGGGCGGCGGTTAGCTCTGCTGCTATTTTAAACTTTCAAACATTTCAAACTGAAAACAAACGAAAACAGCACTTCCCGTGTTCAGAAACGTTTGAAAATTTTTGTTAAAGCTCAAAACCTTATCTGCAACACTTTTCGTTTTTGGAAAGAGTTGAGATTCAGCTCATATAAAAAGATGAATTTTCACCAACTTTATATTTGGTGGACTTTAAAAAGGCATTAAAATTTTTTTAAAAATCTTGGGAAATTCTACAAAAATTTGTTTTAATGTTCTCTGAATTGTCATGCAAAAAACATGGATATATTTTCACTTGAATTTCAGTGCTTGTGAGGTCCATTTTGTTTCATTATTTGAATATTCAATTAGATTTGAAAAGGATTGTCCTTTTATTTTCTAAACAAAAGGTAGCAAGACAGCAAAATAAAGATTAGTTTTAAACCACTACAGAAGTTTTAAACTTAACAAAATTTATGCACTAATCTCTATTATAAAATTAGGATGTGACAGGGGGCATCTTGGCTTGTTACTCCTAGTGTTTGGCGGGGCCTAGACCGGTTAGGAGTTGGTGCTTGAGCTTCCGGTGGTTGTGGAAGTCTACACCAAGTTTGTAGTGGTTTGGAGGCCTCGGTGCAATGGAGCATCAAGGAGAGAGCGCCCGAGCTAGGAGACTTGTCTCTGGGGAAACAAGGTGTTGTCTAGGGCAGCGGAGGTTATCCGTGTATTAACTCGAGGAGTGGAGCGCACCTTGGAAGACATCGTTCTGGGAATGGCAATAGGTACCGGGATTCCAACGGGAGTGGTCCAACGAGGACTAGGGGAGGCGGCATCCTCCAATATCTTGGGAAAAAGATCAACACGTCGACCTTTCTCTATCCCTCTTTTTTACTACTTTGTTGTTCTTGTTGTCTTTTATTTGAGCTAGAAGAACTACATAGGTTCTTTGTCGTTTCGCTTTCTCTCTTGGTGGCTATCGTTCTAGTGTGTGCTTTTGTTCTTGTTTGTGATCACGTATGATAGGGTTTTTAGCCACTAGACTTACGTAGGACCGTCTTTGACACCTTGGTTTTTGGAAGTCATGATACACTTTTGTATTCGTCCACACCGATTGAACCCCTCCATTCTCGGTGCCTCAATCTTTTCAAGCTCCATTGTTCTTCCACAAAGAGATCTCACTTGCAACATTGTTTTGGTTAAATGGTTATAAGAGTTTTAAGTACTCTACAAAGCATTATATAGAACCTAGCTGTTGGAGAGGGGAGTCACCTCGCCCGAGGACCCTTCCATACACACCGATAGGGACCCCTCCGTCAAGGGACCTCTTTGCCCCTCCCCGTGCGAGGGTAAGAAGGCCGTCCACCTCGAAGGCACGGAGGGTACCAGAGGCCCTGGGAGCAGGGAGAAGACCCACCGGATATCCTTCATAAGGAACAAGTTCCAATAAGAGTTAATGGCCTGTGCCCATTCTTGACAGGGGAGCCCGCCATGGACCGAACGGCTCGGAGGGCGACCCATCGGTTCGATGGCGGTCACGCGTCCTTCGCTCAGCAAAGCCTGGATCACTCCCCAATGACCGACCATGCTACTACAATGCGCCGCAGTTCGAGGAGTCCAAGGAAGATCCTCGAGGACGGTACCGATCGGGGGCGGCGGCCTTACATTTACTCAATTACCCCTACCTCTCAAGTAGGAAACTCCGCACCTTGTATAGCTAGGGTTGTAGGGACCTTCATGCAATTGCACCTAAACCGGGGGCTATAAAAGAGAAACCTGTACTCCATGAGAGGGGATAACATTTTTTCACTCTCCACCATGACGCACCCTTCTCCTATCTTCCTCCCGAGAGTCTTGTCTTAGGGCCTGAGACTTTTCTAACACCAGGGGCCTTTATTAGTGAGCCCCCAACATTTGGCGCCGTCCGGGGAGAAGAACCGGAGGGTCAACATGCCGCCGAAAAAGGCGTGTTAGGCCCAGTCGGGACCAACTCCACCACAGAAGAGCCACAGGAGGCAACCCCATGATGATCCGCCCTAACACGACGCCTGTTGTTGACAGTCCTTAAGTGCTGAATCGACTGTCAAATCTCTATATAAAAGGAATAGGTCTAGTACTAACCAGTTCCACAAGTTTTTGGTGAATATTTATATGCAGGAGATTTATTGAAATATATTGAGAGAAAATGAGTAGAAGCAATTATCCAGTGAGTAAACAGATCCATGGGCCTGTTAGACGTCTCAAAACACCGAGAACAGTATTGTACACCCCGCACCAGCACTTAGGGCCCATGGGGCAGACCACCTGCCAAAGTAGGACCAAAGTGGGGCTCATAGGAGATCGGTCGATCCTCTAGTGGCCCCACTTGGGCCCATCTTTGATGTGGCGCGAGTTACCGCCGCTCCAAGTCGGTTTTGAAGGTGGTGGCAGGAAAGAGTGGTGGGAAATGGTCCAGGAAAGAGGAGGAAGGGGAGCCACTCATTTCAACTCACCCCTAATGCACCTCACTTATAAATAGAGAACCCCTCCTCACTTCCTCTGATCAACTCAACACTCTACACTTCAGTTGTGCTACTAGCATTAGAGGCTTAGGCTCTAGTTCTTAGAGTTCTAGTAGGAAGAGATTGAGGCGGAGGTCCTCCGGGGGTAGTGCCGGCCTGTCGGCACTCTCTCGGTCCGATCCTCCACTAAGTCGGATCGGAGTGGTGGCTTGTCATCACTCTGCTTTGCACTTGTACCTAGACGGATGCTTTCTTAGTCAAGTAAGTATTTGTGCTTCACTTATTGAGTATATTATCTTAGTCTACTAATTAGTGTTTATTCTTCGCTTGCTAGTTCGTCATGTACTACTGTGTAGTATATGCTTTAACTTAAGGGACAAAGTCCTCATACGGGGTTAAAGTAGTAATAGTCTGTGTAGACGTGGTGTCTAGATAGAGTATCACCTGCGAGTGGTGTGTATCCCACGAAGCTAGAGGTAGGATATAGGTGGTGACAACCCTATTAGTCCTTTGTATTCCTCCACGTCCGAGTACATAAGTAGCGTTTATAATTGCCGGAGTCATTTCCCTGGATTCGGAGTAAACCGGACGCCGAAATAAGCGAGGATAGAATAAACCTTCTTGCTTAGATCAGGATTTATGTGATAGGTAGCCTCTCTATCCTTTGCCCACCTTTAGTGTTGCTATTCCTGGACTTAGTGCGTAGACAACCCACATACGTTCCATATGAAAATTATGATATCTTGGAATACTCTAGGGTGAAGTGCTTATGATGGTACTCTGTGCACTTGTGGATTTATCTGTGATAGTAAGGAATACCAACAAGCATTTCTGGCAGCGTTGCCAGGGAACAGTTGTTGAGTTATCTACGAACCCAAGTTCTTGTATCTTTTTTATTTTATCCTTTTTACTCCTTACCCCTCGACCTACATGGAGCAACCACTCTGCGAGTATTCAGCTCCGAGAGGCAAGTTCTGCGAGCCACCACAATCTTCTCGACTCATCAAGACATCCAGCTACGAACTCCGGCCCACTTTTATAGCCATGGTTCGGGAGCAATCCTTCTATAGACTAGATAGTGAGAATCCTTACACTCATTTGCTGGAGTTTCAGCAACTGAGTTCGAGCCTATTCATTCCGGGCATAACACAGGAAACTATCAAGTGGAAGTTGTTTCCATTCTCTCTGGTTCAGAGAGTCAAACAGTGGTACACGCATACCGTAGGAAGTTTACACGGTGACTGGGAAGAGTTGAGGAACATATTTTGTCTCGCCTTCTTCCCATTATCTCGCGTCGCTTCTCTACGAAGGGGGATTCTCAACTTTTGACAGTCAGAGAAAGAATCCATAGGCGCAACCTGGTCATGGTTTCAATGCTCACTCAATCAGGACTGGACTTACTCTTTCCCGACGCCGTGTTGTTACGACACTTTGTTGTGGGGCTGAGCAAGGAATCTGCCCTATACCTCGACAGTGCCGCCGCCTATTATTTTTACACAAGACACCGACGGAAGCCAAGATCATCTTGGATAGCATCCAAGACAACACCTCTTTTGTCGACGGTCTTAGGTAACAGACGAAAAACAGGAAGTGGAGTGATGAGGAGATATCAACTATTGAATCCATGACAATAACCACTACATTCCTTGATTCAACCCTTGATCCCTCACCTGAACCTAGGACACCTCAGGAACGCAAAATCCAACCTACAGAGTCCCCTTCTATAATCGAGGATGGTCTCTTTGCATACTTTCAAAAACCCTCGAATTATGCTTCTCATAAGAGACCACATAGCCCGTCTCCTCCTCATGAATCAAACTAAAAGGCTTTCTCTCAAGGAAACCGTGAGGAAGATGACAACTAACAAAACCGATGAATAGTTGGCAGAGGTGGAACTCTCTTCTGAAGTTCTTCAGATTTCTTCACCCCCATCAACCATTCATTGTAAAATTAAAGGGATAAATAAAAAAGCTCTTTATTGTCCCATGGTCGGGGCAAACATCGCTTCTGGAAATCTAACTCTTGGTCTTTTAAGCAATGTGCCCTTCGCCCCGACCGTGAAAACCTTCAAGAGTCCATTTGGACCTCTCATGGAAGTTGTGGAATTTTACATGGCGTGACCATAATTCACGCCAACATCGAGGTTGTCCTTCATTTTCATGTGTTTGAGGTTCCCGACTTTGACATACTAATAGGATGTCCAATTGATGAACTCCTAGTTGACATCATGTCACTAGGAAACCTCGATGTCAAGCTCGGGAGACATGCCTTCCCTGTCTCGCTAGGAAATTTAAAGAATGATCTAGCGGAATATCCTCCTGAGTATCAGCCGATTGAGAGGGTATGTTTCACCCTTTGAATCCCCCGAATCAATCGGAGCACTTCATCCAAAAGAAGGATGATTTGGGAGGAACCTCTCATGAGGCACATAAATCAAAAAAAGAAAGATTTCTATCTTTTGATTTGCAAGTAGAGTTCGAGACAGATTACAGAAACAACTCGAATTTCTCTTGGCAAAACAAGCCAATAGCCTGCCATCCTCCTTCTTGACACGACCCGCCCAGAAAACCTCGTCTCGAGACGGATCCGGTCAGTCGTTAAGCCAAGATCCTGTTGGGCAACGCTCGGCGAAGCGAGCGTACACACGATACAACACAGGTAGGAATAAACAGCAATAATTACAAGAAGGGAGAACTTAGTACATCATTGGTTCATAACTTAGAAGTTGTATATTACATTGTTTCAGAGTACACAACAGTTTTGAAAACGATAACAGCGGAAGACTTAGAACGATTACAACTCCGACACTTGGACCTAAGCAAAAGCATGCGCCTTGCCCATGGGCGTCATGCTACTAGCCACTTCAACAAATCACTGCGGCGACTCGCACAACTCCCATTGGAGGTTCCCAAACTCGGGGAGAGGCTCCTCCCAATGGAAGCTACCTGCTGGTTCCTGCATGACGGCGCCTGAAAACCACAAAACGCTAACGCGTGAGCTTCTAAGAAGCTCAGCAAGACTTACCCGACAAAATGGCTGGCTACAGCCGACTCCTAGACATGCTGGCTGACTCGCGTGGGTTCACTTGCAAAAGGACTCGCAAGCCTATACTAATCTTGTCCAATTTTAGCACAGGTTAAGTGATTAGAAAAATAAATTTAATTAGCACTGAACTAAGCAAACACAACAGAAGTAACAATAGTAATAGCAATAATCATAATTTCTTCTCATTGAGTCTCAACGTATTTACTAAAATGTGACAGAGAGTTCAAGTAAGCTCATAGCTGAGAGCGACAGCGATTCGAACCGATTTTTATACCACTGCAGGGTTAACCTAATCGTACGACACGTGCGTGTCCTAGACTCGCACGTGGCAACCGTTCACACCAGCTCCTGCAACGTCAATTCCCTCCTACGCCTGCCTTAGCAGCGCCGCGTCCCACCAGACAACACGTCCCAGACGGTTTCTGTGGAGTTCCCACGCTGCCCACCCCAGATCTCCTCCTAGTCAGACACCGTAGGGCAGGTTCGGCGTTGCAATCACTAGGCTACGTAGGTTTACCGGGGCCCATAACACCCAGCATACGATTAGTACGTTCAATACTTATCAGCTGTGCCACACGGATCAGACCAGACTACGGTCACCCTGGTCCCGGACCAGTCGCCGACCTACTTGTACCCAGTCTGACCCTCAATCTTTTATCTTTCTTACTCGTTGACAATCGTGTGGCACATCTCATGAAATTGTTTCATTCAATATCCTACTACTCGTGAGCAGCGTCCACTCTGCTCGACTTCTACCGGTAACTATCTGCTAAGCATAGCATACTTAGGGTATCTATACAAGCTACCGTCAGGGTTTCCTATGGGAAACAAATGCAATTATGGTTTCAATCAACTCCTAGCACTTAATGCACAAACAAGACACACTGAGTTGTAAAAGTAAAACTTTAAAATTTGGTTGTGCACCGGGGCTTGCCTGGTTCTTCAGCGTTGTTGCAGACTTCTTCGGCGGGGGTCGAGGAACTTGGGTCCGCAGCTACTTCGTGAGCGTCAGAATCTACATGATGCAGTAGGATTATGATAAGTTCAATGAAAAAGAAACTTATTGTTATTATCAATAATAACCTAGGGTTTAGATTGGTGACGCCCAGAATTAGGGTTAACCCTAATTACTCGACGCTGTCGATTAAATTCAAATCTTAATCTGTGAATGATGTCTAAAGAAATCTATTAAACTCTCATGAGGTGACTTTTAGTTGGCATGTTCATCAACTTCAACTCTAGTTAAGTTAATTCGACACTTTTCGTCGGTTAATATCATTTAATTCCTTCGGCTATTAAACTAGGGTTAACATGAAGATTTTAATTCTTGCTCAAGATTATTTTTAGTTGATAGTACTCTCTGGAATAAGCATTTTGGGCTTTGGGTGGGGCCTAGATGAATTTTTTATATTTTATAAAAATTCATCAAAGTTCCTGTTTTTAGATCTTGTAAAATCAGAAAGCACTAGTAAACATTAGAATAAAATTATGAAACTTTATGTGAGCATTCCTGAGTACCAGATCTAAAACTTTGCTTTTGGGTCTAACCTTATAAATGACTTTTACAATGTACTTTATAAAATGGCAATTAAACTAGGCAGATTGAGGTTATTTAATGGGGTTAGATGCCATTTCCTGTTCCTAAAATCTTCATAAAATTCCAAAGGGTGTGTAGTACCATGGTGCACTTGTGCATCAAAGGTTATCCCTAGCATTGCTCTATACTGCAATTTAGAATTCAAAAACAGAAAGGAGTGTTTCTAATTAATTATGCAAATTTTTGGTCATTTGTAAAAAAGTGATTTAACAGAAAATTAGTAATTGTTCCGAGGGTTCTAACAAATTTTGGTTTGACATTTTTGGAGTTTTCTGTGATTTGTTGGAGATTTTACAAGATAGGATAGAAAATAGAGAATTGGAATTTTAATAGAACAGTGACGGCAGAGAACAGGGGAGGCTCGGCCGAGTCCGGCGAGGACTCCGGCGAGCAATTCCGGCCGGCCGGGGCCTCGCCGGTGAGGGGGGAGAGAGGGGAATTACTTTGCACGGCGTGAGGAGTTTCGAAGACAGCACAACGGCCGGCGGGGTGCGGTGCAACCTAGGGCGCGGCGGCGATGCCCTCGGGAGCGTGCTCCGGCGACCTTGCGGCGGCGCGACACGGCATGGCAAGGGCTCAGCTTGCTCCTACAGCAACTAGGCGGCACGGGGAAGAGCGGCAAGAGGAGAATGGTGAAGGTTTCTCACCGTGGCGTGCTGTCGACGGGGACCCGGTTGCGGCAGTAGTGGGGCGGCGGTGCTCCGAGCAAATTGCGGCGATGGGAGCTTGATTCCGAGAATTGGGGAGTGCTCTGAGCTACACGGGAGCGAGAGAGTGTGATTGGTCAAGGAAATTTGAACGGAGGATGACCGAAAGGCGGTGTTCACCGAGAGGGGTGCTCGGCAATGGCGGCGGCGGCCGAGAGCAATGGAGGAAGCTTGTGCGCGTGGGAAAGAAATGGAAGAGGGGGGGGGGGGGGGAGGAGGGTTTGCGCACCGGTTTTTAAAGGAGTCCCGGGTAGGGGAGTAGGGGCATGGCAGAGGAGCATGGCGGCAAGGCGGGCGGCGCGCTGGGGGTCGGCTCGAGCGGCGCTCGGCAGAGGAGAAGAGCGAGAGAGAGTCAAAGAGAGAGAGAGAGCTTGAAGAGAGAGAGAGGGGGGGGGGGGAAACCGAGGAGGAGGCAAGGGGGGGGCGGCCCGACGACGTGCTCATAAGAGCCGTGTCGGCCGGGCAGCGCAGCTCCCTGCTTGCCGCGTTGTCGGGCGGGCGGGGCACTGTAGCCCGCCCGGCAACAGCGGTTTCATTTTTTTTTTAAGTATTTAGCTGGAATGCAATTCGTTTAAAAGACACACTTCCTGAGCTCGAAAATTTTTGAGAATTTTTGTACCAGCTCAAGAATTTATTTGGAACACTTTTCATTTAAGGTTCGAGTCATGATTTGGTCTCTAAAAATTCTTGAATTTCTAAGTTGATTATAGCTTGTGTGAATTTTTAAGAGGTCTAAATTCTTTCCAAAAATCTTGAATAATTTCACAAAATTCTATTTTGAAGTGTACTTAATTTTTATGTAAAAATATGGCTAGGGTTCTATGGAAATCTTGATGGCCAAGAGTTAGGGTTTGGATTTCGTCCAGTTAACGAGATTTCGACACTGTTACGTGAGACTTCTGTGGACTTTGTTAAAGTGCTCTGTTGTTTGTCAAACTTTTCATAGTGTTCCTTTAAAGCATTTTAAAGAATATTTCTTTTTATTTCCATGATTGAATCTGCTCTAAAGTGAGTGAAATTATGGATTAGGGTTTACAGTTGTCGATTTTTGCCCTGGTGACACCTGGGGTGTCACAGCCCTCCCCCCTAAAAGAAATCGCGTCCCGAGATTTAAGGAGAGGGTTAGGATAGGCATAGGTACCTAGGGGTTTGGGAGTAGCTCAGGGTAGTGTGACTGAAGAAATTCTGCAGATTCCCACGTGGTTTCGTCTTCTGTGTGGTTGCTCCACAGAACCTTATAAAATTTGAGTGTCCGCCTTCTTGTAACCCGTTCTTTCTCGTCCAGTATCCGGATTGGGCGCTCTGGGTAGGTTAAGTCGGGTTGCAATTCTTCCACTTCTTGAATCACTTGGTCTACGGGTGCCTTCAGACACTTCTTCAACTGGGAGACATGGAATACGTTATGCACTCCTGATAATCTTTCTGGTAGTTCCACTTGATACGCCACCGGTCCGCACTTCGCTGTGATAGGATATGGACCTATGTACCGGGGTGCTAACTTGCCTCTGATCCCGAACCGTTGAACTTCCTTTATTGGCAAGACTCGTAGGTAGACGTAGTCTCCTACCTCAAAGGTCAACGGTCTACGCCTTTTATCTGCATAGCTCTTCTGTCTTGACTTGGCGGCCTTCAAATTAGCTTGTATAACCGTACTTTCTCTTCAGCCTGCTGTACTAGGTCTGGGCCCAATATGGTTCTTTCGCCTGCTTCTGACCAGTTGAGTGGGGTTCTGCAACTACGGCCGTAAAGTGCTTCGAAAGGGGACATCTGGATGCTGGCTTGATAGCTGTTATTGTATGAGAACTCCGCCAATGACAGGTAAGTGTCCCATCCTTTTCCGTACTCCAAAACACAAGCTCGGAGCATGTCTTCAAGTATTTGGTTCACTCTTTCCATCTGACCGTCAGTCTGAGGGTGGTAGGCTGAGCTGTGGATTAGTCTGGTTCCTAGTGACTCATGGAGTTGCTTCCAAAACCGATCGGTGAACTGGGTACCTCGATCGGAGATGATTGTCTTGGGCACTCCATGCAGACAGACTATCCGGTCAATGTATAGTTCTGCGTACTTCTTCATTCTATAGTTGGTACTGACAGGTATGAAGTGAGCGGACTTTGTCAAGCGATCCACTATGACCCAAATTGAATCCAACTTTTGAGCTGTCATGGGCAGTCCAACAATGAAGTCCATACTTATGTCTTCCCACTTCCATGACGGAACGCTCAAAGGTTGCGACAACCCTGCGCCTTTCAGATGGTCGGCCATTACTCTGCGGCAGGTGTCGCATTCCGCTACATACCGAGCGATTTCTCTCTTCATCCTTGTCCACCAAAACTTCTTTCGCAGATGCTGATACATCTTGTTACTGCCAGGGTGAATTGAGTACTTGGATAAATGAGCTTCATCCATAATCTTCCTTCGGAGCTCGTGATCCTTTGGCACTACCAGTCTGTTCTTGAACCACAAAACTCCTTCGTCGTCCTCACGGAAGCACTGCATCTTCTTTTCTTGTAGTCCTAATTTGATCTTCTCCATGCCCTTATCAAGCCTCTGGGCCTTGGCTACCTCATCTCTAAGTGTTGGCACTAAGGCGAGGTTGTAGAGTGCTCCGTGGGGTAGGATCCTTACGGCTGGCTCTAGCTCTTCGGTTGCAACTCCCTGATCCAAGTAGTGGCAATGGGCGTTTCTGCTCAACGCATCTGCAACCACATTAGCCTTGCCCGGATGATAGTGGATCTCTATCTCGTAATCCTTGATCAACTCTAGCCATCTTCGTTACCTCATGTTCAACTCGTTCTGGGTGAAGATGTACTTGAGACTCTTGTGGTCGGTGTAGAGGTGTACCAAGTTTTCCAATAAGTAATGCCTCCACACCTTCAGAGCCAATACCACGGCTGCCAATTCCAAGTCGTGTGTGGGGTAATTTAACTCATGCTTACGGAGTTGTCTGGAAGCATAAGCAATTACCCGTCCTTCTTGCATCAACACACACCCAAGTCCAGTGCCCGACGCATCACAATACACGTCGAAGGGCTTACTCAAATCCGGTTGGGCGAGTACTGGTGCTGTGGTCAAGTGCTTCTTCAAAGTCTGAAAGGCTTCTTCGCACTTTTCTGTCCACTTGAACTTCTGATCCTTCTTGAGTAGATCTGTAATAGGCCTGGCAATCTTGGAGAAGTTGGGAATGAAGCGGCGATAATATCCCGCCAATCCCAAGAAACTCCACACCTTATGGACTGTTGTGGGTGCTTTCCAATTAACAACATCTTGTACCTTTCCTGGATCAACAGAAATACCTTCCGCAGACACAACATGACCCAGAAACTGAACACGCTCAATTCAGAATTCGCACTTGCTGAACTTGGCATAGAGCTGATGATCTCTGAGTCTTTGGAGAACCGTCCGAAGGTGTTCTGCATGCTCATCGATTGACTTGGAGTATATTAGGATGTCGTCGATGAACACCACTACAAACTTGTCCAGCTCTGGCATGAAGACTGAGTTCATGAGGTACATGAAGAACGCTGGTGCGTTTGTGAGTCCAAACGACATCACCAAATACTCATACAGCCCGTATCTGGTGGAGAACGCCGTCTTTGGGACATCACTGGGACGAATCTTGATCTGATGATAACCAGACCGAAGATCAACTTTCGAGAAGACCTTTGCTCCTGCCAACTGATCAAATAGAGTGTCTATGCGTGGCAAAGGATACTTGTTCTTGATAGTTACCGCATTCAAGGGACGGTAATCCACGCATAGCCTCAACGACTGGTCCTTCTTCTTCACGAACAATGCCGGACAACCCCAAGACGAGGTACTGGGCCGTATAAAGCCCTTGTCCAACAACTCCTGCAGCTGTTTCTTCAACTCTGCTAGCTCCTTGGGTGCCATCTTGTACGGTCTGCGGGAGATCGGGGCTATGCCTGGCAACAACTCAATTTGGAATTCCACATCTCTATCCGGTGGTAAACCAGGTAAGTCTTCTGGGAATACATCCGGAAACTCTTTAACCACTGGTATCTCGTCCAGACTTCTCCCGACAGCATGGCAGACTTGATTGAGGGTGGCTTTAGGGTGATCTAGGTTTATGGACATGGAACCGTGAAGTGGAGAGGTTAAGTGGACTACACGGTTAGCAATATCAAGGATGGCATTATGGTGTTTTTCATCCATTTCATGCCGATGATAATATCTATACCCTGCCCATCTAGGATGATGAAGGAAATAGGATAGATGTGACCTCCCAGATTGAGGGGAGCTTCACTTAAACCATGGTTTGACAATATGTTGCCTCCCGGCGATTTTATGATGAAGGGCGGTTCTAGGGGAACTGTGGCTAGGTTTTTGCCTTTGACAAAATTCCTACTGATAAAATTATGGCTTGCATCGGAATCGAAAAGAACAAAAGCTGAGTGGGTAGAGAGCGAAAACGTACCCGCCAGTACTTGTTCGCCCTCAGCAATTTCCTCGGTCATGGTGTAGTTTACCCGACCGGTCCTAGTGTTCTTCTGGCCCTTTCGCTGGCCCTGCCCCTGGTTTGATTGCCGGTTGCCTCCGGATTGCTGGTTGGAGGGGCACTCGCGGGCGAAGTGTCCGGGCTGCCCGCAGTTGAAGCAAGGCGTGCCTGGTCTAGGGCGGGCGCCCTGTTGAGGTGGGCGGACACCCTGGTTCCTCTACGGCGGGGGAGGTGCGCGGTAGCCGGCTTGTTGTTGATTCTGTGGGGGCCGGTATGGCTGCTGCGGCGGACGGAATGACGGCGCCTGCGGCGGGGTGGCCTTGTACCTCCTACCATCGGGTGCAGTGTACACCAGACGGTACTTGGGTGGCGGGGCATTTGATGGCCCACCGCTGGCTCGCCTTTTCTCCCGCTGCTCCTTCTCGAGATACTCTTCGGCGATGAGGGCGTTGCTGACGAGCTTGTTGAATGAGCCGCCTTGGTTCAGGGCCAAGCGACCCTGAAGTGTGATGTTCAGCCCTTCCATGAAGCGGTGCTTCCGCTTAGCATCCGTGTCAACCTGCTCCGGGGCATATAGAGCAAGTTGGTTGAACACACGGGAATACTCGTGCACCGTGCGGTTTCCTTGTGTCAAGGCCATGAATTCCTTGGCCTTCCTCTGCATGAGTCCCGCGGGGATGTGGTGAGCGCGGAACGCCTCCCGGAACTGTGCCCATGGCACCTGAGTGTCGGCCGGAAGAGTGGCCAAGTAGTTGGTCACCAAGCTCCAGCGTGTCCGTGGAGCATCTGTGCTGCGAAGAGCGTCTTCTGGGTCTCCAAACAACGGAGTAGTCCAAACCTGGCCTCGATTGTACGAAGCCAGTGGTCTGCCTCCATGGGTTCCTGAGCATCTCTGAACTCCGGGGGATGAGTGGCCAGGAATTTAGCATATGTGCTGTCCTGGTCGCGGTTCCGAGCGCCTCGATTCGTGCCACTACTCTCTAGGATAGCTTGCAGCATCTCTTGCGTTTGCTGGCTGCTCTGAATCAGGGCCGCCATAGCTGTGGCCAAGGTTGGCTCAGCTGGGGGGGGGCGGCGGGTTGGAGCTTTCCGCCTCCTGACGTCCTGCTCTAGTGTTCACCATGCTGAAAAAGCAAAAGAATTCTTATTAGAGCAATTCAACCCATGTCCATTTCTCAACATAAGTAGAAGTACGTCAATATGCACAGCACGGATATCTCAATAAGACAAACTTCATTCATTCCCCAAAAGATGACAGTACATCCATCGTCCAATTCCTTAAACTGTCAAACCACCACTTTTACATCCAAAAGGTTACACGCCACTAAGATAAACTTCTAAGAACACACACTAACTCCAAGACAAAGACAACGCACTCCTTAAGCGAAGCATCTAACTAAACTATCACTTCGGAACCACCTCCAATCTACTCCTCATCTGGCTCTGGGTCTGAAGCTTCGGGATCCGATGCTTCTGACTCAGGCGCATCATCGTTAGCGGGAGGCGGTTGCTGTGCCTCCAAAAGTCCCGCTAACTGATGCTGCAAATGATGGTTCTCATGGGCGAGGTTCTCCGCCATCTGAACCGCGTTATTCCTGAGTATCTCCAGCTGGTGAATGTGTTGCAACATGATGTTGCAATCATTCTCTCTAGCATGGATCTGGGCAGTCTTAATCTCGGAGACCGCCTCTAACTCAGAGATACGTGTAGCGCGCGCGTCGCAGCGAGCACGCAGTGCATTGTTTTTGCTCTCCAAGTCCTGGACCTTCTTCTTGAGTTGAGCTACCTCTACATGAGCCTGTCGCAAGGCCTGGCGATCCATCTGAGCTGTGAGAACAATATCCTCATGCAAGTTGAGTAGCGCTAGGCTCCACGTGAACAAGGGAGTGACATGGTCCATCTCTCCCCTGAAAGTCCTCTTCTGAGCATTCTTGACATTACGGTGCCAGGTACGGTCGACCTGGTCCCGTATCGGAAACATCGCTGCTGGTTTGTCTGCCAGGTCCTCGAGGTGTCGCTCGCAAATCCTCAATAAAGCCTGATGAGCGGCTGACTCGATGGCCTCCGTCTTATCTGAACCGAATGTGGTGGTGGTATAAACCTCTCCATTGGCATGCCGGGGGTGCGTGGGTAATGTAACGGTGGCCGAGCAGCGCGGTAGGTCATACTGCCGATACTCCCGGATCTGAAACCAAGGAGTCTCTATATATTCCAATGACTGTAAGGTCTGCTCAAGTATCTCCACGAATCCTCTGCGTCCGGATTTCTTGGTGACGTAGGTAGGGGTGGAGTCCTCAACACCTATCTCCGCGAGCCCATGCTCGATCGTGTTGGCGTCCATCTGCAACACAGAGATGAGCAATATTTTATCAATCAGAAGCCACATGTTGACACATAGTTCAAAGCATGCTAAATCTTCCGATACATAAAATATTTTTCATCCCTGCGTAAAAAAGGTGATCCAAATCGGTCGCTAAGGATGCTAACTAGCGACAGCCGGTTTGTCCAAGGTGCTTTACCATCTATGTTGACCTGTCAAGGAGAGAATCTTCTCATCAAGGAAAGTACTGGGAAGGCTCAATGGTATACAAGGGTTTTTCTCCAACTCGGTTGATTCCACACAATCCTAAGGGAGGAAGGTATCCAGGGTTGACTTCTTAATTTTTATTGGTGTTACAGCCATTATTGATGGAATTTTTGCTCCTGGATGGTTTTAGTATAAGTTTGAAGGATTTTAACATTTCTTCATGCAATGCAATCCTACATCGGCCTATACGTCCTCACAAAGTAAAAAGGAAATACGCTTAGACGGTGGCAGAATCGCACTCAAGTTAGCCGTTACTACACGTTTCTTACGATATCGTGGTTAGCGTACCTGCAGAAAATGGCATCACAGGCAGTTCAATATAATTATATCTCAAAAGTAAAGACAACAACCCATATCATTGCCATATGGGTCGCCCCGAGTAGGTCACGTACGGGGATCACGTGTCCGACCTTCCCTACGCGGCGACAGACTGCACTTTACCTCAGGCAGCGGAGGTATGAGAGTGTTCCGCAAAACTGAAGTCGTGAGGAACAAACTCATCTCTTGTGTGCCAAAGACACAAGACTCCACTGTTGCGAAGGTCTGCATTCGCAACAGGTCCGTAACCCACACCTCGTACGGTAGAGGGCCGCTTCTCTTCCTAAACGGCAAGGGGGCGTACTATGTTACAGCGAACATAACACCTCCTTCCATACCACCATGGTATAGAACGCTACTGTTGCTGATGCAACAGGGATTTCTCGACCTTTCACCGCAGTCGAGCGGCGTACCTTACCTTGCTTACCAAAGCGTAGGTGGGTCGTTACAGAAAAGTAAATATAAACTGGGTTTAGTTAGCTCCTACACTAGGTTAGCTTGCCACCTGATAACCTATTAACTAATAAGGCTCGTACCTCACTCGCACATAATTTTTGAAAATATGCCTTAAACGTTGTATCGTTTTCCAACACGGCTCTGATACCAAAGCTGACACGACCCACCCAGAAAACCTCGTCTCGAGACGGATCCGGTCAGTCGTTAAGCCAAGATCCTGTTGGGCAACGCTCGGCGAAGCGAGCGTACACACGATACAACACAGGCAGGAATAAACAGCAATAATTTACAAGAAGGGAGAACTTAATACATCATTGGTTCATAACTTAGAAGTTGTATATTACATTGTTTCAGAGTACGCAACAGTTTTGAAAACGATAACAGCGGAAGACTTAGATGTAACATCCCGAACTAAATTCTCGCTAAATCCTTTGTCAATAAAGACTTAATTGTGTTCTATAAAAATCTCAAAACCCAAAGTTAATGATATCATAGGATCTAGTCAACAGAACTTAAATTCAAAATGTAATTTGAAATCCAATCTTTATTGTCCTTCTGCTCCTCTCTTCTTTCGTCCGTGCACCGCCGGCCTTGCTCCGCTCCGAGCAGGGACGAGTGCCGTCCGGTCTCCTCTGTTCGTTTCCATGTCTTCCCGACCCCGGCTTTGTGAGCCCGATTCGCCCGACCTCCAACCCAGAGGTCGGATGATTTTCCCGTTTCGCCCGACCTCCGACCCAGAGGTCGGATGACTTTACGTTTCGCCCGACCTCCGACCCAGAGGTCGGATGATTTTCGCGATTCGCCCGGCTCCGACCCCCAGCGGTCGGACATTATTTTCCGTCTCGCCCGACCCGTCATCACTCTCCGCTTCGCTCGACCCGAGGTCGGACAAGCCGTTAGCTCCGTCTCGCTCGACCCCAAGGTTGGACAAGCCGTTCGCTCCGCCTCGCTCGACCCCGAGGTCGGACATCTCGCTCCGCCTCGCTCGACCCCGAGGCCGAACAGACTCGTCGGACCCGAGCTCGAAGCGGCCGCGCCATTAATGCTGCCGGTCATCTTCCCAACCGTAAAAGCGCCTGGCCGTACACAGCAGTGCTGCCACCGCGCCGAAAGTCTTCGTGATGGGACGCGCACGCCCGGCGCCCATGCGCTGCAGTACACTGCCGCCGCGCCAACTTGCGTCGTCCTGGAGAGACAAAAGGAACGGAGGCTGATATTTTCCCTGAGACGAAACACTTCACTCGGCGAGCTCCTTTGCTCTTCTGCGCGCTCGTCTCTCTGCTCTCGTCTCCACTCCTTTCCGCCTTTACCGCCGAAGAGCTCCGCAGGGCCCGAAGCAGAGCAAGCTTCTCTCGTGCTCAGGTGCGCTCGGTAAGCCTTGCCCTGCCGACGGTTCCATCGTCCGTCGCTATCGTCTCTAACCGTCGCCCCATTCTTCCGCGTTATTGTAGAAGTATCGGCGCGTCAACGTCTCTTTTCCGGCGACCGGTCTCTGTTGTCGTTCGTTCTTCTCCGTCAGTCCTCTGGTAATCCTTGCCGTCCGACCAGTCTAGCTAGTCCCGTCTACCGAAGCAACACACTAAAGTTTGTTAGAGAGAAATTCATGCAACTTCACTCATCTGTTAATACAAGATTTCCTTGCATCTTCATATAGGAACCGAGCTGCAGACGGCCACTGAGGCTGAGGAGGACTTCCCCGCTGCCGACCCCGCGTCGACTGTGCTAACTTCTCCCCGAACCGAGGCAAGCCCCGGTGCATACCTATGTTTAAAGTTTTACTTTCTCACTGTGATTGTAGGTTTTTGGTTGTGCATTAAGTTTTGAGGCTTGTGTGAAAACTTAGTTGCATGACTTGTAGGGTCTCCTACGGGTTGTTCTGTTAGAGCCAGTACGTTAGTGCTATGCCTACTAATAGGGCACGATGGGCTTTGAGTGGTATGGAGACTACTCAGGGGGTTATTTATAGAAGTATTTGAGAAAGTCAGGACCCAACATTGTGTGGATAAAATTTGAGCACAGTGTCGGGTGCGGTTGCATTGGTCAAGTTTGAGTTGTGTACCGAATACATACTGGCATATGGGACCCAGGAAACCGACGTAGCTCATTGCGCAGTGATTGGACGACCAGCCATCTCTTTTTCCGGGTGAACGGACCAGTATGGTGGATGAATTCACATTTTTGTTTCTTGGGTATGTGTTAGTGGGAAAGGCTTGGGGCCGTACAGGGACGCAGGGCGTTGCCTGGAGGACCATGTCCTTGGAGAGATGGCAGTCGGACCGACACTGTCGCGATGCAGCGAAAGGTGGCCACGTGCGACTCGTGGAGTGCGCACGTGTCGTGTTATTCGGGTTTCTCCTGCAGGATGTAAAATCAATTATAATTGCCGTCCCTCGCGGTATTGAGTACCACTTGCTCCTTTCTGCCGTGGCGACACTATAAAATGTGATAGCAGGAATTGTGATTGGAGGTTTGAGAATAAATTCCAGAACTGTTGTATTGCACTTGCTTGCTTAGTTGCTGTCACACTTAGTAAAATTACATTAGCTATTCTGCTAACTTGGCTAAAATACTGAAAAACCATTAGTAGTGCTGTCTTTTGCAAATACCTACCAGCTTCCACCAATATTACAGCATTTTAGGAGTCGGCCTTAGAAGGCCTATTGACGGGTAAGTCTTGCTGAGCGTCAGTCGCTCACGGTTTGTTGATTTGCTTGTTTTGCAGGTAATAGTGCTGACTGTAGCCAGGGTGGTTGGGAAGAGGAGACGCCCTCGGAGTGGACCTTCGAGTGGGTCCCCGCTTCTCCCTACCGTGGAGATTAAACACCATCGGGCTGGGGTGTTTAATCAAGGCGTCGAGTGTTAGATTTTTGCTTCCGCTGAAATCCACGTGTTTGTTATCAAAACTACGTTTCCGCGCTTTCTAAACTTCTGAAATCAGTTGTAATATAACCTGAATTAATGTATCTTCAAATCATTTATGCGAGTCCTTGTTAATTATTGTACTGCAAAGTCACTTGTTTCGGCAAGCGGCCCCCCCGAATGATCCTGGATGAGCAACCGTACGAATTTATCGGACGGGGTTGCGACAGCTGGTATCAGAGCTATTTAGGGGTTAGTACTCTAATTAACGAGGCATGTTTTCAAAAAATTGCGCTACGGTGAGGTACGGTGTAGAACAGCCCTTAGTGGAGATTAGAGTTAGGAAGGTGGCAAGCTAACTGTGCATTCATGCATTTTACCTTCCTGTAAGTTTATGATTATGTAACGACGCACCAACGAACTACGCGAAGGTACGTGTTACAATTTTTGCAACGACGCACCAACGAACTACAACGAAGGTACGGGGTCCTGCCGTGGGATAATATTCACGGTCGCTTGGTGTTCGCGTTGCTGGTTCACCCATCTTGCCTGAGATGCTTTTCATGGCCGCTAACGGCAAGGCGTTACTGGTTGCCGCCGGTTGCCATGAGCCGTGACTATCATGGCCATATTGCATACCTATTCTGTGATGTGTTTTTCTGCAGGTACCCTAACTATCGTTAGACCGTGTAGAAAACGATTTGTCTCGAGAGAACGAGTAGTGCCACCGAGGATAACGTATTAAGGTTTTCCTTTTGGTGAGGACGAATAGGCCGTGGCATCCTTTAAAATCTGCATGAGTACTAAAATTCACCTAACTAAAAAGTTCAACCTCATAAATCCAATAAGAACCTGTGAATTAACCAAGGAAAATAATTAAGGAAAGAAGGACTTAAGAGTTTCATCCTCCTGTGTTCAGCCTGTTCCTCACTCCAGAATCCTATAGAATTCGTAGGATTTCATCTCCTAAATTCATTCTCCAGACTCCTCTTAAGGGGGAAGGTGCCCCTCTGTTCTGGAAAGGACATCGGACCATCCGGTGCAGGGCCGGACAGTCCGAAGACACTCCCTCTGGAATTCTCTTTTTTGGTCACCGGGCATTCCGATGTGGGATCGGACCTTCCGGTGAACACCTCTCTGGACTGAAATCAACCAAGCCGGGATTTCAGCAATGAGTCATTTTCCAAAGCTTGTAGTTCACGCCTGTTATTCTAAAAATGTGAATGGGCACAATTTGGAAGGGTGTGAAAAATATCTACGACTTTTGTAGTTGGGAAATCTTGTGTTTCCAACCCCCCCACTTCAGGAAAAATGTGTTTTCCTCTCTGCTGCCATAGCAGGGCAGAAACCTGTTATTGTTCGGGAAATCCCATCCTTGATTGATTCTTCCTATTTAGGTCTTGCACACTATTCCTCATTTGGTCGAGAAATGAGTTGTAGTGTAGGACTTGCGCCTCTCATTTTGGAAATGAGGGCTAATTGTTCGACTTTTTACGCAGATGGCAGGACGTACTCGCGGATCAAGCGGACAGGACCAGGCTAGTGGCTCTAATCTTCCTCCACCGCCGCCCCCACCTCCAAGGATGTGGGAACAATTCATGGCCACCCAACAGCAGCTCATGCAAGTCCTGATCGAGCAAAATCGTCAGGGTGGTCGTCAGCGTGCACAAGCACCCCCGCCAGAGAGCTCCTTTGGGGATTTCTCGGCCGTCCATCCGCCAACCTTCGCGGATGCAGCTGACCCATTGGACGCCGATAATTGGCTGCGCACCATCGAGTCCAAGTTCGAGCTCCTTCACTGCACTGAGCATCAGAAGACTCTCTTCGCGGCTCAACAACTCCGCGGACCGGCGAGAGCGTGGTGGTTTAATTACACTACCTCTCTTCCCGATGGCCACCAAGTGCAATGGACGGAGTTCCGGGAAGCTTTCAGAGCACATCATATTCCTGAGGGCCTCATACAGCGCAAGGCGAGAGAATTTGAAGAGCTGCGCCAAGGCCACATGAGTGTCCACGAGTACTCGCGCAAGTTTAACTACCTGGCGCAGTACGCTGGGCACCACGTGGACACGGACGCCAAGAAAAGGAGCTGTTTCATGAAGGGCCTAAACTCCAAGTTACGTGATCGCCTAGCCCTCCACCACAGCGCCAATTTCAACGCACTGGTCTGCCATTGTCCAAGAGGATGCCATTCGCGCCCATCAAGAAGAGAAGAAGCGCAAGCAGCCAGCCGGAGGTTCCCCTGGGAATCAGCAGCCCCAGAGGTATCGTCTAGCCATTACGTCTCCTACGGGCCAGAGGTATAAAGCTCCGGTGCCACCGGGTGGAAATTTTCGGCCGTCATTCCAGCAGCGGCCCGTAGCGCGTCAAGGCCAGCAAACGGGTTCTCAAGCCGGAAATTCCAGACAATCGGCTCCAACTTCTCACCCGCCGCAGCCGTACAGCAACACGGGGCCGAGGCCGTGTTACAACTGCGGTCGTCCTGGGCATTTCGCCAAGGATTGCCGGCAACCTCCCCGTCAGCAAGGCCATGTCCAGCAGAGCAACCCCCGCAGCGACAACAATTCCCGCTCTCAACCTGCTGGAAATGAACAGAAGCAGGGCCTTGTTAACCACACCACGGTCGAGGAAATTCAAGAAGGAGAACAAGTCCTTGCGGGTATGTTCTCAATTCAAAAAAATTCTGTGTTCGTCCTTTTCGATTCGGGTGCAACCCACAACTTCATTAGTAGGGCATGTGTCCAAAGGTGCAACCTCCGCACCATCATCACTAAAACACCCTATCTTATCACATCACCCGCCGGAAAAATAACAACTACACTAAAAGTCCAGCAAGTATCATTAAAATTGGGAGGAAAAATCTTTAAGTCCCAATTCATCGTTCTTGACCACCATGGCATAGATATAATACTAGGAATGGGTTGGATGGTGTACCATAGAGCCGTGCTGCATATCTCGCCACGAAAAATCCAACTAGACTCTCCGGTGCACGGTTCCATATCTTTCCAAGTCACACCACCCACTCCAATTTCCTAGAGCCTTCATCATGTCTCCGGAAAGAAGCTTGAAGATATTCCGGTCGTGTGTGAATTTCCCGATGTATTTCCGGATGACTTACCGGGACTGCCACCCGATCGTGATGTCGAGTTCAAGATTGAACTTCAACCCGGTACAGCTCCTATCTCCCGAAGGCCGTATAGGATGGCTCCAAATGAGTTGGCAGAATTGAAAATCCAGTTAAAGGAGCTACTGGACAAGGGATTTATTCGGCCTAGTTCATCTCCATGGGGCTGTCCCGCCATATTTGTGAAGAAGAAGGATGAGACCCTGAGGCTTTGTGTTGATTACCGGCCATTGAATGCGGTCACTATCAAGAATAAATATCCTTTGCCGCGCATTGATATTTTATTCGATCAACTTGTGGGCGCCAAGGTCTTCTCTAAAGTAGATCTGCGCTCGGGGTATCATCAGATAAAGATCCGTCCTGAGGACATTCCTAAGACTGCCTTTTCCACAAGGTATGGTCTCTATGAGTACCTTGTCATGTCCTTCGGTTTGACCAATGCTCCAGCCCACTTCATGTATCTAATGAATTCCGTTTTCATGCCCGAGTTGGACAAATTCGTCGTGGTCTTCATCGACGACATCCTTATTTATTCCAAGTCGGAGGAAGAGCATGCGAAACATCTTCGCATTGTTCTCCAGAGGCTGAGGGAACATAAGCTGTACGCCAAATTCAGCAAATGTGACTTTTGGTTGAAAGAAGTACAGTTCCTTGGTCATGTGATTTCCGCCGAAGGTATCTCTGTTGACCCAAGCAAGGTGAAAGATGTGCTTGACTGGAAGCCCCCAAAGTGCGTCAAAGATGTTCGCAGTTTCCTGGGGCTTGCTGGATACTATCGACGCTTCGTTCCAAATTTTTCGAAGATCTCCAAGCCCATGACGGAACTGCTTCACAAAGGGGTCGCTTTCTATTGGAGCGATTCTTGTGATGAGGCTTTTCGAACTCTCAAGAAACACTTGACCACCGCTCCAGTTTTGGCTCAACCGGACATCACCAAACCGTTTGATGTTTACTGTGATGCTTCTGGCACGGGCCTGGGGTGTGTATTGATGCAAGACGGTCGCGTCATTGCCTATGGATCAAGACAGCTGCGACGTCATGAGTTGAATTACCCCACTCATGATTTGGAACTCGCCGCAGTGGTGTTTGCCTTAAAAATCTGGAGGCATTATCTTCTTGGAAATCTCGTACACTTGTACACGGATCACAAAAGCTTGAAGTATATTTTTTCTCAAGATGATCTGAATATGAGGCAAAGAAGGTGGATGGAATTGATCAAAGACTATGAATTGGAAATCCATTACCATCCGGGCAAGGCGAATGTCGTGGCTGATGCCCTAAGTCGCAAAGCTTGCTGCAATCTCATCATTTCTCAGGCAAATTCCATTGCCCCAAGTTGCAACCCAGATGAGCCAAGCCTTCGTGTCGTTCCCCACGGAGCTTTATACAACTTGGCTCTTATTCCTACCCTCCGTGAGGAAATTGTGACTGCACAAAAGGTTGATGAGGGCATGGAAAAGATCCGCGCTCAAATAGGCAGTAACAAAATGAAGTGTTTCCGCTTTGACGAGGAAGGTGTTCTATGGTCAACAACCGTCTGGTCGTACCAAAGGATTTTGAGCTGCGGAAGAAAATTATGGATGAGGCTCACCTCTCCAAGTATGCTATCCATCCAGGTAGCAATAAGATGTACCAAGACCTGCGAAGGAAATTTTGGTGGACTCGAATGAAGCGCGAAGTCGCCCGATATGTCGCTGAGTGCAACACATGTCGCCAGGTCAAAGCAGATCATCTGAAGAGTGCTGGTCCGTTGCAGCCTCTCAGTGTGCCATCATGGAAATGGGAGGACATTAGTATGGACTTCATCGTCGGTCTTCCCCTCACTGCCCAGAAGCACGATTCTATTTGGATCATAGTAGATCGACTCACCAAATCTGCTCATTTCATCCCAGTGAACACCCATTATAATGCGAGGAAATACGCGGAGCTTTATATCTCTCGTATCATGTGCCTCCATGGTGTTCCAAAGACCATCATTTCTGATCGGGGTACCCAGTTTGTGAACCGTTTCTGGGAACAATTTCATGAAGCACTTGGTACTAAGTTAATTCATGGTTCAGCTTATCACCCCCAAACCGATGGTCAAACAGAGCGTGTGAATCAAGTTCTGGAAGATATGCTTCGCGCATCTGTGCTGACCCATGGGAAGAGTTGGGAAGAGTGCTTACCTTTGGCTGAATTTTCGTACAACAATAGCTATCAAGAGAGCATCAAGATGTCTCCGTTCGAGGCGTTGTATGGTCAACCATGTCGCACGCCTTTAAACTGGTCTGAGGCAGGAGAAAGAGTAGTTTTTGGACCAGATTTAGTAACTCAAGCTGAAGAGAAAGTGAGGGCTATTCAAGAAAATTTGCGAGCTGCAAGGTCCCGGTAGAAAAGTTATGCCGACAAAAGGCGTCGACCGTTAACTTTTGAAGTGGGTGATCACGTCTATCTTCGTGTGTCACCAACAAAAGGTGTCCAACGCTTTGGCATTAAGGGCAAGTTAGCTCCAAGGTTCATTGGACCTTTCAAAATCATCGAGCGATGTGGTCCAGTAGCATATCGATTGGAGCTGCCCTCTCATATGTCGGGAATTCATAACATCTTCCATGTCTCTCAGCTCCGGAAGTGTTTGAAGCTGCCTGAACAAGTGGTCATCCCGGATGTTGAAGTAATCCAAGAAGACCTCACATATCCGGAGATACCGATGAAGATACTTGATCGGAAGGATCGCGTAACTCGTCGGAGAACCAAAACTTTCTTCAAGGTGCAGTGGACAAATCATTCGGAAGATGAGGCTACCTGGGAAAGTGAAGAATTTCTTCATTCACAGTTCCCGGAATTCATGGCATCGGTCGCGAAATAGTCATCGGTTTCCCCCCTTGTAACGTTCTCTCGAAATCTCGGGACGAGATTTTCTTAAGGGGGAAGGGCTGTAACATCCCGAACTAAATTCTCGCTAAATCCTTTGTCAATAAAGACTTAATTGTGTTCTATAAAAATCTCAAAACCCAAAGTTAATGATATCATAGGATCTAGTCAACAGAACTTAAATTCAAAATGTAATTTGAAATCCAATCTTTATTGTCCTTCTGCTCCTCTCTTCTTTCGTCCGTGCACCGCCGGCCTTGCTCCGCTCCGAGCAGGGACGAGTGCCGTCCGGTCTCCTCTGTTCGTTTCCATGTCTTCCCGACCCCGGCTTTGTGAGCCCGATTCGCCCGACCTCCAACCCAGAGGTCGGATGATTTTCCCGTTTCGCCCGACCTCCGACCCAGAGGTCGGATGACTTTACGTTTCGCCCGACCTCCGACCCAGAGGTCGGATGATTTTCGCGATTCGCCCGGCTCCGACCCCCAGCGGTCGGACATTATTTTCCGTCTCGCCCGACCCGTCATCACTCTCCGCTTCGCTCGACCCGAGGTCGGACAAGCCGTTAGCTCCGTCTCGCTCGACCCCAAGGTTGGACAAGCCGTTCGCTCCGCCTCGCTCGACCCCGAGGTCGGACATCTCGCTCCGCCTCGCTCGACCCGAGGCCGAACAGACTCGTCGGACCCGAGCTCGAAGCGGCCGCGCCATTAATGCTGCCGGTCATCTTCCCAACCGTAAAAGCGCCTGGCCGTACACAGCAGTGCTGCCACCGCGCCGAAAGTCTTCGTGATGGGACGCGCACGCCCGGCGCCCATGCGCTGCAGTACACTGCCGCCGCGCCAACTTGCGTCGTCCTGGAGAGACAAAAGGAACGGAGGCTGATATTTTCCCTGAGACGAAACACTTCACTCGGCGAGCTCCTTTGCTCTTCTGCGCGCTCGTCTCTCTGCTCTCGTCTCCACTCCTTTCCGCCTTTACCGCCGAAGAGCTCCGCAGGGCCCGAAGCAGAGCAAGCTTCTCTCGTGCTCAGGTGCGCTCGGTAAGCCTTGCCCTGCCGACGGTTCCATCGTCCGTCGCTATCGTCTCTAACCGTCGCCCCATTCTTCCGCGTTATTGTAGAAGTATCGGCGCGTCAACGTCTCTTTTCCGGCGACCGGTCTCTGTTGTCGTTCGTTCTTCTCCGTCAGTCCTCTGGTAATCCTTGCCGTCCGACCAGTCTAGCTAGTCCCGTCTACCGAAGCAACACACTAAAGTTTGTTAGAGAGAAATTCATGCAACTTCACTCATCTGTTAATACAAGATTTCCTTGCATCTTCATATAGGAACCGAGCTGCAGACGGCCACTGAGGCTGAGGAGGACTTCCCCGCTGCCGACCCCGCGTCGACTGTGCTAACTTCTCCCCGAACCGAGGCAAGCCCCGGTGCATACCTATGTTTAAAGTTTTACTTTCTCACTGTGATTGTAGGTTTTTGGTTGTGCATTAAGTTTTGAGGCTTGTGTGAAAACTTAGTTGCATGACTTGTAGGGTCTCCTACGGGTTGTTCTGTTAGAGCCAGTACGTTAGTGCTATGCCTACTAATAGGGCACGATGGGCTTTGAGTGGTATGGAGACTACTCAGGGGGTTATTTATAGAAGTATTTGAGAAAGTCAGGACCCAACATTGTGTGGATAAAATTTGAGCACAGTGTCGGGTGCGGTTGCATTGGTCAAGTTTGAGTTGTGTACCGAATACATACTGGCATATGGGACCCAGGAAACCGACGTAGCTCATTGCGCAGTGATTGGACGACCAGCCATCTCTTTTTCCGGGTGAACGGACCAGTATGGTGGATGAATTCACATTTTTGTTTCTTGGGTATGTGTTAGTGGGAAAGGCTTGGGGCCGTACAGGGACGCAGGGCGTTGCCTGGAGGACCATGTCCTTGGAGAGATGGCAGTCGGACCGACACTGTCGCGATGCAGCGAAAGGTGGCCACGTGCGACTCGTGGAGTGCGCACGTGTCGTGTTATTCGGGTTTCTCCTGCAGGATGTAAAATCAATTATAATTGCCGTCCCTCGCGGTATTGAGTACCACTTGCTCCTTTCTGCCGTGGCGACACTATAAAATGTGATAGCAGGAATTGTGATTGGAGGTTTGAGAATAAATTCCAGAACTGTTGTATTGCACTTGCTTGCTTAGTTGCTGTCACACTTAGTAAAATTACATTAGCTATTCTGCTAACTTGGCTAAAATACTGAAAAACCATTAGTAGTGCTGTCTTTTGCAAATACCTACCAGCTTCCACCAATATTCCAGCATTTTAGGAGTCGGCCTTAGAAGGCCTATTGACGGGTAAGTCTTGCTGAGCGTCAGTCGCTCACGGTTTGTTGATTTGCTTGTTTTGCAGGTAATAGTGCTGACTGTAGCCAGGGTGGTTGGGAAGAGGAGACGCCCTCGGAGTGGACCTTCGAGTGGGTCCCCGCTTCTCCCTACCGTGGAGATTAAACACCATCGGGCTGGGGTGTTTAATCAAGGCGTCGAGTGTTAGATTTTTGCTTCCGCTGAAATCCACGTGTTTGTTATCAAAACTACGTTTCCGCGCTTTCTAAACTTCTGAAATCAGTTGTAATATAACCTGAATTAATGTATCTTCAAATCATTTATGCGAGTCCTTGTTAATTATTGTACTGCAAAGTCACTTGTTTCGGCAAGCGGCCCCCCCGAATGATCCTGGATGAGCAACCGTACGAATTTATCGGACGGGGTTGCGACATTAGAACGATTACAACTCCGACACTCGGACCTAAGCAAAAGCACGCGCCGTGCCCATGGGCGTCATGCTACTAGCCACTTCAACAAATCACTGCGGCGACTCGCACAACTCCCATTGGAGGTTCCCAAACTCGGGGAGAGGCTCCTCCCAATGGAAGCTACCTGCTGGTTCCTGCATGACGGCGCCTGAAAACCATAAAACGCTAACGCGTGAGCTTCTAAGAAGCTCAGCAAGACTTACCCGACAAAATGGCTAGCTATAGCCGACTCCTAGACATGCTGGCTGACTCGGGTGGGTTCACTTGCAAAAGGACTCGCAAGCCTATACTAATCTTGTCCAATTTTAGCACAGGTTAAGTGATTAGAAAAATAAATTTAATTAGCACTGAACTAAGCAAACATAACAGAAGTAACAATAGTAATAGCAATAATCATAATTTCTTCTCATTGAGTCTTGACCTATTTACTAAAATGTGACAGAGAGTTCAAGTAAGCTCATAGCTGAGAGCGACAGCGATCCGAACCGATTTTTATACCACTGCAGGGTTAACCTAATCGTGCGACACGTGCGTGTCCCAGACTCGCACGTGGCAACCGTTCACACCAGCTCCTGCAACGTCAATTCTCTCCTACGCCTGCCTTAGCAGCGCCGCGTCCCACCAGACAACACGTCCCAGACGGTTTCTGTGGAGTTCCCACGCTGCCCACCCCAGATCTCCTGCTAGTCAGACACCGTAGGGCAGGTTCGACGTTGCAATCACTAGGCTACGTAGGTTTACCGGGGCCCATAACACCCAGCATACGATTAGTACGTTCAATACTTGTCCAGCTGTGCCACACGGATCAGACCAGACTACGGTCACCCTGGTCCCGGACCAGTCGTCGACCTACTTGTACCCAGTCTGACCCTCAATCTTTTATATTTCTTACTCGTTGACAATCGTGTGGCACATCTCATGAAATAGTTTCATTCAATATCCTACTACTCGCGAGCAGCGTCCACTCTGCTCGACTTCTACCGGCAACTATCTGCTAAGCATAGCATACTAAGGGTATCTATACAAGCTACCGCCAGGGTTTCCTATGGGAAACAAATGCAACTATGGTTTCAATCAACTCCTAGAACTTAATGCACAAACAAGACACACTGAGTTGTAAAAGTAAAACTTTAAAATTTGTTTGTGCACCGGGGCTTGCCGGGTTCTTCAGCGTTGTTGCAGACTTCTTCGGCGGGGGTCGAGGAACTTGGGTCCGCAGCTACTTCGTGAGCGTCAGAATCTACATGATGCAGTAGGATTATGATAAGTTCAATGAAAAAGAAACTTATTGTTATTATCAATAATAACCTAGGGTTTAGATTGGCGACGCCCAGAATTAGGGTTAACCTTAATTACTCGACGCCGTCGATTAAATTCAAATCTTAATCTGTGAATGATGTCTAAAGAAATCTATTAAACTCTCATGAGGTGACTTTTAGTTGGCATGTTCATCAACTTCAACTCTAGTTAAGTTAATTCGACACTTTTCATCGGTTAATATCATTTAATTCCTTCGGCTATTAAACTAGGGTTAAAATAAAGATTTTAATTCTTCCTCGAGATTATTTTTAGTTGGTAGTACTCTCTGGAATAAGCATTTTGAGCTTTGGGTGGGGCCTAGATGAATTTTCTATATTTTATAAAAATTCATCAAAGTTCCTGTTTCTAGATCTTGTAAAATCAGAAAGCACTAGGAAACGTTAGAATAAAATTATGAAACTTTACGTGAGCATTCCTGAGCACCAGATCTAAAACTTTGCTTTTGGGTCTAACCTTATAAATGACTTTTACAATGTACTTTAGAAAATGGCAATTAAACTAGGCAGATTGAGGTTATTTAATGGGGTTAGATGCCATTTCGTGTTCCTAAAATCTTCATAAAATTCCAGAGGGTGTGTAGTACCATGGTGCAGTTGTGGATCAAAGGTTAGCCCTAGAATTGCTCTATAATGCAATTTAGAACTCAAAAACAGAAAGGAGTGTTTCTAATTAATTCTGCAAATTTTTTGTCATTTGTAAAAAAGTGCTTTAACCTAAAATTAGTAATTTTCACGAGGGTTCTAACAAGTTTTGGTTTGACATTTTTGGATTTCTCTGTGATTTGTTGGAGATTTTACAAGACAGGACAGAAAATAGAGAATTGGAATTTTAATAGAACAGTGACGGCAGAGAACAGGGGAGGCTCGGCCGAGTCAGGCGAGGACTCCAGCGAGCAATTCCGGCTGGCCGGGGCCTCGCCGGTGAGGGGGGAGAGAGGGAAATTGCTTTGCACGGTGTGGGGAGTTTCGGAGACAGCACAACGGCCGGTGGGGTGCGGTGCAACCTAGGGCGTGGCGGCGATGCCCTCGGGAGCGTGCTCCGGCGACCTTGCGGCGGCGCGACACGGCACGGCAAGGGCTCAGCTCGCTCCTACAGCAACTAGGCGGCACGGGGAAGAGCGGCAAGAGGAGAATCGTGAAGGTTTCTCACCGTGGCGTGCTGTCGACGGGGACCCGGTTGCGGCAGTAGTGGGGCGGCGGTGCTCCGAGCAAATTGCGGCGATGGGAGCTTGATTCCGAGAATTGGGGAGTGCTCTGAGCTACACGGGAGCGGGAGAGTGTGATTGGTCAAGGAAATTTGAACGGAGGATGACTGAAAGGCGGTGTTCATCGAGAGGGGTGCTCGGCAATGGCGGCGGCGGCCGAGAGCAATGGAGGAAGCTTGCGTGCGTGGGAAAGAAATGGAAGAGGGGGGGGGGGAGGAGGGTTTGCGCACCGGTTTTTAAAGGAGTCCCGGGTAGGGGAGTAGGGGCGTGGCAGAGGAGCATGGCGGCAAGGCGGGCGGCGCGCTGGGGGTCGGCTCGGGCGGCGCTCGGCAGAGGATAAGAGCGAGGGAGAGTCAAAGAGAGAGAGAGAGCTTGGAGAGAGAGAGAGAGGGAGGGGAAAATCGAGGGGGAGGCAAGGGGGGGGGGCGGCCCGACGACGTGCTCATAAGAGCCGTGTCGGCCGGGCGGCGCAGCTCCCTGCTCGCCGCGTTGTCGGGCGGGCGGGGCACTATAGCCCGCCCGGCAACAGCGGTTTCATTTTTTTTTAAAATTTAGCTGGAATGCAATTTGATTAAAAGACACACTTCCTGAGCTCGAAAATTTTTGAGAATTTTCGTACCAGCTCAGGAATTTATTTCGAACACTTTTCATTGAAGGTTCGAGTCATGATTTGGTCTCTAAAAATTCTTGAATTTCTATGTTGATTATAGCTTGTGTGAATTTTTAAGAGGTCTAAATTCTTTCCAAAAATCTTGAATAATTTCCAAAAATATTTTGAAGTGTACTTAATTGTTATGTAAAAATATGGCTAGGGTTCTGTGGAAATCTTGATGGCCAAGAGTTAGGGTTTGGATTTCGTGCAGTTAACGAGATTTCGACACTGTTATGTGAGACTTCTCCGGACTTTGCTAAAGTGCTCTGTTGTTTGTCAAACTTTTCATAGTGTTCCTTTAAAGCATTTTAAACAATATTTCTTTTTATTCCCATGATTGAATCTGCTTTAAAGTGAGTGAAATTATGGATTAGGGTTTACAGTTGTCGATTTTTGCCCTGGTGACACCTGGGGTGTCACACTTCTCCTCCTTGTTCTTTTGAGGAAGCTTTTTCCATGATGACCATGGAGGAGGGAGCTTTCAAGACAAATGGGGAATGGGTGAAGGAAGTGAAACACTCTTCAGAAGCAATCGAATCGTTTCGCCTTCCACACCAATTCCTTGTTTCCTAAGAGGAGTTGCTATAGAAGCCCTTCACAATCCCACCATCAAGGCCAACATCATGTCTGAATCCTTGGCATGTGCTCTTTTGGGCATGCGCATGTATCCTCAACAGACAAACTCTTCAAGAGTTCTTCGGGACTCATATTTGAGTGTTGTGAGATTGCAAAGGACGTACCCATCGAAACCGAAGGAACAAAGGCTCATCTATATTTTCACATCTTTGCCATCCTTGATTTCGATCTTCTGGTTGGCTGTCCACTAGAAGAACATCACCCAGAAGGTATATCCCAAGGGAGCCTCGAGGAAAGCCTTGCTAAGCCACCTGTGCCATCCCGACATCCTTCAACTTGAAGGCAGAGCTTCAACAGAAGTGTGCTTGATCAAGGACGTGTTGGTTGTCGTTCCTCATGATCCACCCAAAAGCAAACAACCATCATAACGCTCGCTTGAACCTAAACCTCCTCCATCTGGTGCTATCTATGCTTATCTAAATGGTAAACGGGAACCCCCTATGATCCTAAGTGACAAAGCTTGTGAGGAGAAGAACCTTTGTGCCATGAGCGTTCATATGGCATCAACTCTAGAGCCTACCGGTGAACCTTTGAATGAGCATGGGGTTTCTTTCTTGAAAACCTTCAGGGCTCATGCTCATATAATAAACCTCCAGACTCAGTATCCCTTTCTAACATGAGCACGTACGAGGACTACAACCACCTTATGGTCCTCACATGCAAAATGTATAGAAGGATAGTTGTAGATGCTTTTGTCTGTCATAAGTATTGCAAATCTTGTGCTTGCATATTTGGCACTAACCTTGCAGCAAAGAACATCAAGATACATCTACAAATGTGATCGAAGCTGAGGACTACATCACCAATGACAGCTGCAAGAGGAAGCTTCCCCATTGTCGAGCTTAAGACCATAATCAAAGCACTGCCGGGAGATAGCCCGAATTATCCGTTTTCATTCTCAATAAAAGAAAGAGCATGTTTTCAAGATAACTTCCCCTTGGGGTATTTTTGGTCGCTACACAGGCTGAGGTTGAAAAGAATGATGGTCACACAATGAACATAATTGCTGCATCAACTCTAAAACCTTGGTACTTTTGGTGATGGACGGAGAAACTTTGAAGAAGATTCCAACGCTACACAATTGACTCAAAGCATGGAGGAGAAAGATCTATAAGAGCATGCCATTCATGCCAATCTTTACTTTGATTTAAAGATGATGCTAGTTCCGTTATCTTGCCATTTCTTTAAAAAAAACTTGAGTTAATATCTTTTGTAAGAGAAAAATGTTTTGCAAGCATCTTTTCGACCAATGAGTGAGACCACCACTCTAGGGTTATGGTCAATATGGCTGTTGGCGATTGTGAGCCAAATAAGTTTTGTAGGCTGAGCAACATTCTTTCATTTTGACATTCTTTTGCTCTGTCTCACTCACTTTCTGTCTTGATCTTGTTCTCATTTTCTCTAGGTGCCACAAAATATCACTCTCAAGTTTACCAAAAATAATTGCTAGAAGCTGCATTTGCTTCTTGTCACGTTTGAGACAAATTCGAGCGGGTGTGAGTTTAATTTGCACTAACCCTCATGATGGGAACGGGGTTCCGATCTTCCTACAGGTTCTGGTAATCAACGATTTGGGTAGAGTCGCGATACAAATCGATCCGGCTTTTGTGACACCCCAGGTGTCACCAGGAACCAAATCGACAACCTTAAATCCTAATCGAAAAAATTTCACACCTAAAAGCAAGAGTTACTCTGGAAGAAAAAGAAATGTTGTTTGAAATACTCCAAAAGATCACTACAAAAATTTTGGCAAACAACAAAACACTATAGCTAGGTCCAGAAAAATTTCATCTAACAGTGTCGAAAATTCTGTTAACGGGAGAAATCCAAACCCTAACTAATGACTTGTCAAAATTCTCATAAAACCCTAGCCATATTTTCACATAACAATTAAGTTCACTTCAAAATGGAATTTTGAGAATTTATTCAGAATTTTTTTTGAACATATTTAGACCTATTTAAAATTCACGCAAACAAAAATCATCTTGGAAATTCAAGAAATTGTAGGAGCCAATTCCGAACTTGAACCTTAAATAAAAAAGTGTTTCAAACAAATCCCTGAGCATCCACAGAAATTTTCAAAAATTTTCGAGTGCAGGAAGTAGGGTTTCTCTTACATCTAGCTCGGGTTTCTAAATTAAATCAAAAAAATTAAAGGAATTGAAAAAGTGCCAATCGATTTGAAGCCCGCCGCGCCGCCCGCCAATGGCAGCGCGGCAGAGCCGTCGTCTCCGCCGGCCGTCGCTCCTTTTGGAACTGCCTTAAAGTGCGAAGATTTGGCAAATCACTCTCCCCGATTTCCTTCCTCTCCCTCTCCTGTCTCATCCCCGCTGCAGCACGCCACCCCGGCGCGGCACCGCCCGTCTCCGCGAATCACCGTCGCCGTGCTGCCCCGACTTGTCCTTCCCCACTCCAGCTCTATAAAATGCGTGCACACTCTTCCTCGCCCCCTTCCTTTTTCCCCCACAAGCGCCCGCGCCATTCCCTCTTACTCGCTTTCAGTTGCCGCCACCGCCATTGCCGCCGAGAGCACGCTCACGGTGAGCTTCATGCTCCGGTCCTCCTCCGTCCTCCTCTCCTCGCCTAACCTCTTCTTCTTCTCCCTGTGCAGCTAACGGTGCTCTCAGCTCTCGGGAATCTTGCTCCATTCGTCGGGAACATCACCTCGCCGCCGCCACCGTCGCCTTTCCCGGTGAGAACCCCTCCCCGGAGTAGGAACTCGAGCTTTGTCGTGTTGCCGAGACTTTCCGTAGTTTGTAGATGGTGTAGGGCAAAGGATCGAGCGGCACCGAGCACTCTTTCACAGGGAAATCACCACCGGAGACCTCGTCGGACCACCGCCGCCACTTCCCCTGTTTCGGCCGCCTTCTTCCTTTTAATTTTCTTTTTCCAATTATTTGCCCTGTCTTGTAAAATGCCTAGTAAATCGAGGATAAATCTAAAAATGGTAAACCCAAGTTTACAGAATCCTTGTAAAATACACGAAACATCTGTTGAAACACTTTTTCCTAAAACTCCTTGAAGCTGCCTAATGAATAGGTAGACACCTTCTGTTTTTGCCTTACATCTGTAGAACCAGAACTTTTTGTCAGATGTGCGTCATGGCAAGCAGAACGCTTATGTTCTGATTTCGCCTAACATCTGAACTTCCAAAACTTTCTCAAATTAGAGCTTATGTCAGAACATAAGGCTTGGAGTATTCCAGTGTATCATATTTATTTTCAACAGGGAGGATGATTAACAAGAATAATGCATCTGAAGTATGGTCCTAATTCACTCATACTAAGATATCATATACTCATGCAGGGGTGAACACAAGATAATTGTAGGTAGTGTGACACGAAAAAGAGGACCTACAAGTAACTATAATAGTGGAGTAGAGCTAATCTAAGACTAATCTAAACACTTATTGTATTCCTATACATTTATATATACTAGTATACATATATGTTCTATGCTAGCAAGGGATCAAAGCAAGGACATATCGGGGCACCGGTTTACTCCTAACCAGGAAAAAGACTCCGGCAATTATACACCTCTAACCCTACGACCGGACGTGAAGGATTACAAGGGACGGACAACTCTGTCACTTCAAGCCGCCTACCCCTAGCTACGTTGGTCGCACGACATCTAGAGATATTTAGTAATCTAAGCATCACGCTTACATGCCTAAATATTACTCTAGCTGCCCGGCAGACCTTGGTCCTTCGACTAGAGCATACTCTAATGAGTATATTGGAACCAATGCCAAAGCAATGATCAACTATACTAAGCATATACATATATACATAACTACATATACATCTATACTTAACACTATGGCTAGTATACTAGTATACTACCTAAATACACTAGCATAAATCCTAGGTATATTCACATGGCAAGTATAAGATAATAATTACCACTCAAACCATACGAATAATAATGCATAGAAATGTATTGCATTGATAGATCATAAAGTCCTACAAAAGGAAATAAGAAGAGAGTACTAGACCCATACCTATTCCTATGGAGAGACACCTAGAGAGCTAGAAGAGCTCTTAGACTAATCCTAACTCTACTACTACTAAAATGAGAGTGTGTTTGCAGGTGGAAATCTCTTCTAGTCTGTCTTGGAAGTGAGGGAGAGGGGTCCTATTTGTAGTTGGAGAAGACTTGAGCAAGTGAGCTTACTCCCCCCTTCTGGACCGCTTCCTGTGCGAATTACCCGCCACCGACTCCAGAACCAACCTTGGAGAGGCAATAACTGCCACCTGGCCTAAGCGGGGGCTGAGTAGGCTAACCCACAGGTCGGCGGACCCCCTAGGTCGCCCGTCCTACCGTGGACCCCACTCAAGTCCCACATTGGCAGGGTGATTGCCTAGTGGGCCCTGAGCATGGTTACACTGTTGGTTTCGGTTTTCTAATCACTTTGACGCATCTACTGGGTCCATGAATCCATGTGCTGCCCTCGTGGTGCCCTGTGGTTGGTCGGAGTTGTGTTTTCTCCACCTCAATGATCCATGGGGTGCCTCCGTGGCACGCTATGATTGGCCTGAAGTGTGTTTTCTTGCCACAAAGCAGATTATGTCTCAATTCCTGTGATAATCATCTGCATGCACAAACTTTATTAGTTTTAAACTAGCATGCGTATATGAAGTGCATGTTCTTATTCATTTTTAGAGAAATGTTGACGGCATATTTGGTACTTAACGACCGTCAACACTCCTGGACTCCGAGTTGGATTCGAAATCGATGTGCTCTGGGCCTCTGACTTGGCTTGGACGTCCGTGGCCGATTCCAAGCTGGTCTCCTGTTATTTCTCTGTCCTCTCCATGATTCCTAATCAAAATAAAATCATTAGGTAGTAATGTATCCTCGAGAATGCGTAATGGAGTGCTAAGGAACGAGCTCACCACTATGTTAAGTTGTCGGGCACGTGTTCTAGTGGTTGGACCTTCATGTGTAACAACGGAAGAAGGATTGTGTGTATCCATAGGTGTGATGTCCTCATCACCTCACACCGCCCGTTTCGAGTTTTTGTTTTGCGTGATTTGCTCTTAAGTGCAGTGATGAAGAAAGACATTGGCTAAACCAGGTGGTCGGAGTCAGCTCGAGCTGCAGATCGAGTAGAATTCATCCATTGAGCTCATGCCAAGTCCAAAAAGGAAAAATACTTAACAATCCAGCGCTGCATCAACGGAGAAGGAACCAAGAATAATGACCCTCTCCGGTCGTAGGGATTTCTCCCTCCATCTATATCAAGAGGAGAAGGATCCCCACAGGAGGTAACTTGTATCACCTAGCTAGTTTGTTTATTTCTTACTTCTATTACATGCACAAAATAAAAATCATAATTTGTCGCTTAGTTTATTTCATTCCCTTGATTTATTCCAATACTATAGTGCGCCTACTAGTTTGAATTCAATAAAAAATTGGCTCTTAGGCAATCATACCGGTAGAGTCTTTGTTTATTTCCACTTGTTTTTGTTTTTGTGTCAATAAAGGAAAGCACAGTCGCGCAAACAAGTATGGGGGAGCCCTCTTACGTGCACGATCACATCTCCACATGTGGACTCCCACCAACAAGACAACCAACGCACTACGCCATCACGGAGTGAGCTCTACTGTGTTTGGTTTGTCTTCCGTCTTCCCTTATTTTTGGCACTTGGTTATTTTTTATTTACAAACCAATGATAAAACCAAAAGCAACTAAAATCAACCAAGTGTCTCTCAACTTAGCCAATTACATGATTGGCTTACATAAACTTTATTCCTTTCATACATGGCACTGCTCATGACTATACATCTTAGGACAACATGTTAACCAGGTTGTTGACTAATGAGATATTGCATGACGATATGATTCTTGTTCTCTATATGCTTAACTCTCTTGGATGTTATTTTAAAAACTCATTATAATGCTTGCTTTATTCCTCAATGATATAAATTATTGCCAGCTCCATATGATATTCACTCATGATAAACCTTATTCTCATATGATACTTGCTTTTGCATTGAGCTTTATCTAATTGTTGTGACCCTTTATTAGAAGTTTATTATAGTCAAGCCCTCTTGCATCCCACAAATTTTCTAGAATCCTATCCTGGGAGATAGCAATCCAATTTCTTCATACATCCACTAAATAAATACTCATATTTTCATTCGTATCCCTCCATGCTATCATTAGAAAGAGACAGGGTTGTATTCAAAAAAAATGAAAGGAGAAGGAAATCATTGCATGCTCCAACAATATCAAAGAAAATCCTATGAGCATGAAAGAAAAATGAATCACGTTGAGACAGCCACGATCCCAAAAGTAATTATAAGGAGAGGAATAATGACTAGGAGTTTCATCCACTTCCACTTCCATTCCATCACGCGTGCATATCTTGACCATGATTGTGTGATTTACTTTCTAATTTTGGATCCGGTTTTTGACTTAATAATATATGTGTTGCAAGTATGCCTTCTATTTCTATACCAAGCTCCACAAAAATGCCCATCATGAGAAAAGTAGGAATAGAGGCAACACTTTGCCTTATTGAGGAATCATACACATATTGAGCGATTTGAGAGAATCATTTGAGGAATATTTGCTTGCTTGTTTTTTGAGAATTTTTCAGTTCCAAAGTTTGTTTTACATAGAAACAGTACGACTTACATCGTTCCATTAATCAACCACTCAAGTTGGCATGATAGACACATCCAAGTCTGGGCATAGGTATGATGGTTGGAATAATTTTTATGTTTATTTCTTATGGTACCATACAGATTCTTGGCTTTACTCGGGACGAGTAAAGAGCAAGTGTGAGGGAGTTTTTTGACAGTCCTTAAGTGCTAAATCGGACCGTCAAATCTCTACATAAATGATTAAAATAAATACACTAAAATTAGGAATATGTTTAGTACTAAACAGTTCCACAATTTTGGTGAATATTTGTATGCAGGAGATTTATCCAGATATATTGATAGAAAAAGAGTAGTAAACAATTATCCAGTCAGCACAAAAGATCCATGGGCCTGTCAGACGTGTAAAAACACCGAGAAACTATCGTACACCTTGCACCAGCACTTAGAGCCCACGGGGCAGACCACCTGCCAAAGTGGAACCCGAGTGGGACCCATGGGAGATCAACAGATCTCTAGGATCGCCTGATCCTCTAGTGACCCCACTCGGGCCCATCTTTGACGTTGCACAAGTTATCGCCGCTCAAGTCATTCTGAAGGCGGTGACATGAATGAGTGGTGGGACAAAGTCCTCGTACGGGGTTAAAATAGTAATAGTATGTGCAGACGTGGTGTATAGATAGAGTATTACCTTCGAGTGGTGCGTATCTCACGGAGCTAGAGGTAGGCTATAGGTGGTGACAGCCCTATTAATCCTTTGTGTTCCTCCGTGTTTGGATACGTAATTAGCGTTTATAATTGCCGTAGTCTTTTCCCTAGATTGGGAGTAAACCTGACACTAAAGTAAACGAGGATAGAATAAACCTTCTTACTTAGATTAGGATTTATATCATAAGTAGCCTCTCTATCCTTAGCCATCTTTAGTTTCTTTGTTCCCTGGACTCAGTACGTACATAACCCACACACGTTTCTTGAAATATTCAAGGGTGAAGTGCTACAGCTGTACTCCATGCACTTGTAGATTTATCTGTGATCATAAAAAATACCAACACCTGTGAAACCGCCTAGGTCCGCCGGGCAACGACGAGTCCATCCAGGGCCAGGACGCCGAACAGCGGGCGCCAGCGCCTGCACCGGCACGCCACACGAAGGTCGGCTCACCTAAGGCCCATACCTATTCCTGTGGAGACACTACTAGAGAGCTAGAATAGCTCTTGGACTGGACTCTAACTCCAGTAATACTGAGATGAGAGTGTGTTGTAGGTAAAAACTCTTTTTTGTGTGTTTTGAAATTTGGAGAGGGGTCCTATTTATAGGTGAGGTGCCTTGGGAGGTGAGTTGAAGTGAGTGGCTTTTCTTCCTCCTCTTCTCGGGACCATTTCCCACCACTCATTCGCGCCATAGTCTTCAGAATCGACTTGGAGAGGCGGGAAGTCGCGCCACGTCAAAGGTGGGGCCGAGTAGGGCCACTCAAGGATCAGCCGATCCTGGAGATCGACCAATCTCCTGTGAGCCCCACTCGAGTCCCACTTTGGCGTGGTTGCTGTCCTATGGGTCCTGAGCGTAGGTACAGGGTGTTTGATGATTTTTACGGTGTTTTGACATGTCTGATGGGTCCATGAGTTCATGTGCTGCCTGCGTGGCATCCTGTGGTTGGCTAAACATGTGTTTGTTTGCCACGGGCCGTATTATGTCTCATTCCTGTGATAAAATGTCTGCATGCACAAACTTTCCAAGTATATGTGGAACTATATTATTAATTTTTAGAGATATGTTGACAGTATTTTTGGTATTTAATAGCCGCCAATAACCTTCGGTAAGACAGGCTACGGGCCAGCGCATCAAGACCCTCAGCTCCGCCTGAAACTCCGCGCCGAGGCGTCACAGCTTACCCTCCACAAGACAAGCTACGTGCCAACGTGTCAAGACCCAAAGCTCCGCCGTAGGCTCCATGCTGAGGCGTCGCAGCTTATCCTCCGTGAGACAGGCTACATGCCAGCGCATCGAGACCTTGAGCTGTGCCTTTGGCTCCGTGCCCCGACGTCGTGGCTTACCCTCCGCGAGACAGGCTACGTGCTAGCGCATCAAGACCCACAGCTCCGCCTTAGGCTCCGTGCCGGGGCGTCGCAGCTTACCCTCCGTGAGACAGGCTATCTGCTAGCGCATCAAGACCCATAGCTCTGCCTAGGCTCTGCGCCGGGGCATAACAGCTTACCCTTCGTGAGGCAGGCTACGTGCCACCGCGTCGACACCCGCAGCTATGCCTTAGGCTTCGTGCTGGGGCGTAGCAGCTTACCCTCCACGAGACAGGCTACATGCCAGCGTGTCGAGACCCTCAGCTCCGCCTTAGGCTCACTACAGGGCGTCGCAGCTTGAGACAAGCTATGGGCTAGTGCGTCGAGATCCTCAGCTCCACCTCAGCCTCCACGCCGGGGCGTCACAGCTCACCCTCTGTGAGACAGGCTATGTGCCAGCACGTCGAGACCCTCGGCTCCACCTTAGTCCCCGCTTTAGTCTCTGCTCTGACCCTCTCACTATCTCGGAGCCCCGCGAGTGTCGAAAAGCGGGGAGGGGAGTGGATTAGTAACGTATTTGACATTCGACTCTCCCGCCATGAGCTCGGATTCTTGCTCGCTTCGAGGGGGGATACCTGACCCACTTGTCTCGCACTAGAGTCTGGCGCGAAACATTTCCTCTCCATGCACTCGGGGCCTCACACTTGTCGATGGGGAGGCGTGAAGCGATACCAAAATTATGCACATATATAAAGTAACAATAGTAGCCAAATAGAAAGTCAAGGTGGTACTTCATACAGATCCACACAAAAGAATAAGTCTTAGGCCCCCTTTGTTTCAGCTTTAGATTGTGGAATTTGGATTGTGGATTGTAAATTGTGAAATCTGAGATTGTAAAATTTGGAGCATAAAATCTGAAGTAGTGATTGTTTGTCCAGTTCCACAATCCAACTACAGTCATGTCAAGTAGGCCTTAGTGGCAAAACCGTGAATATTTGTGCCACAATTTGGCAAAAGCTGTCTTATTCTGGATTGTGAAATTATAGAATCTAAGGCCTCAGATGATGGAATCTGATTTTACAATCGGAACCCTTTATTTCACAATCCAGTTGTGCAATCCTGATTCTACAATCCGAAGGAAACAAAGGGGGCCTTAGAGTGAGCCATACAGACTAATAAGTCTTAAAATAATACAAGAAACAAGACAGCCCACAAGGCGCCTCCCTACACATGGGGGCCCGCGTCATGTGCGCCCCTCGCGTGGTAGGGCAGCAGGCTCAATCAGAGTAGGTGCAAGTCGAGGCTGCATCAACCGATCCAAAATGGTTTTAACCTCCTCGCGCATGAGGGCTTGTTTACGCGGCTTTCATATGCCCCCAGGAAGTGGCGCACGGTCGTCTTTACTTGGTCCTATAGGGCAGCGAGATGGCCTTCATCCTCCGGAAGAGGGGCAAGGCCTGCCCTCGTAGCAACCACATGGTCACAGCCTCCCTGCAACAGTGAGCAGGACAACAGCAGGGCGGAAGACTGGGCACAGCGATCGCCAAAGGCACCGATGGCCGTCAAGAGCTGGTGTCACATCCCAAAGTTTTAGTCTTTTGTCCAGATGAAAATGAGCTCACTGACCTTGATTCTGATTGTTGACCATTTTCTGTTCATGGGAGTATTTGGGTTCCGGGTCACAAATTTGTTCGATTCGAGTAACCATTCTTTTGCTTTTGCAAAATCTTCTGTTTTGTAATTGAACCACCCCAATGTTTTTATATATTAATTAAATGCACATTAAAATAGAAATTTGGAGTTTTTTATCAGAATTTTTGGAAAAGGTTCAAAACCACTTTAAATTCAAATAAACTTGAGCTAATTTGAAAATTTGCAAACTTTAGGAAGTAAAATTAGGACACATTTCTTAAACAAAAGTTGTTCCAAATAATTTCCTTAGTACCCACAAAACTTTTCAGAATTTTCCGAGCCTGGGAGGTGTAGTTTTCATTTGATTTAACTTGGTAATAAACAAAAATAAAAAAAAAGGAAGAATAGCAGGCCACCGCCCACGGCGGCCAACGCCGCAGCGGCCTGCCAGCCGTGGCAAGCGCCGGTCGCCCCACGCCTTCACTCCTCTGCAAGTGAATCTCGCCCAAAGATCTCCTCCTCCCTCCTCTCTCTCTTCCTTCCTCTCTCTCCAGTGCGCCCCTGCCTTCTCCTCTGGCGCACGACAGGCTGCCGCCCACGCGCGCCAACCGACGGCCGCCGTTCCCTGCACCCGCACCCTGCACCCGCACTCACTCTTGCTTCCGTCGTGCGACGACTTAAGGCGTTGAGCGCGCAAACGCTTCAACCGCACCCAGCAACTCACGAAGCACCGCATTATTTTCTGCTTTTCTTCCTCTTCGCCCTAGCGCATCGCCGCCATTGTCGCCGACGCCACCTCCACGTCGCAAGCACCGTCCGGTGATCCCCCTGCTCCGCCACCATGCCGGGAAGCCTCCCCTCATCCTGCTTCAGCTCTCCGTCCACCAAGGGCCCCTCCGGTCCACTCTTTCGCCCGGAACACCAGTTCTTCTTCCTCGGGCCAAAAAGCATTGCCGCCGGCCGTCGACCTCCAAACTCATTATCACGGTACTCTCTCGGTCCAATTACTTTAGCCAGCTAGTTCTTCTCCTTCTTGCGCGCCCATTTGACAAGGTCTCCACCGCAGAGAATCACCGGCGAGGACGAATTCTCTACGCCACTGCCATTGATGCCACCGCGGAGCTCACCGTCACTGGCCACATTCCGATCTCTTCCATGGTCTTCAACACCAACAAACCTAATCCCCTCGCCACGGTGAAGCTCCTGGCCACACCCTTTTTCACCCTACCCCTCTCCTCCGCCGCACGCATCGCCGGCGAGGAAACCGTCCGCCGCTGCTCGCCGCCGATGGTGTTCTAGCCATCGTCGGAGCTCGGCGCCACCACCAATCGAACCCCCTTGCCTCGCTGATCCCATCCATGGTGGCCAACGGCACCCTTTCGCCGCCGTTGAGCTCGCCGCCAGCAAGCCACCGCCGCCTCCCCTGTTCTCGATTTTTTCAAATTTAGTTAATTTTCCTATTAATTAGCCTGTTTTGTAAATTGTGTAGTAAATCAAGGAAAAATATAAAAATGGTAAACCTAATTTTAGTTGAATCCTTGTTAAATGCACTAATTTTTTGTTGAAACACTTTTCAAAAAACATTACTAGAACTTCCTCATTAATTAGGAGAATATTTTATGTCTCTGAATTTTAATTGGACTACCAGAAGGGGTCTAGGGTTGAACTTTGAACCATGGGTGTTTTATATCATTGTGCACCTTGTGCAATTTTATCAGGATTTTACAGCAACAAATGTTTATGCATGTCATTGATCATACTCTAAACTATCTAGTTAATTTGTCTTTTTCTCGAATACATTAGGAAGGTCATCCAAAAGTCCAAACCCTTAACCAAAACTTTAGTTTAGATGCTCACTGGTACCTCTATCAAGTTTCATGATTTTCCCATGAGTTTTAGTGTTTGTTTCTGATTTTATAATTTTAAATAACAGAACATTGTTAGATTTTTAATAAAATCTTGGAAGCTCAACTTGACCCCAAACCAGTGCCTAAAGTCTTGTTTTGGAGGGTAATTTGAACTAAAAATGGTCTCCTGCCCGTAACTTAAGTTTGTATTTTCATCGGATAGTCGTTACGACTTTTACGATGTTTACGGTGTTTACCGCTGTCGTAAACAGGCAACGATAGTCGGTGGCTTGTGTTCCTGGTAACGCGAGCAAAAGACCTTCAAACTTAGTGTCGTAGTAACCCTTAGCCACCCAGTGAAGCCAGTGCATGAGACATGTTTTGGGATTTTTTCTTGGAAACGATGTCCGTGTGCTACCCGATATCGGACCGGAACCCGGGAACCGGGAACCAATTTTCCGAATCGGTAACTGTTTTCAGCATAACTTGAGCTGTAGACCCCCGTTTGACGTGTTTTTTTTGCATTGTGTTCATAGTCTTAGTAGCTACCTTTCTGCACCATATCGCATCATTTGTTGCATCGTGGCATCATGGCATACTTCTCATACCGACGCGTTTTGCTTTATAGAGTACGATCCGTTTGAGAGTGAAATGGGTTCTGCTGAGGGAGGAGCACCAGAAGCTGACCAAGTCGCTGAGGAGAACACCACCGCTGCTACTGAAGGCAAGCACCTCATATTGCTAGCCTAAGTAACTATTTAATGTTAATATATATGTTACGTTTAGGATTGCATTAAGTCGGGCACTAGTGGTGTCACATCCTAAAAGTTTCAATCTTTTTGTCCTTTTGATAATGAGCTCACTGATTCAATCCTTTGATTTCGACCATTTCCTGTTTTGATTTTGGGTCAGGGGTTTTTGAGTTTCGTCGTTTTCAGAAACCCTAGTCGTGCTTTCAAGAGGTCTTTTGTTTTCTTAATAAAACTACCTCAATATTTTTACACAAAAATTAACCACACATTAAAATAGAATTTTGGAGATTTTATCAAAATTTTTGGCAAAGGTTTAAACCCTTTTAAAATTCCAACAAGTTTGAACCAAGTTGAAAATTCACAGATCTTTAGAAGCTGAATCAGGGCATCTTCCTATAAGAAAAGTTGTTCCCAATAATTCATTTAGCTCATACAAAAAGTTTTAGAAATTCTTGAGCTTGGGAGCTAGGGTTTTCTGTTGAATCAAGAGGGAGCATTTGAAATAATTAAAAATCAATTTGAAAACGAGCTAACTGTGAACAGTACTCACCGCCCGCAGCAGCCACTGCCGTCGCTAGCAGCCCGAGCGCTGCGCCGGCCGACCCCCCAGCCTTCCACGCCATTACTCGTCCAAGATCAAATCTTGCAAAAAGATTTCCCTCCACTGCTCCTTCTCCCCTCTCTTTTCTCCTCTCTCCACTGGCGCTATCTTTTCTCCGCTCAGGCACGACATTGTCACTGCCAAGCACCGCCTTCTAACGCCTGTCGCCGCCCGCCGTTCCTCTGCTCCAATCCACGGCGTGCGCCACTGCTCTCTCTCCCCCACTTGGCTCCTCTCCTTCGAGTATAAAGCCGAGCACCGCCCGCTCCCCTAGCTTTCTTCTTCCTTGCTCTGTTCTGCCGCCGCCGCCATTGCCAACCTGCCGCCCTCACGTTGACAGAGCACTCCGGCCACTCCCGAGTCCCGCCACCGTGCCGACCAAGTCGCTCTCGGCTCCCTTCAGCTCACCGTCCACCAAGGCGACCAGCCGTGCCCCCTGTCGCCCGGAACACCGTCATCGTCTTCCTTCGGCCGAGCGCACCGCCGTCAGCCTTCAACTCCAAATTCGCCGCCACGGTGCCCCCTCCCCTCAATTCCTTTTGCCGGTGAGCTCCCCATGATATGGTGCACCGATTTGACAAGTGAGGAAGATTCTCCCGCGCCACCCTTTTCGACCGCCATTAACACTGCCGCAAGCTCACCGCCGCCGACTACCTTCCCAACGTTTCCATGGCCTTCATCCTCTTCAAATCAATCCCACGTCTCAAGGTGAAGCTCCACGACCGCTCCATTCCCTGCCCTAACCTCTCCTCCGGCGAGGATCCACCGGAGAGCCGCCGTGCTCCATTCCCCTGTTTCTGTGTTACTGTTCTATTCAATTTTCCATTTTCCTATTAATTAGCTAGAACTTGTAAAGCATATAACAAATCATGGAAAAGTCTAAAAATGCCAAACCTAATTTTATTTGAATCCTTGAATAATGAAATAATTTTCTGTTAAAGCACCTTTTCAATGAATTATTTATGTTGTTGATTTTTATTTCAAGTTCTAGAAGGTTTCTAGGGTTGATTTTTGTACCATAATTGTATCTTGGCATGATGCATCTCCTGCATTTTTAGCAGAATTTTTCATGAACATTTGTGCATGTATGTCATTGTTAATATCCCCAAAACCCTAGATTATTTACCTTTGTCTAAAGTACATAAGGTAAGTCACCCAAAACCCAAGACCTTTCATAAAAACTTTATTTTATATGCTCAGTAGTAGATCTATAAAGTTTCATGATTTTTCCATAGGTGTTAGTGCATGTTTCTGATTTTATAATTTTGGAAAACAGAACATTGTTGGATTTTTAATAAATTCATAGGAGCTCAACTTGACCCCAACCTAGAGCCAAAAGTCTTAGTTTAGAGTCTAATTTGAACTAAAAATGGTCCCATGCCTGTAACTTAACTTTGATTTTCACCGAAAAAGTCGTTACGACTTTTACGGCACCGTTACGGTTTTCCCCGTTTTCGTAAACGGGCAACGACAGTCGGAGAGCTCGTGTTCCTGCTAACGCGAGTCAAAACCACTCAAACTTAGTCTCGTAGTAACCCAAGCCACTTAGTAAAGCCAGTACATGAGATGTGTTTTGGGATTTTTCCCTGAAATGACATCCGTGTGCCACCCGATATCAGAACCGAAACCCGAGAACCGGGAAACCCGTAACCGGAATCGGTAAAACTGTTTTGGGCATAACTTGAGCTGTAGAACTCCCATTGACTTTGTTCTTTTTGCATTGTGTTTGTAGACTCAGTAGCTACCTCTCTGCACTATATCGCATCATTTGTGCATGGCATCATGGCATACATCTTATCGACGCGTTTTTACTTTATAGCTTACGAACCGCTAGAGAGTGACGCGGGTGCTGCTACGGGAGAAGCACCAGAGATTGATCCAGCTGCTGAGGAGGTCAACACCGCTGTTGTTGAAGGCAAGCACCTCATATTGCTACCCTAAGTAATTTACTTAATGATTAATTTGAATGCTTACGTATAGGACTGCATTAGGTCGGGCATAGTGATAAAGTCGGGAACACCTATTGTTGTTGCATGTACCCCTCCTTGGTATTGAATATGTCACCTTGACAACCTGGGTAGAGTGTCTTTGTTCGAGTCACGAAATTCTTAGCCATGCTTAGATAACACGGTAGAAGTCGAGTGGTAAGTCCCACTCGCACGTATAGGAACCACCTTGATTACTTATGGACTTGTGGCGAGTTCATATGAGGGTAAAAGTTGAAAAGTGTTAAAAGCTGAAATCTGGACGGTGGGATAGGAGTGCAGCAAGACATGGAGGTCTTGTGTGCCGTAGGCCCCGTCTGGGTTGACCTAGGAACCGGCCGTGTTATTCTTGGCCTGAGCACTTTCCGTTCATACCACATGTCGAATATAATGGTAAGACAAGCTGAGTATCTCACTGCGTACCAACGTTTGGCTGATGACTGCATGGTATGTGGAACGAGGGATTCATGGGTGCCTGCGAGGCCGTGATACTCGACGAGGGACTTATGTGTGCCTGCGAGGCCGTGGTACTCGGCACCGTGTGGATTTTCCAACCGTGTGGGCACGAGTGTGAAAAAGGTTGACATGAGTACCCCCTTGTGTAACTTTAGCGGGTTGCATGAGCCGTATGGTCCTCAGTCGTGTGGGTACAGTTGGACTCCCCTACAGAGTGTAAAATCGGTTCGAATCCGCCGTGGTCACGGTTATGATCAAGCTCAGTGTCCTTTGGATAATATCGTAGAGTTGTCACATAACATGATGGGAATTGGGATATTGTTGATGGAATTGGAATATGGGTATTGGTATCCATGGTTCGGATGGAACATGGATGATGGCATGTACATGGTTTATGGTTACATGATACTTAGGGATTGGGTTTATTAGATGTTCATGTCCACAAGAGTCCCCGCTGGTTTATTAGATGTTCATGGTACTTAGGGATTGGGTTTATTAGATGTTCTTTTCCTTAGAATCACTTCCGTAATTTAATTTTCAGGACTTTATGTTGAACCTTCGGTTTGTAAGATTACCTTAAAAACTAATGTAATTGAATTATTGTGACCTATGAGATGTATCAATCGTTATCATACCGACGTGCTTGGATCTTGGGCATTGTTTGAGAAACATGTCCGAGGACTGTCGGGTTTACATTCCTTTTTATCGGGTTGAGTACTCGCATACCGTACATGGACAGCGAGTCAATTTGATAAACTTGAATGTAAATTGAACGGGTCTCTCACAGCTGGTGGGTAGCGCGGCGAGGCCATTCCAGCACCTTAGAGTCCGACCTGGAGGAAGGCACCTCCTGGGTCCCGACACCCACCTCACTCAAAACAAAAAAAAAAAATAGAGCATACGCCAAGCGCCGTACGTGCAGATGAGTCACCGAGGGAAGCCAGGGCCACCACGGCATCGTCATGTTCCTTCATGAGGGCAGAGGCATTGCTTATCACACTACACTTCTCCTGCTGAAGGGTGGCGTGCTCCTCCTGGCAACTCGCCAGGGTGGTATGTAGCTCGGCAAGGACAACCTCCTCCTCCTTCCGGGCACGGGCGACCTCCACTGCTGCCTCCTTGAGAGTGCGGAGGCACTCCCGGAGGAGGGGCAAGGGTCTCAAAGAGCTCTTGCACTTGGTGACATAGGCCCGCCACCTTAGCCTCCGTGGACTCCTTAGCCCGGATTAGCTCATCATGGCCTTCTCGCCCAAGGGCCTTGGCCCGGTGCATCTCCTATAGAAGCACACATGTCGTGGCCCTAGACATCACTAGTAGCTGCAAATTAAGGCAAAAATGAGAAAACACCCTAGCGCACCCAAGGAACCGGCGAGTAAGTTAGGGACGTGTATCGTGCCAAGATGGACGCGCGAGAGTTCCGCCAGGTCCTGGCTAACAAGTCGCGCCAGGCTCAGTTCCAGCTCACCGCTTAACACTACGTCGGAGACGGAGGTAAAGAGGCTCAAGATCTCCGGTGGAACCTCGAGGTCAGAGGAAAGCAAGAGGCTGAGAGACAGTGTCAGAGACCCGTCCAATTTACATTCAAGTTTACCAAATTGACTCGCTATTCGTGTACGGTATGCGAGTACTCAACCCGATAAAAAGGAATGTAAACCCGGCAGTCCCCCGACACGTTTCTCAAGCAATGTCCAAGATCCAAGCACGTCGGTATGACAACAATTGATACATCACATAGGTGACAATATCAATTGCATTAGTTTTTAAGGTAATCTTACAAACTCAAGGTTCAACATAAAGTCCTGAAAATTAAATTGCGGAAGCGATTCTAAGGAAAAAAGCGGTCGCAGCGGTTGCAACGATAAAACAGGAAAGGATTGCAATGCCCAGCTCACGAACATCGCAAATCACGATCATGCGAACGTCCGGACTACTCCTCGCCCTCACCGGCATCAGCGGGGACAAAGTAGCCGAACCAACTCATCCTCACCTACTAGAACTTAAGCAACAAACGTTAAGTACGAAGGTACTCACAAGACTTTCCCTGTTATGGGAATTATTTCCCGACTCCAAGGATAATGCAATATGGCAGTAGCAAGGTAAGTAAGGCATGGGGATAGACTTGATTGCTTAAAGCTGAAACTAAGCATATGTGAATAAGCATAAACTAAAGGACTCTGCGGGCATAAACACCTACTCAAACCCATGACCATAAGTACCATGTAATCATAAATCACATATACCATCATCTATATTCCATTTCCCATCATGTTATGTGTCAACTCTACGATATTATCCAAAGGACACTGAGCTTGATCATAATCGAGATCACGGCGGATTCGAACCGATTATACACCCTGCATGGGAGTCCAACTGTACCCACACGACTGAGGACCATACGGCTCGTGCAACCCGCTAAAGTCACACAAGGGGGTACTCATGTCAACCTTTTTCACACTCGTGCCCACACGGTTGGAAAATCCACACGGTGTCGAGTACCACGGCCCTCGCAAGCACACGTGAGTCTCTCATCGAGTATCACGGCCTCGCAGGCACACGTGAGTCCCTCGTTCCACGCACCATGCAGTCATCGGCCAAACGTTGGTATGCAGTGAAATACTCAGCTTGTCTTACCATTATATTTGACATGTGGTATGCAGGAAAAGTGCTCAGGCCAAGAATAACACGGTTGGGTCCTAGGTCAACCCAAACGGGGCCTACGGCACACAAGACCTCCATGTCTTGCTTCACTCCTATCCCACCGTCCGGATATCAGTTTTTTTAACACTTTTCAATTTTTATCAACATATGAACTTGCCGCAAGCTCATAAGTAACCGGGGTGAATCCTATACATGCGAGTGGGATTTACCACTCGACTTCTACCGTTGATCTAAGCATGGCTAAGCATTTCATGACTTGAACAAAGACACACTACTCAGTTGACAAGGTGACGTAATCAATATCAAGGAGGGTAACATGCAACAATAATAGGATTTCTCGACATTACTACTATGTCCGACTTAATGCAATCCTATACGTAATCATATTTATTAACTGTAAATATTTACTTAGGATAGGAATATGAGGTGCTTGCCTTTAGTAGCAGCAGTGGTGTTCTCCTCAGCGACTTGGTCAGCTTCTGGTGCTCCTCCCTCAGCAGCACTCGTGTCACTCTCCAACGGATCGTACTCTATAAAGCAAAACGCGTCGGTATGAGAAGTATGCCATGAGGCCATGATGCAACAAATGATGTGATATGGTGCATAAAGGTAGCTACTAAGACTATGAACACAATTCAAAAAGAAACACATCAAACGGGGATCTACAGCTCAAGTTATGCTGAAAACGGTTTTACCGATTCGGACTGGTTCCTGGTTCCCGGGTTCCGGTTCCGATATCGTGTGGCACACGGACATCGTTTCCGGGAAAAATCCCAAAACATGTCTCATGCACTGGCTTCACTAGGTGGCTAGGGGCTACTAGGACATGAAGTTTGAAGGTTTTTTGCTTGCGTTACCAGGAACACAAGCCCACCGACTATTGTTGCCCATTTACGACATCAGTAAACACCGTAAACACCGTAAAAGTCGTAACGACTTTCCGATGAAAATCCAAACTTAAGTTACGGGCAGGGGACCATTTTTAGTTCAAATTAGCCTCCAAAACAAGACTTTAAGCACTGGTTTGGGGTGGAGTTGAGCTTCCAAGATGTTATTAAAAATCTAACAATGTTCTATTATTTAAAATTATAAAATCAGAAACAAACACTAAAACTCATAGGAAAATCATGAAACTTGATAGAGGTACCAGTGAGCATCTAAACTAAATATTTGGTTAAGGGTTTGGACTTTTGGATGACTTTCCTAATGTATTCTAGAAAAAGACAAATTAACTAGACAGTTTGGAGTATGATCAATGATATGCATAAACATTTGTTGCTGTAAAATCCTGATAAAATTGCAGGAGGTGCACAATGATATAAAACACCCATGGTTCCAATTTCAACCCTAGACCCCTTCTGGAACTCCAGTTAAAATTCAAAGACATAAAAGATTCACCTAATTAATGAGGAAGTTTCAAGAATGTTTTTTGAAAAAGTGTTTCAGCAGAAAATTAGTGCATTTAACAGGGATTCGACTAAAATTAGGTTTACCATTTTTATATTTTTCCTTGATTTACTATACAATTTACAAGACTTGCTAAATAATGGAAAATGGAAAATTAAATAGGAAGAAAGGGCAAGAACAGGGGAACAGAGCAGGGTGGTGCTCCGGCGAGCTGCGCAGAGGAAGGGAGGGGGTGCAAGGCATGGAGGAAAGTTGGGAGAGCTTCACCAAACCAACACGAACCTAGAGGAGGGTGCTAAAGCTCCCGAGGATGACCGGAGATGGGAGTTCGAAGGTGAGGTCTTGGCGGCGAGTTCGGTGGTCTGATGCTGGCGCGCGGCGTTCGTCCTCGCCGGCGGTTCTCTGCGGGCGAAACCAAGTCAAGGAGGTGCGCCTGGATCAGAGGGAGTAGCCGGAGAGACGAATTGAAATGAGGGGGTACCACGACGATGAATTTCGAGATAGACTACCGGCGGCGGTGCTCACGGCCGGAGGAAGAAGACGAGGTGTTCCGGGCGATAGAGTGCACGACCGGAGGTCTTGATGATCGAAGAGCTGTAGAAAGATGAGGGGAGGCTTCCCGGCACGGTGGCGGAGCACGGGGATCACCGGACGGTGCTGGCGACGTGGAGGTGGCGTCGGCAACAATGGCGGCGTTGCGCTCGGGTGGAGAGGAAGAAAAGCAGAAAATAATGGGGTGCTTCGTGAGTTGCTGGGTGCGGTTGAAGCGTTTGCACGCTCAACGCCTTAAATCGTCGCACGAAAGAAGCAAGAGTGAGTGCGGGTGCAGGGAACGGCGACCGTCGGTTGGCGTGCGTGGGCGGCAGCTTGACGTGCGCCAGAGGAGAAGGCAGGGGCGCGCGGGAGAGAGAGGAAGGAAGAGAGAGAGAAGGGAGGAGGAGATCTTTGGGCCAGATTCACTTGCTGGAGGAGTGAAGGCGCGGGGCGACCGGCGCCTGCCACGGCTGGCCGGCCGCTGCGGCGGTTGGCCTGCTATTCTTCCTTTTTTTTATTTTTGTTTAATTTCAAAATTACCAAGTTCAGTAAAACGAAAACCACACCTCCTGGGCTTGGAAAATTCTGAAAAGTTTTGTGGTTACTAAGGAAATTATTTCAAACAACTTTTGTTTAAGAAAGGTGTCTGATTTTACTTCCTAAAGTTTGCAAATCTTCAAATTAGCTCAAGTTTGTTTGAATTTAAAGTGGTTTTGAACCTTTTCCAAAAATTCTGATAAAAACTCTAAAATTCTATTTTAATGTGCATTTAAGTAATATATAAAAACATTGGGGTGGTTTCATTACAAAACAAAAGATTTTACAAAAACATAAGAAAGGTTATCCGAATCGAACAAATTTGTTAATTGGAACCCAAATACTCCCTATGAACAGAAAACGATCAATAATCAAAATTAAGGTCAGTGAGCTTATTTTTATCTTAACAAAAGGCTGAAACTTTAGGACGTGACAGACAGCCCCTCCACCTCACCCAACGGAGGGGGCCTGCGGGGTACCCTGCGAGGCGTGCCAAGTCGACTTTGGTGGCAGACCCAAGGCGGTGGAGACGGGGTCCTCAGGCATAGGGTCCCCCGCCAAAGGTCCTTAGGACACCCCAAAACACAAAGTTACTGTAATGCTGCTCGCAGCAAGCAACCTGAACAGGACCGAAAGGGCCAGGCATGCCTTGTCTCGGAGGGGCGATCTAGGACAGGAACAGGAGGGACGCAATCTCCCCCCAATCAGGATCCAAGTGAGTGGTGGCTTTAAAAAAGCTGCCAGTCTCGGGCGCTGCGGGAGAGTGGCCCCGGCGTAGCCGCTTCAGTGGTTGAGGCTCCACCAGGGTCTCGGGACCTGAGGCTTCCACCTGATCAACGTCTTCCTCAGAGGAAGACTCCGCCCGAGCGGCGGAGCCACGTGACCCAGCCCCCGTCGCGACGGTGGAGGGAATCCTCGGCGAGCATTTTCTCCTGGAATTGTCTTGGGGAACCGGCGAACCGCTGTACCCAGTAGAGCTGCAACGCGGTTCAGCCGAGGTCCACCTTGGAACTTGTCCATACGGGCGCGGTGCTCCTTGTCATCGTAGGGTCCCAACATCGCCGCAGCCCGGGCCTCCGTCTGAGCGAGGTTAAGTACGGCCCTGAAGCAAAAAAAAAAAAAAAAAAAAAAAAGTAAACTCCCTCGTGGAGAAGGAAGACAGTGGGAGGACTCACCCGAAGACTCTGGAGTCTGGCTCATGGCCCGAGCCCTTTGGCCCCTCTGCCGGCGCCACGAGCATCTCTCATCCGGTGGCAAGGGGGCGGACGCCCAGCATGTGGAACTCCTCGGCCAGGTCCCGCATGCTCAAGCGACGGGCTACACAACGGAGGAGGGTCTGCGACGCCAAGACCCCCGCGTCCACCGTGAATCGCGGACTTAACAGATGTCACGACTAATGGAGTGGAACTCGGACTCCGCCCCTACCTTGTAATAAAACCATCGAAAAATCCAATTCGTCTTCCACCGTGAGCGGGCTGCCGCAGCCAGAAAGTCGTCGCGAAACTCCTCCCGAGGTGGAAGTTGATGGAGCCAAAATTGAGAGCGCGCTCCACCCAATCCTCGTCCGACAGTTTCTTGGGGTGGCATATGGCTCTGTGCATGGAGACGAATACGGAGGCGGAGCCAGCAACCCCCTCCATTCGCATGGCCCACTCGAAGATGGACAGCCGGGCAATGGCGTTGGGTGTCAGTTGCGGCAGCTCAACTTCGAAGGCCTCAAGCACCTCCCGGAGCAACGGGACGGCGGGGAAGGTAAGGCCCGCGTTGAAGAAGGCATCGAAGACCACCACTTCGTCCGGCTTGGGAACCGGCGTCGTCGCGAAGCCGCCGAGGCCCACCAAATCCATGTAGGTTAGGCGTCCGGTGGTCACCATCTCCTGCAAGTCGGACGCCTCGATTGGGGACGGACCCAGCAGACTAGACTACCACCGGTGCTCCCTCGAGGCCTTGAAGCACGTCACCCGCCGTGTCATCACAGAGAATGGTGGGGTCGGCGGTGGCCACGTCGGCGGTGGCCGCATCGACGGCGGCGGCATTGGATGGCCTGGTCCACCACTCCACCTCGGCCCTAGGCGATCCGTGCGACACCACCCTAGGCGCGGCGCTGTAGACGGATGGCCTGGCGCCCCCTGCGACAGAGGCGATGGTGCCGGCAGGGGCATCGTTCTCATGGGTCAGCATCAAGAGCTGCCGCTGTTGTGTGGGAGCGCGGCATCGGGAGCGGCGAGGCTCGCGGAGGAGGGCGGCAGCGCTCGGCTCGGGGTGCCCCCGGGGGTGCGGCGCAAGGAAGAAAGAAGAAGACGGGGAAGAAGATAGGGAATGAAGTTGGCGCATGAAGGAGAAACAGGAGAGGAGGCCTTAATTGAGGCCCGACCTGGGGAACCAGCGGCGCTCCCTTGGAACGCGTCCAACGGTTCAAATTCCCCCAACGAGTGGTCACGGGCGCGGCGCTCGATATTCGTGCGGGCGCAGACAATGTCGACCCTCACGCTCAGCCTCTGACACACTGAGCGACATGAAGGGGCAAAGTAACAAAGGTGAGTTCTCGGGTACTGGGTGCGTGGAAGCCTCCAAAAGCGATGGGCCCCAGCTCAAAGTACTCCACTGAGTCCCTTCGGGGGTTACTATTGGGGAGGGGGGTCACCTCGCCCAGGGACCCTTCCGTACATACCGGTAGGGATCCTTCTGTCAAGGGACGACTTGCCTCCACCCCTGGGAGGGGAAGTAGGCCGTCTATCTGGAAGGAAGATCCTCAAGCGGCCTTACATTTACTCAATTACCCCTACCTTCCAAGTGGGACTCTGCACATTGTATAGTTAGGGGCTAAGGACCTTCATGTAATTGCACCTGAACCGGGGACTATAAAAGAGAACCTTGTCCACCATGAGAGGGGATAGCATTTTTTCACACTCCACCATGATGCACCCTTCTCCTATCTTCATTCGGAGAGTCTCTTGTCTTTTGGCTTGAGGCTGTTCTAATTCTACACAGTTAGGGGCCTCTGTTCGTGAGCCCCAACAACACTAGCACTTGTCCTGCCTTGGTATACACCCTAAGCCTTCTCTGATTTATCATTTTGTTCATTTTAAACAAAATTTTAAATATGAACACTCACGCACATCATGTTGTCACTCATAAAATAATATCATAATTTATCTAGTATATTTTATAATTAAATATGTCGTAATCGGCCTAAATATCTAACAAATCCAACATTTGTTTTTTTTAATGCTTTTGTGTTAGGTTCATTTGGAGAGTTGTATAATAATTAAATCTTCATTTACACATTCCTATGAATGTCACTCAACCGTTTTCAATTGGCCGGTGGGGTACAACTCGAAATCTAGAAATTGATGTTATTTTCAGGTGCTTCTGCAATGGAATATATATGGTTGAATTGAATAGGAATGATATTATTTTTGATAAATGTCCTTTTATGAACTTATATGCAGGTATATTCAAAGTAACATATTGGTGACAGAGGTGAGCACAGCTAAAAACATGAAGGATGCATGCTTGGATTTAGAGGCGACGGTTATGCAACTTTTTAATAATTACTAGAAAATTCGCGTGGCCTTGCCGCGCATTTCTTGTACGTTGTATCCTTACGTGTTACCTTCGTTTTGATCATCATGTAGTATTTGACATGAGGCTCATAGGCTATGTGAGTGTCATGATGCAAGATTGGACGGGTTATATTTCCGTATACGCCAAATTTTTCTAATCACAAAACAAATATGAGGTTTTCTCTTTGAATAGCTCAAAAATAATTTGAAAGAATTAAAAACAATATTGTATTAAATTGAATAAAACATTCTGTAATGAATATTAAAAAACGACTGCATTCAGTATAGAGTGCATTTCTTATACTTTGCACTTGAATGTGATCGCAGCGGCGGCACAAATGTGTTGTTTGCATTTTATCAAATTCCTGTCATGACTCATGCGCTCGTGCTAAGGCCTGCTGCTAATCGAATAGCAGTTCCAAGCAGCCGCCGTAGTGAAGGCGTGCAATCGTGGACGTGTTTGTCTTTCCGCTGAACTGCCGTCACTGAAGAATGGATGGGACAGATCAGTGGTTGCTGGAAATGGCTTGTCAATAACAATCTCGGGCCAACTACCTTGAGCATATGGCATCCTCCATGCGCGCGGGGCTGCTTAATTCACCTCTGCGGAGTGTGGCTGTCAGTCCCAGCCTTCCAGCGAGAGGTCCGCGCTCGGTCCGCCATTGAGCCTGTGGAATAGAAAAATCCCATGGCACGCTAGTCTTCTGTGGGGAGCAGCGCCATTGCACACTTGCCGACTTGCGGCAGCGAGCACCACCGCCGATCGCCATGCTTCCTCCCCGTCATTGGCTTCCGGCTTTCGGCACTGGTATGTATCACGCAAGCTATGATTGCGATGGTTCAGTGGGTTGGTGCCGGACGAAAGGGGTCTCGCTCCAAGCCTGTCCCGAACCCATCACACGAGAGAGAGAAACTCATAAGCAACTGTGGAGGATGAAGTAGAGGCGGCCGCTGAAGCAGCGAGGTCATGAGATATTCGGCGGCGTGATCTCGGCAGCGAGGCCGGTGAAGATTCGAGAATATGGATTGAGGGGATGCAAAGATGGTCTCTGCGAAAGGACTAGTATTCTAGAAGGACCTAGGCAAAATTACGAACGAAGAATGATGTATTGGACGGCTGGTCTTTCATTTGTTTGATAGATCGGACGGTTGTAATTTGCATTGATGTGAAGCCGACCAATCAGGTATCAGAGAACTGCACAACATTTAGATAGTAAGAGATGGTCCAATTAGCCACGTACAAAGTTTGGGAGGACTTGTGTAGCCAGCTATGGTGCTCCCCGCACCTTGATCCCAGCACGAGTTGCCCATCCCGCTGGGTAGGTGGCCAGCCATCTGCCATCTCCAATTCTACATGCGTCTATAGCTGCCAGCGGCCGCTGCCATGCAGACAAGGAAAGGAATAAGGAAACAAACCGTTATTTGGGCTTATCTATTGGCCTTCAATGTAGGTGTGGGTTCAATAACAGGCCCATCTACTCCGGACATGCTAATATGTTCTTTGATTGGTGATTAGTCCGGCCGTATGTTTCTACTTCACTTTTTCATTGCAAAATAAAGTATTCTTTTTTTCCCTATTATTCCATATTAACTTGGTTTTATTCGTCATAGCTTGATTTTTTTTCCGTCCTCCGTCACTGCACGTACCCCTTGGGTTCTTTTACATTCCTTCATTTCTTTTTCTTTGTCTCCTTAGCTAGCGGCCATGAGAAGAACAACAGCGCTGCACCACTGAGAGTCTAAGATGTAAGCGGGACGAGTAGCGGACGGTCCGCAAGCCACGAAGCTAGCCGCAAAGTATTATAGCAGGCTTTGTGGGAACCTGCGACCCGTAAATTTTAAAAGTTATAAGATTCGTGAACGTCCGCGAATAAATTCGCGGGAAGTATTAGGCACGCATATATATAAAATTACAGTTCGACACGCGAATTATTATAGCAAGATATGCAAATACATGTATGTTAATAATAAATATCTGTAAATTATTATGACTATGTTAATATACAAGACACATATCAATTTAACGTATATTAATCCATTCATGATAAATAAGTATTTGACTAGATGCGGATTGTTGTGGGCTTATGTGGGTTATCCGCTTCGTCCATGAGAGTTAGCGGGTTTGTTCACTTGGTCCGCAAGCTTAAAAGCGGGTTGATTTTAATGGGTTTTGCGAGTTTATTTATGGAACGGTCTCGCGGGTTGTAAAAAAAGCCTGCCCCACTTACATCTATAGATGAGAGCAGGGCAGAGAGAGGAGTGGAGTGGAGGTTAGCTGGCGGATAGCTGGAGCAGCCCCTCCACCCACCATGGTTGGAGGTTAGTGCTGGCGGGTTAGCCCACTGAACATGATTTCACTAATTAATACCGGAAGAAGGGACAAAAAGATGGAGCTCTAGCTAGTCTCTTGAGCAGTACAGAATCACGAACTTGTTTGTTGCATGCGTCACAAACTTGTTAGATTCGTCAAACGAAACGTGCAACACATGTGTACTGTCTCTCTAAAAATAACACGTGTACTCTCTCTTTTATTTTTGTATATATCAAACAAAGAATAAGGAAGTACAATATTTATTGCCCCCCTCCCACCCCACCCCAACGTGTATGGACAGGGTTATTAACATATTATGCATCTTAATTAATTAATTACAAAGTGTTAGACTGTTTGTGGATCACATGAACAAAACTCATTATATTTATATCATCTTCCATGAGGGAATTATACTTGGACAAATCGCAAACACAAGACCGTACCGGCAGCGAAATTAGCACATGAGCACAAAAAAGAGTTACTACATTAAGGCTATATTTGAATTCGAGTGGCTAATTGTTAGTTAGTGACTAATTATTAGCTAGCTAACAAAGAGTCATATATCTGTTTTGAGTCGCATATAAATATTGTTGGTCTAGTGAGCTAATTCTGCTCCCGACTAACAATAGTCCTCTATTAGAAGGAACTAATGATTTTTCAATAGTCTATGAGTGTGACTAATTGTTGGCTTTGAGTTAGCCAATCTGTTTGAAGGTTTAAGGATTAAATTTTAACCGGTTAACAATTAGGTAGGAGACCTGTTTGAAGGTTTAAGGATTAAATTTTAACCGGCTAACAATTTGATAGGAGCATCGAAACAGTACCTAATTTCACATTTGCTTGATGCGTAGTACACATCTGTACAAGATCCGATTCCCACGTATTTACTTTTCAACTACAAAGCACTCGCTCATGTTGGTGGGGTTGTAACCTCACGTAGCTCGTGCCTGATATTAATAGACCATCGAACACAATTTTATAGTCTCTCGTCCGTATATAGGTGCCATATGTCTATGTCCATTTTTAACCGGGACAAGGGATGAAACGAACGAACAGCCTTATGAGTTAGACACAACCCCCGTTTTCAATTACTGACACGTGCTAGTTAAAAATTTGAGCTAGCAATCATAACTTTCAACAATTACTCCACATCACTTTCAACACCTCTCCTGGTGACGAGAAAACAGCTCTGTTCTGTCACCAGTTATCATTTACCAAGTCATTTTTAGATTCGTACTATGGGTCATATGCTTTATCTATTTATTTCTAATAAAACACTATCGGTACTATGCGTTGTCTTCTTATATTGCATGGTTAGTACACTACAGGGTGATGGAGTGTGCCCCATAGTAAAAAAAAAAACATTATATATAATGATGCGTACGTATACATCATCCGATATTAACACTACGGATATTTCATTTGGCAGATAAAATAGAACCTCGTTTTCTCTAAAATTTTATACTATTTCTACAAGAATAACATAGATATTAATGTCAGTCCATGTGGCCCAAGTGTTCGGGCCAAACATAACAACTCCTGATTAATTCTTTTACACCAAATATAATGACAAAAGCATAAAAGATGGCTAGACCTATGCAGGCCGGTCCCATAGGTAGGTTAGGATAACATCGTTCTAAAATGAGAATGTTTGAGGTGGGTGTTACATATACTTCTTTCAGCATTTCGCACATTGATAATGCTGTTACGTTTTGAAATAAATGGAGTGGAAGTTAACTTGTTATACTTTTTGGAAAGTAGGGAATTGCCCATAAAAGTGTAGGTCATGTTCCAATTGAAATAAAGTTGAGTTGATCGTCGCAAAAATAAAAAATAAAAAATAAAGTGGAGTTAACAGATTTTCTAACTGGACCCTCAGTTCACAATGGCATCGTAGAGATACGCTTCATTGAAATATAGACTGGAGCGGCCCACCATTCCACAATGTCTCCACCACCAACTGTGAGCGAATCCGCATCTTCTTTTGCCCTTACTTTCCCTTCCATTAGGGCATACAAGCACAAGCCGCGCACCTTAAATACGGTGCTTCCATTACTCTCTCGTAGTGTAAACAATCAAAGAACTATAACGTGTTTCGGTAGTAGCAGGCTTCGTCCTGTGTGTGTGTGTTTTGCTAATACCAAGTCAGTAGCTGTGTGCAGTAGTGGGAACCATCGCAAGCTCTGTTGAAAGAGATATACCAGCTGATGGAGGGTTGCGGATGCGACCAGGACAGCGGCGAGCCTACCAAGTACCGCGGCGTACGTCGTCGCCCGTCGGGCAAGTACGCCGCGGAGATTCGTGACTCACGCCGGCAGAGCATGCGCATCTGGCTGGGCACGTTCGACACCGCCGAGGCGGCGGCACGGGCATACGATCGCGCGGCCTATATCATGCGAGGACAGCTCGCTGTGCTCAACTTCCCCGACGAGGCGCGCAACTACGTCCGCGGATCGTCGTCTTCCTCCCAGCAGCCACAGCAAAGGAGGAGCGACCTGCCTGTGATCGAGCTGGAGTATCTAGATGACAAGGTACTGCAGGACCTGCTGCTGAAGGGTGGCGACGGGAAAAAGGTTTAATATACAACTTCCTGCCAACAAAATACGATCACTTTTTTATATATGATTGGTTGAACACGCTGTCAATCTATTATTACGAGCCATGGATTGTTAGCTATATCCTTTCTGATTGACATGGTGTGTCCTGCATGGAATATCATCATCAGAAGGCTGGTGCTTACGTAGATAATACTCCCATATCGTTATTAGATTGATGTCGTACAACTTCGGACAATAAATCAAGTTCTAAACTAAACTAAATTTGTTATCCTAGTTACGACACCAATTTAAAAAGAAAGGGACTATGCTTGTATGTATATAAATGGAATAATATATATCATCTGAGAAAAGGTCTGATCTGATACATTACATCTCATGTATAATTTCATCGTGGTTGCATCATCATGACATATATGTTTGCTCATTTTATGATGGTTACTTAAGTATTCAAAAACATCTATAGTACTCCTAACTACCAATATTTGGCTATGAGTGTAGTCCTACATCATATATTGGATGATCAGATCGATTATTTGTACTAATATTATGCAAGATATTCATATGTCTTGGTTCCACATTCTGGAGAAGGTGAAATGATCGGGAAGAAGACATACTACTGATATATTAATCTTCAGCTGTACACATAATGATCAACCTTTTCATTTATTATTATGATATTAATGCAAAACTTTGTTTTAATCATCTTATCTTTAACGTCTGTGCCATGAACGGTGATGTGTCTTCAGATTTCTTGTTAGTTTGTGATTTACAGGATAGTTAACTATTAATTATTAATTAGTTGTGTCAAAACTGAAGAAGTGAAATGCTTTAATATATATATATATATATATATATATATATATATATATATACGCGCGCGCGTACTGAACATATATATAGGCATCTAGGTATATGTATAGCTTTGTGCCATTATATCCACTTTACAATTTTGTCAGTTATGTAGTAAAATATGGAACATCTTGGACATGAAAATTTATTTCTTTTCATTTTCTCTCATACATAGACATAAGATAGTAATTTCTTGCAACAATATTCCACAATTGCTCGTAGCGAGAAATTTATTTCTAACACTTATTTGTATTAATAACTATACATGTAACGTAAGAAAATAATTTTATTATCAATAATTCCTTACTATTTTGTAATAAAAGGGATTTTTATTGATTACTCACAAAGAGGATTACAATCATGAGCAATCAATTGCTCAATACAACTAGGAGCACGTCCTCGCCATACCGCAGTATGCATTGTACACCTCACAAGTTGCGTGAGCTAATGAGCAACACTATCACACTCCCTTTTAACTGCACAGAAGATCACTTTCGGCAAAGCTAAACAACTATCTCTAATTTCCCGCTCAAGGAAACTTAACTTCGACTTTCCTGGTTCCTTCCTATTCAGCAGCATTTGGATTTGCGAGAGACAATCCGACTCTACAATTGCCTGATTGTTGGTCCATTCAACGGCCAACTGAACACCCTCTCTACAGGCTAGAGTTTCCACGTCCTCGGGCGAAGTCGCGTTAAAGATCACCCTCCATGAGGTTAAGAGAACTTGTCCTTCTGCATTTCTGGTCACGACGCCAATCCCGGCCTTCCCATCATGTAGCACCATCAACATTTATCTTCACCCAATTCTCTGGTGGCCGCACCCAGTAGTGGCCAGCCGTTCCATATTCTTGTACTCGTACACCTTGCCTCTGGGCACTCCCCACCTGTGACTTACCCTTCACATCACCTTGGTCCTTTGCCATATTATTTGCATCAGCGAACTGCTCTACAAACCTGCGTAAAAAGTGCATTGACTGTTTCACTGGGGGCATCGGCTTGTTGTGAACAACTCCAATCCTTACAAACCACGTCCGCCAAAGCATCAAGGCCAGGCACTCACCCTCCACCTTGTTAAGCTTCGACAGCAAGATCAGCAGCCATTTAGGCCCGGCCTCTCGCATCATAGATTCAGCAGGGATCGGCATGTAGGTCCACATTGCCTTACGAAGGACTCTAGCATGAGTGAAGCCTACAAGTGCATGATACTCAGTTTCAGGCTCCAGCCCGCCCAACAGGCATGTGTTCACAGTTTCCAGACGTCTTCTCCATTTATTATAGATCGTTGGTAGACCCTGCATTACCACTCTCCACAAAAATTTTCACCTTCTCTGGAACATGCAGTTTCTAGATACAATTCCATATAATTCCTTACTTGCATTACTACACATGTAATATAACAGTAATTAAAGGAATCCTGAGTTTGCAAATTCCACATTGTCCAAATTTTATGTGCATGCGATGTTTTTATTAGTATGTCCATGAGAAGTTTTCATCTCTTTGCATGTGATAAAAGTTTCAATAACTTCAATATTATATGGTACGGCTGAAGCACTAAATAAAAATATACTTAGTTAGGAATAAAATAGATATAATTTCAAACATCAGCGTTTATAGCAAGGCCGAAAGATAGTTACATCGATACGTGTTTTGTTGCTTATTCTGAAACATCCAAATTAGTTACATGTGCCAAAGTGAAGGATCGGAGCACGTACCAAAAACAATTGTGTGACATTTGCGGCTTCAAGATGTGGAAGATGCAGGTTTTTGGTTGGTGAATTATAGTGCCTAACAATTATCATTTTCCTGTGCTAAGTTTTTTTTTTCGGTAACCTCAGCGCTATCATTTTACTTGCTAATATAAGGTAAAGAAATGAAACTATCTGAACCATATAAATGATCTGTGGTTTGACCGAAGCACAAGAAATGCTTATGATCTTTGAAATAATAATTGTTACCTTTAAAACAGCATAAAGCCCCTCTCTACTCGCAAGTGTAGCTACTCCCACACCTTTAAAAATATATCACGGGTATATGCACGTACCCATTTATCATTTTGAGCATGTGTACATACTCAATTTACGATTTTGGAAAGTGATAAACATGAATGTACATTTAAAAATACGGGTTCCTGAAAACTTTTATGGTTATTATTTTGAAAAATCTTAAATTGAATATGTCCATGTGTTTATGAAAGTAGGAGTAACTACACGGTTGCGCTATTCTTTGCCTAGGGTGAAGCTTCTTATTCTTCATCAACCCGTTTTTTACTGAACAAAAACAAAAATTACTGATGAAAAATCGTATGAATTAATGATTTTTTTATAATCATGATTGGATAGGTATTATATTGTCTCAGTAATCATCGTCGGTAATTTTTACTGAGGGATCCATTTAGTAAATGAAGCATGCAGCCATGGTATAAATATGCACAGCATTCCTAATCCACATCATAATGCACACTGTTCATTAGTCACTTGGTGATGGAAAATAAATACTATTTATATAGAGGGTTTGTATATGTGCATGCATCATGAGCCATCTTTTGTTAGTTCAGGGTTACTTTCAGTCCTGTATAAAGTTGAGAGTTGTGGCTTTCTTGATAATGTGTGAGACGAAGAGCCATAACTTACGTAATTTGAGTATTTACTCACTATTTATATTGGCCTTAATTAGGGCATTAGAGGCAGGCATAGGATTAGATCCAAGGGCATCTGGAGACTCCTAAGGATAAAATGACTAACAAATTATAGATTTCTGTGCATATAGTGCTATAGTTAGGCATGGTTTCAAAGATTTGTGAACAGAGTGAGTACTCCAGGAATAGGCAAAAGTGTCCTCGTTGTTTTATACTGGAATCCTCAACAGAGGCAGATTTGTGAGTACTGATTTGTCTCCAGTAGTACACTGGAATCGGATGCGTTTAGTGTCGTCCCTTCCCTTTGTTTTATGTAAGGACAATACTTTAAAGTCTTTAATAGGTTTTTTAGATTTGCAATCAACCTTTTCTTGTCACGGGGAGCTACCTACTCTTCCAAAATTTCTAGAGCATAACAATCTACACCCTCCGGTTTTAATTGTGACACAGTTGATTTTTGACATCATTTATAATCATCTCTGATAGTTAGAAAAAGTATGATAAATATTATATATTTATTATGATTTAGTTTGTTATTAAAGTATTTATATACTTTAAACTAAATTTTTTGAATAAACAAATGATCAAGAGTTGATGTTACAACAGTCTCAACTGTGTCAACAATTAAAAATCAGAAATAGTATATCATAATAAAATCAATTGCAGGAACCTAAAGTATGGTTTACAAAATTGTTTCAAATGGCTCCAGTTTTCACAAAAACCGGTGTGGTACGGTTTCCGCAGACGACCGGTTACCGTTTTAGATTTTTTTTAAAAAAATTAGATAAACCGTTAAAACCGTTCTAAACCATAAAACCCACTCGGTAAACCGCAAAAACCGTTCAATAAACTGCTCAAACCATTTTGTAAATCATAGAATACGAACGAGACAACGAAAACTATTAAAACCGAGCGGTAAACCGTAAAAACCGGAGGTAAACCATAAAAACCATTTGGTTTTGTTTCAATTTCGTTCAAATTCATATTTCGTTGTTGAAACGGTTTTCATGGTTTTGTATTTTCGTCGACACCGGTCCGAGAGGTTTCCGTAGTTCAAACGGTTTTGTAAATCTTGACCTAAAGAACATGTACGGGGATTAGCATGTGGACAAATATATATGACAATCCTTTTTAAATGATTATACAGTGCAAAACTTTTGATCGCATCTGATGACAACGATCAACGAGGAGTTTCTTGCTGTCTTCATTACTGCAAAAGACACAGGACTAGCTTTTCTGGCTGTTAGTACAAATAAGCTGAAACAAAAAACGTGAGAAATTTTATCAGAATATGACGTAATGTGACATTAAAAGAAAAAAGCACGCAGCCCATATTCTTTTCTTTTTTTTGCTTGTTTCCTTTTTTCACGCAAGCATGCCATATTCATGGAGCCTATATATAGGAGTCAACTGGCACATTGATAATGAAGCAAACCTAACTCAAAATATTGCCTATAGAAAAGGGAACTGACTATAGTCATAGCTACCAGTTAACAAAGGCCACCCCCTCTTTTCATACAGACATAATAAAAAAAACTGGGTAATTGGAAGTTCCTTTTTTTTTCCTTTCCCCCAGGTAGGTATATTGCCAGCTTTTTGTCTGTTTACAGTCCAGGTTGATGATTTTAGTGAGTCCCCCCACACACAGTAAGTTCTTTACATAAAAGAAATGTTGAGATGTTGCAAAAGCTAGAGTTCAGTGCACACATTTGTCTCGGTAATAAACATGTTAGATCATCAAAGTTACTAGCACTAAGGGACGAGGGTATTGTACTTCTTAAGGGGGAACCATACTATGAAAACATTCGGTTGACCTCCAAACTTCATTAGTTCAAATGAATAAAAAAACTAGGTTTCACAAGAAAATGAAATTTTGAAACTTTAGGTCTTTATTAGAACTAAAGAGTAAAAGAGGTTTGATGTGTACCCTAACCTCTTTACACCCCCCTATTATTTAATTTCTAGACGACTTGTAATGTATATAAGAGTAAAATGATTTAATTTAGGAGATGTGGATTCCGTTCGTATCTGTTGATGTTTCAGACTACGAGTCCAAATGTTCCCCGATATATAGGGAGTCCAGATGCAAAGGAATTAGGACTCCAGACGTACGGTATATGATTGCAACCAATGACTTAATCAAACAACAAGCAATATAAGAGCAACTCCAACCACTCCCTAAATTAAATATCTAAACTAAAATTTAGGAAGTAGCAAGTTACTAAATAAGCCCTCTCACTTCCTACATTTAAAGATCAAATTGGAGCTCCCAAAAGATCAAAACAACTTCATATATGAGCTGGACCGAAGAAAATTATATACGTGATAAATATTTTAAATAGATTTGAGAACTTATATTAAGAGTTGTTGGAGTACATGAGTTTTTTTACTCCTAATACTTATTTATGAACTTAATAAGATAGTCTTTTGGGAGTAAAATTTGAAGGACTGGTTGGAGATGCTCTAACCACGACACGACCTAGGGCGCTACCACTTGATTTGAGGGCCTAAACAAGTATAAATACTCCTACATTTCTTTGTTGTGGAGTTGCCCAATTAATCACATACTGAACCTTTATCTCTGCCGATATTCGAATCGACAATAAAAATTGTGTTGAATTCCTCCAATTGGATACCATGAAATAATGTGTTTCACGTAATAAGTATGAATGGAATAATAAAAGATGAATATAGTTTATTATTCTGGTGATTTAAGTTTAAAAAGGATACATGATCGATTTGGTCTACATGTAGCCATGGGACAGCTGTATAGTCAAACAAACCATTAAGATAAAACCTAGAGGATACTATAGGTTTAGTGGTGTTCTTTGGCTGTTTGGTACACACAGGCATCCACCACGATGGGCCACGAGAGAGGTATGCGGAATTTTTTTATTCTCCTACTTTACTTCTGCGTAACATGTTCCGACCTCTGTGTTTTTAATTTGGATTTCAGCTTTTCTACATCATTCTGAAATGGATTCATCAATTAATGATACACACTTTAAACCTTATAACTTTGACCACTAGGACACCAAGAAAGTTAACAAATGTGAAACATATATAAAAATGGTATAGACAAACATATTTTCAACAAATGTTGACACATATTTGGCGATCGTATTGATTTCCTCAACAAATTATAGGATGAAAGGTCATCGTTGCCAACTGTGAATTTTAACTTGGACGTATATCTTCTCCTGGCATTGTATTATTAATAAGAATTATTATCTCAGTGTTGTAACATCCTAAACTTTCATATCAAATAAAAGTCACTTGAGTTTACATTTTTCTAATCAGTAACTCTTATAAAGAATTTTCCAAAATAGAAATCACTAAATAATAAACAAACTAAGGTTAGGAAATCAGAAATTTTTTATTGCTTTAAGTGTTTGCTACACTTTTCTATTTCATTTTGATTTACCCTGAGTGTTTAAATCTTTAAAATTTGATTCAAATCCTTTCAAACGGTTCCTGAAAGTTTCATATAAAGGCCCTTGTTGGGCCACTCTCTATAGACAACGCCTGCCCCTTCGCTGATCACAATTCGTGATAAAGTCGTGAATCTCAATGTGCTTGACCAAACTATGAACCCTGTAATATAGCCATAGGATCAAACAAAAGTTCCATAATATTTTGAATGCTAAGAAATTTTGCATCACAAAAGCTTGAAACTTGTACTCTATTCGCAAAATCATGATTTTTTTTGTGATGAAACCAATCAGGAAGTTTGAATTCTGAGGTCCTTAACATTAACTTAATCAACACACTATCAACAAATATTATTTTTCAACATTGACACATCTACCTGCAAAACTACACCATAACATGTACTAATTATATTAATATATAGTAAATCACAAGAGATAGCAAAGTACAAAAAATCTAGTTTTCTATGATGATTCATTTTTTGTCACAAAACCTCAAAAATTTGTCGTGGAATGGATGATCCTGTGACGCGACGTTGACGAGAATCAGTTCGTCACCTATCACGTGTCTATATCTATGTTTTGTGACAAAATTTGTACTTTCATCACTAAATTTATGACGTCTCTCTATTTGTCACCAACTTGTGATAATTGTTTTTGTCACTATTTTCTCATAAAATCGTCTTTATATGTGCCACCTGGAATGCCACATAGGACTCCAAACGTCCAAAAATTTTACAAGTGTGACGTGAAAGTAACGTGTAGCTGATGTGGAAACCTATAAGTTTTGGGCTTGGACATTGAGTAACTTATTTTGCACGATTCTGTACGAGGCCCAATTTGTTTGGGCTATAAAGCAAATAATTTAATGGCTATTTAAGCAAGTAAGAGATCAAGGGTAGCTAGTCTATAATTTTGCTCAGTTTTGCATAAGGCAATCTTATCAATTTTAATTATATTCTACTATCTGCGTTATGTTGAGTACAATTATGCGATGACTTGTGTTTTGCTTGTGCTTTTTTAGTTTTACGCATATGGATCTTTAGGATTAGTTCAAGAATTATGAAGAGCTATTTGCTTTGATAAATTTTCAATAGTAAACCTGATTAGTTGTCATTCTGGGCAAATCAACCGAGATGAAAGTATAGAAATTCTCGCTCAAACATGTTTGTATATATCTATACATCCTTTGTTCATCTGTCCTCTGCCATTTCCGGCAACACAAAATAGGCCCCGCAATTGAACATGTTCGACATATGTTCTTGCACATGTGCTTCAAGTAATTTACTATGTACATAACTGAACCAACTTATATGAGCTGTGCAAGCATTTTTTATTGATTTTGTCAAGCACTTTTATTGATTATGCCAAGCATGTCTATTGATTATGTGAGCAATATATTATGCATACAAAAAAACTTTAGAATAATAAATATTATTGTGTGGCAAGTACTTCTTAAGCATCTCTTTTTTTAATCTTGTGACTTGGATTTCAGAAAAATTAATGTTTGTGACAGGGAAAAAAGTATGGAGAGAAACCGTGACTCCACATGTGGGCATGCCATTAGACACGCGTTTTTGAAGTGGCAGGAAGTATTTTTTATATTTACTATTGTGGTATGAGACAACTTGCATTTAATGAGAAATGTTGTATAGGTCTCATGGAACTGTGTTTCTGTATTTCCCGCTAAGAAATTATTTTCTCTATTAAGATCATGTAAAAGCATTTCAAGAATTACATAAAAGCAAATTTGTATAGTGTGCATGCAACTCTTCTTTTATGTGTTTTTCGATGTGTATGTGAGAAACACAGCGTCAAGAGCCTAGCTCTGTTTGATAGATCAATAGTCTGTCTAGCGTATAGCTTATTTTGATTTTCTCTATTGCTCCACTGTTTTCTCTAAATCGTCTACAAATTAATGTAAGACGTAAATGCAAATTACTGAAAGATGTATGATTTAGTGATTTTTTCTTTAATTTCTGACAAGGAAAAGAAGATGCCGGTGGAATTTTCTAGAAAAAGAAAGTCTGTGACTGTGCGAACGGGGCTCACGATGTCCAAAAAGGGGGCAGCCGTGCCGGATGTCTAACGGACGGCTGCCTTGCGTCAGCGCTGCCCTTATACAAGAGTTTTGGAAAAAGAATAAACTTATTTGGACTAAACATAATTTATTATGAAACAAAATATAAAAAATGGACAACTGTTGTGCTGTGCAGCAAGAACTGGCGCCGACAGGGGACCCACAAGACAATGGTCCAAATGAAGGCATCTTTCGAAAGTACGTTTCCGTCTGGGCCGTTGCTCGTAGGCGAATGGGGTTACTCGTGGCCTGATAGAGCCCAACCCACGGCCACAATACAAGTAGGGAAAAGTAAAGTGCCTCAAAAACAAAAGTAGGGAAAAGTAAATCTTTAGTTTTTAAGATAATCGAACCTGAGACCTATGGTTGTATACAACTCTGTTCGTAACCTCTGCGCTAGCTGTAAGTTTGATTTTCAAAAGAGGCAAGTGTTGATATGTATGGTACTCGGCAACCTCTAAAATTATTTGTATAGCCAGATACCTTGGTACAGAGTACATTAGATAGAGAGAGGAATACTCACTAGGCTTGAGAAAATATTGATGACAATAGTGGCAAGTGGGTAGATGAGCCCCTCAGCTGCGCCATGTGCTCCTACGATTCTTCCTCGTGAATTAGTAGTTTATTTGTTGTCACTACCAGAAACTTAAAATTTCCTGTGTGTCAAAAACCAACAAGAAAATAGGAAAAACCGCTAGGAAAATATATTTCTGCCGGTTGGCTGACAGAAAATAACCGTCAGGAGTAGAGTGATACAAACTTAGCTCACATTGGCAATGTTCTCCGTGGGAACTGCTGGCTTGTCTGAACTCTCTCGGTCTAAACCTCCACTAAGTCGAATTAGAGTGGTGGTCTATCATCATTCTGCTTCGCACTTGTATCTCGATGGATGCTTCATTTAATCAAGTGAGTATTCGTGTTTGATCATTGAGTATAATTCCTTAGTCTAGTGAGTAGAATATCCTTTGCTTGCTGGGTCCACATATTTTGATAATATATTCTCATTAAATCTTAAAGGCCCATCATTAGAGAGAGAGGCCCATAATCTATTAGTATCATATTGCTAATGGAAGTTAATGGGGTCGTTCCCCTATATATATGTATGGACCCCTTGCCATATAACATACAAGAGAAAGATTAACAATTACTGGAGCCCTAAAATTGAGAAATCTCTCAAGAGCTAATCTAGATATTAGTTTTTACCTATTCCTTCTGTTGCGCCACGCCACGATATAACCTACTCCATCCCAATCGTCAGTGTGAATTGACGAACGGGAGAGCAGGTCTCCAAAACCGTCGTCCTTTGAGCTCCTGCACTGGGAGAGGGCGAATAGGGTTTTTAGGAAGCGTTCTGCACGACTGCTCGATCGCTTCCTTGGTGCGTTTGTCGTCGACTTCATCATTATGCTTCGTCTTCTTCTACGGTGCGGCCTCCGGGTTGTTGCTGGTTACTGCCGTTGTCGACTTTCACATGAAGGTGTTATTGGTCGTCATTATCTCCTGTTTCTATCATCGCTTCTGAAAACAAGTAGGTCACTGCTATTTGCACCCTGTCTTTCATACTAACTATTCTATTATACTCCACATACATGATAATCTGATATGAGTATGATAGACTTGTGATCATATCTTGTAAAATAGACTTGTCTGATCTTGCATAGACTTGTCTTCTTTAAATCTGTTGTTCATTTCATATTATCTATCTTTTCTTATGGTGATTTAATAGCTGCTGAAAGTATGTGCTGGTCTATAATGTTGTCTGTTTTATAAACATGTCTAGATCCGCGTAGACTTCTTTATTCATTATGCAATCTGTGGTTAAAGTTCATGATTTATTTATGGTTAATTTAAAATGATAAAACTAATAGTGCTAATATTTCCATCAGTTGTTCCCCAGACTTAGTTCATAGATAACCCACACATATTTCTTGGAAAAATTACGATACCTTGGAATACTATAGGGTCAAGTGCCACGAGGGTACTCCGTGTGCTTGTGGATTTATCTGTGACCGTAAGAAATACCAACAAGCATTTTGGCACCCTTGCAGGGGAACGGTTGTTGAGTTATCTACAAAACCAAGTCCTTGTATCTTTTTCTTTTTATCCTTTTTACTTCTTACCCCTTCTACTTGTCATGGAGCAACCCCTTTGCCAATACTATGCTCCATGAGGCGAGTTCTGCAAGCCACCGAGTTCTTCTCGACCAATCGAGACATCTAGCTACGAACTTCGTCCGACTTTTATAGCCATGGTTCAGGAGCAATCCTTCTCTGAATTACATAGCAAGAACCCCTATAATCATTTGCGAGAGTTTGAACAATTGTGTTCATGCCTGGTCAGGCATGACACAAGAAACTCTCAAGTGGAAGTTGTTATTGATCTTTCTTGTTCAGAGAGCAAAACAAATGGTACACACATACCGTACGAAGCGTCCAAGATGAATGGGAAGAGTTGAGGAACAAATTTTTTCTCGCCTTCTTTCCAATGTCACTTGTTGCTTCTCTGCAAAGAGAAATTGTTGACTTTCAACAGTCCAAGAAAGAATCCATAGGTGCAGCCAATCCCGGTTTTCAATGCTTATCCAGTCTAGACTAGACCTACTTCTGCTTGATGTAGTGTTGTTACAACACTTTTCTTTAGGGCTAAGTAAGGAGTCTGCCCTGTACCTTGACCTTTCCGCCGAAGATTCATTCTTACACAAGACACCGACAGAGGCTAGGATCATCCTAGATCGTATCCAGGAAAACATCTCCTTCGTCGATGGATTAAATGAACCTATAGAAGACGCCAAGTTGAGTAATGAGGAGCCATCAGCTATTGAATCCCAACCTTTCCTATCCCAAGGTTCAATGCCTGAACTCTTACCTGAACCTAGAGACCCTTAGGAGAAATCTGACCTATCGAGTTTTCTTTTTTTATCGAGGATGGTCTCTTGAAAACATTGGTAACAGCTAGAATTACTCCTATCGAAAGCAACCACATACTCAACCTTCTCGCCCTAGACACGAAGAAATAAAAATCATAAGGAGACGGTTAAAAAGCTAACATCTATCCTAACCGACGAGTGGCTAGCTGAGGTGGAATCATCCTGGCTAGCTGAGGTGGAATCAACCTCCGAAATCCTTCAGATCTCTACACCTCCAAATACCATTCACTGCAGAACTAGATGAGTCACTATGGAAGCTCTCTACTGTCCCACGATTGGAGCAAATATCATCTTAGGGAATCTATCCATTGACCTTTTAAATGATGTTCCTTTGGCTCCAACCACAAAAGCTTTCAAAAGTCCTTCTGGACCAATAGTTGAAGGTTGTGTGATTTTACAACACATAATCGTGTTGACTTCTAACATCGAGATGATCCTTGACTCTCACGTGTTTGATGTCCTAGACTTCGACCTCTTGATAGGACTCCCTATTGAAAGACTCTTAGATGACACCTCATACTTAGGAATCCTCGATGTCAAATTAGGGAAAGACGAAGTCAAAAACGCCATGGCAGACCCTTTCCCTAAAGAAGACTTAGCAGCGCAAGTAATGGAAGTTTTTTCTTTTGAATCACCCAAAGCCATTCTTGAACACGATGCCCAGCGATTCGTAGAAGAAGAGAATGAGTCTAGGGAGATTTTTGAGCTACCCAAAAATGAGCTGCCACCTCGACCTCTTATTGAGCTTAAACCTTTACCTCCTGGCTTACGCTACGCTTTCCTTGATGGCGACCTAGAGAGCCCCTGTCATCATCAATGACAAACTCTCAGAAGAAGAAATTGCTAAACTCCTAGCCACCCTAGAAAAAGTGTCGCGCTACGCTAGGCATGCCCTTCAAGACCTCAAAGGAATAAGCCCTATTCTCTGTACACTTCCCATCCCAATAGAACCCTCTCGTTCACCTTCTCGAGAACCTGAACAAAGGCTGAACAACGCAATGCAAGAGGTAGTGAAGAAAGAGGTCTGAAATAGACCTCGTGGCCCTTAAACATCTCATAACTAAAAAGGACGCTAAACCTCGTCTAATCTGATGGATCCTCCTACTCCAAGAATTTGACTTAGAAATAAGAGATAAAAAAGGAGTAGAGAATTCTGTAGCGGATCATTTTTCACCTATGCAGTATACTAACCTGCAGGAACTAGCAATCAATGACTTCCTACACGACGACATGCTGCTCAAGGTGACGAACGACACCCCTTGGTATGCGGATCTTGTGAATTTTATTATCATAGGATACGTGCCACAGGGAGGAAATAAAAGAAAGCTTCTTTATGAGAGCCGACGTCACCTTTGGAAAGATCCATACCTCTATGGTGTATGTGCATATGGGCTCTTAAGAAGATATGTTCCAACAACAAAAGCTGCCCAGATAATTGAATAGTGCCATGTCGGTCCATACGCAAGCACTATGACGCCTTCTGTACACAAGCCAAGATCTGGCAGTCTAGATTTTACTGGCCAACCATGTATGAAGACATCAAAAAATTCATAAGAAGATGTGCAAGCTGTCAGAAACATGGTGGAATCACTGCTCGGGATGCAATGCCCTTGACATGTAATTTGCAAGTTGAGCTATTTGACATCTAAGGTATAGACTTCATGGGACCCTTCCCAAAGTCCTGAGAAGCCGAGTATATTCTAGTGGCAGCCGACTACGTGTCAAAATGGGTAGAAGCCATGCCATGCCAAACTGCTGATTCCAAATACGCAAAGAAGATGTTCTATGGTGTCATCTTCCCACGGTTTGGAGTACCAAGAACGATAATAAGTAATGGAGGGTCCCACTTCATTTTTTTTCTCGAAAACGCAGGAGAGCTGTGTTTCATTATATTAAGAAGGAAATGGGAAAAAGAGCCCATACAACACACACACACTACACTCCACTTCCTAGGTTACATTCGCGCCTGTGACTAGAAGCAAACGACCTCCACCCAATACTCCACTCTACAATGTAGAACTGTAGATGACTAGGGCAAGGAAGGCAGGCTGCGTGCTCCCGCCAATTCCCAAAGACGTCTTTCATCATTTGCAACCATAAGTGCCCGAGACAAGCTTGGAGCCAACCCTTCAAACATGCACCCATTGCGGTGTGTCCAAATGACCCAGGCTCCTAGCACGACCAGCGAGTTGAAACCACGTTTGTCCTGTTCCGGAACAGATTGCCACGCCGTTTCCCACCATTCATCAAAAACTGTGTCTGTCGATTGGGGCGCTACCGCCTGTAGGCCAAACCGAGATAATGTGATGAACCAGAACTGTCGGGCAAAGGGGCAGGCTACTAGGAGATGATTGATCGTCTCCTGTTCTTGATCGCACATGACACACTTCTCAGGATGGTCCAGCCCTCGGCTTGCTAGCCTGTCTGCTGTCCAGCACCTGTCATGTGCTAAGGCCTTCCGAAGCTTATTACAAGACTTTGAAACAGAGCACAATATTGCAACTCCATACCACCCACAGACAAGCGGGCAAGCAGAAACTTCAAATAAACAAATTAAGAATATCCTGTAGGAGACCGTATGTAAGATGGGGAAGGCATGGAAAACAAAGCTACATGATGCACTCTAGCCATACAGGACAGTGTATAAGACCCCAAAAGGAATGTCCCCCTACCAGCTAGTATATGCGAAGACCTGCCACTTGTTAGTAAATTGGAGCACAAAGCATATTGGACGATTAGTTCATGGACATGAACCTGCCCGAAGCTGAAAAGAAGAGGCAAATGGAGTTCTCACAACTGGAAGAATGGAGAGATAAAGCCTACCATAGAGCCAAGATCAACAAGCAGAGAACAAAGAAATGACATGATAAGCGGATAAAGGCAAAAACATTCAACAAAGGAGACAAGGTGCTATTGTTCAATTCGAGGGTCAAGCTATTCAGACATGGAAAACTTAAGAGCAAATGTGATGGGTCGACACCTCTCCACATGGAGCCATCACACTTCAGGACGAAGGAGATAACTTATTTAAAGTTAATAGCCAACATCTTAAAGTTTTTCTCGAACCTGATAATGCTATAGAGGGAGAAGTAGATGTGATCGATTTAATCGATATTAACATCGCTCCTCACTCAGTATAATTATAGTCCAAATATGCTTGGGCCTCTGATTTTTCCGAAGTCCTTCACCCCAAGATCGCGTTGGAAAAATTGGGGGCCTACTAGGACCCGTAGAGGGTGATCCTAGGTAGCCCTGTTCCTCCCCCGTTTTCTCGTGCATCGCCGTCTTGTTCCTACTGTTTTTTCCTTCGTACACTTCACACTTTCCCGCAACTCGAACCACCAATTCCACCAAAAAGCCACCGCCGTCCTCCCGTCGCCTCTTCCTCCTCCACGTTCAACCTATCTAGGGACGTCATGCCCAGCAAACAGATTGTCTCCTTCGATCTTGATGACCACGTGTTCGTTTTGCCATTGGACTCCGCTGCACCTACGAAGGGGGGAAAGCCACACAACCCGTCAGCACCACGCTCACATATCCGTACCGCCTCACCGCTCAAGGCAAAGCGGTAGCAGGCGCGTTCTTCAAGCCCCTACCAATGCCCTGCCACGGCGAACCTGAAGCCAATGAAGAAGGACGAAGCCGGCACCTCTCTACTCCCAGGTGACAGGTACATGGGCGCTCTCAAGGAGAAGGAAGGGGAGGCCTTCCAATGCAACTATACCAGTCAGAGCGCCCGTGACATCTTGTCATACCAGGGGAGGGTCACCATCAGTAGACCTTGGTGGGGGGGGGGAGAGGGGGGGGGGGGCGAGCAAGGGGAAGGACATGATGAGGCTGCACCAAGTGATCCCCGCAGAGTCAGTGAAGTCCTCCCAGCAGGATCTGGAGGCATAGGTCACCGCCACCCATTAGGGGACCGCCAGGACAGTTAGAGGCCAGAGAGGAAGAACCCAATGAGCTCACCTTAGACGACCTTGCTGCTCAGATGGAGGTATTGCAACTGGAGAAAGAGAGGCTCTCTGACTTGGTAGTAGAGGGCATTGTAAAGCGCGCTCAGCTGCGAGATAAGGTGGCCAGGTACCAACGGGGCTTGACCATCAAAATTAGGAGAGCATTCGTGGCTATGGGGAAGGTTGAGGAATTTGATGCTAGACCTTATGCAGCCTGCCCCCATCCAAACTTAGGATTCAAGCGCTTAGCTTCTTTTCCATTTTGTTGGTTAGGTTTATTTCCTTCAATTTGTTTAATTAGCACCTATCATTTATTTATTAAAATATCATCAACTCACCGGCAGTCATACCGGTAAAGTGCTTTCTATTTCCACGTGTGTTTTTGTTTTTGTTTTTGTGTCAATAAGAAAATGAAGCACCGTCGTTCACAACAAGTGTTGGGGATCCATCTGTACGTAGACGATCACACCACTCGACGAGGACTCATAGATGAGACAACTGACGTACCATGTTGCACGGAACTAACTTCACTAAGCTCGTTTTGCGTCCTCTTACCCTCTATTTTCAGCAGTTCGTAAATTTCAATCTAAAAATATAAACAACTAAAAATCAACCAAATTCCTGCTCACTCTCAATTAATCAGGTTGATTCAATTACATAAACTTTATGCCTTCCGTATATATGTATTTGAGACAACCATGATATTAAGCAGGAGTTTCATTCCACTTCATTCCATTCCATCACACTCAGTACTCATGACCATGATGTGTGATTTAACATTCTAACTTAGGATCCGGTTTTTGACTTAGCAATATATGTTTTACAAATATGCCTTCTATTCGACTACCAAGCTCCACTAAAATAACTGTCATAAAAAAGTAGAAATAGAGGCAACACTTTGCCTTCGTGACGAATCACACACATTGAGTGACTTTGGAGAATCATTTGAGGAATATTTGCTCCCTTATTTTTATTTTTTCCAAGTTTGTTTTATTAAGAGCAATAATGATTTGAATCAAAGCATTCCATTCTTCAACCGCTTAAATTCACATGATAGACACTTTCAAGTCCAAGCACGGGTATGAGTTTAGAATAACTTTTATGTTTGCTTCACATCACCTTTTTCTAACATACACTTAACTTCTTAATCTTCCCTTGGGACGAATGAAGAGCTAAGTGTGGGGGAGTTTGTTGATCGTCCTTCAGTGCCAAATCTAACCGTCAAGTCTCTGCATAAAGGAATAATGAATACACTAAAATTAGGAATATGTTTACTACTAACCAATTCCACAACTTTTGGTGAATATTTCTATGCAGGTGATTTATCTAAAATATTGAGAGAAAGAAGAAGAAAATAATCATTCAGCAACGCACAAAGATCCATGGGCGTCTCAAGCATGTCAAAACACCAAAAAAACCATCAGACAACTCGCACCCACGCTCAGGGCCCACAACACAGATGACCTGCCAAAGTGGGACCCAAGTGGCCCCACTCTGGCCCATCATAGACATGGCGCAAGTTACCGTCTTTCCAAGTCGGTTTTGAAGTCGGTGCGCGAACTAGTGGCAGGAAATGGTCTAGAGAAGATGAGGAAGGAGAGCCACTAATTTCAACACCTCTCCAACTATAAATAGGACACCTCTCCTCACTTCCTCTCGTCAACCCCACACTCCACACTTCATTGTGATACTAGCATTAGAGGCTTAGGCTCTGGTACTTAGAGTTCTAATAGGAAGAGAATGAGGTGGAGGTCCTCTGAGGGAAGTGTTGGCCTGTCAGCACTCTCCCGGTCCGAACCTCCACTAAGTCGAGTCAGGGTGGTGGTCTGTCATCACTCTGCTTCGCACTTGTACCTCGACGGATGCTTCATTTAATCAAGTGAGTATTAATGTGTGATCCTTGAGTATAATTCCTTAGTCTAGTGAGTAGAATTATCCTTCGCTTGCTGGTTCGTTGTATACTGCTTAGTATTTACTTTAACTTATAAGATGACAGTCTTGGCCAGGGTTAAAGTAGTAATTAATTTATGTAGACGTCGTGTCTAGATAAATTATTACCGCGAGTGGTGTGTATCCCACGGAGCTATAGGTAGGCTATAGGTGGTGATAGCTCTATTAGTCCTTTTATTCCTCCACGTCCGGATACGTAAGTACCATTTATAATTGCCGGAGTCTTTTCCCTGGATTGGGAGTAAACCGGACTCCGAAGTAAGCGAGGATAGGATAATCTTCTTGCTTATATTAGGATTTATCTCATAGATAGCCTCTCTATCTTTTGTCCAACCTTAGTGTTATTGTTCTCTGGACTTAGTTGATAGATAAACCACACACGTTCTCTGAGAAAATTACAATATCTTGAAATACTCTAGGGTGAAATTCTGCGATGGTACTATATGCGCTTGCAGATTTATCTGTGATCGTAAGAAATACTAACAAGCATCGTCTCACCTTGCCGGTGAGCTTCCCCTCCTCCTCCTCTCTCTTTTAAGCTCCCTTGCGCCCTCCCTCCACTTATCCCCATAGCTGCCCACGGTGCACCACCTGCTGCTGCATGACGCTCATCGCCATTAGCCGTCACGGCGAGTTTGACGCTCCTCCACCGTGGCTTAACTTGCCACATCCCCGCAAATACGCGCATTACCAGTGCAAGGATAATAATAAGGTGATTAGTGCTAATCACAATTTAAGAATACTAGATTATTTAAATAATAAACTCCTCTTTAATAATAGAAACAATCTTAGTTAACACTAACTAGTAATTGTGATTGTTTTTATAATAATCCTTTAACTAGAGTAATGATACATTAATAATAAAATACTAATGTTAATAATGATCACTGATAAACAACCCAATAACCCACTCTGCTAATAAAATAATGACCATCATCAAGGAGTATTGACAAATAAATTAGTAACAACCTTTTAATAATAAAGCAACCCTTTAGTAGTAAATCTAATTCTAAAAAAAATAGTAATAATCGTTTTAATCTTAGTAACCCTCTTAACAACATTAAACCGACTAAACAATCACAAGTCATTAACTACAAATATAAGATAAGAGCCTGATAACGGTAATTTACCCAACTCAATAATAACGCTAGTAACAGTAACTACTCAGCCATTCTAATAATAAACTCTTTAATGATAGAAATAAATCCTAATCTAATAATAAACTGATCACAGTATTACTATGACCGACCTAGAAGTAAACACTGTAATAATAGAAGTGACCCCACATAATAGTGACGATAGCCCCAACAAACTAATAGCAATAATAATTATATATAAACATACATATACTCGTCCTAATATCAACTAGTGACGAGCAATAGTGGTAGTACCATATAAAGATAATTAAACTAACCCTACACCACTCATAATAATTGTGAGAGACCCGATCAATTTACATTCAAGTTTACCAAGTTGACTCGCGTTAGCAGGAACACGAGCCCTCCGACTGTCGTTGCCCGTTTACGACATCGGAGAATACCGTAACGGTACCATAAAAGTCGTAACGACTTTTTCGGTGAAATTCAAAGTTAAGTTACAGGCATGGGACCATTTTTAGTTTAAAGTAGGCTCTAAACTAAGACTTTTGGCTCTAGTCTGGGGTCAAGTTGACCTCCTATGAATTTATTAAAAATCAAACAATATTCTATTTTTCAAACTTGTAAATTCAGAAACATGTACTAAAACTTATGCAAAATCATGAAACTTTATAGATCTACTATCGAGCATCTAAACTAAAGTTTTGGTTAAAGGTCTTGGGCTTTTGGGTGACTTGCCTAATGTACTTTAGATAAAGGCAAATAATCTAGGTTTTTGGGGATATTAACAATAACATACATGCACAAATGTTCATGAAAAATTCTGGTAAAAATGCAAGAGATGCATCATGCCAGGATACAATTATTTTTCAAAATTCAAGTCTAGCAACCTTCTGGAACTTCAAATAAAATTCAAAAACAGAAATAATTCACCTATTAATTGAGGAAAAATCCAGGGACATTTTTGAAAAAGTGCTTTAACAGTAAATTAGTTCATTGTTCAAGGATTCAAATAAAATTAGATTTGGCTTTTTTAGATTTTTCCATGATGTTCTACACATTTTACCTGTTCTGGCTAATTAATAGGAAAATAGAAAAATGAATGAAACAGTGCAACAGAACAGGGGAACATGCCCGAGGCGGTTGCTCTGGTGACATTCTCGCCGGAGAAGAAGGTTAGAGGGGAAATTGAAGTGTCGTGGAGTATCACCGTGAGTCAATGCACTGATTTGTGGAGGATGATGGCCACGGGGAAGGCGGCACGGCGGTCGGCGACGGTGAGCTTGAGGCGGCGTTAATGGCGGCCGACATGGTGGCGCGTGGTGTTCTTCGTCAACGGTGACAAGCTGCGACCAAGTTCATGTCAATTGGGTGCGCAAGTACTAGAGCAAGTAGCCGGTGAAAGGAATTGGAGAATCATGGTACCGCGATGACGAATTTCGAAGAATTGTGGCTGCCGGTGAGGTGTTCGGCCAAAAATAGGGGCGGCAGCGTTCCGGGCAAACGGCAGTATGGCTGGGGCTCTTGGTGGTTGGAGAGCAACAGGAGGAGGAGGAGAGTCCAGCCGGCAAGGTGGAGGGGCTGGGGAAGGGCCGGAGCTCGCCGGCACCGTGGTGGCGGCGGGCGGCGGCTGAAAACAGAGAAAGCAGGGTTGGCGCGCGGGGGAAAAGAGCAGGGAAGGGGAAAAGGAAGGAGGGGGCTCGGCTTTATGCTCAAGGAGGAGTGAGGAAGGGAGAGGGAGAAGGAGCACCGTGAATCGAGGGCACAGGGGGCGGCGACCGGCAGGAGGACATGGGAGGCGGCTCCTGTCGTGACTGTGTCGTGCGGCAACATGGGGAATTGATGGCGCAGAGGGAAGAGAGAGGGAGGGAGGAGAGAGGAAGGGGGAGGAAATCTCTAGCCACAATTCAATGCCATAGAGGAGGGAGTAAAGGCGACGTGGGGAGAGCTGGCTGGCGGTCGGCCGCCTGGCGGTGAGCAGTGGCGGCGTGCCACTGTTCACGGTAATGAGGTTTTCAATTTCCAATTTTTTCAATTCCCTCCACTTATAGTCAATTGAAAGCCCTAGCTCCCGAGTTCAAAATTTTGTGAAACTTTTTGTGTGAGCTAAGTGAATTATTTGGAACAATGTTTATTATAGAAACGTTTCCTGATTCAGCTCCTAAAGGTCTGTGAATTTTCAACTTTGTTCAAACTTGTTAGAATTTTAAAAGGATTTAAATCTTTACCAAAAATTTTGATAAAATTTCCAAAATTTTATTTTAATGTGTAGTTAATTGTTATATAAAAACATCAGAGTAGTTTTATTAAGAAAACAAAAGGCTTCTCAACACCAGACCTAGGGTTACCTGAAGTCGATAAAATTTCGAAACCCTGACCCACGACTTAAAACAGAAAATGGTCGAAATAAAATTCAAAGCTAGTGAGCTCATATTCAAAAGGACAAAAGCTTGAAACTTTTTGGATGTGACAACAACAACAATAATAATAATAATGACGACGACGACGATGATAACAATAACAACAACAACAACAACAACAACAACAATAATAATAATAATAATAATAATTTTAATAATAATAATAGCTAATGCTATATAAATAGTAGTACCTTTATATACGAAACCCTTGTCTTTAAGATAATGAAAGTAAAAATGAATATAATGTTCGGTCAACCAACTAATCATAGTCAATCATAACACCAATCTCGCTGTGACACCCCGATCCAGAGCTTAATAGGATTAATAGGATACTCATATCAACTTCTTTTCCGGTAGCCTAGCTCCGAAAACCTCCGTAGTTAAGCGTGCTTGGCCTTGAGCAATTTCAGGATGGGTGACCGACGGGGAAAATATTCCCGGGTGCGCACGAGTGAGGACAAATGTGCGTAAAAAAGACTTGTGTTGGTCTGTGAGTCCAGCCTATGCCCTATAAAAAGCTACCTGATGTAAGCGGGTCCGGCCTCGAGGAGGCGGGACGTTACACTCGCACACCAATTAATCATGCTCTTAACTAAAAGCCTTTCAACTAAACCGACTGCATCATGTGTATTTTAACCTTCCATCTTTCTCTAGAATTCTATTGGCTTCTTATCTAATCTTTTGAATGTGTCTTATTTGTGTAAGCTTCATGACCATTATGATCTAAAGGTATAAATGTTTTGGTGATTGAATAAACATGATCGCACTTGTTGAGTGGCTCGTATTACCATCTACGACCTTAAGAGCAAAGTGCCTTGGCGAATGTTAATGATAACCCTTTGATGAGCCCATGATGAGTACGTGATTGAAGGATGGATCAATACCTTGGAGCATGGAGTTCAAGCTAGGAGAGCTTGCTTAGCTAGGTTACTATTAAGGGAGGTTAGGATGTCTAGCTATGTCTCACTAGTGTAGAGGTGGCGGAAAATATGTGTGAAGGTCCCATAGCACTTGGAGAAATATTACGAAGCCGAGGAAGACGATTGGTGAAGTTTGGAAGCAAGAATGCAGCGAAGACATCAAGTTTCAGCTTCTACAAAATCGTCGTATGATACGATGTTCATTATCCAGGACGATTGTCATGCAGGGCAGATTTGGCCAAAGTCGTTGTATGGTACGACAGGGACGCCGTACCATTTTCCAAAAGAACTGGAAGTTAGGTCAAGTCAGGAGGAAAGAGTCGTCATATTGTACGACGGGTCGTCGTACCAATGGAGTTGTTGGAGCTAAGCTTGAGATGACAGCCAAATTATAGTCGTCATACCGCGACGGTATCGTCGAACCATTTTATAGAACACCTGTTTTAGAGTTGCATTCAAGAGTTATAGTCGTCGTATGGTATAATTTTTTCTCATAATTTTGAGAGGTTGGTGTGGCCATATAACAGTCCTACAATAAAATTGAGCATGGATTCAATATACTTTTGTAAAAGATAGCAAGCAGGAACTTTTCTTTTGTTTTATGTTGCACTTAAATTATAGTGATTTTAGAACTCAAATTTGGTGGGCACATGTAATATGATATCCCAAAACTAGTGTGATTTTTGTGGGATTTTATGACTTATTCAATCCATCAATACTTTAAAATAATCATTGTGTTTGAAACACTAAAAGTATGTATTGTCTCACTAAAAGCGCATTCCTCAGGGCTGGAACCCAATTTCCTGTGTCATACAATTCTCCTGACGGTGTTTAGCTGCTCGTCGGATTAATGTGCACACAAATTTCCTGTCGGTAATTGTAAGCCTGTCAGGAAATACCCAATTTTTTGGTGTGTAAGCAAAACAGTCAGGAAAATATCTAATTTTCCTGTGTGTATCAATTTTCCTGTGGGTTATTGTAAAACCATCAGGAAAATACATAATTTTCCTATGCGTTTTTGAAAACCGTCAGGAAATTTTGAGATTCCGGTAGTGTGTATAAAAATTGTTAGTTGCAAGGGTCTGTAGTTGTAAATCAAGTTAATTTTTTGAACAAATTGGTTGCCGTAACTATGATATATCCTTGTGGATTTTTTCTTTTCTAAATCAAATTAGTAAATGCAATTATTTTTTAAGCATTAACAAAAGAATCAGATGAAACAATAACTGATAGAAGGGGTAAAATCACCACATTTGTGAGAAGGTGACCCTAACAAAACGATTCACACAACCCACAAAATTCGGTATGATCGAGCTTGTGCCATCCCATACAAATAACTCATGCAATCAACCAAACATTTCTCCTGTATCAATTCGCTCGGGACCATTCTATCCCTTGAACCGTTTCATCCAGCATCACCTTCGTTCAAGCAACCAAACACTACGTCCTTAGTCACCAGGTGTCATGGGGTTCGAATCTTGGTATTTACTTTTGTTTACTTTCAAATGTTTTTTTTAATCTTTTTTGTTTCAACTGTTAGCACACTAGGTCGTGGAATACAAGTTTTTTTGTGATAAAAACATATCACATGAACTGAAAGATGTTTGAGACGAAAAAAATGTCTCATGGACAAAAAATTTTTTGTGACAAAAAATATTGTTATGACGATATAGAATATGTCACAAATTAGGTTGAAGATGTTTTATGACAATTTGTGACTAACTTTTATGACGAACAAGTGGCGTTCGTCACTAAATCAAATTCGTCTTCAAAAAAGTCATAAACGGGGCTGATTAATGACGTTTTCACTTTTGTCATGGCATAATTGTCATAGAAGGCTAAAATTCTTGTTGATCTGTTGATATATACCATGGTCAAATGTCCAGTTTCAGTTGATCAAATTCATTGCAAATAAAAAATTGTTGTAGAGCCTTTCAATGACTGAATTTTGAGATCCATAGTTAAAATTAGATTAATTTATATCCCAATAGAATATTCAAACGTTTTAAAGTATTGTCACACCTGAATTTTTAATTACAGAATCACCATTGAAAGTTGCACCGTCGCACTACATAAAAGTTACACCATCATTACATAAAAGTTACATAAAAATATCTGTGTAATTTTCTTGTAACATAGCTGGAAGTCTACAATATACTAACTGTAACAAAGAGTGTAGAAAAAATAAGTGTTCAAGGACTATAACACATGAATTTTTCTTTCATTATATTCTCTTAATCTGAAACACAGATGTTAGCACAAATTTGAGTCATCAAATTCAATGTTAGCACAGATGTTAGCATCTCTTACTTTCCTCTGTTAATTAGAATCTGACCATCGAGATTATTTGACCATTAAATACTACCGGTATGTTTAAGTAGCATTCATTATAGTGGGGTATTGTGTGGGCGGAGGAAACTAAATATGAGCGATAGGAAAAGGTTTTCACGCGTCATTTGTAGGCGGCAGTGTGTGCGGATGACGATGGGTGGATACAGCGTCGGTGCGAGGGGTCAGTGGGCAAGGAAAGCGAAAAAGGTGGTTGAACACAATGCGTTGTAATTTAGTGTAATGTGTCAATTATAAAAATATCCCCCCCCCCCCCCCCCCCCCCAGAATAATGCTACCGATCTGCTAAGCAGGGCCAAGGCCTTTGGTCTAAAATAATGCCATGAATGTAATTAAGCGGCGTGTGGACTAATTGTGGTTCTCCGGGGATGTAATGACATATATAGCAAACTTACCGTCGCTACCAAATAACTATTGAAGTCAACGGCTGGGAACATACGTGTCAGGGACGGACAGTTCGAGAACGTATACCATTGCTCTGGATCAATGCACGTATACCGCACTCATCGCCACCTCAACATCGATCGTCGTCCTTGCCAGTGCCGATGAATATTGAGAGCTCCAAAGGTCTTCACGATTTTGCCTATAAATACCACCAGATGTTCACACAACCTCAACACCAACAGTGTGTCAAGAAGATCGAAAACAAAGCCCCCGTTCGATCAGTACTCCAACTTTTGCTGTGTTTTATAACAGTATATATCTATGGCGCCTCAGTTCACTGCTTCCGTTGCCCTCCTCACGACTATAATAAGCAGCGTTCTGTTATCCATGGCCGTTCATGGCTGCGAGCCCAACTGCTACAACCCAGCTCCACCACCGCCGCCGGCCGTATCCACACCACCGAGCGCTACTATGTGCAGGTACAGTATCGCCGAGCTCAATGCTTGCCTCACCTTGTCCCTTATCACCAAGGACGGCGCGTGCTGCTCGCTGCTTGGAGGGCTCAGCGACCTCGAGGCGGCTGCTTGCGCCTGCCTTTGCCTCGGACCTCTTACCGTCGACGCCAATGTCCTTCTCAACAAATGTGGCAGGGCATGCCCTGCATGGTTTACTTGCCCACGCTAAATATGTACTTATGGTCCAGTTATGAAGAAGGTTTTACTTTTGTTTTCGTTCCTACTACTCTGTTGCATTCTGTAACCTCATCATGTTGCTGCATACTGCATGCTCAGTTTGTATGTGTGCATGTGTTGTGTACTTCTTTCTCCCGTTCTCCGTGACAGCAATGAAGTATCAAAAGGTTCTTTTTTTCTTTTTTACTATTTTCTAATGCAAGATCGAGGTTAGCTGCATCTTAAGTATTCGCTCCAGGTTAGTAAAAGAAACGTTGAGGATATATATCATGAATAACTTTTAAGTTAGTTTGAAAAAGATAAAAATCATATGAATAGATTTGTTTTTAAGAATATATTTTTATAAAAATATTTATATGTAATATTTAAATATTTTTATAGAACATTATAGTTAAAGCTACACCCAGCTTTAATATTTTAAGAAAAATGTAAAAAAAATTCTAACTCAAAGAAATTGTAAGAGCTAATGGAGCTAATGGTTTCGAACTATGAAAAGAAGCGGACCCAAATTAAATAATGCACCAACACATCAATGTACCATTTGTTCGGTGTCGAGACTGATTTTAGACCGCTACATTCAGGGTCCGTGGCATGAAGTCAGCCCACACAAACTAGCTGGACTCGTGATACATTCCAAAAAAGTATCAGAAATGGTAACAAAGGGCCACTTTGTGATTATAACAAACCCTTACCATGAAGTCAGCCCGCAGAGCCATGAAAGTGGGTTTCATGAGGGGGCACATGTTTGTGCAATAAATACTAGAGGAATATATAAGTAAATGGTTATCCGGTGACATGGCGCAATATCAACCCTCAAATCATCATAACTGAGATTGAACCACATGGACACTTGTTCATATGTTCATCTAGTATTTATTGCATAGCCAAACTAGAAAGAAGGTAGGACATAACGTTTAGATATTGAGCGATCTTTAGAATGTAGTAATTACATATGAATTAGTTCAATTTGATAAGAAAATAGCCAAATTTGGTGGCTCTTGATTTATGGTGTGGTAGGGTGGTCTAGTGGTAGCTTGACTAAGGTACACTACAAAAAATTTGTTGATCCATGACGAATCGGAGATGACGATCTAATAAAGCGTCATAATTATACAACATCTATGACGGTTATCCAAATTTCGTCACGGATTGAAATCGGGCCACCTTACCCACTTAGGTTAGTGACGAAAACATGGTGCCCGTCACCATTTGAGAAAAACAAATCATCACAGATTAGTGAAAGTTATGACGCAAATATAGTAATCATACTCTTTTGAGAAATGAAATCGTCACAGCTTAACTTCCCACGCACATCATGGATCTTATAGTTAGTGGGTCCCACATGTAAGGCAAGGGGGCCAATATTGTGACACAATGATGCTGATGTTGCATGCTGACGTGGCCGGTTGCTTAACATGTCAGCAGTTGACCAGCTGGACGTGGGCCCTGCAGGTAGCGGGTCCCACAGTTTGGTCTACCAATGCTGACAGTTTTGTGGGCCCCACTTGTAATGTAGGGGGCCCCTACAATCCAGCCCACGGGATTTGTAAGAAAAGAAAAAATTAAAAAACCTGTTTCGCGCCCGATGGTGGTCGAACTGGGAACCACCTGCCTGGGAGTTCAATGTCCAACCATTGCACTAGCGTTGCTGGTTGTTTGTAGATGGAATATATTCTTTTTATAATCGTATGTAACTCCATCCGCATTAAACTAAAATGAGATTCAGATCGGGGGACTTCTCAGGTCAAACAAATCTGCCGCTCCAGTCCATTCCCGTCGTCCACGAACTAGAAATCTGGAGGCGGCGAGGGCAGGCGCACAGGGCGTAGGCAACCAGCGGCAGTGTCTTGCGGTTAGCTAGCCGGCGTGGTGGCAACCGCAGCCACGCAGGGAGCAGGTGTGCAGCGACTCTGTTCTACAGCCATTCGGGCAGGCGATTGGCGACTTGGGGTGCCGTCTAGCACAGACCCAAAGTGCACAGGCGAGCGCGGCGGGTGTTCGGTTGTGTTTCAAGCGACGTTTGGCGAGCCGGTGTGGCGGCGAGCGGCGCAAGTGGCCTGCCATCTCCCCGCTCTTGTTGGAGACACGGCCACTCACACTCACTCCCTATTCGTTCTTCCCCAATCCCCACCTCACAGCTGACCGGCAGCCATGGTAAATCCTTGCATTTGTTCATGAATTTCTTTGGATGCACGATTTAGAGTATGCAGTTTTTTTTTGTGTGTGACACTGCCTGATATTCTTGTGAACAGAACATTCATTGAGTTCTTTTTTCAAATTAATAAATTTGTAACTAGTAGAACTTATATACGCATACAGAGAATTTCTCATGTCAACTGTTTGCTTATTTATATTTGTGACTAGTAGGCACCGGCAGTTTTTGAGGAAAAAAAATTGTAACTAGTAGAACTAGCACATTTTATTTATTTATATTTGTCTAATGTGTATACAGATGGATAGAAGATGGGTGCATGGTACACTTTTTACTGATGAGTACATGAAAGGCGTTGAAGATTTTATGCAGTTTGTAAAAGGAAAATTCAGTGAAGATGAAGAAATATTATGCCCGTGTAGCAGATGCCTTAATCAGATTTTTCGGAATCAGTCCATTGTGGAGAGGCACATATTGTTGCATGGAATGGAAACTACTTATACGAAATGGATACATCATGGAGAGGACTTGGACATAACTGTTCTTGAAAATCCTGTTGATGTGCATGGGAACGGCAGTGTTGATGATTCTATAGAAGGGACAGGTGTGGCTGAGGATGTCAGCACTTATGCTGATCGGTTTGAAGAGCTTATAGAAGACCTACACACCGCAGCGGAAGAAGGTCAAGAAAATGATGAAAATGGAGATGCAAACACTAGCATGGATCAGTCCTTTTTTGCAAATGTGATGAAAGAGGCCAAGCGTCAACTTTATCCTGGTTGTATTAATTTTTCAAAGTTCTCCTTTGTGGTAAAGCTACTCCATCTGAAGTCATTCCATAAGATCAGCAATTCTGCGTTTTCTTCAATATTGAAGCTACTGGTAGAAGCATTCCCAAAGTTGGATCCACTTCCAAAATCATATAGTGATGCCAAGAAACTTCTAAAGCGTTTAGGTCTTGGATATGATTCGATACATGTATGCTTGAACAATTGTGTACTATTTAGAAAGCAATATGCTAAGCATGACAATTGTCCGAGGTGTGGTACATCAAGATGGAAAGACCCTGATAGGAAGAGGGTTCCACAGAAAGTCTTGCGACATTTTCCATTGGCACCTAGGCTACAAAGAATGTTTGTTTCAAAAGAAGTGGCAGAAGAAGCGCAATGGCACAAATTGAAGCGAGAGCCCAAGGAAAAGGAAATGAGTCATCCGGCTGATGGTGAGGTGTGGCAAGCTTTCGATAGGGAATATCCAGATTTTGCAGAAGATGCAAGAAACATTAGACTCGGGCTTGCTACTGATGGGTTCAACCCTTTTGGAAACATGAACACCAAATACAGCATGTGGCCAGTTTTTGTTGTGCCATACAACCTTCCGCCATGGGCGTGTATGCAAGAGTCCAACTTCATGATGGCTTTGTTAATTCCAGGTCCATCTGCACCTGGGAAGGACTTTGATGTATTTCTCGAGCCTCTTGTAGAAGATTTACTTGAGCTTTGGAAGGGAGTGCGGACGTATGACGCTCTTAGTGGTCAAATGTTTAATCTACGTGCTGCGGTGTTATGGTGCATTCATGATTACCCAGCTTTAAGCACTCTTTCTGGACGTACCACAAGAGGCTATTTTGCATGTATTCATTGTGATAAGAATCCTTTGTCATATGCCCTAAGGAACAAAATTGGGTATATTGGGCACTATCGTTTCCTTCCAAAGGGACATCGTCTACGAAGGAATAATGAATACATTGGCCTTCATGAAAGCAACGATCCTCCTGAAAAGTTTTGCAAAGAAGAGCTGCTCTCGGAATTGGAATAAGAATGATTGTTTCATTTTGGCAACTCAAGATAGAAAGGTCTTCTATTTGCCAGATACAAAGTTTGGTAAAAATTGGCAAATTGTCCAAACATTTGATCATAGGCATCTGTACAATGTTAGTGAATCTGATGGTGTTTTGTCTAATGTTCCTGCATATCAAGATGAGAGTTGTGAGTTGCAGGGTAAGAGAAAGGTAGTTTCCGATGTAACATATCAGCAGCCTTTAAATAGAGAAGATGAAAAGCTACTGTTATTGAAGTTGCTCAAGTTGCCTCTCTGATGAAAGAAAATGATAGAGGCGTGTTTGAAAGCGACAGCGAAGATGAAGGAGATGATACGCTTATGGCATACTGCAGCGATAATGAAGATGACATGGAGGTTGATAGTGATGATGAGTAGCTCCCTGAATTATGTGTTTAGTTTGTTCTAATGTATTGTGCAATGTACTCATGACGTTGACTAATCGAGTCGGAGTAGTATATATTTTTCGCCACAGTCAATATTTTTCTTTTTAATTCATGTTTCAAAATTAAAACTTGTTTAGATTTCGTATAACACGTCCAAATGTGTTGACTTTTTTTGTACAGTCTTAGAAAAATCCTCTCTTTGACTCTCACAAACTTTAATCATACGGATGCAGCTCCGTTATGTGCTGATAAATCTTACTCCCTTCTTCCCATTATCTTATTAGTATTATAAAAAACAAAAATTCTCATAATCTTTCTTGTATAAGCATTGTACAAGTTATTCCTAGATTAATTCCTCGTATTCCAAAAGAAAATGCATCTTCATGCACGCAAAATTATGGAGCCCAAATTAATTATCAAGGAGAATTATGGTAGTATTTTGTTTCCTTGTTTATTGTGCCATAGAAGGAGATTAGGGGAAGGAGGGCCTTTTATGAGCACTATTCTCCATTTAGTTCATTTTTTTATTCTTCAAGAAAAAAAACTTTTTTAAAATGAAATTTCATGTATGTGTACAAGTTACTAACCTGTGCACATAAAAATTAGTATATGTTTTTTACACACCTTTCAATTGTGTAATCTCAAATTGCTCATCATTTGACTAGAAAGCCTATAGCATAATATGGTGTTTGCTCAAATTTGAGTACACATTAATGCAGATAAAATTTTAAAAAATATTAAAAAATGGTACAGGTTGTTTGTACCTTGAAACAGTTCCACAATGAAATTCATACAAAAAATCAATATATTTTGTAAAATATAAAAAAGATAAACAATCATTTTTACTATTTTATTTTTTTCTCTCAAAGTGTAATGATTTTGCAACTCAAATTTCGTGTAGACTTAAATCAAATGCCCCTAACACTTCAGTAATTTTTATAGGATTTTAAAAGTATTTTGGTCCATGTATCACAATTTATATCGTTCAATTTGATCAATTTGAGCCGTTTTCTTTTATTTGTAAGGTACTTTGTGCAATCCGTCTTCTCCAAATGGGCCACTGGCAGGTGGGCCACCCATCTCGGTGCGGTGCTCCTAGCGTCAGAAATTTTCGTTCAGGCGCCAACTTTTTGGCTGGGTTGCGCCAGACCAATTTCAAATATTACTATACTACCCATCAATGTTTCCCAAAACTAGGACCCAACTATTGCTCCTGTGCTTCATTAGTTAGAGACAAAAGGGTACTTGGGTCATTCAATTCCCAAAAATTTCAGTCCCGCGCCCATCAAATTTCATTCCTCAGACCGGCGCTAGGATAAAATATTTTATACCAGCATCCACCCACGCCCCGCCGCCCATTCTTCTTCTCCACGCTCCTCCTCAGCATCCTCTCCCTCAGTCTCCTCTCAAATCCACCCACAACAACCTGCGCGAGCATGGGTTCGTACCCTGCTTGGACTGTGGGGCATGGGGTTCTTATCCTGCTTCAGCTGCTAGCCTCACAGCAGTGCCAGATCTAGCACCGGCTCGTGGCCCGAGGAAGTGCGTCGGCAGCTTCCCAGCCACCATTGCGACGCACATGCCCCGGTACCATATTAATTTGTAGATGAAGCAGCAGGTCTTGGTCCCGTCTTGCCTCAACAAAAAAAAATGGTCTTGGTCCCGTCAATATTAATTGATAAGTGCACTGAGTTTTGTTGCTGGCCGATTGGTGCTTGTACATCCTGCATGCTTTGTTTTTTTCTGCTTTATTTATTGCAATAAGAATGTTAACCATCGCATACCATTTGTTTTGTCATTTTGGCTTTATGTATTTTCAGGTTCAGTGCTAGGATGGCAAGGAAAGGTGGACGGAAGGGACCAGAAGGTTTTGTTCTTAACCACCTGTTCTAGTTAGTTTCACTTTTGCAAATTAATCTTTGTTCTAGTTCTTGATAGGGCCGTACCACAGATTTTGAGGACCTGGTTCCAATCCAAATTAGGGCCTTATCTTTTTTAGAATTGTATTATCGATACTGTTAATCTCTCGACTACTGTAAGCAATATGCTTCAGCATGTAGAAAGTTTGCTTCTAGAATGAATGGAATACATGGACCAAGAAAAAAAAATAGAGTAATTGAAGCTGGAAAACATACACATTGTTCTTTAATTGTATTAGAGATGTTCAACACAAAAAAAACTCATAGTGCAAAATACATTTGCTGCTCTGAACCTAAAGAACACATGCATGTATATTCTCATTTCAAAAATTTTATGAATATGGAGAAAAATGAAGATTATTTAAAAACAGTTAAATGCACAGTTATTTAAAAACAATTAGTGGATGCTTGCAGTAAATCAGGGGCCCTAATTTTTGGGGGCCCTGTTCCATTGCACATGTGGACTAATACTTCATGGACTAATAAATTTACTTGTGTAATTTAATTCTTGTGCATCATATGTTGCTGTTATTACATTTTATGGACATCTCTAACTAAATTCAAATCTGTTACTTACAGATGCAGTACTGTTAACAAATGATTAATTTGTTGTTAATGTTTTTCCTTGTGTTAGAACCACCACTAACTCCATATGAAGCACACCGGCTGAGGCAGTGTATGCAGAACAATGCAAGACTGCAGCAACTTGGACTCGGTGAATTGCCCTGCTTCAAGAGTGCTTCCATTCCTTCAAAAAAGAATAAGTCTCAGCACAATAACTGTGGAGACTCTGAATCTGACTATGAGCTTGAACAAGATAGTACAGATGAAGATGATTTTGTTGATGATAATCAATCTAAGGTGTTGAAATCCTCTAGTTCCTTGTTACCTAATCCAATATAATTATTTCTATTTTTCTTGATTGATAAGTGTTTCCATTTGTTCATTGCAGAAAACTAACAACACTTCCAAGAAAGCTGGTAACAAAAGAAGTGTTGCCTTGAGTATATCTGGAAGCATGCCTCGTGTTAAGAGAATTCATGCATTGCAGTCAACAACAAGAGCTACAAGGTCAAAAAAGCTCCTTACATTGCAAGATGTCAATCAAAGCAATAGGATGTCAGACCCAACATGCGTGACACCAAGTGTCATTCCTACTGCTCCAACACCATCTGCCACCTTGGAGCAGCATAGACAATCAATTGTCCAAGGCTAGTTCTAATACAAATTTTGTGTTAATCTTTTTATTACCTTTAATTGCATCATGTAATAGGTCTGATGACCTACCTGTATTTCAGATGATGGCGTTCACCAGCAAGATCAACCCAACCAAATGGCAACTGAAGAATGCAGCCATACTACATTGCTAGACAACCAGATGAGTAATGTCGGTGGCGTTGCACATACTGACCATCAAGTTTCGACTGCCAATGATTGTGAAGGTATTTACAAACAAAACTTCAATCTTCTAGTCATGTTCTTTTATTTCAACCATTTCAGTCATCTAATTGTTCTTAATTACATTTATAACTAGAACAAGAGGTCCGATGCATAAGGGGAATTAATATGGGAAAAGGTCTCCACAAGATGTCCCGAGCTCGGCGTGGCAAGCTACCTGTGGTGATTCCAGAAGGAAGGATAAGGCCAGTGGTGCCTCTTGTTGCTGCAAAATTTGCAACTGAATGCAACATTGCAATCAGGAACCACGTGCCTGTGTTTAAGCACTGGAAGGACTATAAGAAGCAACCTGGGATCATCAAGCACTTTATAGGCAAACTTGATGTAAGTACATACTCTTCAAGCACCCCTATGTAGTGGTCATCATGGTGCTGATGATATTTGTGTTCTTATGAATCTTTGTTCACCTGTGTAGGCAAAGTTTGAAATGAACAAAAGTGATGCTACTGTTGAAAAGGCTTGTGCACAGATGATGAAATCTGCAATTCGCCAACAACGATACAGGCTAAAGAAAAAATATTTTAATCCTTATCCACTTCATTTGGTTCCAAAAACATCTCCTGTCAAATGCATGACCAATGAGGAGTGGAATGACCTTGTTGAATATTGGAAGAACCCTAGAAAGATCGTATGTTCCGTAAAACAAAACTATTTCCTTACTTGCTGGCTGAAAACATGACTTGTATTTTGTTTTTCATGTAGGCAATATGTGAAGCAAACAAAGCCAACCGTGCTCAAGTGAAGTTTCATCAAACTACTGGTTCGCGCAGCTACATGGTGCACTTAGAAAATTTAGTAAGTACATTACTGTAATGAACTATATTACTAGATATTACTAGTAATGCACTCCTCTGTTGTCATAATGACATTGGTAATATATGTACAAACAGTACATAGCGCAGGAATAGGTCAAACATACAAAATTATAGCTACATATTAGCATGTATACTAGATATTAGCATTGTTATTATTATTTCAATTCATATTTCAGAAAACATGGTAATCTTATTTCACAAATGTTAATTATTGTTTCTAGATGGATAATCTTAAATGTTGGTATGATCAGTTTACTTAGCATGATTACTACTACTTGCTGCTAGACTTAACTATCCATTGTCATTAGGTTTTACTCAGGTTTTTCCTGCTATTGACTGGACATCAAGTATATATGACCTCTATATACGTTTCTTGCTTTTAGGGAGAAGACAAGTACAAAGATAAAGATCCCAATGCCTTCGATTTGTTCAAAGAGTTCCATTACAGCAACAAAAAGAAAGGCTACACTCCTTTAGTGGAGTCTACCATTGTTAGTATTTTGCAACACAAAATACTGTGATTGTAGAGCATAATTCTTTTCAGCTGTAACTTATAGTCTGCTTCTTGCTTGTTTGTAGACTGAAATGGAGAACAAGATCTCTGAACATACAGAGGATGAACAAGCAAAGTGTGTGACAGAAGTTGTGGCTGATGTCCTTGCTGAGCACACTAAGAAGAGTAAATTTCTTCAGAATGTGGGCATCAAGAATGTGCAGCCTAAATCTCAGAACCTTGAAGCGCAATTGGAGGCTGCAAAGAGGGCGAATGCTGATCTCGAAGAACTTGTCAATACTCAACGAGAACAAATTGACATTCTTTCGGTGCAAGTCCAGGAAGTTGAACAAGCAAGAGTAAAGGACAAAGAAGAAATGGAGAAGAAGCTGGCTGAGACAAATGCAAAGCTTGAGCTTCTGCTTAGTCATGTTTGATCGATGGGTAAGGTTTGCTTTTGTTCAGCTGGATCTTTTGTTGGCTCTATGCTGATGTGGAAGCCATTATTTTGTGCTCGTTGGATCTTTTGGGGGCTGCAAAACTTGTGCAGTTTGATGGTGTAATGTTTAACTGATGAAAATGTTGAATCGGTGGAATGTAGTCTGTTTAGTGCTCATGGCACACCTATGGAATTGGTGCACTGTGGAATGTAGTCTGTTTAGTTCTCATGGCAAACCTCTGGAATTGGTGCACTGTGATGTTATGAATGATTGTGATTATGTTTGTTTGATCAAATGAATGGCTGAATTATGTCATTTTTAAATCTGGCAGCTTAATTCTTTGCCGAAAAAAAAACAATTTGTGGGCTGTATTCAATGTGGGTTATATTTACATTCCAAATGGGCCGCTGTAGAATCAGCCCAAATTTTGTTTCCATGCTGCCTTCCATGTCATATGCTGACTAGGCGTCCACATCATGCGCTGACTAGGCGTCCACATCATGCGCTGACTAGGCATCCACGTCATCAAAATCGTGACAGTTTCAATTCGTCACTAAACTTTGGGCCCCCGTTGGACTTGGGCTCATTTGTGACGGCTCTAAAACGTCATGGATAGATACAATCGGTGACGAAAATTGCAAACCGTCACCCACTTCAATCTATGACGCGAGATACATGACGTTTCAATTTTTCGTCACAGATAGACGTTTATGACGGATTTTTTACATTCAATGACGCTTTTGGTTCGTCATGTATCAAATGATTTCTTGTAGTGGTACCAATTCACCAGCCTAATCCAAACCAGTTTAAACCAATACAATTGTTGGTCAGAGTTAGCACTACTAACTTTAATGGTTAAGTAATTATAAAGAAGATTCAATTGTTTGTATGTAATAGGAATTAAATGATAGTGAAAACTAAAGAATTAGGGCAAACAATATTAGGAAATCTCTCATGGGATTGCGTTGCTTGTTTGTAATCTCTTCCGATTAAATTACTTGTGTGCATATCAATATGCATGAGAAACCACGGCTGCGCTCAGCGCCCATCTCGCTCTGGCACCTGTCACGTGCAGCCGCTTGCGCCGCATAATCGACCCCTATATGTTGCTCATACACGTGATAGACATGCATGGTGAACCTTTGCAATATTCCCTCAAAACAGTATAGCTGCTCTCAACGCCCATCACGCTCTAGCACCCATCACATATCAGCCTCTTATGCCGTCTATTCAACCCTCTACCATTGCTAGTGCGATCCAATCACTGCTGTTCCCATAAACTCAAAAACCGATATATGTTGATCAAGCTCCCCTTCACTAGAAGGAAGAATAGAGGATTACTCATGCATATTGCTCATTGGAACAAGCTCCATGATCAAATACAGTGAGATTTGACTTAATACACCATGATGCCGATCCGCACGACAGGTGTGTTGTTAGGCGCCGCCCTTCTATTGTCTAAACCTAGCCCCAATTGATTTCTTTGGTCTTCATAGTCTCCTTGGCGATGCCCTCCTCACGAGGGCCTTTTTCTTCTATTTATAGGGCATAGGTACAGGTGTCCAGAGCAAAGTCTGTTCCATAATCAGCACAATCGACTATGGCTCTGTTACGTGGTCTTCTTTCCTTCTAGACTCTTGTTCACTTGTGTGGGGGGCTTCTCTTCGTAGATTTCCTTTGTGGATTACATTTTGGGTGCGTTCGGTGCTTGTTTGGTGATCCTTTTTAGCCTGTTTCTACAATATGTTCATACAAAAGCACTATATGTAATATACTGGGTTATCTAATAATAAAACATTACTTTATATACCAAAAAGAGTTATATATATATATATATAGATAGATAATAGGTACACTAAATGGCACCAACAACAACATAAAAAATAGGTGGGTGTTTGATTGCCTGCATATTCCGCTTTTGTCTATCATAAATTTGTATTTGTTAGGAGGCTGTATTATTGAAAGGTGACATGTATTAGCTTAGATAGAAAGCAGGTGTACGGTGCGCTAAACCAAAGCCAGACTTCGCATGTGGGACTGGAATCAATGTTTCCAGCACGCCTAGCTTACGGGCTGTACAGGCAACCACACAATGAAAAAAGTAGTGTTAATGCATTAGTTAGTTAAGCCTATATTTCATTAAGCCATCCTATTACTAAACACACACATCCCTTTGGTCGTGGCCGAACAAGGCCCAATTCATTGAGACATTTTCCTTTTGTTCTTTTTTCTATTTCTAAAAAATATTAGATATTCACTACTATAGACATTTATTTTTTAGCAACAAAACAAACTGATGAAATATTTTATTTTCATTATTAGAATAATTAACTTTCACTATCGAAAAAACATATTTTCTCTATATAGGAACATTTGATGTGCTTTAAACAATTTAAAATCAAACTGGACAGATTCAAAAGTATATATTAACTAGCTAAATGCCTATGCGTTGCAACAGGTTAAAAAGTTTTAAAATATGTCAACATACTATGAATATCTTAATAAATTTTGTGTATGTAGTATTCATACTACTCACCTACCATCTAAAAACATAGACAAGGTATAATGTTTTCAAAAATATATTTTTCTCTTTGCAATTAGAAACATACTCAAACATTAGCTTCAAAGGCTAAAAAAGTAATTTCAAAATTTTTGAAGGCAAAATAGATACTCCCTCTGTTCTATTTTATTTGTCGCCGTCGACTTTGACCGAGAACTTTGACCATTCATCTTATTTAAAAAATTATTTCAAATATGTAAAATTTTAAAATATGTTTTAAAAACATTTAGTGATGAATCAAATAATAAAAGAAATATATGATTTTCTTATAACTTTAAAAATAAGACGAATGGTCAAAGTTATCGTTCAAAGTCAACGGTGATGAGTAAAAAAGAATGGAGGGAGTAAGTTTTATTGAGAGAGGGTCAAGAAGGGAAGAATTTTATGGTGGCAAAATAAGTAGTTTTCTTATAAAAATACTACAATATAATCACATATTGGCAGGCCTAAAAACTAAACAAGCACAAGTGCGGTCCAAATTCATGCGCACACCATCACAACAAGCCTAGTTTCGACCCAATTCATATTCGGCCCAACTCATCTATGATCAAGACGGCCCAGGCCTACCCAGAAGCGATCTTGCCCATTGGATTGAGGTGCTAGGAATGAGCGGATAGGATTCACATGGTTCGGTATAAAAATCTAAAGTGAACTGCTTGAACCCTAAAGCCTTCATCACTCCTCACTCCCTCTCGTCTCTCCCCTATCCTCTCCGAGCACTATGGCTCCTTGCCGGTGGCCACCGTGGTAGGTCCTCTCGCTAGTTGCACTCTCGCGGCTGTGTCGCCGATCGCGTGCGGTGCGGCTCCATGGAGCGGTTAGTCCACGGTTCCCGAAGTCGCGCTGACTGCCCCATGTCAAAAGCCGATTATTGCATTGATAGATCTAACTCCTTGAGCCACCCGCGTCAGGTTGTTCATCCTCACGTTCCCCTACCTCTCGATCTCTCTTTACCAGTTTTCCTCATCCTTATCTACAGTGGCATCACCCAACATGCTCGCACCCATCCTACCCTACTCTGCATCTCGTTGCCATGCCGCTCTGAGGTGCCACCATCTGCCCTGTATGCCATCCTCGTGAGATGCACTACATGCGAGGGGGATCTTGTTGCCTGCATCGAGCGTTGGCCTTTCAAGACTGTCGTGAGGCAACGTGGGATATACTCATTGACGTCCTCGCGTTCCCGGAAAATATGAGGCCCAGTACGAAACACTAAGTGGAGGCCTAAGATTTAATGCCAAAAAAAGGAACAATAGCAAATATCAATATCTTACTTATATTACAAAGTATAGTAACCAATAATTATACCTGTTGACTGTCGTATAACGATCACTTGAAAAGCGATATTCTTTTAGCATTTTTTGAAATGAAATCCTCATTAATATTTTCATAATCAATCTTCTCCAGCACGCCACTCTTAAGTGCTATTACTGCTAGTGCATTAAGTCTTTCTTGTGTCATTGTAGTTCGCAAGTAGGTCTTCAATAGCTTCAATTTAGAAAAGCTTCGTTCTGCCGATGCAACAGTCACTGGAATGGTCAATAGAATTCTGTATGTAATGGTTGCATTCGGAAAACACTCATGCCGCTTCAAAAAATTTAGAATCTCGACCGGCCCTTTATTTTCTTGTGGAATAAAATCTTAAAGGAAAATCAACTCCACATAAAGGTCATCAGCATCAATGTCAGATCGTCCATCTCGTTTAAGTGCATCCCCAAGATGATGACAACAAGATTTCAAGCTCTTATTATCTAGAGAACGCAAAGCATCAGAAGTAAATAAGAAGCCAAATATTTTCTGGTAACCTTGATACTGCTTAAATCTCGTATTAAGAGAGGAAATAGCTTGATCAACAATTGGTAAAAAATACTCGTGCCTAAACAATTCCTCTAGAGATTCTGTGGCAGCATTTGAGGCATCCGGATCCTCATCAAAATGTCTCTTTCTTTTAATTTGCCTTTTTTTACGAAATGCTGTACCAATATCCATGTCAACTGCAATTTCTGTAGCTGCCTCTAGTGCATTTGACAATCCAGTTTCTCTATACTGATTAAAGAAAGATATCAGCCCCTGCACTTTCTCAATAGCAACATCAATTAGCATATCCTTCGATTGCAATTCTTTGCTTACAAGGTTAACAGCATATAATATGTCATACCAGATGATTATTGACACTAAAAATTCATACTCTCCAAGTTCATTATTTGCTAAACCTTTAGCCTCACTGCTAGCCAAAGGGTCATTATCACTATCAGATGCTTGAAGTAGGGCCTCTCGTATATTTGCACACTGAAACCTAATAGCTTTAACACTATCAACACGACTCTCCCAACGAGTAGATGACACTGACTTTAGAGTCAATCCACTTATGTTCTCTTTCAAAATCTGCCATTTCTTAGTAGATTTAGCAAATGTTGTGTAGATACGTTGGATGATTCCGAAAAAATCTTTGGCTTTACCACAAGTCTTGGCCATATCACAAAGTGTTAAATTAAGGCTATGGCAGCCACAAGCAGAATAGAAAGCTCTAGGATTTATATCCAAAAGTTTCCTTTGTACACCTTGATGTTTTCCTTTCATATTTGACCCATTATCATACCCTTGTCCTCTGATATTATCAATATCAAGACCAAGATTCTTTAGTTCTTCCTCTAGCACATCAAAAATTCCTTGACCAGTTGTATCATTTACCTCCAAGAATCCTATAAATGCTTCTTCAACGCGAACAGGACATGAAGATGAATCCACATACCTTATTGTTGAGGGCCGATACCGGTGATGACCGGTATTAGCGGTCCTCCGACTGCTTTACGTATAAAGCAATAAGCGACCTCCGTCTCGCCCGACCTCTATGCCGCGACGCGCGTACAGTGGCTCGGGCCCACAGACAGGTCCGCCTCGCCCGACCCCCTCGACCGGGGTCGGATCACCCGCCGCTCGACTCAGGCTCCCGACCTCACCATGACGGGGTCGGGAGCTCGTGCCAAAGTCCGCCTCGCCCGACCCCAGGGGTCGGGCGAATCGCCCCCTCCCGACCCTCAGGGGTCGGGAGCGCCACCTAGCGCGACGAAGGCGGTTGGTACTGAGTAGTTGAGTAATAAAAGCTCAACTACTCTCGTGGCTACCAAAGCCCCCCGCGCAAGTGGGCGTTTACCGCCCACGTCGCACAGTGACAGCGAGGCCGTCACTATGCGAACAACCCTCGTCAAAGCCCATCCCTTCTGACAAGACGGGACGGCTACGATCGACATTTCGACCGGGTACGGAGCTAACGATGACCAGTCCTCCTCTCCTCCAACCCCTCGTCGGAGGGTGACCGACCATACCGAAGGGACGTCCCTCGTTGACGGCCATCCCTGTGGCGCCATCGACCGAAGAAGCACCGCCATGCCTGCGACGTCATCCACAGCGACCGGCACGGAGTCTGAAGCATCAACAGCGCGGCCTACAGGACACCCGGCCATGCCGCCGCCCACACCTTTGCGCCAACTCTTTGTACGCCCACCTCCCTCCTTGCAGTATAAAAGGGGGGAGGCGGGAGAACGACAGAGCGGGACACGAGTCCAAGACACACGACATCTCACCCCACGTAGAACACCTCACAGAGACTTGGGAGTTCGTCCCTCTCTCGCCCGTTTGTAACCCCCTACTACAAACTGTCGCGAGTAACACGAGCAGCCTCATCGAACTGGACGTAGGGCACGTTGCCCGAACCAGTATAAATCCTTGTGTCCTCTCGCGAACCATCCGAACCAAAACACGCACCCCACGATACTAATTACTCGTCGGCCACAACGAACGCCGACAGTTGGCGCGCCAGGTAGGGGCTCTTTGTGCGTGTTTTCGTCAAACCCCTCTCTTTGTTCGGATGGCTAGCCGCGCAAACACCTGGATTCCCGGTGCACACGTGCGTTTCGGGAGCCTCGACTTCGTCGCCATCTCAGATGGCGCTCTGGCACTGGCCGGTGCAGCGGCACCACCGGTTGCCCCGCTTGACCCCGGGCGTGTATCGCCTCTCGCTGGCACATTGTCCCGGGCGTCGACGCTCCCAGCTCCACGCGCCATGAACAACGAGTTCGTGGCCATGGTGGGCCGCGCATCCGAGTCTCTCTTCGACCTCCTAGATGGAGCGTCAAACGAAGATTCCGATGCAGAGTGCAGTGAGGGAAGTCATCATCCCTCACGCGAGTGCCTTATGATACGTGCGGAGCATCTTCCCGCTGCGGAGGGCGAACGCACTGCGGAGCCTTCTGGCCCGCAGGACGGGACCCCACCCCGTGACGCGCAGTCAGAACGACTGCGCGCACGGAGAGAGGAACTCCTGGAGGTCCAGCGACAGCTGGACCAGGAGCGTGCGGCGATTGATCACGAGCTCGCTCAGAGCGAGTCCAGTGAACGCACCCACACTGACGCTCGCGACTTACGAGTCGCAAGTCGTGACGATGGCTGCCCGCGCTTCCCACGGGCGAGCCAGAACCTGGCCGCGGCGGCGGCATTGCTCAGGGGCCTCCCTGAGCCTGTCACGCCGGAAGCCCGACGCACCCAGCGCGAGGCTGAGGCGCTACTTGAGCACGCGGCAGTGCAGCAAGCTGAGAGCTCGCTGTCGCGTTTGCGTGGACAACATGCCCAGAACACGTCTGTCCACCAGACTCCCCCAGCAGCGGATGGCACGGCGAAAGCCTCAGTCCGCGGTCGTCCGGGGACGAACAGGGACGCCCACGCCACCATGGATGCGCGGCGGCGCCGCCTGGAGTTCGACGATGGCACCTCCCGATCGCGTCATCCGCGTCGAGGAGGACGCTACGACGACGACGAGGATCGAAGCCCTAGCCCGGACGCCCCGGGGCCGAGGGTCTTCAGTCCTCACATTCGGAACGCAGCATTCCCGCGGCGTTTCCGACCCCCGACCAACGTACCGAAGTACGCGGGGGAAATCAACCCTGGCCTGTGGCTCGAGGACTATCGCCTCGCGTGTCGGGCTGGGGGCGCGGAGGATGACGACTTCATCATCCGCAACCTGCCACTGTATCTGGCCGACTCGGCCAGAACGTGGCTCGAGCACCTCCCCGCCAATCAGATCACCTGCTGGTCTGACCTTAAGGAGGTTTTCGTTGGAAACTTCCAGGGGACTTACAACCGCCCAGGTAACCCCTGGGACCTCAAGAACTGCCGGCAGAAACCTGGAGAGTCGCTCCGGGATTACATCCGGCGCTTCTCCCGGCAGTGCAACGAACTGCCGCACGTCGGTGACGCCGATGTCATCGGCGCATTCTTGTCCGGGACGACCTGTCGCTCCCTAGTTCACGAACTAGGGCGCAAGAGTCCCCGGACCGCCAGAGAGTTGCTGGACATCGCGACCAGCTTCGCCTCTGGCGAGGAGGCGGTGGGTGCGATCTTCGATCGCGCCCAAGACGCCAAAGGTAAGCGGGTCGAGACAGCCGGCGGAGGCTCCTCCGACCCCCCGAAAAAGAAGAAGAACCGGCCGCGTCCGTCCGGAGAACGGATGGTCGCTGCCGCGGATCGCAAGGGTGCCAAGGCACCCACGGAGGACACCCCGGACCACTTCGAAAAGAAGTGGAACGGGCCGTGCCCCAACCACGCCTTCCCAGTGAAACACTTATACAAAGAGTGTTCGCTGATGAAGAAATTCCTCGGATCCACAACCGCCTGAAGCAATTCAGCGGTCGGTGGGCAGCCGAGCTCCCTGCCGTACTCTGGAGCCTGCGGACGACCCCTAGTCGGGCCACGGGGTTTACCCCTTTCTTCATGGTATACGGCTCCGAAGCCGTCCTACCAACCGATCTCGACTATGGTGCTCCGAGGGTGAAGGCGTACGACGACCAAGGGAACCGGACGTTCCTCGAAGACACGATGGATCAGCTCGACGAGGCTTGAGACGTGGCGCTCCTCCGATCCGGCAAGTACCAGCAAGCACTACGCCGGTACCATGGAAGGAACGTGCGGGAGCGAGCGTTCAACGTCGGCGACCTCGCCCTTCGTCGCGTCACCAGCAGCCAAGGACGACACAAATTATCGCCGCCGTGGGAGGGGCCTTACATCGTCGCCAAGGTTCTCCGACCCGGCACCTACAAGCTGCAGACCGCGGACGGACAAGAGTTCAACAACGCCTGGAACATCGAACAGCTACGTCGTTTCTATCCCTAAAACTCGTAGCTTGTCTGTTTTCCACACTCCCCGAGCAGCGTCCGACCCCTGCTGCGCAGGGGTCCAACCACGCTCGGGGGCTCAACACCTGTAAGGTGCGCGCATGTATTCCATGTGCAATACGTGCGCGGCCCGACCCTCGCATGTTTTCAAAAAACTTGTGCAAAAACAAGTAAGTCAAAGATAGGAAAGCTTGAGATCGAACTGGTCGGACCGCGAAAGTGCTAACGAGCCCACGGGGGCTATGGCCACAACGCTCACCAGTCAAGCTAACGATCGATCCTATCCGCGACTTACGTTTTGCACCGAGCCTCGGCCCCCCACCTAACGTTTAAGACTCAGAGAAGATAGGTCGCGGATAGGAGAAACACGAAGTCGAGTCGGTCGGACTGCGAAACGCCTACCGCCTGCGAAAGGCTATGGCAACGTCGCTCACCGGCAAAAACTAAGTGTCGATCCTGTCTACGACCTACGATTCTTTGGGGACACATAAACGGACGAGTGAGGGACTGAGCGCTTTTTCACGCAAGTGATAAGGAAACGGGCCGCCGAGGTCAAAATCACTTGTGATACAAAAACTTGTTTTTACAAGTTGTTCGGGCGCTTCGGCCTCGGACACCCTAGATACATACTAACTAATCTACTCCTACTCTTCGGGGGCGGGGGTCCGCTCCTGCTCTGGAGTCGGGGGCCCCTCGTGCTCCGGGGCCGGGGGGCGATCCTCCTCCTCTATCCTTGCCGCCAGAGCGTGCGCCAAGGGGGCGACTTCATCTTCAATCGTGTCCAGCTCGGCGTCGGTATAACCGGCGGCAAAACCCTCGCTCAAGTAGTCGAGGGCGATGTTGACATAGGGCGACCGGGCGACGGCGAACGCCCGGTGCACCCCCCGACAGACCGACGGGACGGCATCCCCAGTTGATTCGACCGGCGCCCCCACGACCGCCTCTATCCGCGTGACAGATGCCCCGCTGGAAGTCAAACCGACGGGTACGTACGAACCTCTCCGCAGTAAATCGATACATATATATGCATATATATTTCGCGTGCAGGGTTCCACCCTCGGTCGGTTCGACCGGCGTCATTGCGACCGACTCGATCGGTGCGACGAACGCTCCCGACCTAACCTGACGCCTGAGTCGTGCCCGCCGTTTCAGTTACCGCACGGCTCGCGACTTAGTCAGGTATGGTACATAAGGGCTGAAATATGCCCCGACGGCCCCACGAGTTCGAAGGCTGGCCCGATGGACGGGTTCGACAGCCGCTCAGGGCGTAACTAGAGTGAGGGGTGGATTACGATGGGCCCACTAGCGGCCAATACCCTAGCGCCTGGGCGCCCGGGCGTCAAGGGCATCGTAAATCCGCGTTCGAGTCCCGGTTCGTCGAGCCTAGTGATGGCTCGCGCCGACCCATGGGTATCCTATCGCAAGGAGGCAACGAGCCCTCGGAACCTATCGAATGGACCCGAGAACTATATGGGTCGGCGACTGGGAATATTGGGACCGGCCACCAGCTGGCCTACGTCGGGATCCCCCCGAAGGGATCCCGGGGCCCCACTTGAACTACCCGTTAGCAGCTCGATGAGCGTCGCACTACGGCCCCCGAGGTATAGTGCGGCTCGGCTCAACTTCCCCGTCTAGCGAACAGACGCGTGGGAAGGCGAATAAAGACGAACCGCGTCTCCGGACGGGACTCTGCGATGAGCGGAGGACTCGGAGGGCGGAATCGCAAAAAGAGATCCGTACGGGATCGCAGCGCGCAGCAACTTTAAGCCACTGCTCGGTCAGATTTGGGCTGAAATACGCCCCGACGGCCCAAAGAGTTCGAAGGCTGGCCCAGCGGATGGGTTCGACAGCCGCTCAGGGCATAAACGGAGTGAGGGGTGAAAAGTGATGGGTCCGCTAGCGGCCAGTACCCCCAGGCGGTCGACCGCCCAGGGGCATCACGATTCGCGTTCGAGTCCCGGTCCGATCCGACCCACGGGTATCTCCCCGCAGAGAGGCAACGAGCCCTCAGAAGCCTATCGAACGGCATCTGAGAACCACGTGGGACGGCGACTAGGAATATTGGGGCCAACCGCCAGCCGGTTCGGCTGGGATCCCCCCGAAGGGATCCCGGGGCTCCACTTGAACTTACCCGTTAGCAGCTCGATGAGCGTCACGCCTCGGCCATCGAGGTAAGGCGTGGCTCGGCTCAACCTCCTCGTCCAGCGGACGGACGCGCTGGAGGCACGATACAAAGACGAACCGAACCCCCGACCGGTCACTGCAACGAGCAGAGGACTCGGGGACGGAATCGCAAAAAGAGATCCAACGCGGGGTCGCAGAACCTTAAGTCCCAAGGATGAGTTCGCTCTCGCGAACGAAAATTCCTTCTCCCGACCTGAGCGACGCCCGGCCCCCGAGGGGGCCAGACCTCGCTCGAGGGCTACACCTGCAAGGTGCGCGCTCGCGCGCGCCCCTTACAGCACAAATAAGGGATCACCACGATCGCTCTTCCTCCCGACTTAAGCGACGCCCGATCCCAAGAAGGGATCAGACCTCGCTCGGGGGCTACACCTGTAAGGTGCGCGCTCGCGCGCGCCCCTTACCGGTAGAAACGCTTCTACAAGCCACCTTCGATTAGAGCGACGCCCGACCCCTCTTATGTGGGGGGTCGGACCTCACTCGGGGGCTACTGTTGAGGGCCGATACCGGTGATGACCGGTATTAGCGGTCCTCCGACTGCTTTACGTATAAAGCAATAAGCGACCTCCGTCTCGCCCGACCTCTATGCCGCGACGCGCGTACAGTGGCTCGGGCCCACAGACAGGTCCGCCTCGCCCGACCCCCTCGACCGGGGTCGGATCACCCGCCGCTCGACTCAGGCTCCCGACCTCACCATGACGGGGTCGGGAGCTCGTGCCAAAGTCCGCCTCGCCCGACCCCAGGGGTCGGGCGAATCGCCCCCTCCCGACCCTCAGGGGTCGGGAGCGCCACCTAGCGCGACGAAGGCGGTTGGTACTGAGTAGTTGAGTAATAAAAGCTCAACTACTCTCGTGGCTACCAAAGCCCCCGCGCAAGTGGGCGTTTACCGCCCACGTCGCACAGTGACAGCGAGGCCGTCACTATGCGAACAACCCCCGTCAAAGCCCATCCCTTCTGACAAGACGGGACGGCTACGATCGACATTTCGACCGGGTACGGAGCTAACGATGACCAGTCCTCCTCTCCTCCAACCCCTCGTTGGAGGGTGACCGACCATACCGAAGGGACGTCCCTCGTTGACGGCCATCCCTGTGGCGCCATCGACCGAAGAAGCACCGCCATGCCTGCGACGTCATCCACAGCGACCGGCACGGAGTCTGAAGCATCAACAGCGCGGCCTACAGGACACCCGGCCATGCCGCCGCCCACACCTTTGCGCCAACTCTTTGTACGCCCACCTCCCTCCTTGCAGTATAAAAGGGGGGAGGCGGGAGAACGACAGAGCGGGACACGAGTCCAAGACACACGACATCTCACCCCACGTAGAACACCTCACAGAGACTTGGGAGTTCGTCCCTCTCTCGCCCGTTTGTAACCCCCTACTACAAACTGTCGCGAGTAACACGAGCAGCCTCATCGAACTGGACGTAGGGCACGTTGCCCGAACCAGTATAAATCCTTGTGTCCTCTCGCGAACCATCCGAACCAAAACACGCACCCCACGATACTAATTACTCGTCGGCCACAACGAACGCCGACACTTATAATTAAAGACATTTGTTCTTGGTGGCTTGCATCAGGAGTACAGTCTAGTATGATAGAGAAATATTTTGCTTCCTTAATTTTCTTTATAATTTCAGATTTAATTGCAGAACCAAGCAAATGTATCAACTCATTTTGAACCCTAGGGCCAAGATAATGAACCTGAATTTCATCATTTGTAATCCGACGGACATGCTCCTGGATAACTGGATCAAATTCAGCCAACATTTCTACCAAGCCCAAGAAATTCCCATTGCTATCTTCATATAGTTTGCTATTATGACCACGAAATGCCAGATTATGTTTGCCAAGGAATTTTACAATTGCCACTATTCTGAATAGAACTTTTCTCCAATGCTCCTTTTCTTTCTCAAGTTGTCGCTGAGCAACTTTATCAATAGTTTGGTCCTTATGCAATCTGTTACGCAAATCATACCAAGCCGTCATATTCAAAACATGTTCTGCACTTGTCTCATGCTCTCTCAGTCTTTCACCAAGATGTATCCAGTCATTAAATCCAGTACTAGCCAAATTACCTTTTCGATGTCCTTTGGTAAATATTTTACAACTAAAACAGAATACTTTGTCAATTTCTTTGGAGTACACAAGCCAATCTCTGTCACACTCCTCTCCATTTGATAGGAATCTAGTATAAAACAATGCAGAAAACCTTCTAGAGTATCTATCCTTAGGACCTTTCTTAATTGATAGATCTCTTTTAGGACCCTTTTCTGCTAAGATATCAATCTGTTTAGGATCTAGAGAATCCCAATATCTTGGATCAAAAATATCTGGCTGAAAAGAAACATCGTCAACATTTGCAGCTTGAGAACTATCCAAATTAACATCAATGTTAGTGTCATCGATGTTATTAGGATCTTGCTCAATAATATTTTCTATCTCTGGCTGATCATCATTAGGATTAGGATCATCGGCATTTTCTGTATCTTGCGCAGTGCCCTGCCCAACTGTATCATTATTGGGAGAAGAAACTTCTGGTTCTCTAATAATAAACCTCTCCATGGCTCCCTTCTGAGATTGAGTTAATTCCTCAATTCTTTGCTTTTTCTTACGCTTTTGATTTCCCGATTCATATTTTCTAATCCGATTTGAAGAAGACATGACTTGCAAGTTGGAACGATTACACTAGATCAATTTATGTACAAAGACAATTCATCAAAGATTAACTAATAAAATAGGGGCAGGGTACAGAATTTACCAGATGATCTCCGTCTCCGATCTCTCAATCTGATTGCAGCTTGGTCTGGAACAACGAATTAGGGTGTCGTCGAGTGCGAGGAACAGACGAACAAGAAGCCGGCGGCCAGGTTACGTACGTACGAAACTAGAAAGAGAATCTCGATCTCCCTAATTGCAGACACCGGCCACGGAACGAGAAGGAAGCCGATCGGCTCCCTGGCTCCAACAGGCCACGTTTTTGGCCCAAAAAAGACATATTTTTCTCATCTTCTAATTAAAAGAATGCCCAAACTTATCATATATACTTAGGATACTTAGTAAACTTGGGGGCCTATGAATTTTGGGGGCCCAGTTCGATCGCACAGGTCGCACGGGCCCATGGACGCCCCCTGCGCAGCAGGACGGACCGACTCATCTTAACCCAAGTCTCCAGCCTCTACGAACATCCGATGGTTTCAAGCCCTTTTGTGGAGCTTCCAATTTGGGAAGCTTCTATTTTGGATTTGATGTACCGGCTAAGCTTGGATTTGTTAAAAAGGATTGTGTGCTTATTTATACATGGACTTCCAATTAGGGACTCCAACGTGTATTACAGATCCAGATTTAACTCGATTTTCCTTTTTTTTTATTATTAACTCGGTAGGATGGGCCACAACCGAGGACTCCAGCCTCGGTACGGACGCGGTGGCGGATATAGGCGAATTAAGGAGGTGTGCGGACGACTAAGGACGAAATTAATAAGTAGTATAGAGATGTCAAAATTAAACATGTCGTTATCATCAATAGGTACTCGGAACATTACATTTTCTCTTTGGGAACATTTGAATTTCATGGAATAATACAAAATAATTCCCAAAAATATTAAAATTTCAATAATTCAAAAAAGGAACAATGGCGTGTTACACACAAATAGCAAACTTTTGAAGTGAGTCTCATGTAAAAAATGAAAATCTTCACACAAATAGACATCTTTCAAGAGTATCCGACATGCAATTTTGCCTTCAAAAAATATATTGTTGTGGATCTCATATTGTTGTAATAATGTGAAGGAATATGGCGGTTCAAATAGATTCAAGGAAATTCAACATTAAAGAATTATGCCTTAATTTTTTTCTTGTGGTTTGAATTATATTTATTATTTGTGCCTCAATTAAAGTATTAATTTCAAATAGTAAATGGTGAAAAAGGACTGAATTTCCATATAGTAGTGATCCAATAAAAATATATTACGTGTTCCCTAGAGGTGTCAATGATAGGGAGCTGTCTACTAATGGTTCCTAGGGATACAACTGTTCGGAAAGATAGAGCTAGCCTCGTGAGCAGCTTGAGCTAAAATCTCAATTCGCCTCGGCTTGTTGATCACGAGTCGAGCCGAGCTGAGCCGAGTTGATCACAAGTCGAACAAACTAATGAGGTCCGAGTTTATGTCCAACCCTAGATACAACCTTTCCACGTCAGCCTTTACTGGCGTATCAAAACGTCCCCTAGAGGTTCCCTCTCGTAGGGGTAAAGACGCCGCCTAAAGCTGTCCTCAAAATGCGGTAGTTCGTGACCAGGTGATTTCCTAGCAACTATCCCTACGGGCGTCCCTAGGGAACAATGCTCCCTACCGGTTTTTTGGCTATCCCTTTGAATATGGGGGATTCCAGTAGTATGAACCCACCAAGCTAGTAACCCCAATCATCCCTACGGTAATCATATTTTTTTTCTTTCTTTTTTCAGTTTGAACCTAATTCCGCAAGTCATGTCAGATCAGAATAATAATATTTCTTCTTCTCATAACATAGTGGTATCACGTATTAGTGCATCATTATAGCCCAAAAGGAAAGACGACCAGGACATTGCGATCCAATTTTACTGCAGCAAAAACAGCCAAAACCAAACTACAAAATGCAGGAGAAAGACAAACGATACCAGGAAATAGCAATAGTATGAATCAACAGAGCAAAACGATCACCCTGTTAATGCATAGCAGTGCAATCCCCTAGCATTGGGCAGCAAAATAATACCCCTGATGATGAGCTTAATTAGTTCTCTGATGGCATTGGCAGCTTCGAGAGACTTCTGAGCATGAAAATATCAAGACTGAATTAAGAAATAAGTTGGGGGAATGAATAGTTGACTCATAGAATGGTTTGTTACGATCGAGGATATGCATCCTAAGTTATAACCATCTTACATCACGTTCTCAACAAGAGTACAAGACAACAACTAAAGAAGTTGTGGAAGGCAAAAATTACCCAAACCACACCTTGTGCCAATTTTGATGAAGGTTACGAGAGCATCTACAATGGTCCACTTAAATATGAGTCTCAAAAACATGAATTTAGGAGCAACCAAAAAAAATTTAAACTTAAATTTTATCCCCTCCTCCAACAGAATGCGTAAAAATAGACCCTTAAATTTTAATTATACCATGTCAGTAGTTTTTTAATCTAAAAAGTTCAGTGTCCGGCACCCTCTCTCCGATTCTAGTCCTAGCCGGTGATTTAAAAAAAGAGTCCGACCTGCTCTCTCCGATCCTAATCCTAATCGATGGTTTAAAAAAAGAGTCCAGTCAACGGCTGATGGAATTGACATTGCCTATTTTTCCCTCTATCTCTAGGAAGAAATAGGAAGCATTTATGGAAAACTAAAAAATAGGAGTAGTTTTGAGATATACATTGGAGATGATTTTTTACTCAAATCCCTTATAATTTTATTTAGGAAGTGTTTTAGGCTCTTTATTGGAGATGCTCTGAATAGGTACTGAATTGTAAGTTACAGTTTTGATCGGCATAACACATGTTTGATATTTACTTACTATTTTATATCTTTCATTATAATTGTATTTGACTTTTTATTGTAAATTTAGCTTCAAATGCAATTGTCCATGATGATATGGAGGCCTCAAATGAATCAAATGTTTATTAACTTAGGAATTGTATGATAAAAGGACAGAAGCCATATGGGTTTTATTTAAACTGTGGCGTTAGCACGAGCATTGTACTTGTTAACTTAGGTATTTTATTTTATCGCCTCATGTTTTGTCATGTTTGTACATAGTGTCACACTGAAGAGTGATGCTATCAAGAATGCTGCACCATTTTATGTGCTGTCAAGGCGGCCAGTGCCAATGAGTCTAACTGCCCCCTCCTTTCTCAAATCGTTGTCATTATTAAGAAAATAAATATAGTTGAAAATATAACAATTTCTATAATGATAACAATTTATGAACAGATGAAGTATAATACAGGAAGATGGCCAAGTATGGCATGCCAACAAGCCTCAACAATTTTAGACTCTGATCTGCCATCTGGGCCTCTCTTTTTCCTTTTTTCTTATTTTTTCAGCACGATGTCCTGCACCAGTTATTTAGCACACTCCATACAGCTCCTCTGTACATGCCGCGCTATTTTTTCGACGTTGTGGATGGTTATGTTACATAGTTTTAATACGTTACACTAGGGAATGGTCAGAGTTAAGAAGCAGTATATTGAATGGTAGACGAGAAAGTCGAAAGTTGACACTAGAAAAACTTAATATTGAAGTCAACTGCTTGATACGTGGCTATAGGAGAAGTAAGAAGCAACAAATATATACTAGGATCTTGCATGTGCATGCATCCACGTAAGTACATTGTAGGGGACACCTCACCCAACTTCTCCATAATCCAAAGCATGGCTCTGCATTTCTTCTGCTACAAAACTTAACATGAGGTCAACTCTCTGCATTTCTTTCTATAAATACTTAGGCCCTCAGACCCCAAATCACCAACGCAGCCCATTCGCACATTGTGACGTCCTAGACACATCCCTTTTTCTTTCAGTGCAAGAGCCACTTCGAAAGAGACAACCCACACACATGGCGTCCAAAATCACCGCCTTCTTTGTCGCCATCCTCACCATAATGTTGCTCTTCCTCTTTGCTGTCAATGTCGATGGCTGTGAGCCCAGTTGCTCCACGCCGGCTCCACCGCCTCCACCTGCTGTTCCGACACCCACGACTGCTACTTGTCCGATCAACACGGTTGATCTCCAAGTTTGCGTGAATCTGCTCGATGGCCTGCTCACGGCCTCCTTGAACACTATTTCACCTTCACCGACTGAGGATTGCTGCTCGTTGCTGCGTCCACTAGTTGATGTCGATGCGGCTCTTTGCTTGTGCACCACCATCGAGCTCCTCCACATCCACGCCCCAATCAGTATCAACCTTCTTTTCAACAAGTGTGGAATGACGTGCCCTCAAGGGTTTACCTGTCCGGCGTACTGAAACATCTTCGTCCATGCAATGCAACCAGAGTTTGGATTGATCAGTTGGAGTGCGCAAAAGCTGTCTGTTCCACCTGGATGGTGTTTCTCTAAAAAATAAAGTAATAGTAAATGCTCCAGTTTCGTCCCATAGAAACAGTAGGGGCTTGTATAATAAGTCATAATGTTGTTTTTCATCCATTCCTTTACATTTTGTGACAACGTTTTGTAATTTCTACAATGCAGTGCTTGTTAGTGTATAATTCTTAGTTGTCAATGAAGTTACTTTTGCATATTGTGTTGCACCTTTTGCATAACTAAAGGCCTGTATGTTTCGCTTCCTCTGTGCTTCTCCTCTAGCAGTGTAGTTGTCAGTAGTCAGCCCGCTCTCGAGAGTTGTCGAGGCTACAAAACGTCGCTCCCACCTGCTACCAGTTGATTTTTGACATGCCAGAAAGAATCGCTCCGCTCCGTACCACAGTGTTTTGCAGCTCTGGTGTCAGGCGAGCGGAGCTGGCTGGAGCACCGCCAGTGCAAACAGCCCCTAACATGCAATTTCTCCACAAATATGTGGTGAGTTATTGTAATGGCATAAATTAAACCATCAAAAAATCATGAAGGTCTCGACTATCTACGTACACTGTCATGTGTCACACAGGTTTACAAAATACACAAGGGCGCATAGTTTTATACTAGTGTAAATCGTGGCCAAACCCTCTCTCATATATACTACATCACGTTATCTACTAGTTGGATACATATATTTTCCAATTAATAAAAACTTTCCTCCCTATGTAGGTACTGACACCACGTGAAACCCAATCTAAATATATTAAAGGTCGTGCATTCTCTTACAAAAGGGCACGCCAAACAGCAATAAAACATGGACATTGGTTCGGTCCCGAGAGGAGCAGAGGATGTTGGATCTGACTTGGTTCTTTGCATATATTAGCCCTTCAACAAACTAAGTATTAGTTTCCGGTCCTTCCACCATCCTTTGAAATTGGCATATAGCCCTTTCGGAATACATATGTTGAGGGCCGATACCGGTGATGACCGGTATTAGCGGTCCTCCGACTGCTTTACGTATAAAGCAATAAGCGACCTCCGTCTCGCCCGACCTCTATGCCGCGACGCGCGTACAGTGGCTCGGGCCCACAGACAGGTCCGCCTCGCCCGACCCCCTCGACCGGGGTCGGATCACCCGCCGCTCGACTCAGGCTCCCGACCTCACCATGACGGGGTCGGGAGCTCGTGCCAAAGTCCGCCTCGCCCGACCCCAGGGGTCGGGCGAATCGCCCCCTCCCGACCCTCAGGGGTCGGGAGCGCCACCTAGCGCGACGAAGGCGGTTGGTACTGAGTAGTTGAGTAATAAAAGCTCAACTACTCTCGTGGCTACCAAAGCCCCCCGCGCAAGTGGGCGTTTACCGCCCACGTCGCACAGTGACAGCGAGGCCGTCACTATGCGAACAACCCCCATCAAAGCCCATCCCTTCTGACAAGACGGGACGGCTACGATCGACATTTCGACCGGGTACGGAGCTAACGATGACCAGTCCTCCTCTCCTCCAACCCCTCGTCGGAGGGTGACCGACCATACCGAAGGGACGTCCCTCGTTGACGGCCATCCCTGTGGCGCCATCGACCGAAGAAGCACCGCCATGCCTGCGACGTCATCCACAGCGACCGGCACGGAGTCTGAAGCATCAACAGCGCGGCCTACAGGACACCCGGCCATGCCGCCGCCCACACCTTTGCGCCAACTCTTTGTACGCCCACCTCCCTCCTTGCAGTATAAAAGGGGGGAGGCGGGAGAACGACAGAGCGGGACACGAGTCCAAGACACACGACATCTCACCCCACGTAGAACACCTCACAGAGACTTGGGAGTTCGTCCCTCTCTCGCCCGTTTGTAACCCCCTACTACAAACTGTCGCGAGTAACACGAGCAGCCTCATCGAACTGGACGTAGGGCACGTTGCCCGAACCAGTATAAATCCTTGTGTCCTCTCGCGAACCATCCGAACCAAAACACGCACCCCACGATACTAATTACTCGTCGGCCACAACGAACGCCGACAGTTGGCGCGCCAGGTAGGGGCTCTTTGTGCGTGTTTTCGTCAAACCCCTCTCTTTGTTCGGATGGCTAGCCGCGCAAACACCTGGATTCCCAGTGCACACGTGCGTTTCGGGAGCCTCGACTTCGTCGCCATCTCAGATGGCGCTCTGGCACTGGCCGGTGCAGCGGCACCACCGGTTGCCCCGCTTGACCCCGGGCGTGTATCGCCTCTCACTGGCACATTGTCCCGGGCGTCGACGCTCCCAGCTCCACGCGCCATGAACAACGAGTTCGTGGCCATGGTGGGCCGCGCATCCGAGTCTCTCTTCGACCTCCTAGATGGAGCGTCAAACGAAGATTCCGATGCAGAGTGCAGTGAGGGAAGTCATCATCCCTCACGCGAGTGCCTTATGATACGTGCGGAGCATCTTCCCGCTGCGGAGGGCGAACGCACTGCGGAGCCTTCTGGCCCGCAGGACGGGACCCCACCCCGTGACGCGCAGTCAGAACGACTGCGCGCACGGAGAGAGGAACTCCTGGAGGTCCAGCGACAGCTGGACCAGGAGCGTGCGGCGATTGATCACGAGCTCGCTCAGAGCGAGTCCAGTGAACGCACCCACACTGACGCTCGCGACTTACGAGTCGCAAGTCGTGACGATGGCTGCCCGCGCTTCCCACGGGCGAGCCAGAACCTGGCCGCGGCGGCGGCATTGCTCAGGGGCCTCCCTGAGCCTGTCATGCCGGAAGCCCGACGCGCCCAGCGCGAGGCTGAGGCGCTACTTGAGCACGCGGCAGTGCAGCAAGCTGAGAGCTCGCTGTCGCGTTTGCGTGGACAACATGCCCAGAACACGTCTGTCCACCAGACTCCCCCAGCAGCGGATGGCACGGCGAAAGCCTCCGTCCGCGGTCGTCCGGGGACGAACAGGGACGCCCGCGCCACCATGGATGCGCGGCGGCGCTGCCTGGAGTTCGACGATGGCACCTCCCGATCGCGTCATCCGCGTCGAGGAGGACGCTACGACGACGACGAGGATCGAAGCCCTAGCCCGGACGCCCCGGGGCCGAGGGTCTTCAGTCCTCACATTCGGAACGCAGCATTCCCGCGGCGTTTCCGACCCCCGACCAACGTACCGAAGTACGCGGAGGAAATCAACCCTGGCCTGTGGCTCGAGGACTATCGCCTCGCGTGCCGGGCTGGGGGCGCGGAGGATGACGACTTCATCATCCGCAACCTGCCACTGTATCTGGCCGACTCGGCCAGAACGTGGCTCGAGCACCTCCCCGCCAATCAGATCACCTGCTGGTCTGACCTTAAGGAGGTTTTCGTTGGAAACTTCCAGGGGACTTACAACCGCCCAGGTAACCCCTGGGACCTCAAGAACTGCCGGCAGAAACCTGGAGAGTCGCTCCGGGATTACATCCGGCGCTTCTCCCGGCAGTGCAACGAACTGCCGCACGTCGGTGACGCCGATGTCATCGGCGCATTCTTGTCCGGGACGACCTGTCGCTCCCTAGTTCACGAACTAGGGCGCAAGAGTCCCCGGACCGCCAGAGAGTTGCTGGACATCGCGACCAGCTTCGCCTCTGGCGAGGAGGCGGTGGGTGCGATCTTCGATCGCGCCCAAGACGCCAAAGGTAAGCGGGTCGAGACAGCCGGCGGAGGCTCCTCCGACCCCCCGAAAAAGAAGAAGAACCGGCCGCGTCCGTCCGGAGAACGGATGGTCGCTGCCGCGGATCGCAAGGGTGCCAAGGCACCCACGGAGGACACCCCGGACCACTTCGAAAAGAAGTGGAACGGGCCGTGCCCCAACCACGCCTTCCCAGTGAAACACTTATACAAAGAGTGTTCGCTGATGAAGAAATTCCTCGGATCCACAACCGCCTGAAGCAATTCAGCGGTCGGTGGGCAGCCGAGCTCCCTGCCGTACTCTGGAGCCTGCGGACGACCCCTAGTCGGGCCACGGGGTTTACCCCTTTCTTCATGGTATACGGCTCCGAAGCCGTCCTACCAACCGATCTCGACTATGGTGCTCCGAGGGTGAAGGCGTACGACGACCAAGGGAACCGGACGTTCCTCGAAGACACGATGGATCAGCTCGACGAGGCTTGAGACGTGGCGCTCCTCCGATCCGCCAAGTACCAGCAAGCACTACGCCGGTACCATGGAAGGAACGTGCGGGAGCGAGCGTTCAACGTCGGCGACCTCGCCCTTCGTCGCGTCACCAGCAGCCAAGGACGACACAAATTATCGCCGCCGTGGGAGGGGCCTTACATCGTCGCCAAGGTTCTCCGACCCGGCACCTACAAGCTGCAGACCGCGGACGGACAAGAGTTCAACAACGCCTGGAACATCGAACAGCTACGTCGTTTCTATCCCTAAAACTCGTAGCTTGTCTGTTTTCCACACTCCCCGAGCAGCGTCCGACCCCTGCTGCGCAGGGGTCCAACCACGCTCGGGGGCTCAACACCTGTAAGGTGCGCGCATGTATTCCATGTGCAATACGTGCGCGGCCCGACCCTCGCATGTTTTCAAAAAACTTGTGCAAAAACAAGTAAGTCAAAGATAGGAAAGCTTGAGATCGAACTGGTCGGACCGCGAAAGTGCTAACGAGCCCACGGGGGCTATGGCCACAACGCTCACCAGTCAAGCTAACGATCGATCCTATCCGCGACTTACGTTTTGCACCGAGCCTCGGCCCCCCACCTAACGTTTAAGACTCAGAGAAGATAGGTCGCGGATAGGAGAAACACGAAGTCGAGTCGGTCGGACTGCGAAACGCCTACCGCCTGCGAAAGGCTATGGCAACGTCGCTCACCGGCAAAAACTAAGTGTCGATCCTGTCTACGACCTACGATTCTTTGGGGACACATAAACGGACGAGTGAGGGACTGAGCGCTTTTTCACGCAAGTGATAAGGAAACGGGCCGCCGAGGTCAAAATCACTTGTGATACAAAAACTTGTTTTTACAAGTTGTTCGGGCGCTTCGGCCTCGGACACCCTAGATACATACTAACTAATCTACTCCTACTCTTCGGGGGCGGGGGTCCGCTCCTGCTCTGGAGTCGGGGGCCCCTCGTGCTCCGGGGCCGGGGGGCGATCCTCCTCCTCTATCCTTGCCGCCAGAGCGTGCGCCAAGGGGGCGACTTCATCTTCAATCGTGTCCAGCTCGGCGTCGGTATAACCGGCGGCAAAACCCTCGCTCAAGTAGTCGAGGGCGATGTTGACATAGGGCGACCGGGCGACGGCGAACGCCCGGTGCACCCCCCGACAGACCGACGGGACGGCATCCCCAGTTGATTCGACCGGCGCCCCCACGACCGCCTCTATCCGCGTGACAGATGCCCCGCTGGAAGTCAAACCGACGGGTACGTACGAACCTCTCCGCAGTAAATCGATACATATATATGCATATATATTTCGCGTGCAGGGTTCCACCCTCGGTCGGTTCGACCGGCGTCATTGCGACCGACTCGATCGGTGCGACGAACGCTCCCGACCTAACCTGACGCCTGAGTCGTGCCCGCCGTTTCAGTTACCGCACGGCTCGCGACTTAGTCAGGTATGGTACATAAGGGCTGAAATATGCCCCGACGGCCCCACGAGTTCGAAGGCTGGCCCGATGGACGGGTTCGACAGCCGCTCAGGGCGTAACTAGAGTGAGGGGTGGATTACGATGGGCCCACTAGTGGCCAATACCCTAGCGCCTGGGCGCCCGGGCGTCAAGGGCATCGTAAATCCGCGTTCGAGTCGCGGTTCGTCGAGCCTAGTGATGGCTCGCGCTGACCCATGGGTATCCTATCGCAAGGAGGCAACGAGCCCTCGGAACCTATCGAATGGACCCGAGAACTATATGGGTCGGCGACTGGGAATATTGGGACCGGCCACCAGCTGGCCTACGTCGGGATCCCCCCGAAGGGATCCCGGGGCCCCACTTGAACTACCCGTTAGCAGCTCGATGAGCGTCGCACTACGGCCCCCGAGGTATAGTGCGGCTCGGCTCAACTTCCCCGTCTAGCGAACAGACGCGTGGGAAGGCGAATAAAGACGAACCGCGTCTCCGGACGGGACTCTGCGACGAGCGGAGGACTCGGAGGGCGGAATCGCAAAAAGAGATCCGTACGGGATCGCAGCGCGCAGCAACTTTAAGCCACTGCTCGGTCAGATTTGGGCTGAAATACGCCCCGACGGCCCAAAGAGTTCGAAGGCTGGCCCAGCGGATGGGTTCGACAGCCGCTCAGGGCATAAACGGAGTGAGGGGTGAAAAGTGATGGGTCCGCTAGCGGCCAGTACCCCCAGGCGGTTGACCGCCCAGGGGCATCACGATTCGCGTTCGAGTCCCGGTCCGATCCGACCCACGGGTATCTCCCCGCAGAGAGGCAACGAGCCCTCAGAAGCCTATCGAACGGCATCTGAGAACCACGTGGGACGGCGACTAGGAATATTGGGGCCAACCGCCAGCCGGTTCGGCTGGGATCCCCCCGAAGGGATCCCGGGGCTCCACTTGAACTTACCCGTTAGCAGCTCGATGAGCGTCACGCCTCGGCCATCGAGGTAAGGCGTGGCTCGGCTCAACCTCCTCGTCCGGCGGACGGACGCGCTGGAGGCACGATACAAAGACGAACCGAACCCCCGACCGGTCACTGCAACGAGCAGAGGACTCGGGGACGGAATCGCAAAAAGAGATCCAACGCGGGGTCGCAGAACCTTAAGTCCCAAGGATGAGTTCGCTCTCGCGAACGAAAATTCCTTCTCCCGACCTGAGCGACGCCCGGCCCCCGAGGGGGCCAGACCTCGCTCGGGGGCTACACCTGCAAGGTGCGCGCTCGCGCGCGCCCCTTACAGCACAAATAAGGGATCACCACGATCGCTCTTCCTCCCGACTTAAGCGACGCCCGATCCCAAGAAGGGATCAGACCTCGCTCGGGGGCTACACCTGTAAGGTGCGCGCTCGCGCGCGCCCCTTACCGGTAGAAACGCTTCTACAAGCCACCTCCGATTAGAGCGACGCCCGACCCCTCTTATGTGGGGGGTCGGACCTCACTCGGGGGCTACTGTTGAGGGCCGATACCGGTGATGACCGGTATTAGCGGTCCTCCGACTGCTTTACGTATAAAGCAATAAGCGACCTCCGTCTCGCCCGACCTCTATGCCGCGACGCGCGTACAGTGGCTCGGGCCCACAGACAGGTCCGCCTCGCCCGACCCCCTCGACCGGGGTCGGATCACCCGCCGCTCGACTCAGGCTCCCGACCTCACCATGACGGGGTCGGGAGCTCGTGCCAAAGTCCGCCTCGCCCGACCCCAGGGGTCGGGCGAATCGCCCCCTCCCGACCCTCAGGGGTCGGGAGCGCCACCTAGCGCGACGAAGGCGGTTGGTACTGAGTAGTTGAGTAATAAAAGCTCAACTACTCTCGTGGCTACCAAAGCCCCCCGCGCAAGTGGGCGTTTACCGCCCACGTCGCACAGTGACAGCGAGGCCGTCACTATGCGAACAACCCCCGTCAAAGCCCATCCCTTCTGACAAGACGGGACGGCTACGATCGACATTTCGACCGGGTACGGAGCTAACGATGACCAGTCCTCCTCTCCTCCAACCCCTCGTCGGAGGGTGACCGACCATACCGAAGGGACGTCCCTCGTTGACGGCCATCCCTGTGGCGCCATCGACCGAAGAAGCACCGCCATGCCTGCGACGTCATCCACAGCGACCGGCACGGAGTCTGAAGCATCAACAGCGCGGCCTACAGGACACCCGGCCATGCCGCCGCCCACACCTTTGCGCCAACTCTTTGTACGCCCACCTCCCTCCTTGCAGTATAAAAGGGGGGAGGCGGGAGAACGACAGAGCGGGACACGAGTCCAAGACACACGACATCTCACCCCACGTAGAACACCTCACAGAGACTTGGGAGTTCGTCCCTCTCTCGCCCGTTTGTAACCCCCTACTACAAACTGTCGCGAGTAACACGAGCAGCCTCATCGAACTGGACGTAGGGCACGTTGCCCGAACCAGTATAAATCCTTGTGTCCTCTCGCGAACCATCCGAACCAAAACACGCACCCCACGATACTAATTACTCGTCGGCCACAACGAACGCCGACAACATATTTTGATGCCCGGTCCTTCCACCTCCACAAATTGCACTGAAACCCTTCACATATGAATAATTTATTTCTAGCCCTTCCACCTCTGCCATTTTGTATCCGGACCCTTTATATATTAGAAAATAATGTTCTTCCCTCCATTAAACAAGAATAGTAGCTCTATATTAATAAAAAGATAACAAGCAAAATATTAAATAATTTTCCCAGAAATAAAATATTATATGTTTAAATTTATAAATTCATTTATGGTAGAGAGGATGAAAAAATATATCAAAAATTATTCAGAACTTAATTTTATATTCACCACTTTATTGCTTTTCATTTGTGGAGCAAAGTTTTAGTTTATTTCTTTTTTATATATTTAATTTATCCTTTTACTTGTACTTTATAAAAACATTCTTTGAAATGTATCTTTTTAGTTCATGAGATAGTATTTTTGTGAGGGGATACATGAATTTTTCTTTGCAATTGAAAGGACTATTAATAAGCACCAAAACTATGAAACTCTCTCTTATCGCACATGTGCATAGAGATGCATAGTAAAATTAATGGAATTTTATTTTTATTTCTTTCACAACATGATATTATGATTTTAAATAATGAGTTGACTTAAGTAACAACAAAAATACCATGTAAGAGCAAAATGAAAAGTATTGAAAGCTCTGTAATGGATATAACATGAGGTTTCAATGAATATAATGTCATTTTTGTGACTCAAAATTCTAAGCATCAATTTTATATAGCTACGTTGGATTGTGATGGTAAATATTCTAATAGCAATGACTGATTAAATGAATTTTTAACATAAAGAACTTTGAAACAACAGATAATAAGTGACACCGCGTAAAAATTGAATTTTGACCGCATCCATGTCTTGCAAATCCACACTTTGTTTCTAGTTGTCAAGTTATTTACAGCATATATAGTGGCAGTCCAATGCTTAAACTCTTGCTTATCACAATGAGATAGTTACATTTTTGGTACAATATGTTCACTCAGGTGCAGATCTAGCCGGTATGCTAGTTGGGTGTGGGCCACGACATACCCTGGGTCCAGTTAAATATTTGTACATCTACTCCATTATTGTACTATATAACATATTCCTCTCCATCTTTTTTTGTGCGTGTAAGCTGAAATCAGTTGTGCATGCTGATTGATTCACGCCGTTCAATTATTAATACCTTGTGCATAGGGCGGAGTGGCAGGTGCGCATGAAGGACTCGCCCACATGTAAAAAGGACAGAGGGAGTATTTTGTATCATTACAATTACTAATATGGTGTAACTTAAACTTGTTTATCAACCATTTTGGTCATTATTATTTAGAGATGACAACTTCAACTCTCTAGTTAATAACTATTTATCTACACTGTTCTGCATAGTTAATTTTTTATACAGATTCAGAAAAAATCCTAGATACATTTAAGCAAGCAGACTAAAAAAGTCCAGCCATCTCATTTAGTTAACCCAGCATCCATCTTCATCATGGACATGCGTGTCATCGTAACTATTAGCTTCTTCCGTTTGCAAATTATAGTAGGATAACCAACTTTAGTTCATTTTTTGGATTTCGATTTATCCTGATAACAATAATTTAAAAATTGAAGCTCGAAATCCACGTTTTGGTCAGGCTAGGCTGTGAGGAGCATCTTGCATCACGCCAGCTAAGCTGCGCGCGGTTAACCTAAATCAACCGAACCGAACCGAACCAAATCGAAATACGTAGTTAACCGAATTTTTATTTTAATTTTGGTTTTTATTTTTGTCTATTGTGGTTAACCGAATTTTATTCAGTTTTGACCTTGATTAACCGAACAAACCAAATTAACCGAATTAGCTCCATTTAACTAGCCATCCAATAAATTTTATTTGTAAAATGAGTTGTTTGTGACATATAATAACTAAATTGAATTAAAGACGGTGGTATGGATGAGGCATGGACCCTGGAGGCGTGAGGAGGAGAAGTTGCACGCTTCCGACAATGCGACAACGAGGCGATATGAAGCCAAACTACATCAACTACAACTAAACTTCGACATTACGGTTAATGCGGTTAACCGTAAAACTGAACCAAATTAACCGTTAACTGAATTGTGTGGTTATGAGTATTTTCTGATCATGTTCGGTTGTCGGTTCTCATTAATCAAAATTTTTCTTAACCGCATTAACCAAACCGATTTAACGGTATTAACCGAATGCCCAGGCCTAACGCCAGCCTCGCTACGACTGCCCAGGCAACCAGTCATGTTGTAGCTCCATCACACACCTGGCTGGCTGCTCGCGTGTCACATCCTAAAATTCCCATTTTGGAATGTAAATCATTTTCCAATAACAAATCTAATAATTCATGTCTTTTGAGTGTTTTTATTTAAATTCAAACTTAAATTGGTTTTATTTTATTTTAAAGTTGTTACTTATTTTAAGATATTATGATATTTGTTATGTTTAAAAGAGCTATTTAGTTAAATTTAAATAGTTTCACAATAAATTTTAATTTGCTACAAAAATAAAATAATAAATAACAAATTTGAATTTTTTTGTAAAATACTATTTTTTGTATGAAAACTTGAGAATGGATTAATCTATTTCTTTGAAATGACCCTGACGATAAACCATCACGGCTAACCACATCGAGACACCCTGTTGAGCACGTCTATGATCAATCGCAAATGGTGGAAGTCTTCAAGATGATCGCGATCTTCTCTCTTGCATGAATCATTTTCTTTTTATCCGCACTTGCCATTGTACTCTTTTTCTTAGAACAAACTCACATGGCGACATCGTCGATACCCACCGTCACCGAACAATCGAGACACGATTTGTGATGCTTCATTCCACATATCTCGCACATGTATCTCGATCCAATGTCAACCATATACATCCCACCAATCATGAATGTGCAAAACGAAAAATTTTTATCAAATATTAAGATTAACCTTCCTTTATCAGATTTTTCCTTTCAAAATACATTTATCTTTCCTTCCCCCCACCCCTCCCACCTCCCCTATTGTTAGCGCATTGTATTCGTATTGGCCTAGGACTTGTATTCGTTTCTAGACCTAGGCTCGCCGTGTGGCCTGCCCCTTGTTTGGCTCCCACCTTGCCTATATATGTAACCATACATCCTTAATCTAATACATCGCGTATTCTCCAATTATTCCCACGCTTTCATGGTATCACGAGACGGTTCACTCCTGCATTCTCTCCTCGCTTCCGCAAACCCTAGCCGCCGCTACTCGACCATCGCCGAGATCTTCTCGCCGGTTCCTGCCTCCGCTAAGCTCCTCGTCGGCCTTCCTGTCGCCGCTGACACGCTTGCAGGCCCCTCTGTTCCACCGCGCCCCCGATGCTGTAAACTCTAGCCGCCACCATGGCCGATGATGATGCTCAGTGCCAGGCCGAAGAGGAGCGCGCCCGCAAGGCTGAAGAAGATCGTCTGCAGAAAGAGAGCGATGATCTCGACGCTGAGGAGGCGGCTGTCGCTGCCATCCATGCCCAAGCCAACGCCGTCCTCCACATCCGTTCCCTCGTGCCGGTCACCCTCGATAAGGCCGCCAGCAACTATGAGCGCTGGCGTGGCCTTCTCCTCATTGCTCTAGGCAAGTATGCTCTAAGTGATCACGTGCTCTCCGACGTCCACTGGCCGCGTCGCCCGACGTGGGCACAGATGGATGCACGGCGCTCACGTGGATCTACAGAACCATCTCCTTAGAGCTGCTCCAGTCTGTTATGCTACGTGAACATCGTCCTCGCGTCGTGTGGTGTTTTCTCGAAGCTGAATTCTTGGGCCAGGGCGAGTCCCGTGCCCTCCTACTTGAAGCCGAGTTCCGCAACTTCAAGCAAGGTACACTCTCCATCACCGATTACTGCACACGTCTGGAGACCATGGCCAGCGCCCTTGTAGAATTTGGAGATCCCCTCAGCGACAAGACCATGGTGCTCACCCTCCTTCGTGGCCTCAACGAGAACTTCCGTCATATGGTGTCCAACATCAAGATGCATCGGCCGTTCCCCACCATCGACGAGGCCCGCACTCATCTTCTCCTCGAGGAGATCGAGCTCCCGGGGACGGGCGCACTGCCGTCGCAGTCCCTACTCGTTACCACACCGCAATCCACCAGTCAGCCCCCTAGTGGCCCTTCGTCCGGCACGCAGGGCAATGGTGGCCAGCCTCGCACTGGCAACTCCGGCGGCTCCTCCAACAAGACCAACAAACGTCGTCGTGGGCGCGGTGGCAACTCCACGGGCAACGCCCAGTCTGCACTGGGTCTGCTGAACCAGCCGCCACAGTTCCCTTCCGTCTACAACCCGTGTGACACCCCAGGTGTCACCAGGGCAAAATCGACAACTGTAAACCCTAATCCACAATTTCACTCGCTTAAAAGCAGATTCAACCTGGAAAATAAAAAGAAATATTGTTTAAAATGCTTTAAGGGAACACCATAAAAAGTTTGACAAACAACAGAACACTATAGCAAAGTCCGGGAAAATCTCAACTAACAGTGTCGAAATCTCATTAACAAGAAGAAATCCAAACCCTAACTCTTGGCTACCAAAATTTCCACAGAACCCTAGCCATATTTTTACATAACAATTGAGTACACTTAAAAGTAGAATTTCTGGAATTTATTCAAAATTTTTGGAAAGGATTTAGACCTCTTAAAAATTCACACAAGCTATAATCATCTTGGAAATTCAAGAATTTTTAGAGACTAAATCATGACTTGAAACTTACATGAAAAGTATTCCAAATAAATTCCTGAGCTTGTACAAAAATTCTCAAAAATGTTTGAGCTAGGGAAGTGTGTCTTTTAATTGAATTGCATTCCAGCTTGTTGTTAGCAAATGAATAAAAAAAATTGAAAATCTCTGTTGCCGGGCGGGCTACAGTGCCCGCCGCCCGCCCGACAGAGCGACGGGCGGCAGGGCACCGCGCCCCGCCCGACAGGGCCATAAATGGCTCGTTTTTCCACCCGGTCCTCCTCCTCCTCCTCCTCCTCCCTCTTCCGCGGCACTCACTCTCTCTCTCTGCCGCCCCCCCTCCTGTTTCCCCACGGCGCGCGCCGCCCGCGCACCGCCCGAGCGACGCCCGGCAAGGCCGGCCATGCCGGCCATACTCCTCTTGCCCCTCTAACACCCTACGCCGAGCCCCCTTTAAAACGGTGCACCCCCCCTCCTCCTTTTTCCCTTCACCCCGCGCGAGACCCCCTCCTCCCTGCTCAGTGCGCCGCCAACATAGCCGCCGCCCTCCACCTCCACGACGACAGCTCATGCCGGCCGTCCCCAAACCTCACCATCGTGCCCGGGAGACTCCCCTCCACCCCCTGCTGCTCTCCGACCACCAAGCCCGCCAGCTGTGCACTGGTTTCGTCGGAACGCCGCCGCCCTCCCCCTCGACCGAAGACACAGCCGCCGGCCACCAAATCTCAAAATTCCCCACCACGGTATAATGCTTCTTCGATTCCTTTCACCAGATAGCTCATCTCACTCCTGCGCATCTATTTGACATGGTTCCAACCACAGCACACTGTCATCGACGAAGAATGCCGTGTGCCACCCCGTCGGCCGCCATTGTCGCCGCTTCGACCTCCACGTCGTTGACCTTGTTTCCCTCTTCCCCGTGGCCTCCATCCTCCACAAATCGGTGCATAGGCTCGAGGTGATGCTCCACGACTACTCCTTCCTTGCCCTAGCCTTCTTCTCCAGCGAAGAGCTCACCGGAGCACCGCCTCTGCCGTGTCCTCTGTTTCAGTCTACTGTTCCATTAATTTTCCTAATTTCCTTTAATTAGCTAGAGATTGTTAGGCATGTAGCAAATCATGGAAAAATCTAAAAATGCCAAACCCAATTTTATTTGAATCCTTGCACAATGAACTAATTTTCTGTTAAATCACTTTTTAGAAAATGATAAAAAATTTGCAGAATTAATTAGAACACTCTATTCTGTTCTTGAATTTTAATTTTCATTCTAGAGCAATTCTAGAGCTAAACTTTGATCCACAAATACATCATGGTATTACACACCCTCTGGAATTTTATGAAGATTTTAGGACTACGAAATGGCATCTAACCCTTTTAAAATACTTCAATCTGGCTAGTTACAATACTATTTTCTAAAATGCATTGTAAAAGTCATTTAAAAGGATCAGACCCAAAAGCAAAGTTGTAGATTTGGTGCTCATGAATGCCACATGAAATTTCATAATTTTATTCTAAGATTTAGTAGTGCTTTCTGATTTAATAAGATTTAAAAATAGGAACTTTGATGAATTTTTATAAAATATAAAGAATTCATATAGGCTCCACCCAAAGCTCAAAATGCTTATTTCAGAAAGTTCTATCAACAAAAAATAATCTTGAGGTGGAATTAAAATTTTCATTTTAACCCTAGTTTAATAGTCGAAGAAATTAAATAATGTTTAACCGATGTAAAATGTCGAATTAACCTTAACTAAAGTTGAAGTTGTTGAACATGCCAACTAAAAGTCACCTCATGAGAGTTGCATAGGTTTCTTTGAACATCATTCACAGATTAAGAATTGAATTTAATCGACGGCGTCGAGTAATTAGGGTTAACCCTAATTCTAGGCGTCGTCGATCGAAACCCTAGACTACTATTGGTAAAGACAATAAGTTTTCTTTTCTGGGTCGCAATTACAGCTCTTATGTGTACTTACCGGCTCAAGTTACCCGAGGAGGTATCCTTGTTGCTTGGAAGGACGGTTTCTCTGCTACAACACACAGGGTCAATCGATATTCAGTTTCAGTGCAGCTCAAGGCTGACGGTGAGCTTGAATGGTGGTTCACTGGAGTTTATGGTCCACATATAGACGCTGAAAAGGCAGCTTTCCTTGATGAGCTGCGTGAGATCAGGTCACACTGTATGGGGCCATGGTGTGTTGCTGGAGACTTTAATATGATCATTAGCTCTACCGATAAAAACAATTCAAATAACAGAACTATGATGGGAAGATTCAGGAGGTTTGTCAATGAGATGGAACTCAAGGAAATACCTCTAGTAGGTAGACGATACACTTGGTCGAACGAAAGGGATTCACCAACTTTGGTCAAGCTCGATCGGGTGCTCTGCACTTCAAATTGGGATGATATTTTTCCAGATTGCCTTCTACAGAGTTAAGCAACACAACTCTCAGATCACTGCCCCCTGATCCTTGGTTTAAAAGATGGTACTCAAGGGAAGAAAAGATTCCACTTTGAAAGCTTCTGGACTAAACTTGAGGGATTTCATGAAGTGGTTGCTGAATCGTGGGATAAGCCTATTATAGCATCATGTGCAGTGGAATGTTTGTCTCTCAAACTGAAGCGGCTCACTAGAGAGTTGCAATCTTGGAGTCAGCGTCAGGTCGGTCATGTTAAAACACAGTTGGCCCTGGCTGGTGAGGTTCTACATAGACTTGAAATTGCCCAAGATAACAGGACACTTTCTAGAGATAAGAGCTGGCTGCGCGGTGAGCTCAAAAGACATTGCCTTGTTCTCGCTTCTCTCGAACGGACAATTGCAAGGCTCCGCTCCCGTATTAAGTTTCTCAAGGAAGGTGACGCCAACACCTCCTTCTTTCACTCTCAAGCCCGCTGCAGAAAGAAAAAGAACACTATTTCTAAGCTACAAGTGGGGGATCGTATTGTGACTTCTCAGGGAGAAAAACAACAGGCAATGTATGAATATTATGAGCGGCTGTTGGGAACTGCTCTTCGTCGGTCTCATACTTTGGATCTTCCGTTTTTCCACAATGGTGGATTTGATCTAGCTGATTTGGATGAACCTATGTCAGAAAACGAAGTGTGGGCCACTATCAAATCCTTGCCTTCAGATCGGGCCCCTGGGCCGGATGGGTACACAGGACGCTTCTATAAAACCTGCTGGTCAATTATTAAAGCTGATGTTATGGCAGCAATCTGTATTGTGCAACAAGGAAATGCAGTGAAACTTGGTCTTCTAAATTCAGCCTACCTTACTCTTATCCCAAAGAAGCTTGATGCTGTTCTTCCTTCTGATTTCAGGCCTATAAGCTTGGTGCATAGCTTTGCCAAGTTAGTCACCAAAGTCTTGGCTAACAGATTAGCAGCCAGGCTTGATGGTATGATTGCAACAAATCAAAGTGCATTTATCAAAGGACGTTGTATTCATGATAATGTCATGTTGGTACAGAAAACAATCAAGCTTCTCCATCGCCAAAAGGTTCCTAGTTTGTTTCTAAAGCTGGATATCTCAAAAGCCTTCGACTCGGTTTCTTGGTCATTTCTTCTAGAGGTCCTTGCTCATCTGGGTTTTGGCCAGCGATGGTGCAATCTCATTTCTAATCTTTCGATGACGGCATCAACTCAAGTCCTTCTAAACGGAGAACCGGGCGATACTATTCACCATCAGCGAGGCTTACGGCAGGGTGATCCCTTATCCCCCATGTTATTTATTATTGTCATGGATGTACTTAACAGCTTATTCACAAAGGCGGCCAAGGAGGGATTGTTGCAGCCCCTCATTCACAGGGCACCCAATCACCGCATATCTCTTTATGCGGATGATGTTGCCCTGTTCATCCGTCCAGATCAGGAGGAATTACAAGTGACCAAGTTCATTCTTGACAGTTTTGGGGAAGCCATAGGGTTGCAAACAAATCTTCAAAAAAGTTGTGCTATTCCAATCAGATGTAATGTTGATTCTCTACAGATTTTGGATAACTCGCTGCCGTGTCCTATTCAGGAGTTTCCTTGTACTTACCTAGGTGTGCCAATTTCCCACAGAAAGCTTCGCTACTGTGATCTGTTGCCTTGGATAGAAAAAGTTGCCGATAAACTACCAGGATGGAAAGCATCCTTGCTCAATCTCGCTGGTAGGACTGCCCTGGTTCGCTTCGTGCTCTCTACCATACCAATTCATTTGCTTCTAGCAATCAATATTCCAAAATGAGTTGTCAAGGCAATTAACAAACTTAGAAGAGGGTTCTTGTGGAAAGGAAGAAAGGAGGCGTACGGTGGGAGTTGTTTGGTGGCATGGGAAAAGGTTCAGCGACCCCTTGATCTCGGTGGCCTTGGAATCTCAAACTTGGAAATCATGGGATGGACACTGCAAATGAAATGGCTTTGGGCACAAAAAACGACTACTGGTCGTCCATGGGCAGGTTTGGAAATCCCAACACATTATCATGCTCGGGTTATGTTTGCTATTCTTTGGTTACACAGGTGGGAAATGGAAGGAACACTCTTTTTTGGTCAGACAGATGGTTGCATGGCCGCACAGTTTCTGACCTTGCAGCAACAATGGCGGCGACTGTGCCCAAATGGATATTCAGTTCTAGGACTGTGGAACAAGCCCTGGACAATCGTATCTGGGTCAGAGATATCAGAGGAGGGCTGTCAGTTCTTGGTTTAATTGAATATCTAGTATTATGGGATGTTGTAGAGAATTTTTCCCTTACAGAAGTGGAAGATCAGCATCGCTGGAAGCATAGCAGTTCTGGTATTTTTTCTTCTAAGTCGGCCTACAGATTATTTTTCCTGGGATCGATCCCCTCTGAACCTTGGCACCGGCTCTGGAAATCATGGGCTCCTCCGAAATGTAAAACCTTCCTATGGCTGGCTATAAAAGATAAATGTTGGACTGCAGATCAACTTTCAAAGCGAGGCCTTCCCCATCCATCCCAGTGTGTTTTATGCGATCAAGAGGACGAGACAATACAACACATCTTGGTCGGTTGTGTGTTCTCAAAAGAATTCTGGTACAAACTGCTGGCTGTGTTCTCTCTTCAACGACTTGCTCCTAACAACAACGACAAGATATTCGCAGACTGGTGGCATAATGCGAGCAAGTAGGTCGCTAAAACAAACAGAAAAGGTCTCAACACATTGATCATTCTGGGCGCGTGGTCACTTTGGAAACACAGGAATGCTGGGGTGTTTGAGGGCTCGATGCCATCGGTGCAGACTGTCCTGGACAGCTTGAAACTAGAGGCGCAGCTCTGGACTTTTGCCGGTGCTCGCGGTCTTAAGGATTTAGGGCTAGGTCGGTTGTTAAGTCAAGCCTAAACTTGACTCTGCTGGGTCGTATTTTGTCTCTGTTTTTTCTAAGACAGTTTTGTGTCGCTCAGCCCCTCTTGATCTAGTCCAAGCCTGAGGGGGCTTGTATGGACTATTTTCTTCCCTATAATTCAAAGATACGCAGCTCTCCTGCATGTTCGATAAAAAAAAAGTTTCTTTTCCATTGAACTTATCTTAATCATACTGCATCATGTAGATTCTGAAGCGCACAAAGTAGCTGCAGATTCAATTGCCTAGACCTCCGCAGAAGAAGCCTTCGACAGCTCCGGAGAACCAGGCGAGCCCCGGTGCACAACCGATGTTTAAAATTTTCCTTTATAACTCAGTGTGTCTTGTTTGTGCATTAAGTGCTAGGAGTTGATTGATATCCTAGTTGCATTGTTTTCCATAGGAAACCCTGACGGTAGCTTGTATAGATACCCTTAGTATGCTATGCTTAGCAGATAATTGCCGGTAGAAGTCGAGCAGAGTGGACGCTGTTCGCGAGTAGTAAGTTATTGAATGAAACTATTTCATGAGATGTGCCACACGATTGTGAACGAGTAAGAAAGATAAAAGATTGAGGGTCAGACTGGGTACAAGTAGGTCGGCGACTGGTCCGGGACCAGGGTGACCGTAGTCTGGTCTGATCCGTGTGGCACAGCTGGGCAAGTATTGAATGTACTAATCGTATGCTGGGTGTTATGGGCCCCGGTAAACCTACGTAGCCTAGTGATTGCAACGTCGAACCTGCCCTACAGTGTCTGACTAGGAGGAGATCTAGGGTGGTGTCACATCCCAAAAGTTTCAATCTTTTGTCCTTTTGATAATGAGCTCACTGATTCAATCATTTGATTTCGACCTTTTCCTGTTTTGAATTTGGGTCAGGGTTTCGAAGTTTTCGTCGTTTTCGCAAAACCCTAATCGACTTTCAAGAAGCCTTTTGTTTTCTTAATAAAACTACCCCAATGTTTTTGCATAAAAATTAACTATACATTAAAATAGAATTTTAGAGATTTTATGAAAATTTTTGGTAAAGGTTTAAACCCTTTTAAAATTCCAACAAAATTGAACTAGTTGAAAATTCACAGATCTTTAGAGGCTGAATCAGGGCATCTTCCTATAAGCAAAGTTGTTCCAAATAATCCTTTTAGCTCATACAAAAAGTTTCAAAAATTCTTGAGCTCGGGAGCTAGGTCTTTCTATTGAATCAAGAGGGAGTTTAATTGAATTAATTCAAAAATCAAAATCTGAAAACAGCCTTACGAGCTACAGTGGCGCCGCCTCGGCTGACCACTGCCGTGGCTGGCAGCCCGGCCAGCCGCCGGTGCCCTGCGCACCTTTACTCCACGGAGCAAGATCGAGGCAAAGGATTTCCTCCTCCACCGCTCCATTTCCCCTCCCCCTTCCTCTCTCCTCTCTCCCTCCCTCTGGTGCGCCGTCGCTTTTCGTACTGCCGCACGCCATCGCCCACGGCAGGAGCACCGCCTCTCTCGCCAATCGTCGGCCGCCGCCGCACCTCTGCCCAATCCGCGTGCGCCCCGGCTCTCTCCCTCCCTTGGCTCAGTTTCCCCTCGAGTACAAAGCCGAAGCACCAGCTCCCCCTCCTTTCCCTTCTTCCTTCTCTGTTCCTGCTCAGTGCGCCGCCACCGCCATTGCCGCCCGAGCCACTCGCACGTCGACGGCTCGCCTCAGCACTCCCCAAGCCACGCCACCGTGCCCGGAAGATCCCCGTCGACTCGCTGTTGCTCCCCAACCATCTAGCGCCCCCCGGTTGTGCCCTAGCTTCGCCGGAACACCGCCGCCCGTGTACTCGGCCGACAACCACGCCGGCGGCCACCTCTTTCCAAAATTCGCCGCCACGGTGCCCCCTCCCCTCAATTCCTTTTGCCGGTGAGCTCTCCATGCTTTGGTGCACCCATTTGACAAGTATTGGTTGCAGCTCGTCGCCGGCAACGGAGGAACACCTCGCGTCACCCGTCGGCCGCCATTGAAGCCGCCACCGGAGCTCACCGTCGCCAACCACCCTGCTGCCTTCCCCGCGGCCTTCATCTTCTTCAAACCGGTTCCTTGACTCACGGTGACGCTCCACGATTGCTCAATCCCCCTTCCAACCTTATTCTCCGGCGAGATTTCACCGGAGCACCGCCACGGCCATACTTTCCCTGTTTCTGTTACTGTTCCATTCAATTTCTATTTTCCTTTTATTTAGCCAGAAGTTGCATAGTATGTAGAAAATAATGGGAAAGTCTAAAAATGCCAAACCTAATTTTATTTGAATCCTTGAATAATGAGTTAATTTTCTGTTAAAGCACTTTTTCAAAAATGTCCCTGGAATTTCCTTAATAATTCAATGTATTATTTCTGTTGTTGATTTTTAATTGAAGTTCCAGAAGGTTTCTAGGGTTGATTTTTGTACCATAATTGTTTCTTGGCATGATGCATCTCCTGCATTTTTACCCGAATTTTTCATCAACATTTGTGCATGCATGTCATTGATAATATCCCCAAAACCCTAGATTAATTACCTTTGTCTAAAGTACATTAGTCCAGTCACCCAAAAGCCCAAGACATTTAACAAAAACTTTATTTTATGTGCTCAGTAGTAGATATATAAAGTTTCATGATTTTTCCATAAGTTTTAGTGCATGTTTCTGATTTTATAAGTTTGAAAAACAGAACATTGTTTAATTTTTAGTAAATTCATAGAAGCTCAACTTGACCCCAAACTAGAGCCAAAAGCCTTAGTTTAGAGCCTACTTTAAACTAAAAATGGTCCCATGCCTGTAACTTAACTTTGATTTTCATCGGAAAAGTCGTTACGACTTTTACGGCACCGTTACGGTGTTCCCGATGTCGTAAACAGGCCACGACAGTCGGAGGGCTCGTGTTCCTGTTAACGCGAGTTAAAACCACTCAAACTTAGTCTCGTAGTAACCCAAGCCACTTAGTAAAGCCAGTACATGAGATGTGTTTTGGGATTTTTCCTGGAAATGACATCCGTGTGCCACCCGATATCGGAACCGGAAAACCGGGAACCGGGAAACCCGTAACCGGAATCGGTAAAACTGTTTTGGTCATAACTTGAGCTGTAGAACTCCGATTGACTTCGTTCTTTTTGTTTTGTGTCTGTAGACTCAGTAGCTACCTCTCTGTATCATATCACATCATTTGTGCATCTTGGCATCATGGCATACATCTTATCGACGCGTTTTTTGCTTTATAGCTTACGAACCGCCAGAGAGTGACGCGGGTGCTGCTATGGGAGAAGCACCAGAGGGTGATCCAGCTGCTGAGGAAGACAACACCGCTGCTGTTGAAGGCAAGCACCTCATATTGCTACCCTAAGTAATTTACTTAATGATTAATATGAATGCTTACGTATAGGACTGCATTAAAGTCGGGCATAGTGATAAAGTCGGGAACACCTAATATTGTTGCATGTACCCCTCCTTGGTATTGAATACGTCACCTTGTCAACCTAGGTAGAGTGTCTTTATTCGAGTCACGAAATGCTTAGCCATGCTTAGATAACACGGTAGAAGTCGAGTGGTAAGTCCCACTCGCACGTATAGGATTTACCCTGGTTACTTATGAGCTTGTGGCAAGTTCATATGTTGGTAAAAGTTGGGAAGTGTTAAAAACTGAAATCCGGACGGTGGGATAGGAGTGCAGAAAGACATGGAGGTCTTGTGTGCCGTAGGCCCCGTCTGGGTTGACCTAGGACCCGGCCGTGTTATTCTTGGCCTGAGCACTTTCCGTTCATACCACATGTCCGATATAATGGTAAGACAAGCTGAGTATCTCACTGCGTACCAACGTTTGGCTGATGACTGCACGGTGTGTGGAACGAGGGAGTCATGGGTGCCTGCGAGGCCGTGATACTCGACGAGGGACTCACGTGTGCCTGCGAGGCCGCGGTACTCGGCACCGTGTGGATTTTCCAACCGTGTGGGCACGAGTGTGAAAAAGGTTGACATGAGTACCCCCTTGTGTAACTTTAGCGGGTTGCATGAGCCGTATGGTCCTCAGTCGTGTGGGTATAGTTGGACTCCCCTGCAGGGTGTAAAATCGGTTCGAATCCGCCGCGGTCACGGTTATGATCAAGCTCAGTGTCCTTTGGATAATATCGTAGAGTTGTCACATAACATGATGGGAATTGGGATATTGTTGATGGAATTGGAATATGGTTGTTGGTATCCATGGTTCGGATGGAACATGGATGTTGGCATGTACATGGTTTATGGTTACATGGTACTTAGGAATTGGGTTTATTAGATGTTCATGCCCGCAGAGTCCTTTTACTTTATGCTTATTCACATATTCTTAGTTTCTGCTTTAAGCAATCGAGTCCATTCCTATACCTTATTTACCTTGCTACAGCCTCATTGCATTATCCTTGGAGTCGGGAACTAATTCCCACAACAGGGTAAGACTTGCGAGTACCTTCGTACTCAACGTTTGTTGTTTAAGGTTTTGCAGGTGAGGATGAGTTGGTCTTCGGCTACTTTGTCCCCGCCGTTGCCGGCGAGGGCGAGGCGTAGTCAAGACATTCGAGTGACCGTGATTTGCGATGTTCGTGGGCTGGGCATCGCAATCCTTTGCTGCTTTCTTGTTGCAACCGCTGCGACTATCGTATTCCTTAGAATTGCTTCCGCTCTTTAATTTATTAGTTTCAAGACTTATGATGAACCTTGATATGTAAGGATATTTTAAATTAATGTTATTAAATTATTGTGACCTATGTGATGTATCACCTGTGACGTTGCCGACGTGCTTGGATCTTGGGCGTTGCTTGAGAAGCATGTCGGGGGACTGCCGGGTTTATATTCTCTTTTATCGGGTTGAGTTCTCGCATACCATGCATGGGCCGCGAGTCAACTTGGTAAATTTGAATGTAAATTGGTCGGGTCTCTCACAAGGTGGGCAGCGTAGGAACTCCACAGAAACCGTCTGGGACGTGTTGTCTGGTGGGACGCGGTGCTGCTAAGGCAGGCGTAGGAGGGAATTGACGTTGCAGGAGCTGGTGTGAACGGTCCCCACGTGCGAGTCTGGGACACGCACGTGTCGTACGATTGGGTTAACCCTGCAGAGGTATAAAAATCGGTTCGAACCGCTGTCGCTCTCAGCTATGAGCTTACTTGAACTCTCTGTCACATTCTAGTAAATAGGTTGAGACACAATGAGAATGAATCCTAATGAATATTGTTGTTATGGTTGCTTCTTTTACGCTTGATTAGTCTAGTGCTAATTAAAGTTACATTCTAATCACTTAACCTGTGCTAAAAGTTGACCAAGAGTAGTACAGGCTTGCGAGTCCTTTTTGCAAGTAAACCCCCCCCCCCCCATCAGCCTTCATGTCTAGGAGTCGGCAGTAGTCAGCCATTTTTGTCGGGTCAGTCTTGCTGAGCTTCTTAGAAGCTCACGCATTAGCATTTTGTGGTTTTCAGGCGCCGTCATGCAGGACCAAGCAGGTAGCTTCCCTTAGGAAGAGCCTCTCCCCGAGATCGGGAACCTCCAGTAGGAATTGTGCGAGTCGCCGTAGTGAACATTGAAGTGGCTAGTAGCATGACGCCCGTGGGCACGGTGCATGCTTTTGCTTAAGTCTGAGCGTCGGAGTCTGTAAACGTTCAAGTCTTTCGCTGTTGTATTTTCAAAAACTTTCGCGTACTCTGAATCAATGTAAGACCTAACTTCAAATCTATGAATTAATGTGGTATTAAATTCTCTCTCCTTGTAAAATTATTGCTGTTTATTCCTGCCTGTGTTGTATCGTGTGTACGCTCGCTTCGCCGAGCGTTGCCCAATAGGATCCTGGCTCAACGACTGACCGGATCCGTCCCGAGACGAGGTTTCTGGGCGGGTCCGCGTCAGCTTTGGTATCAGAGCTGTGTTGGGAAACGGTACAACGTTTAAGGCATATTTTTGAAAATTGCGTGCGAATAAGGTACGAGCCCTATTAGTTAATAGGTTATCAGGTGGCAAGCTAACCTAGTGCAGGAGCTAACTAAACCCAGTCTAGATTTACTTTTCTATAACGACGCACCTACGCTCAGGTAAGCAAGGTAAGGTACGCCGCTCGACTGCGGTGAAAGGTCGAGAAATCCCTGTTGCATCCGCAACAGTAGCGTTCTATACCATGATGGTATGGAAGGAGGTATTATGTTCGCTGTCACATAGTACGCCCCCTTGCCGTTTAGGGAGAAAAGCGCACCTCTACCGTACGAGGTATGGGTTACGGACCTGTTGCGAATGCAGACCTTCGCAACAGTGGAGTCTTGTGTCTTTGGCACACAAGAGATGAGTTTGTTCCTCACGACTTAGTTTTGCGGAACACTCTCATACCTCCGCTGCCTGAGGTAAAGTGCAGTCTGTCGCCGCGCAGGGAAGGTCAGACACGTGATCCCCGTACGTGACCTTCTCGGAGCGACCCATATGGCAATGATATGGGTTGTTGTCTTTACTTTTGAGATATAATTATATTGAACTGCCTGTGATGTCATTTTCTGCAGGTACGCTAACCCCGATACCGTAAGAAACGTGTAGTAACGGCTAACTTGAGTGCGATTCTGCCACCGCCTACGCGTATTCTTTTTACTTGGTGAGGACGTATAGGCCGATGTAGGATTGCATTGCATGAAGAAATGTTAAAAATCCTTCAAACTTATACTAAAACCATCCAGGAGCAAAAATTCCATCAATAATGGCTGTAACACCAACAGAAATTTAGAAGTCAACCTGGATACCTTCCTCCCTTAGAGATTACATGGCATCAACCGAGTCGGAGTAAAACCCTTGTACACCATTGAGCCTTTTCCAGTACTTTCGTCGATGGGAAGATTGTCTCCTTGACAGGTCAACTTAGATGGTAAAGCACCTCAGGTAATTGGCTGTCGCTAGATTAGCAACCTTAGTGACCAACTTGGATCACCTTTTACGCAGGGATGAAAATATTTTACGTATCGGAAGATTTAGCATGCTTTGAACTATGTGTCAACATGTGGCTTCTGATTGATAAAATATTGTTCATCTCTGTGATGCAGATGGACGACAACACGATCGAGCATGGGCTCGCGGAGATATGTGTTGAGGACTCCACCGCTACCTACGTCACCAAGAAATCAGGACGCAGAGGATTTGTGGAGATACTCGGTCAGACCTTGCAGTCGCTGGGTTATGCAGAGACTCCTTGGTTTCAGATCCGAGAGTATCGACAGTATGACCTACCGCGCTGCTCAGCCATAGTTACACTACCCACGCACCCTCGACATGCCAATGGAGAGATTTGGACCACCACCACATTCGGTTCAGATAAGACTGAAGCCATCGAGTCAGCCGCTCATCAGGCTCTATTGAGGATTTGTGAGCGACACGTTGAGGAGCTGGCAGACAAACCAGCGGTGATGTTCCCGATACGGGACCAGGTCGACAGTACCTGGCATCGCAATGTCAAGAATGCTCAGATCAGGACTCTCAAGGGAGAGATGGACCACGTCACTCCCTTGTTCACGTTGAGCCTAGCGCTGCTCAACTTGCATGAGGACACTGTTCTCACAGCTCAGATGGACCGTCAGGCCTTGCGACGGGCTCATGTAGAGATAGCCCAACTCAAGGAGAAGATTCAGGACTTGGAGAGCAGGAACAATGCACTGCGTGCTCGCTGCAACGCGCGCGCTACACGCATCTCTGAGTTGGAGGCGGTCTCCGAGATTAAGACTGCCCAGATCCATGCTAGAGAGAATGATTGCAACCTCATGTTGCAACACATTCACCAGCTGGAGATACTCAGGGATAACGTGGTTCAGATGGCTGAGGACCTCGCCCATGAGAACCATCATTTGCAGCATCAGTTAGCGGGACTTTTGGAGGCACAACAGCCGCCTCCCTCTAATGACGATGCGCCTGAGTCAGAGGTGTCGGATCCTGATGTTTTGGACCCAGAGCCAGACGAGGAATAGATCGGAGGTGGTTTTGCAACGCTAGTTTAGCTAGATGATTCGCTTAAGGAGTGTGTTGTTCTTGTCATGGTGTTAGTGTGTGTTATCAGGGGTCCAACTTAGTGGCAATGTAATCTTTTGGATGTAAGAGTGGTGGTTTGACAGTCTAAGGAGTTGAACGAGGATGTACTGTCATCTTTTGGGCTACTGGTGTCTTGATCCCTACTCTAATAGAATCATCCTCTCACGCCATGTCGTGTTTGATGAATCTCTTTTTCCCTTTGCTTAGATGTCCACCTCTCCTATGCCTGTTCCTTTGTTGGATTTTCTTTTTGAGGAGGATATTACTATTTTAACTGTTGGCTCGAGATCTGTGGTTGCAGGTACTTCTTCATCGCCTACTATGGTCAATCCGGCAACAACGTCCGCCACTATTGCCAATCCGGCAATGGCTCCTATCACGGCGCCTAGCACAGGCGGGTCTCCCGCTGGCGCGCCCCCGGGTCGCCCGGGTCGTTGTCCATCAAGGCGTCCTTGTCGGTTGCCCACTCCGGTGCAACGCCTGCGACCCAGTCTGCCGCGCCGCACGCGACTGTCGCATCTGATGCACCCGGCATTGCGGCATTGCGCCGCACCACTGCTCCGCCCTTGGTTACAACCGTGCCCCCGTCCGCCAACGACCACGTCATGCACACCCATGCTAAATCCGAATTTCGACTTCCTGTTGAGCGGCTAATCTTCAGGCTACAAACATCTTCCCCGTTGCCAAAATCGTTCCACGCCGCCCTCAAAGATGCAAACTGGCGTGCCGTATGCATGTTGAGTTTGATGTTCTTCTCTCGAATAATACTTGGACTCTTGTTCGTCACCCCGTAGGTGTTAACGTTGTCATTCGCAAATGGGTTTACCATCACAAGCTTTTACCTGATGGATCATTGGAAAGGTACAAAGCTCGATGGGTTCTATGAGGCTTCACATGGATTTAGCACATCGAGAGAGCTCTCGCCTGAAACAACCAAATGTTCTTTTTGTTTCACATCCTCCTCTTTATGTATATGCTGCAAAATATTTAGTTCAAAACAGAGGACAGCGCGACATGTTTATTTTGTAGCAATTCAGCATTAGATGAAGGCATTAAAACATCTGAAACAATCCACTCTTTTCTAAAAGGTACATTTTTCTTCTCTCAACCCTCTTAAGATCAGCTTCTTTAATTGCAGCAGCAGTCATAGGAATGAGAGTAATATGTTTACCATTGTACTTGAAAGAGTATTTATTAGCTATGTTATTGTGCATAACATTATTTGTAGAAATCCATGGTTTACCTAGCAACAAATGACATGCTTGCATAGGTACAATGTCAAATTCTGCATCACCTTATAGGCACGAAGGAAAAAATCAATGCAAGCAATTTTGTTTACCTTTATCTTCTCACAATAGTGTACCCACTTGATGTAGTATGGACGTGGGTGCGGTTCTATGGTTAAGCCAAGCTTCTCAACTAATTCAATGCTTGCAATATTGCAGCTGCTCTCACTGTCAATAATTGCGGCAACGTGCATCCTGCACACATAAGAAAGTCTAAAACAAACCATTGCATTGATTTTGCTCCGCCTTCTCCATTTCAGAACTGATCACATGTTGTGGTGGAGAAGATATGTTGTCCAAACTCTTTGGTGCACACATTATGGCACGCTCAAGATCATCTTGTGATGGTGGACACCATTCACTTTTCGCATAATATACTGTCATGGTTAGTGGAACTCTCAATAAAGCAAGAGGCAGTGTCTAACCAAGTTCTTACTAGCAAAACAAAGATACCTGGAAGACGTGATTCAGCGATTATGAGGGTAAAAAATCAGTGCTTGTTCAGAAGTTGTATTTGGAGCTTGGAAGTAAAATATATGGTAGCAAGAAAAAGCAATAGTTAAGTTCAGCGTATGCAAAACTGAAAAGTAGTCCCAAACTGATCTATGTCACTGGCCTAAACCTGTCCTAGACCTATTGTCAGCACAAGGACACAAAAGGATGCAAACACTTCTGATTTTTTTTTCTTCACTTTCCTTTTTTTTGGATGCAGCTTTTTTTCCAGCACCAAATTGCCTTTTTCATTTTTTTTTTGTTTCAACACAGCGTGATGCAAGAGGACAAGTGCTAGCACTCAATAATAAACTATCTCTAGACAGATCACTATCCCTTTACTATTATAAATGCCAATTACACACGACAAGTTCAATGAAGCGGAAACTTTTACAGCAAAAACTATACACAATTTGTGATCCAACTGGAATCATGTCAAAAGGAGCTCTAGAACTCAAGATATGAAAATAACAAGCTTGTTGTGTTGGGCGGTGACGAGATTGAATTCAACCCAAACTTGACAGCACCAACGAACTCAACTCTAGAGACGAACAAAACACTAGACCAAGACACGAATAAACCAACGAACACAATGACACAACGAGGGACTAAAATTCAGAAAAGAATTCTGAAAAGTAAAATTGCAGCGGCACAAAGGATGATGGGAATACAGTGAATCACACAAATATTTTTGTAGGGCTGTTTTATGGATTTATAGGACAATAACAAAACTAATAAACTAGGATAGATGCGAACCTGAGAGAATACCTGAAGCTTTGATACCACTTGATGGGAACAGGTTCCCAATCTTCCTATAGGTTCTGATAATCAACGATTGGGCGGAGTCGCGACACAAATCGTTCTGGCTTCCGAACGGCATGTTCCGAACCCCGCAATCGCAGCACCACGTCTCCTCTGGTTATCACCCGCGTGAATACGGATGACCTCACCGAGAAGGCTAGTCTTTGCCTGCGAATCAAAAAACACAAGCAAGAACAAAGTAGAAAGCAACAAAATTGCAGATGAAGATAAAACTCACAAAGTTAGGGTTCACAAACCGATAAAACGGCGACGCTGTTTTAACAGGAAGAATCTAAGCAAAACCCAAACCCTAATGGTGGGGTGACGGCTGGATATAAAGGAATTGGGGACGTGCAAGTCCCCTGGACGTAACCCTAATGGACTCTTACTCGGTACAAGGCCAACCGGCTCAAAGTTGGTGTCGCAGCACCCTGTCAGATTCTGGACTGTCCAATATTTTAATGATTCCTATAGACTCTGGAGGTATTTGAATGTGGGACCAGTTCCATTGGAAAGATAATCTCGTCCTCTTTCCATGAAGTGGTAGATCACCTAAAATAGAGTCCGTATGCGACTTGGGCGTCTGTTTTAGTGCATGCTGTTCCTGGACTCCAAGTTAGATTCAAAGTCAACATTGATTGGGCCACTTGTTTCGAGGATTGCCATTGACTGCGGATGAATTAAGGTATGGACCAGTGGCATTGGAAAGATAATCTTCTCAGCTTTCCATGCGTATGTAGATTGTCTAAAACGGAGTCCGTATGCGACCTAGACGTCCGTTTTATTGAATACTGGTCCTAGATTCCGAGTTGGTTTCGAAGTTGATATAGATTGGTGCTCCACCTTGCATGTGACGCTCATGCTGACCTCCTCAGGAGGTGGCCAAGGGGGAGGACGTCCATGGGCTTCCTTTGGACGTTCTCCACTTGGTTGGGTCGTCCCTCCTCTTAGGCATGGATCCCAAGGAATATTAGATCCACGGGACATGATGAATGTCCAGCTCATGCATCCCCTTTCATCCTCCAAGATATTATTTCTACATTGCATGAGATACACAACTCATGATGTAGTATTGTTTGTTCAAATAGATATATTGTTGAATCAACATAAAACATATTCACCTTCAATTTATCACTATCGTACGTGGATCTGGTTATATCCGCGTGGATCATGTCCTCATCACTGTGGAGATGGGAGACTCGCTTCGCTAGCTCATCGCGATTGTTTGGCCTACGTTTGCTTTAGACTCATATTTAAACATTTGTCGAGTGCACACAAATAGTTACTTGATTAGATAAAGCATTCGTCGAGGTACAAGTGCAAAGCAGAGTGATGACAGGTCACCACTCCGCCTCGACTTAGCGGAGGATACTATGCCAAGAGAGCACCGATAGGCCGGCGCTTCCCTTGGGAAACCTCCGCCTCGCTCTCTTCCTTTCTAGAACTCTAAGGACTATAGCCTAAGAGTCTAAGCCTAATGCAGCAGCACAAGTGTAAAAGTGGAGTGAAGAGTTGATGCTAGAGAGTGAGGAAAGGGGTCCTCTTTATAAGTGGAGGTGCCTTGGGGGGTGAGTTTCCTTCCCTCCCTCTTTCTCTCTTTTCCCACCACCTAGAGTCGGTAGCCCCCGAGCCTCGTCAACATTGCCTTTGGTACGTCAATTGGAAGCTGCTTGTCAAAGTGGGGCCTGAGTGGCCTCACTGGCAGGTCGGGCGACCCCCAGGTCGGCCAACCTGTGGTGGGCTCCACTCAGGCCTGGCTTCTTCTAGGCTTCTCCTAGGTGGGTTTCAATCCCCTCTTCGTGGTGGGCTCTGATACTTGGCCTAGCACATGGATTATTTAATGCCTCATTGGATAATACTTTTCTTATCTTTTTCTCTCAAATATTATGGATAAACCACCTGCACAAATATTCACCAAAACTTGTGGAACTTGGTTAGTAAGAAACCTATTCCTAATTTTAGTGTATTGTTTTTATTATTTATGTAGAGACTTGACGGTCAAATATGACACTTAAGGCCTGTCAACAAACTCTGCCACACTTAGTCCTTCATTTGTCCCGAGGGAAGAAGAAAAACTTATCGTTATTAACTAGGTGATATGAAGCAAACATAAAGGTTATTCCAATCACAATACTTATACCAAGACCTGGATGTGTCTATCATATTAATTTGAGGTTGAAAAATGGAATAGTATTGATAAACCATACTATCTCTAAGCTAAGCAAGACTTGGGAATTGAAAGTATTTTTGAAAAGATTAAACAAGCAAATATTCCTCAAGTGATTCTCTCAATCGCTCAATATATGTATGTGTATAGATCCTTACCATGGTAAAGTATTGCCTTTATTCCTACTTTTCTTATGATGGGCATTTTGGTGGAGCTTGGTAGGGAAATAGAAGGCATACTTGCAACACATATATTGCTAAGTCCAAAACCGGATCCAAAGTCAGAAAGTAAATTACACAATCATGGTCATGTGGTGCACGTGTGATGGAATGGAAGTGAAAGTGGAATGAAACTCCTATTCACTATCCTCTCCTTTTATATATATATTTAGACGGAGAGATTTTCTTTCTCTCTCTCTTTTTTTTTTGAATACAGCGATGTCTCCTTTTTAATGATAGCATGGAGGGATATGAATGAAAATGTGAGGAATATTTATTTGGTGGATGGATGGGGAAAATGGAATTGCTATCTCCCAGTGTAGGAGTTTAACATATTTGTGGGATGCAAGTGGACATGACCATGGAAGTATAATAAACTCCTAAGAACAACTCCAACCACTCCTTAAATTAAGTTCCTAAACTAAAATTTAGGAAGTAATTAAAAAAATACCTCTTCAACCGTTCTTTATACTAGGTTTCTAAACTTGGCAACTTCCTAAACAAACCCTCTCACTTCCTACATTTAGAGACCAAATTGGAGCTCTCAAAAGATCGAAACAACTTCATATATGGGCTGGGACGAAGAAAATTGCATACGTGTCAAATATTTGACATAGATTTAACAACTCATATTGGGAGTTGTTGGAGTATATGAGTTTTTTTACTCCCAATACTTATTTATAAACTTGCTAAAGCAATCTTTTAGGAGTAAAATTTTAAAGATTGGTTGGAGATGCTCTAACAAAGGGGTCACAACAATTTGACAAAACTCAATGTGAAAGCAAGCAGCATATGAGTATAAAGTTTATTATGGATAATTATCATATGGCTCTGGTGAGAATTTATATCACTGAGGAATAAAGCAAGCCTTTTTTTAAAAAAATAACATCCCAAACTAGCTAAGCATATAGAGAATAGAGGTCATGTCATCATACTATATCACAGAAATCAACAACCTAATTAGCATGCTATCCTATAGTCATGAGCATTGGTATGTATGGAAGGAGTAAAATTTATGTAAGCCAATCATCCTAATTAATTGAGAGTGAGTAAGAAGTATATCCTTTTTAATTATTTTTGTTTTTATTTATTTGTGCTGATGAGGCAAACCAAGTGCAGTGAAGTGTAGCCGTGTGGTGCAGTGCATCGGTCGTCTCGTCCATGGGTTGCATCGTGAAGCGATGTGATCGTGTACATATGGAGGGCTCCCCCACACTTTTTGTGCACAAGGGTACTTCCTTCTAATCGAAACATACAAAGAAAAACACAAGTGGAAACAAAATGGGACTCTACCGGTATGATTGCCGGTGAGTCATGAGTTTAAAATAAAGTTACAGGCGCTACATGATGAATACTGAAGGAAATAAACCTAAATGACGAATTCTGAAAATAGACTAAGCGCCTGATTCCTAAATTACGCAGGGAAAGCTGTCTAAGGTGTAGCATTAAACTCCTTAGCTTTCCCCCCAGCCTCGAAAGCTCTCATAATCTTGGAGGTCAAACCCTTACGGCTCTCCTCCATGAAGTCCCTTAGCTCTGCCCTTTCAACGATCCCCTCAGCAACCAAGTCGCTGAGCCTCTGGTTCTCCAAGCGCAGCTCCTCCATTTGGACAGTGAGTTCAGCCATGGTCAGCTTTTTGGACTTCTCATCGCTGTCCTCGAAAAGTCCAAGCGGCCCCCGGATGGGTGGCGGTGATCGGTGCCTCCTAATCTTCCCAGGGGAAGACTTCACAGACTCCGACGGGTACACCTTGTGCAACAGGCTGATGTCCTTCCCCTTCCCTGGCCCTCGCGGACTAGTAATGGTGACCCTCCCATTGTGAGGGGAGGATGTCATGGGAGCCCGAGGAGCAGTAGTTGTACTAGAACGCCTCCCCGTCCTTCCTTGTGAGGGCGCCCAAGTACTTCTTGCCTGGGAGACGGGACGGACCAGTGCCATTGGTGGTCTTTTGATGCTGATCTTTCCAGTGGTCGGGCGCTGGTATGGGCTTGAGGAGCGAGCGTGCTGGCGTTTGGCCTTCAGGGGCGAGTCCGTGCGGAAGCGCGGGCACGACGCCGACGGGCTGCGTGGCTTGTCGACCTCCATTGGTGGAAGGGCCTTCAATGGTTCGACGACTGCAGGGATGTCGAGGCGGAAGGGCACAATCTCCTTGACCGGGGTAATCTCCCCGGAGAGGTTGAAGGTGGGCGAGGAGGTGGTGAGGGCAAGCCTAACGGCATCTTCTTTCCTGCCGCGCCCATTGTTTTTGGTGGAAATAGGGGTTCTAGTCGTGGAAAAACAGAGTGGACGCAAGGAAGACGAAAGAGGAAGGCAGGTGGCGGTGCACAAGAAAAAGGGGGAGGAACGGGGCTACCTAAGGGTCGGCCGACCCCTAGGGTCTCCCGATCCACTAAGGGCCCTACTGGGCCCCAATTTTTTCCAGCGCGGTCCTTGGGTGGAGGACTTCGGGAAATAATTATGGGCCCAAGCTTAACTGGACTATAAACATACGGGGAGAGGACTGATGTTAAAATTGATTAAACCGATCACATCTAGTTATCCCTTTATAATATTATCAGGCTCTAAAAAAATTTCAAGACGTTGACCATTAACTCTAAATAAGTTACCTCCTTCGTTCTAAAGTGTGATGGCTCCATGTGGAGAAGTGTGGACGACGGAGAATGGTCCATCCCATTTGCTCTTGAGCTTTTCATGTCCAAATAGCTTGACCCTTGAGTTGAATAGCAGCACCTTGTCTCCTACCGTGAATGTTTTTGTCTTGATTCTCTTGTTGTGCCACTTCTTTGTTCTTTCTTTGTAGATCTTGGCACTATAATAAGCTTTGTCCCTCCATTCTTCCAACTCTGACAATTGCATTTGCCTCTTTTTTCCTGCTTCGGGAAACTCCATATTCCAAGTTTTGATTGCCCAGTATGCCTTGTGTTCCAATTCCACCGGCAAGTGGCAAGTCTTCCCATAGACTAGCTGATAGGGAGACATTCCAATTGGGGTCTTGTATGCTGTCCTGCATGCCCAGAGTGCATCGGGAAGTTTGCTTTTCCATGCCTTCCCCATCTTACGAACGGTCTTTTGCAGAATATTCTTGGTTTGCTTGTTTGAAGTCTCAGCTTGACCGCTTGTTTGGGCATGGTATGGAGTTGCAATGTTCTGTATCGTCCCAAAATCTTGTAATAAGCTTCGGAAGGCCTTATTGAGGAAATGAGACCCTCCATCGCTTATTATCATCCTGGGTACTCCAAATCTTGGGAAGATGACTTCATGGAACATCTTCTTAGCATATTTGGAGTCGGCAGTCTTGCATGGCATGGCTTCCACCCATTTTGACACGTAGCCGACTGCCACTAGAATATAGTCAGCTTCTCCAGACCTTGGGAAGGGTCCCATAAAGTCTATTCCCCATACATCAAATGGCTCTACTTGCAAGTTATATGTCAGGGGCATTTCATCCCGAGCAGTGATTCGACCATGTTTTTGACAACTTGCACGTCTTCTCACAAAATCCTTGGCGTCTTCATACATGGTTGGCTAGTAAAATCCTGACTGCCAGATCTTGCCTTGTGTGCGAAAAGCACCATAGTGTCCTCCGTATGGCCCGACATGACACTTCTCAATGATCTGAGCAGCTTCTGTTGTTGGAAGGCATCTTCTGAGGAGTCCTTCTGCATAGACTCTATAGAGGTATGGATTGTTCCATAGGTGACATCGACTCTCATAGAGAAGCTTCTGCTTGTTTCTTCCTGGTGGTATATATCTTGTGACAATAAAATTCACAACATCTAAGTACCAAGGGGTGTTGTTTGTCACCTTGAGCAGCATGTTGTCGCGTAGGAAATCATTGATTGGTACTTCCTGCATGTTAGTGTACTGCATACGCGACAAATGATCTGCTATAGAATTCTCTACTCCTTTCTTATCTTTTATTTCTAGATCAAATTCTTGGAGTAGGAGAATCCAACTGATTAGACGAGGTTTAGCGTCCTTTTTAGTTAAGAGGTATTGGCTGCATGGTCAGTGTAGATTATGAACTTGGCGCCCACAAGGTAGGACCTAAACTTGTCTATAGGAAAGACTATGGTTAGGACTCCTTTTTCTGTAGTGGCATAATTAAGGTGGGCTCCTGTCAAGGTCTTGCTAGCATAGGCGATGGCATGGTGCTTGTTATCCTTGGTTTGCCCCAGGACTACTCCAACAGCATCATCACTAGCATCACAGATGATTTATATGGGCAGCTTCTAATCCGGTGGTTGGATAATTGAAGCTGTGATTAGTGCTTTCTTTAAGATTTCAAAAGCTTTGTGGCACTCATCGTTAAATTTGAAGGGTGTATCGTTAGCTAAGAGGGTAGTGAGGGGTCTGGCGATCTGGGAAAAATCCTTTATAAATCGCCTATAGAACCCTGCATGGCCTAGGAAGCTGCGGATTCCCTTCATGTTAATAGGAGGTGGAAGCCTTTCTATGACATCGATCTTGGCCTTATCCACCTCGATACCACGTTCAGACACTAGCTGTCCCAAAACGATTCCTTCTCAGACCATAACGTGACATTTCCCCCAGTTGAGCACTAGGTCCTTTTCTATACATCTTTCCAAGACCTTATCTAAGTTTCTTAAGACAATGATCAAAGGTTTTTCCGTAGACGGAGAAATCGTCCATGAAAACTTCCATGATATCTTCTATCATGTCTGAGAAAAGACATCATGCACCATTGGAGGCAGGTGCATTGCACAAGCTAAAGGGCATTCTACAGTAGGCATATGTTCCGTAAGGGCACGTGAACGTGGTCTTGTTTTGGTCATTAGGATGGATAGAAATTTGGTGAAAGCCAGAATATCCATCAAGGAAACAGAAGTAGGAATGGTTGGCTAACCGTTCCAACATCTCATCGATGAAAGGGAGCGGAATGTGGTCCTTCTTTGTTGCCTTGTTGAGTTTTCTGTATTCTATGCACATCCTCCATCCTATGATGGTTCGTTGCGGGATAAGCTCAGTTTTCTCATTCTCAACGACCATCATTCCTCCTTTCTTGGGTACAACTTGGACTGGACTGGACCCACTCACTGTACGGTACGAGATAAATAATCCCTGCGTGCAGGAGTTTCAAGACTTCCTTCTTTACCACTTCTCTCATTGCATTCTTTAGCCTTCGTTGGGTTTCTCGTGAAGGCGTGCAATCAGGCCCTACGGGGATGCGATGGGTGAAAAGAGCAGGATTGATCCCTTTAAGGTCTTGTAGGGTGTAGCCTAGTGCAGCGTGCCGTTTTTCCAAGGTTGAAATTAACCTAGCGGTTTGTTCTTCTGAGAGTTTGTCGCCAATGATTAAGGGGCTCTCAAGGTCGCCATTAAGGAAGACATATCGTAGGCCAGGAGGTAAAGTTTTGAGCTCAACAGGGGGTCGTGATGGTAGTTCATTTTTTGGTACCTCATAGGTTTTCCCATTTTCATCCTCTTCTTCTACGAATTGCTGGGCATCATGTTTAAGGATGGCTTCGGGCGATTCAAAAGGAAAGACCGCTATCACTTCTTCCGTTAAGTCTTCATACGGGAAAGGGTCCACTATGGCGTTTTTGGCTTGGCCAAGGGGTATACAGAAGGTTTCTTTCCCTAAGCTAACGTCGAGGAATCCTAAAGGTGAGATGTTGTCTACGAGTCTCTCAATAGGGACCCCTATCAAGAGATCAAAATCGTGGACATCAAACACATGAAGATGTGAGAGACCCGACCAATTTATATTCAAGTTTACCAAGTTGACTCGCGGCCCACGCATGGTGTGCGAGAACTCAACCCGATAAAAGAGAATATAGACCCGGCAGTCCCCCGACATGCTTCTCAAGCAATGCCCAAGATCCGAGCACGTCGGCAACGTCACATGTGATTCATCACAAAGGTCACATTAATTAATGACATTAATTTAAATTATTCTTACATAACAAGGTTCAACATAAGTCTTGAAACTAAAAGAAAATCAAAGAGCGGAAGCGATTCTAAGGAAGACGGTAGTCGCAGCGGTTGCAATGAGAAAACAGCAAAAGATTGCGATGCCCAGCCCACGAACATCGCACATCACGATCACTCGAAAGTCTTGACTACGCCTCGCCCTCGCCGGCATCGGCGGGGACAAAGTAGCCGAAGACCAACTCATCCTCACCTGCAAAAACTTAAACAACAAACGTTGAGTACGAAGGTACTCGCAAGTCTTACCCTGTGGTGGGAATTAGTTCCCGACTCCAAGGATAATGCAATGAGGTTTTAGCAAGGTAAAAAGGTATAGGAAATGGACTCCATTGCTTAAAGCAGAACTAAGCATATATGAATAAGCATAAAGTAAAAGGACTCTGCGGGCATGAACATCTAATAAACCCAACCCCGAGTATTATGTAACCATAAACCATGTATATGCCAACATCCATGTTCCATCCGAACCATGGATACCAATAACCATATTCCGACTCCATCAACATCATCCCAATTCCATCATGTTATGTGACAACTCTACGATATTATCCAAAGGACACTGAGCTTTGATCATAACCGAGACCGCGGCGGATTCGAACCGATTTTACACCCTGCAGGGGAGTCCAACTGTACCCACACGACTGAGGACCATGCGGCTCATGTAACCCGCTAAAGTTACACAAGGGGATACTCATGTCAACCTTTTTCACACTCGTGCCCACACGGTTGGAAAATCCACACGGTGCCGAGTACCACGGCCTCGCAGGCACACGTGAGTCCCTCGTCGAGTGTCACGGCCTCGCAGGCACCCATGACTCCCTCGTTCCACACACCGTGCAGTCATCGGCCAAACGTTGGTACGCAGTGAGATATTCAGCTTGTCTTACCATTATATCGGACATGTGGTATGAACGGAAAGTGCTCAGGCCAAGAATAACACGGCCGGTTCCTAGGTCAACCCAGACGGGGCCTACGGCACACAAGACCTCCATGTCTTGCTGCACTCCTATCCCACCGTCCAGATTTCAGCTTTTAACACTTTTCAACTTTTACCAACATATGAACTCGCCACAAGTCCATAAGTAACCAAGGTAAATCCTATACGTGCGAGTGGGACTTACCACTCGACTTCTACCGTGTTATCTAAGCATGGCTAAGCACTTCGTGACTCGAACGAAGCACTCTACTCAGGTTGACAAGGTGACGTATTCAATACCAAGGAGGGGTACATGCAACAATAATAGGTTTTCCCGACTTTATGACTATGCCCGACTTTATGCATTCCTATACGTAAGCATTCATATTAATCATTAAGTAAATTACTTAGGGTAGCAATATGAGGTGCTTGCCTTCAACAGCAGCGGTGTTGACTTCCTCAGCAGCTTGGTCAACCTCTGGTGCTTCTCCCGCAGTAGCACCCGCGTCACTCTCTGGCGGATCGTAAGCTATAAGGTAAAAACGCGACGGTATGAGATGCACGCCATGATGCCATGATGCACAAATGATGTGAGATGATGCAAAGAGGTAGCTACTGAGTTTATGAACACAATGCAAAAAGAACGAAGGCATTCGGAGTCCTACAGCTCAAGTTATGACCTAAACAGTTTTACCGATCCCGGTTACGGGTTTCCCGGTTTCCGGTTCCGATATCGGGTGGCACACGAATGTTGTTTTCGGAAAAAATCCCAAAACACATCACATGTACTGGCTTTACTAAGTGGCTTGGGTTGCTATGAGACTAAGTTTGAGTGGTTTTGACTCGCGTTAACAGGAACACGAGCCCTCCGATGGTCGTTGCCTGTTTACGACATCGGGAATACCGTAACGGTGCCGTAAAAGTCGTAACGACTTTTCCGGTGAAATTCAAGGTTAAGTTACAGACATGGGACCATTTTTAGTTTAAAGTAGGCTCTAAACTAAGACTTTTGGCTCTGGTTTGGGGTCAAGTTGAGCTTCTATGAATTTACTAAAAATCTAACAAGGCTCTGTTATCCAAACTTATAAAATCAGAAACATGCACTAAACCTTATGCAAAAATCATGAAACTTTACAGAGCTACTACTGAGAATCTAAACTAAAGTTTTTGTTAAAGGTCTTGGGCTTTTGGGTGACTTCCCTAATGTACTTAGACAGAGGTAACTAATCTAGGGTTTTGGGGATATTCACAGTGACATGCATGCACAAATGTTCATGAAAAATTCTGATAAAAATACAGGAGATGCATCATGCCAAGATAGAATTATGGTACAAAAATCAACCCTAGAGACATTCTGGAACTTCAATTAAAAATCAACAACAGAAATAATACATTGAATTTTTAAAGAAAATCCAGGGACAATTTTGAAAAAGTGCTTTAACAAAAATTAACTCATAAATCATGTATTCAAATAAAATTAGGTTTGGCATTTTTAGACCTTTCCATGATTTCCTACACACTATGCATCTTCTGGTTAATTAAAAGGAAAATAAGAAATTCAATGGAACAGTGTTTCAGAACAGGGGAGCGGCTGATGCGGTGGCTCCGGTTGGAATCTCGCCGGAGGAGGGGGGTTAGGAGGGGATTGAAAGGTCGTGGAGCATCACCTTGATCTAAGGAACTGATTTGATGAAGATTTGGGCCACGGGGAAAGGCGCAAGGTGGTTGGCGACGTGAGCCCTGAAGCTCTGTCAATGGCGGCCGACGGGTGGCGTGGGACGAACTTCCTCAACGGCGGTTATCTGTGGCCAATGGCTTATCAATTAGATGTACCATGGTGAGAGGAACATGCTGGCTGAAGGAATCGAAAAGCTGAGCTACCTCGGTGACGGAATTTGAAAAATGGTGGCCGCCGGCGCTGTTGTCGGCCGAGGAACAGGCGGCGGTGTTCTGGCGAAATTAGGGCACGGCTGACGAATTCGGTGTTCGGAGAGGTTCAGTGGGTCAAGGGGAACTTGATCGGCACGGTGGCAAGGCTAGGGAATGGCCGAGTCGAGCTGTCGACGGTGAGGGTGCTCAGGCGGCAATGGCGTGACGGCGCACAGGCTAGGGCAGAACAGAGAAAGAGAAGGGAAGGAAAGGAGAGCCTGAGCTTCGGTTTTGTACTTGAGGAGGAGGAGCCAAGGGAGGTAGAGAGAGCCGGGGTGCACGCGGATTGGTGAGAGGGGCGGTGGCCGGCAATTGGGCGTCGAGGCGGTGCTCTGCCGGAGGTGGTGGCGTGCGGCAGAGAGCAAGGCAGGGAAATGAAGGCGCGCCAGAGAGAGGGAGAGAGTGGAAGAGAGATGGAGCAATGAAGGAGAAGATCTTTGGACAAGATTCACCGATGGAGGATTGAAGACGCGCGCGAGGGATTGGCCGGGCGGTCGGCCGGCGGTTGGCTGCGGCAGCGAAGTGTCGGGCGGCACACTGTTCACGGTAAGCGTTTTGTCAAAATCGATTTTTCAATTCCTCCTTCCAGATTCAATTGAAAGACCTAGCTCCCGAGCTCAATAATTTCTGAACTTTTTTGTGTGTACTAAAGGAATTATTTGGAACAACTTTCATTATAGGAAGTTTGACTGAATCAGCTCCTAAAAGTCTGTGAATTTTCAACTTGCATCAAATTTGTTGGAATTTTAAAAGTGTTTAAACCTTCACCAAAAATTTTCATAAAATCTCCAAAATTCTATTTTAATGTGTAGTTAATTGTTATGCAAAAACATTGGGGTAGTTTTATTAAGAAAACAAAAGGCCTCTTGAAAGTCGATTAGGGTTTTGCGAAAACGGCGAAAACTCGAAACCCTGACCCAAATTCAAAACAGGAAAAAGGTTGAAGTCAAATGATTGAATTAGTGAGCTCAAATCAAAAGGACAAAAGATTGAACTTTTGGGATGTGACAGACCACCCCCCTTAAAAGAATCTCGTCCCGAGATTAAAGGTTAAGTAGGGTGGCGAAAGGATTATCAATGATAAGGAATGCTAAGAAGCGAATGTGAAGAAAACCACGAGGGGACTTACGGCTCTGTGAAAAGCTCCGGGTAGTCCTCCCGCATTTTATCCTCACGTTCCCACGTTGCTTCTTCTTCGGTGTGTCTGCTCCAATGCACTTTCACCATCGGGATTGCACGATTGCGCAATTTGCGTTCCGAACGCGCAAGGATGCGTAGAGGATACTCCACATAAGAGAGGTCGGGTTGGACCTCGACATGCTCCATGGAAATAGCCTCGGTCGGAACACGGAGACACTTCTTCAATTGAGAGATGTGGAAGACGTTGAAGACGTTACCAAGAGAGGATGGCAATTCTAGCTCATATGCCACGTTACCACGTCTTGCAAGGATTTTGAAGGGACCAATGTAGCGTGGGGCTAACTTCCCTTTCACCTGGAATCTTTTCGTGCCTCGGAGTGGTGAAACTTTAAGGTAAACATAATCTCCAACTTTGAAGAAAAGTTCTACCCGACGACGATCGGCGTAGCTCTTTTGGCGAGATTGAGCAACTCGGAGATGTTCCTGAATTTGGCGCACTTGAGCTTCAGCATCGCGAACCAAATCAGGACCGAAGAAAGGTCGTTCCCCGGATTCAGACCAATTCAACGGGGTTCTACAACTTCTTCCATAGAGTGCTTCAAATGGGGACATTTGGAGGCTAGCCTGGTAGCTATTGTTGTAAGAGAACTCCGCAAAAGGTAAGCAGAGCTCCCATCTCTTGCCATAGGTTAGCACACAAGCTCTCAACATGTCCTCAAGAATTTGATTGACGCGTTCGGTTTGTCCTCCCGTTTGCGGGTGGTAAGCCGAACTATGAATAAGCTGGGTGTCCAACGCTTGATGAAGGCTTTTCCAAAACCGAGAGACGAACTGGGTGCCTCGGTCTGAAATAATTGTCTTCGGAACACCATGAAGACACACAATGCGAGTGAGGTACAACTCTGCATATTCCTTGAAAGAATAGGTGGTCTTGACGGGAAGGAAATGTGCAGACTTTGTTAACCGGTCAACGATTACCCAGATGGAATCGTAACCACCCGAAGTTCTAGGCAAACCAACAATGAAATCCATGCCAATATCCTCCCATTTCCATGATGGAATAGGCAATGGTTGAAGTGTGCCTGCGGGTTTTAAGTGGATAGCTTTCACCCGCTGACATACGTCACATTTGGAGACGTACTGAGCAATTTCCCGCTTCATGCGAGTCCACCAGAATTTGGTCTTCAAGTCTTGATACATTTTCGTACTTCCTGGGTGTATGGACAGCAAGGAATCATGAGCTTCATTGAGAATTTTCATCTTCAGCTCATCAACTTTTGGCACCACAAGGCGTTTTCCAAACCATAACACGCCTTGCTCATCGAGAGAAAAACATCTGGCTTTACCCGATTTTATTTTCTCCCGGATACGAGCCATTCCTTTGTCATTTTTCTGGGCTTCCTTGATCTGATCCAAAAGTGTGGATTTTATTTCAAGGTTGGCAAAGAAACCTTCTTCCACCATTTGTAGACCAAGCTTCCGAAAATCCTCACATAGGGAGCGATTTCGGGTCTTTCCAATTAGGCAGTTGCAACGGCTTTTGCGACTCAACGCGTCAGCCACGACGTTAGCCTTTCCTGGGTGATAATGCACCTCTAGCTTGTAGTCTTTGATCAACTCAAGCCATCTTCTTTGCCTCATATTCAAATCAGCTTGGGTGAATATGTATTTGAGGCTCTTGTGATCGGTATAGATATTGCAAGTCTTGCCAAGGAGATAATGTCGCCAGATTTTCAAAGCATGGACAACGGCGGCAAGCTCAAGATCATGAGTAGGATAATTCTCCTCATGTGACCTCAATTGGCGAGAAGCATAAGCAATGACTCTCCCGTCTTGCATAAGCACACATCCGAGTCCAACGCGAGAGGCGTCGCAATAGACATCAAAGCTCTTGTGGATGTCGGGTTGCGCAAGAACGGGCGCGGTGGTAAGCAATGTCTTCAATGTCTGGAAAGCTTGCTCACAATGGGCGGACCAAAGGAATTTCTCTCCTTTGCACAGCAACCTGGTCATTGGCTTGGCAATCTTGGAGAAATCCTTGATAAACCGACGATAGTAACCCGCAAGTCCAAGGAAACTGCGGATTTCCTTCACATTGGTTGGTGGAGACCAATCAAGCACTTCTTGCACCTTGGTGGGATCTACGGCAACACCATTTTCAGAAATGACGTGCCCAAGAAAAGCAACTTCGTGCAGCCAGAATTCGCACTTGCTGAATTTGGCGTAAAGACGGTGTTCACGAAGCTTCCCGAGTACAATTCGGAGGTGAACAGCATGATCTGCTTCCGTCTTGGAGAACACAAGGATATCATCAATGAAGATCACCACACATACATCGAGTTCCTCCATGAAAATAGAGTTCATCAAGTACATGAAGTAGGCAGGGGCGTTTGTGAGACCAAAGGACATGACGAGGTACTCGTACAAGCCGTAACGAGTAGAAAAGGCAGTTTTTGGAATGTCCTCTTCTCTGATCTTTATTTGATGGTAGCCCAGCCTTAAATCAATCTTGGAGAAACAACGAGCGCCAGAAAGCTGATCGAAAAGGATATCGATCCGCGGAAGTGGATATTTGTTTTTGATGGTAACGGCGTTCAAGGGACGATAATCGACACACATGCGCAATGTGCCGTCTTTCTTCTTCACAAAGATAGCGGGACAACCCCAAGGAGAAGAACTTGGGCGAATAAAACCCTTGTCAAGGAGATCTTTCAACTGTTTCTTCATTTCAGCCAACTCCTCAGAAGACATCGGATACGGCCGTTTTGAAATAGGAGCCGTTCCTGGTTCGAGTTCGATGGCAAACTCAATAGCCCGGTCGGGCGGCATACCCGGCAAATCATCAGGGAAAACATCCGGATATTCGCACACAACAGGGATAGAGGAAAGCTCAGAACCAGTCGCACCTTTCAAAAGGTACAACCCTGAATTATCACCTTCGAGGTGTAGCGAAAAACGATCGCCGGTTGGGCCTTTCAGAGAAACAACTCTGGAAGCCACGTGGATAACGGCATCGTGAGAAATCATCCAATTCATCCCAAGAATGATATCTAACCCCTGAAGATCTAGGAGTAAGAGATTGGCTTGCAAGGTAACACCGCTGACTGGGGTCAACGATGTCGGAACCATGGAGTCTACGTGGATTTTGGCTCCGGGGGATTCTATGAGATAGGGTGTACGGGTAGGGAATATCTTTAAGTTATATTGTGTGGCATACTCTCGCCTAATAAAGGAATGTGATGCACCAGAATCAAAAAGAACTTTGGTAGGACGAGAGTCGACGGATAACGTACCAACGAGCACGTCGGCACCTTCAGGCACATCCGCGGCGGTCGTGTAGTTGACACGGCCACGCTTGGGAACTTGGGGCTTGTTGCCTTGCTGTGGTGGAGCAGCGACAGGTGGACGCGGTGGCTGGTTTGGAGCAGCAGCCCCCGCTCCACGCCTTGGATACGGACAGCCACGGGAAAGGTGACCGCGCTGGCCGCAATTGAAGCACGGACCAACGGCTTGATTTCCAGCTTGTCCCGTAGGTTGCCGAGGAGCTTGTCCAGCAGCAGGAGGAGCACGACGGACCATCCACATGGGCTGCGGTGGAGCTGAGCCCGTGCGAGGACGCTGTGGGTTCACATTCTGTGGCGGTAGGGCAGCACGCTTGCGGTTCTTGGCTGCAAGCTTGTTCATCTTGTCCTCGGCAACTATGGCACGATCCACGAGCTGGTTAAAGCTGCCGACCTCTGAAATGATGACAGACAGCTTGTCCTGCATCTCCTCAGAAAGGCCATTGTAGAAATAGCCCCTCTTGCTCGCATCGGTTGCCACTTCTGTGCGAGCGTACTGTGCAAGGTAGTTGAATTGGTGCACATACTCCATCACCGAACGGTTGCCTTGTTTGAGAGCAAGGAACTCCAACCTCTTGATCTCCATCACGCCATCCGGGATGTGGAAGGCACGGAAGGCGGTACGGAACTCTTGCCACGTGTAGCGGTGGTTGTCGGGCTGGGTGGCACGGTAGGTATCCCACCATGCACCGGCTTCATTCTGAAGCTGATGGGCAGCAAAAAGAACCTTCTGATGCTCTCCGCACCGGAGTAGATCGAGCTTCTGCTCAATGGTGCGAAGCCAATGGTCAGCGTCGAGGGGGTCCTTGGCCCGAGTGAAGATAGGCGGCTCGGTGCGGCGAAAGTCGGAGAAGTCATCTTCACGAGCGGCGTTACGCTCTGCGCCACGCTGAGTGATGCCCTCGGCGATGATACGAAGATACTCGGAGTGCTCCCGCCGATTGTGCTCGATCTGCATGAGCACTTCAGCCATGGTAGGGGCTGGTGGTGGCGGTGGTGGTGTGGTCTGGCGTCCTTGGCCTTCAGCAGCTCCGGAGGTTTCACCGGCCTCACGAGTGCGGCTTCGGGTATTCATCCTGTCGCCAAAACCACGGTTAGCGACCGGAAGAATAGACATCCAGACGATACGTTGCTACGACAACAAGGACGTGTCATAGACAGGGAAAAATACGGTTGCCGGGAATGCTATCGATGATAAGAAGGCAGCGATGGTTGCTACGAGATGACAGACATGGTGTACTGACCAACATACACCGATGTTCAGATAGGATGAGCTCACTAACTCGAACACGAAACTCAAAATAACGACGAAAGTTTTCAAAGTTGAACAAGTCGTTTCAAAGGCGAAACAAACTTGTCCCTTTTGTTGTTAAAAACCAGTCAACAAAAGATGACCAAAACCCAACTAGCAAATTGCAACTCAAAATCAAGCAAAGAGATGATCGATGCATGCAATGATATGCAAACATGCTCCGTACTAACGATTCTCACACGGATGCATAAACACTCTCCCCAAACACACAATACTACTGAAAATAAACACACAACGTCAACATGGGCGATTTTGAAGAGAAAGGGAGGCTTAGATAAAACACGCGCCCTAACACAAATGGGTGGCTGCCAAGACCCGCTAGACTACTCTAACGTCCCATCTATCAAGGAGGGCAGCAATGCAGGGTGCATTCCTAGTTCTAAAAACCAAAACAAGTTAAGAAAGGTGAGGACCTAAAATCAGCACTACTACTTCAACTTTTAGTTGGTTTAGTGATTTTAAGACACAACTACCCACCCCGTGTTGCTAATCAAAATTTTAGGGTGTATTTGTGAACCTTGGCTCTGATACCAGCGCCTGTGAGAGACCCGACCAATTTATATTCAAGTTTACCAAGTTGACTCGCGGCCCACGCATGGTGTGCGAGAACTCAACCCGATAAAAGAGAATATAGACCCGGCAGTCCCCCGACATGCTTCTCAAGCAATGTCCAAGATCCGAGCACGTCGGCAACGTCACATGTGATTCATCACAAAGGTCACATTAATTAATAACATTAATTTAAATTATTCTTACATAACAAGGTTCAACATAAGTCTTGAAACTAAAAGAAAATCAAAGAGCGGAAGCGATTCTAAGGAAGACGGTAGTCGCAGCGGTTGCAATGAGAAAACAGCAAAAGATTGCGATGCCCAGCCCACGAACATCACACATCACGATCACTCGAAAGTCTTGACTACGCCTCGCCCTCGCCGGCATCGGCGGGGACAAAGTAGCCGAAGACCAACTCATCCTCACCTGCAAAAACTTAAACAACAAACGTTGAGTACGAAGGTACTCGCAAGTCTTACCCTGTGGTGGGAATTAGTTCCCGACTCCAAGGATAATGCAATGAGGTTTTAGCAAGGTAAAAAGGTATAGGAAATGGACTCCATTGCTTAAAGCAGAACTAAGCATATATGAATAAGCATAAAGTAAAAGGACTCTGCGGGCATGAACATCTAATAAACCCAACCCCGAGTATTATGTAACCATAAACCATGTATATGCCAACATCCATGTTCCATCCGAACCATGGATACCAATAACCATATTCCGACTCCATCAACATCATCCCAATTCCATCATGTTATGTGACAACTCTACGATATTATCCAAAGGACACTGAGCTTTGATCATAACCGAGACCGCGGCGGATTCGAACCGATTTTACACCCTGCAGGGGAGTCCAACTGTACCCACACGACTGAGGACCATGCGGCTCATGTAACCCGCTAAAGTTACACAAGGGGATACTCATGTCAACCTTTTTCACACTCGTGCCCACACGGTTGGAAAATCCACACGGTGCCGAGTACCACGGCCTCGCAGGCACACGTGAGTCCCTCGTCGAGTGTCACGGCCTCGCAGGCACCCATGACTCCCTCGTTCCACACACCGTGCAGTCATCGGCCAAACGTTGGTACGCAGTGAGATATTCAGCTTGTCTTACCATTATATCGGACATGTGGTATGAACGGAAAGTGCTCAGGCCAAGAATAACACGGCCGGTTCCTAGGTCAACCCAGACGGGGCCTACGGCACACAAGACCTCCATGTCTTGCTGCACTCCTATCCCACCGTCCAGATTTCAGCTTTTAACACTTTTCAACTTTTACCAACATATGAACTCGCCACAAGTCCATAAGTAACCAAGGTAAATCCTATACGTGCGAGTGGGACTTACCACTCGACTTCTACCGTGTTATCTAAGCATGGCTAAGCACTTCGTGACTCGAACGAAGCACTCTACTCAGGTTGACAAGGTGACGTATTCAATACCAAGGAGGGGTACATGCAACAATAATAGGTTTTCCCGACTTTATGACTATGCCCGACTTTATGCATTCCTATACGTAAGCATTCATATTAATCATTAAGTAAATTACTTAGGGTAGCAATATGAGGTGCTTGCCTTCAACAGCAGCGGTGTTGACTTCCTCAGCAGCTTGGTCAACCTCTGGTGCTTCTCCCGCAGTAGCACCCGCGTCACTCTCTGGCGGATCGTAAGCTATAAGGTAAAAACGCGACGGTATGAGATGCACGCCATGATGCCATGATGCACAAATGATGTGAGATGATGCAAAGAGGTAGCTACTGAGTTTATGAACACAATGCAAAAAGAACGAAGGCATTCGGAGTCCTACAGCTCAAGTTATGACCTAAACAGTTTTACCGATCCCGGTTACGGGTTTCCCGGTTTCCGGTTCCGATATCGGGTGGCACACGAATGTTGTTTTCGGAAAAAATCCCAAAACACATCACATGTACTGGCTTTACTAAGTGGCTTGGGTTGCTATGAGACTAAGTTTGAGTGGTTTTGACTCGCGTTAACAGGAACACGAGCCCTCCGATGGTCGTTGCCTGTTTACGACATCGGGAATACCGTAACGGTGCCGTAAAAGTCGTAACGACTTTTCCGGTGAAATTCAAGGTTAAGTTACAGACATGGGACCATTTTTAGTTTAAAGTAGGCTCTAAACTAAGACTTTTGGCTCTGGTTTGGGGTCAAGTTGAGCTTCTATGAATTTACTAAAAATCTAACAAGGCTCTGTTATCCAAACTTATAAAATCAGAAACATGCACTAAACCTTATGCAAAAATCATGAAACTTTACAGAGCTACTACTGAGAATCTAAACTAAAGTTTTTGTTAAAGGTCTTGGGCTTTTGGGTGACTTCCCTAATGTACTTAGACAGAGGTAACTAATCTAGGGTTTTGGGGATATTCACAGTGACATGCATGCACAAATGTTCATGAAAAATTCTGATAAAAATACAGGAGATGCATCATGCCAAGATAGAATTATGGTACAAAAATCAACCCTAGAGACATTCTGGAACTTCAATTAAAAATCAACAACAGAAATAATACATTGAATTTTTAAAGAAAATCCAGGGACAATTTTGAAAAAGTGCTTTAACAAAAATTAACTCATAAATCATGTATTCAAATAAAATTAGGTTTGGCATTTTTAGACCTTTCCATGATTTCCTACACACTATGCATCTTCTGGTTAATTAAAAGGAAAATAAGAAATTCAATGGAACAGTGTTTCAGAACAGGGGAGCGGCTGATGCGGTGGCTCCGGTTGGAATCTCGCCGGAGGAGGGGGGTTAGGAGGGGATTGAAAGGTCGTGGAGCATCACCTTGATCTAAGGAACTGATTTGATGAAGATTTGGGCCACGGGGAAAGGCGCAAGGTGGTTGGCGACGTGAGCCCTGAAGCTCTGTCAATGGCGGCCGACGGGTGGCGTGGGACGAACTTCCTCAACGGCGGTTATCTGTGGCCAATGGCTTATCAATTAGATGTACCATGGTGAGAGGAACACGCTGGCTGAAGGAATCGAAAAGCTGAGCTACCTCGGTGACGGAATTTGAAAAATGGTGGCCGCCGGCGCTGTTGTCGGCCGAGGAACAGGCGGCGGTGTTCTGGCGAAATTAGGGCACGGCTGACGAATTCGGTGTTCGGAGAGGTTCAGTGGGTCAAGGGGAACTTGATCGGCACGGTGGCAAGGCTAGGGAATGGCCGAGTCGAGCTGTCGACGGTGAGGGTGCTCGGGCGGCAATGGCGTGACGGCGCACAGGCTAGGGCAGAACAGAGAAAGAGAAGGGAAGGAAAGGAGAGCCTGAGCTTCGGTTTTGTACTTGAGGAGGAGGAGCCAAGGGAGGTAGAGAGAGCCGGGGTGCACGCGGATTGGTGAGAGGGGCGGTGGCCGGCAATTGGGCGTCGAGGCGGTGCTCTGCCGGAGGTGGTGGCGTGCGGCAGAGAGCAAGGCAGGGAAATGAAGGCGCGCCAGAGAGAGGGAGAGAGTGGAAGAGAGATGGAGCAATGAAGGAGAAGATCTTTGGACAAGATTCACCGATGGAGGATTGAAGACGCGCGCGAGGGATTGGCCGGGCGGTCGGCCGGCGGTTGGCTGCGGCAGCGAAGTGTCGGGCGGCACACTGTTCACGGTAAGCGTTTTGTCAAAATCGATTTTTCAATTCCTCCTTCCAGATTCAATTGAAAGACCTAGCTCCCGAGCTCAATAATTTCTGAAATTTTTTGTGTGTACTAAAGGAATTATTTGGAACAACTTTCATTATAGGAAGTTTGACTGAATCAGCTCCTAAAAGTCTGTGAATTTTCAACTTGCATCAAATTTGTTGGAATTTTAAAAGTGTTTAAACCTTCACCAAAAATTTTCATAAAATCTCCAAAATTCTATTTTAATGTGTAGTTAATTGTTATGCAAAAACATTGGGGTAGTTTTATTAAGAAAACAAAAGGCCTCTTGAAAGTCGATTAGGGTTTTGCGAAAACGGCGAAAACTCGAAACCCTGACCCAAATTCAAAACAGGAAAAAGGTTGAAGTCAAATGATTGAATTAGTGAGCTCAAATCAAAAGGACAAAAGATTGAACTTTTGGGATGTGACAGAAGATCAAGGATAACTTTGGTGTCAGAGGTCAACACGTTTATGTGTTGCAAGATCCCACAGCCTTCAATTATCGGTCCTGAGGGACTCTTAAAGGCTTTTGTGGTTGGAGCTACGGGGACATCGTTTAAAAGATCGAGGCACAAATTCCCTGAGACGATGTTCGCTCCGACTGTGGGATAGTAAAGAGCTTCCATATTGACTCCTCTGATTCTACAGCGGATACTGGTCGGAGAGGAAGAAATCCGAAGAATTTCAGAAGATGCTTCTGTCTCGTTTAACCATTCATCGCTAAGAATGGATGTCAGCCTTTTAACCATCTCCTTATGAATTTTTATTTTTGCCGGTCCAGGAGGAGAGGGCTGGATGGGTGGTCGCTTTCGATAGGCGTAACTCGAGGTGTTTTCCAAATCTTTAAAAAGTCCATCCTCAATTAGGGAAGGAAAGTCTTCAGGTTGAATTTCTTCTTCCTGAATATTCCTGGGTTCGGGGAGAGGCTTAGGTGTTGGATCTTGGGATATGAGTTGGGATTCAACGTCTAAAAGCCCTTTATTGCTCGCCTTGACGTCTTCCGTAGGTGTACTCAAGCCATCGACGAAGGAAGTATTTTCTTGGATGCGCTCCAGGATAATTTTGGCTTCAGACAGTGTCTTGTGTAAGAAGGAACCTTTCGAGGCAAGGTCGAGATACAGGGCCGATACTTTATTCAGCCCCAGAGCAAAGTGTAGGAGTAACACTGCATCGGGCAGGAGTAAGTCTGGTCTGGACTGGGTAAGCATAAAAAATAGGACCAGCCTGCGCATGTGGATTCTCTCATATTTTTGAAAGTCGAGAATTTCCCTTCACAGAGAGGTGACTCGGGGTAATGGAAAAAAGGCGAGACAACATTTGTTCCTCAGCTCTTCCCATTCCCCTTTTACACTTCCTACGGTATGCGTGTACCATTGCTCGCTCTCTGAACAAGAGAGAACGGAAACAGTTTCCACTTAAGATTTTCTTGCGTCATGCCTTGAATGACTAGACATGAACACAATTGTTCAAACTCTCACAAATGATTATATGGAATCTTGCTATCTAGGTAGAGAAGGATTGCTCCCATACCATGCCAATAAAAGCCCGGTGAAGTTCGTAGCGAGTTGTTTCAATAGGTCAAAAAGAACTTGGTGGCTCGTAGAACTCGCCTCGTGGAGTAGAGTAACCGCAAGTGGTTGCTCCATGACGGGTAGAAGGGGTGAGGAGTAAAAAGATAAAAGAAAAGATACAAGGACTTGGGTTCGCAGATAACTCAGCAACCACTCCCCGACAACAGCGTCAGAAATGCTTGTTGGTATTTCTTACAATCATAGATAAATCCGCAAGCGCACGGAGTACCGCTGTCGCACTTCACCCTAGAGTATTTCAAGGGATCGTAATTTCCACAGGGAACGTGTTTAGGCTAACTACTAGTCAAGTCCAGGGAACAACCTCACTAAAAAGTGGGCAAAGGATAGAGAGGCAACTTAAGAGATAAATCCTAATCTAAGCGAGAAGGTTTATTCTATCCTCGCTTACTTCGGCCTCTGATTTACTCCTAATCCAGGGAAAAGACTCCGGTAATTATAAAGCCTACTTATGTATCCGAACGTGGAGGATTACAAAGGACGGACAAGACTCTCACTTCAAGCCACCTACCTCTAGCTCCGGGGGATCCACACCACTCACAGGCAATATTATATCTAGACACCACGTCTACACGGACTATTACTACGTTAACCTTGCGCAGCGATCTAGCCCGTAATTAAGTTAAAGCATATACTAAGTAGTATACGGTGAACTAGCTAGCAAAGAATAAACACTACTTACCAGACTAAGACAATATACTCATAAAGTGTGCATGAATACTTACTTGATAAAATAAAGCATTCGTCGAGGAAAGTGCGAAGCAGAGTGATGATAGGCCACCACTCCGACTTGACTTAGTGGAGGATCCTATGCGAAGAGAGCACCGACAGGCCGACGCTTTCCTTGGAGAACCTCCGCCTCGCTCTCTTCCTTTTTAGAACTCTAAGAATTAGAGACTAAGAGCCTAAGCCTCTAATGCAGCAGCATAAGTGTAAAAGTGGAGTGAAGAGTTGATGCTAGAGAGTGAGGAGCAGGGTCCTATCTATAGGTGGAGGTGCCTTTGGGGGTGAGTTTCCTTCCCTCTCTCTTTCTCTCTTTTTCCGCCACCTGGTGTCGATAACCCCCGAGCCTGGTCAACACCGCCTTTGGTATGTCGATTGGAAGCTGCCTCCCAAAGTGGGGCATGAGTGGCCCCACTGGCAGGTCGGGCGATGCCCCAGGTCGGCCGACCTGTGGTGGGCCCTACTCAGGCCTGGCTTCTTCTGGGCTTCTCCTGAGTGGGTTTCAATCCCTTCTCTGTGGTGGGCTTTGGTATTTCCTTAGATTTTGTATGTTGAATAGCCCATGGATCCTTTTATGCCTCATTGGATAATACTTTTCTTATCTTTTCTCTCAATAATTCTGAATAAATCACCTGCATATAAATATTCACCAAAACTTGTAGAACTTGGTTAGTAATAAACCTGTTCCTAATTTTAGTGTATTCTTTTTGATTATTTATGTAGAGATTTGACGGTCAAATATGACACTTAAGGACCGTCAACACCCGGCGGTGCCATACCAAACAAACCAGTCTGTCCAGATTCCCTAATCTCCATGTTGCTAAAATATCCCCGTGAATTAGTTTAAATTAGTCAAAATTATTATACAAGGACCCCCAGTACCACCCATACAGCACTAGCGTGTCTACCCTCACAGCCCAAGAACTCCAACAATGGCGACAGGGAATATTGAGGAAATACTAGAAAACCATAACATGGGATTCAATTTAGACCAGCATGCATGAAAAGTAAACTAATGTCCTTAATTAGGAACAACATGTTCAAGGGCACTTGCCTTCCTGAAATTGCTGCATAGACGCTTCAAAGTCTTGGTTCTGGAGATCGAATATCGACTCTTGAGCAGGTTCTGTCCGCGTAACAGTACCGACAAGAAAGTAATAAACATACTAAGCAAACAGACCCAAAACAATAGTAACACGGTGTAAACAACCATATTGACAGAAAGCATACGTTCTAACGATCGCGTGCGCATGAGTACGACATCAAACGGATCACGTATGAAAAAGTAATAACAGATTCAAGTTGCAGGGATTTTTTCTAGAAATCTGCCATTATATACAAGATTGATTTTACTTTAAACAGGCTACACAATTATATTACATCATGGACCACCTTCAATGGGATTTTCACCGACAGATTTCGTCAGCCACTCTCGACCATTATTGCTATGTCAAATATTCATTGATGTTGGTATAATTATCTGGTGAGCCTCGTTGTCTAGCGTAACATATCACTCTCAGTTATCCTTATCGTTGTATGGTATATCTTAGATTTGTTTGGTTGTTTGTTCGTCAGTAGCATACGCAAATAACCACTCAAGTTTCGGAACGACGACCTTCAAGACCAAGAATTATGATCAACGAGCAACAACATGTATTGAGACAAGTGTCCTTGATCATCTTGCACCTATTCTTTTTTATCTCAGAAATTGATTGCATTTTCAAGTCAATATGCTGGAACTCCTATGATATGGTTTACTAGAATTATTTGATTATCCTTGTCGCCTGAAACTTGGTTATAAATTGGATAGATCTTGCTTAGTTTGTTGTGGTAATTGGGATAGGCTTATGCTTATGGTAATTAACATCGGTGCATATATTATTGGATGGTGGTTACAGATGAGATGGTTTGGATGATGATGATGTAATGGAAGGGATCTAAGCAAGTGAGAACTATAGTGGGTGCTGTTGGCACGAATTGGGTTTGATGGAATGCTTGCTTAGGCCCTAAGGAATCAATCGGGGAGCGGCCACCCAGGACAACAGTGTCATCACAAGACTGAAAGTGGATAAGCTTAGCTGATTAATTAGGTGTTCTTTCAATATCATGCAAGTAAATGACGGACCGGGAAATAGAAGCTAATGAGCTATTTTTATATCTGGACGGTGCAATAGGGGGGTGTTGGTATTTCTTACGATCACAGATAAATCCGCAAGCGTACGGAGTACCACTGTAGCACTTCACCCTAGAGTATTCCATGGTATCGTAATTCCACGGGGAACGTGTGTGGGCTAACTACTAGTCAAGTCCAAGGAACAACCTCACTAAAAAGTGGGCAAAGGATAGAGAGGCAACTTAAAAGATAAATCCTAATCTAAGCAATAAGGTTTATTCTATCCTCGCTTACTTCGGCCTACGGTTTACTCCCAATCTAGGAAAAAGATTCCGGTAACTGTATGTCGCAAACCCGTCCGATAAAATCTTACGGTTGCTCATCCAGGATCAATTGGGGTGTCACTTGACGAAGCAGGCGACCATACAGTACATTAATTAATGAGAACACACAAATCATGATTAAAGGGTACATTAATTCTTAATGTTACATCATTGGTTCAGAAATTTAAAGTACGGAAGCGTAGTTTTGAAAACGAAATGCGAGGCAGCTGAAACTAAATATTTAACAACTCGACGATACAATTAAGCACCTCAGCCCTATGGTGCTTAATCCTCTAGTGTTGCGCCTATACTAAACAAGCAAGATTTCAGCACAACAAGTTTAGGGACTAAGCCAGCAATTTCTTCACATTCCTACTTATTATATCGCTGCGATAGAAAGGAACAAATGGTACTCTTAATCACGAGGGCGGCAATTATAATTGATTTACATCCTGCAGGAGGAACCCGAATGACACCATATGCGTACACTCAATGAGTCACACGCGGCTACCTTTCGCAACATCATGACAGAGTTGGCCCAACATCCATCTCTCCAACGACATGGTCCTCTAGACGATGCCCTGCATCCCTGTACGGCCCCAAGCCTTTCCCACTAGCACAAGCCCAAGAAACAAAAATGCAAATTCATCCACCATGACGGTCCATTCACCCGGAAAAGAGATAGCTAATCGTCCAACAAAGCACAATGAGCTAACATCGGTTTTCTGAGTCCCATTTACCAGTATGCATTCGGTACACAACTCAAACTTGACCAATGCAACCGCACCCGATAAAGTTTCAGTTTTAATCAAATGTTAACTCACATTCCTCGAATTTCCTTCTTGGATCAAACATGAGTAGTCTCCATACTACTCATATTCTACCGTTTTCCTACCCTTAATGCATAGCATTCTATCACGATGGCTCTAGCAAAGACAACCATAGGAATTCCTATCAAGTCATGCAACTAGGTTTCACGGCAATTTCCTCGAAACTTAATGCACAAGCAATTTCTACACACATAGTGATAAAAATAAATCTTGTAAAACATAGGTGTGCACCGGGGCTTGCCTTGGTCTGTGGAGTGGTCAGCACACTCAAGAGAAGAGTTAGTTTCTGCGGGTGCCTCCTCCGATGTCACGTTCTCCGCCGGAATTTCGGGGTCGGTCCCTATATGAGGAAAATGCAATGTAAACGGTGATTGTCAAGACCTAGAAAAATAAATGGTTATCCTTACATTAGCATGATGTGGGTGAAAAAGAATGCTCAGGACATTTTTAGTGTTGTTAATTTTTACTAGCTTAGTTTGAAGTATTCTCTTCATAAAGATTAATGGGTGATTTAATCATTAATTAAAGTGGATGCAAGCAAAAATATAAATTTCTCAATTTCAGAAGGTTTCGGTACAATGGAACTTTTTCTGCAAAGGAAACATGAGCTCTGGAACATTGTACCAAGTTTGGTGACTTTACCTTTAAAATTTAAAAAGATATTAGTGAATGAATTTATATATAGATTTCAAGCAGAATTACATGAAACACAGAGTTACACATATCAAAATAATTTGTAAATTTTTGTAGTGTCAATTTGTGCTAGAAGAGGCCCACTGACCAAAAATCAAGATTTTAGGTGATTAGATTAGCCATAAAAATTCTATGACAGTTTTACTTATAAGAATTATTGTGCCCAAACATTTTGTTAACATAAAGAGGTGTTCTAACCAAAAGGAATCCAACAATTTTTAGTTTACATTTTTTGGAGCAATATTCGATTTTTGGTAGATTTTACAAGTTCTAGGGAATTTCTGGTAAAGGAATAATATTGAAAACCGAGCGGGCTCCACATGGCAGTGGTACAAAACAGGGGAGGCGGCGCACAGGCGGCGCTCGACGGCGATTCTCGCTGGAGAGACGTCAGCGGCGACAACCACGGGGCGCGTTGCGCTCAGTGAGACTCGTGGAGCAAAATTGGCCAAGATGGGGGTGGCAGAGCTCACCGGAGCTTGGTCGCCACGGTCGACGGTGAAGACAACGGCGGCGATCGGCGTTCGGTTTGTCCGATGGGCGGGGAGGTCAACGGAGAGTGGCGGGAGCTTTGTGGAGGTCGGCGGGGCTACCTGGCAAGGTTAGGGGTCGGGGAAATGGCCGGAGGTGGGTCGGCATCTGGGAGGTGGCGGTGCAGTGGAGCTCTGGCGGCGGCGTAGCCGTTCCGGCGTCCCTGGTCCACGGCGCACGATGAGGTCAAGGAAAACGGAGAGAGCATGATGACGGGGTTTCACCAGCAAGAGGAATCGACCCAAAACTCACCAGCGGCGAGCCAGTCGGCGACGGTGATGGAGACCGCGGCGACGCTCCGAGAATGACGCGGCCCCGCCCAGAAAACCTCGTCTCGGGACGGACCCGGTCAGTCGTTGAGCCAGGATCCTGTTGGGCAACACTCGACGAAGCGAGCGTACACACGATACAACACAGGCAGGAATAAACAGCAATAGTTTTACAAGGAGAGGGAATTTAGTATAACATTCATTCATAAATTTGAAGTTGGATCTTACATTGATTCAGAGTACGTACAAGTTTTGAAACAAAAACAACGGAAGACTTGAACGATTACAAACTCCGACACTCGGACTTAAGCAAAAGCACGCGCCGTGCCCAAGGGCGTCAGGCTACTAGCCACTTCAAGGTTCGCTGCGACGACTTGCATAACTCCCACTGGAGTGTAACGTCCCGGCTCCTCGAGGCCGGACCCACTTACATCAGGTAGCTTTTTATAGGACGTAGGCTGGTCTCACAGACCAACACAAGTCTTTTCTGCGCACATTTTATACTCACCCGTACGCACCCGAGAATAACTTCCCGGTCGGTCACCCATCCTGCAATTGCTCCAGGCCAAGCACGCTTAACCTTGGAGGTTTTCGGAACTTAGGCTACCAGAAAAGAAGTTGCAACTTGTTGATATGAGTATCCTATTAATCCTATTAAGCCCTGGATCGGGTGTCACATGGAGGTTCCCAAACTCGGGGAGAGGCTCCTCCCAATGGAAGCTACCTGCTTGGTCCTGCATGTCGGCACCTAAAAACCACATATCGCTAACGCGTGAGCTTCTAAGAAGCTCAACAAGACTTACCCGTCAACGTGGCTGACTACAGCCGACTCCTAGACATGCTGGCTGACTCGGGTGGGTTTACTTGCAAAAAGGACTTGCAAGCCTATACTACTCTTATTAAATTTTAGCACTAGATTAAGTGATTAGAAAAATAAAAATTTAGTTCGCACTGGGCTAAGCAGACATAACAGAAGCAACAATAGCAATAGTAATAATCATGATTCATTCTCATTATGTCTCAACCTATTTACTAGAATGTGACAGAGAGTTCAAGTAAGCTCATAGCTGAGAGCGACAGCGGTTCGAACCGATTTTTATACCTCTGCAAGGTTAACCTGATCGTACGACAAGTGCGTGTCCCAGACTCGCACGTGGCAACCGTTCGCACCAGCTCCTGCAACGTCAATTTCAGCCTACGCATGCCTTAGGAGCGCCGCATCCCACCAGACAACACGTCCCAGACGGTTTCTGTGGAGTTCCCACGCTGCCCGTCCCAGATCTCCTCCTAATCAGACACCGTAGGGCAGGTTCGACGTTGCAATCACTAGGCTACGTTGGTTTACTGGGGCCCATATCACCCAGCATACGATCAGTCCATTCAATACTTGCCCAGCTGTGCCACACGGACCAGACTACGGTCACCCTGGTCCCGGACAAGTCGTCGACCTACTTGTACCCAGTCTGACCCTCAATCTTATATCTTTTTTACTCATTGAAAATCGTGAGGCACATCACATAAAATAGTTTCATTCAATATCCTACTACTCACGAGCAGCGTCCCTCTGCCCGACTTCTACCGGCAATTATCTGCTAAGCATAGCATACTAAGGGTATCTGTACAGCTACCGTCAGGGTTTCCTATGGGAAACAATGCAACTATGGTTTCAATCAACTCCTAGCACCTAATGCACAAACAAGGACACACTGAGTTATAAGAGTAAAACTTTAAACAACGGTTGTGCACCGGGGCTTGCCTGGTTCTCCGGAGCTGTGGTTGACCTCTTCTGTGGAAATCGACGAACCCGGATCTGCAGCTACCTCGTGCGCTTCAGAATCTACATGATGTAGTATGATTATGATAAGTTCAATGAAAAAGAAACTTATTGTTTTTACCAATAGTAATCTAGGATTTCGATCGGCGACGCCTAAAATTAGGCTTAACCCTAATTACTCGACGCCGTCGATTAAATTCAATTCTTAAGTGTTGAATGAGGCTCAAAGAAATCTATTCAACTCTCATGAGGTGAGTTTTAGTTGGCATGTTCCACAACTTCAACCTTAGTTACGGTTAACTCGACATTTTACATGAGTTAATAATTATTACTAGGGTTAAAATGAAAATTTTAATTCTTCCTCAAGATTATTTTTAGTTGATAGCACTCCTGGAAATAAGCATTTTGAGCTTCGAGTGGGGCCTAGATGAATCTTCTAGATTTTATAAAAATTCATCAAAGCTCCTATTTTTAAATATTATAAAATCAGAAAGCACTAGTAAACCTTAGAATAAAATTATGAAATTTTATGTGGGCATTCTTGAGCACCAAATATAAAACTTTGCTTTTGGGTCCAACCTTTTGAATGAATTTTATAATGTACTTTAGAAAATAGTATTTTAACTAGGCAGATTGAAGTACTTTAAAAGGGTTAGATGCCATTTCGTGGTCCTAAAATCTTCATAAAATTCCAGGGGGTGTGTGTGGCCATGGTGTATTTGTGGATCAAAGATCAGCCCTAGGGTTGCTCTAGAATGCAAATTAAAATTCAAAAGCAGAATAGAGTGTTCTAATTAATTCTGCAAATTTTTGTACAATTCCTAAAAGTGCTTTAACAGAAAATTAGTTCAGTGTTCAAGGATTCGAATAAAATTAGGTTTGGCATTTTTAGATTTTTCCATGATTTGCTACACACCTAACAATCTCTAGCTAATTAAAAGAATTAGAAAAATCAATGGAATAGTAGACTGAAAACAGAGGACAACGGCAGCGGCGGTTGCTCCGGTGAGCTCCTCACCGGAGAAGAGGGCTAGGGCAAGAACCAAGGTGTCGTGGAGCTTCACCTCGACTCACTGCACTGATTTGTGGAGGATGGAGGCCACGGTGAAGAGTGAAACAGGGTCGGCGACGTGGACGTCGAGGTGGCGACAATGGCGGCCGACGGGGTGGCACACGGCGTTCTTCGTCGATGACGGTCACCTGTGGCCGGAATCATGTCAAAGGGTTGCGCAAGGATGAGAGCTAACAGCCAGCAAGAGTAATTGGAGAATCGTTGTACCGTCGCGAGGAATTTCACGGAATTGTGGCCGCCGGCGTTGCTCTTCGACCGAGGGGAAGGCGGCGGCGTTCCGGCGAAACCAATGCACCGCCGGCGGGCTTGGTGGTCAGAGAGCTTCAGGGGATGGAGAGGAGTCCCTCGGGCACGGTGGTGGGGTTTGGAGACGGCCGGCGTGAGCTGTCGACTTGGAGGTGGAGGGCGGCGGCAATGGTGGCGGCGCTCTGAGCAGGGAGGAGGGGGGGTCTCGCGCGGGTGAAGGAAAAAGGAGGAGTGAGGGGGGGGCACCACTTTAAAGGGGGCTCGCGTAGGGGCTAGAGGGGCAAGAGGAGTATGGCCGGCATGGCCGGCCATGCCGGGCGGCGCTCGGGCGGCGCGCGTCGGGGAAAAAAAGGGGGGGAGGGCGGCAGAGAGAGAGAGTGAGTGAGGAAGTGCTGCGGGAGAGGGAGGAGGAAAGAACGGGAGAGAGCGAGGAGCGTGGCCGACTTGAATGCGGCGACGTGCGGCGTAAAACCGTGTCGGGCGGGGCGGTCGGGCGGGCGGCGGTACTGTAGCCCGCCCGACAATAGCTATTTCAATTTTTTTTGATTCATTTAATCGAGCTGGAATGCAATTCAATTAATAGACACACTTCCCGAGTTCAAACATTTTTGAGAATTTTTGTACAAGCTCAGGACTTTATTTCGAACACTTCTCATTGAAGGTTCAAGTCATGATTTGGTTTTTAAAAATTCTTGAATTTCCAAGATGATTATAGCTTGTGTGAATTTTTGAGAGGTCTAAATCTTGTCCAAAAATTCTGAATAAATTCCCAAAATTATATTTTGAGGTGTACTTAATTTTTATGTAAAAATATAGCTAGGATTATGTGGAAATTTTGATAGCCAGGGATTAGGGTTTGGATTTAATTCCTGTTAATGAGATTTCGACACTGTTAGTTGAGATTTTCCCGGACTTTGCTATAGTGTTCTGTTGTTTGTCAACTTTTCATGGTGTTCCCTTAAAGCATTTTAAACAATTTTTTTTATTTTCCAGGTTGAATCTGCTTTTAAGCTAGTGAAATTGTGGATTAGGGTTTTACAGTTGTCGATTTTGCCCTGGTGACACCTGGGGCGTCACAGAGAAGAAATTTGCCGGCATTTTCGGAGGTTACGAGCTCGGGAAGAGGGAAAAAAACGGCTCGGGAGGGAGCGGTGGGGTGTGGCGCACTTGCTAGAGGGGCCGGTTAGGGCGGAGTGCGGCGGAGCGGCCGGTCGTCTCACGAGCTCGTACGGCGGCCATGGTGGCGGTGCAGGGAGGAAGAAGGAGAGAAAATGGGTGGAAGAAAGAGGAATGGAGCCTGTGGGGGGGAAAGATAAGGCGCACGTGAGTTGGCTTGGTGTGCGTGGCGCGCGACGATGATGGCCGGCAGGCTGCTCTGGGGCGGACGGCAGCGGGCCGGGCGAGCGGCAGCAGCGGCGCGCGCGCGAGGAATTCATGGCGCGCGTCGTTTTGCTCCTGTCTTGCTTGGCTAGAAAGCGTAGGGCGGCATGCGTCTAGCGGCAGCAGCGATGTGTCGGCAGAGCAAGGGCGGGCGCAGTCGGGAGGGAGCAGCAGCCGCGTCGGAAGAGCCAGCAGAGGAAAAGGGAGAGAAAGAGAGAAAAGAAAGAAAGTGAGAGAGAGAGAGAGGGAGAGGAAATAAATTTTGTATTTTTGGAAAATACCCTTCCCAAGGAAAATAAGGACGAAAATTGAATTTCCAATTGTTTGGGGACTCTACTAGACAAGATGGAACTTTTCTAGTGCAAAGAAGGATAAAGATTTGGATTTGGACTGTTATTTGCAATTTTTGAACTCTCTACCAATTACTAGGTTTCATTATCCTTTCATTTAATTCTCCCTATGCAATTTGATTCCCGATTTGGATAAACTTTAGAATTATAGGTTTTTGTACCAACAATTAATCTTTTTATTATGAGATTACCTGAAAGATTAATGTGCACCTCTTCATGTTAATTTCCAATTTAATCAATTTAGCACTGGAATTGAAAACTTTCTAATTCATTTTAAATTGTGAATTGGATGGCATTTATTTAGTTCCACTAATTCAATTAGATAATTTGGAAGTTTTAACTCTTTATTTGAGCACCATTTGGCTTGCGAAAGTATTTGAGTAACAAGGATTTATCCTGAGATGTCACACCATAAAGACTACTTATGTATCCGGACATGAAAGATTATAAAGGACGGACAAGCCTGTCACATCAAGCCGCCTACCTCTAGCTCCGTGGGATACACACCACTCACAGGTAATATTATTGTTGAGGGCCGATACCGGTGATGACCGGTATTAGCGGTCCTCCGACTGCTTTACGTATAAAGCAATAAGCGACCTCCGTCTCGCCCGACCTCTATGCCGCGACGCGCGTACAGTGGCTCGGGCCCACAGACAGGTCCGCCTCGCCCGACCCCCTCGACCGGGGTCGGATCACCCGCCGCTCGACTCAGGCTCCCGACCTCACCATGACGGGGTCGGGAGCTCGTGCCAAAGTCCGCCTCGCCCGACCCCAGGGGTCGGGCGAATCGCTCCCTCCCGGCCCTCAGGGGTCGGGAGCGCCACCTAGCGCGACGAAGGCGGTTGGTACTGAGTAGTTGAGTAATAAAAGCTCAACTACTCTCGTGGCTACCAAAGCCCCCCGCGCAAGTGGGCGTTTACCGCCCACGTCGCACAGTGACAGCGAGGCCGTCACTATGCGAACGACCCCCGTCAAAGCCCATCCCTTCTGACAAGACGGGACGGCTACGATCGACATTTCGACCGGGTACGGAGCTAACGATGACCAGTCCTCCTCTCCTCCGACCCCTCGTCGGAGGGTGACCGACCATACCGAAGGGACGTCCCTCGTTGACGGCCATCCCTGTGGCGCCATCGACCGAAGAAGCACCGCCATGCCTGCGACGTCATCCACAGCGACCAGCACGGAGTCTGAAGCATCAACAGCGCGGCCTACAGGACACCCGGCCATGCCGCCGCCCACACCTTTGCACCAACTCTTTGTACGCCCACCTCCCTCCTTGCAGTATAAAAGGGGGGAGGCGGGAGAACGACGGGGCAAAAAGATACGAGTCCAAGACACACGACATCTCACCCCACGTAGAACACCTCACAGAGACTTGGGAGTTCGTCCCTCTCTCGCCCGTTTGTAACCCCCTACTACAAACTGTCGCGAGTAACACGAGCAGCCTCATCGAACTGGACGTAGGGCACGTTGCCCGAACCAGTATAAATCCTTGTGTCCTCTCGCGAACCATCCGAACCAAAACACGCACTCCACGATACTAATTACTCGTCGGCCACAACGAACGCCGACAGTTGGCGCGCCAGGTAGGGGTTCTTTGTGCGTGTTTTCGTCAAACCCCTCTCTTTGTTCAGATGGCTAGCCGCGCAAACACCTGGGTTCCCGGTGCACACGTGCGTTTCGGGAGCCTCGACTTCGTCGCCATCTCAGATGGCGCTCTGGCACTGGCCGGTGCAGCGGCACCACCGGTTGCCCCGCTTGACCCCGGGCGTGTATCGCCTCTCGCTGGCACATTGTCCCGGGCGTCGACGCTCCCAGCTCCACGCGCCATGAACAACGAGTTCGTGGCCATGGTGGGCTGCGCATCCGAGTCTCTCTTCGACCTCCTAGATGGAGCGTCAAACGAAGATTCTGATGCAGAGTGCAGTGAGGGAAGTCATCATCCCTCACGCGAGTGCCTTATGATACGTGCGGAGCATCTTCCCGCTGCGGAGGGCGAACGCCCTGCGGAATCGTCTGGCCCGCAGGACGGGACCCCACCCCGTGACGCGCAGTCAGAACGACTGCGCGCACGAAGGGAGGAACTCCTGGAGGTCCAGCGTCAGCTGGATCAGCAGCGTGCGGCGATTGATCACGAGCTCGCTCAGAGCGAGTCCAGTGAACACACCCGCACTGACGTTCGCGACTTACGAGTCGCAAGTCGTGACGATGGCTGCCCGCGCTTCCCACGGGCGAGCCAGAACTTGGCCGCGGCGGCGGCATTGCTCAGGGGCCTCCCTGAGCCTGTCACGCCGGAGGCCCGACGTGCCCAGCGCGAGGTTGAGGCGCTACTTGAGCACGCGGCAGTGCAGCAAGCTGAGAGCTCGCTGTCGCGTCTGCGTGGACAACGTGCCCAGAACACGTCTGTCCACCAGACTCCCCCAGCAGCGGATGGCACGGCGAAAGCCTCCGTCCGCGGTCGTCTGGGGACGAACAGGGACGCCCGCGCCACCCTGGATGCGTGGCGGCGCCGCCTGGAGTTCGACGATGGCACCTCCCGATCGCGTCATCCGCGTCGAGGAGGACGCTACGACGACGACGAGGATAGAAGCCCTAGCCCGGACGCCCCGGGACCGAGGGTCTTCAGTCCTCACATTCGGAACGCAGCATTCCCGCGGCGTTTCCTACCCCCGACCAACGTACCGAAGTACGCGGGGGAAACCAACCCCGGCCTGTGGCTCGAGGACTATCGCCTCGCGTGCCGGGCTGGGGGCGCGGAGGATGACGACTTCATCATCCGCAACCTGCCATTGTATCTGGCCGACTCGGCCAGAACGTGGCTCGAGCATCTCCCCGCCAATCAGATCACCTGCTGGTCTGACCTTAAGGAGGTTTTCGTTGGAAACTTCCAGGGGACTTACAACCGCCCAGGTAACCCCTGGGACCTCAAGAACTGCCGGCAGAAACCTGGAGAGTCGCTCCGGGATTACATCCGGCGCTTCTCCCGACAGTGCAACGAACTGCCGCACGTCGGTGACGCCGATGTCATCGGCGCATTCTTGTCCGGGACGACCTGTCGCTCCCTAGTTCACGAACTAGGGCGCAAGAGTCCCCGGACCGCCAGAGAGTTGCTGGACATCGCGACCAGCTTCGCCTCTGGCGAGGAGGCGGTGGGTGCGATCTTCGATCGCGCCCAAGACGCCAAAGGTAAGCGGGTCGAGACAGCCGGCGGAGGCTCCTCCGACCCTCCGAGCAAGAAGAAGAAGAAGAACCGGCCGCGTCCGTCCGGAGAACGGATGGTCGCTGCCGCGGATCGCAAGGGTGCCAAGGCACCCACGGAGGACATCCCGGACCACTTCGAAAAGAAGTGGAACGGTCCGTGCCCCAACCACGCCTTCCCAGTGAAACACTTATACAAAGAGTGTTCGCTGATGAAGAAGTTCCTGGCCGAGGAGGCCAAGAAGGGCAAGCCGAAAGGCAAACCCAGACAGGCTCCCGATGACGCCAGCAACGACGTCGACGCCGCCGACGGCGACGACAACTTCCCGGAGACGGACGGCTGCCTTATGATCGTCTCTGGGCCGGCGCCACACGGTGGCCGACGTCGGGCCAAGCTGGAGCGCCGTGAGGTGTTCGCAGTTGAGCCCGCCGTCCCGTCGTTCCTCAAGTGGTCGGAGTCTCCGATCACGTTCGACCGGTCAGACCACCCCAGCCACGTACCGCAACCAGGCAAGTACCCGTTGGTGGTAGACCCGATCGTCGGCACTAAGCGCCTCTCCAAGGTGCTTATGGATGGAGGCAGCGGCCTCAACATCCTCTACGTCGAGACCCTCGACGCCATGGGCATCGACCGGGCGCGCATTCGCCCGACCGGCGCACCCTTCCACGGCGTCATTCCTGGGAAACAAGCTGTTCCCCTCGGGCAAATCGATTTGCCCGTCACCTTCGGGACTCCGTCCAATTTCAGGACGGAGACTCTCACCTTCGAGGTGGTAGGATTCCACGGATCCTACCACGCCATATTGGGACGGCCATGCTACGCCAAGTTCATGGCCGTGCCCAATTACACCTACCTAAAGCTCAAAATACCTGGGCCGAAGGGGGTGATCACCGTCGGGACGTCCTTCCAGCACGCCTACCAATGCGAGGCGGAGACTGGCGAGCTCGCCTCCGCAACCGTGGCGACGGAGGAACTCGCTGTCATCCGCCAGCAAGTCACCGAGGACGCGCCCGACTCCAACCGCAGCACTGGATCCTTCGAACCCGCGGAGGGCGTCAAAGAGATCCGGCTCTACCCCGACAGCGCCGACGGCAAGACGGCGAAGATCGGGACTGCTCTCTCCCCCAAATAGGAAAGCGTGCTCGTCGACTTCCTCCGCGCGAACATAGACATCTTCGCGTGGAAACCCTCGGACATGCCAGGCATTCCAAGAGAAGTCGCCGAGCACGCCCTGCACATCAAGCCGGGCTCTCGCCCGGTCAAGCAACGTCTGCGCCGCTTCGACGAGGAGAAGCGCAGAGCGATCGGGGAAGAGATCGCCAAACTCCTGGTAGCCGGTTTCATCAAGGAAGTGTATCACCCCGACTGGTTAGCCAACCCCGTTCTTGTGCGAAAAAAGAGTGGGAAATGGAGAATGTGCGTTGACTATACCAGTCTCAACAAAGCGTGTCCAAAGGATCCGTTTCCTTTGCCACGAATCGATCAGATAGTCGACTCAACTGCGGGGTGCGAAACCCTATGCTTCCTTGATGCGTACTCTGGGTACCATCAAATCCCGATGAAGGAGTCCGACCAACTCGCGACGTCATTCATCACTCCGTTCGGCTCGTACTGCTACGTCACGATGCCGTTCGGACTGAAGAATGCAGGCGCTACGTATCAGCGCTGCATGATCAGAACCTTCGACGAACTCATCGGAGACATCGTCGAAGCCTACGTGGACGACATCGTAGTCAAGTCCAAGAAGACCGACCAGCTCGTCGACGACCTGGAGCGAGTCTTCACCAAGCTCCGAGCAAACGGCATCAAACTCAACCCCGAAAAATGTGTTTTCGGGGTCCCGAGGGGGATGCTGCTCGGATTCATCGTCTCCGAGCGTGGCATCGAAGCCAACCCGGAGAAGATCGAAGCCATCAACCGGATGGGTCCGATCCAGAACTTGAAGGGAGTGCAACGCGTGACCGGGTGCTTGGCGGCGCTAAGCCGTTTTATCTCACGCCTCGAAGAGCGCGTTCACCCGCTTTACCAGCTCCTGAAGAAATCCGACCGATTTCAATGGACTCCCGAGGCACAGGAGGCTCTCGATAGGATAAAAGCTATCCTGTCCAAGCCACCGGTCCTGGTGCCTCCGACCCCGAAAGAGCCACTCCTACTCTACCTCGCCGCGACGACTCAGGTCGTCAGCGCTGCTTTGGTCGTAGAGCGAAGGGAGGAGGGCCACGCCCTCAAGGTTCAACGCCCCGTCTACTTCGTGAGCGAAGTCTTGTCTGACACAAAGACTCGGTACCTCCAGATACTGAAAATTCTTTACGCCGTCGTCCTCGCCAAGAGAAAGCTCAGACACTACTTCGAGTCGCACCCGGTAACGGTGGTCACCTCTTCCCCCTTGCGTGAGGTCGTCGAAAACCGCGACGCAACGGGGAAGGCCGCGAAATGGGCTCTCGAGCTCATGGGCGAGGGAATCACGTACGCCCCTCGTACAGCAATCAAGTCCCAGGCCTTGGCCGACTTCGTGGCGGAGTGGACCGAAATCCAGCTCCCCACTGCCCCCGTCGACCAAGAGTACTGGGTCCTCTACTTCGACGGCTCGTTGATGCGCGCAGGAGCAGGGGTCGGACTCGTCTTCGTCTCTCCCATGGGGGTGCGCATGAGGTACGCAATCCGACTCCAGTTTCCCGCCTCCAACAACATGGCGGAATACGAAGCGCTCATCAATGGGCTCAAGATCGCCGACGAGTTGGGGATCCGACGTCTCGAAGTTCGAGGCGACTCCCAACTCGTCGTCGACCAAGTCATGAAGGAGTCAAGCTGCCACAGCGATGTCATGGACGCGTACTGCCAAGAGGTACGCAAGCTCGAACACAAGTTTTTCGGTCTTGAACTCAAGCATGTCCCGAGGCGACAGAACGAAGAAGCTGACTCCCTCGCAAAGATTGCGGCGGGTCGGGACCAGATCCCACCAGGGGTCTTCTCCCACGACCAAAGCCAGCCGTCGATCCGTCCCAAAGACCCAAAAGGGGTCGACAACGAGTCGACCCCAGGCGAAGGGGTCGGATCGACTCCCGCGCCTCCAGGATCCGACGTCATGGAGATCGATGACGCACCCACGTCGGGGTCGGGCCCCCCAAACGATTGGAGGACCCCATACCTCGACTGCCTCATCCGAGGGGAACTCCCCACGGACAAGACGGAAGCTCGACGCATCGCGCGTCGAGCCAAGTCCTTTGTCCTTATCGATGGGGAGCTTTACAAAAGAAGCCTCACCAAGATTTTGCAGCGTTGCATCCCAACCGAGCAGGGAAAGCTGCTGCTGCAAGACATCCACGGTGGGGTCTGCGGACACCACGCGGCGCACAAGACCTTGGTCGGAAACGCCTTCCGACAAGGATTCTACTGGCCGACAGCCGTCAACGACGCTGCGCATATCGTGCGCACCTGCGAAGGCTGCCAGTTCTACGCCCGGCAGACCCATCTGCCAGCGCAAGCGCTGCAGAACATCCCCGTCACGTGGCCGTTCGCGGTCTGGGGACTCGACCTGGTCGGACCGCTCAAAAAAGCACCCGGGGGCTACACCCATCTCTTGGTGGCCGTCGACAAGTTCACCAAATGGATCGAAGCCCGACCGGTGGCAAGGATCCGACCGGAAGAAGCTGTGGAATTCTTCCTCGACATCATTCACCGCTTTGGAGTGCCCAACTCCATCATCACGGATAACGGTACGCAGTTCACAGGAAAGCGATTCCTTAAATTCTGCGACGACTACCATATCCGTGTTGACTGGGCAGCCGTAGCGCACCCCCGGACGAACGGGCAGGTCGAACGCGCAAACGGCATGATCTTGCAGGGATTGAAGCCTCGGATCCACAACCGCCTGAAGCAGTTCAACGGTCGGTGGGCAGCCGAACTCCCTGCCGTACTCTGGAGCCTGCGGACGACCCCTAGTTGGGCCACGGGGTTTACCCCCTTCTTCATGGTATACGGCTCCGAAGCTGTCCTACCAACCGACCTCGACTATGGTGCTCCGAGGGTGAAGGCGTACGACGACCAAGGGAACCAGACGTCCCTCGAAGACGCGATGGATCAGCTCGACGAGGCCCGAGACGTGGCGCTCCTCCGATCCGCCAAGTACCAGCAAGCACTACGCCGGTACCATGGAAGGAACGTGCGGGAGCGAGCGTTCAACGTCGGCGACCTCGTCCTTCGTCGCGTCACCAGCAGCCAAGGACGACACAAGCTGTCGCCGCCATGGGAGGGGCCTTACATCGTCGCCAAGGTTCTCCGACCCGGCACCTACAAGCTGCAGACCGCGGACGGACAAGAGTTCACCAACGCCTGGAACATCGAGCAGCTACGTCGTTCTATCCCTAAAACTCGTAGCTTGTCTGTTTTCCGCACCCCCCGAGCAGCGTCCGACCCCTACTGCACAGGGGTCCAACCACGCTCGGGGGCTCAACACCTGCAAGGTGCGCGCATGTATTCCATGTGCAATACGTGCGCGGCCCGACCCTCGCACGTTTTCAAAAAAATTGTGCAAAAACAAGTAAATCAAAGATAGGAAAGCTTGAGATCGAACTGGTCGGACCGCGAAAGTGCTAACGAGCCCACGGGGGCTATGGCCACAACGCTCACCAGTCAAGCTAACGATCGATCCTATCCGCGACTTACGTTTTGCACCGAGCCTCGGCCCCCCACCTAACGTTTAAGACTCAGAGAAGATAGGTCGTGGACAGGAGAAACACGAAGTCGAGTCGGTCGGACTGCGAAACGCCTACCGCCCGCGAAAGGCTACGGCAACATCGCTCACCGGCAAAAACTAAGTGTCGATCCTGTCTACAACCTACGATTCTTTGAGGACACGTAAACGGACGAGTGAGGGACAGAGCGCTTTTTCACGCAAGTGATAAGGAAACAGGCCGTCAAGGTCAAAATCACTTGTAATACAAAAACTTGTTTTTACAAGTTGTCCGGGCGCTTCGGCCTCGGACACCCTAAACACATGCTAACTAATCTACTCCTACTCTTCGGGGGCGGGGGTCCGCTCCTGCTCTGGAGTCGGGGGCCTCTCGTGCTCCGGGGTCAGGGGGCGATCCTCCTCCTCTATCCTCGCAGCCAGGGCGTGCGCCAAGGGGGCGACTTCATCCTCGATCTCGTCCAGTTCCTCGTCAGTGTACCCGGGCGCGAACCCCTGACTCATTAAGTCCAGCGCGATGCTGGAATAATGAGACCGGGCGATAGCGAACGACCGGTGCACGCCTCGGCGGAGTGCCTCCCTTGACGCCTCGCGCGCACGCTCCTCCACCTGCTCCGTGAGCGCTGCACACATCGTCCGATGGTCAGACCACGCTGCCTAAGGAAGAGAAAGCTAAAAAGAAAGAGAAAGGGTACCACATACCCGCCACCGCCTGTTGAAGTTTCTTCACCGCTGTCCGAGCGTCGGACAGCTCCGTCCCCAGGTCGGCGGCCACGCCCTCGGCCTCCATCCTCGCCTCCCTCTCCTTCCGGAGTACCGCCCGAAGCCCGCCCACCTGCTGGCTCCTCTCCACCGCCACCACGACGGCGGCGTTGCGTACCTGGTGGGCGGACTCCAGCTGACTCCTCAAAATGCGGGCCTCCTCCTCCGCCCCCCGGAGTCGGCCGACCGCGGACTCCTCCCGGGTCTGGGCATCCGCCGCCGCGCTGCTAGCAGCGATAAGCTGCCGCTCGAGCGCCTGGCGCCTCCTGAGACCCCTCGAGAGGCGATGTCGGAGTGACGCCGCGATGCTGTCCAACGCGACCATCTCCGAAAGCTCCTCTTGGAGGGCCTGGTCTATGGACCCCACCGCGGCGCCCCCCGACGCCGACCCCTCGGCCACGGGGGCCGTTGGCACCATGGCAGCCACAGGCCCGCTGGCGCCCGCACCCTCTGGCGCCTCCCGCGGCGCCACCACCATCGCCTCCGCCCGCGCCGGCTCCGCCTCCGCCCGCGCCGGCTCCGCCGCCGCCACCTCCTGCTCCGCGGACCGCGCCGCCTCGACGGCCGTCGCCACCGCGCGCGGGGGCCCCACCGCCCTGGCCTCACCAGCCGCCGATGACTCCGCGTCACCGGCCCTTGGCGCACCGGCGGACGGGCGCCGCGCAAGCGCCTTCTTGGGCGCCGTGGCCAACGCCAGGACCATCCCTCCGACCCTGCACAACGAGCGAGCGGCGGTGAGCAGGACACTTAAAGAAAAGAAAGAAAGAATCAAAACTACTTACCCTATGGCCATCCCCCGACGACGCTTGGGGGTCGGATCCGACTGCCCCTCCGAAGGGCGGGGGCGCTTCTCGCTCGCCCGCGCTGCCGCCGGCTCCCCCGGGGCAGCCGTGGGAGCCACCCTCCCGCTCGGGGGCGTGCCGCCGACGGCCCCGCCGGCGTCGGCGTCCTTGGCGCCGCTCCCGCTGTCGCGGACCCCGCGGCGGGCACGGCCGGGGCGCGACTCGGCGTCGCCTCCGACCTCCGAGGCTCAGACCTCGGTGGCTCCTCCTGTGGGCGCGTCGCAGCCGGACCCCGGGGGCCCGACCCCGAGGCCTCCGGCCTCCGAGCCTCAGGCCTCCTCTCTTCCACCAGCGGGCGCGACCCGCTCGACCCCTGAGGTTTCAACCTCGGGGGCTCCAATGTCAGCACTTGGGCCGGCGGGCGCGACCCGCTCGGCCCCTGACCCCACTGACGGGGGCCGACCTCCTCCTCCTCCTCCTCCTCTTCCTCCTCGTCGTCGTCATCGTCGTCATCGCTCTCCTCCTCCTCCGACCCCTGGCGGCGACCGCGCCTCTGGAGCTTCGCCGCCTTCTTCGCCTTCGCGGCGTCCTTCCGCCGCTTCTGCTCCTCGGCGGCGAGGCGGTTCGCCTCCCTGGTCGCGGCGTCCTCCGGGACGGGGACGAGGGATCGGCGGAGGACCAGGCCCTCCTGGCGCACATCAAATAGTCAATATCGACTCTAGAAAAGAAAAAAGACGATCTACAAGCTAAGGATGGGGAGAACTTACAATTTGGACGCTCCCGGGCCACGGAAGGGCCCGAGGATGGTCGTCCAAGTCGACGTCGGCCTCCTCCGGGAGGAGGGTCTCCTTCAGGCGTTGCTTGAGCTCCGACTCGGAGGGGGGAGCTCCCGCCATCACCGACCCCTCCGCGTCCACGCCGGGCCCCATCTGGTCCAGACGGAGCGGGCGGGCCACCAGCGGAAGGACGCGGCGGGCGTGGTACTCCGCGATGACCCCAGCACCGCGCACGCCCGCCTCCTTCAGCTGCGCGATGGCCGCGAGAAGGCCATCCAGCATCGTCTGCTCCCTCTTCGGAGGACCCCATCGCCAGGACTCGGGCGCCACCGGGAAGACCCGCCCCGTGAACTCCCGCAGGGGACCGGCGGTGTCGTTCTTGAGATAGAACCATTGGCCGTGCCAGCCCCTGTGGGAAGTCCTCAGCTTCACCGAAATGTAGTCGGCGGAGCGGTTGCTGCGAAGGTGGATGCCGGCGCACCCGATCGGCGCCGGCCCACGCTCCGCCTTCAGCAAGCTGACGGCGAAGAAATATCGCCAGAGGTCGAAATGGGGCTCGACCCCCAAGAATCCTTCACACAACGCTACGAAGAGGGCGACGTGCTGGATCCCGTTGGGGTTGAGATGCTGCAGCTCAATGTTGTAGTAGTGTAGCAGCCCCCGGAAGAACCGGTGCGCGGGGACGCCGAACCCGCGCTCGTGGAACGGCGCGAACGAAACGATGTAGCCATCCGGCGGGGATGGCAGCGTCTCGTCGCCCGGCACCAGCCACTCCGCCGCCCCCGTGCGCGCGCGGAGGAGGCCGCGCCTCACCAGGCCCTCTAGGCGGACGCTCCGCACGTCGGACTTCCCCCAAGACGCCATCGAAGATGAGCGAAGTAAGTGGCTGTGGGGGACTCGGGAGTGGCGAGGACGAAGGAAGGCGAAAGAGCTTGGGAGCAGAATGCGCAAGACAGCGGAAGCTCGAGGAGGCAGAAAGCGTAAGTGCAACGGACGAAGCCCGCGGGTCCGTTTATATAGGCTCGGCCGAGACGACGACGCCCGCGGCGCGCCCCCTCGAGCAGCGCGCCCCATTCACGCCCGCGCCAGGTGAGGCAGGTAAACGTCTCGTCACGTTTTATTGCTCACGCCTGCAGGCTCCGCCGGATCGAGCGCCACCGCACGCCGCCGAGCGACGCTTCGACTTATCGGGCCGGGCCAGCTCAGGTAACTCCGTGATACCGAACGACGGTTCGACTTATCGGGTCAGGCCCGCCCAGGTAAGAAAAACACATGGGCTGAAACATGCCCCGACGGCCCAAAGAGTTCGAAGGCTGGCCCAGCGGATGGGTTCGACAGCCGCTCAGGGCATAAACAGAGTGAGGGGTGAAAAGTGATGGGTCCGCTAGCGGCCAGTACCCCCAGGCGGTCGACCGCCCAGGGGCATCACGATTCGCGTTCGAGTCCTGGTCCGATCCGACCCACGGGTATCTCCCCGCAGAGAGGCAACGAGCCCTCAGAAGCCTATCGAACGGCATCTGAGAACCACGTGGGACGGCGACTAGGAATATTGGGGCCAACCGCCAGCCGGTTCGGCTGGGATCCCCCCGAAGGGATCCCGGGGCTCCACTTGAACTTACCTGTTAGCAGCTCGATGAGCGTCACGCCTCGGCCATCGAGGTAAGGCGTGGCTCGGCTCAACCTCCTCGTCCGGCGGACGGACGCGCTGGAGGCACGATACAAAGACGAACCGAACCCCCGACCGGTCACTGCAACGAGCAGAGGACTCGGGGACGGAATCGCAAAAAGAGATCCAACGTGGGGTCGCAGAACCTTAAGTCCCAAGGATGAGTTCGCTCTCGCGAACGAAAATTCCTTCTCCCGACCTGAGCGACGCCCGGCCCCCGAGGGGGCCAGACCTCGCTCGGGGGCTACACCTGCAAGGTGCGCGCTCGCGCGCGCCCCTTACAGCACAAATAAGGGATCACCACGATCGCTCTTCCTCCCGACTTAAGCGACGCCCGATCCCAAGAAGGGATCAGACCTCGCTCGGGGGCTACACCTGTAAGGTGCGCGCTCGCGCGCGCCCCTTACCGGTAGAAACGCTTCTACAAGCCACCTCCGATTAGAGCGACGCCCGACCCCTCTTATGTGGGGGGTCGGACCTCACTCGGGGGCTACTGTTGAGGGCCGATACCGGTGATGACCGGTATTAGCGGTCCTCCGACTGCTTTACGTATAAAGCAATAAGCGACCTCCGTCTCGCCCGACCTCTATGCCGCGACGCGCGTATAGTGGCTCGGGCCCACAGACAGGTCCGCCTCGCCCGACCCCCTCGACCGGGGTCGGATCACCCGCCGCTCGACTCAGGCTCCCGACCTCACCATGATGGGGACGGGAGCTCGTGCCAAAGTCCGCCTCGCCCGACCCCAGGGGTCGGGCGAATCGCTCCCTCCCGGCCCTCAGGGGTCGGGAGCGCCACCTAGCGCGACGAAGGCGGTTGGTACTGAGTAGTTGAGTAATAAAAGCTCAACTACTCTCGTGGCTACCAAAGCCCCCCGCGCAAGTGGGCGTTTACCGCCCACGTCGCACAGTGACAGCGAGGCCGTCACTATGCGAACGACCCCCGTCAAAGCCCATCCCTTCTGACAAGACGGGACGGCTACGATCGACATTTCGACCGGGTACGGAGCTAACGATGACCAGTCCTCCTCTCCTCCGACCCCTCGTCGGAGGGTGACCGACCATACCGAAGGGACGTCCCTCGTTGACGGCCATCCCTGTGGCTCCATCGACCGAAGAAGCACCGCCATGCCTGCGACGTCATCCACAGCGACCAGCACGGAGTCTGAAGCATCAACAGCGCGGCCTACAGGACACCCGGCCATGCCGCCGCCCACACCTTTGCGCCAACTCTTTGTACGCCCACCTCCCTCCTTGCAGTATAAAAGGGGGGAGGCGGGAGAACGACGGGGCAAAAAAATACGAGTCCAAGACACACGACATCTCACCCCACGTAGAACACCTCACAGAGACTTGGGAGTTCGTCCCTCTCTCGCCCGTTTGTAACCCCCTACTACAAACTGTCGCGAGTAACACGAGCAGCCTCATCGAACTGGACGTAGGGCACGTTGCCCGAACCAGTATAAATCCTTGTGTCCTCTCGCGAACCATCCGAACCAAAACACGCACTCCACGATACTAATTACTCGTCGGCCACAACGAACGCCGACAATTATCTAGACACCAAGGCTACACAGACTATTACTACTTTAACCTTGCACAGGGATCTAGCCCATAATTAAGTGAAAGCATATACTAAGTAATATATGGTGAACTAGCAAGCGAAGAATAAACACTACTTACCAGACTAAGACAATATACTCAATAAGTATGCACGAATACTTGACTAAATAAAGCATCCGTCGAGGTACAAGTGCGAAGCAGAGTGATGATAGACCACCACTCCGACTCGACTTAATGGAGGATCCTATGCCAAGAGAGCACCGACAGTCCGGCGCTTCCCTTGGAGAACCTCCGCCTCTCTCTCTTCCTTTCAAGAACTCTAAGGACTAGAGCCTAAAAGCCTAGGCCTCTAATGCAACAGCACAAATGTAAAAATGGAGTGAAGAGTTGATGCCTAGAGAGTAAGGAGAGGGGTCCTATTTATAGGTGGAGGTAACTTGGGAGGTGAGTCTCCTCCTTTCCTTCTTTCTCTCTTTTCCCGCCACCTGGAGTCGGTAACTCTTCAGCCCGGTCAACATCGTCTTTGGTATGTCGGTTGGAAGCTTCCTGCCAAAGTGGGGCCTAAGTGGCTCCACTAGCATGTCGGGCGACCCCCCAGGTCGGCCGAGCTGTGGTGGGCCCCACTCAGGCCTGGCTTCTTCTGGGCTTCTCTTGAGTGGGTTTCAATCCCTTCTCCATGGTGGGTTTTGGTATTTGGGTAGATTTTGTGCGTTGAATAACCCATGGATCCTTTTATACCTCATTGGATAATACTTATCTTATCTTTTCTCTCAATAATTCTAGATAAATCACCTGCATACAAATATTCACCAAAACTTGTAGAACTTGATTAGTATAAACCTATTCCTAATTTTAGTCTATTCTTTTTTATTATTTATGCAGAGATTTGACGGTCAAATATAACACTTAAGGACCGTCAACAGGGGGCCCTTGGTAAAGACATGTATTGGAGGGTCATTCCATGGACAGGTACCTAACGGTAGTTCTTAAGCGAATAGATACTAGGAGGTCGTCCTACAACAGACGCTCGAAGGTCGTTCTTTGTTCGGTGAAACCTTAGCGGGCGTGTACGTGCTGGAAGACCCTTCGAAAAGGCCTCGTAGTGCAACTCTGCCACACACCTAAGGAAGTGTGAATATGAGTCGCGATCACGACATACAAGGGTGATCACTACTTGTGGGTAAAGTGATGCCACCTCTATAGAGCGTACAACTATCATGATAGCCGTGCTCACGGTCAAGAGCGGCCTAGATCCTCACCCATGTAGTTAGATGGTTTTAGAAGGTTGGTTTGAAGATAAATATGTCGCACCAATGGATGTTTGGGATTGGGTTGACCTCTCACTTAGTTAAATAGGATGCTAATCTTAATTAACCACTAATTGTTGCAAATCGCTTTATACCCTTCCTTGTATTGGCCAATCATGTCACACATTCCCATAGTTGTGTACTCACACTTGCTATTCACAAAACATATATTGCTTAGTGAATGAAAATGAGGAGCTGCAAAAGATGAAGATGGCTAAGGAGAACTACGCATGTGGTCTTCCGGTCGACATCATATAAAGATGAAGAACACCTACGCACAACCAAAGCTCGCTACTCTGATGTATCATTTCGCTTTGATTATTTTTATAATTACTTATTCGATTATATAGATGTATTGTTTTTTCTCACATATATTACCTTGTATGCGTGAAAATTTGATCTGAGCACGCATACAGATGGCTTGGTTTTAGTCCTTAAAACCTGGTGTGACATCGCCTAGGCAACCAAACCTGCCCACTATGAATCCCCAGCTTCTCTCCGATATGCAACGCTGGACTACATGGTCTGCAATGTGGGCTACGTGACCACGGTCTCACTCACAACTCAGTTAATAAGGGAACCTCACCTCACATAGTCTATTGGGTTGAGCCAGTACCTACCATGACTGCAAACAAACCACCGCAACTGGCGTGTTGCACCATCGTTTTGCAAGTGGGCGTGTGTCTTGCCTCGCTTGGTCTCCTCCGCTTGCCAGTCCCGTCGGCACGGTTGGGTGGCAGTCCCAGCTATCTTGAACCCACCAAGCTAGTAACCCCAATCGTCCCAGCACGCAGCAAAATTACGGTAATCATTTTTTTTCTTTTATTTTTCAGTTTGAATATAATGTGACACTCAAGTTCAACGCACTTGGAAGCTACCGCAATCAGATAAACATTTTAACAAAGTCTAAAATAAAATAGAAATTTCGACAGAGTCTCCTCTATAAACTCTATCATCCACAACATACAATACACCATAATCAACAACATAGTATAATAAAGACAAATAAGCATCAACCAAGCACAATGATTTTAGTTTATGGCCACATACTACACCATCAAAATCTCATGAGACTTCCGAACCATACAAAATGAATTTAAGTCTAATTACTTTATTCGTTGTCTAGACTAATAACTAAATGACATAAAAGAATATGAGTGTGGTCCGGCGTGTGACTACTCCCCATCCTATGAATGTTTCTATCATTGAGTACCTAAAAACCAAATAAACACAAAAGTGAGTAAAAACACTCAGCAAGTACAACTCAGAACTGGAAGAACGGCAACATGATATAGAATGATTAGAAACTAGAATCACGAATGAATCTCCAGAACCGTGAAATAGTAGTTTCCGTCTAAAACGGACGTCACCTGAAACTTTCTTTTGCATTTATCGGTATAGCCAAATAAGTGGGGCCAACACTTACCCAGAGTAAACCTGAATATAAGAACCAAACTGCACAACCAGTGTTTATATAAACCGCAGCACTTGAAGGTATAAAGTAAATAACATGAAACTTGAACTCTCGACATGAAACCAAATACTTAAAGAAGCAACCATATCATGAAATGAATAATCAAACGAACACATTCGAAGTAGGCGAAGCAAGAGATATCAAAAGTCATTCACATTATAATGAAGTTTGTCATAGCACTTGCCTCAGCTAAGCCCGACGATATCCTGAAGACGCCTTTTCTACATCTGAACCGTTCAAGTCTGTATAACAAAAACTATGACTTAGAAACATTATTAAAACACACCTAAACCTATCTAGGGTGTCCCTACCTTAATATTTAAGGGAAAACGCAAGTAAAAACTCATCTCTGTCCCAAAATCCTAAATAGAGTCAAAACTTGACCTGTTCACTGTTTTACTAATAACTTTTGATTGGCTGAACCACCTCATGCAAATAAATATATTTTGGAAATCTACAGAAAATTTCATACAACTATCCTTATTACCAGATTGACTAATTTGGGCATTAACTTGGTCAAAAACAATTAAACATAGAACTGCACAGAATCTGCAAATTCTGAGACAGCAGCTTTAATTGGATGATATCTCCCCAACGGTTAATCTAAATTGAGTGAGAACAAAGCCATATGAAAGATAAAAACCATATCTACGATTTTCCTCATTACCACATAGGCAAATTCGAGATTAATAGTTGTCAGTTTAGAAATTAAATTCACCGTACAGAGGTTTACCCCTAATTTCGACATCAGCGTCAAATCTGACTGTCTCTACATAATCAGCGAGTAAATAGAGATTAGTGAAGGTTACCCAGCTCCGAAGCTTACCAATTTCAGATTAATTTGATTGAACACACAGAAATTCCTTGTTTTCTCCTTCTCCCTTCCTCCTTCCCTTTATTCCCTACCCAGAGCAGGGCAAGCAGCTGCAGGCACCAATGGCCGCAGCAGCAGCTAGGCCACCAGCGTTTCCTCTCTCCCTCTTTCTTTCCCTCTCCCTCTTGGTTCCTGCAGCCAAAGAGACGCAGGAGAGAAACGGCGGAGTGGGAAAAACGATGGGTGGGGGTGCCTTCTATTGAAAGGGTAACTGTGCAGCTGCATATATCCCCTCTAGGTCAAAAACTAACCATCCAGATTGAAGGTTGCTAATTTGAAGTCCGAATCAAACATATGAGTAGTTAAACGGATGCGTTTTAATAAGATCTACGCATTCATGATGTCCGACCGTCCAACCGATCGACGGTTTAAAAAGTTAAATTTCAGTCAACTCACCCATCATCTTAATTTTATTTCAATAAACCTAGGATATTACGCATAATTCCGCAAGTCATATCAGAATAATAATATTTCTTCTTCTCATGACATACGGTGGTGTTTGGTTTGGACGCTTTTGTTACGTAAATTATTTAGTTAACGTGGAATCATGTTTGGTTAGAGTGCTCTGTCATCTGTTCAGTGTTATCGAGTCCCATGCCTCACAAGGCCAATACCGCCCAGGGACCACTGCAAATAGATCCCTTCGCTTGCTTAGAAAAAAACGATATTTGATCCCATCGTCAGGGGCTGCAGCTTCTTCCCCATCGATCCAGAGCACCACCAGCGGCAGCCGCTTCTTCCGCATCGATTTCAGAGCACCTCCTGCAGATCCTGCCTCTTACTCAACGCTGCTGCTTCTTTTCTTGCCGGAGAAGAAGACGAAGCTGACTAGCCGTGGAAGAAGAAGGCTGCCGGGCGCGTGGGCCATGTGTTTGGGGTATGGAGACGGAGAGGAGAGCAAGAGCTATCAAAAGGCATCAATCGGAAGAGATCTGTGATGTCGAAGGAAAGAGCAGAGGACCTTCGGCTGATTGAATCGATGTGATTCATTTACATTACCGCCGGACCAACAAACAAAATATGTAAACCATAGATCCCGTGCTAATAACAGTGTGATTCATTAATGCTGACATTCACATTGCCTTCACTAAAACCAAACACCACCATAGCGGTATCAGTGCACATTTTCATTGTAGCCCCAAACAAGAAGAGGATCAGGACATTGCGATCTAATTTTAATGCAGAAAAAAGAGAAACAATATAAGGAAATAGCAATAGTAAGAATCAACAGAGCAAACTGATTCCCCTGTGAATACAGAGCAATGCAATCCCCTAGCATTGGGTAGTAAAATGATACCCATGATGACGAGCTTAATTAGTTCTCTGATGGCATTTCCAGGGAAAAAAAATTCTATGAAGCAGTGCTTCATCCGCCGCTCGGTGGAGCACACCCCCGGCACCACCTCGTGTCCGACGCCCTGCGCACATCTGTTTCGCTCTTCGCTTGTAGCCGAGCCGACGCCCCGACGGAGCCGTTCCTTCCGTTCGTACGTGCTAGTAGATGGGCCTGTTTCGTGCTGGCATGACGATGAGCCTGCATTAGGGGCTCAAGGCCCACTGCGCTTCTACGCTTGGCTGATGAATAAACAAGTACTAACTATCACTAAAAAAGTAAATAAGTATTTTTTTTTCTAATTTGCAATTGCGCAGATCATCCGTAGGCATACCAACCACAAATTACTTGTACTGTAATAATTTCATCCTTAAGTGGAGATGGTTCATGAAATAAAAAAGTACATCCTTAATTAAGCAGATATGATATTTGTTACCAACATCAAATAAAAACAGATATGATAACTTTATGGTCGTCGAATAGAAATTGATGAAACTATAAGTTCTCTTGAAACTAGTAAAGGAGTGTCTAATTCTTAGATATCTGATCAAATTCTGAGCCCTCAAAATCTAGTTGTCTAGCAACCGGAAATGTTTAGCATCTTCGTCCAGTGCAAGCAACAGATTTGTGTGTCCGCCCGGGATGAAGGTGCACCCATCGTTGACGAGCTAGGATTGATACTTGCATGAAAAGTTCCCTCTATAAGAGAAAGGCAAAAACAAGTTTATAATATTTGAATTCTGAAGACAAATAACTAAAATTTATGACTTACAATGAATGGATCAAATCGATCTGGAACGTCCGGATTCGTCCATGCCATTGGTGGATCATCCCCTACAAATATACATGTATAAAGTACACGACTATTTGAAGAAAAAAATAGCTTCAATGTCACGTACCTTTTTTCTTAGCAGACTTGGTATTATTCTTTTTTTTCTCCTCAAGTACATTTTTGATCTTTTAGATCTTGGCCCTTTGAGTATTGGAGGCACTCTAAGAGTAATATTACCCTTCAAAATGTCATCATCACCTTTAGTGCAACTATGAGGATTCGTACTAGATACGTTATCTTGCTTTTTAGATATTGAAGCGTCCACATCCAATAGTAGTTTATCAATAGCTTTCTTCAAATAATTAAGAATCTCCTTTAATCCTTGCCTTTTAATGCAGCAGAAGTTGCCTTCCAAGAGATACGAGCCACTTGGGTCTTCAAACTTTCACCTTCAGCTATTTTTCTCTCTAAAGAAAACTCTGCATATTTTATCCATCTATTTAGTATGTATTGAGGAGGTAAGCTGAAACATTCATTGATATTATAGATACGAAGAGCGTGCTTGCATAATATTCCTACATGAGAGGAGGCAAGTGATATAAATATAAAATGAAGAGAGAAGGAAAATGCTTGTTTGATTGTACTGGTAAGATGAATGGTTGTTTTATACGTACCCACAATATGAAACTTATTGCATGAACAAGTTATGCTCATATCCTCAGAGTTAAAGATAACCATAGCCTCATCCTGAAATTTGGCAGGCATAACTTTATATGGCATAATTGTCCCCTCCGTTTGCATCAGCTCACATGAGAAAGAAAATCGCTCTCTAAATTCTTCCCCAAAATCTTCAAAAATCCTTCGTATATATGTTTCAGCTGCTATTTTTAGCATAGGTAAAGATTTGACATAAATAGTCAGATCGGTGTGACGTGACGTAAAATCTGCATCCAACTCATTTTGGCGGAGACTAGCGTAGACTTTCTCACATTTTTCTAAGAGTTCAAAAAGGCATAATTTTCTGCAGAACCACCTTCACTCTGTTGTGTATAGGTCATACGGTAGTAAAAGAGCTGCGGAACACAGCAGCCCACTTCTTCCTAATCGCATACAAGTTTTGCAGCCATACATTGTCCTAGAGGTTATAGTCCTCTAACAATTTATTTAGCTCGGTGAAGTAAGCGATCGATCTTTATTCATAGATACAACTCTTAAATTTGGAGAGGAACTCATAATACTTACCAATGATATGACCGAGCTGTTTACCAGCATTTTGAAATATGTGCCACAAACAAAGACGAGGGCTTGTGTTTGGCATTAAAATGATTAGTGCTGCTGCCATGGATGCACACTGGTCGGTGAATATTGTGCTAGGATGCTTGCTAGACATTGCCTCAATAAATGTTTGAAACAGCCAGACAAAAGACTTTATGGACTCATTGTATAACAGTTCTGCCCCGAACGTAATGGTTTAGCGATGATGGTTGGTTCCAAGGATTGGGGCAAAAGGCATTTCAAACTTGTTAGTATTAAATGTAGTATCAAATGACAAAACATCACTGAAACAAGCATAATCCATTATAGCCTGTGATGCGGACATCGCACCCATGGTTACACACAATCATTCTCCCGCTACGACAAATGAAGGTCCAATCACTAGAGCCCGAGCACGACAATTGAATCTAGAGGTGGGCTCGTTCTTAAGTAAGTTTATATGTTACTATGGAGAATAGATTGCTACCTAATGATTATATTATGATTAAAAATCATGGAGAGGTCAAGGAAGGCCCTGGAGACCAGCTATAAGTCGGACAAGGACGTCCAAGGCAAGTAGGAGATTCAACTCACGTCGACTTCGAATCCAACTCGGAGTCCAGGAGCAGTCCGTACTAAAGCGGGTGCCCAGGTCGCATACGGACTCCGTTTTAGGCGATCTACCACTTCATGGAAAGTGGACGAGATTATCTTTCCAATGGGGCAAGTTCCACGTCCAAATTCTTCTAGGGTCCATGGGAATCATCAAAATATTGGACAGTCCAGAATCTGTCAGGGTGCTGCGACACCGACTTTGGGCCGGTTGGCCTTGTACCGAGTTAGAGTCCGTTAGGGTTGTGTCCAGGGGACTTGCACGTCCCCAATTCCTTATAACCAGCCGTCACCCCACCATTAGGGTTCGCATTTTGCTTGGATTATTCCTGTTAAAAACAGTATCGCTGTTTCATCGGTTTGTGAGACCCCAACTTTGCGAGTTTAATTTTCATCTGTAATTTGGTTGCTTTCCACTTCGTTCTTGCTTGTGTTCTTTGATTCACAGGCAAAAGACTAGCCTTCTCGTCGAGGTCATCCGTGTTCACGTGGGTGATAACCAAAGGAGACGTGGTGCTGCGATTGCGGGGTTCGGAACGTGCCGTTCGGAAGCTGGATCGATTTGTGTCGCGACTCCGCCCAAATTGTTGATTATCAGAACCTGTAGCAAGATCGGGACCCGTTCCCATCAGCCTGTCCATCTGCCCAAAAAAAAGTTAGCTATCTGACCGTTGTCCTCACCCTTCTCCTTATCAATTTCTATGGCATAGAAAAATGTGGGATCTTCTAGTTGCTTCTTTTTTAAGTACTCCAACAAACATGTGCGCATCATTGGCTGCCAAGTACTTCTTGCGCTCTCATCTAATCTCATTATTGCAATCCATACGAGTGAACGGGACGTTCTCCTCTGTGCCATACAATTGCTTGCAGTACTCGTAAACTTGGGCGGGCTTCATTCCACCTTCTCGTATTTGACTAATTATGTACCTATCAGCCTCCGTCATATTTCTTTGGGACCTCATCTTATGCCGCTTATTTGAAGTACCAAAAGGATGATTGTGCTCAAGTACAACTTTCTGCACTGTCCATACTTGCTCTTGTGAAACACTAAACTGAACGCAAGCTTCACAGTTAGTTCTAGTAGTTGCTTGCTTTATCACAGTTTCATGTTGTAACACCCTAATTTCCAGATTTCGAATTGCTATCAAAAATGGCTTAGACATAGCGGTGTGTCCCATTTTATTTTATTGCAAAACAATTATTTTCTAAATAATTTAAATTGCTATAGAATAATAAGGTGATTGTGCATTCATGCTGAGTAGGATTGCTAGGTTTTATTGATTTGTTGAGTGCGATTTGATTAAATTAATTAAGTGATATAGCTAAAAAGAATTAATTCAAACTAGTAGCAAATAATCAAGTGTTTTTCTTTACTGGGCCAGCCAGCCAGCCAGCAGCCCAGCTAGCTGGCCGGCCAGCCCAGCCCCGCGCCAGCGCCCGCTCCGGCCCGCTCCATGCGCGTGCCGCGCCGCGTCGGCCCACCTTCCCCCGCCTCCGTTCGCACGCGAGCCGTCGCCACGGAAACCGTCGTGCCCCGTTCGCATCTCGTAACGTCGCCGCCGTTCATCATTGATATGCGAGCCAATAAACCCCTCCAACCCTTAAAATGAGATCCCCGTTTTCCCCTCTTCTGTTTCCCCTACAGAGGCGCTGCTCCCCCGCACAGTGCAACTCACGTGCGCCGCTGCCGAACGTCCGCCACCGCGCGCCGTCGGCGACTGTCGCCGTCGGTCATCGCCGGTGACCATCGACCCCACGCCGGCCGTCTCGCTACCACGCCGCTCCCGCCAAGCCTTGGACCGGAGCAAATCGAGCCTCGGAGCGCGTCCACGACCCCGCCGAACCCTCGCCGACGATCGTCTCCGTCGCCCGCCACCACGGTCGCCCGATCGCCGTCGATAAACCCTCGGTGAGACTCCCCGTGCTCCGCGCTGCATTTTAGTGCTCGCGCCTTTGAGATCCGTGCACCGTAGTGTTAGATCGAGGCGCGCCACCCCTCGCTGGCCATGGCGCCGCCGCTCGCCGCGGCCCCCCCGCCTGTCGCGCCAGATCCGACGGCTGAGAATAGATCCCCCCGCGCTACGCTGTGAACCGGGCCCACGGACTCGTAGGCCATACTATTTCTGTAGCATAGACCTGGCTCATGGATTTTGTAATATAAAATTTTTTCAAAAATCAGAAAATCATTCCTGCCGTGTAGATTTTACAGTTAGGCCCCTCTAGTTAGCGGTATTTACAGATTAGTCCGTCAGTACTGTTTGCAGGGTTAGATTTAATTTTCTATAATTATGAATAGGTCTCTGGTTGCTCTGTTTTTGCCAGATTAACCCTAGTAACTTTAAGAGGTCATAACTTTTGATTCCTAGCTCCGTTTTTAGCGGTTCTCGCAGCCACTTTCTCACCATTTCGAGTAGAATCTATTAGAATTATTTGTTTACTATTTTGTACCTGTTTGATATATTGTTTTTCCTAATTATTGACTGTAGCCTTGTTTGATGTATTGTTCCGGCGGTAGAAGGACAGTCCGACTAGCAGAGCTTCCAAGACCAGGAGTTTGGGCAGTACATTCAGCAGCCGCCACCTACACAGGTCTACTTCCTGCAGCCACCGTTTGACCAGCAGCAGTATTTCCCTCCGCCACCTTTTCCACCGCAGTACTATTACCAGACCAGAGAGCCAGGCAAGTGTCATTCACCATAATGCGCCTATTTTTTCTATCTGTCACTTTTATGCATGCAAGTTACATGAATCCTATGGTCATGTCCTTCCTAATTTACCTTGTCGCCTGTGGTTGGGTATTAATATTGGGTAGTTCATGCTTAGTTTTGCTATAAATTGGGATGATTAAACAATGTATCTTATTGTTAATCTTGATTAATGCTCAACTTCAACTAAGAATCACCATGGGGATGGTAATTGTTAGCAACATGGCATAGGAGGTCCCGACAGGTGGTTGTGGATGATGATGTGGGTTTACACAGGTGTTCTGTGTAGTATCCAGTGGGGGATTGTGGTGGTTCCTGTTCGGGATCATTTTTACCGCTTTATGGAATGCGTAACCATGACAACAGCACAAATCACAAGTTGAATATGGAAAACTTGATTAAGTAGTTTGTTGATTCCTTTGTACCACTGCGATCAAGGGAAGGGTTCGGATAGGTAATCCAAACCTAGGGGATGTGTATGCGGGTAACCTACACTACCCATGGCGTAAGAGGGGGTTGCCGTGGAAACAGGAAGTTTTCACGCCAGCGAAACCTTAGCGGGATTGCAGGCGGCCTAGGAGTCACTCTCGAAAGATCATGCGGTGGTCTCTTGGCTTCACACCTTAGGAAGTGTGGGGTAACACGGAGACATAGTCACTAACGGGTGACGAAATCACCGACTTGTGGGTACAGTTGTGCACCTCTGCAGAGTTTTAAACTTTCTAGATAACCGCGCTCGCGGTCATGAGCGACATGGACACTTCCATAATAGATAGCATGGTTTGGTTGGGATCTGGTGGGGTACACAGGTCTGGGATAATACTGGTGGGTAACTAGCACTAGAATGCAGGTGGGTAGCCTGTGACTTGGTTTGAGGCAGGGCAGCCTCATAGTTGACAAGTGGGTAACTTGTCATTATGCATCGGTGTGCACATGGATATATTCACCTAGTAATAGGTTGCTAAAATATGAATTAGACATAGGTTGCTTCTTGCTTAAACCTATGTAAGCCTTCTTTTGTTGAGCCACTCATGTCATATTTTTCTACACTTACGGAGTACAATTTTATGCAAATAAATTGTACTCACCCTTGCCATATATCAATTTTTGCTGTTCAGAGGATGCACCTGAGGCAGGCTTCTTCGGTGGAGACTCTTCTTCCTAGGCAGGCGTTCCCCCGTTCGACTGCTGTGGCGTTGTGGGGCCTTCGTCCACTAGCTCCGTCCGCTGTCGCATTTAATCCTTGTGTGGCATTTTTGTACTTTTGACTCGAACTATGTAATAAAGACGGTGGAATATCTTGTACTGCTTATTTCTGTCTCTCGTGTGATAAAATTCCTGGGCACACTTGAGCTCGGTTTATTTTCATTAAACCGGGTGTGACAGAAGTGGTATCAGAGCCACGACAAGCGTAGGACGCTAGACTAGGAGGTTTAGTCTTGTTTCGAAGCCTATTTTCAAAACCTAGCTATTTTCCAACTATTGCGAAACGGTTTTATTAAACTATCTCCTTCTCGTTCTTTCTTTTCTCTCCTAAGTTCCTATCTTGTGACACCCCAGGTGTCACCAGGGCAAAATCGACAACTGTAAACCGTAATCCATAATGTCACTCGCTTAAAAGCAAATTCAATCTTGGAAATAAAAAGAAATATTGTTTAAAATGCTTTAAAGGAACACTATGAAAAGTTTGACAAACAACAGAACACTATAGCAAAGTCCGGGAAAATCTCAACTAACAGCATCGAAATCCTGTTAACAGGAAGAAATCCAAACCCTAACTCTGGGCTACCAAAATTTCCACGGAATCCTATCCATATTTTTACATAAAAATTAAGTACACTTTAAAATATAATTTTGTGAATTTATTCAGAATTTTTGGACAAGATTTAGACCTCTCAAAAATTCACAGAAGCTAAAATCATCTTGGAAATTCAAGAATTTTTATAAGTCGAATCATGACTTGAACCCTAAATAAAAAGTGCTACAAATAAATTCCTGGACTTGCACAAAACTTTTCAAAAATTTTTGAGCTCGGAAAGTGTGCCATTTCATTGATTTGCATTCCAGCTTTAAAATAAAAATATATATAAAAATTCAATCGGGCTGTTGTCGGGTGGGCTACAGTGCCCGCCGCCCGCCCGACCGCCCCGCCCGACACGGCTTTTTCCCCCGGCCACTGTTTGCACATCGCCGCTTCAAATGCTCGGCCGGCGCTCCCTCGCTCTCTCCCGTTCCTTCCTCCTCCCTCTCCCGCGGCACTCACTCACTCTCTCTCTCTCTTTCTCTCTCTCTGCCGCCCCCCCTGCTCCCCCTACTTCCCCTACTCCAGGACTCCTTAAAATTGTGCAACTCCTCCTCCTTTCCCCCCCCCTTGCTCTTTCTTCATCCCGCGGCGCCGCGTTCCCCTTCCTCCTCCATTGCTCCCGGCCGCCGCCCACCATTGCCGGCCGCCTCCAAAGGTGAACTCCACCTTCCGGCCATCCTCTATCCCAATTCCCTCGCCAAATCTCTTCCTCCCTGCCCCGTGAAGCTCACAGCATTTTCCCCTCCTCCGAAATCGAGCCCCCTCGCCGGAATTTTGCTCACCGCCGCCGCCCCGAGACCCCCCCATGGTGAGCACCACTTTCCCGGCCAAAACCTCGATAAACATTGTGTTGCCGAGCTTCGTCGTGTCGTGTAGATCGTGAAACGCCAAGTTTCAACGGCCGGCGACCACCCCATCGCCGGGAAACGGCCGCCCGAGCTCGTCGGTGAAAACCTCCCCTATTTTTCTTTTTCTTTTTATTTTTCAGATTATTGCTCTATATTGTAAAATCTGTAAACATTCATAGAAAAATCCAAAAATGGCAACCCTAAATTTTTTAAAATCCTTATGAAAGGGAATAATTTTCTGTTAAAGCACTTTTTAATAAATGACCAAACATTTGCAGAATTAATTAGAAACCCTCCTTTCTATTTTTGAATTTATTTTTGAATTCTAGAACAATGATAGGTCTAAGCTTTTACCTACAAGTACCTAATGGCCACACACATCTCCTGGAATTTTGTGGAGATTTTATGACCACGAAATTGTATGTAACCCTATTGAATTACTTCAATCTGCCTAGTTAAAATACTATTTTCTAAAGTACATTGTAAAAGTCATTCAAAAGGTTAGACCCAAAAGAAAAGTTTCATTTTTGGTGCTCAGGAATGCGCACATAAAATTTCATAATTTTATTCTAAGGTTTACTATTGTTTTCTGATTTTATAATATTTAAAAACAGGAATTGTTATGAATTTTTACAAAATCTATAAAATTCATCTAGGCCCCATCCAAAGCTCAAAATGCTTATCTCAGAAAGTACTATCAACTAAAAATAATCTTTAGGTGGAATTAATATTTTTATTTTTATCCTAGTTTAATAGTCGAAGAAATTAAATAATGTTTAACCGATGAAAAATGTCGAATTAAACTTAACTCAAGTTGAAGTTGTTGAACATGCCAACTAAAAGTCACCTCATGAGAGTTGAATAGATTTCTTTAAACATCATTCACAGATTAAGAATTGAATTTAATCGACGGCGTCGAGTAATTAGGGTTAACCCTAATTTTAGGCGTCGCCGATCGAAACCCTAGATTACTATTGGTAAAAACAATAAGTTTCTTTTTCATTGAACTTATCATAATCCTACTGCATCATGTAGATTATGACGCTCACGAGGTCGCTGCAGATCCAGGTTCCTCGATCTCCGCCGAAGAAGTCAACGTCAGCTCAGAAGAACCAGGCAAGCCCCGGTGCACAACCGATGTTTAAAATTTTGCTTTTATAACTCAGTGTGTCTTGTTTGTGCATTAAGTGCTAGGAGTTGATTGAAACCCTAGTTGCATTATTTCCCATAGGAAACCCTGACGGTAGCTTGTATAGATACCCTTAGTATACTATGCTTAGCAGATAATTGCCGGTAGAAGTCGAGCAGAGTGGATGCTGCTCGCGAGTAGTAGGATATTGAATGAAACTATTTCATGAGATGTGCCACACGATTGTGAATGAGTAAGAAAGATAAAAGGTTGAGGGTCAGACTGGGTACAAGTAGGTCGGCGACTGGTCTGGAACCAGGGTGACCGTAGTCTGGTCTGATCCGTGTGGCACAGCTGGGCAAGTATTGAATGTACTAATCGTATGCTGGGTGTTATGGGCCCCGGTAAACCTACGTAGCCTAGTGATTGCAACGTCGAACCTGCCCTACGGTGTCTGACAAGAAGGAGATCTGGGGTGGGCAGGGTGGGAACTCCATAGAAACCGTCTAGGACGTGTTGTCTGGTGGGACGCGGTGGTGCTAAGGCAGGCGTAGGAGGAAATTGACGTTGCAGGAGCTGGTGTGAACGGTTGCCACGTGCGAGTCTGGGACACGCACGTGTCGTACGATTAGGTTAACCCTGCAGAGGTATAAAAATCGGTTCGAATCGCTATCGCTCTCAGCTATGAGCTTACTTGAACTCTCTGTCACATTCTAGTAAATAGGTTGAGACACCATGACAATGAACATGACGATTATTTTGCTATTGTTACTCCTGTTATGTTTGCTTAGCTCAGTGCTAACTAAATTTATTTTCTAATTACTTCATCTGGTGCTAAAATTTGACAAGAGTAGTATAGGCTTGCGAGTCCTTTTGCAAGTAAACCCACCCGCGTCAGCCAGCATGTCTAGGAGTCGGCTGTAGTCAGCCACGTTGACGGGTAAGTCTTGTTGAGCTTCTTAGAAGCTCACGCGTTAGCGATATGTGGTTTTCAGGTGCCGACATGCAGGACCCAGCAGGTAGCTTTCATTGGGAAGAGCCTCTCCCCGAGGTCGGGAACCTCCAGTGGGAGTTGTGCGAGTCGCCGCAGTGAACTTTGAAGTGGCTAGTAGCATGACGCCCTTGGGCACGGCGTGTGCTTTTGCTTAAGTCCGAGTGTCGGAGTTTGTAATCGTTCAACTCTTCCGCTATTTTTGTTTCAAAACTTTCACGTACTCTGAATCAATGTAAGATCCAACTTCAATTTAAGAATTCATGTTGTACTAAATTCTCTCTCTCCTTCTAAAATTATTGCTGTTTATTCCTGCCTGTGTTGTATCGTGTGTACGCTCGCTTCGCCGAGCGTTGCCCAACGGGATCCTGGCTCAACGACTGACCGGATCCGTCCCGAGATGAGGTTCTCTGGGCGGCGTCGCGTCAGCTTTGGTATCAGAGCTGTGTTGGGAAACGGTACAACGTTTAAGGCATATTTTCAAAAATTACGTGCGAGTGAGGTACGAGCCCTATTAGTTAATAGGTTATCAGGTGGCAAGCTAACCTAGTGCAGGAGCTAACTAAACCCAGTCTAGATTTACTTTTCTGTAACGACGCACCTACGCTCAGGTAAGCAAGGTAAGGTATGCCGCTCGACTGCGGTGAAAGGTCGAGAAATCCCTGTTGCGTCCGTAATAGTAGCGTTCTATACCATGATGGTATGGAAGGAGATATTATGTTCGCTATAACATAGTACGCCCCCTTGCCGTTTAGGGAGAAAAGCGGACCTCTACCGTACGAGGTGTGGGTTACGTACCTGTTGCGAATGCAGACCTTCGCAACAGTGGAGTCTTGTGTCTTTGGCAGACAAGAGATGAGTTTGTTCCTCACGACTTTGGTTTTGCGGAACACTCTCATACCTCCGCTGCCTGAGGTAAAGTGCAGTCTGTCGCCGCGCAGGGAAGGTCGGACACGTGATCCCGTACGTGACCTACTCGAGGTGACCCATATGGCAATGATATGGGTTGTTGTCTTTACTTTTGAGATATATTTATATTGAACTGCCTGTGATGCCATTTTCTGCAGGTACGCTAACCCCGATATCGTAAGAAACGTGTAGAAACGGCTAACTTGAGTGCGATTTTGCCACCGCGTACGCGTATTCTTTTTACTTTGTGAGGACGTATAGGCCGATGTAGGATTGCATTGCATGAAGAAATGTTAAAATCCTTCAAACTTATACTAAAACCATCCAGGAGCAAAAATTCCATCAATAATGGCTGTAACACCAACAGAAATTAAGAAGTCAACCTGGATACCTTCCTCCCTTAGAGATTACGTGGCATCAACCGAGTTGGAGTAAAACTCTTGCATACTATTGAGCCTTTTGCAACACCTTCCTCGATGAGAAGATTGTCTCCTTGACAGGTCAACTTAAATGGTAAAGCACCTTGGGCAAATCGGCTGTCGCTAGATTAGCATCCTTAGTGATCACCTTTTTACGCAGGGATGAAAAATATTTTACGTATCGGAAGACTTAGCATGCTTTGAACTATGTGTCAACATGTGGCTTCTGATTGATAAAATATTGTTCATCTCTGTGTTGCAGATGGACGACAACACGATCGAGCATGGGCTCGTGGAGATAGGTGTTGAGGATTCCACCCCTACCTACGTCACCAAGAAATCGGGACGCAGAGGATTCGTGGAGATACTCGGTCAGACCTTGCAGTCGCTGGGTTATGCAGAGACTCCGTGGTTTCAAATCCGAGAGTATCGGCAGTACGACCTACCGCGCTGCTCAGCCACAGTTACATTACCCACGCACCCTCGACATGGAGAGATTTGTACCAGCACCACATTTGGTTTAGATAAGACTGAAGCCATCGAGTCGGCCGCTCATCAGGCTCTATTGAGGCTTTGCGAGCGACACCTTGAGGACCCGGCAGACAAACCAGCAGCGATGTTCCCGATATAGGACCAGGTTGACACTATCTGGCACCGTAATGTCAAGAATGCTCAGATCAAGACTCTTAGGGGAGAGATGGACCACGTCACTCCCTTGTTCACGTTGAGCCTAGCGCTGCTCAACTTGCATGAGGACACTGTTCTCACAGCTCAGATGGACCGTCAGGCCTTGCGACGGGCTCATGTAGAGATAGCTCAACTCAAGGAGAAGATTCAGGACTTAGAGAGCAGGAACAATGCACTGTGTGCTCGCTGCAACGCGCGCGCTACACGCATATCTGAGTTGGAGGCGGTCTCCGAGATTAAGACTGCCCAGATCCATGCTAGAGAGAATGATTGCAACCTCATGTTGCAACACATTCTCCAGCTGGAGATACTCAAGGACAATGCTGTTCAGATGGCTGAGGATCTCGCCCATGAGAACCATCATTTGCAGCATCAGTTAGCGGGACTTTTGGAGGCACAACAGCCGCCTCCCGCTAATAACGATGCGCTTGAGTCAGAGGTGTCGGATCCTGATGTTTCGGACCCAGAACCAGACGAGGAATAGATTGGAGATGGTTTCGCAACGCTAGTTTAGCTAGATGAATCGCTTAAGGAGTGTGTTGTTCTTGTCATGGTGTTAGTGTGTGTTCTCACGAGTCCATCTTAGTGGCGGTGTAACCTTTTGGATGTAAGAGTGGTGGTTTGACAGTCTAACGAGTGGAGAAACGGATGTACTGTCATCTTTTGGGGAATGAATGGAGTTTGTTTTTATTGAGATATCCGTGCCGTGCATTTTGATGTGCTCTTACTTATGTTGAGAAATGGACATGGGTAGAACTGCTCTAATAAAGAAACTTTTTTCTTTTTCAGCATGGTGAACACTAGAGCAGGACGTCAGGAGGCGGAAAGCTCCAACCCGCCGCCCCCGCCAGCTGAGCCAACCTTGGCTGCAGCTATGGCAGCCATGCTTCAAAGCAGCCAACAGACACAAGAGATGCTGCGGGCCATCCTAGAAAATAGTGGCGCAAATCGAGGAGCTCGTAACCGCGACCAGGACAGCACATATGCTGATTTCCTGGCCACTCATCCCCCGGAGTTCAGAGATGCCCAGGAACCAATGGAAACGGACCACTGGCTTCGTACGATCGAGGCTAAGTTTGGACTGCTCCGTTGTTCGGAGACCCAGAAGACGCTCTTCGCAGCACAGATGCTCAACGGACACGCTGGAGCTTGGTGGACCAACTACTTGGCCACTCTCCCGGCCAACACCCAGGTGCCATGGGAACAGTTCCGGGAGGCGTTCCGCGCTCACCACATCCCCGCGGGACTCATGCAGAGGAAGGCCAAGGAGTTCATGGCCTTGACACAAGGAAACCGCACGGTGCACGAGTATTCCCGTGTGTTTAACCAACTTGCTCTATATGCTCCGGAGCAGGTTGACACGGATGCAAAGCGGAAGCACCGCTTCATGGAAGGGTTAAACATCACACTCCAGGGTCGCTTGGCCCTGAATCAAGGCGGCTCATTTAATGAGTTCGTCAGCAACGCCCTCATCGTCGAAGAGTACCTCGAGAAGGAGCAGCGGGAAAAGAGGCGAGCCAGCGGTGGGCCGTCGAATGCCCTGCCACCCAAGTACCATCTGGTGTACACTGCACCCGATGGTAGGAAGTACAAGGCCACCCCGCCGCAGGCTCCGACTTTCCGTCCGCCGCAGCAGTCATACCGGCCCCCACAGAATCAACAGCAGTTCGGCTACCGCGCACCTCCCCCGCCGCAGAGGAACCAAGGTGTCCGCCCACCTCAACAGGGCACCCGTCCTGGATAAGGCACGCCTTGCTTCAACTGCGGGCAGCCCGGGCACTTCGCCCGCGAGTGCCCCTCCAACCAGCAGTCCGGAGGCAACCGGCAATTAAACCAGGGGCAGGGCCAGCAAAAGGGCCAGAAGAACACCAGGACCGGTTGGGTAAACTACACCACGACCAAAGAAATTGCTGAGGGCGAACAAGTACTGGCGGGTACGTTCTCGCTCTCTACCCACTCAGCTTTTGTTCTTTTCGATTCCGGTGCAAGCCACAATTTTATCAGTAAGAATTTTGTCAATTCCCCTAGAACCACCTTTCGTCATAAAATCGCCCGGGGGTACTATTTTGTCAAACCATGGCCTAAGTGAAGCTCCCCTAAATCAAGGAGGTCACATCTATCCTATCTCCTTCATAATCCTAGAGGGCAGGGTATCGATATAATCATCAGCATGAAATGGATGAAACACCATAATGCCATCCTTGATATTCCTAACCGTGTAGTCCACTTAACCTCTCCACTTCACGGTTCCATGTCCATAAACCTAGATCACCCTAAAGCTACCCTCAAACAAGTCTGCCATGTTGTCGGGAAAAGTCTGGACGAGATACCAGTGGTTAAGGAGTTTCCGGACGTATTCTCAGAGGACTTACCTGGTTTACCGCCGGACAGAGATATGGAATTTCAGATTGAGCTGTTGCCAGGCACAGCCCCGATCTCCTGTAGACCGTACAAGATGGCACCCAAGGAGCTAGCAGAGTTGAAGAAACAGTTGCAGGAGTTCTTGGACAAGGGGTTTATACGGCCCAGTACCTCGCCCTTGGGGTTGTCAGGCACTATTTGTAAAGAAGAAGGACCAATCCTTGAGGCTATGCGTGGATTACCGCCCCTTGAATGTGGTAACTATCAGGAACAAGTATCCCTTACCAAGCATAGACACTCTATTTGATCAGTTGGCTGGAGCAAAAGTCTTCTCGAAAGTTGATCTTCGATCTGGATATCATCAGATCAAGATCCGTCTCAGTGACGTTCCGAAGACGGCCTTCTCCACCAGATACCGGTTGTATGAGTATTTGGTGATGTCGTTTGGACTCACAAACGCACCAGCGTACTTCATGTACCTCATGAACTCAGTCTTCATGCCAGAGCTGGATAAGTTTGTAGTGGTGTTAATCGACGACACCCTAATATACTCCAAGACAACCGATGAGCAGGCAGAGCACCTTCAGACAGTTCTCCAACGACTCAGAGATCATCAGCTCTATGCCAAGTTCAGCAAGTGCGAATTCTGGATTGAGCGTGTTCAATTTCTGGGTCATGTAGTGTCTGCGGAAGATATTTCTGTGGACCCAGGAAAGGTACAAGATGTTGTTAATTGGAAAGCACCCACAACGGTCCACAAGGTGCAAAGTTTCTTGGGATTAGCAGGATATTATCGCCGCTTCATTCCCAACTTTTCCAAGATTGCCAGGCCTATTACAGATCTACTCAAAAAGGATCATAAGTTCAAGTGGACAGAAAAGTGTGAAGAAGCCTTTCACACTTTGAAGAAGCACCTGACCACGACACCAGTACTCGCCCAACCAGATTTGAGCAAGCCCTTCGACGTGTATTGTGATACGTCGGGAACTGGATTTGGTTGTGTGTTAATGCAAGAAGGACGGGTAATTGCTTATGCTTCCAGGCAACTCCGTAAGCATGAGTTGAATTACCCCACACACGACTTGGAATTGGCAGCCGTGGTATTGGCTCTGAAGGTGTGGAGGCATTATTTATTGGGAAACTTGGTACACCTCTATACCGACCACAAGAGTCTTAAGTACATCTTCACCCAGAACGAGTTGAACATGAGGCAACGAAGATGGCTAGAATTAATCAAGGATTACGAGATAGAGATCCACTACCATGCGGGCAAGACTAATGTGGTTGCAGATGCGTTGAGCAGAAATGCCCATTGCCACTACTTGGATCAGGGAGTTGCAACCGAAGAACAAGAGCCAGCCGTAAGGATTCTACCTCACGGAGCCCTCTACAACCTAGCCTTAGTGCCAACACTTAGAGATGAGGTAGCCAAGGCCCAGAAGCTTGATAAAGGCATGGAGATGATCAGATCAAGATTACAAGAAAAGAAGGTGCAGTGTTTCTGGGAAGCCGAAAACGGAGTTCTGTGGTTCAAGAATAGACTGGTAGTGCCAAAGGATCACGAGCTCCGAAGGAAAATCATGGATGAAGCTCACTTATCCAAGTACTCAATTCATCCTGGCGGTAACAAGATGTATCAGGACCTGCGAAAGAAGTTTTGGTGGACAAGGATGAAAAGAGAAATCGCTCGGTATGTAGCGGAATGTGACACCTGCCGCAGAGTAAAGGCCGACCATCTGAAAGGCGCAGGGTTGTCACAACCTTTGAGCGTTCCGTCATGGAAATGGGAGGATATCAGCATGGACTTCATTGTTGGGCTACCCACCACCGCTCGACAGCATAACTCCATCTGGGTAATCGTGGATCACCTGACAAAGTCCGCTCATTTCATACCTGTCAGTACCAATTATAGAATGAAAAAGTACGCAGAACTATATATTGACTGGATAGTCTGTCTGCATGGAGTGCCCAAGACAATCATCTCCAACCGAGGTACCCAGTTCACCAGTCGATTTTGGAAACAACTCCATGAGTCACTAGGAACCAGGCTCATCCACAGCTCAGCCTACCACCCTGAGACTGACGGTCAGACGGAAAGAGTGAACCAAATACTTGAAGACATGCTCCGAGATTGTGTTTTGGAGTACGAAAAAGGATGGGACACTTATCTGTCTTTGGCGGAGTTCTCATACAATAACAACTATCAAGCCAGCATCCAGATGTCCCCTTTCGAAGCACTTTATGGCCGTAGTTGCAGAACCCCACTCAACTGGTCAGAAGCAGGCAAAAGAATCATATTGGGCCCTGACCTAGTGCAGCAGGCTGAAGAGAAGGTACGGGTTATACAAGCTAATCTGAAGGTGTAACATCCCGAACTAATTTCTCGCTAAATCTTTTGTCAATAAAGACTTAATTGTGTTCAATAAAAATCTCAAAACCCTAAGTAATGAAATCATAGGATCTAATCAAAAGAACTTAAATTCAAAATCTAATTTGAAATCCAATCTTCGTTTTCTTTTCTGTCTCTCTTTCCTCTCTGCCGATGCAGAATTGACCCGACCGGCCTTTGCCCTGCTTCGTCGCGCTGTTGCCGTGCGGCTGTTTTGCCGCCGTCGCTGCTCGCCGTAGCCGTCTTGCCGAGCCTACTCTCGCTAGCGCCGCCGGAACCACCCCCGCTCTCCACCGTCGCGCCGCCCAGTTTTCCTCTGTTCTCCCCGGATCATGCAAGCCGCCGCCCGAGTCCCTGCTCCACCCGGGTGCCGCTTCTCTGTTCCTTTCCATGCCTTCCCGACCCCGTCTTTGTGAGTCCGATTCGCCCGACCTCCGACCTAGAGGTCGGATGACTTTTTACGTTTCGCCGACCTCCGACCTAGAGGTCGGATGATTTTTACGATTCGCCCGACCTCCGGCCCAGAGGTCGGATGATTTTCACGATTCGCCCGACTCCGACCCCCAGCGGTCGGACATTATTTTCCGTCTCACCCGATCCGTCGTCATCACTCTCCGCTTCGCTCGACCCTGAGGTCGGAGAAGCCGCTTCGCTCGACCCTGAGGTCGGACAAGCCGTTTCGCTCCGTTTCGCTCGACCCCGAGGTCGGACAAGCCGTTTCGCTCCGCTCCGCTCGACCCCGAGGTCGGACAAGCCGCATTTCGTTCCGCCTCGCTCGACCCCGAGACCGGACAGACTCGTCGGACCCGAGCTCGAAGCGGCCGCGCCATTAATGCTGTCGGTCATCTTCCCAACCGTAAAAGCGCCTGGCCGTACACAGCAGTGCTGCCACCGCGCCGAAAGTATTCGTGATGGGACGTGCACGCCCGGCGCCCATGCGCTGCAGTACGCTGCCGCCGCGCCAACTTGCGTCGTCCTGGAGAGACAAAAGGAACGGAGGCTGATATTTTCCAGAGACGAAACGTTTCACTCGTGCGCACTCCTTTGCTCTTCTGCGCGCTCATCTCTCTGCTCTCGTCTCCACTACTTTCCGCCTTTACCGCCGAAGAGCTCCGCAGGGCCCGAAGCAGAGCAAGCTTCTCTCGTGCTCAGGTGCGCTCGGTAAGCCTTGCCCTGCCGACGGTTCCATCGTCCGTCGTTGTCGTCTCTAACCGCCGCCCCAGTCTTCCGCAGTATTTCAGCAGTAGCAGCGCGTCGACATCTCTTTTCCGACGACCGGTCTCCGTTGTTGTTCTTTTCCACCGACAGCCCTCTGGTAATCTTTGTCGTCCGACCAGTCTAGCTAGTCCTGTCTACCGAAGCAACACACTAAAGTTTGTTAGAGAGAAATTCATGCAACTTCACTCATCTGTTAATACAAGATTACCTTGCATCTTCATATAGGAACCGAGCTGCAGACGGCCACTGAGGCTGAGGAGGATTTCCCTGCTGCCGACCCCGCCATCGACTGTGCTAACTTCTCCCCGAACCGAGGCAAGCCCCGGTGCATACCTATGTTTAAAGTTTTACTTTCTCACTGTGTATGTAGGTTTTTGTTGTGCATTAAGTTTCGAGGCTTGTGTGAAAACTTAGTTGCATGACTTGTAGGATCTCCTACGGGTTGTTCTGTTAGAGCCAGTACGTTAGTGCTATGCTTACTAATAGGGCAACGAAGGGATTTGAGTGGTATGGAGACTACTCAGGGGATTATTTATAGGAGTATTTGAGAAAGTCAGGACCCAACATTGTGTGAATAAAATTTGAGCACGGTGTCGGGTGCGGTTGCATTGGTCAAGTTTGAGTTGTGTACCTAATACATACTGGCATATGGGACCCAGGAAACCGACGTAGCTCATTGCGCAGTGTTTGGACGATTGGCCATCTCTTTTTTCGGGTGAACGGACCAGTATGGTGGATGAATTCGCATTTCTGTTTTTCTTGGGCATGTGCTAGTGGGAAAGGCTTGGGGCCGTACAGGAACGCAGGACGTTGCCTGGAGGACCATGTCCTTGGAGAGATGGATGTTGGACCAACTCTGTCGCGATGCAGTGAAAGGTGGCCACGTGTGACTCGTGGAGTGCGCACGTGTCGTGTTATTCGGGTTTCTCCTGCAGGATGTAAAATCAATTATAATTGCCGTCCCTCGCGGTATTGAGTACCACTTGCTCCTTTCTGCCGTGGCGACACTATAAAATGTGATAGCAGGAATTGTGATTGGAGGTTTGAGAATAAATTTCAGAACTGTTGTATTGCACTTGCTTGCTTAGTTGCTGTCGCACTTAGTAAAATTACATTAGCTATTCTGATAACTTGGCTAAAATACTGAAAAAAAAACCATTAGTAGTGCTATCTTTTGCAAATGCCTACCAGCTGCCACCAATATTCCAGCATTTTAGGAGTCGGCCTTAGAAGGCCTATTGACGGGTAAGTCTTGCTGAGCGTCAGTCGCTCATGGTTTGTTAATTGTTGTTTTGCAGGTAATAGTGCTAACTGTAGCCAGGGTGGTTGGGAAGAGGAGATGCCCTCGGAGTGGACCTTCGAGTGGGTCCCCGCTTGTCCCTCCCGTGGAGATTAAACACCATCGGGCTGGGGTGTTTGATCGAGGCGCCGAGTGTTAGATTTTTGCTTCCGCTGAAATCCACGTGTTTGTTATCAAAACTACGTTTCCGCACTTCCAAAATTTCTGAAATCAGTTGTAACATAACCGGAATTAATGTATCTTTAAGTCATTTATGCGAGTCCTTGTTAATTATCATACTGTAAAGTCACTTGTTTCGGCAAGCGGCCCTCCCAAATGATCCTGGATGAGCAACCGTACGATTTTATCGGACGGGGTTGCGACAGCTGGTATCAGAGCTATTTGGGGGTTAGTACTCTAATTAACGAGGCATGTTTTCAAAAATTGCGCTACGGTGAGGTACGGTATAGAACAGCCCTTAGTGGAGATTAGAGTTAGGAAGGTGGCAAGCTAACTGTGCATTCATGCATTTTACCTTCCTGTAAGTTTATGATTATGTAACGACGCACCAACGAACTACGCGAAGGTACGTGTTATAATTTTTGCAACGACGCACCATCGAACTACAACGAAGGTACGGAGTCCTGCCGTGGGATAATATTCACGGTCGCTTGGTGTTCGCGTTGCTGGTTCACCCATCTTGACTGAGATGCTTTTCATGGCCGCTAACGGCAAGGCGTTACTGGTTGCCGCCGGTTGCCATGAGTCGTGACTATCATGGCCATATTGCATACCTGTTCTGTAATGCGATTTTCTGCAGGTACACTGACTATCGTTAGACCGTGTAGAAAACGTTTTTTTGTCGAGGGAACGAGTAGTGCCACCGAGGTTCCAAACTAGGTTTCCTTTTTGGTGAGGACGAATAGGTCGCATCATTCCTTTCCTTTTGCATGGTACTAAAAATGGTAAATCTTGAACAACAAGAAACGTAAAATTCGCCTTCTTGTGTTCAGCCTGGTTCTTGATCTCTGAAGGCTGATCCAGTCCCTAGAACTATCGTTGAATCATTTCGCCTGGCTTTCCGTTTCTTAAGGGGGAAGGTGTCCCTTTGTTCTGGGAGAAAAGGACATCGGATCATCCGGTGTAGGACCGGACAGTCCGAAGACACTCCCTCTGAAATTTTTTTAGGCCACCGGACATTCCGATGTGGGATCGAACCTTCCGGTGAACACCTCTCTGGACTGAAATCAACCAAGCAGGGATTTCAGCAATGAGTCGTTTTCCGAAGCTTGTAGTTTCGCGCCTGTTATTCAAAAAAATGTGAATGGGCACAATATGGAAAGGTGTGAAAAATATCTACGACTTTTGTAGTTGGAAAATCTTGTGATTCCAATCCCCACTACAGGAAAAATGTGTTTTTCTCTCTGCTGCCATAGCAGGACAGAAACCTGTTATTGTTCCGAAAATCCCATCCTTGATTGATTCTTCCCATTTTAGGTCTTGCACATTATTCCTCATTTGGTCGAGAAATGAGTTGTAGCGTAGGACTTGCGCCTCTCACTTTAGAAATGAGGGCTAATTGTTTCAACTTCTTACACAGATGGTCCTTTCCGACGCGGACAAACGTGCTGCCCTCGAAGCGCGTATCGTCGAGCTAGAGGCCGACCTTGTGGAGATGGCCCAGGCTCGCGAACAGGCGGAGCAGTCCCGTTCCGACGAGGAGCAGGAGCGCCTGAAAGTGCTTTTGGAGTGGCTTGAGGTTTCCTACAAGTTAGAAAAAGTTAAAGCGGAGAATTGTGGTTTAAAAGCCCAAGTCGAGAAGTTGCAGCAGCAGTTTCAGGAGCAGAAGGCCCAGGCCGATCAGCAAATCGCTGAGCTGGAGGGTGAGCGCGACGACCTGAAGTTGCAGGTCAATGAGCTTGAGGCTGAGGCTGAATGGATGGATGAACTGAGGCTTGAGGCGGAGAACGAGACTCATGATGTTCGCGCTCAGCTCCACAATGCCGAGCAGACCATTGAGCAGATCCACGCTCAGTGGGAGGACGCTGTGATGGACCTCGAGATGGCTCTTCAGCATCAGGCCCCGCAGCCGATGCCGGCACCTAACGTCGCTCCACCTGATGAGGGGTCAGGCATGTCTGGCGTAGAGGACGAGTGTCCCCGTCGCCCTACGATGAGGAGATGCATTCCGACGCTGACAGCCCTGCGCCCTAGTCATCGCGGCCTAGGTTGCGTACATATATGTGTGCAACTAGAACCCAAGACCTTGTAGTATCTTTTGTTCCGTGTCGAACGGTTATTGTGGGCATACATCCCGTGAGCAGCGTAGCTATGGCTCGGTGTCGTTACGCAATTTTGTAAAATGTGGCTCAGCCACTTCGGGATGTAATGCGGGTACCCTTTCATGTATGCCATCGTTGACTTCCTCATGAATGAAGCGATCCAAGCTATGTGTGTCTATTTCCACTGTCATAACATATATCTGGTCATGCTGTGTTTGGATGCATTCTGTTGGCCTGTGTGTCTTCAAGCGCATGATCAATCCTCTAATGGAGTGAAGGTTTCTTATGACAGATGGCAGGACGCACTCGCGGATCGAGCGGGCAGGACCAGGCTAGTGGCTCCAACCTTCCTCCACCGCCACCCCCACCTCCAAGGATGTGGGAACAGTTTATGGCCACCCAACAGCAGCTCATGCAAATCCTGATCGAGCAAAATCGACAGGGTGGTCGTCAGCGTGCACAGGCACCCCCGCCAGAGAGCTCCTATGGGGACTTCTCGGCCGTCCATCCGCCAACCTTCGCGGATGCAGCTGACCCATTGGACGCCGATAATTGGCTGCGCACCATCGAGTCCAAGTTTGAGCTCCTTCACTGCACCGAGCATCAGAAGACTCTCTTCGCGGCTCAGCAACTCCGCGGACCGGCGAGAGCGTGGTGGTTTAATTACACTGCCTCTCTTCCCGATGGACACCAAGTGCAATGGACGGAGTTCCGGGACGCTTTCAGGGCACATCACATTCCTGATGGCCTCATACAGCGCAAGACGCGCGAATTTGAAGAACTGCGTCAAGGCCAAATGAGTGTTTATGAATACTCGCGCAAGTTCAACTACCTGGAGCAGTATGCTGGACATCACATGGACACAGACGCCAAAAAGAGGGGCTGTTTCATGAAGGGCTTAAACTCCAAGCTGCGCGATCGCCTAGCCCTCCACAACAGCGCCAATTTCAACGCACTGGTGAGTGCTGCCATCACTCAAGAAGATGCTACGCGCGCTCACCAGGAGGAAAAGAAGCGCAAGCGTGCGGTTGTGGGTCCCTCTGGTAACCAGCCGCCCCAGAGGTACCGTTTGGCTATCACTTCCCCGACGGGTCAGAAGTTCAAGGCTGCAATGCCACCGGGTGGAGGTTATCGCCCATCGTCCTCCCAGCAGTCCGTGGCACGCCAAGGCCCCCAGTTTGGGCAGCAGCCTAGCTTCAACTCCGGGGGTCACAGGCAAATGAACCAAGCTCCTCGTCCACCGCAACAGTACAACAACACGGGCCCAAGGCTGTGCTTCAATTGCGGTCGTCCCGGCCACTTTGCTAAAGACTGCCGCCAGCCTCCACGTCAGCAGGGTGATGCCCAGCAGGGCAACTCCCGCAATAACAACAATTCCCGTCCCCAGCCTGCCGGGGGCGCACCTACTCAGGGCCGTGTCAATCACACTGTGGCTGAGGAAGTTCAAGAAGGTGAACAAGTCCTTGCGGGTATGTTTTCTGTTCGAAAGCAGCCTGTTTTCGTTTTATTTGATTCGGGTGCCACCCATAATTTCATTAGTAGGGCGTGTGTCCAAAGGTGTGGTCTTCTCACCGCTATCACTAAAACCCCCTACATTATTACCTCACCCGCCGGAAAAATATCTACCACATTAAAAGTCCACCAAGCACCACTAAATCTGGGCGGAAAAATATTTAAACCCCAATTCATCGTTCTAGACCATCATGGCATAGACCTAATTTTAGGCATGGGTTGGATGGTGTACCATAATGCCGTGTTGCATATTTCCTCTCGAGAGATTCAATTAAACTCCCCTCTACACGGCTCCATATCCTTTCAAGTTGCATCACCCACTCCCAAGTCACCTAGCCTTCATCAAGTTTCTGGTAAAAAGTTGGAGGATATTCCAGTGGTGTGTGAGTATCCTGATGTCTTTCCAGAGGATTTACCGGGATTGCCACCCGATCGGGATGTCGAGTTCAAAATTGAACTCCAGCCCGGAACCGCTCCCATCTCTAGAAGGCCGTATAGGATGGCTCCGAACGAGTTGGCCGAATTAAAAATTCAACTAAAAGAGTTGTTAGACAAGGGATTTATTCGACCTAGCTTGTCTCCTTGGGGTTGTCCCGCCATATTTGTGAAGAAGAAGGATGAGACCCTAAGACTTTGTGTTGATTATCGACCGTTGAATGCGGTCACCATCAAAAACAAATATCCCTTGCCCCGCATAGACATCCTGTTCGATCAGCTTGTGGGCGCCAAGGTCTTTTCCAAAGTTGATCTTCGCTCGGGGTATCATCAGATAAAAATCCATCCTGAGGACATTCCCAAGACTGCCTTTTCTACAAGGTATGGCCTCTACGAATACCTTGTCATGTCCTTCGGTTTGACCAATGCTCCAGCCCACTTCATGTATCTAATGAATTCCGTTTTCATGCCCGAGCTGGACAAATTCGTCGTGGTCTTCATCGACGACATCCTTATTTATTCCAAGTCGGAGGAAGAGCATGCGGAACATCTTCGTATTGTTCTCCAGAGGCTAAGGGAACATAAGCTGTACGCCAAATTCAGCAAATGTGACTTTTGGTTGAAAGAAGTACAGTTCCTTGGTCACGTGATCTCCGCTGAAGGTATCTCTGTTGATCCAAGCAAGGTGAAAGATGTGCTTGACTGGAAGCCCCCAAAGTGCGTCAAAGATGTTCGCAGCTTCCTTGGGCTTGCTGGATACTATCGACGTTTCGTCCCAAATTTTTCGAAGATCTCCAAGCCCATGACGGAACTGCTTCACAAAGGGGTCGCTTTCTATTGGAGTGATTCTTGTGATGAGGCTTTTCGAACTCTCAAGGAACACTTAACCACCGCCCCAGTTTTGGCTCAACCGGACATCACCAAACCGTTTGATGTTTATTGTGATGCTTCTGGCACGGGCCTGGGATGTGTATTGATGCAAGACGGTCGCGTCATTGCCTATGGATCAAGACAGCTGCGACGTCATGAGTTAAATTATCCCACTCATGATTTGGAACTCGCCGCAGTTGTGTTTGCCTTAAAAATCTGGAGGCATTATCTTCTTGGGAATCTTGTACACTTGTACACGGATCACAAAAGCTTGAAGTATATTTTTTCTCAAGATGATCTGAATATGAGGCAAAGAAGGTGGATGGAATTGATCAAAGACTATGAATTAGAAATCCATTACCATCCGGGCAAAGCGAATGTTGTGGCTGATGTCCTAAGTCGCAAGGCTGGATGTAATTCCACTATAGCTCAAGCTTCTACCACTGTTCTCTGTTGTAGCCCAGAAGAGCCAAGTCTTCGTATCATTCCCCATGGGGCGTTGTATAATTTGGCTCTCATTCCTACCCTCCGTGAGGAAGTAGTTGCAGCACAGAAGGTCGATAAGGGGGTGGAAAAGATCCGTGCTCGGCTAGGCAGCAGCAAAATGAAGTGTTTCCGCCTTGATGAGGAAGGTGTTCTTTGGTTCAACGACCGCCTCGTCGTACCGAAGAATTTCGAGCTGCGGAAGAAAATCATGGATGAGGCTCACCTCTCCAAGTATGCTATCCATCCAGGTAGCACTAAGATGTTCCAAGATCTGCGAAGGAAATTTTGGTGGACTCGAATGAAGCGTGAAGTCGCTCGGTATGTTGCTGAGTGCAACACATGTCGCCAGGTCAAAGCAGATCATCTGAAGGGTGCTGGTCCGTTGCAGCCTCTCAGTGTGCCATCATGGAAATGGGAGGACATTAGTATGGACTTTATCGTCGGTCTTCCTCTCACTGCCCAGAAGCATGATTCTATTTGGGTCATAGTAAATCGACTCACCAAATCTGTTCACTTCATCCCGGTGAACACCCATTATAACGCAAGGAAATACGCGGAGCTTTATATCTCTCGTATCATGTGCCTCCATGGTGTTCCAAAGACCATCATTTCTGATCGGGGTACCCAGTTTGTGAGCCGTTTCTGGGAACAATTTCATGAAGCACTTGGTACTAAGTTAATTCATGGTTCAGCTTATCACCCGCAAACCGATGGTCAGACAGAGCGTGTAAATCAAGTTCTGGAAGATATGCTTCGCGCATCTGTGCTGACCCATGGGAAGAATTGGGAAGAGTGCTTACCATTGGCTGAGTTTTCGTACAACAATAGCTATCAAGAGAGCATCAAGATGTCTCCGTTCGAGGCGTTGTATGGTCAGCCATGTCGCACGCCTCTAAACTGGTCTGAGGCAGGAGAAAGAGTAATTTTTGGACCAGATTTGGTGACTCAAGCCGAAGAGAAAGTGAGGGCTATTCAAGAAAATTTGCGAGCTGCAAGGTCCCGGCAGAAAAGTTATGCCGACAAAAGGCGTCGACCGTTAACTTTTGAGGTGGGTGATCACGTCTATCTTCATGTGTCACCAACAAAAGGTGTCCAATGCTTTGGCATTAAGGGTAAGTTAGCTCCAAGATTTATTGGACCTTTCAAAATCATCGAGCGATGTGGTCCCGTAGCATATCGATTGGAGCGGCCCTCTCATATGTCGGGAATTCACAACATCTTCCATGTCTCTCAGCTCCGGAAGTGTTTGAAGCTGCCTGAACAAGTGGTCATCCCGGATATTGAAGTAATCCAAGAGGACCTCATGTATCCGGAGATGCCGATGAAGATACTTGATCGGAAGGATCGCGTAACTCGCCGGAGAACCAAAACTTTCTTCAAGGTGCAGTGGACAAATCATTCGGAAGATGAGGCTACCTGGGAAAGTGAAGAATTTCTTCATTCACAGTTCCCGGAATTCATGGCATCGGTCGTGAAATAGTCATCGGTTCTCCCCTTGTAACGTTTTCTCGAAATCTCGGGACGAGATTTTCTTAAGGGGGAAGGGCTATAACATCCCGAACTAATTTCTCGCTAAATCTTTTGTCAATAAAGACTTAATTGTGTTCAATAAAAATCTCAAAACCCTAAGTAATGAAATCATAGGATCTAATCAAAAGAACTTAAATTCAAAATCTAATTTGAAATCCAATCTTCGTTTTCTTTTCTGTTTCTCTTTTCCTCTCTGCCGATGCAGAATTGACCCGACCGGCCTTTGCCCTGCTGCATCGCGCTGTTGCCGTGCGGCTGTTTTGCCGCCGTCGCTGCTCGCCGTAGCCGTCTTGCCGAGCCTACTCTCGCTAGCGCCGCCAGAACCACCCCCGCTCTCCACCGTCGCGCCGCCCAGTTTTTCTCTGTTCTCCCCGGATCATGCAAGCCGCCGCCCGAGTCCCTGCTCCACCCGGGTGCCGCTTCTCTGTTCCTTTCCATGCCTTCCCGACCCCGTCTTTGTGAGTCCGATTCGCCCGACCTCCGACCCAGAGGTCGGATGACTTTTTACGTTTCGCCGACCTCCGACCTAGAGGTCGGATGATTTTTACGATTCGCCCGACCTCCGGCCCAGAGGTCGGATGATTTTCACGATTCGCCCGACTCCGACCCCCAGCGGTCGGACATTATTTTCCGTCTCGCCCGATCCGTCGTCATCACTCTCCGCTTCGCTCGACCCTGAGGTCGGACAAGCCGTTTCGCTCCATTTCGCTCGACCCCGAGGTCGGACAAGCCGTTTCGCTCCGCTCCGCTCGACCCCGAGGTCGGACAAGCCGCATTTCGTTCCGCCTCGCTCGACCCCGAGGCCGGACAGACTCGTCGGACCCGAGCTCGAAGCGGCCGCGCCATTAATGCTGCCGGTCATCTTCCCAACCGTAAAAGCGCCTGGCCGTACACAGCAGTGCTGCCACCGCGCCGAAAGTATTCGTGATGGGACGCGCACGCCCGGCGCCCATGCGCTGCAGTACGCTGCCGCCGCGCCAACTTGCGTCGTCCTGGAGAGACAAAAGGAACGGAGGCTGATATTTTCCAGAGACGAAATGTTTCACTCGTGCGCACTCCTTTGCTCTTCTGCGTGCTCGTCTCTCTGCTCTCGTCTCCACTACTTTCCGCCTTTACCGCCGAAGAGCTCCGCAGGGCCCGAAGCAGAGCAAGCTCTCTCGTGCTCAGGTGCGCTCGGTAAGCCTTGCCCTGCCGACGGTTCCATCGTCCGTCGTTGTCGTCTCTAACCGCCGCCCCAGTCTTCCGCAGTATTTCAGCAGTAGCGGCGCGTCGACATCTCTTTTCCGACGACCGGTCTCCGTTGTTATTCTTTTCCACCGACAGCCCTCTGGTAATCTTTGCCGTCCGACCAGTCTAGCTAGTCCCGTCTACCGAAGCAACACACTAAAGTTTGTTAGAGAGAAATTCATGCAACTTCACTCATCTGTTAATACAAGATTACCTTGCATCTTCATATAAGAACCGAGCTGCAGACGGCCACTGAGGCTGAGGAGGATTTCCCCGCTGCCGACCCCGCCATCGACTGTGCTAACTTCTCCCCGAACCGAGGCAAGCCCCGGTGCATACCTATGTTTAAAGTTTTACTTTCTCACTGTGTATGTAGGTTTTTGTTGTGCATTAAGTTTCGAGGCTTGTGTGAAAACTTAGTTGCATGACTTGTAGGATCTCCTACGGGTTGTTCTGATAGAGCCAGTACGTTAGTGCTATGCTTACTAATAGGGCAACGAAGGGATTTGAGTGGTATGGAGACTACTCAGGGGATTATTTATAGGAGTATTTGAGAAAGTCAGGACCCAACATTGTGTGAATAAAATTTGAGCACGGTGTCGGGTGCGGTTGCATTGGTCAAGTTTGATTTGTGTATCGAATACATACTGGCATATGGGACCCAGGAAACCGACGTAGCTCATTGCGCAGTGTTTGGACGATTGGCCATCTCTTTTTCCGGGTGAACGGACCAGTATGGTGGATGAATTCGCATTTCTGGTTTTCTTGGGCATGTGCTAGTGGGAAAGGCTTGGGGCCGTACAGGAACGCAGGACGTTGCCTGGAGGACCATGTCCTTGGAGAGATGGATGTTGGACCAACTCTGTCGCGATGCAGTGAAAGGTGGCCACGTGTGACTCGTGGAGTGCGCACGTGTCGTGTTATTCGGGTTTCTCCTGCAGGATGTAAAATCAATTATAATTGCCGTCCCTCGCGGTATTGAGTACCACTTGCTCCTTTCTGCCGTGGCGACACTATAAAATGTGATAGCAGGAATTGTGATTGGAGGTTTGAGAATAAATTTCAGAACTGTTGTATTGCACTTGCTTGCTTAGTTGCTGTTGCACTTAGTAAAATTACATTAGCTATTCTGATAACTTGGCTAAAAATACTGAAAAAAAACCATTAGTAGTGCTATCTTTTGCAAATACCTACCAGCTGCCACCAATATTCCAGCATTTTAGGAGTCGGCCTTAGAAGGCCTATTGACGGGTAAGTCTTGCTGAGCGTCAGTCGCTCATGGTTTGTTGATTGTTGTTTTGCAGGCAATAGTGCTGACTGTAGCCAGGGTGGTTGGGAAGAGGAGATGCCCTCGGAGTGGACCTTCGAGTGGGTCCCCGCTTCTCTCTCCCGTGGAGATTAAACACCATCGGGCTGGGGTGTTTGATCGAGCGCCGAGTGTTAGATTTTTGCTTCCGCTGAAATCCACGTGTTTGTTATCAAAACTACGTTTCCGCACTTCCAAAATTTCTGAAATCAGTTGTAACATAACCAGAATTAATGTATCTTTAAGTCATTTATGCGAGTCTTTGTTAATTATCGTACTGTAAAGTCACTTGTTTCGGCAAGCAGCCCTCCCAAATGATCCTGGATGAGCAACCGTATGATTTTATCGGACGGGGTTGCGACAGAAGGCCGCCAAGTCAAGACAGAAAAGCTATGTAGATAGAAGGCATAGACCATTAACCTTCGAGGTAGGAGACTACGTCTACCTACGAGTCTCACCAATGAAGGGAGTTCAATGGTTCGGGATCAGAGGCAAGTTAGCACCCCGATACATAGGTCCATATCCTATCACAGCCAAGTGCGGACCAGTGGCATATCAAGTGGAACTGCCAGAAAGATTATCCGGAGTACGTAACGTCTTCCATGTCTCCCAGTTGAAGAAATGTCTGAAGGCACCCATAGACCAAGTGATTCAAGAAGTAGAAGAATTGCAACCAGACCTAACCTACCCCGAGCGTCCAATCGGATACTGGATGAAAAGGAACAGGTTACTAGAAGACGGACACTCAAGTTTTACAAGGTTCTGTGGAGCAACCACACGGAAGACGAAGCCACGTGGGAATCTGCAGAATTTCTTGAGTCGCACTACCCCGAGCTACTCCCAAACCCCTAGGTACCTATGCCTATCCTAACCCTCTCCTTAAATCTCGGGACGCGATTTCTTTTAGGGGGGAGGGCTGTGACACCCCAGGTGTCACCAGGGCAAAAATCGACAACTGTAAACCCTAATCCATAATTTCACTCGCTTAAGAGCAGATTCAACCTTGAAAATAAAAAGAAATATTGTTTAAAATTCTTTAAGGGAACACTATGAAAAGTTTGACAAACAACAGAACACTATAGTAAAGTCGGGAAAAATTCATCTCAGAGTGTCGAACTCCTGTTAACAGAGACCAAACCTAAACCCTAATTTGCGACCGTCCGAATTTCCACAGAACCCTGGCCATATTTTTACATAAAAATTAAGTACACTTAAAGGTAAAATTTCTGAAATTTATTCAAAATTTTTGGAAAGGATTTAAACCCCCTTAAAAATTCACACAAGCTATAATCATCTTGAAACTTCAAGAATTTTTAGACACCAGATCATGACTTGCACAAAAATTTTCAAAAATTTTGGAACTCAAGAAGCGTATCATTCTATGGAATTGCTTTTAACATATAGCTAATAGCAAAAAAAAAATTGCGTTGCCAGGCGGGCTACAGTCCCGCCGCCCGCCCGACCGAGCGGCGGGCGGCAGGGCCATGCCGCGCCCGGCCATACCCGGCCGACACGGCCGTGACCCGCATGTCTCCTTCCAAATTTCGCACCCTCTCTCTCTCTAGCTCCTCTCTCTCTCTCTCCACTCCCCGCTCCACGCCTCTGTTATGCGCCGCCCGAGCCGCCCCACTTGCACCGCCCACTGCGCCGCCCATGCCGCCGTGCTCCTCCCCTCTCTCCCCCCCTCCCAACCCCAGGCTATAAGTGGCGCATTTCCCTCCCCAACTCCCCTTTCTTCCATTTCCCTTCCCCACGCGCAAGGTTCTTCTTCTCCGTTGCCCCGGCCGCCGCCGACGCCATTGCCGGCCGCCCCTCTCGGTGAACACCACCTTCTGGCCATCCTCCACCCCATGTCCCATGCCTAATCCCTTCCTCCCTCCCCCGTGAAGCTCACAGCATTCCCTTCCTCTGAAATCGAGCCCCCATCGCCGGAGATTTTGCTCGCCACCGCCGCCATCACCACCCCTCCGGTGAGACCCCTTCTACCGTGCCAAAGCTTGATAAATATCATGTTGCCGAGCTTCGTCGTGTCTAGTAGATCATGGAAAGCCAAGGGTCGACAGCCGGCGACCACCCCATCACCGGGAAACGGCCGTCGGAGCTCGTCGGAGAAAACCTCCCCTGTTTTTCTTTTTCTTTTTATTTTCCAGATTATTGCTCTGTTTTGTAAAATCTGTAGAAATTCATAGACAAATCCAAAAATGGAAAACCTAAATTTGCTAGAAACCTCATGAAAAGGACTAATTTTTTGTTAACAAATGATCAAAAATTTGCAGAATTAATTAGAACACTCCTTTCTGTTTTCGAATTTTAATTTGAATTATAGAACAATGCTAGGTCTATCTTTGATCCACAAATACACCATGGTACTACACACCCTCTGGAATTTTATGAAGATTTTAGGACCACGAAATGGCATCTAACCCTTTTAAAATACTTCAATCTGCCTAGTTAAAATACTATTTTCTAAAGTACATTGTAAAAGTCATTCAAAAGGTTGGACCCAAAAGCAATTTTTATTTTGGTGCTCAGGAATGCCCACATAAAATCTCATAATTTTATTCTAAGATTTACTAGTGCTTTCTGATTTAATAAGATTTAAAAACAGGAACTTTGATGAATTTTTATAAAATATAAAAAATTCATCTAGGCCCCACCCAAAGCTCAAAATGCTTATTTCAGGGAGTGCTATCAACCAAAAATAATATTAAGGTGGAATTAAAATTTTATTTTAACCCTAGTTTAATAGCCGAAGGAATTAAATAATGTTTAACCGATGAAAAATATCGAATTAACCTTAACTCAAGTTGAAGTTGTTGGACATGCCAACTAAAAGTCACCTCATGAGAGTTGAATAGATTTCCTTAAACCTCATTCACAGTTAAGAATTGAATTTAATCGACAGCGTCGAGTAATTAGGGTTAACCCTAATTCTAGGCGTCGCCGATCGAAACCCTAGGTGCTATTGGTAAAAGCAATAAGTTTCTTTGCAATTGAACTTATCTTAATCATACTGCATCATGTAGATTCTGAAGCGCGCGAAGTAGCTGCAGATCCAGTTGCCTCGACCCCTGCAGAAGAAGTCTGCAACGACTCCGAAGAACCAGGCAAGCCCCGGTGCACAACCGTTGTTTAAAGTTTTACTTTTACAACTCAGTGTGTCTTGTTTGTGCATTAAGTGCTAGGAGTTGATTGAAACCATAGCTGCATTTGTTTCCCATAGGAAACCCTATCGGTAGCTGGTATAGATACCCCTTAGTCTGCTATGCTTAGTAGGTGTTGCCGGTAGAAGTCGAGCAGAGCGGACGCTGCTCGCGAAAGGATAGGTTGTTGAATGAAACTATTTTATGAGATGTGCCCCACGAATGTGAATAAGTAAGAAAGATAAAAGTTTGAGGGTCAGACAGGATACAAAGTAGGTCGGGACTGGACCGGGTCCAGGGTGACCGTAGACTTGTCTGATCCGTGTGGTCCGAGACTGATCGAGTGTTGAATGTACTGGTTGTATGTTGGGTGTTATGGGCCCCAGTAAACCTATGTAGCCTAGTAATCGCAACGTCGAACCTGCCCTACGGTGTCTGACTAGGAGGAGATCTGGGGTGGGCAGCGTGGGAACTCCACAGAAACCGTCTGAGACGTGTTGTCTGGTGGGATGCGGCGCTGCTAAGGCAGGCGTAGGAGGGAATTGACGTTGCAGGAACTGGTGTGAACGGTTGCCACGTGCGAGTCTGGGACACGCATGTGTCGTACGATCAGGTTTTCCCCTGCAGGGTATAAAATCGTTTCGAACCGCTGTCGCTCCCAGTTAGTGAGCATGCTCGTGAAACGCACCACATTTTAGTAAATAGGTTGAGATACAATGAGAATAAATCATGATTATTACTATTGCTATTGTTACTTCTGTTATGTTTGCTTAGCTCAGTGCTAACTAAATTTATTTTTTCTAATCACTTAACCTGTGCTAAAATTTGACAAGAGTAGTACAAGCTTGCGAGTCCCTTTTTGCAAGTAAACCCACCCCCATCAGCCTTCATGTCTAGGAGTCGGCTGTGGTCAGCCATTTTGTCGGGTAAGTCTTGTTGAGCTTCTTAGAAGCTCACGCGTTAACAATATGTGGTTTTCAGGTGCCGACATGCAGGACCCAGCAGGTAGCTTCCATTGGGAGGAGTCTCTCCCCGAGATCGGGAACCTCTAGTGGGAGTTGTACGAGTCGCCGCAGTGAATTTTGAAGTGGCTAGTAGCATGACGCCCTTGGGCACAGCGCGTGCTTTTGCTTAAGTCTGAGTGTCGGAGTTTGTAATCGTTCAAGTCTTCCGCTGTTTTTGTTTCAAAACTCGATAAAAAGTTGCAGGTGAGCTAGAATTAATCAAGTTGTTCACTCACTACTTCTCTTTGAAACCTTTCATCCAAAATGAAAACCCCCTGTCTAAACTATATCTCCACCATTAACGCAGGTGATCCAGTGCTCTGACAGAGACAAGGTCCTCTTCGCCTCCCATAAGGTGGAGGGGGTTCCTTTTGCATGGTGGGATGGTCTCGTGGAGAGCCATGAGACACCAGGTGACATCACTTGGCAGGACTTCCAGGATGCCTTCAGGTCCAACTTTGTACCAAGAGGTCTGGTGAAGATGAGGCGCAGGGAATTCCAGGAGCTGAAGCAGGGCTCGATGTCAGTTCGGGAGTATGTGGCTTAGTTCACTCAGTTGTCACACCATGCTCCGACTGAAGTGAGCGCAGATGAGGACAAGCAGCAGCATTTCATCAAGGGGCTGCAGCTGGACCTGGCATATGCGGCAGTCTCGGGATCACTCCAGTTTTCAAAAGTTGGTGGATACAGTTCTTGTCTTGGAGAACTTGCAGCATCAGATGGATCCTTCTCTGAAGTGCAAGGCTCAGCCACAGTTTCAGCAGGGAGGCAGCAGTTTCAGACCTCGCATGGGGCCCCCCGTACCTATACCAGTATACTATCAGGGTCCGCAGTATCGTCAGGGCTAGCAGTACTACCAGGGCCCGCAGTACTATCAGGGGCAGCAGTACCGCTAGGGCCAGTCAAGCCAGCAGGGTGTTCAGTGGAGGGCTCAACCTCCACCACAGGGCTTCCATACTCCATACCATCCTACACAGCGTCCCAGCAACCTGACTTCTCACCCTCCAGCGACTCCACAGAAGTTTGGCTCTAGGCAGGGACCTTCTAGTGGTGGCTCTTGTTTTGGCTATGGACAGGTTGGGCACTATATCAACAAGTGTCCCCTGAAGCGTCAGGCTCAGTCTACCATTCCTGCTCCGAGAAGTGGAGCGAATGCTACTCCTATTGCGGGCAAGCAAAATCAGGTTCGAACTCATGTGAACCATGTTGCCTTAGATGATGCTCAAGAGGCAGCGGATGTTGTGATTGGTACGTTCCCCCTTAACGGGATTCCTGCAGTTGTTCTTTTTGATTCTGGTGCTTCTCATTCATTTATATCTGCTGCATATGTCTTCAAGTATAATGTACCTATTGCAATGCTTAAGCATGGTATGATTGTTAATTCTCCTAGTGGAGAACTGAGAGCTAGGCATGTATGCCCTAAGGTGAATCTTAGCATAAAGGGGGTAGACCTTCTTGCAAACCTGATAGTCTTGGATTCTCGTGGCATCGATGTGATTCTTGACATGGATTGGCTAAAGAAGTTCAAGGGGCTTATCTGTTGTGACAAAAAGGCAGTGAAGCTCACCCTGGAGGATGGCTCTGAGTTGGAGTATGTGGCAGAACCTCTCATCACTAGCAAGGGGGCAGCTAACCCTATTGTGTTGAATGCTCTAGTAGATGGCACTGTGGACGGTATTAGGGTGGTTAGTGAATTTCCAGATGTCTTCCCTAAGGAATTACCAGGTATGCCTCCAGACCGTGACATTGAATTCATTATAGGATGGATGCTTCTCCTATATCAAAGAGGCCCTATAGGATGGATGCTAATCAGTTAGCTGAACTTAAGGAGTAGTTGCAAGAGCTGCTAGAGAAGGGGTATATCCGACCCAGTTCCTCTCCTTGGGGTGCTCCAGTTATGTTTGCGCCCAAGAAAGATGGCACCCAGCGTATGTGCGTGGACTATCGTGCACTAAATGATGCCACTATTAAAAACAAGTACCCTCTGCCATGGATTGACGACCTGTTCGACCAAATGAGAGGCGCTTGTGTCTTCTCCAAGATTGACCTCCGATCTGGGTATCATCAATTAAAGATTAGAGCTTCAGACATACCGAAGACCGCCTTCGTCTCTCGGTATGGATTGTATGAATATACGGTTATGTCGCTTGGACTGACCAATGCTCCTGCCTGCTTCATGTATTTAATGAACAAAGTGTCCATGGAGTATCTGGACAAGTTCGTAGTAGTGTTTATTGATGATATTCTGGTATTCTCGAAGAGTGACAAGGAGCATGAGGGACATCTTCGCGCTCTACGCGAAACTCAAAAAGTGCGAATTCTGGCTGGACAAAGTGTCATTTCTAGGGCACGTGATCTCAGCTGGTGGGGTGTCAGTGGATCCTAGAAAAGTCACTGAAGTGTTGAATTGGAATGCTCCAAAGAATGTCTTTGATGTCCGTAGTTTTCTGGGATTGGCAGGATACTACTGCCGTTTCATTGAGGGCTTCTCCAGGATTGCAAAGCCAATGACAGAGCTGTTGGCCAAAGACAAGGAATTCAAATGGACTCCTGCTTGTGAGTCAAGTTTTCTGGAGTTGAAGGATAGGCTAACGCGAGCTCCTATACTCGTAATGCCTGATATGACTAAGCCTTTCTCTATTTATTGTGACGCATCGCGTCGAGGCCTAGGATGTGTGCTCATGCAGGAAGGTCATGTGGTGGCCTATTCATCTCGCCAGTTGAAAAGACATGAATTGAACTACCCCACTCACGACTTAGAGTTGGCAGCTGTGGTTCATGCTCTTAAGCTTTGGCGGCACTATATCATCGGGAAACGCTGTGAGATCTACTCTGACCACAAAAGCCTCAAATATATATTCACTCAGCCAGATTTGAACCTTAGACAGCGCAGATGGTTAGAGCTGATCAAAGATTATGATCTGGGGATAAACTACCATCCTGGGAAGGCTAATCTCGTCGCGGATGCTTTAAGCAGGAAATCTCACGTGAGCATGTTGTTAATTAGAGGGATGCCTTCTGAATTGTGCATGGAGTTTGAAAGGATGAACCTTGGCTGGGTTTCTAATACTGAGGTTGTGACCATGGAGGTAGATTCTGATGAGGACATCGACTCCAACACAGGAACGGCCACACCAGCGGCACCTGCGGACGCGCCTCCACCAACTGCGGACGCGCCTCCATTTCCAGTCACGACTCCACCAGATGCGCCTCTACCTCAAGCGACGCTTCCTTCATCAGTGGGGCCAATCACGAGGGCCTGTGCAAGAGAGCTAAACTATGTCATGCTGCCGAAGAACGAAGGCCCAAAAGATTAGCTAGTCAGCCCAGTTGAAGGCCCCCCCTCATGGGCCAACCTAGGGTTGCGCGCAACCCTAGGGATGCGCGCCACCCAGGGGCTGTGCCCCCACCTCTAGCCGCCACCCAGGGGCTGCGCCCCTCCCCTCATGTATTTAGCCAAGGGCTGTGCCCCTTGTTTATTTTTCAGTTTTGTTTAATTGTTGGCTTTAGCTACAGCCGTCGTACGCATTACAGCGCTGCCACGTGTATTCAGAACTCCACCTTCAAGTAATACATCAGGTTGTTTGCATCTTTTTCTTGCTCGTTCTTCGATTGTGCACAAGAAACAATCTTCGTGATCAGGCTGATCTTGCACCAGCAAGGTTGGTAACCATCGGGATTGGTTCAGCGATTGCATTGGCGCCTCGGGCTTGCTCGTCGTAGTCGGATCGTGAAGGTCTATTTCCACCAAATCAAATTTATCTTTCTCACCGAAAGATCGGACACTTCAGCACTATCAAGTGGTATCAGATTCCAGTGTTTCTCGGTGAGTTTTCTGTGTGTTTTTCGTTCATCCTATAGTCCACAAAAAACCAAAAACAAAAAAATTTTCAGGTTAGATCTGTTATCCCAGCACCCCCTTGCACCTTGCACTTTCGATCAGTAATTTGCATTGTTGAATTTGTGTGCCTGCACGTTTCGTTGTTGCTGGATTACTTGTGTTTTTATCCATCTGTTCTAGCCGCCATAAAACCTAACACTGCTCCCCTGCCGTACGCGCCTAGATCTGTTCCCTTCGCGCCGCGCACGAGTCCTGCTCGGTTACGATCTGCTATCTCAGCACCGCGCCAGAACCCAAATCCCGACTAGTCACACTGCCGAATTCCACTCGTCTCCGTCACTGTTTTGTTTTCGTAACAGTCCAATCAAAAAAGAAAAAAAAGAAAAAGAGAGAAAAGAGCACGCAAATGTGCCATAAAAAAAAAACCCAAACAGGAGAGGTTTGTTTTATCGGTTTTGCTGGGACAATCCCAACCGACCTGGTTCGCCGTGTGTCCTCGTTGGACTCGTGAGTCTGTCCGTGTTCTGCAGCATCGGCTCATTGAGAAGTTCGACCTTACTCTAAAGAGAGAGAGAGAGTGTGCCATCTCCGGAAAAAGTGCATGTGGTGACTTGTTCATTTGCTTTCCTTTGTTCATATAATCAGTTTTTGGGCACTCAACCGCGGATTGTTTTCCACCGGACCTTCTCCTACAACCAACCTGACACGACCCGCCCAGAAAACCTTGTCTCGGGACGGATTTGGTCAGTCGTTAAGCCAGGATCCTGTTGGGCAACACTCGACGAAGCGAGCGTACACACGATACAACACAGGCAGGAATAAACAGCAATAATTTACAAGGAAAGAGAACTTAATACATCATTGGTCCATAAATTTAAAGTTAAATATTACATTGTTTCAGAGTACGCAGAAGTTTCAAAAACGATAACAGCGGAAGACTAGAACTATTACAACTCCGACACTCGGACTTAAGCAAAAGCACGCGCCGTGCCCACGGGCGTCGTGCTACTAGCCACTTCAACATGTCAACGCGGCGACTCGCACAACTCCCATTGGAGGTTCCCGAACTCAAGGGGAGGCTCCTCCCAATGGAAACTGCCTGCTGGTTCCTGCATGACGGCGCCTGAAAACCACAAAACGCTAACGCGTGAGCTTCTAAGAAGCTCAGCAAGACTTACCCGACAAAAGTGGCTGACTACAGCCGACTCCTAGACATGATGGCTGACTCGGGAGGTTTACTTGCCAAAAAGGACTCGCAGCCTATACTATTTTTGTCAATTTTTAGCACAAGTTAAGTGATTAGGAAAAATAAATTTAGTTAGCACTGAGCTAAGCAAACATAACAGAATCAACAATAGCAGTATTAATAATCATAATTTCCTTCTCACCATGTTTCAACCTAATTACTAAAATGTGACAGAGAGTTCAAGTAAGCTCGTAGCTGAGAGCGACAGCGATTCGAATCGATTTTTATACCACTGCAGGGTTAACCTAACCGTACGACATGTGCGCGTCCCAGACTCGCACGTGGCAACCGTTCACACCAGTTCCTGCAACGTCAATTCCAGCCTACGCATGCCTTAGCAGCGCCGCATCCCACCAGACAACGCGTCCCAGACGGTTTCTGTGGAGTTCCCACGCTGCCCGCCCCAGATCTCCTCCTAGTCAGACACCGTAGGGCAGGTTCGACGTTGCAATCACTAGGCTACGTAGGTTTACTGGGGCCCATAACACCCAGCATACGATTAGTACGTTCAATACTTGCCCAGCTGTGCCACACAGATCAGACCAGACTACGGTCACCCTGGTCCCGGACCAGTCGCCGACCTACTTGTACCCAGTCTGACCCTCAACCTTCTATCTTTCTTACTCATTGATAATCGTGTGGCACATCTCATGAAATAGTTTCATTCAATATCCTACTACTCGCGAGCAGCGTCCACTCTGCTCGACTTCTACCGACAACTATCTGCTAAGCATAGCATACTAAGGGGTATTTATACAAGCTACCGTCAGGGTTTCCTATGGGAAACAGATGCAACTATGGTTTCAGTCAACTCCTAGCACCTAATGCACAAACAAGACATACTCAGTTATAAAAGTAAAACTTTAAACTTCGGTTGTGCATCGGGGCTTGCCTGGTTCTTCGGTGTTGGTGTCGACTTCTTCGGCGGGGGTCGAAGAACTTGGATCGGCAGCTACCTCGTTAGCGTCAGAATCTACATGATGCAGTAGGATTATGATAAGTTTAATGATAATGAAACTTATTATTATTATCGATAGTGACCTAGGGTTTAGATTGGCGACGCTCAGAATTAGGGTTAACCCTAATTACTCGACGCCGTCAATTAAATTAAATTCTTAATCTGGAAATGTTGTTTTCATAATCTATTTGACTCTCATGAGGTGACTTTTAGCTGGCATGTTTTAATGACTTCAACTTTAGTTAAGTTAATGTGACACTTCTCATCGGTTAACATTATTTAATTAATTCGGCTATTAAACTAGGGTTAAAAATGAGGTTTTTAATTCTTTCTCAAGATTATTTTTCGTTGGTAGTACTCCCTGAAATAAGCATTTTGGGCTTTGGGTGGGGCCTAGATGATTTTTTTATATTTTATAAAAATTCATCAAAATTCCTGTTTTTAGATCTTGTAAAATCAGAAAACACTAGTAAACATTAGAATAAAATTATGAAACTTTATGTGAGCATTCCTGAGCACCAGATCTACAACTTTGCTTTTGGGGTCTAACCTTGCAAATGACTTATACAATGTACTTTAGAAAATGCTATATAAACTAGGCAGATTGAAGTTATTTAATAGGGTTAGATGCATTTCATGTTCCTAAAATCTTCATAAAATTCCAGAGGGTGTGTAGTACCAGGGTGTTCCTGTAGATCAAAGGTTAGCCCTAGCATTGCTTTATAATGCAATTTAAAATTCATAAACAGAAAGGAGTGTTTCTAATTAATTCTACAAATGTTTGGTGATTTGTTAAAAAGTGTTTTAACAGAAAATTAGTACTTTTCACGAGGGTTCTAAAAAATTTTGGTTTGTCATTTTTGGATCTTCCTGTGATTTTCTAGAGTTTTTAGAAGACAGAGCAATAATCTGGAAATTAATTGGAAAAAGGAAAAACAGTGCACAGTCTCCGACGAGCTCCGGCGGCCAATTCCCGACGATGGGGTGGTCGCCGGCCGTCGAACCTTGGCTTTTCATGATCCTCACGATATGACGAAGCTCGGCAACATGGTATTAATCAAGGTTGGGCACGGCAGAGGTGGTCTCACCGTGGGGGTGCTTCGGGGCGGCGGCGATCGACGAAATTCCGGTGAGGTGGCTCGCCGTCGGAGGATTGGAAGGTGCTGTGAGCTTCACGAGGTGGAGAGGGGGTGAATTGATGAAGGAATTTGATTGAAACGCTTCGGAAGTGGTGTTTCACCTCGGGCGGCCGGCAATGGAGTCGGTGGGCCGCGGCCGGGGCAGAGAGGAGGGTGCTTCGCGCGGGGGAGAGAAATTGGAGGAGGGGGGGAGATTGGGGAGGAGTTGCGCGCCATTTTATAGGGGGCCGGGGGGTAGGGGAGAGGTAGGGGCAGGGGAGCGGCTCGGGCGGCAGTGAGGCGGCGGGTATGGCGGTCGGGCGGTCGGGCGGCGCGGCAGAGGAAGAAAGAAAGAGAGAGGGAGGGAGGAGGCTAGGGAAATGGGGAGAGCGGGAGAGAGGAGGGAGGCAAAGGGGGCGGCGCGGCAGCGGCGACGTGCGCCACAGGCGCCCGTGTCGGGCGGGCGCAGCCGGGCGACCGAGCGGCGCGCTGCGCTCTGTTGTCGGGCGGGCGGTACTGTAGCCCGCCCGGCAACAGTTCTTTTTTTTTTTAATGCTGGAAGGATTCAATGAATGGGCACTCTTTCCGAGCTCGAAAAATTTTGAAAAGTTTTGTACAAGCTCAGGAATTTATTTGGAACACTTTTCGTTTAAGGTTCAAGTCATGATTTGGCCTCTAAAAATTCTTGAATTTCTAGGTTGATATTAGCTTCTGTGAATTTTTAAGAGGTCTAATTCTTTTCCAAAAATCTTGAATAATTTCCCAAAATTATATTTTGAAGTGTACTTAATTTCCCAAAATGAGATTTCGACATTTTTCGTTGAAACCTCTCCGGACTTTGCTACATGCTCTGTTGTTTGTCAAACTTCTCATAGTGCCTCTTTAAAGCATCTTAAACAATATTTCTTTTTATTTTCATGATTGAATTTGCTTTAAGGTGAGTGAAATTATGAATTAGAGTTTAGAGTTGTCGATTTTTGCCCTGGTGACACCTGGGGTGTCACAGCCCTCCCCCCTAAAAGAAATCGCGTCCCGAGATTTAAGGAGAGGGTTAGGATAGGCATAGGTACCTAAGGGTTTGGGAGGAGCTCGGGGTAGTGTGACTGAAGAAATTCTGCAGATTCCCACGTGGCTTCGTCTTCCGTGTGGTTGCTCCACAGAACCTTGTAAAATTTGAGTGTCCGTCTTCTTGTAACTCGGTCTTTCTCATCCAGTATCCGGATTGGACGCTCTAGGTAGGTTAGGTCTGGTTGCAACTCTTCTGCTTCTTGAACCACTTGGTCTACTGGTGTCTTCAGACATTTCTTCAATTGGGAGACATGGAATACGTTATGCATTCCCGATAATCTTTCTGGCAGTTCCACTTGATACGCCACTGGTCCGCACTTGGCTGTGATAGGGTATGGACCCATGTATCGGGGTGCTAACTTGCCTTTGATCCCGAACCGTTGAACTCCCTTCATTGGCGAGACTCGTAGGTAGACGTAGTCTCCTACCTCAAAGGTCAATGGTCTACGCCTTCTATCTGCATAGCTTTTCTGTCTTGACTTGGCGGCCTTCAGGTTTGCTTGTACAACCCGTACTTTTTCTTCAGCCTGCTGCACTAGGTCTGGTCCCAATATGATCCTTTCTCCTGCTTCTGACGAGTTGAGTGGGGTTCTGCAACTACGGCCGTATAGTGCTTCGAAGGGGGACATTTGGATGCTGGCTTGGTAACTGTTGTTGTACGAGAACTCTGCCAGTGATAGATAGGTGTCCCATCCTTTTCCGTACTCCAAAACACAAGCTCGGAGCATGTCTTCAAGTATTTGGTTCACTCTTTCCGTCTGACCATCCGTCTGAGGGTGGTAGGCTGAGCTGTGGATTAGTCTGGTTCCTAGTGACTCATGGAGTTGCTTCCAAAATCGACCGGTGAACTGGGTACCCCGGTCGGAGATGATTGTCTTGGGCACTCCATGTAAACAGATTATCCGGTCAATGTATAATTCTGCGTACTTCTTCATTCTATAGTTGGTACTGACAGGTATGAAGTGAGCAGACTTTGTCAAGCGATCAACTATAACCCAAATTGAGTCCAACCTTTGAGCTGTCATGGGCAGTCCAACAATGAAGTCCATACTTATGTCTTCCCACTTCCATGACAGAACGCTTAACGGTTGCGACAACCCTGCGCCTTTCAGATGGTCGGCCTTTATTCTGCGGCAGGTGTCACACTCCGCTACATACCGAGCGATTTCTCTTTTCATCCTTGTCCACCAAAACTTCTTTCGCAGATCCTGATACATCTTATTACTGCCAGGGTGAATTGAGTACTTGGGATAGATGAGCTTCATCCATAATCTTCCGTCGGAGCTCGTGGTCCTTTGGCACTACCAGTCTATTCTTGAACCACAAAACTCCGTCTTCATCTTCACGGAAACACTTGCATCTTCTTCTCTTGCAGTCCCAATCTGATCTTTTCCATGCCCTTATCAAGCTTCTGGGCCTTGGCTACCTCATCTCTAAGTGTTGGCACTAAGGCGAGGTTGTAGAGTGCTCCGTGGGGTAGGATCCTTACGGCTGGCTCTAGTTCTTCGGTTGCAACTCCCTGATCCAAGTAGTGACAATGGGCGTTTCTGCTCAATGCGTCTGCAACCACATTAGCCTTGCCCGGATGGTAGTGGATCTCTATCTCGTAGTCCTTGATTAATTCTAGCCATCTCCGTTGCCTCATGTTCAACTCGTTCTGGGTGAAGATGTACTTGAGACTCTTGTGGCCGGTGTAGAGGTGTACTAAGTTTCCCAATAAGTACTGCCTCCACACTTTCAGAGCTAATACCACGGCTGCCAACTCCAAGTCGTGTGTGGGGTAATTCAACTCATGCTTACGGAGTTGCCTGGAAGTATAAGCAATTACCCGTCCTTCTTGCATCAAAACACAACCAAGTCCAGTACCCGACGCATCACAATACACATCGAAGGGTTTACTTAAATCCGGTTGCGCGAGTACTGGTGCTGTGGTCAAGTGCTTCTTCAAAGTCTGAAAGGCTTCTTCGCACTTTTCTGTCCACTTGAACTTCTGATCCTTCTTGAGTAGGTTTGTAATAGGCCTGGCAATCTTGGAGAAGTTGGGAATGAAGCGGCGGTAGTATCCCGCTAATCCCAAGAAACTTCGCACCTTGTGGACTGTTGTGGGTGCTTTTCAATTAACAACATCTTGCACCTTTCCCGGATCAACCGAAATACCTTCCGCGGACACAATATGACCCAGAAACTGAACACGCTCAATCCAGAATTCGCACTTGCTGAACTTGGCATAGAGCTTATGATCTCTGAGCCTTTGTAGAACTGTCCGAAGGTGCTCTGCATGCCATCGTTTGACTTGGAGTATATTAGGATGTCGTCAATGAACACCACTACAAACTTATCCAGCTCTGGCATGAAGACTGAGTTCATGAGGTACATGAAGTAAGCTGGTGCGTTCGTGAGTCCGAACGACATCACCAAATACTCATATAGTCCGTATCTGGTGGAGAAGGCCGTCTTCGGAACGTCACTGGGACGGATCTTGATCTGATGATAACCAGACCGAAGATCGACTTTGGAGAAGACTTTTGCTCCAGCCAACTGATCAAACAGAGTGTCTATGCGTGGCAAGGGATACTTGTTCTTGATAGTTACCGCATTCAAGGGACGGTAATCCACGCATAGCCTCAACGACTGGTCCTTCTTCTTCACGAACAATGCAGGACAACCCCAAGGCAAGGTACTGGGCCGTATGAAGCCCTTGTCCAACAATTCCTGCAGCTGTTTCTTCAACTCTGCTAGCTCCTTGGGTGCCATCTTGTACGGTCGCGGGAAATTGGGGCTGTGCCTGGCAACAGCTCAATCTGGAACTCCACATCTCTGTCCGGTGGTAGACCAGGTAAATCTTCTGGGAATACGTCCGGGAATTCTTTAACCACTGGTATCTCGTCTAGACTTTTCCCAACAACATGGCAGACTTGAGTGAGGGTGGCTTTAGGGTGATCTAGGTTTATGGACATGGAACCGTGAAGTGGAGAGGTCAAGTGGACTACACGGTTAGCAATATCAAGGATGGCTTTATGGTGTTTCATCCATTTCATGCCGATGATAATATCGATACCCTGCCCATCTAGGATTATGAAGGAGGTAGGATAGGCGCAACCTCCTAGATTTAGGGGTGCTCCTTTTAAGCCATAATTTGATAATATGTTGCCTCCAGGCGATTTTATTACGAAAGGTGGTTCTAGGGGAATTGTGGCTAGGTTTTTGCCTTTGACAAAATTCTTACTGATAAAATTGTGGCTTGCACCGGAATCGAAAAGAACAAAAGCTGAGTGGGTAGAGAGCAAAAACGTACCCGCCAGTACTTGTTCGCCCTCAGCAATTTCCTCGGTCGTGGTGTAGTTTACCCGACCGGTCCTGGTGTTCCTCTGGCCCTTTTGCTGGCCCTGTCCTTGGTTCGACTGCCGGTTGCCTCCGGACTGCTGGTTGGAGGGGCATTCGCGGGCGAAGTGTCCGGGCTGCCCGCAATTGAAGCAAGGCGTGCCTGGTCCAGGGCGGGCGCTCTGTTGAGGTGGGCGGACACCTTGGTTCCTCTGCGGCGGGGGAGGTGCGCGGTAGCCGGCTTGTTGCTGATTCTGTGGGGGCCGGTACGGCTGCTGTGGCGGACGAAACGACGGCGCCTGCGGCGGGGTTGCCTTGTACCTCCTACCATCGGGTGCAGTGTACACCAGACGGTATTTGGGTGGTGGGGCATTTGATGGCCCACCGCTGGCTCGCCTTTTCTCCCGCTGCTCCTTCTCGAGGTACTCCTCGGCGATGAGGGCATTGCTGACGAGCTCATTGAACGAGCCACCTTGGTTCAGGGCCAAGCGACCCTGGAGTGTGATGTTCAGCCCTTCCATGAAGCGGTGCTTCCGCTTAGCATCCGTGTCAACCTGCTCCAGAGCATATAAAGCAAGTTGGTTGAACACACGGGAATACTCGTGCACCGTGCGACTCCCTTGCGTCAAGGCCATGAACTCTTTGGCCTTCCTCTGCATGAGTCCCGCGGGGATGTGGTGAGCACGGAACGCCTCCCGGAACTGTTCCCATGGCACCTGGGTGTTGGTCGGGAGAGTGGCCAAGTAGTTGGCCCACCAAGCTCCGGCGTGTCCATGGAGCATCTGGGCCGCGAATAGCGTCTTCTGGATCTCCGAACAACGGAGTAACCCAAACTTGGCCTCGATTGTACGAAGCCAGTGGTCTGCCTCCATTGGTTCCCGAGCATCTCTGAACTCCGGAGGATGAGTGGCCAGGAACTCCGCATATGTGCTGTCCTGGTCGCGGTTCCGAGCGCCTTGATTTGCGCCACTATTCTCCAGGATGGCCCGCAACATCTCCTGAGTCTGCTGGCTGCTCTGAATCAGGGCCGCCATAGCTGTGGCCAAGGTTGGCTCAGCTGGCGGGGGCGGCGGGTTGGAGCTTTCCGCCTCCTGACGTACGGCTCTAGTGTTCACCATGCTGAAAAAGTAAAAGATCCTTATTAGAGCCATTCAACCCATGTCCATTTCTCATCATAAGTACGAGCACATCAAAATGCACGGCACGGGTATCTCAATGAAAACAAGCTCCATTCATTCCCCAAAAGATGACAGTACATCCATAGTCCAACCCTTAGACTGTCATCCCACCATTCTTACATCCAAAAGGTTACACGCCACTAAGATAGACTTCTGAGAACACATACCGACATCCTGACAAAGACAACACACCCCTAAGCGAACCATCTAACTAAACACCACTCCGGAACCACCTCCAATCTACTCCTCATCTGGCTCTGGGTCTGAAGCCTCGGGATCCGATACTTCTGACTCAGGCGCATCGTCGTTAGCGGGAGGCGGCTGCTGTGCCTCCAAAAGTCCCGCTAACTGATGCTGCAAATGGTGGTTCTCATGGGCGAGGTTCTCCGCCATCTGAACTGCGTTATCCCTGAGCATTTCCAGCTGGTGAATGTGTTGCAACATGATGTTGCAATCATTCTCTCTAGCATGGATTTGGGCAGTCTTAATCTCGGAGACCGCCTCTAACTCAGAGATACGTGTAGCGCGCGCGTCGCAGCGAGCACGCAGTGCATTGTTCCTGCTCTCCAAGTCCTGGACCTTCTTCTTGAGTTGGGCCATCTCTACATGAGCCTGTCGCAAGGCCTGACGATCCATCTGGGCTGCGAGAACAGTGTCCTCATGCAAGTTGAGTAGCGCTAGGCTCCATGTGAACAAGGGAGTGATATGGTCCATCTCTCCCCTGAAAGTCCTCTTCTGAGCATTCTTGACATTACGGTGCCAGGTACGGTCGACCTGGTCCCGTATCGGGAACAACGCTGCTGGTTTGCCTTCCAGGTCCTCGAGGTGTCGCTCGCAAATCCTCAATAATGCCTGATGAGCGGCTGACTCGATGCCTTCCGTCTTATCTGAACCGAAGGTGGTGGTGGTATAAACCTCTCCGTTGGCATGCTGAGGGTGCGTGGGTAATGTCACGGTGGCCGAGCAGCGCGGTAAGTCATACTGCCGATACTCCCGGAACTGAAACCAAGGAGTCTCTGTATATCCCAGCGACTGCAAGGTCTGCTCGAGTATCTCCACAAATCCTCGACATCCTGACTTCTTGGTGACGTAGGTAGGGGTGGAGTCCTCAATGCCTATCTCCGCGATCCCATGCTCGATCGTGTTGGCATCCATCTGCATCACAGAGATGAATAATATTTTACCAATCAGAAGCCACATGTTGACACATAGTTCAAAGCATGCTAAATCTTCCGATACATAAAATATTTTTCATCCCTGCGTAAAAAGGTGATTCAACTCGATCACTAAGGATACTGACTAGCGACAGCCGGTAGTCCAAGGTGCTTTACCATCTAAGTTGACCTGTCAAGGAGACAATCTTCTCATCGAGGAAGGTTCTGGGAAGGCTCAATGGTATACAAGGGTTTTACTCCAACTCGGTTGATTCCACGCAATCACTAAGGGAGGAAGGTATCCAGGTTGACTTCTTAAATTTTTCTGATTGTGCTACAGCCATTATTGATGGAATTTTTGCTCCTGGATGGTTTTAGTATAAGTTTGAAGGATTTTAACATTTCTTCATGCAATGCAATCTTACATCGGCCTATACGTCCTCACAAAGTAAAAGAATACGCATAGGCGGTGGCAGAATCGCACTCAAGTTAGCCGTTACTACACGTTTTCTTACGATATCGTGGTTAGCGTACCTGCAGAAAATGACATCACAGGCAGTGCAATATAATATATATCAAAAGTAAATACAACAACCCATATCATTGCCATATGGGTCGCCCCGAGTAGGTCACGTACGGGGATCACGTGTCCGACCTTCCCTGCGCGGCGACAGACTGCACTTTACCTCAGGCAGCGGAGGTATGAGAGTGTTTCGCAAAACCGAAGTCGTGAGGAACAAACTCATCTCTTGTGTGCCAAAGACACAAGACTCCACTGTTGCGAAGGTCTGCATTCGCAACAGGTCCGTAACCCACACCTCGTACGGTAGAGGGCCGCTTCTCTCCCTAAACGGCAAGGGGGTGTACTATGTTACAGCGAACATAATACCTCCTTCCATACCACCATAGTATAGAACGCTACTGCTGCTGACGCAACAGGGATTTCTCGACCTTTCACCGCAGTCGAGCGGCGTACCTTACCTTGCTTACCTGAGCGTAGGTGCGTCGTTACAGAAAAGTAAATCTAAACTAGGTTTTGTTAGCTCCTACACTAGGTTAGCTTGCCACCTGATAACCTATTAACTAATAGGGCGCGTACCTCACTCGCACGTAAATTTTTGAAAATATGCCTTAAACGTTGTACCGTTTCCCAACACGGCTCTGATACCAAAGCTGACACGACCCGCCCAGAAAACCTTGTCTCGGGACGGATTTGGTCAGTCGTTAAGCCAGGATCCTGTTGGGCAACGCTCGACGAAGCGAGCGTACACACGATACAACACAGGCAGGAATAAACAGCAATAATTTACAAGGAAAGAGAACTTAATACATCATTGGTCCATAAATTTAAAGTTAAATATTACATTGTTTCAGAGTACGCAGAAGTTTCAAAAACGATAACAGCGGAAGACTAGAACTATTACAACTCCGACACTCGGACTTAAGCAAAAGCACGCGCCGTGCCCACGGGCGTCGTGCTACTAGCCACTTCAACATATCAACGCGGCGACTCGCACAACTCCCATTGGAGGTTCCCGAACTCGAGGGGAGGCTCCTCCCAATGGAAACTGCCTGCTGGTTCCTGCATGACGGCGCCTGAAAACCACAAAACGCTAACGCGTGAGCTTCTAAGAAGCTCAGCAAGACTTACCCGACAAAAGTGGCTGACTATAGCCGACTCCTAGACATGATGGCTGACTCGGGAGGTTTACTTGCCAAAAAGGACTCGCAGCCTGTACTATTTTTGTCAATTTTTAGCACAAGTTAAGTGATTAGGAAAAATAAATTTAGTTAGCACTAAGCTAAGCAAACATAACAGAATCAACAATAGCAGTATTAATAATCATAATTTCCTTCTCACCGTGTTTCAACCTAATTACTAAAATGTGACAGAGAGTTCAAGTAAGCTCGTAGCTGAGAGCGACAGCGATTCGAATCGATTTTATACCACTGCAGGGTTAACCTAACCGTACGACACGTGCGCGTCCCAGACTCGCACGTGGCAACCGTTCACACCAGTTCCTGCAACGTCAATTCCAGCCTACGCATGCCTTAGCAGCGCCACATCCCACCAGACAACGCGTCCCAGACGGTTTCTGTGGAGTTCCCACGCTGCCCGCCCCAGATCTCCTCCTAGTCAGACACCGTAGGGCAGGTTCGACGTTGCAATCACTAGGCTATATAGGTTTACTGGGGCCCATAACACCCAGCATACGATTAGTACGTTCAATACTTGCCCAGCTGTGCCACACGGATCAGACCAGACTACGGTCACCCTGGTCCCGGACCAGTCGCCGACCTACTTGTACCCAGTCTGACCCTCAACCTTTTATCTTTCTTACTCATTGATAATCGTGTGGCACATCTCATGAAATAGTTTCATTCAATATCCTACTACTCGCGAGCAGCGTCCACTCTGCTCGACTTCTACCGACAACTATCTGCTAAGCATAGCATACTAAGGGGTATCTATACAAGCTACCGTCAGGGTTTCCTATGGGAAACAGATGCAACTATGGTTTCAGTCAACTCCTAGCACTTAATGCACAAACAAGACACACTCAGTTATAAAAGTAAAACTTTAAACTTCGGTTGTGCACCGGGGCTTGCCTGGTTCTTCGGTGTTGGTGTCGACTTCTTCGGCGGGGGTCGAAGAACTTGGATCGGCAGCTACCTCGTTAGCGTCAGAATCTACATGATGCAGTAGGATTATGATAAGTTTAATGATAATGAAACTTATTATTATTATCGATAGTGACCTAGGATTTAGATTGGCGACGCTCAGAATTAGGGTTAACCCTAATTACTCGACGCCGTCAATTAAATTAAATTCTTAATCTGGAAATGTTGTTTTTATAATCTATTTGACTCTCATGAGGTGACTTTTAGCTGGCATGTTTTAATGACTTCAACTTTAGTTAAGTTAATGTGACACTTCTCATCGGTTAACATTATTTAATTACTTCGGCTATTAAACTAGGGTTAAAAATGAGGTTTTTAATTCTTCCTCAAGATTATTTTTAGTTGGTAGTACTCCCTGAAATAAGCATTTTGGGCTTTGGGTGGGGCCTAGATGATTTTTTTATATTTTATAAAAATTCATCAAAGTTCCTGTTTTTAGATCTTGTAAAATCAGAAAACACTAGTAAACATTAGAATAAAATTATGAAACTTTATGTGAGCATTCCATAGGACCAGATCTACAACTTTGCTTTTGGGGTCTAACCTTGCAAATGACTTTTACGATGTACTTTAGAAAATGCTATATAAACTAGGCAGATTGAAGTTATTTAATAGGGTTAGATGCCATTTCGTGTTCCTAAAATCTTCATAAAATTCCAGAGGGTGTGTAGTACCAGGGTGTTCTTGTAGATCAAAGGTTAGCCCTAGCATTGCTTTATAATGCAATTTAAAATTCATAAACAGAAAGGAGTGTTTCTAATTAATTCTACAAATGTTTCGTGATTTGTTAAAAATTGTTTTAACAGAAAATTAGTACTTTTCACGAGGGTTCTAACAAATTTTGGTTTGGCATTTTTCTATCTTCCTGTGATTTTCTAGAGTTTTTAGAAGACAGAGCAATAATCTGGAAATTAATTGGAAAAAGGAAAAACAGTGCACAGTCTCCGACGAGCTCCGGCGGCCAATTCCCGACGATGGGGTGGTCGCCGGCCGTCGAACTTTGGCTTTTCATGATCCTCACGATATGACGAAGCTCGGCAACAAGGTATTAATCAAGGTTGGGCACGGCAGAGGTGGTCTCACCGTGGGGGTGCTTTGGGGCGGCGGCGATCGACGAAATTCCGGTGAGGTGGCTCGCCGTCGGAGGATTGGAAGGTGCTGTGAGCTTCACGAGGTGGAGAGGGGGTGAATTGATGAAGGAATTTGATTGAAACGCTTCGGAAGTGGTGTTTCACCTCGGGCGGCCGGCAATGGAGTCGGTGGGCGGCGGCCGGGGCAGAGAGGAGGGTGCTTCGCGCGGGGGAGAGAAATTGGAGGAGGGGGGGGAGATTGGGGAGGAGTTGCGCGCCATTTTATAGGGGGCCGGGGGGTAGGGGAGAGGTAGGGGCAGGGGAGCGGCTCGGGCGGCAGTGAGGCGGCGGGTATGGCGGTCGGGCGGTCGGGCGGCGCGGCAGAGGAAGAAAGAAAGAGAGAGGGAGGGAGGAGGCTAGGGAAATGGGGAGCGTGGGAGAGAGGAGGGAGGCAAAGGGGGCGGCGCGGCAGCGGTGACGTGCGCCACAGGCGCCCGTGTCGGGCGGGCGCAGCCGGGCGACCGAGCGGCGCGCTGCGCTCTGTTGTCGGGCGGGCGGTACTGTAGCCCGCCCGGCAACAGTTCTTTTTTTTTTTTAATGCTGGAAGGATTCAATGAATGGGCACTCTTTCCGAGCTCGAAAAATTTTGAAAATTTTTGTACAAGCTCAGGAATTTATTTGGAACATTTTCGTTTAAGGTTCAAGTCATGATTTTGCCTCTAAAAATTCTTGAATTTCTAGGTTGATTTTAGCTTCTGTGAATTTTTAAGAGGTCTAATTCTTTTCCAAAAATCTTGAATAATTTCCCAAAATTATATTTTGAAGTGTACTTAATTGTTATGTAAAAATATAGCTAGGGTTCTATGGAAATTTTGATGGTCAAGAGTTAGTGTTTGGATTTCTTTCTGTTAACGAGATTTCGACATTTTTCGTTGAAACCTCTCCGGACTTTGCTACATGCTCTGTTGTTTGTCAAACTTCTCATAGTGCCTCTTTAAAGCATCTTAAACAATATTTCTTTTTATTTTCATGATTGAATTTGCTTTAAGGTGAGTGAAATTATGAATTAGAGTTTAGAGTTGTCGATTTTTGCCCTGGTGACACCTGGGGTGTCACACAACCCTAGCTCTTTCCCGCACTTGTTTCCAGCAGCGTCCATACATGTTTATCACTATTATTCAACTTTGCAATTATTGTTTGATCGTGCTAATCCTTGTCTTGAGCGCAGCCTACCCAGAACTACACATATTTTTACTACGAGCAGGCTTTGTTTCTCCAGGCAATCGCTCCTCCAATCTTTCACCGGTTTTACCTGTTGGTTGCAGCTCACCCCTGTGTGCTTGATAAGAATGGGTAAGAATTTAATAACAGCGTTATTTTGAGCAATTTACCTCCCACCATACACCTGCTATCGTAGTGTCCTCTCCATTGCTGTTTCGTGTTTGCACTAACAATGGCAGGAGACGACGCCAAGATGGACACTACACTGCAGGACGTGCACGCGCACATCAAAGGCCTTGCCGGCGACATCAAGACGCTGCATGAACGGCTGGATTCCATGGTTGCTTCATCGACCGAGCGTTTCGATCAGATCGACCTCGCTCAAACGACCGCCCACGCCACGCATGAGACGATCATGACTCGTCTTGAGACCTTGACCACGCAGCTAACGGAGTTGTAGCAGGCACGCGACTATGACGGTGATACGGAGCTGGACGATGGTGGTCGCCGCGGTCGTGCATGCAGGGTACGTGTTCCACCTCCTAATTCCTTTGCTAAGATCAAATTTCGCATTCTATCCTTTAATTGCAAATATGATCCTGCTGCTTATCTTGATTGGGAATTAGAAGTCGAACAGAAATTTTCGTGCCATGACATTCCTGCTAATATACAAGTTAAGGATGATATTAGTGAATTTACTGATTTTGCTTTAATTTGGTGGCGTGAATATAAACAAAAGCTTCCCAATAACACTCCCACCACTTGGGATCAACTAAAAACTGTCATGCGTCACAGATTTGTTCCTTCTTATTATGCCCATGACTTGCTCAACCAAGCGCATCACCTCAAGCGCATCACCACGCGAGCAGCCGGCCAAGCCGGCAGCACCTCCGGCCCACGGCGCCTCTCCTTCCACAGGGCGCACTCGGGACATTCAGTGCCATCGTTGCAAAGGTTACGGTCATGTGATTCGGGACTGCCCCAACAGGTGTACCTTGCTGATCCGTGACAATGGTGAGTACTCTTCAGCTAGTGATACTAAGAAGACTAGACATGCTATGCTTTCCACTGACCATGCAGATCATACGGAGGTTCACGTTGATTCCAGCGTCGCCGATAGGTATGAGAGTCTTGTTGTGCAGCGTGTCCTCAGTACACAGGTTGCCACGGCCGAGCACAATCAGCGACACACGATTTTCCACACTAAGGGCGTGGTACAGGAACGGGCGATCTGGATCATCATCGACAGTGGCAGCTGCAACAATTTGACGAGTACGGCGCTGGTAGAGCAATTATCTTTACCCACTCGCTAACATCCACACCCGTACGACATCCAATGGCTCAATGATGGTGGCAAAATAAAGGTAACGTGCTCGGTACGTATTCCCTTTTCTCTGGGTGCCTATTCTGATTATGCTGATTGTGATGTTGTCCCCATTTTTTTTTTATTGAACACGCAGGAGAGCTGCGTATCTTTGAATTATAGGGAGATGTTGTCCCTATGAAAGCATGCTCTTTGTTGCTTGGTCGACCTTGGCAATATGATACTGATAGTGTACATCATGGTCGTTCAAATCATTATTCACTCATGTTTAAGGGTCAGAAAATAATCATTCATCCCATGGCCCCGGAACAAATTCTGAAAGATGACATGGCTCGGGCGGCCAAGACAGCAAAGTCTCACAAATCACCTTCAGCCGCCCCTGCTAGATCTGAAATCAAGTTGCATACCCCTGTTTTGCTTGCTACACGTGCTGATTTTGCTGAGCTGCGTGATGATAATTTGCCTTGCTATGCACTTGTTTGCTCCAACATGCTGGTTTCACTTCATGAGGCACGGTTCTTGGATATTCCCCCTGCTGTTGCTAACCTTTTGCAGGACTATGCCGATGTCTTTCCCAAGGACTTGCCACCGGGTCTTCCTCCTATCCATGGCATCGAACATCAGATCGATCTCATCCCCGGCGCCCAGCTTCCAAATCGCACCCCGTACCACACTAATCCCGATGAGACGAAGGAGATCCAGCGCCAGGTGCAAGCACTACTGGACAAGGGCTACATCCGTGAGTCACTCAGTCCTTGCTCGGTTCCTGTTTTACTTGTTCCCAAGAAAGATGGTTCATGGCGTATGAGTGTCAATTGTCGCGCTATTAATAACATCACAATCCGTTATCGATATCCCATACCACGCCTTGATGATATGCTTGATGAGCTTAGTGGCGCTGTTCTTTTTTCTAAGGTTGATTTGCGTAGCGGATACCATCAGATTAGGATGAAATTGGGGGATGAATAAAAAACTGCTTTTAAAACCAAATTTGGACTATATGAATGGTTGGTTATGCCGTTTGGTTTGTCTAATGCTCCCAGCACTTTCATGCGCTTAATGAATGAAGTTCTTAGGCCATTCATAGGACTGTTTGTTGTTGTTTACTTTGATGATATTCTTATTTACAGCAAGTCTATGGATGAGCAGTTAGAACATATGCGCGTTGTTTTTGATGCTTTGTGTGCTGCTCGCTTGTTCGGTAACTTGGAAAAATGCACCTTTTGCACGCAACGCGTCTCTTTTCTTGGCTATGTTGTTACTTCACAGGGAATTGAGGTGGATAGCAGCAAGGTGGAGGCCATTCAGAGCTGGCCTACACCGACGACGGTCACGCAGGTTCGGAGTTTCCTTGGCCTCGCTGGATTCTACCGACGGTTCGTGCGTGATTTCAGCTCCATTGCTGCCCCGTTGCATGAGCTCACAAAGAAAGGCGTTTCCTTTGCTTTAGGGCGCACCACAGGAAGATGCATTCAACACTTTGAAGGACAGGTTAACCCATGCTCCTCTTTTACAATTGCCTGATTTCAATAAAGTGTTTGAATTAGAATGTGATGCTAGTGGCATAGGTTTAGGTGCTGTTTTGCTACAAGACTGTAAACTTGTTTCTTACTTTAGTGAGAAATTGAGCGGCGCTGCCCTGAAATATTCAACTTATGATCAGGAGTTATATGCTTTAGTGCGCACTTTGCAAACATGGCAGCATTACTTGTGGCCTCATGAATTTATTATTCATTCTGATCATGAGGCTTTGAAACACATTCGTACCCAAACTAATTTGAACCGTAGACATGCTAAATGGGTAGAATTTATTGAGTCCTTTTCCTACATCATTAAACACAAGAACGGGAAGGAAAATGTCATTGCTGATGCTTTGTCTCGTCGCTATACCATGCTGTCCCAATTAGATTTTAAAATCTTTGGTTTGCAAACTTTGAAAGATCAATATGTGAATGATGCTGATTTTTATGATATTATTTCACATTGTAAGGATGGCAAACCATGGGGTAAGTTTCATATACAGGATGGGTTCCTGTTTCGTGTTAACAAGCTATGCATTCCAGCTGGTTCGGTTCGTTTGTTATTGTTGCAGGAAGCTCATGGAGGGGGCCTCATGGGTCACTTCGGTGTTTTCGAAACACAAGAAGTGCTGACCGACCACTTCTACTGGCCTCGGATGCGTCGTGATGTCGAGCGCTTCGTTGCTCGTTGCCCTACGTGCCAAAAACCTAAGTCTTGTTTGGGTAACCATGGTTTGTATATGCCTCTCCCTGTTCCTTCTACTCCTTGGCATGATATTTCGATGGATTTTGTTTTGGGATTGCCTCGCACTAAGAAGGGGAGGGACAGCATATTTGTCGTTGTTGATAGGTTCTCTAAAATGGCTCATTTTATACCATGTCATAAAACTGATGATGCATCCATGATTGCTGATTTGTTCTTTAGAAAGATTGTTCGCTTGCATGGAATTTCTAAAACAATTGTCTCTGATCATGATGCTAAGTTTCTTAGTCATTTTTGGCGTTATCTTTGAAATAAACTAGGCACTAAGTTACTTTTTAGCACCACTTGTCATCCTCAAACTGATGGGCAAACTAAGGTAGTTAATAGAACTTTGTCAACCATGCTTAGGGCTATTTTAGACAAGAATTTAAGGCATTGGAAAGACTGCTTGTCTCATGTTGAGTTTGCTTATAATCATGCAACGCATTCTTCTACAAAGATGTGCCCTTTTCAGATTGTTTATGGTTACATCCCTAGGGCGCCCATTGATTTGTTTTTACTTGATGCTGAGGATGAGCCACATGTAGATGTGGTTGCACATGTTGAACAAATGATACATTTACATGAGCAAACACAACAAAACATTGCTGATGCTAATGCCAAATATAAGGTTGCTGGTAGTAAAGGGCGCAAACATGTTACTTTTAAACCCGGTGATATGGTTTGGTTACACTTGCATAAGGATAGGTTTCCTGCTTTGCACCGTTCTAAATTGATGCCTCGTGCTGCTGGTCCTTTTAAAGTAATAACCAAGATCGATGATAATGCTTATATTCTTGATCTGGCTGTGGAATTTGGTGTTTTCACTAGTTTTAATGTTGCAGATTTGAAACCATATGCGGGCGAGGATGAGGAGTTGCCGTCGAGGACGACTTCAGTTCAAGAAGGGGAGGATGATGAGGACATCGACTCCAACACGGGAACGGCCACACCAGCAGCACCTGCGGACGCGCCTCGACCAACTGCGGACGTGCCTCCATTTCCAGTCACGGCTCCACCAGATGCGCCTCTACATCAAGCGACGCTTCCTTCATCAGTGGGGCCAATCACGAGGGCCCGTGCAAGAGAGCTGAACTATGTCATGCTGCTGAAGAACGAAGGCCCAGAAGATTAGCCAGTCGGCCCAGTTGAAGGCCCCCCTCATGGGCGAACCTAGGGTTGCGTGCAACCCTAGGGATGCGTGCCACCCAGGGGCTGCATTGGCGCCTCGGGCTTGCTCGTCGTAGTCGGATCGTGAGGGTCTACTTCCACCAAATCAAATTTATCTTCCTCACCGAAAGATCGGGCACTCCAGCACTATCAGATTCCACCTTGGATCACGACATCAAGAAAGGTTAACTTAATGATGAGAAGATTCAGGAGTTCAAGCGGTTAATCAAGGTTGGTAAAGCTCCAGGATTCTTAGAGGATGATCAGGGGGTTCTGTGGTACAAACAAAGGATCTGTGTGCCAGAGATTAAGGAGATTCGAGAGCTGATTCTGCGTGAGGCTCATGATTCATCACACTCCATTCATCCAGGAAGCACCAAGATGTATCAAGATCTCAAGACCCACTATTGGTGGTATGGTATGAAGCGAGAAGTGGCTGAGTATGTGGCCTTGTGTGACACTTGTCAGAGGGTCAAAGGGGAACATCAAAGGCCCGCCGGTTTACTTCAGCCATTGAAAATACCAGAGTAGAAGTGGGAAATAATATCCATGGATTTCATTGTGGGGTTGCCTCGGACTCAATCAGGCTACGATTCTATTTGGGTCATTGTTGATCGTTTGACTAAGGTGGCCCACTTCATTCCTGTCAAGACCTCCTACAATGGTGCAAAGTTGGCGGAATTATACATGTCTAGAATTGTCTGCCTGCATGGTGTATCCAATATGATAGTATCTGATCGTGGTACCTAGTTCACCTCTCGCTTTTGGGAGCAATTGCAGATATCTTTGGGGACAAAGCTGAAATTCAGTTCAGCTTATCATCCTCAGACAGATGGGCAGACAGAGAGGGTGAATCAGATTCTGGAAGACATGTTGAGGGCGTGTGCTTTGAAGAATAGCCAGAGTTGGGATAAGAATCTTCCATATGCAGAGTTCTCCTACAACAACAGCTACCAAGCTAGCTTGAAGATGTCACCCTACGAAGCTTTGTATGGAAGGAAGTGTAGGACTCCGTTGTTTTGGAGTGAGACTGGTGAAAGTAAAGTCTTTGGGCCAGAAGTCTTGAGGGATGCAGAAAAACAAGTACAATTCATCAGGGAGAACTTGAGGACAGCTCAGTCCAGGCAGAAGAGTTACACTAATCATAGGCGTCGTGAGCTAGCCGTTGAAATTGGTGACTTTGTCTATCTCAAGGTATCTCCTGTAAAGGGTCTCAAGCGGTTCAAAGTCAAGGGAAAGCTGGCACCAAGATACATTGGCCCGTTCAAAATATTGGGCAAGCGTGGTGAGGTGGCATACAAGCTTGAGCTACCTTCTCAATTGGCCAATGTACATGATGTGTTCCATGTATTATAGTTGAAGAAATGTCTTCGAATTCCTGAGGAGCAGTTGCCTGTGAAGGATCTGTATATCTGGGAAGATCTTACTTATCGGGAGCACCCAGTTAAAATTCTTGAGACTGCGGAGAGGGTCACAAGAAAGCGCAAGGTTCCCATGTGCAAGGTTCAATGGAGTCATCACACTGATGAAGAAGCCACTTGGGAGCACGAGGATTTTCTTAGAGCGGACTTTCCAGACTTCTTCTCCGAGTCGTCCGAAGCTCAAGGGCAAGATTCCTCGTAAGGGGGGTAGGTTTTGTAACACCCTAATTTCCAGATTTCGAATTGCTATTAAAAATGACTTAGACATAGCGGTGTGTCCCATTTTATTTATTGCAAAATAATTATTTTCTAAATAATTTAAATTGCTTTAGAATAATAAGGTAATTGTGCATTCATGCTGAGTAGGATTGCATTAGGTTTTATTGATTTGTTGAGTGCGGCTTGATAGAATTAATTAAGTGATATAGCTAAAAAGAATTAATTCAATCTAGTAGCAAATAATCAAATGTTTTCCTTTACTGGGCCAGCCAGCAGCCCAGCTAGCCGGCCGGCCAGCCCAGCCCCGCGCCAGCGCCCGCTTCGGCCCGCTCCACGTGCGCGCTGCGCCGCATCGGCCCACCTTCCCCCGCCTCCGTTCGCACTCGTAACGTCGCCGCCGTTCATCATTGATATGCAAGCCAATAAACCCCTCCAACCCTTAAAATGAGATCCCCATTTTCCCCTCTTCTGTTTCCACTACAGAGGCGCCGCTCCCCCGCACAGTGCAACTCACGCGCGCCGCCACCGAACGTCTGCCACCGCGCGCCGTTGTCGACTGTCGTCGTAGGTCATCGCCGGTGACCATCGACCCGACGTCGGCCATCTCGCTACCGCGCCGCTCCCGCCAAGCCTTGGACCAGAGCAAATCGAGCCCCGGAGCGCCGCCATGACCCCGCCGAACCCTCGCCAACGATTGTCACCGTCGCCCGCCACCACCGTCGCCGGATCACCGTCGATAAACCCTCGGTGAGACTCCTTGTGCTCCGCGCTCCATTTTAGCGCTCGCGCCTTTTGAGATCCGTGCACCGTAGCGTTAGATCGAGGCGCGCCACCCCTCGCCAGCCATGGCGCCGCCGCCCCGCCGTCTGCCGCGCCGCTTCGACCGCCGCGCGCCTAGTATCCCCCTGAGAATAGATCCCCCTGCAAATAGATCCCCCTGCGCTGCGCTGTGAACCGGGTCCACGAACCCGTAGGCCGTACTATTTCTATAGCATAGACCTAGCTCACGGATTTTGTAATATAAAAATAATTCAAAAATCAGAAAATCATTCCCGCCGTATAGATTTTACAGTTAGGCCCCTCTAGTTAGTGGTATTTACAGATTAGTCCGTCAGTACTGTTTGTAGGGTTAGATTCAATTTTCTATAATTACGAATAGGTCCCTAGTAGCTCTGTTTTTGGCAGATTAACCCTAGTAACTTTAGGAGGTCGTAACTTTTGATTCCTAGCTCCGTTTTTAGCGGTTCTCGCGGCCACGTTCTCACCATTTCGAGTAGAATCTATTAGAATCATTTGTTTACTATTTTGTACCTGTTTGATGTACTGTTTTTCCTAATTATTGACTGTGGCCTTGTTTGATGTATTGTTCCGGCGGTAGAAGGACAGTCCGACCAGCAGAGCTTCCAAGACTCGGAGTTTGGGTAGTACATTCACCAGCCGCCACCTCCACAGGTCTACTTCCTGCAGCCACCGTTTGACCAGCAGCAGTATTTCCCTCCGCCACCTTTTCCACCGCAGTACTATTACCAGACCGGAGAGCCAGGCAAGTGTCATTGACCATAATGCGCCTATTTTTTCTATCTGTCACTTTTATGCATGCAAGTTACATGAATCCTATGGTCATGTCCTTCCTAATTTACCTTGTCGCCTATGGTTGGGTATTAATATTGGATAGTTCATGCTTAGTTTTGCTATAAATTGGGATGATTAAACAATGTATCTTATTGTTAATCTTGATTAATACTCAACTTCAACTAAGAATCACCATGGGGATGGTAATCGTTAGCAACATGGCATAGGAGGTCCCGACAGGTGGTTGTGGATGATGATGTGGGTTTACGCAGGTGTGCTGTGTAGTATCCAGTGGGGGATTGTGGTGGTTCCTGTTCAGGATCATTTTTACCGCTTTATGGAATGCGTAACCATGACAACAGCACAAATCACAAGTTGAATATGGAAAACTTGATTAAGTAGTTTGTTGATTCCTTTGTACCACTACGATCAAGGGAAGGGTTCGGACAGGTAGTCCAGACCTAGTGTATGCGGGTAACCTACACTACCCATCGCGCAAGAGGGGGTTGCCGTGGAAACAGGAAGTTTTCACGCCAGCGAAACCTTAGCGGGACTGCAGGCGGCCTAGGAGTCACTTTTGAAAGATCATGCGGTGGTCTCTTGGCTTCACACTTTAGGAAATGTGGGGTAACACAGAGACATAGTCACTGACGGGTGACGAAATTACCGACTTGTGGGCACAGTTGTGCACCTCTACTGAGTTTTAAACTGTCTAGATTGCCGCGCTCGCGGTCATGAGCGACATGGACACTTCCATAATAGATAGCATGGTTTGGTTGGGATCTGGTGGGGTACACAGGTCCGGGATAGTACTGGTGGGTAACTAGCATTAGAATGCAGGTGGGTAGCCTGTGACTTGGTTTGAAGCAGGGTAGCCTCATGGTTGACAAGTGGATAATTTGTCATTGTGCATCGGTGTGCACATGGATATATTCACCTAGTAATAGGTTGCTAAAATATGAATTAGACATAGGTTGCTTCTTGCTTAAACCTATGTAAGCCTTCCTTTTTTTGAGCCACTCATGTCATATTTTCCTACACTTGCGGAGTACAATTTATGCAAATAAATTATACTCACCCTTGCCATATACTAATTTTTGCTGTTCAGAGAATGCACCCGAGGCAGGCTTATTCGATGGAGACTCTTCTTCCTAGGCAGGCGTTCCCAGTTCGACTGCTGTGGCGTTGTGGGGCCTTCGTCCGCTAGCTCCGTCCGCTGTCGCGTTTAGCCCTTGTGTGGCATTTTTGTACTTTTGACTCGAACTATGTAATAAAAACGGTGGAATATCTTATACTGCTTATTTCTGTCTCTCGTATAATAAAATTCCTGGGCACACTTGAGCTTGGTTTATTTTTATTAAACCGGGTGTGACACATGTGACGAGTGATCGCCTTGTTCTCTTTGATTACTACAAACTATATGCTTCTGATAGATACTATTATCTTTTCTGCGCCTGGTCCAACTCTTCCTAATGAGAAATCCAATCTTTCTAGCATAAGAATTATACATATCATATGCACCTTCCTCGGAGTCAAATGCCATTCCAACTTGAGGTACTTCTACTTTTCCATGCGCATCATCCATCTACGGTAGTAATATATTGCTAAAATTAATATTGAAACTAAATCAAATATTACTGGCATAAAATTTAAAAATAATATTATGAAGACATCGTGATGCTTACGGCAACAATGTCATCTACAATGACATCATCTGTCATCAACACAGTAGACTCGACCATAGCCTTGCCGAGGACTTCAGAAGGACTTTCAGAAATTTCAGTGGATTCTCCACAAAAGTCGTCGTGCTCCATCTGTAGTATATAGCGCCATGTCAACATTCAGGAACAGTAATTCCATGAATCTTATATTCATTAGAACCCTAATTCACTTAACTAGTACGGGCTAAATACCAGAGATTACATGGCTTACCTTACGTTGAGAAGATGACGGACGGGATCCAGCGTCGTTTTAGGGGCGTGCTGCCTTCTTCAATGATGTTTTGTCGTGGCTCTTCGTTTTTTCAGATCGCGGTGGACGGCAGCGTCTGTGCAGCACCACGAACACGAACTCCGTAGACGTGGCTATTCTGTCTTCCGATGGGCCAAACTGAGATCGCGAAACAGGCCAATCCATTAGCACAAACGAACGGAAGGAACGGCTCCGTCGGGACGTCGGCTTGGCTACAAGCGAAGAGCAAAACAGACGCGCGCAGGGGGGACACGTGGCAGCGGCAAGAGTGGTCAAACCCCCCCCCCCCCCCCCCCCCGGGGAGCGGCGGGTGAAGCACTGATTCATAGAATGTTTTTTCACTTCCAGCGGAGAGAGACTTCCTCAGGTTGAAACTATCAAGACTGAATTAAAAAGTAAGTTGGTTAGTAATGAGTACTCGTACCGCTCTTTTTAATTTTTTATGTTGACTCTCATTAACTTAATCATTCATCTTATTTAAAAAAGATGATGAATATTATATATTTTTATAATTTGATTTATTGCTATAAATATTTGAATCATAGTTATAGTTTTATATATTTTAGTATTTTTAAATAAAATGAATTATTAAAGTTTATATAATAAGTCAACGACTACAATTAAAAGAGTACGGAGGGAGTATATGTTTGCTAAGTTATAACCATCTTAATTACACACATTCTGAACAAAACTGATGTTGCGGAAGGCAAAATTACCCAAACCACGTCTCTTGTGCTAATATTGACGAAGGTTATGAATCAATTTAAAGAAAATAATACTTATGGAATCCAAAAAAATCCTATTTTTTGTGTGGTTGATTAAGTTATATTCTACAACTTTCCTTCTTGACACAAATTCAAATCCAAAAAATATTTTGAATTAAAGTTTGGATATTTAAAATAAATTATAAAACTTGGTCCAGCCATTTCTTTTAGAACGGGATCACTGTAAAATTATTTATACCGTTTTTCGCTAACAAATACGTGAACATAATTTGGTAATTTGAATTCAAGTCAAATTTTTAATTTTCACAAATTTTATAGCAACACTCAATGATCATAATTTTACAGTGACCTTTAACTTCACAGACATATGCGAAATAAGTTTTACAATTTATGTTAAAGTATAACTATTTTAAATAGTTTAAACAATATGGTTATGGCAGATTTAAATCTCTAAATTTTATATCGAACTATTGGAATTTGAACTCCGATGTAACACCCTGTTTCTTTTAAATAAAAAAAGGCCATCTAATTGCATAAATTTATTATTAGTATAAGGGAAAAAGGTGCTTTTTAAAAAATAAAAAAAATTAAATTGTGCATCTCGTAGCATCATGTTTTCGTTCTTGCATTTATTCTATTTTGTGCAATTTGGTTTCAATTTCAAAATCCAAGGTTTAACTCAAATTCCAAAAGTTTGAAAAAAAAGGAAAAACTTTTCTCTTCTTTGTCCCTTCCCTTCCCCGTTTGGCCCGTCAGCCCAGCAAGGCCGCTGTTGGCCCGCTTGCGCGCTCCTAGCTAGCCCAGCATGCCGCCCGCCAACCCTAGCGCGCAGCACGGCGCGCCGCCGCTGCCACGTGGGCCCACACAGCACGAACGCCATGTCTGACCTCACGTTGGGCGTCCGCGCCCATAAATAGGACCGCTACCCTCCCCTCTACCAGTTTCCCACAGAGCCGCCGCTCCTCGTGCCTCGTTGCGCCCGCTCACCGCAGCCGTTGTCGCGCCGCCGACGCCGCCGCCAGGTTTGCCGCCCCCTCCGGTCTCTCCCGTGCCCGCGCCTCCCTCCAGCACTCACCTCAGCTCGAGATCAAGGAGCTCCGGCGAGCTCCCATGTCGCGCCGCCGCCGTACCCCGCGGGGACGGATCCCAGCCACCGGATCCCAAACGGACGGCCCCCATTTGATCGGGTTAATCGGGGGCGAGTTCAGTCCACTGTGGACTAGTAGACCGCCTCCCGCCGTGGACTCGGTCCACGAATTTTCCAATAGGAAAATAAATCCAAATATCCTGAAAAATCCTTATCAGATTTATTTTTATAGTTTAACCTCTCATTTTATTTTTATTTCCATTTAGGTCCGTCTATGAAGTTTCAAAAATTACAAATAGATCCCTGCTAGCTCTATTTTTATAGATTTAACCCTAGAATTTTAAAACTCCATAACTTTCAAACCGTAGTGTGACACCTCAGGTGTCACCAGGGTTTAAATCGACACACTAAAATCTTAATCGGCAATTTACTCACCTAAAAAGTAAAAATCAACACTGAAAGTAAAAAGGAATGTTGTTTGAAATGCTTTAAAGGATCACCATGAAAACTTTGGCACACAACAGAACACTATAGCTGAGTTCGAAAAGATTCAACTAACAGTGTCGAAATCCTGTTAACAGGAATTAAATCCAAACCCTAACTCATGGCTATCCAAATTTCCACAAAACTCTAGCCATATTTTTGCATAACAATTAAGTACACATTAAAAATAGAATTTTGGAGATTTTATCAAATTTTTTGAAGAAGTCTAAACCCTTTTAAATTCTGACAAGTTTGAACCAAGTTGGAAATTCACAGACTTTTAGGAGCTGAATCAGGGAATATTCCTATAAGAAAAGCTATTCCAAATAATTCACTTAGCTCACACAAAAACTTTCAAAAAAATTTGAATGCTGGAGCTTGGGTTTTCAATTGACTCATGTCAAGGGAGTTGGAATAATTAAAAATGGAATTTGAAAACTTCTATACAGTGAACAGTGGCGCGCCGCCACTGCTCAACCGCCGAGGCGCGGCCGACCGCCGGCCGGTTTTTCTCATGTTGCCATTACTCCTCCGTGGCATTGAATCGTGGCAAGAGTTTTCTCCCCTTCCTCTCTCCTTCCTCTCTCTCTCTCCCTGGTGCGCCATAAATTTTTCCTCCGCTTTTGGGCACGCCATTGACAGTAGCCACCACCCACGACGCCATTGCCTGCTGCCGCCCCCTGTGCCCCAATTCGCAGCGCCCCTTCTCTCCCTCCCTTCCTTACTTCTCCTTTAAGCATAAAAACCGAGCCCTCTCCTCTCTTTTTTCCTTCCCCTGCTCTTCCCCACCCCCCCCCCCCCGCGCGCCCCAGAGAACACCGCCGCCATAGCCGCCGCCCGCCACCTCCACGACGCCGGCGAGCTCCGGACCTTCCCTAGCCCTGCCATCTTGGCGGCTAGACTCCCCTCCTCCTCCTGTTGCTCTCCAACCACCAAGAGCCCAGGCCCTGCCGCCGTTTGCCAGAACACCGCCGCCCTGTTTTTCGGCCGAGAACCTCACCGGCGGCCACCCTTCTCCGAAATTCATCGTCGTGGTACGATGTTTTTCCAATTTCTTTCACCGGCTACTTGCTCTAGTCCTTGCGCACCCAATTGACAAGGTTATGGCCGCAGTCCATCGCCATTGACAAAGAACGCCTCGCGCCACCATGGACGCCGCCTCGAGCTCACCGTCACCGGCCCTGTTCTCCTCTTCCCCGTGGCCTTCGTCCCGCTCAAAATGATTCCTTGAGTCGAGGTGATGCTCCACGACACTTCAATTCCCCCTCTAATCTTCTTCTCCGGCGAGAAACCTCACCGGAGCACCGCCGCCCTCTGTTTCCCCTGTTCTGTGCCACTGCTCTATTAAATTCCTTCAATTTCCTTTAATTAGCCAGAAGTTGTAAAGTGTGTAGAAAACAGTGGAGAAATCTAAAAATTCCAAACATAATTTTATTTGAATCCTTGAACAATGAACTAATTTTCTTTTATAGCATTTTTTTCGAAAACGTCCAAGAATTGTCAGAAATAATTAAAATACTCTTGTTTGTTTTTAAATTTTAATTTAAATTCTAGAGCAGTTATAGGGCTAAGATTTGATCCACAAGTACACAATGGCAATACACACGTTCTGGAGTTTTATACAGATTTTAGGACCACAAAGTCGCATATAATACTTTAATAATACTCCAATCTGCCTAGTCAAAGGACTATTTTCTAAAATACATTGTAAAAGTCATCCAAAAGGTTAGACCCAAAAGCAAAGTTTTAGCGTTGGTGCTCATGAGTGACCCCATAAAATTTCATAATTTTATTCTAAGGTTTACTAATGGTTTCTGATTTTAAAATATTTAATAATAGAAATTTGATGAATTTTTATAAAATCTATAAAATTCATCTAGGCCTCAGCGAAATTTCAAAATGCATAGTTCAAAGAGTACTACCAATTAAAAATAAACTTGAGGTATAATTAAAAGTTTTATTTTTAACCCTAGGTTAATAGTTGTAGTTATTAAATAATTAATACCTGAAGAAAAGTGTCGATCTAACCCTAACAAAAGTGAAATCCTTAATTTTGAGAACATGCCAACTAAGAATCATTTCCTGGAAAGAAAAATGAGAAGTTTCATTTGAACCACAATCATAGAATCAAGACTTCATAAAAACGACGAAATCGAGGAAATTAGAGTTAACCCTAATTCCTAAACGTCGAAACCCTAGTTAATCTTTAATAAAGGCATTATGACTCTTTTCATTAAACTTATCACAATCATACTTCATCATGTAATGAAGTAACCACCCTTTATGTTATCATGTCTTGGTCGTCGCCGTCTCGCAATTGCATCTGCATCATATAGGGATCGATCCTATGTTTTATAAACTTTATGTTTAACACTATGTGTGTAGGAATTGCTTGTGCATTAAGTTTCGAGAAAATTACCGTGAAACCTAGTTGCATGACTTGGTAGGTTTTCCTATGGGGTATCCTTATTAGAGCCATCGCGATAGAATGCTAAGCTTTCAGGGTAGGAAACGGTAGAATGTGAGAGTAGGGAGACTACTCATGTTTGCTCAAAGAAACAATTTCGAAGAATGGGAGTTAACGATTGAATAAAACTTGAAACTTTATCGGGTGCGGTTGCATTGGTCAAGTTTGAGTGTGTACCGAGTGCATACTGGTAAATGGGATCAGGAAACCGACGTAGCTCATTGTGCTTTGTTGGACATTTGGCCATCTCTCTTTTCGGGTGAATGGACCATCAAGATGGATAAATTCGTATTTTGTTTTTGTTGGGCTCGTGCTAGTGGGAAAGGCTTGGGGCCGTACAGGGATGCAGGGCATCACCTAGAGGACCATGTCCTTGGAGAGATGGATGTTGGGCCAACTCTGTCACGATGTTGCGAAAGGTAGTCACGTGTGACTTATTCGAGTGTGCACGTGTCGTGTCATTCGGGTTTCTCCTGTGGATAGTGGATTAATGATGAAGATGGTTGTTTCAACTCTGGATTGTCGTGCTTTAGTCTTGTTTGTTTAGAGTACCACTTGCTCCTTTCTGCCGCAACGATATGTAAATAGTGGATTAATGATGAAGATGGTTGTTTCAACTCTGGATTGTCGTGCTTTAGTCTTGTTTGTTTAGAATAGTGGCACACGTAGCATATTAATAGCGAATCCTGTTAACTTGGCTAAAAATGGAATAGACTATTGGCAGTGTTTTCGCAATACCAGATCCACTTCCACCAATACTCCCTGCATTCTAGGAGTCGGTCATTAGATGGCCACGTTGACGGGTAAGTCTTGCTGAGTATTAGTTGCTCAGGGTTTGTGGATTAATGTTTTGCAGGTGATGCTTCTAACTTTGGTTCGTTTGGTTGTGGTGGTTGGGAAGGGGAAGCACCCTCGGAGTGGACCTTCGAGTGGGTTCCCGCTTCTCCGACCTTTGAAGATTAAGCACCCGCGGGCTGGTGTGCTTAATTGTATCGTCGAGTTGTAATTATTAGCTTCTGCTGTCAACCGCTTGTTTTCAAACTACGTCTTCCGCACTTTTAATCTTTGAACCAACTGATGTAATCCCAGACTTAATGTACAATCTAAATCTTTTACGTGTCCTCGTTAATCATTATACTGTATGGTCGCTTGTTTCGTCAAGTAACACCCCAAAGTGATCCTGGATGAGCAACCGTACGATTTTATCGGACGGGGTTGCGACACGTGGTATCAGACCTCTTTGGGGATTAGTACACTAATTAACGAGGCTTATTTCAAAAACTGCGTTACGGTAAGGCACGATATAGAAAAGCCCATATTAGAGGTTATAGTTAGGAAGGTGGCAATGCTAACTTTGCATTCATGCATTTTACTTTGAGTTGATTTATAGTTATGTGACGATGCACCAACGAACTACGCGGAGGTACGTGTTACATAATTGCAATGACGCACCAACGAACTACAACGAAGGTACGGAGTCCTGCCGTGGGATAATATTCACGGTCGCTTGGTGTTCGCGTTGCCGGTGGGAGCGGCCACTCGGGATAACAGTGCCAGTAGAAGACTGAAAATGGGATAAGCTTTGCTGATTAATTAGGTGCTCTTCTAGTCTCGTGCAAGCCAAATAACGGAGCAGAGAATAGTAGCTAATGTGCTATCTTTGGATCCGAACGGCGCAAGAGGGGGCCCTTGGTAAAGAATAGGTACCGGAGGGTCGTTCTATGGATAGGTACCCCACGGTCGCTGTTAGCGAGCAGGTAACGGAAGGTCGTCCTAGGACAGGTGATCGCAGGTCGTTCTACTCTAGTGAAACCTTAGCGGGTATGCGCGTGCTAGAAGACCATTCGGAAAGACCTCATAGTGAAACCCTACCACACACCAAAGGAATTGTGAATGTGTGCCATGAACACGGCGTACACGGGTGTTCATGACTTATGCATAGAGTGGTGCCACCTTTGCAGAGTGTACAACTGTCATGATAGCCATGCTCACGGTTATGAGCGGTCTGGATCCTCACCTGAATAGTTGGACAATTTGGAAGATTGGGATGGATTGGATACTTTACACCTTCCGGATTGCGTTGAATATTTCACCTAGTAATTAGATTGCTAACTATAAAAATCAACCACTAGTGTTGCAAACTGCTTTATAGCCTATCTTATACTAGCTGATCATGTCATACTTTCCCACACTTGTGAAGTACAATAAGTACTCATCCTTGCTTTCCCCCTATCATTGCATATCTACAGGAGGAGAATAAGTTTTCATCTCAAATGGAACAGCTGAATATTATGCGTGCTGTCCACGGGTGATCGCCTGTGCAATGGGCACTTTCGCTTCTTTTAGTTTATTTAGACCTACGGGTCCCGTATTGTAATAGACTATTTGTTGTGTTACTCTGTGAACGCTGTCAAAATTTGGATGTGGTTTCTGAGAGTTATGATGACGTCACAGTTTATGTGCAACGTGTCTAGGCACACAAAATAAGTCTAGTTTTATTCTTAAAAATTAGGCGTGACATCGGATCAAAAGAAAAGTTGTAGAAAATGAGTTCACCTACCACCACAAATTTTAGTATTTTTTTAAGTTCCAGAAATATTGTTTATTATTTTCTTTATTGGAACTATAAAGTTGATGTCATAGAATGGATTGAAATTGCAACTCGATGTTATATAAGGGTTTTTCGTATTTGCAGTTTCAAATAAGCTTGTGTGAAATTGTTGCGTCATAGAGGGTTTATCTGCATGAGATGTGCTCCGTAGAGATTTTAAAAATTTAGTACAAATCTTAAAGCATCTTTTAATTAAATTAAAATACATGAATAACCACTATACTTGTCTTATTGTTTCAGTTTAGTCATCATATTTATAAAATTATAAATTACGATCACTAAACTAGTTTTAATGTATCAATACGGTCATTCTCTACATTTTTTATGATGTGGCGTACATACTGCTATCACGATCTTTCTAGGTCACAACTCATAACATCCACATCAGCCGTAGGTACCTTATTTGCCATCACGCACACTTCTCTTCAACGTGGTCTGGTCACGCGTTTACTTTTGTGCGGCACCACTCCTATGCTATCCTATCGCCGCGCCGCTCCTCCTTGCACGGCCTTTGAGTCCCTGCTGAACTCATTCCGGCAACAATCATTTATTGCCTATTGCCCCCTCTATTTGTTCGTGCCACTAATGTCTCCTGCCACCATCTCTGCACTGAAAATTTGACGACGACATGGCACGTTGCCGTACTGAAGACCTCCATTTCACAGTGAGTTCAATCTTAATTCAATCTAGATGCAGTGATGACGCTTGGCTGCCTTGTACATTAGATCACATAAACAATACATCCGTACTATTCGTTATGCTTGTAGCTCAAACTATTGATTCAAACTTCATTTTTGAATTCAGACTTCCGCACACATTTTTCTAAACATTCAGTTCTTCCATTTTAATTCTATAGTATGATTAACAGATGAGAATACTATAGTGTTAGAGCATGATAAAAGTGTCAACCCAAATAGAGTCCACGTAAAAAGAAAAAAATCAACAATTTTTTTGGTTTTAATGCCTCAGTCTAACATAGCAGGATAAGATGAATCCACGTTGGATGTTAAGTCACCACTATACGTATGCCACGTCATCAAATATATGAAAGGTCATGTAGATAATGACCGTATTGATGCTGTAGAACTAACATAGTGGTCGTAATTTATAATTTCATGAGTATGATGAACAAACGGAAATAATAGTACAAATACAATGACCACTCATGTATTTTACTCATTTAATTAATCATCTTTTAATTTTAGACGGAGCCGGCTCAACTGTAGAGCAATCAAGCGAGCCGAACGCGCCGCTGGCCCTTAACCACTACACGCGCTTGAGGCTATCCACGATGACTCTCGCCGCTGGAATCTAACGCTTCCAGACTGGGTGGTCCTGCTCCTAATCCACCCGGACGCCGCTGCTGATAATAATGGTACCTACGCGTTTGAGTGCGGAGCCTCGTCATCGCCGCGCGCGCTCGTGGTACCATCGTCATCTGGTCACTTTGCCTAAACTTATGCCATGCCCATACCGGCGACCTGCTGCTTATGACCTCGGGCTTACTTGATGGTGATTGTGATGGTGAGATAGAGCAACTTCGCCTAGTGTACCATGATGTCTTGTGCCGTGCTCGTGTTCTCCAAGAGTGTCACATCCCAAAATTCCTATTTTAGAATGTGAATCATTTTTTGTCACACCCGGTTTCATGACAATAAACCTAGCTCACGTGTGCCCATGAATTTCATCACACGAGAACGGAAATATAGCAGTACAAAGTATTCCACCGTCTTTATTATATAGTTCGAGTCAAAAGTACAAAAGTGTCACACAAGGGTTAAATACGACAACGGACGGAGCTAGCGGACGAAGGGCCAGAACGCCACAGCAGTCGAACGGGGGAACGCCTGCCTAGGAAGAAGAGTCTCTACTGAAGAAGCCTGCCTCGGGTGCAACCTCTGAACAACAAAAATTGACGAATAGTGTATAGCAAGGGTGAGTAAAATTTATTTGCATAAATTGTACTCCATAAATGTAGGAAAATATGACATGAGTGGCTCAACAAAAAGGAAGGCTTAAATAGGTTTAAGCAAGAAGCAACCTATGTCTAATCCATATTTTAGCAACCTATTACTAGGTGAATATACCAATGTGCACACCGGTACACAATTACAAATTACCCACTTATCAACCATGAGACTCCCCTGCCTCAAACTAAGTCACAGGCTACCACCTGCACCCTAGTGCTAGTAATCCACCAGCACTATCCCGGACCTGTGTACCCTACCAGATCCCAACCAAACAATGCTATCTATTATGGAAGTGTCCATGCTGCTCATGACCAGGAGGGCGGCTATCTAGACAGTTCATAAACTCTGCAGAGGTGCACAACTATACCAACAAGTCGGTGATTTTGCCACCCGCCAGTGACTATGTCTCCGTGATACCACACACTTCCTTAGGTCTGAACCCAAAAGACCACCGCATGATCTTCGAAAGTAATACATAGGCTGCCTGCAATCCCGCTAAGGTTTTGCTGGCGTGGAAGCTTCCTGTTTCCACGACAACCCCCTCTTCCGCCATGGGTAGTGTATGTTACCCCCATACACATCCCCTGGTTCTGAACTACCAATCGGTACCCTCCCCTTGATCGCAGTGGTACAAAGGAATCAGCAAACTACTTAATCAAGTTTTCCATTTTCAACTTGTGATTTGTGCTGTTGTCATGATTACGCATTTCATAAAGCGGTAAAAAATGACCCCGAACAGGAACCACCCCAATTCCCCCATTGGATCCTACACAGAACACCTGTGTAAACCCACATCATCATCCACATCCACCTGCTAGGACCTCCTATGCCATGTTGCTAACGATTACCATTATCATTGTGATTCTTAATTGAAGTTGAGCATTAATCAAGATTAACATTATAGTTCATTGTTTAATCAGTCCCAATTTATAGCAATACTAAGCATGACCTACCCAATATTAATACCCAACCACAGGCGACAAGGTAAATCAGGAAGGACATGCCATAGGATTCATATTGACTTGCATGCATTAAAGTGACAGATAGAAAGAATAGGAGCATTATGGTCAAGGACACTTGCCTGGCTCTCCGGTCTGGTAGTGGTACTGCGGCAGAAAAGGAGGCGGAGGAAAATACTGCTGCTGGTCAAATGGTGGCTGCACAAAGTAGACCTGCGGAGGTGGCGACTGCTGAACGTATTGACCAAACTCCTGGTATTGAAAGTTCTGCAGGTCGGGCTGTCTTTCTACCGCCGGAGCACAACATCAAACAAGGCCACAGTCAATAATTAAGAAAACAGTACATCAAACAGGTACAAAATAGTAAACAAATAATTCTAACAGATTTTACTTGAAATGGTCAGAACGTGGCCGCGAGAACCGCTAAAAACGGAGCTAGGAATCAAAAGTTATGAGCTTCTAAAGTTGTGAGGGTTAATCTGCAAAAACAGAGCTACCAGGGACCTATTTGTAATTAAAGAAAATTAAATCTAACCCTACAAACAGTACAGAAGGACTAATATGTAAATATCACTAACGAGAGGGAGCTAACTGCAAAATCCACACGGCTGGAATGATTTTTCATTCTAATTGAATTAATTTTATATAGTAAATCCTTGAACCGGGTCTACGAGGGCTGGTGCACCGAGTCCACGAGTCCGTGGACCCGACCTACGGAGCTGCGCGGGGGAATTAATCCCCAGCCATCGGATCTGGATCCGACGGTGCGCAGGCGGCATAGCGGCGCGGCAGCGGCAGGGCGATGGCGTTTCACCGTCGAGCGGTGGCGCCATGGCCGACGAGGGGTGGTGCTCGTCGATCTTGCGCTACGGGTCACGGATCTCGATGGCGCGAGTACAAAAATGGAGCACGGAGCACAGGGAGTCTCACCGAGGGGTTATCAACGGTGATCGGGCGACCGTGGCGGCGGGCGATGGCGACGTGCGGCGGCGAAGGCTCGGCGACGGGTCGGCGGCGCTCCGAAGCTCGACTCGCGTCGACCCAGGGTCCGTCGGAGGCGACGCGGTGGCGTGAAGGCCGGCGCGAGGTCGTCGATCGCCGGGGATGACCGACGGCGGCTGACGACGTCGGCGAGGGGAGAGGGAGGCTCGACGACGGGCGCGCGGCGGCTACGGTGTACGCGAGGCGGCGCCGATGTGGAGGAAAAAGAAGAGGAATGTGCGGGGGTTTCGTTTAAAGATTCAGGAAGCGTAGTGGCACGCAATCCAAGGATGGGCGGCGGCGAGCGTTTCGGAAGCCCGTACGACGCTCGGTGGAGGAAGAGAAACGGCGGCGGCGTTATGCGTGCGAACGGCGGGCGATGGCAAGCTGGGCCGGCGCGCGTTGGGCGGGCGCGGCGTGAAGCGGGCCGGAGTGGCACGTGGGACTGGGCCGGCACAGCGCGCGCTGGGGAGCTGGGCTGGCTGGCCCAATAAAAGAAAAAAATTGATTTGTCTAATAATCCTTGATTTATTTTTAGCTAAAGCACTCAATTAACAACCCAGCTGCACTTAACAAATAAAGAAAACCCCTAATGCAAATTCTACTCAGCATGAATGCACATACACCTTAATATTCTATAGCAATTTAAATTATTTAAAAAATTATCTTTTTGCAATAAAATAAAGTGAGACACACCACTATGTCTAAGCAATTTTTAATAACAATTTGAAATCTGGAAATTATGGTGTTACATTTTTCAATAACAAACCTCAAATTCTCGTATCTTATTACTTTTATTTAAAATCAATCTTTAAAATAATTTAACTTTTTAATAGTTATTAATTAATTTAATATTAATATATTATGAAAATGTGCTTTGTTCAAAAGACTTAATTAGTTCAATTAAAAGAGTTTTGAAATAAATTTAAATTTGCTATAAGAATATAAAAAGAAAACATAAAGGTAAATTTGATTTGGTTATGAAATACAATCTTTTTTTATGAAAACTTGACAATGTATTAATTTGCTCTTCGAATGACCATGACAACGAACCGTCACATCATGACACAAGGTGGTGATGCTTCACTACACATATCTCACACATGTATCTCAATTCAGTGTCAACCACATCCATCCCACCAATCACGAATGTGCAAAAGGAAAGATTATTATCAAATATCGAGATTTAACGTCAAAAGGAAAGATTATTATCAAATATCGAGATTTAACATCCCTTTATCAGATTTTTCCTTCCAAAATAAATCACTTTTTTTCCCCACCTCTCCTATAAATACCAGGGGTCTCCCCACGTCCTTTTCCACCCCTCAAACCCTAACCACGCCCAGGCCGCCGCCGCCGCTCCGTAGCCACTAATTGACATGCCCGTTCCCGGTGATCCGTCCAGCAAAATTTTGCAAAAATTTACCAAAAGATGCGGGTTCAAGTCCCCTACAACATATCCAACATTCCCTGCAATTAGAGCATCCATGCCTCAGGGATCTGAATCTTGGTGGCAGCTTTTCAGGGTTCTAGGCAAATTCTACGAGCATGTCTGTAACTTCAACAACGCCGCCAGTCCACCGCCGTCGCGCCGTACCCTCGCGTCTAGACCCACAGCCGCCGATTGACATGCACCTTCCGGTGATCCGTCCAGACAAATTCTGCGAAATTTTACAAGAAGATGCAGGTTGAAGCACCCTACAACATATCCAAAATTTGCTGCAATCAGAGCCTCCATGCCTTCGGGATCTGAATCTTGGTGGCAGCTGTTCAGGGTTCCAGGCAAATTCTATGCACATGTCGGTAACTCCATCTCGTTTTCTCCTAATTCCAGTGTCCTCCCGATGTGATCCCTAATCCATGGTGTATTCCAGGAAGTTTACTTCGGCTCCACCAAAGAGCACGCTCAGATCACCAAGGATGACACCAGGAACGCGTTTTTCTCATCAGCTGCCGCTGCACGACCTTTAGCAGATCCAACCGCTCAATCTCCTTGTTAGATGAAGTTCTTACAAAATCATCATGTCCCAATCGTGTTCCATATATTAGTGCACCTTTTGGTATAATTCCATGTTCATACATGCTGCCCATTGGCAGGAACACGCACACCTTTCTCTTAATATCTCTATAGGACAGAAACCATAACTTATACATTCGTCATTGTTTGACCGTTGCATCTGAGAACATCCGAACAAACCACTCATACCTCATCCTATACACAGTGCTCACCTTGTTTTATAAAATAATTAAGGATGCGACGTTGCACACCTTGGTCGGCCTCATCATCCTATCTCCACCGTCGTCGCAATGGCAAGTATTCCTTGCTTTTTGAAAAACTATTTGGTGAGCCCTTCTTATCCAGCACCACATATCACTCTCAATTATCATCTTCGTTGTATGGCAAATGTTAGGTTTGTTTAATTGTTTGTTTATTGGTAGCATACAGGAATAAGTACTCAAATTTTAGAATGATGGACTTCAAGAACAATAGTTATGATCACTGAGCAGAAATAACTTTTGAGGCAAGTGTTCTTGATCATCTTGCACCTATTCTTTCTCATTCTATAAATTGATTGTATGTATAAAGCAATAGCGCAACGGTTAGCCCCCAACCGAGTCAAAAGAAAAGAGAAGGGTCGAAGCCAGAGCTTACCCGACGCGCCGGTTCGGAGCTCCTTGAGCTCGGCACGGCCTTGAGCCACCTCCACGGCCAAGGAGGCAGTCACCTCCTCAGCTTCGAGCCTGGCCTTGGCCTCCTCCCCCAAAACGGCCCTCGCCGCCTCCAGCCGGCAGGCCTGCTGCACCACGAGGGCGGTCAGAGCGCCGCAGGCCCGCCGCTTCTCCTCCCGCTCGGCACGGAGCCGGTCCTCTACTTCCAGAAGCCGCCTCTCCATGGCCTTCTCCCAGGCGAGGGCGTCCGTCGCCGCGAGACGTGCGGCGACGAGCTTTTCCTCGTCGACAAGTTGACCCCGGAGAAAGGCCGCACGGAGTCTAAGGCGGACAAGGCCCCCTCCGCACCCTGCCCCGCGCTCCTGGACTCTGAGGCGCCTCCCTCCGACGGTCCCGCAGCCGGCAGGGTCACCGGTGCCACCATCGGTGCTCCAGCGGCGCCCTCCTCCGCAGCGGCGCCCGACGTCGCTGCCTCCTCCGCCGTAGGAGGCCCAAAAACAGGCAGCTTCGGCCCGGGCGCTGGAGCCTCCACCTGCCTCTCCGAAGCCGCCGCCACCACCTCCGTCGACAGCGCCTTCGAAGGGACGGCTGCCACCACCTCCTTTGGCTGCAGATTGGCAGCCTCCGTGTAACACCCCGCTCCAACGCTTAATAGGATTAATAGGATACTCATATCAACAAGTTGCAACTTCTTTTCCAGTAGCCTAGCTCCAAAAAGCTTCGAGGTTAAGCATGCTTGGCCTGGAGCAATTTCAGGATGGGTGACCGACCGGGAAGTTATTCCTGGGTGCGCACGAGTGAGGACAAATGTGCGTAGAAAAGACTTGTGTTGGTCTGTGAGTCCAGCCTATGTCCTATAAAAAGCTACCTGATGTAAGCGGGCCCGGCCTCGAGGAGGCGGGACGTTACATAATGGTATCAGAGCCGACTCTCGCGGTTTCACGGGCGCATGTGTCGCAGTTGCGCAGGCATGGTATGCATGGCTGGTGTGGATCCAGAGTGGTCACACAGCATGACACATGCGCTGGCACTGGACACATGGACGTGGCCAAGAGAGAACGTTTCTGGCTTGGGAGTGACCGACGAGGACGTCGGTCTCTTAAGGGGGTGAGTATGTGACACCCCGCTCCAAGGCTTAATAGGATTAATAGGATACTCATATCAACAAGTTGCAACTTCTTTTCCGGTAGCCTAGCTCCGAAAAGCTCCGAGGTTAAGCGTGCTTGGCCTGGAGCAATTTCAAGATGGGTGACCGACCGGGAAGTTATTCCTGGGTGCGCACGAGTGAGGATAAATGTGCGTAGAAAAGACTTGTGTTGGCCTGTGAGTCCAGCCTATGTCCTATAAAAAGCTACCTGATGTAAGTGGGCCCGGCCTCGAGGAGGTGGGACGTTACACTCCGCCACTTCCGTCGGCCTCAGGGGGACGGCCAAAGGGGCCTCCGATCCTTCCGCCGCCGTCGTCGGCGGGCGCAAGGACTCCGAAGCCCCACCCATGGCGCCCTTCGGAACGCCCTCGGGCCACCGCCTCGCCAGAGCCTTCCTCGACGCCGCCAGGAGTGACCGCGTCTCCGCTGCGTTCCTACGGAAGAAAAAACACTATGTACAAGCAAAAGGAGAATAGAGCTCGCGCGATGCACTTACCCTCGCGACGAAGTACGGCGACGCTTCGAGGTTGACCCCCCTTGCTCCGCCGCCGGCCACTTCTCGCTGACCCCTGGGCCGGCCGCCCCGCCTGACGCCGGTCCAGAAGTCGACGGACCCGACCCCATCGGCTTGGGGCGGGCGCGAACCTCCTTCGGCGCGGGCGTCCTCTCTTCGGGGGTCGACTGCGCAGCAGGGGTCGTCGGAGCTGAGGGCGGCGCCACCTCCGACCTCCGAGCCTCCGAACCGTGAGGCTCCGGCCCCTAGCCCCGTTGGCGCGCGTGCACCAACTCCTGCTTCGAGGGGGGACGGGGGATCTCTACGACCTCCTCCTCCTCCTCCTCTTCCTCCTCCTCGTCCTCCTCCTCCTCGTCATCGTCGTCGTCGTCGCCCGACCCCCGCCTGCGTCGATCCCGAGCCAGCTTGGCCCGGATCTGGAGAGCACGCTTGGCCTTCCGGGCGTCCTTTTTTCGCTTGTGCTCCTCGACGGCTAAGCGGTTGGCCTCCCGGGCGGCCGCGTCTTCGGGCAGGGGCGGGCGAGAGGTCCGGATCATGAGCTCCCTCTTCTGTCACCAACAAGAGGAGAAAAGTCAGACCCAGAAGGGGGAAGCCAAGAAATACGACGAAATAGGAGTCTCACCTACCAGAAGAGAGCTCCCCCCAGCAAGGCGCATCGACGGGTCGTCATCCACCGGATCCTCGAGGTCCTCGGTAGCGAGGGACTCCCGGAGCCGCTGCTTCAGCTCCAGCTCCGAGATGGGCTCGGCCGACATCGCCGACCCGGAGAGATCCGAGCCGGGGCTCATCTCCTAGAGCCGGAGCCGCTGCGCCATCAGCGGCAGCACGCGCCGGGCGTGGATGACCCCGGCTCCGCGTACCCCCTGGGTCCGCAGCTGCCACACAGCGTCGAGGACGTCGTCCAGCCGCTTCCGTTCCTTGGCCGGCGGCCCCCATTTCCACACCTCGGGCGCCGCATCGAACGTACGCCCGGTAAACTCAGGCAGGGGCCCGGCAGGGTCGTTCTTGAGGTAGAACCACTGCCCGTGCCAGCCCCTGTGAGAGCTCCGCAACCGCAGGGGGATGTAGGAGCCGACGCGCTCCCCGCGGAGGTGGATGCTGGCGTAGCCGATGGGGTGGTGGGGCCCTTCCTTCGTCTGGAACGAGACGGAGAAGAAGTACCGCCACAAATCGAAGTGAGGGGCGATCCCCAAGTAGCCCTCACACAACGCCACGAATGTGGCGATGTGCAGAATCCCGTTGGGGTTAAGGTGCTGAAGCTCGAGGCCGTAATAATGAAGGAGCCCCCGCAAGAAGGAATGCGTGGGGACTCCCAACCCGCGCTCCTGGAAATGGGCGAAGGACACCACGTACCCATCCGTCGGCACGGGCACCTCCTCGTTACCCGGGAGCAACCACTCCCCCGCCTCCGTCCGGGCAACGAGAAGGCCACGGCTGACCAGGCCCTCAAGGCGCGTCCTCCGAATGTCGGATCTCAACCAGGAAGCCATGGAAAACAAGCAAAGAACGCGGGGAGGACACAAAGAAGTGGAACGCACAAGCGCGGAAGGATGAAAGGCGAAGAGCGGAAGAGTGCGAGACAGCGCGGGAGACAAAGGGACGCGAGTGACGAATGCGGCGAACAGGCATGCAAGGTGCGTATTTATACCTTTCACCTGCCTGGCGCTCCTCTCGCTGCAAACAGGGCCCGCCTGGTCATCTCGCCCAGTGCGGGCGCCGCTCCTCCTTCCCGAATCCCTCTCGTACCGCTCTGTAACATCCCGAACTAAATTCTTGCTAATCTATTGTCAATAAAGACTTATTTATGTTCAATAAAAATCTCAAAACCCAAAGTAAATGAAATCATAGGACCTAATCAAAAGAACTTAAATTCAAAAATCTACTTTGAAATCAAATCTTCATTTTCTTTCTGCTTCTCTTTTCCTCTCTGCCGATGCAGAATTGACCCGACCGACCTTTGCCCTGCTCCGTCGCGCTGCTGCCGTGCGGCTGCTTGCCGCCGTCGCTGCTCGCCGTAGCTGGCTTGCCCGAGTCTACTCTCGCTAGCGCCGCTGGAACCCCCGCTCTCCACCATCGCGCCGCCCGGGCCCCGAATCATGCAAGCCGCCGCCCGAGTCCCTGCTCCACCCCGGGCGCCGCTTCCCTGTTTCCTTTCCATGCCTTCCCGACCCCGACTTTGTGAGTCCGATTCGCCCGACCTCCGACCCTGAGGTCGGAGGATTTTTACGGTTCGCCCGACCTCCGACCCTGAGGTCGGAGGATTTTTACGATTCGCCCGACCCCGACCCCCAGTGGTCGGACATTATTTCCGTCTCGTCCGATCCTTCTTCAGCACTCTCCGTTTCACTCGACCCGTTGTTCAGGAGGTCGGACAAGCAGTTTCGCTCCGCCTCGCTCGACCCCGAGGTCGGACAAGCCGTTTTGCTCCGCGTCGCTCGACCCCGAGGTCAGACAAGCCGTTTCGCTCCGCCTCGCTCGACCCCGAGGTCGGACAGACTCGTCGGACCCGAGTTTGGAGCGGCCGCGCCATTAATGCTGCCGGCCATCTTCCCAACCGTAAAAGCGCCTGGCCGTACACAGCAGTGCCGCCTCCGCGCCGAAAGTCTTCGTGATGGGACGCGCACGCCGGGCGCCCATGCGCTGCAGTACGCTGCCGCCGTGCCAACTTGCGCCGTGTCCTGGAGAGACAAAAGGAACGGAGACTGATAATTTCCAGAGACGAAACGTTTCACTCGTGCGCACTCATTTGCTCTTTCTACACGCTCGTTTCTCTGCTCTTGTCTCCCCTGCCTTCCGCCATTACCGCCGAAGAGCTCCGCAGAGCCGAAAACAGAGCAAGTTTCTCTCGTGCTCAGGTGAGCTCGGTACCCCTGCCCTGCCGACGGTTCCATCATCCGCCGTTATCGTCTCTAACCGCCGCCCCATTCTTCCGCATTATTGCAGAAGTAGCGGCGCGTCGACATCTCTTTTCCGGCGACCGGTCTCCGTTGTCGTTCGCTCTTACCGTCAGCCCTCTGGTAATCTTTGCCGTCCGACCAGTCTAGCTAAATTCCGTTTACCGAAACAACACACTAAATTTGTTAGAAAGAAATTCATGTACCTTCACTTCTCTGTTAATACAAGTTACCACCGCCAGCATTGAATCCCTGTGTAAACTAAGTTACCTTGCATCTTCATATAGGAACCGAGCTGCAGACGGCCATCGAGGCTGAGGAGGATTTCCCCGCTGCCGACCCCGCCATCGACTGTGCTAACTTCTCCCCGAACCGAGGCAAGCCCCGGTGCATACCTATGTTTAAAGTTTTACTTTCTCACTGTGTATGTAGGTTTTTGGTGTGCATTAAGTTTCGAGGCTTGTGTGAAAACTTTGTTGCATGACTTGTAGGATCTCCTACGGGTTGTTCTGTTAGAGCCAGTACGTTAGTGCTATGCCTACTAATAGGGCAACGAAGGGATTTGAGTGGTATGGGGACTACTCAGGGGATTTATTTATAGGAGTAATTGAGAAAGTCAGGACCCAACATTGTGTGAATAAAATTTGAGCACGGTGTCGGGTGCGGTTGCATTGGTGAAGTTTGAGTTGTGTACCGAATTCATACTGGTATATGGGACCCAGGAAACCGACGTAGCTCATTGCGCAGCGTTTGGACAATTGGCCATCTCTTTTTCCGGGTGAACGGACCAGTATGGTGGATGAATTCGCATTTCTATTTTTTCTTGGGCATGTGCTAGTGGGAAAGGCTTGGGGCCGCAGGACGTTGCCTGGAGGACCATGTCCTTGGAGAGATGGATGTTGGACCAACTTTGTCGCGATGCAGTGAAAGGTGGCCACGTGTGACTCGTGGAGTGCGCACGTGTCGTGTTATTCGGGTTTCTCCTGCAGGATGTAAAATCAATTATAATTACCGTCCCTCGCGGTATTGAGTACCACTTGCTCCTTTCTGCCGTGGCGACACTATAAAATGTGGTAGCAGGAATTGTGATTGGAGGTTTGAGAATAAATTTCAGAACTGTTGTGTTGCACTTGCTTGCTTAGTCGCTGTCGCACTTAGTAAAATTACATTAGCAATTCTGATAACTTGGCTAAAATACTGAAAACCATTAGTAGGGCTGTATTTTGCAAATAACTACCAGCTGCCACCAATATTCCAGCATTTTAGGAGTCGGCCTTAGAAGGCCTATTGACGGGTAAGACTTGCTGAGCGTCAGTCGCTCACGGTTTGTTGATTGTTGTTTTGCAGGTAATAGTGCTGACTGTAGCCAGAGTGGTTGGGAAGAGGAGACGCCCTCGGAGTGGACCTTCGAGTGGGTCCCCGCTTCTCCCTCCCGTGGAGATTAAACACCATCGGGCTGGGGTGTTTGATCGAGGCGTCGAGTGTTAGATTTTTGCTTCCGCTGAAATCCACGCGTTTGTTATCAAAACTACGTTACGGCACTTCCAAAACTTCTGAAATCAGTTGTAATATAACCAGAATTAATGTATCTTTAAGTCATTTATGCGAGTCCTTGTTAATTATTGTACTGTAAAGTCACTTGTTTCGGCAAGCGGCCCTCCCAAATGATCCTGGATGAGCAACCGTATGATTTTATCGGACGGGGTTGCCACACGCTCACTGCAATCGGGCCCGCGAAACCACTTCACGCAGCGCGGGAAATATCCCGCCCACTTGGGGTCGTTCTCGAACCACTACAAGTGCGGCCCGCCTAGTCAGCTTGCCCCGCGCGCGACTTCGCCCTTTCGACTTCCTCTCACCCTGCTGACTGCCAACGGGCCCTCTCAACCGCCCCGCGCAGTGCGGGAAGGTTCCCGCCCGCTTGGCGTCTTCCTTCCGTCCCTACAGACAGGGCCCGCACCGTCGCTCCACGCAGAACGGCATTTACTCACGCCCGCGTGGCGCCTACCGCACGTTGCTGCGGGAGGGGCCCACGTGGCCTCCCGCTCGGCGGGGTCGAGCGCACGCACGCGTGTACTCATAACCCCTGAAGACTAAAATCCCTGCCGCACATCCCGTCGCGGCAGACGCCTCTACTACGCCGCTGCCACGAAATAAATTTTGGCAGGCAGGGACTTGGGCTGGAATATGTTCCGACGGCCCAAAGAGTTCGAAGGCTGGTCCCACGAATAGGTTCGACAGCCGCTCAGGGCGCAAATAGAGTGAGGGGCGGATAGGGATGGGCCCGCTAGCGGCCAATACCCTGGCGCGCGAGCGCCGAGGGCATCTCGATCCGCGTTCGAGTCCCGGTTCATGCCGACGCATGAGTATTTCACCGCAGAAAGGCAGTGAGCCCTCGGAGCCTAGCGAACGGCATCCGAGTACCAAATTGGGACGGCAACCAGGAATATTGAGGTCGACCACCAGCTGGTCCATCGGAACTCCCCCCGAAGGGAGCCCGGGCTTCACTCGAACTCTCCCATCTGTAACTCGACGAGCGTCATGCTTCGGCCTCCGTGGTAAAGTGTGGCCCAGCTCAACCTCCTCGTCTGGCGGACAGACGCGCTGGGGGAACGAAACAAGTCGAACCGTGTCCACGATCGGACCACCACAACGAGCAGGAGTCTCGGGAACGGAATCGCAAAAAGAGATCTATTACGGGATCGCAGAACACGTAAGCTCGACAAGGACCAACGTGAGTCTGCCGTCGCAAGTTTACCACTTCCAATGTGAGTGACCCCAGATTCCCTTTACAAGGAGATCAGACCTCACTCGGGGGCTACTGTTGAGGGTCAATACCAGAGGTAGTTAACATTAATGACCCTCGATCTTAATGACGTGATCAAGGCGTAAATAAGCCCCGCCTTAACCATCCTCCGCATCGTACGGGTGCGCTACAGACCGAGCCAACAGGCGATCTCCGCCTCGCCCGACCCCTTCGAGGAGGGATCGGATCCTCCACGCTCGGGAGACGCGCTCGACCCCGTCTCTATAGGGGTCGAGCGAACGCGTCTCCGCCTCGCCTGACCTTAGGGTCGGACGAATCGCTCACTGTCCCACGAGTAGGTTGGGTGGTTACGATTGGGATATAAATGCCTGACACGCCCATGCCCGCTGATAGGTAGGGCCGCCCGCTACCCAGGCAAGTGGGCGTTAAATGCACACGACGTGCACCGCCCAAAAGATGGGTTCCGTCGCTACAGCACCTGTCAGAGACTCCTTGACGGGACGTCCCGCAGCGACGGGCACAACCACGGTGTCACCAAGCCAACTCCTACAGTGGTGTTTCTCCATACGGACGGGACTCCACCGAGTGACGGCACGGGCCACTCCGTCGAACAGGAACGGCAAGGCCATACCGAAGGCGTCATCCACCGTAGCTCGGCCTAACTGGCGTATGGCCACAGTCAGCTCCACGGAGCCAGGCCTCCCCACATCGCCGTATAAAAGGAAGAAGAGACCGAAGACGAAGGACAAGTCTTCAAGCTCACAAGCCATTCCACAAGCTTACACGCCCACGACACTCGTCAGCTCCGGCTAGCCTTAGAACACTCTCCACGAACACGCTTAGAGACGGCGAGCACTCTCCTTTTCTCCTCTACTTGTAACCCCCAATGTAATCCATGTCGCGAGTAACACGAGCAGCTCGAAAACTGGACGTAGGCCATCGTTGCCTGAACTAGTATAAACCTTGTGACCTCTCGCGAACCACCGAGACCTTAAAACGCACCCCCCACGATAAATTCACTAGTCGACGGTAATGAACCTCGACAGTAGCCTTCAAAACGAGATGTTTGGCACTGGTTTGGGGTCAAGTTGAGCTTCCAAGATTTTATTAAAAATCTAACAAATTTCTGTTAATTAAAATTATAAAATCAGAAACCAACACTAAAACTTATGATAAAATCATGAAACTTGATGGAGGTACCAGTGAGCATCTAAGGTAAAGTTTTGGTCAAGGGTTTTGATTTTTGGATGGCTTACTTAATGTATTTGAGAAAATGACACATTAAGTTGATAGTTTGGAGTTTTGACAATGACATGCAGAAACATTTGTTGCTGTAAAATCCTGATAAAATTGCAGAAGGTGCACAAAGCTATGATACACTCATGGTTCAAATTTCAACCCTAGCACCCTTATGAAACTCCAGTTAAAATTTAGAAACAGAAAGGATACTCTATTTATTGAGGAAGTTCCATGAACGTTTTTGGAAAAGTGTTTCAGCAGTAACTTAGATCATTCTACAAGGTTCAAATAAAATTTGGTTTACCATTTTTAGATTGTTCCTCGATTTACTACACATTTTACAAAACTGGCTAATTAATAGGAATTTTAATTAAATACGAAAATGGAAGGGAAAACAGGGGCGGTGGCGGCTGAGCTCCGGCGAGTCGATGGCGAGGCGGTTTGGCCAGGGGCTGGCCAAATCGTCACTCAGGGCACTGAGCTGCACCCAAGGGTGGAGGACATGGACACCGGCGACGCACGGACACGGCCCGCGACGAGGAGGCACAGCGGCGCTCTAAGTGCGGCGGCGAGCTCGTCGGAGGAGTGCGCTAGGGAGTAAGGGAGGATGTCTAGGAGCTTCATCATGGCACGTAGGAGCGGTTTGTGGGTGATGAAGACCACGGGAATGGGCGGAAGATGGTCAGCGACAGCGAGCTCTTTGGCGGCGTCAATGGCGACCGACGGTGGCGCGACGAATTCGTCGTCGCCGGTGATGCTCTGTGGCCACGATCTTGTCAAAAGGGTGCACAAGAGTAAGGAGAACTCGCTAGCAAGAGGAATCGAGGCAAGGGAGTACCGGGACGATGAATTGAAGTTCCAAGGCCGGCGGTGGCCCTCTCGGCCGGAGGAAGAAAACGGGGAGTTCCGGGCGATAGAGTGCATGACCGGACCTCTTGGTGGTCCGGAAGCTGCCCGAGGATGCGGGAAGCTTTTAGACAAGGTTGAAGGATTGGAAATCCACCGGAGAGAGGTGCTCACCGTGTGACCTTGGCGGCGGCAATGGCGGGCGGCGCGCTCGGGTGGGGAAAGGAAGAAGAAAAGGAGAAGACCGACGGCTGGTTTGCATCGGCTGCTGCTTTATTGCCCGCGTGGAAGTGAGCCAAGAGGGAGAGAGAAAGGAAGGGAGCAGCACAACACGCTGCCGATTGGAGACGGCGGGCGGTGGCGTGCCCGTCGGTTGCGTGCGCCAGAGGAGAAGGCAGAGGCGTGCGGGAGAGAGAGGAAGGAAGAGAGAGGAGGGAGGAGGAGGGATTTGCCGGATTCTCTCATCGACTTCAAGGCACGGCGTTAAAAGGCGCGCAACGACCGGCGCCTACCACGGCTGGCCGGCCGCTACGGCGGTTGGCCACCGTGGGCGGTGGCCGATAAGATTAGATTTTCTTTCTTTTTTTAAAAAAAAATTCCAAATTCCCATCTTAATTCAAATGAAAACCATGCCTCCCGGACTTAGAAAATTTTGAAAATTTTGGTGGGCACTAAGGAAATTATTTGGAACAAATTTTGTTTAAGAAAAGTGTCCTGATCTGCTTCTAAAAGTTTGGGAATTTTCAAATCAATACAAGTTTGTTTGAATTTTTAAGGGGTTTAAACCATTTCCAAAAATTCAGATAAAATCTCCAAAATTCTATTTTAATGTGCAGTTAATTAATATGTACATTGGTATAGTTTCATTACAGAAATAAAAGATTTTGTAAAAGAATAAAAAGGGTTACCCGTAATTAAACCAATTCGTTACCCGGAACCAAAACTCCCAATAACAGGAAAAATGCAAAAACAAAATCAAACCAGTGAGCTCATTTTCATCTGAACAAAGGACTGGAATTTTGAGATGTGACAATTAGTATCCCAATAAGTAAATAAGCGTTCTAAGGAAGTGCTGCAGTGAACTATGGGTAATGGAGTCCCAGTAACGTTTTAATGTTCTTGACGATGCATTGGTCTGGTGTAACTATTTCTACTAAGTGTGAACATTAGTTTAAGTACAAACATTATTAGCCATTCAATTAGGTGGGAGAATATTGGAAACAGATCTCAGCTAATAAGGAAATAAACCCGACATAATTAGGAAATAATTAACGTGATTGATTTCCACTTTAATCATGATTAACCATTGATAACAAATTAGGAAACTAATTAATCCCATGATTGGAGGGATCCGAAATCCTTTGAATCAGCCTTGGTCTCCACAGCGCTAGTATAAGAAGGAGGAGACCCCCACGGTTGTCACCATCCCCATAAAAAACCATTCCAATCACTAAGGGCGCTGGAGGAGAGCGAAGGCCGTTCCCCTCTCCACCTTACTTAGTGTCGATTTGCGTCCTAAGGGCCGCCGTTACCCGGCACACCTTCCCCATCACCAGAGGAGAGCCCCTCCTCTCATCCTAGTGATGTCATCGACTACATCACCACCACTGGTGACTTCATGACCACCAGAGACACTCATGGCTTCTAACGGCTCTAGTAATTAGTCTAACCATTTCTCTAATTTTTGCATTAGTTGTATGGTCATGTTTTAGATTAAATGATCGTGTGGTTAGTTAGTATTTAGCCCCTAATATTTGTCACATCCCTAAGTTTCAGTCTTTTTGTTCAGATGGAAATGAGCTCACTGACCTGGATTTTGATTGTTGACCATTTTCTGTTCATGGGGAGCAATGAGTCCGGGTTGCAAATTTATTCGATTACGGGTACCCTTTTAATGCTTTTGCAAAATCTTCTATTTTCATAATGAAATCACCCCAATGTTTTTACATATTAATTATCTACACATTAAAATAGAATTTTGGAGATTTTATCATAATTTTTAAGAAAAGGTTTGAACCCCTTTAAAATTCAAACAAACTTGAGCTAATTTGAAAATTTGCAAACTTCTAGAAGCATAATCATGACTCGTTTCTAAAACAAAAGTTGTTCCTAAAACTTTCTTTAGTACCCACAAAAATTTTCAGAATTTTCCAGGACTGGGAGGTGTGGTTTTCATTTTTTTTTTGAAATAATTCAAACCAAAAATAAAAAAAAGAGAGAGGGCAGGCCAACCACCGCCGCGGCTGGCCGTGGCAGGCGCCGGGCCGGCGCCCCTTTTGGCGCCGCGCCATTCACTCCGCCGAGGGAAAATCTAGCCCAAAGATCTCCTCCTCTCTCTTCCTTCCTCTCTCCCCGCGCCAGCTCTTCTCCCTAGCGCACGCCACCTCCTCTGCCGCACGGCATTGCCGCCGACGCTCCCCAATCCTCGTCGCGCGGCGCTGCACCCCATTTTCTCTCTCCCTCTGGCTCACTTCAGCGCGGGTAATAAAACAGCAGCCGCTGCAAACTAGCAGCTGCTCCCCTCCCTGTTTTCTTTTCCCCCGCACGCACACCTGCCGCCGCCATTGTCGCCAAAGCCACCCTCACGATGACAGCACCGTCCGGTGTTCGCCGCGCTCCGCCACCGTGCCGGCTGAGCTCCCCTCATTTTGCTTCAACTCTCCAACCACCAAGACGTGCTCCGGTCCACTCCTCCACCCGGAACACTTCTCCTCTCCCCTTCGGTCGAGAGCCGCCGTCGGCCGTCGATTGCCAAATTCGTTGTCCCGGTACAATCTTGCCCCAATTACCTTCACCAGCAAGATCTTCTTGCTCTTGTGCACTGCTTCGACAAGGTTCCGGCCACAGTTCATCACCGGTGACGACAAAATCACGCGCCACCATTCGGTCGCCATTGACGCCGCTGCGGAGCGTCGCCGTCGCCGACCGCTTTCCGACCGTTTCCTTGGCCTTCATCACCCTCAAATCGGCTCCTTATCTCACGGTGAAGGTCCTTGACACCTCCCTCTCCACTCTAACCCTTTCCCCCGGCGAGCCCATCGCCGGAGCGCCGCCCTGCTCTGCTCTCTGTTCTTGCCCTTTCTTCCAAATTAATTTTTCCATTTTCCATTATTTAGCCAGTTTTGTAAATTGTGTAGTAAATCATGGAAAAATCAAAAAATATTTAACCTAATTTTATTTGAATCCTTGTAGAATGAACTAATTTTCTGCTGAAGCACTTTTTCAAAAACGTTCCTGGAACTTCCTCAATAATTAGATAAATCTTTTCTGTTTTTGAATTTTAATTGGAGTTCCAGAAGTGCTCTAGGGTTGAAATTTGAATCTTGGGTGTATCACGGCATGGTGCACCTCCTGCATTTTTATCAGGATTTTACAGCAACAAATGTTTATGCATGTCTTTGACAATACTCCAAACCATCTAGTTAATTTGTCTTTTTCTAGAATACATTAGGAAAGTCATCCAAAAGTCCAGACCCAATAACCAAAACTGTATTTTAGATGTCCACTGGTACCTCCATTAAGTCTTATGATTTTTTCCATAATTTTTTGTGCTTGTTTCTGATTTTATAATTTTAAATAACAGCAACTTGTTAGATTTTTAATAATATCTTGAAAGCTCAACTTGACCCCAAACTAGTGCCAAACATCTTGTTTTGAAGGCTACTTTGAAATAAAAATGGTTCCCTGCTCGTAACTTAAATTTGATTTTTCATCGTGAAGCCGTTACGACTTTTACGGTGTTTCTAGTGTTTACCGATATTGTAAACGGGCAACGATAGTCAGTGGGCTCGTGTTCCTGGTAACGCGAGCAAAACCTTCAAACTTAGAATCGTACTAACCTCTAGCCACCTAGTGAAGCCTCTGCATGAGACATGTTTTGGAATTTTTTCCGGAAACGATGTCCGTGTGTTACCCAATATCAGAACCGGAACCCGGGAACCGAGAACCAGTTTTCCGAATCGGTAAAACTATTTTCAGCATAACTTGAGCTGTAGGACTCCGTTTGATGTGTTTCTTTTTGCATTGTGTTCGTAGACTCAGTAGCAACCTTTCTGCACCATATCGCATTATTTATTGCATCATGGCATCATGGCATACTTCTCATACCGACGCGTTTTGCTTTATAGAGTACGATCCGTTGGAGAGTGACACGGGTGCTACTGAGGGAGAAGCACCAGAAGCTGACCAAGTTGATGAGGAGAACACCACTGCTGCTACTGAAGGCAAGCACCTCATATTGCTATCCTAAGTAACTATTTAATGTTAATATATGTGCTTACGTATAGGATTGCATTAAGTCGGGCATAGTGGTAATTGTTGGGAAATCCTATTATTGTTGCATGTTACCCCTCCTTGATGTTGATTACATCACCTTGTCAACTGGGTAGTGTGTTTTTGTTCAAGTCACGAAATGCTTAGCCATGCTTAGATTAACGGTAGAAGTCGAGTGGTAAGTCCCACTCGCATGCATAGGATTCACCCCAGTTATTTATGAGCTTGTGGCAAGTTCATATGTTGATAAAAGTTGGAAAGTGTTAAAAAAAAATGAAATCCGGACGGGGGGATAGGAGTGCAGCAAGACGTGGAGGTCTTGTGTGCTGTAGGCCCTGTCTGGGTTGACCTAGGATCCGGCCGTGTTATTCTTGGCATGAGCACTTTACGTTCATACCACATGTCGAATATAATGGTGAGACAAACTGAGTATCTCACTGCGTACCAACGTTTGGCCGATGATTGCACGGTGCGTGGAACGAGGGACTCACGTGTGCCTACGAGGACGTGGTACTCGACACCGTGTGGATTTTCGAACCGTTTGGGCACGAGTATGAAAAAGGTTGACATGAGTATCCCCTTGTGTAACTTTAGCGGGTTGCACGAGCCGTATGGTCCTTAGTCATGTGGGTACAGTTGGACTCCCCTGCAAGGTGTATAATCGGTTCGAATCTGCCCGTGATCTCGGTTATGATCAAACTCAATGTCCTTTGGATAATATCATAGAGTTGACATAACGTGATAGGAAATGAAATATGGTTGATGGTATCTGTGGTTTATGATTACATGGTACTTACGGTCATGGGTTTTAGTAGGTGTGTATGCCCGCAGAGTCTTTTACTTTATGCTTATTCACATATGCTTAGTGCTTTAAGCAATTGAGTCTATTCCTATGCCTTACTTACCTTGCTACTGCCATACTGCATTATCCTTGGAGTCGGAAAATAATTCTCACAACAGGGTAAGTCTTGCGAGTGCCTTCATACTCAACGTTTGTTGCATAAGTTTTTGCAGGTGAGGATGACTTGGTGTTCGGCTACTTTGTCCCCGCCGACGCCGGCGAGGGCGAGGAGTAGTCCGGACATTCGCGTGTCCGTGATTTGCGATGTTCGTGGGCTAGGCATCGCAATCCTTTGCAGTTTTATCGTTGCAACCGCTGCGACCGCTCTTTTGCTTAGAATCGCTTCCGCAATTTAATTTTTAGGACTTTATGTTGAACCTATGGTCTGTAAGATTACTTTAAAACTAATGTAATTGAATTATAGTGACCTATGCGATGTGTCAATCGTTGTTTATACCGACGTGCTTGGATCTTGGGCACTGCTTGAGAAGCATGTCGGGGGACTGACGGGTTTACATTCCTTTTTATCGGGTTGAGTACTCGCATACCGTACATGACAGCGAGTCAATTTGGTAAACTTGAATGTAAATTGGACGGGTCTCTCACAATATTTCAGTTCTAACAACAATGTCGTCTCATACTGCAGAACAACGAACCTGTGGTTCAATGGTTAATTCACTGCATCAAAAATTAGAAGCTACTTGGGAAGACGCCGACTTAATCAAGAAGGTTTTTTTCCATCTTTCCATCTTGAGGGCAAGGATGTTAAGGAGGGGGCATTGTCAGGACTGTATGAAGAAGCATGCGCACCGGGACCGTCGGGGCTCATCCAACACGGCCAACACCTCTGTCCATTTACTTTACTGTTTACCTTCTTCCTCCTTTACTTTCACCCTTCTGCAAACCGAGTTGGTACTTAAGTCGGTAACAACCCCATCGAGGGCATGATGTATGAACCCTGCTGTAGCTTAGAGTAAAGTAGCCTCTAGGCTTGAACCCTAGATTGGATCCAACTGCAATCCCTTATCTCTACCAGTAATCCATAAGATTCCCCACAATTTGGTGCTACGTTCTTGTTACCATGTCGGTATCATCCTGGTGCTGACAGGCGCGACAGCGCGGCAGCATGCTGGGTACTTTGCCACGTTTCTCGGACGCCGTGAGCCGGTTGTAACATCCCGAACTAAATTCTCGCTAAATCTTTTGTCAATGAAGACTTAATTGTGTTCAATAAAAATCTTAAAACCCTAAGTAATGAAATCATAGGATCTAATCAAAAGAACTTAAATTCAAAATCTAATTTGAAATCCAATCTTCGTTTTCTTTTCTGTTTCTCTTTTTCCTTTCTGCCGATGCAGAATTGACCCGACCGGCTTTTGCCCTGCTGCGTCGCGCTGTTGCCGTGCGGCTGCTTTGCCGCCGCAGCCGTCTTGCCGAGCCTACTCTCGCTAGCGCCGCCGGAACCACCCCCGCTCTCCACCATCGCGTCGCCCAGTTTTCCTCTGTTCTCCCCGGATCATGCAAGCCGCCGCCCGAGTCTCTGCTCAACCCGGGTGCCGCTTCTCTGTTCCTTTCCATGCCTTCCCGACCCCGTCTTTGTGGGTCCGATTCGCCGACCTCCGACCCAGAGGTCGGAGGAATTTTCCGTTTCGCCCTACCTCCGACCCAGAGGTCGGATGACTTTTTACGATTCGCCCGACCTCCGACCCAGAGGTCGGATGACTTTTTACGATTCGCCCGACCTCCGACCCAGAGGTCGGATGATTTTCACGATTCGCCCGACTCCGACCCCCAGCGGTCGGACATTATTTTCCGTCTCGCCCGACCCGTCGTCATCACTCTCCGCTTCGCTCGACCCTGAGGTCGGACAAGCCGTTTCGCTCGACCCTGAGGTCGAACAAGCCGATTCGCTCCGCTTCGCTCGACCCTGAGGTCGGACAAGCCGTTTCGCGCTATTTCGCTCGACCCTGAGGTCGGACAAGCCGATTCGCTCCGCTTCGCTCGACCCTGAGGTCGGACAAGCCGTTTCGCTCCGTTTCGCTCGACCCCCGAGGTCGGACAAGCCGCATTTCGTTCCGCCTCGCTCGACCCCGAGGCCGGACAGACTCGTCGGACCCGAGCTCGAAGCGGCCGCGCCATTAATGCTGCCGGTCATCTTCCCAACCGTAAAAGCGCCTGGCCGTACACAGCAGTGCTGCCACCGCGCCGGAAGTCTTCGTGATGGGACGCGCACGCCCAGCGCCCATGCGCTGCAGTACGCTGCCGCCGCGCCAACTTGCGTCGTCCTGGAGAGACAAAAGGAACGGAGGCTGATATTTTCCAGAGACGAAACGTTTCACTCGTGCGCACTCCCTTGCTCTTCTGCGCGCTCGTCTCTCTGCTCTCGTCTCCACTACTTTCCGTCTTTACCGCCGAAGAGCTCCGCAGGGCCCGAAACAGAGCAAGCTTCTCTCGTGCTCAGGTGCGCTCGGTAAGCCTTGCCCTGCCGACGGTTCCATCGTCCGTCGTTATCGTCTCTAACCGCCGCCCCATTCTTCCGCAGTATTTCAGCAGTAGCGGCGCGTCGACATCTCTTTTCCGACGACCGGTCTCCGTTGTTGTTCTTTTCCACCGACAGCCCTCTGGTAATCTTTGCCGTCCGACCAGTCTAGCTAGTCCCGTCTACCGAAGCAACACACTAAAGTTTGTTAGAGAGAAATTCATGCAACTTCACTCATCTGTTAATACAAGATTACCTTGCATCTTCATATAGGAACCGAGCTGCAGACGGCCACCGAGGCTGAGGAGGATTTCCCCGCTGCCGACCCCGCCATCGACTGTGCTAACTTCTCCCCGAACCGAGGCAAGCCCCGGTGCATACCTATGTTTAAAGTTTTACTTTCTCACTGTGTATGTAAGGTTTTTGTTGTGCATTAAGTTTCGAGGCTTGTGTGAAAACTTAGTTGCAAGACTTGTAGGATCTCCTACGGGTTGTTCTGTTAGAGCCAGTACGTTAGTGCTATGCTTACTAATAGGGCAACGAAGGGATTTGAGTGGTATGGAGACTACTCAGGGGATTATTTATTGGAGTATTTGAGAAAGTCAGGACCCAACATTGTGTGAATAAAATTTGAGCACGGTGTCGGGTGCGGTTGCATTGGTCAAGTTTAAGTTGTGTACCGAATACATACTTGCATATAGGACCCAGGAAACCGACGTAGCTCATTGCGCAGTGTTTGGACAATTGGCCATCTCTTTTTCCGGGTGAACGGACCAGTATGGTGGATGAATTCGCATTTCTGTTTTTCTTGGGCATGTGCTAGTGGGAAAGGCTTGGGGCCGTACAGGAATGCAGGGCGTTGCCTGGAGGACCATGTCCTTGGAGAGATGAATGTTGGACCAACTCTGTCGCGATGCAGTGAAAGGTGGCCACGTGTGACTCGTGGAGTGCGCACGTGTCGTGTTATTCGGGTTTCTCCTGCAGGATGTAAAATCAATTATAATTGCCGTCCCTCGCGGTATTGAGTACCACTTGCTCCTTTCTGCCGTGGCGACACTATAAAAACGTGGTAGCAGGAATTGTGATTGGAGGTTTGAGAATAAATTTCAGAACTGTTGTATTGCACTTGTTTGCTTAGTTGCTGTCACACTTAGTAGAATTACATTAGCTATTCTGATAACTTGGCTAAAATACTGAAAAACCATTAGTAGTGCTGACTTTTGCAAATACCTACCAGCTGCCACCAATATTCCAGCATTTTAGGAGTCGGCCTTAGAAGGCCTATTGACGGGTAAGTCTTGCTGAGCGTCAGTCGCTCACAGTTTGTTGATTGTTGTTTTGCAGGTATTAGTGCTGACTTTAGCCAGGGTGGTTGGGAAGAGGAGACGCCCTCGGAGTGGACCTTCGAGTGGGTCCCCGCTTCTCCCTCCCGGGGAGATTAAACACCATCGGGCTGGGGTGTTTGATCGAGGCGCCGAGTGTTAGATTTTTGCTTCCGCTGAAATCCACGTGTCTGTTATCAAAACTACGTTTCCGCACTTCCAAACTTCTGAAATCAGTTGTAATATGACCAGAATTAATGTATCTTTAAGTCATTTATGCGAGTCCTTGTTAATTATTGTACTGTAAAGTCACTTGTTTCGGCAAGTGGCCCTCCCAAATGATCCTGGATGAGCAACCGTACGATTTTATCGGACAGGATTGCGACAGCTGGTATCAGAGCTATTTGGGGGTTAGTACTTTAATTAACGAGGCATGTTTTCAAAAATTACGCTACGGTGAGGTACGGTATAGAACAGCCCTTAGTGGAGGTTAGAGTTAGGAAGGTGGCGAGCTAACTGTGCATTCATGCATTTTACCTTCCTGTAAGTTTATGATTATGTAACGACGCACCAACGAACTACGCGAAGGTACGTGTTACAATTTTTGCAACGACGCACCATCGAACTACAACGAAGGTACGGAGTCCTACCGTGGGATAATATTCACGGTCGCTTGGTGTTCGCGTTGCTGGTTCACCCATCTTGCCTGAGATGCTTTTCATGGCCGCTAACGGCAAGGCGTTACTGGTTGCCGCCGGTTGCCATGAGTCGTGACTATCATGGCCGTATTGCATACCTGTTCTGTGATGTGATTTTCTGCAGGTACACTGACTATCGTTAGACCGTGTAGAAAACGTTTTTGTTCGAGGGAACGAGTAGTGCCACCGAGGTTCCGAGCTAGGTTCCCTTTTTGGTGAGGACGAATAGGTCGCATCGTTCTTTCCTTTTGCATGGTACTAAAAATGGTAAATCTTGAACAACAAGAAACGTAAAATTCGCCTTTTTGTGTTCAGCTTGGTTCTTGATCTCTGAAGGCTGATCCAGTCCTTGGAACTATCGTTGAATCATTTCGCCTGGTTTTCCGTTTCTTAAGGGGGAAGGTGTCCCTCTGTTCTGGGAGAAATGGACATCGGACCATCCGGTGCAGGACCGGACAGTCCGAAGACACTCCCTCTGGAAAAAATTTTTTTTTGGCCACCGGACATTCCGGCGTGGGATCGGACCTTCCGGTGAACACCTCTCTGGACTGAAATCAACCAAGCAGGGATTTCAGCAATGAGTCGTTTTCCAAAGCTTGTAGTTTCGCGCACGTTATTCAAAAAAATGTGAATGGGGGCAATTTGAAAAGGTGTGAAAAATATCTACGACTTTTGTAGTTGGAAAATCTTGTGATTCCAATCCCCACTACTGAAAAAAAATGTGTTTTTCTCTCTGCTGCCATAGCAGGACAGAAACCTGTTATTGTTCAGAAAATCCCATCCTTGATTTATTCTTCCCATTTTAGGTCTTGCACATTATTCCTCATTTGGTCGAGAAATGAGTTGTAGTGTAAGACTTGCGCCTCTCATTTTGGAAATGGGGGGCTAATTGTTTCAACTTCTTACACAGATGGTCCTTCCCGACGCGGACAAACGTGCTGCCCTCGAAGCGCGTATCGTCGAGCTAGAGGCCGACCTTGTGGAGATGGCCCAGGCTCGCGAACAGGCGGAGCAGTCCCATTCCGACGAGGAGCAGGAGCGCCTGAAAGTGCTTTTGGAGTGGCTTGAGGTTTCCTACAAGTTAGAAAAAGTTAAAGCGGAGAATTGTGGTTTAAAAGCCCAAGTCGAGAAGTTGCAGCAGCAGTTTCAGGAGCAGAAGGCCCAGGCCGATCAGCAAATCGTTGAGCTGGAGGGTGAGCGCGACGACCTGAAGTTGCAGGTCAATGAGCTTGAGGCTGAGGCAGAATGGATGGATGAACTGAGGCTTGAGACGGAGAACGAGACTCATGATGTTCGCGCTCAGCTCCACAATGCCGAGCAGACCATTGAGCAGATCCACGCTCAGTGGGAGGACGCTGTGATGGACCTCGAGATGGCTCTTCAGCATCAGGCCCCGCAGCCGATGCCGGCACCTGACGTCGCTCCACCTGATGAGGGGTCAGGCATGTCTGGCGTAGAGGACGAGCGTCCCCCGTCGCCCTACGATGAGGAGATGCATTCCGACGCTGACAGCCCTGCGCCCTAGTCATCGCGGCCTAGGTTGCGTACATATATGTGTGCAACTAGAACCCAAGACCTTGTAGTATCTTTTGTTCCGTGTCGAACGGTTATTGTGGGCATACATCCCGTGAGCAGCGTAGCTATGGCTCGGTGTCGTTACGCAATTTTGTAAAATGTGGCTCAACCACTTCGGGATGTAATGCGGGTACCCTTTCATGTATGCCATCGTTGACTTCCTCATGAATGAAGCGATCCAAGCTATGTGTGTCTATTTCCACTGTCATAACATATATCTGGTCATGCTGTGTCTGGATGCATTCTGTTGGCCTGTGTGTGTTCAAGCGCCTGATCAATCCTCTAATGGAGTGAAGGTTTCTTATGACAGATGGCAGGACGCACTCGCGGATCGAGCGGGCAGGACCAGGCTAGTGGCTCCAACCTTCCTCCACCGCCACCCCCACCTCCAAGGATGTGGGAACAGTTTATGGCCACCCAGCAGCAGCTCATGCAAATCCTGATCGAGCAAAATCGGCAGGGTGGTCGTCAGCGTGCACAGGCACCCCCGCCAGAGAGCTCCTATGGGGACTTCTCGGCCGTCCATCCGCCAACCTTCGCGGATGCAGCTGACCCATTGGACGCCGATAATTGGCTGCGCACCATCGAGTCCAAGTTTGAGCTCCTTCACTGCACCGAGCATCAGAAGACTCTCTTCGCGGCTCAGCAACTCCGCGGACCGGCGAGAGCGTGGTGGTTTAATTACACTGCCTCTCTTCCCGATGGACACCAAGTGCAATGGGCGGAGTTCTGGGACGCTTTCAGGGCACATCACATTCCTGATGGCCTCATACAGCGCAAGACGCGCGAATTTGAAGAACTGCGTCAAGGCCAAATGAGTGTTTATGAATACTCGCGCAAGTTCAACTACCTGGCGCAGTATGCTGGACATCACGTGGACACAGACGCCAAAAAGAGGGGCTGTTTCATGAAGGGCTTAAACTCCAAGCTGCGCGATCGCCTAGCCCTCCACAGCAGCGTCAATTTCAACGCACTCGTGAGTGCTGCCATCACTCAAGAAGATGCTACGCGCGCTCACCAGGAGGAAAAGAAGCGCAAGCGTGCGGTTGTGGGTCCCTCTGGTAACCAGCCGCCCCAGAGGTACCGTTTGGCTATCACTTCCCCGACGGGTCAGAAGTTCAAGGCTGCAATGCCACCGGGTGGAGGTTATCGCCCATCGTCCTCCCAGCAGTCCGTGGCACGCCAGGGCCCCCAGTTTGGGCAGCAGCCTAGCTTCAACTCCGGGGGTCACAGCCAAATGAACCAAGCTCCTCGTCCACCGCAACAGTACAACAACCCGGGCCCAAGGCCGTGCTTCAATTGCGGTCGTCCCGGCCACTTTGCTAAAGACTGCCGCCAGCCTCCACGTCAGCAGGGTGATGCCCAGCAGGGCAACTCCCGCAATAACAACAGTTCCCGTCCCCAGCCTGCCGGGGGCGCACCTACTCAGGGCCGTGTCAATCACACTGTGGCTGAGGAAGTTCAAGAAGGTGAACAAGTCCTTGCGGGTATGTTTTCTGTTCGAAAGCAGCCTGTTTTCGTTTTATTTGATTCGGGTGCCACCCATAATTTCATTAGTAGGGCGTGTGTCCAAAGGTGTGGTCTTCTCACCGCTATCACTAAAACCCCCTACATTATTACCTCACCCGCCGGAAAAATATCTACCACATTAAAAGTCCACCAAGCACCACTAAATCTGGGCGGAAAAATATTTAAACCCCAATTCATCGTTCTTGAGCATCATGGCATAGACCTAATTTTAGGCATGGGTTGGATGGTGTACCATAATGCCGTGTTGCATATTTCCTCTCGAGAGATTCAATTAAACTCCCCTCTACACGGCTCCATATCCTTTCAAGTTGCATCACCCACTCCCAACTCACCTAGCCTTCATCAAGTTTCTGGTAAAAAGTTGGAGGATATTCCAGTGGTGTGTGAGTATCCTGATGTCTTTCCAGAGGATTTACCGGGATTGCCACCCGATCGGGACGTCGAGTTCAAAATTGAACTCCAGCCCGGAACCGCTCCCATCTCTAGAAGGCCGTATAGGATGGCTCCGAACGAGTTGGCCGAATTAAAAATTCAACTAAAAGAGCTGTTAGACAAGGGATTTATTCGACCTAGCTCGTCTCCTTGGGGTTGTCCCGCCATATTTGTGAAGAAGAAGGATGAGACCCTGAGACTTTGTGTTGATTATCGACCGTTGAATGCGGTCACTATCAAAAACAAATATCCCTTGCCCCGCATAGACATCCTGTTCAATCAGCTTGTGGGCGCCAAGGTCTTTTCCAAAGTTGATCTTCGCTCGGGGTATCATCAGATAAAAATCCATCCTGAGGACATTCCCAAGATTGCCTTTTCTACAAGGTATGGTCTCTACGAATACCTTGTCATGTCCTTCGGTTTGACCAATGCTCCAGCCCATTTCATGTATCTAATGAATTCCGTTTTCATGCCCGAGCTGGACAAATTCGTCGTGGTCTTCATCGACGACATCCTTATTTATTCCAAGTCGGAGGAAGAGCATGCGGAACATCTTCGTATTGTTCTCCAGAGGCTAAGGGAACATAAGCTGTACGCCAAATTCAGCAAATGTGACTTTTGGTTGAAAGAAGTACAGTTCCTTGGTCACGTGATCTCCGCTGAAGGTATCTCTGTTGATCCAAGCAAGGTGAAAGATGTGCTTGACTGGAAGCCCCCAAAGTGCGTCAAAGATGTTCGCAGCTTCCTTGGGCTTGCTGGATACTATCGACGTTTCGTCCCAAATTTTTCGAAGATCTCCAAGCCCATGACGGAACTGCTTCACAAAGGGGTCGCTTTCTATTGGAGTGATTCTTGTGATGAGGCTTTTCGAACTCTCAAGAAACACTTAACCACCGCCCCAGTTTTGGCTCAACCGGACATCACCAAACCGTTTGATGTTTATTGTGATGCTTCTGGCACGGGCCTGGGATGTGTATTGATGCAAGACGGTCGCGTCATTGCCTATGGATCAAGACAGCTGCGACGTCATGAGTTAAATTATCCCACTCATGATTTGGAACTCGCCGCAGTTGTGTTTGCCTTAAAAATCTGGAGGCATTATCTTCTTGGGAATCTTGTACACTTGTACACGGATCACAAAAGCTTGAAGTATATTTTTTCTCAAGATGATCTGAATATGAGGCAAAGAAGGTGGATGGAATTGATCAAAGACTATGAATTAGAAATCCATTACCATCCGGGCAAAGCGAATGTTGTGGCTGATGCCCTAAGTCGCAAGGCTGGGTGTAATTCCACTATAGCTCAAGCTTCTACCACTGTTCTCTGTTGTAGCCCAGAAGAGCCAAGTCTTCGTATCATTCCCCATGGGGCGTTGTATAATCTGGCTCTCATTCCTACCCTCCGTGAGGAAGTAGTTGCAGCGCAGAAGGTCGATAAGGGGATGGAAAAGATCCGCGCTCGGCTCGACAGCAGCAAAATGAAGTGTTTCCGCCTTGATGAGGAAGGTGTTCTTTGGTTCAACGACCGCCTCGTCGTACCGAGGAACTTCGAGTTGCGGAAGAAAATCATGGATGAGGTTCACCTCTCCAAGTATGCTATCCATCCAGGTAGCAATAAGATGTACCAAGATCTGCGAAGGAAATTTTGGTGGACTCGAATGAAGCGTGAAGTCGCTCGATATGTTGCTGAGTGCAACACATGTCGCCAGGTCAAAGCAGATCATTTGAAGAGTGCTGGTCCGTTGCAGCCTCTCAGTGTGCCATCATGGAAATGGGAAGACATTAGTATGGATTTTATCGTCGGCCTTCCTCTCACTGTCCAGAAGCATGATTCTATTTGGGTCATAGTAGATCGACTCACAAAATCTGCTCACTTCATCCCGGTGAACACTCATTATAACGCAAGGAAATACGCGGGGCTTTATATCTCTCGTATCATGTGCCTCCATGGTGTTCCAAAGACCATCATTTCGGATCGGGGTACCCAGTTTGTGAGCCGTTTCTGGGAACAATTTCATGAAGCACTTGGTACTAAGTTAATTCATGGTTCAGCTTATCACCCGCAAACCGATGGTCAGACAGAACGTGTAAATCAAGTCCTGGAAGATATGCTTCGCGCATCTGTGCTGACCCATGGGAAGAGTTGGGAAGAGTGCTTACCATTGGCTGAATTTTCGTACAACAATAGCTATCAAGAGAGCATCAAGATGTCTCCGTTCGAGGCGTTGTATGGTCAGCCATGTCGCACGCCTTTAAACTGGTCTGAGGCAGGAGAAAGAGTAATTTTTGGACCAGATTTAGTGACTCAAGCTGAAGAGAAAGTAAGGGCTATTCAAGAAAATTTGCGAGCTGCAAGGTCCCGGCAGAAAAGTTATGCCGACAAAAGGCGTCGACCGTTAACTTTTGAAGTGGGTGATCACGTCTATCTTCGTGTGTCACCAACAAAAGGTGTCCAACGCTTTGGCATTAAGGGCAAGTTAGCTCCAAGATTCATTGGACCTTTCAAAATCATCGAGCGATGTGGTCCAGTAGCGTATCGATTGGAGCTGCCCTCTCATATGTCGGGAATTCACAACATCTTCCATGTCTCTCAGCTCCAGAAGTGTTTGAAGCTGCCTGAACAAGTGGTCATCCCGGATGTTGAAGTAATCCAAGAGGACCTCATGTATCCGGAGATGCCGATGAAGATACTTGATCGGAAGGATTGCGTAACTCGCCGGAGAACCAAAACTTTCTTCAAGGTGCAGTGGACAAATCATTCGGAAGATGAGGCTACCTGGGAAAGTGAAGAATTTCTTCGTTCACAGTTCCCGGAATTCATGGCATCGGTCGTGAAATAGTCATCGGTTTCCCCCTTGTAACGTTTTCTCGAAATCTCGGGACGAGATTTTCTTAAGGGGGAAGGGCTGTAACATCCCGAACTAAATTCTCGCTAAATCTTTGTCAATGAAGACTTAATTGTGTTCAATAAAAATCTCAAAACCCTAAGTAATGAAATCATAGGATCTAATCAAAAGAACTTAAATTCAAAATCTAATTTGAAATCCAATCTTCGTTTTCTTTTCTGTTTCTCTTTTTCCTTTCTGCCGATGCAGAATTGACCCGACCGGCTTTTGCCCTGCTGCGTCGCGCTGTTGCCGTGCGGCTGCTTTGCCGCCGCAGCCGTCTTGCCGAGCCTACTCTCGCTAGCGCCGCCGGAACCACCCCCGCTCTCCACCATCGCGCCGCCCAGTTTTCCTCTGTTCTCCCCGGATCATGCAAGCCGCCGCCCGAGTCCCTGCTCAACCCGGGTGCCGCTTCTCTGTTCCTTTCCATGCCTTCCCGACCCCGTCTTTGTGGGTCCGATTCGCCGACCTCCGACCCAGAGGTCGGAGGAATTTTCCGTTTCGCCTGACCTCCGACCCAGAGGTCGGATGACTTTTTATGATTCGCCCGACCTCCGACCCAGAGGTCGGATGACTTTTTACGATTCGCCTGACCTCCGACCCAGAGGTCGGATGATTTTCACGATTCGCCCGACTCCGACCCCCAGCGGTCGGACATTATTTTCCGTCTCGCCCGACCCGTCGTCATCACTCTCCGCTTCGCTCGACCCTGAGGTCGGACAAGCCGTTTCGCTCGACCCTGAGGTCGGACAAGCCGATGCGCTCCGCTTCGCTCGACCCTGAGGTCGGACAAGCCGTTTCGCGCCGTTTCGCTCGACCCTGAGGTCGGACAAGCCGATTCGCTCCGCTTCGCTCGACCCTGAGGTCGGACAAGCCGTTTCGCTCCGTTTCGCTCGACCCCCGAGGTCGGACAAGCCGCATTTCGTTCCGCCTCGCTCGACCCCGAGGCCGGACAGACTCGTCGGACCCGAGCTCGAAGCGGCCGCACCATTAATGCTGCCGGTCATCTTCCCAACCGTAAAAGCGCCTGGTCGTACACAGCAGTGCTGCCACCGCGCCGGAAGTCTTCGTGATGGGACGCGCACGCCCGGCGCCCATGCGCTGCAGTACGCTGCCGCCGCGCCAACTTGCGTCGTCCTGGAGAGACAAAAGGAACGGAGGCTGATATTTTCCAGAGACGAAACGTTTCACTCGTGCGCACTCCCTTGCTCTTCTGCGCGCTCGTCTCTCTGCTCTCGTCTCCACTACTTTCCGTCTTTACCGCCGAAGAGCTCCGCAGGGCCCGAAACAGAGCAAGCTTCTCTCGTGCTCAGGTGCGCTCGGTAAGCCTTGCCCTGCCGACGGTTCCATCGTCCGTCGTTATCGTCTCTAACCGCCGCCCCATTCTTCCGCAGTATTTCAGCAGTAGCGGCGCGTCGACATCTCTTTTCCGACGACCGGTCTCCGTTGTTGTTCTTTTCCACCGACAGCCCTCTGGTAATCTTTGCCGTCCGACCAGTCTAGCTAGTCCCGTCTACCGAAGCAACACACTAAAGTTTGTTAGAGAGAAATTCATGTAACTTCACTCATCTGTTAATACAAGATTACCTTGCATCTTCATATAGGAACCGAGCTGCAGACGGCCACCGAGGCTGAGGAGGATTTCCCCGCTGCCGACCCCGCCATCGACTGTGCTAACTTCTCCCCGAACCGAGGCAAGCCCCGGTGCATACCTATGTTTAAAGTTTTACTTTCTCACTGTGTATGTAAGGTTTTTGTTGTGCATTAAGTTTCGAGGCTTGTGTGAAAACTTAGTTGCAAGACTTGTAGGATCTCCTACGGGTTGTTCTGTTAGAGCCAGTACGTTAGTGCTATGCTTACTAATAGGGCAACGAAGGGATTTGAGTGGTATGGAGACTACTCAGGGGATTATTTATTGGAGTATTTGAGAAAGTCAGGACCCAACATTGTGTGAATAAAATTTGAGCACGGTGTCGGGTGCGGTTGCATTGGTCAAGTTTGAGTTGTGTACCGAATACATACTGGCATATGGGACCCAGGAAACCGACGTAGCTCATTGCGCAGTGTTTGGACAATTGGCCATCTCTTTTTCCGGGTGAACGGACCAGTATGGTGGATGAATTCGCATTTCTGTTTTTCTTGGGCATGTGCTAGTGGGAAAGGCTTGGGGCCGTACAGGAACGCAGGGCGTTGCCTGGAGGACCATGTTCTTGGAGAGATGAATGTTGGACCAACTCTGTCGCGATGCAGTGAAAGGTGGCCACGTGTGACTCGTGGAGTGCGCACGTGTCGTGTTATTCGGGTTTCTCCTGCAGGATGTAAAATCAATTATAATTGTCGTCCCTCGCGGTATTGAGTACCACTTGCTCCTTTCTGCCGTGGCGACACTATAAAAACGTGGTAGCAGGAATTGTGATTGGAGGTTTGAGAATAAATTTCAGAACTGTTGTATTGCACTTGTTTGCTTAGTTGCTGTCACACTTAGTAGAATTACATTAGCTATTCTGATAACTTGGCTAAAATACTGAAAAACCATTAGTAGTGCTGACTTTTGCAAATACCTACCAGCTGCCACCAATATTTCAGCATTTTAGGAGTCGGCCTTAGAAGGCCTATTGACGGGTAAGTCTTGCTGAGCGTCAGTCGCTCACGGTTTGTTGATTGTTGTTTTGCAGGTATTAATGCTGACTTTAGCCAGGGTGGTTGGGAAGAGGAGACGCCCTCGGAGTGGACCTTCGAGTGGGTCCCCGCTTCTCCCTCCCGGGGAGATTAAACACCATCGGGCTGGGGTGTTTGATCGAGGCGCCGAGTGTTAGATTTTTGCTTCCGCTGAAATCCACGTGTCTGTTATCAAAACTACGTTTCCGCACTTCCAAACTTCTAAAATCAGTTGTAATATGACCAGAATTAATGTATCTTTAAGTCATTTATGCGAGTCCTTGTTAATTATTGTACTGTAAAGTCACTTGTTTCGGCAAGTGGCCCTCCCAAATGATCCTGGATGAGCAACCGTACGATTTTATCGGACGGGGTTGCGACACCGGTATGCTGTGGCATGGCAGTGGAGTGCACGATCGCAGTAGGAGCGTCCTTGAACCACGACACACAGCGGCTGGTTGGCAGGCAAACAAAGATGGCAGCCAAAAGGAGGCGACGGCCAGCGAACCTCGGCAACAGCCAGCAGGCAGCAACGGCCGGCAAATCTCGATGGCCGGCGAATCTCGACGGCAACCAGCAGGCAGGGACGGTAGTTGAACCATGTCGGTGGATGGCAGACGAACCACGGTGGCAACAGTGGGCAAACCACAGCGGCAGAGAGCAGGCGGCGGACGGCGGTGAGCGGCATAGGGCGGTGGTGCTTCGGGCATATGGGCCCCATGGTCTTTTTTTTTTTACTGTAATGGCGCAGTTTCCCTATAGTGTGATGTTTGGTAGGGAGAGATCATTTCCCTACCGTTTCTGCTGTCAAACTGTAGGGCACTCTCTCTTTTCTGCAACTGTTTGCCTACCAACCATTCCCTAGAGCATCTTGTAGGTACACACTTTGCCTACTGTTTTTGAGCCTTGCCCTAGTGTTTTGGTCTCTAGGGAAACCGGTCGATTCTAGTAGTGGAGCTATACTTCTATAATAGACAGAACCCACTAACATCATTTCTCTACATCCACATTGCACCACATCACCTACAAAACCATGTCCGTTAGAGCTTTGATTTAATCAGGTTGTTTGTTAGTGAAGGCCTCAAATCCTCTAATCCCGTAATGTTTTCAGCCTTCGAACTGTTTGGGCAAGTGAACGGCCCAAGAAACTGAATGCATTACTGTACAAATGAATCGCTGGTGCCCCCTCATTCATACTGCATTCAGTTTCAACCTTCTGCCTTCAGCAACCTTGAGCATTCAGCGGTCTGATAAGAAACTGAATACGTTACTCTAGTAATTATACCCGACTCATGAGGACATGATCAGCACGAATGTAACTAGATTCATGTTTGATACTCATACATTGAAGGTGCATATGTTTCATGTTAAATCAACATTATATTTATTTGAGCAAAGAATATTATACCATGAGTTGTGTATCTTTTGCTATGTAGAAGTACTCTCTTGGATGAAGAAAAGAGATGGACATTCAAACGCGTCATCTTGGGCCTGGTACTCATTCGTGGGATCCCCATCAAAGAGCGAGGACGGTCCAACCAGGTGGGGAGCATTTAAATCAAACCCTCGAACGTCCTCTCTTTTGGCCACCTTCTTATGGGGCCAGCATGGGCGTCATATGCAAGGTGAAGGCCAACTGACATCAACTTCGAATCCAATTCGGAGTCCAGGGACCAGTCTTCACTAAAACGGACGTCCAGGTTGCATACGGACTCTGTTTTGGACGATCTACATATACATGAAAAGTTGAGAAGATTATCTTTCCAATGTCACTGGTCCCATACAATAATTCATCCGGAGCCCATGGGAATCTTTGAAACAAATGGCTCAATTCGTGAGATTAATTCAGCATTGAGTTAGATCTTCCGTGTTCTTGCTTGTGTTCTTCGATTTGCAGGCAAAGACTAACTTTCTCAGCGAAGTCATCCGTGTTCGTGCGGGTGATAACCTGAGAGACGTGGTGCTGCAATTGCGGTATTCAGAACGTGTCATTCGAAAGCCAGATCGATTTGTGTCGCGACCCCGTGCAAATCTTTGATTATCAGAACCTGTAGGAAGATCGGGCCCTGTTCCCATCAATGACACCCCTCATTCTTACTCCCTCCGTTTCAATTTCAGCCTTGGGCACGCATTATAAGGAAATACTTCTCCACCCAGCACGGTCAAAGCAGCACAGGGAGCAGTTTTCAGTGGGGTAATAAACTACGGTTCCTTTGTGGTTCCTCCACAGTGAGGCCATTCTCCTTCCAAAGCAGCCGTCCACATGGAGGCACGACCATGCTTCCAGACCCTCCTTTACACTCAAAGGTGTTGCACACCATGCGGCAGTGTCTCCTTCCCTACCTCACCTCTCGACGGCTGATCTCGCAGCGATGGAAACAACAATGACCTTCCTCTACGTCACGACGATAGCAGGTGTCCATCCCTGAGTCAGCTGTGACAGATTTCCTGGATGCCACGACTAGAGCATCCTTCCTTTGTTTATCCCCCACGACAATGACGTCCGAATGGCTACCCATGACTCCCAAGGCCACAGTGACAACATTTTTGGTAGGCGACATCCCCTTCAACAGCGAAGCATTTATGGTGACTCCGTGAATCTCAAGAATAGCCAACTCAGTCAATCGTTGGCGCTCATAGGGGTAGGGTATGCATGCGTGTGTTCATATGGTTGAGTATTCGTGCATATATGTAAGTGCCTCTGTTTGTATTGTGTTCATTCATAAAAAAAATGGATATAACTAAACTCATTTATTAACCAAGTTTGATCATTATTAGAGATCACAAATTCAAATTTCTAGTTAATAAATATTTATTTGGACTTTTTTTTTGTGTGGATACCCTTTATAATTTAAGATTGATGCCAACTAAGAAACTTTAAAATCGTTGGTGGTAAATAAGAAATAACCTTATTTTTAATGGCATAGAAGGAATTCTCTCTTAATTTTTCATATAGACATTTTGCCAAAATCCTAGATCCACCAATGATATTAGAGGGGTCAAGGCCATATGGTTATATATTTAAGGAAGCAGATTGAAAAAGTACAATAATCTCATTTAGGTGATATTGCATCGATGGGACCATTTATCATGGACATGCGTTTCATCATAGTTACGAGCTCTGTGAACCATGTTGAGATGTGTCAAGGTTCAGTTTATAAGATGATGAGTAATTGACATTAGTTATTTGGAGATTTAGTTGAAATGCTGGATTTTGAGGGTTGCATGAGCTTATGCATGATTATGTTATCACTAACTAGAGTTGGAGATGGAGTTTGGTGAAAATGGAGGAGAAGGAAATGTGTTTGCTTGTCTTATGATGTGTAGGTAAATGGAGTCAACTTGACAGTCAACAACGAGAGAATCGGGCACAAGTTGGGGACTTGGGGCCAGACGATTGGCAGACCGGCTAAGGTCAAGGGTGATCCACACCGTACACATGGAGAAGGCAAGAAGCATGGATGATTTCGCGGTTGAGCCTCAACACTGTGAGATGATGAAAACGGCGTGTTGACGAAGTCAAGGCGAAAGGGATGCCGGTCGCAAATGACAAGGGGGCCCGATGGATAGGGATCAGGAGAGACTTACCGGCGGTCAGGATCGCAAGACAAGGTGACACACGTCAACATCGGAAGACATGCTTTGAGAAGCGTGCAAGGCGGTTTTCCGATTTGACCTTAAAACCGGTGGCGACATGGTTTGCACGTGACATCATCACAAGCGAAGTCGTGAAGCGTTTGATGGCGTTCGAGCGACGAAGAAAAAGTTGGACCATTTTACCCCATAGTAGGTGGGAGTGCGTATGTAACTGAGGACTTTGTGGTCATCCGGTCGGAGGACCTAGGCTATATTAGGAGTGTGTGGGCTGGTTGAGAAGGTTTCTCTTTCCACCCAAGTGTTTAGATTTCTCATTTTTGCCTTAAACTAGGGTGTGCTTCGTATGAGAGAGGAGAGGAGAGATTGTGTTAGAGGCAATCCTTATTTTTCCAAAGAGTGGGACGATGAGGGCAGTTTACTAGTCAAGATTCAACTGTAACCCTTATCTTTTGATCAATGAATTGAATTCAAGTTAAATCATTTTTTGCTTATCCTTTTACCCTTCACTTCTCTTTGAGCTTTTGCCAAAATCCATTATTTCTCCCTTGCTCGAGTTTTTGGGTGGATTTCTTAGATGGATTCGATGCTAGGAAGATGAGGAAACTTTCGTGAGTGGTCTCATTGCAAATCTCCTCATGAGTATGATAAAATTGTGAATTTCGTCCAAGTAGTCTCCTTTTACTAGGGTTTTACTAAAAATTCATATCTCCCTCGTTTCAAGAGCTTTTTGAGTGCCTCTTTTTGAAGAAGGTCTAACGTTGTTAGAAAGCTACAGCTCAAATTTCGTTCGATTCCGAGTTCGTTTGACTAGGTTTTGACATTTTCTCCGATGTGCTGTCCAGCAGTGCCGGACCGTCCGGTCCCCAGATCAATTTTTCGGCTTCCAGAGAGGTCTACATCGGAGGGTCCGGTACCGGAGTGTCCATTACTTCATCGGAGTGTCAGGAGATCAATTTTTCGTGCTCCAGAGTCCCAGGTCAGAGTGTCCGGTGTTTTCTGACTCGTTTGGTTAGTGTTTTTGCTTTCGCTTGTTTCTTTTTAGTTCTAGTTTGCTTCAGCTTCGTGAGTGACCTTTCGGAATCATTTTAAAGGGTACCACGTCACAAGTTGGTATGTTTACTCTTAGTGATTGCTTTTAAGGCGCGTTGGGTTGTAATCGGAACATATGCCAAGTTATTGTTGAGAATTTTATTTGGTTCTCATTCATCCTCCTCCGGTTGCCTTGCTCGGTCCTTTGAGCTCCTTCTGTTTGTAAATTATACTAAGATAACCAAATTTAGCTCATTTTCTGAACTTCTATTTTTGTCATGATAACAATAATTTAAATATTGATGGACTACCAGTTGTGAACTAGATAATTATTACACACGCATAACTTTAGCAACATGCCACACGCTTTCTGGTGAACATGTAGAGAAAATAGACCTCACAAAAACACGCATGACTGAAATTCTGCTATCCAACTGATCGTGGCTTCTCTCAGTTGACAAACTTGCAGTTCTTACGAATCTGCCCAGCCGACCCTGTTAACGGGCGGATGTTCCCCATCTTGACCATGGACTTGGCGAAATCACAGAAGAACCGCCCTCCGTCGGAGCTGTAGGTCTCCACCAGCGCCTTGGTACTGGCGATACCTTGGGGGCTGGAGAAGAGGCCCTGGTCGGAGGACAGGAGGCCCTTCTGGACGAGGAGGTTCTGGTAATAACGGTTGTCGAAGACGTCTGGAGAGCTGGCATCCAGTGCAGTGGTCTGGTTGCCATCGCCGCCTGCGCAGAGTGCCCGGAGGCTGGCGGCAAGCGTGGCGTCCAGCGTCAGGTCAACTGAATTGTTGGGCAGGCGGTTACTGAAGAGCACGCACCGGGATCGGCCGATCGTGTGAGCTCCTGCTCAATTTCAGATTTAAACTCATGTGAGTTGTAAAGAATCTTGAGGCGGTAGAATAGTATGAGGAGGATATTGTTGATCAAACATTTTTTGATAAGGTTTATAATGAATATGAATATTCAGACCCTTGAATATTTAATTCATACCTGACAAGACCACGACATCAGTGATGTTAAGGCCCACGTCATTGAACTTCTTAGTGATATTGTCGATCGATTCAAACGGTGACGGCAAGCCGCTGTTTGCTCCAGCTTGATTCGCCACCAATCCATCCCGTCTTCCAAGGAGCACATTATAGTAGGGCCCTCCGCTCTGAAAACCAGAACAAAGTTGCGTTACACAGCGAACAGAATATGTGTTGCACGAACGGGAATCCGCCAACGAACTTACGAAGAGTACTCCGTAGCTGGCCGCAAGGGCAACAATGTCAGCGCAGGACACCACCTCCGGGCAAACGCTCTCGAGATCAACCTTTATGGCGTCGATGACCTTGTACCCTCTAACTGAGTTCATGTTGGGAATGGCAAATTGCTCTCCATTTTGTCCATCGAGAAGGATAGAAGCATCACAACCCTGCATGCAAATAAATTCAGTAACATGTCAGCTGTGATATATGAGATACTAACTGTTTTAGATACTAATACTGCATCTCAGTGACAGTTACGTTGACAAAGCAGTCATGGAAATGGAGCCTTAAGAGGGACGCGCCCATCCTCTTCTCGGCCATCATGGCGGTGAAGACGTGGTGCTGAGCGATGGAGTGCAACTGAGGGCACGTGTGGTCGTAGAAATCATGGGTCAGCTGAGACCTCGCGCTCTTGCTACCGAAACACAGCGCAAGAACTGAACATGCAAGCACCAAACGGCAGTAAGAGTGCTCCATGTCTTGCTCTTAATTATATACTACAGTTTACAAAACTCGGTTCAGAATGGATTGTTAGGCTATCTCGTGTTTGCACAGTGGGTGTGGCTTCCGGCAGTAATGCAGTGTTCCGTCATATATAGGCAGTTAAAGGAAATCGAACAGTGAATGGTATTGACTCTGGAGTAGACGCTGAGTTGGCTCTATAGTGGGCGGCTGCGCACGCGTTGATCTGCTGCTGTCAATTTGAGCAGTGGCAGTTGCTCTTTTGTGCTGCTTTGCGCTATTCAATTGGTTAAGTCACTAGTTTTTAGGATCTGCAGTGCTGCTTGCACTCAGCATGCTTTCGATTACTTTTTGTCAGGAAGTCCAAAGTGGGAGTGGAGATACAACCAATGAAATAGCAAATTTATGGGATGCACTCAGTTTCGATGTTGGCGACCCCTGGGGAAAGATGAGATGGTAGGCTGATGCACTACGTACTCAATTTAGTATTGACAACAGTCGCATGTTTGCATCGTGGGGAAATTAATCTGCGCTATATATGCATAATCTATTCAGATGAGGTTCTCCCATCCAAGAGGCTAGCTGCGAGTTCATTACTATTATTTATTCGCATGACCAGTTGATTCCAGTTCGATGAATCTAATCGTGCAGCTCAACCAGTTGTCATTAGTGTACAAGTAGTCAAGCCGATAAAAATTGAGTGCAAAGTAGTCAAGCCGATAACACAACTGAATGCTAATCTCAGTGGGTAAGCATTACAGTGAACCTTATTATACCGTAGGCACAGTGTCCATACAAATCATTGAAAAAAAAAAAAGAAAACTGCAGACAGCAAACGGTCTATCCAAACATGTCTTACACTACAAAAATTTAACACCAATGACATTTTGCGGGCGATAGTTAATCGAAACATCATATTATATACATTCTACTTCATGAGGATCTAATAATTAATTTACTGATGAGAATTCAATGCGCATACAGCAAAATCATCGTATACTAAGCGAATGTTGTGTCTCAATTTTAAGATACTAGTAAATCGGTAGAACTTATGATTTTTGTTACGTACTTTGGATTAGAAAGTAAAAGGAGAGAAAATTGCTTACGCTAGGGCTGAACTTGGAACGTTGGCAGCAAGAAAATGGTGTGGATCTCACCATCTAATTCCCTCACTAATATTTTATACTACCTCTATTTTAGGGATAAACCCCTCTATGAAACAACAATTTCAGAGAAACAGATCTTTATTTGATAATGCAAACACGAAAAACCTCTACATCACATTGAGTTGCAATTTTAATCCCTTCTATAACATCTACCTAGTGTTAAAATAAAAAAAGGTAGAAAAAAATTAATACTTCTAGAATCCCAAAAAAATACCAATTTTTTTTGTGGTGGTAAGTGAAATCATTTTCTACAACTTTCCTTTTTGATTCAAGTTTAAATTCAAAAATAATCTTGATTTACAATTTTTAGATTGAAATCTACCATAACCACATTGATTAAATTATTTAAAATAGTTATACCTTGACATAAATTGCAAAACCTGATTCACAACCGTCGTCACTGTAAAGTGGAGGTCAGTGTGTTACTATAAAACTTATGCAGGTTAGAAATTTGACATCAATTCAAATTATTAAATTATATTCACATATATGATACCATGTGTAAAAAATTTTAGAGTGGTCAGGGTTTAAAAAATGTTGTTGGACCAAGTTTTATAATTTATTTCAAAACATAACCATTTTAAATAATACTAAATTTTTTATGGTAGATTTAAATATACTAATTTCAAATCAACATATTTTCCAAACTTGAACTCAGATCAAAAAGGAAAGTTGTAGAATATAATTTCACTTACCACCACAAAAATTTTAATTTTTTTGGACTCAAAAAGTATTTTTTATTTATCTCAACTATAAAATCAATGTCATAGAAGGGTTTAAAATTACAACTCAATGTCATACAATGGTTTTTTGTGTTTGCAGTATCAAATAAGTGTTTCAGAAATTGTAGTGTTATAGAGATGTTTATACCCTACCTTTAGTATTGCATTAAAAAACATCAAAAATAGAAAAGTAGAGCTATTAGTAATTTAAAATTTCTTTAAACTTAATCTGTATCTCGTCATTTCTACTATGTAGAAGGATTATTCCTATATTAACTTTTTTGTTGCATTCATGATATACAATTTCATTTATAATTTAGTTGCGTGTAGAAGAAATTATAAAATTATCACAAAAATGAATTCAGAAAAATGTATGGAAGTTAGCTTTACATTCTTTTTTTTTTTTTGAGAATGGAAGTTAGCTTTACATGGGTCCAAGAAACCTTGACATTAGTCATAAGTCCAAAATTTTGGAGGAGGCCCATCAACTATCACCGGACTATCACCGGACGGATGCGTCCACGAAAGCCCAGCTTGCTGCCCAGCATTCTTTTGCAAGTTTCTTCACAAGGTGGTGCCAAATTTGTTGAAAATAATAATAATAAAAGAATGTTGTATGTGATTGTGGGCAATAATAAATCAAACCTGAGGAAGCTAGGCTGCCGCGTCTAACCATAATTTCCATTCCACAAGGATTGAGAAATATTGATGTGGTTTGTAGTGGACAATGAACTAATTCTTCTTAATCCATTTCAATCATTCTTAATCAACAGATTCAGACGTAGTCAAACAAAGCCTAGAGCAGTCGGTAGTTGATTGCACATATTGCCGTCCCAACTGTTTTAACCACAACTAGCTATGATACGTACAATGAACCTCGCAACCACTTGTTCGCTAAGGATGGCTTCTACCACTTTGTCGATGATTCCTATTTCAAAGAAATGAGCAAAGTATTTAATCAACTTTTATTCAAATTTTCAAACAATAATGTAACAAAGTATCTACAACTGAGAAGTTTATTTTATGATTGAGCATATGAATAGTCTAAAGTTTAACCGTCAAAGAAGCAGAGCCACCAGGATATTGTAGCATGTGTAAACACCTTTTCCTATTGCCATATGTCGTTGCATCATTTGTTAGACAAATTCCTTTCAATATCTTAGTTTTAATTTGATTTTCCCACTAAAATATGACTCTTTTTGAATCTACTGGAACCATCATGTTTCTTACGATTAATCCAACAAATGAAATAACATGAAATATACCTTTTTTGTTGAAATTTTAAAATTCATTTTTATTTTAAAAATTTGAATTTATGAATTACTAAAGGTTTCATCATCGTACTAAGTTTAAATGTGAAGGAAACAGAGCCACTAGGTACCGTAGCATGTGTGGCCACCTTTTCTATTGTGACATGTCATTGCACGATTTATCGGATAAATTCCTTTTAATATCTTAATTTCAATTTGATTTTTCCACTTAAATGTAACTCTTTTTTGAATCTATTGTACCATCATATTACTTATAATTAATCCAACAAAATCAGATTCCACAAGATATATTTTTTTTGAAATTTTAAGTTGATTTTTAATTTAAAATTTTGAATTTCTAAATGTTCCATCATAGTTTCTACGGATCCCTCTATTTTCAACAATTTCATAATTCAACAATACCTTTACTTGATAAATTTCTGTATATTTATGATTTTACTGATACAACAGAGTGCGCCACTTAGACCAGTACTCTCTCCATCTCAATTTATTTGACATTCTGTACTTAAATATTTATCTCAAATTACTTGTTATTCTTACTTTCCAATACGTCATTTCTATCTCCCAGCAATAGTTGTCTATCTCTATATCTCTCCTTTATTTTTCTATGTAATATACATTTTTCACTCTGTCTTAATTGTTACGCTCAACTCTAAAACTGCATCTAAATTAGGACATAAGGAATAATAATGAAAGTTATTGGGCATATATATGTGGTATGTTGAGGCTTTCGAACTACTCCTGTCTGTACGTCATCCTCTCCCTCAAAGATGATTAAGGTTTAATAAAAAAATATACGGTTAAGGAGACATCACCGGCCACACGATGGTTTGACATGGCCATTTTCTACCTATATAGACTATGGAGGCCTCGTTCAGCTCATTCATGTGGTCGACAATCGGATCCACACATGACATATTGTCAAAAGTCATCGGACCAGATCCTGTTCTACTTGTTCTACTGTGGTATTTTCATAAAGCAGATTTCTGATGTATAATATTTGTACTAAATTACTAATAGGATTTTTAAGGTATTATTTAGGTAATTTTACTAGTTTTCCTTAAAATTATGGGTTATTGCATTATATATTAGCTCTTTATGGCCACATCTAACCGCGAAGTTATCGGAAACTTGATGATGGTTGGTAATCTAATCAAAGAAGGGAAGGAGAGGCCGAGCCTACCGCCGCTACCATCTGAGATCTCACATTGCCATCCAAGCTGCTCCCCTTGGCACCTCACAAAACCGTCCAGGTTGCCCCCACACGTTGCTGACTGGACGTCACCCCCGACACCTCACTACGTTGCGGCCCGAGAAACTGCCCTCAAAACAATAACCATTCATTTACTTATATTTTTCTAAAGTACCTTTGTATTCAAAAGACTACCTAGTATATTTGGTGCCACAACAATTAATCTGAATCGTCAGATTAAAAATACTATAAATATTTACTGAATATATTATGCATTGAAAAGGGGCCACCCTATTTATAAAGGCGATGGAAAATTATGCTGATGTTAGCACTGATATTCATGTATATGAAACAAGGAGCACAAAAGAGAAATATAGAAATACATTAGAAATGGAGAAATGTGCATTAGAAAAAAGGAAAAATTTGTTACAAGACATCGCTCGTATGCGTATTTTACTCCTAGAGATCCTTTGTTTCAAAATTAGTTTTAGAACACTGTGATTTAATATTTTTTGTCATGGGACACTAAAATGCACGAGAAGGGTTCGTATAAACATTTTTATCTCGATGCATAAGATATATGATGACTTCAAATTTTGTATGAAGGTTGAGAATTGTCTATGTGATTTTTTAAGAAAAAAGTGTGATTGTTTGTATCACTTTTCAATTTGAAGAATATTTATTTTTTAATTAAATAATGCAAACAATTGAAAATTTTTAAGTAAAAAATACATAGATAGAGAATGTACTTTTCAATCTTCTCGTAAAATTTGAAGTCATTATATATTTTGTGCACCGAGATAAAATATTTACAAGAACGCTTCTCATGCGTTTTAGTGTTCTATGATAAAGAATATTGAATCATAATGTTCTACAGCTAATTTCGAAACGAAGTATGTGTAGGAGCAAAATACACATACGTACGATGTCTTCCAATAAATTTTTCTTAGAAAGTAAGAGAAAGATATGTATTACGAAACTTGAATAATAAGATGACACTTAACTTGAACCAATGGAGTACTATTTTTTTTCTTGCTCTTTTGTTTTTGGTTTATGAACTATGTTATTTGCGTATCAGTTTTATGCGGACAGGCTGCGGTGCAATTCTATTTTATTGAACATGTTCATTTGTTCTATGCCATGTCGTATGATCAAGAGTGTAATGAATTTTAGAGTAAAAGATATTGGTCTTATTATTTGTTTTTTAAAAAATAGAAGGGACGGGCTCCTACTGATATTTCGTAAAATAGATTTGTTATGTATATGTACATCCGAAAAATGAAAGCCAAAAAAGAGTTCTCTTATGACGAGCTCCCAAGACCAAACACGACGAAATAAGTAGAAATCAGGACGCCAGGAAACTGCCGTTGGACGGAGTTTTTGAGTTTAGGGGCCCGTTGTTTCTCTCTCCTCCGGTCGTGCTCTGCTCTCCCTCTCTCACTCGCCTCGCACACCTCACGCCACGGTCCGCGGCGGCGGGGCGGCAGAGAGAGGAGGTACTGTTTTTCTACCGGTCCAATCCGCCGCTTTCCCATCGGATCTTCCCTTGAAAAGGTCTGTTCTCTAAACCAATCTACACTCTCTGCCTCTTCCGCTGTCTGCATCTACCGTTGGTGTTTATGGTTGCTTCCATCTCACTGGATCTGATCCTGCGCAGAAACACTGGCGCAAGATGTTGGGCGGTTTTCTCTCCCGAGTGCTCCTGTATGGCCCCCTCATCCTTTCATTATCGAAATAATTTCTCTTGGCGGATTCAGTGAGTTTCGGCAATTCGGGTGGAATGGAGAGCCGATCTCTTTTCTCATTCTTCTTTTCTTCTAATCACATTTTCGCTGAAGGTTGGTCATTGGTATGTGTATCGGGGTGTAGATTCTAGATTTGTCCCTGCGTCTTCTTCGATCGAGTAGCACGCTGAGAGAGTACATTTTTCCCCTTTGTATTAGGTAGAAAGGTTTGAATAAATGGTAAATTTATGTTTGAATGTTTTGGTTTCGAAAAATGTTTTTTTTGTTGATATTCAATGGAGAAATCGAATTCCTCTTCTACTTCGAGCTGTAAGTAATGATAGTTGATAGAAGCCCAAAGCTTACAGAAGGTTTTCCCATACTAATGTTCTATGATCTGCAGTGCCATTGCTACAACATTTTGACCGTTTTTATCTATCGATTTTACAGCTCAAGAACATTTACTAATAAAATGGACCTTTTAGTTTTATGGGCCTGTAGCTTTATGCACCCTCAAGAAGACATCCTCTGTATGTTTGGCGCGGAAATGATCACTGCACCTTCCAACGGCCAATTGCCTCAGTTTATCAGTTTTGTTTATGAACTAGAGTTGAAGGAAGAAAATAAGATGCTTGCGTTGGGATACCTGTGGAAAGCAAATTGAATATTGCATCACTGACTTGGTGCCTGTGTGCCGATTCATGCAGGTTAGCGTTTGGCTATGCTTATCCTGCTTATGAATGCTACAAGACGGTAGAGCTTAACAAGCCTGAAATTGAGCAGCTCCTATTTTGGTGTCAGTATTGGTACGATATATTTTAATCCAGTGAGCTAAGATATTACAAATGAATATGGTTCTTAGTTCTTACTCTGTATTGTCACACATGTCCAGGATTCTAGTTGCTATGTTAACTGTCTTGGAAAGATTTGGGGACGTCGCAATATCATGGTGAATAGGATTTTCTTTTTTGGTTAGCATGATTACAAAGCCTTGAATTTATGCATGATGCTTCTTGTACTATGTCAGGCTACCACTGTACTCAGAAGCCAAGTTGATGTTCTTTATATACTTATGGTGCCCAAAGACTAAGGTGCCTGATTTTCTTGACAAACTTGATGTTACTATTTGTGCATTCATGTTTGTGCCTGACTGATGTATGCTCCTCTTATAGGGAACTACCTATGTGTATGAAACCTTCTTTAGGCCATACATCTCACAGCATGAGAAGGACATTGATCGTAATATTCTCGAGTTTAGAGCAAGAGCTAGTGATATGCTTATTGTTTACTGGCAGAAGTCTGCGAGTTTAGGACATAATACTTTCTTTCACATTTTAAAGTATGCTTCACAGCCACCATCACGGTTACCAAAAGCACACCCTTCACAGGTACGCAAGAGTTTTTTTTTCAAAAATTATGATTGGCTCACTAGTCAATTTCATGATCAGTCCGGGTTGCATCTAACCAATCCGGAAGTTTGCATTGTTTTCGTCTAGTTATCTATTTCTGTTCTTTCTACTGGTTTATTCAGTGATTTCACTGATAACTGTTAAAGGTTTTTGGCACTGTATCAACTTATCAAAGTTCCTTCAGAAAATAATGAAAGATCCTTATCATCTCTGTACTATATGTGCTATGATTGAATATTGTATACCTAATGAACTGAACTCATTAAAGTGTTGTTTACTAAAAAAATGTTTTGATGCCTCAATATGCATTAAAAAAATTGTTTGGTATACTTATAGCTTGGATAGTAAGACACCCAGATCATGTGAAGAGAGGTAGAGGAAGACCGATCTTTATATGGGAGGAGTCCGTGAAGAGAGAGATTGAAAACTGGAATGGAAACTAAGCAAAACACATGACGTGCTAGAACCTTGATTTTGTCTTTCCCTCGTTTTGCCTTATCTTGTTGGTCTATTGCTTTTTTTCATCTCCTTATTTTTCATTATTTCGTCCATCTCCCGTTACTTCTATCTGTCTATTTTGTGTTGGGTCCTGTGAGTTTCATCTCTAGCCTACCCCACTTTGCTTGGGACTAAAAGGCTTTGTTGTTATTATTGATACTTGCAGCTTGGCCACCATAATTTCTAACTATGATAAAGCTACTGCACGAGTCATCTAGATATATTTTAGATGTCATTTATCACGCTACTGGATTTATGTTTTGAGATGACCAACCTTTGTGAGTGACTGTCCCTTAGTGCCAGTGGGAATGTTCATGGCTTCATGCATCCACCTCAACACCAACACATGCTGATGCATGTGTCCTGTGATCTTAAAATTTATTGCATTGTTTATTTGCCGAGGGTATTCAGTGGAATATCTTGATAGGCAGCTCTCCTACGTATTGGAGGAAAAGAAAAGTGGAATATCATAAGTGAATGAGAAGATAATTCATATTAGCAGCTGTAAATTATCCTCTGCAAATGTCAGATTCCTTTTTCTTTCTTGGGTGTATTATATACTCAAATCAGAATGACTATGATTTGTTTTCAGTACTATGGTCAATGGATATACTATCATTTTTTTTAGTTCTCTTGCCTAGAGATAGGTGTATCTCAGTTAGAAAATGAATGTTACACTTCTTGCAATTTTTAGAACTTCAGATATTTTGGGGAAATGATTTACAGCGATGTGATACACCCATGGTTGTAAAAGCGAAAAGTTATGTGATGACCTTTTTTTATCTAATTTAGCATCATTAATAGATTATGAGATACTGAAACAATAAATGTTTTTTTCCTTTGATCATCTGTTTACAAACTGTTATTTTAATGGATACTTTCTTGATACATTTGTAGCAGAAACCACAGCCACAAAACCCACAGAAATCACAACCCCGACAGCAGCATCAGGTGCCACAAGGGAAACCAATAACCCTTCGCAGAGTAGCCTCTGCTGCTGCTCCAAAAGAATCCGTTATACAGCAGCAGTCACAGGAGGCACAGACTGCTCTATCTACCTTAAAGAACAGGCGTCTAACAACTTCAAAGTCTGCTCCAGTGGCATCCCCAAAGTCCACCCCAGTTTCAAATACAGCAAAACTGGTTGAAGAAATTAATGCTAGTACAGTGAAACAGACAGTTGAGGCGGCACCAGCTTCAGTCAATAATGCCAATGCACCAGTTCTTGAGATTGAAGCACCAGCTGTCCCAGAGGCTGAAACAGATGACATGCTGACCGATAATGTTGGTGAGACTGTTGAAGTCATGGCAGAACTCGATAATACTACAGAGAAGACACCAATGCAGGAGGTGCTCCGAGTGACCCGTGCAAGGCTAAGGAGGCGTGTTGCCAATGGAACCAATGCTGCTTCTAATGGCAATACAGTCGATTAACTGTGCAGCATTTCATCCACTTTCTTCACGTTAATGGCTGTTTAGTTGGGTTGTAGGTTCACCCTTCATGGCAGATGATCTCTTGGTTGATTCATTGCTTTAGATCTTCACTTGGAACATTTTTTCCATTCCTGTTTCAGTAGTTGCTAATGTTCCTGATGCTGTACATATTAGATGGCATGTGTTGGTTGTTTGGTCAGCGCTGCAGTCATCATGGAAAAGGTGATGTCCAATGACTCTGCAGTGAACACTTTCAGATGGTCTGTTTTATGCTTCCGGTTATACACTTGTCCTTGATTATTCTCTGTTATACTACTTGTTTGCCCAAATGTTAACAGATTAGTGCTGCTTGGTTAGAAGTCTGGAGATGCCAAGGACGGTGCAGCGTTTAGTGCTTGTGTCTGATGTGGGGTTTAACCTTGTGAGGTGTGCCAGAGGCAAAATGTTCCAGAATGGATCTAGTGAGTAATTGAGACCTTGTTTTGACATATGAACCGGTTGTGAAATCATATGCCCAATGTACAGGGTTCCCGATGGCTCCATCCATCGCTATCTCCCTGTTCCTCCTGAGATCTCGGAAACCAAATTTGGGTATGAAGCTCTATCCACGTGAGGGGAAAGAAGCGTGAGGAGAATCGGCAGCGGTGGGTCTACTGTTGGAACCGGTGGAGGAAGCGAAGGGGAAGAGGGAGAAAGAGGGAGCGAACAAGAAGGAAGCACAGGAAAGAAGGTGCGTCTCCATTGCAGTCTACCGTTGCCAGGCCCCAAACTTGTTTACGAAAAGAGAAGACTGCGAGTGTGGTGGCGCTGGCGGAATCAAGTTTAACAAAATCGTTTGAACCAAAAAAACTGGATCCTGTCTGCTTTCCTCCAAAAGCCATTCAAACTATAAAATATGAATTTAGATGAAATTGGAAGAATAACTGAGTGGGTTTACCTCTCGACTTTTATAATTTACAGCTTTGTATTAACAGTTTCTGTTGCCTAACTCGGGTTTTGCGTTTATAAAACAATTTTTCATGATTTACTGAATGGTTTTTACAGTTTACTACTCGATTTTAACGGTTCAATGGTTTTAGGAACCACGAGGGGAAGAGAAAATGGAGCCGGGTTATGACGCAGGAGCAATCGAGCCAATTTCCATTGCCGTTTCGGTGTCCATCCGTTAGGAGGGGAAGAAGCTGCTGGACACCCAAATTGTCAAAATCTCACGGTCAGGCAGCAGCAAGATGCCTCGCGTGCTGAGCAACCCCAAGATCATCAGACTGAGAATATTGAAACGAGGAGCCAACAGCCCAGGGCCGGGCATGCCCATGTGCAACCCGTGCGGCTGCACAGGGCCCCCATTCTTTAGGTGCCTCAAATTTTTATGTTGTATTATTACACAACATAGTTAGCAGGCACAAAATTAGGTATATTTTTGGTTTTCAACACAATTTTTATCTTGCGTTAGCCATTAATGTAATATAGGAGTAACACCTTTATGATCAGAGATCGAAGCCATCTCTTCTACAAATCAATCTAGAAATATGATTCGGATAGTCAAAAGCGTGAGAAGAAAGGAAGAATACTTAATTCAAATCCGTCATAAAAAAAATACTTAATCTCAAATAGAAGCTAATATTTTATTGGTTTTAGAGCATCTTCAACAACTATCTTAAAATATAGCCCTCAAAACATATATATTTTACACACTTCTCTAAGAGCTATCTTAAGAGGTTGATAAGTATATGAGAACTCCAAATTTTGTTAAGGTAAATATGAGAAAATTTTAAATAGTTCTCAAAAGTAAAATTTGATTTGAGATAGTTGTTAGTTGTTTTTTTAAACATATTTTCTTTATTTTAATTTAGGAGGCTTTCTAACATATTGTTGGAAAGGTTCTAATAAGCCTCACTTTAAAGTTTTGTATAGAGCCTCGATTTATACCGGCCCGGCCCTGCAACAGCCACTGCTACAAACCCGATCACCGGCAGGGCGGCAGAACCTTAATTCCCCGCCTGCTCCTAGAACCGCTGATCGTCCAGCCAGATCGCCTCCTCGGTCGCTTATCATTCAGTGCCAATGGAACATCTAAGACACCAGTCCTCAATGTCTCAGTGTCCCTTTTCCCAAGAAGGGGTGCAGGCAAAACAGGATAAACTCGACATGACTGACACTACGGATGAGAAGCAGAGGAAACCGTTCAGCAGAGAATCAGTCAGACAAGTACCGACGGTTGCCACTGGATCAGTGAGTAATCCGGCCACGCTCCCCTCGTAAGCTACTGCATGAGAAGTACGCTTCTGAACCCTGGAAGGTGATTGTTATCTGTACGTTATTCCTCTATCCATTTTTAGTTGACGTTTAGGACAATTAAATTACACTAATTACAGTACAAATTACGTGGTCCTAACGTCAGAAAAAAAAGGAAGGAGGGAGTACTTTAAGACCTGGAACACAGGTGAGCACAGTTCAATTATTTGCCTTTTGGTGCACCCTCTTCAATTTCACATGGACCTTTTTTATAGTACCATCGCAAAAACACACGGAGTTGTAAAAATACCGTCCATGCATCAATTTCTCACATAGGATGTTGTATTTTGCATTTCATGATCTCTGTAATGGTATTCACCTAATTTGTTCATTTTACATAACCAAACCGTTAGTTGAACTCATAGTAGATCGCATGATTCATTGGAGTATGTTGCCATGACTAATGATTAATCTTAATTCTTCCAAAAAATGATTAATCTTAATTATTGCTGTGCCTTCCTACTTGTTCATTAATAGAAAATGAATTGGCTGTGTGCTGTTTAAGCAGAAACAGTAATATTTATATACGGCTGGCCAAGTGCTTTTGTTCCGTGGTGTTTCATATTCCTCCTTGAAGCTATATGGTGCTATATTGATCAGCTGTTAAGTAGTGCTATATATCCGTGTCGAACTCTTGGGGCCAAAATATATTGTCTTGAGGCTATTAGTATATTTGTATATATGTTCATTTACATTAGTTATCTTCCCATCTCTTTTTGGTTATACCATCATCTCCAGTCAGTGTGTTGAGGTACGTGTCTTCCCAGTTTCGACCTAGCTATTAGTACCGACACTGCACAATCAAACAAATGGAGATATCTGCATAACTCGGTACAAATTACTTCTCATTACAATTCCTCTTCTTTTTTTTTGTTTGTCCATACGTGTTGGTGTTATTTCGTGTTGTACCCGTTTTATATATGTAAACTCTTATTTAAAGCATAAACTAGTGATAATAAATCAGATAATTCTCTATATTTTATGTAGTGCTTTTATGATCATATTGCAGAAACAGATCAAAATGGAGCAAATAAGAAGACGGGCCAAAATCACGAAGTAACAAAAGCCCAAAATAAGATTAAACACATAGAAAACGGAATTCACAGGGAACAACCGCCATATAAGAGTCCCCACGCGGGACAAAAAGAGTTTGAAAGGGTAATTATAAAGAAACTAAGGTGGACACGGTGCATGCCGATCGGCACCGCCTCAATTGAGAAAATTCAGAATATCAAAGTTGTAAATTACGTCATGGGCTTTCCGGAACATATATGGTTTGTATGATTTCAACTCCGTAGCAAAGGAGACATTGGCCCCACAAGGAGATCTGCACAGAAGAGTCCAAATCGGACATGTCTTGTTGCGACGCGATTTTAGGAGTCTAGTGGACATACCAGGGATTCCAAGTGAATACCAAAGTGATATATCTTTCCAAGCTGATGAAGATAGAATCTGAGTTTGCTGACTCAGGTAGTTGGATTCGTGACCCCCAAAACCAAAGAACGCCTCTAGCTCAAACAAGCCTCCCCGCCCCCAACAGGCATCAGAAATTAGAGGATTGCATAATAGGCCTTAGGGCTAGGATTAGAGAGTAGAGGGAGATCTTGCCGATCAGCACCCTTGTGTTCAAGTTAGAAAATCTCCATATTGGTCATGGGCCGGGGCATGCCATCATGACTAAGTATGTTTAAGTAGACCTCAGTTCTCTCCCCTAATGAAAAGGAGCTTGTTATCTAAACTTCTGAAGACAATTCAAGTGAGAATTACTTATTCGGCCTTAGAAAAACTTCATGTTCCTTCAATAACCCTCTCCCAACAAAACTTCCCTATTTGATCTCCAAAATTTTGAGGATGCTTTCCTTGGTCTTCTGTCAGTTTTAATGTTAACGGTGTTAGTTTTAGGCCAAATAAGAAACTTTGTAATTTTGAAGCTAATATTTGAGTATGTTTTAAATTTGCATAAAAAAGATATAATTTGGAGGAACAATATTCTTTATTGTACCACTGTAACAGAATAATTCATTAAAATATAAAAAAATAATTAAATTGTATATTTTGAATATGTTGCCTTACAACTTTTTATCAAACACTGTACTTTTTTCTATATTTTAGCACACCAACAAATTATAAAAAATAAATCGTGCAAACCTTCTACAAGCTTGAGGTATATAGATTGTAGTGCTAATCTGACCAAACAATACGCAAGTTGAACTTTAAGTTAACATTTTATAGTGTAGTAGAGAGCATCACATTATATGACAAAAAAAAAATATGATATGAATTTTTGCGATAATTGTTTTATATAACTTTGTATCCTAAGAGTTAATTTACTATTATATATCCTTCCATATAAAAAATAGAAAAATATTTATATGTTTTAGACATGTGTTATGATTGTTATCATGTCATGAATTAAAATTTAGGACTCCACTTATGCGGTAAGGAATAAAATTTGTGAGAGTAAAATGAACCAATAATATTGCTATGTGTGTGAAGTGAAATAAAAAATAGTTAAGCGGTTCTCTATACTTCGCAAATACTTGAAGAGGTGAACTGGATTTTTTTTTTCTCATTTCTTTTTCCAAGGAAATGTAATGGGCCGAGGACATCACCAGTTCAGATATATGACCTTATTAAAGGCGTCTTAGGAATAAAACAAGTACTTACGTGAAACAAATGGGTGTTGATGCGCTCGGGAAGTATGGAGATGATGCAGAATGTTGATTGGAAACCAAGCCATGTAGTATTCCTTGTGTCCATCACGTGCTCTACAAGTCCACCACGTGTCAATTGGAGTTAAGAAACTAAAGGAGATTGTGTGCCTAATGTTGTTAGATTGTAGATACGGACTAGGATTTTGTCGATGTTGTTAGACTTTTTGAAAAGCTTACGAAGTATACTTTCATGTGGACTTGACCTCGCTTAAAAATTCAACCGAAGCCACCCGGCGGCCAGAAACCACCAAAAAAAAAAGTCCACTTCTATTTTTCAGCCTGACTTAAATCCTAATCTTCCTACTCCCGTCCCATATAATCTTGTAGCCGCTAAGAACACAGAGGATAGTTAAAAAATTTGAAAGGTGTAATGTTTTAAGTGAACAGTGACACAGCGATGAGGGGGCGACTGTGAGTTCGCCGGCTCACCCTGGCGCCACAGCCACGGCTGCCGATTCAGGATGCCGGTGCGCTCACAGAAGCTGATCGCTTTCTTCAGGCTGAGCATATGGCGCGATGAATGGAGATCGCCATTGTAAAGACGACGCGACCAAGGCCCCACATTCATGGAGTCGAAGAGTGGAGAGGATCCAAAATTTTGGGCCAATTCAGAGGAATCAAGCAGTGATGAAGATGAATGTGAAGCTGAATCGGTGGACACACAGGAGTATGTTCGACGAGCAAAGCAGGCTGGTTTCTCGATGGAGGAAATTCTTCAGGCTAGAAAAGAAGTCATGGAGCATCCTCCGTCTAAGCTAGGTGAGCAATCACTGTCCCAACGATTAGTGAATACGGTTGTGCAGCGATCAACGGCGAACATGCCACGGAAGGGCCCGCTACCCAAACAGAGAGTATCACCACCGATGACTCTTGGGGCAGCGATGGACAATGCTAGAGTGCTATCACCCTAGCAAACGTCTAGGGGCAAGGTACGTCCGGTTCGTCTTTTTTTCTCTTCACAACAGAAAAACCAAGATCAAAGGACGGCAATGGAGTCTTCTGCTGGTTTCCGACCACCGGAGCCAGCGGTGACAACGGCTGTTCAGGATTCACGATCTAATCACGCGGGATTTCAGATTTTTCAAATTAAAAAACAAAGTCAATCTCAAAAGGGCCATCGTGATGGTGTCATGGGCCGAGAACGACAGAGAAAAAAGAAACAATGGTCCATACAGGCCCACGCTAGGACTAGTAGCTCTATTCTCCAGAACTGGAACTCATTCCCGTAATAGGGTTGTGTCCTCTGTTCAGCCGCCGCCAAGAACACGCACATACGCAGAGGTCTTGACGAGTGGCATGGAGAACGGCGGCGCACCATCGAACGCTAATCGTGAGGGAGCTGTGAATCAGGGCACACCGCGCGGCGGCATGAGAGGCAACGGCCAAGCTGGCGCTTTCGCTCGTGGTGCAGGGGCTTTTGCTCATGGAGGATTTCAAAACTAAGGGTTCAATTCGGGCTACGGCGGTCGTGGCTGGCAAGACAGGGGTGGTGGTAGAAGCTTTGAGCAACGGGGACGTGGCTATGGTTGGAACAATCGGTTCCAGCGTAGTGGCTATGGATCGCAAGGATCTAGCCAACATTTGGGAAATCAAAGTTCCAACACCACGTTGCTCGGTTCCGCTGAAGCACACACCGTACCACAGAATCAGATTCCAACAAGGGCTGTAGAACCTACGGCACAAGCAAGCTCTCAGGTGCAGATTGATATCAATGGTGCTCTGAGTAACTTGCCGATAGAGGCGGCAGTGCTCCTTCAACAAGCCTTTGCAGCACTGGACAAAGGATGACAAAGTATCAATGGGAAAGGAACAACAGAAGCAAGCAGAGGAGAAGTCTCCTAACGTAGAGGTGACAGAATCATCTGCTCAAGGAGCAGCTAGGATGAGGGCGATGCAAGGTAAATTACCATACTGCTATCGATGCCTTACTAAAGGACATACTTTGGTAGAATGCAATACAGTGATTTACTGTGAGATTTGTGAAAGTTCTGAACATATTAAAGCAAGGTGTCCTTTAACCAAAGCTGCGAACAAGTCATTTGCAATTTCTTATAGTTATGCTATGGATGGTCATGGATTTTATTATATCCCATATGGGCCATCTGTTAAAACCAAGCATGATTCCAGAGCTGCAGTGATCAAGCTGACTACATGTTCACTCACAGCTGACCAAGTTGTGGCTGAGTTGGAGCGTTTAATTCCAGGAAGATGGAAATGGGTGGTAGAGGCTGCTGGAACTAACACGTTCAAAACAACATTCCCATCAAAAATGGGGCTGCAGCGTATGGAAGAATGGGGAGAGGTTCAATCAAAGAATCACCTTGCAAAGGTGGTTATTGAAGAAAGCGTTGCACGAGACAAAGTCAAGTTTGTAACGCCAAAAGTGTGGATTCAGTTTATAGGTTTACCGGAAGAGCTGCGTCAGTTTATAGTAATATGGGCTGTTGACTCGATTTTGGGAGTAACAAAAGATGTGGATATGATGTTCACTAGAGCCCATGGCATATCTCGTTTGCAGGTTATGGCTCTTGATCAGGAAATTATTCCAGAATCAGTGGACATTGCTATTGGGGAGAATGTTTATGAGTTGAACTTTCATGTAGAACCACAGGGTAACCTCGATAACCCTGTACCCATGGACATGGATGATGCTGGGAATGATAATAACGGGTCAGCAGATGGACATGATGGTAATGATGGACATAGTGAATAGGACAAGAACCAAGAAACAACAGGTGCTAATGATAAACACAAGGGAGTTTCAATCAACACAAATTCAAAGAAACCTGAGGCTATGACAGAGGCAACTGGTAGAGAAATGAAAACAAAAGTATACCAGATCAATGTCCCAGGATTCAGCAATGGAGACGATACATTAGAGTGGGATGACCTAGCTGAAGAATCAGATAATGAACCTGATGATGGCTTGAGTTTTGAAGAGAAGGTGAAAAATATCATGGAAGAGGACATGGTGTCGGGTAGTCAGCGGATCCCGGAGGAGGCATCGCCTACAAAGGGGAAACGTGATAATCCATCCGTACTTGCAAAGGAGCTGGCTGCTATACCTGAAGCTTCAACACTATCATGTAGAAGCAAAAGGAGAGCATCCTCAACTGATGAAGACAGCCTGGAACAGACTGAGAAGTTGAAGGCAACACGAAATTTTGATGATCATCTGCATCAAGGTAACATCAATGAATCAACTTCTACATTTCTGAATTTCCAAAATGACCGCATTATAAATAATATGTGTGATGTTGGAATTATACTAGGATATGATAGTAGTAGTGTCTTTAATTCAGTTTTTAGGCTTAAGGAGTTAGAGAAACAGAGAATAGATGATACAGTAACACCAGATATGGTGAGTGCGGTTTTAGATAGAGAGGAAAGGGAGATGGCAGAGGAGGAAGAGATTGATAAATTGATTTTAATTTCACTGTGTAGTGAGATTATGGAGGAGGTGATGGTTTTGGATGGCGCTTATCCTAAGGATTGCAATACCTTTCCAAAGAAAAAAAACATCATCCTCTTCAAAGAAGAGAAAAAATAGGAAAAACAAAAAACAACCTTATAACAGTAAACAATGAAAGGAATTTTCTGGAATAGCAATGGGTTTAAAAGATCCCAAAAAGCATAAGTATATCTCTGATCTAGTAAACGAACAACATTTAAATTTCATAGCCATCTCAAAAACCGGGAGGAGTAATTTTACGCCATGTTTTCTTAAAAACCTATGTGCGGGTAAAGATTTTTTATGGCATAATAAAGCTCCTAGAGGCAGATCTGGAGGCATCTTGCTAGGCATCGACCTGTAAATTTTTGATATTGGAGCCATTGATGAAGACGCCTTTTATGTGAAGTTTAAGATATGCAATAAAGCTGATAATTTCAAATGGGTTCTGGTAGCAGTTTGTGGTCCTGCACAAACACAATATAAAGAACATTTTCTAGTTGAACTAGTCAATATGTGCTCCCATGAATATCTTCCACTCTTGATGGGTGGTGATTATAATATCTTAAGAAGCCCCTCAGATAAAAATAATGATAACTATGAGGATAAATGGCCCTTCTTTTTCAATGCTGCCCTTGATGGATTAAATTTGAGGGAGCTTGAGATGTCTGGGAGAAAATATACGTGGGCAAATAATTTACAAAATCCAACATATGAAAATTGGATAGAATACTAATGTCTACAGAATGGGAACAAAAATACCCACTATCGATCCTACAAGCCCTAACTAGAGAAATTTCGGACCATACTCCGTTACTCCTAAATACTAGGGAAACATCATCTATGGGTAATCAACTAACTTTCAAGTTTGAGTTGGGATGGTTATTATGTGATGGTTTCATAGATATTATTAAAAAAGTCTGGTCAAAGACAAATGTCGAAGGTACTCCAATGCAAAAATGGCAAACAAAAATCCGTAGTGTACGACAATATTTGAGAGGGTGGGCAAAGAATATTAGTGGCTAGTACAAGAAGGAAAAAAGAGGATTCTACATACATTGGATAAGATAGATAAAAAGGCGGAGGTCACGACCCTAACGCAAGATGAATTAAACTTAAAACACTGTTTGCACAACAGATTAGCACAAATGTTAAGAGAAGAGTAAGTAAAGTTGGTACCAGAGAGCTAAAGGAAAAGAATTATTGGAAGGTGATTCCAATACTAAATACTTTCAGGTTATCGCTAATGGTAAACATAGAAAGACTCATATTTTTCAGCTACAACATGAAGGTCAAATAATTGATGGTGAGGATGCATTAAAAAAGCATATAACCTCATACTATAAAGGATTGTTTGGGCCACCAATAGAAAACAATATTTCAATGGATGAAAGTAAGAGAGATGACATCCCTCAGGTTACAGATATGGAAAACGAATCTTTAATTCAACCTTTTATGGAAAAAGAGGTAATGGATGCGATATCTCAAACGGAACACAATAAAGCCCCGGGACTAGATGGACTTCCAATAGAGTTCTATCAAACTTTTTGGGAAACTATAAAAGGGGATTTAATGGATTTGTTTCATGAGTTTCATAATTGTACCCTAAGCCTCAATTTCGGGACCATAATCCTTTTACCAAAATTTAGGGACGCATGTATAATCCAGCAATATTGGCCAATTTGTTTACTCAATGTGAGTTTTAAGATCTTTACCAAAGTGGCTACAAACAGAATAACGGGGATAGCCCAAAAGGTGATCAGTCCTACACAAACTGCGTTCCTACTAGGGAGGAACATTATGGAGGGAGTAGTAATACTACATGAAACCATTCACGAGATGCATAGGAAAAACCAGAATGGCATTATACTGAAAATTGACTTTGAAAAGGCATATGATAAGATAAAATGGAGTTTTCTCCAACAAACTCTCAGGATGAAAGGATTCTCTCCAACTTGGTGTAAATGGATTGATTCTTTTATAAAAGGGGGTCACATCAGAATCAAAGTCAATGATCAAGTGGGGCCTAATTTCCAAACAAAGAAGGGCGTAAGACAGGTTGACCCATTGTCTCCTATTTTGTTTAACATTGTAGCTAACATGCTTGCAGTTTTGATCAAAAGAGCTAAATAAAATGACCAGATAATAGGAGTCATACCACATCTTATTGTTGATGGATTATGAATTTTACAGTATGCGGATGACACAATACTCTTTATGGATCATAATTTAGATCAAGCTAAGAACATGAAGCTGCTCCTAAGCGCTTTTGAACAGCTATCTGGTCTCAAAATTTATTTTCATAAAAGTGAAATATTTTGTTTCGGTCAAACTAAAGATTATGAATTGCAATATGCACAGTTATTTGGGTGCCAACGAGGAGAATTCCCTTTCAAATACCTAGGAATACCTATGCATTACAGAAAGTTAAGTAATGGAGATTGGAAAATTATTGAGGAAAGAATTGAGAAAAAACTAAGTAGTTGGAAAGGAAAGCATCTATCAGTCGGAGGGCGACTTGTCTTAATTAATTTGGTTCTAACTAGTCTGGCCATGTTCATGCTCTCGTTCTTTGAGGTGCCCACGGGAGTCCTTGAGAGATTCGAATATTATAGATCAAGATTTTTTTGGCAGAGTGATAGTGAGAGAAAGAAATACAGATTGACAAAATGGAGTATTATTTGTCAACCTAAAGATCAAGGAGGTCTGGACATAAAAAGCATTGAATTACAAAACCAATGTCTTCTAAATAAATGGTTGTTCAAGCTCATCAACGAAGAGGGCATGTGGCAACAATTACTTAAAAATAAATATTTAAAGAAGCAAATGATTGGTAAAGTGGAAAAGAAACCAGGGGACTCTCACTTTTGGTCAGGCTTAATAAAAGTTAAGCCAAAATGCTTTAGATTTGGATCTTTCCAGCTTAGAGATGGAAAGAATATCAGATTGTGGGAAGATAAGTGGCTTGGTACCTTTACCTTCCAACAACAGTATCCATCGTTGTATAATATTGTGAGAAGAAAGAGTGACTCGGTAGCTAATGTTCTCAGCAAAGTACCACTGAATGTATCTTTTAGAAGATCTTTAGACGACATTAACCGCACTTTGTGGGAGGACTTAATGATGCGAATAGTACACATTCAACTAAATGATGAAGCAGATGTATTTCTCTGGAACCTAAATCAAAGTGGCATCTTCTCAGTGCACTCGATGTATCTTGCTTGTATTAACAATGAGATTAGAGAGAGAAATAAAGTATTGTGGAAATTAAAAATGCCTTTGAAAGATAAAAATATTTATGTGGTATCTATATAAAGAGGTGGTATTAACAAAGGATAATCTTGTAGAAAGGAATTGGAATGGGAGTAAATTATGTAGTTTCTGTCCAAAGGATGAAACAATCCATCATCTCTTTTTTGATTGTAGAAATGCGAGATTCCTCTGGGGTATTGTTCAGATTTGTTTTGGTGTGTTTTCACCTCAAAACATAGAACACATGTTTGGATCATGGCTAAATGGTATAGGTCCTAAACTAAAATGACAACTACTTGTAGAAGCATCGGCTTTATGTTGGGCTATATGGCTAAGTAGAAATGATGTTGTTTTTGATAAATTCCCCAATGAAATCGTATATGCAGGTACTCTATAGAGGAACACACTGGTTCCACTTCTAGAGTAACTTGGAGAAGACTGAGGAAGACAAGATGATAATAATAAAAGCATGTCATCGCCTGGAGACGACAGTGATGCAGATTTTCAGCTACCATGGGTGGAGAAGTAGCAATAGAATTTGTAATTAATTTCTTGTCACCAGGACTTTTAGATGGTCTTTTTATTTTATTATCAACATTCTATTGCAGACGACAGTGTTGTAATAAGTGGCTGTAGCTTCGCTTGAAGCAAAAGACGGTACTATTGCCATTATCTAAAAAAAAGGAACACTTATCGGGTTTTGTTGAGTTGAAAGTTTATCTCCCTTTGCTACTTGCGGCATGTGTGGTCAGACTAGATTACTTATTTTGCTTGTATCCAAATCTCAACTTTGTGGATTTGAACCTTCATGTTGTATTACAACTGAGTTGCTTGTTCGACTTGTTCTTCAATTGTTTGTACAAATTACCCTAGTGGTTAACCTTGTTGATCGGGTTCTATAAGATCGTGAACAACTGATGGTGTCGGTGTATCAATCACTGACCTACAGCATCTTAAACGGTTATAGTCGGGTGGTAAATGCTTTTCCAATACAAATTAATAGTAGTAGCTAAAAACCCACAACAAAGGGCGAATGGGTGAAGGTAGGCCGCATACAAAATGTAGATCAATTATGCGCAGACACTATCGAAAACCGGCTCTTTACCGAGTATTATGTACTTTGCCGAGTGCAATCCTTGGAGCACTAGATAAACTTGGTCATTATCGAGTATTTTTTTATGCACTCGGCAAAGACCATCTTTACCGAGTGTTTTTTTCGGCACTCAACAAAGACCATCTTTACCGAGTATCTTTTTTTGGCACTCGGCAATGACTACCTTTATGGACTGTCTTCTCCTCAAGTACTCTTGCAGTACTCTCTTATTATTTGTTATCTTATCTAGATGCATGAATAGCAGTATTTGTGGACTGGTAGACCGATGATCATTTTTCGCAATATCAAGAGAAAATGGGAAATGACCTGCACCAGAGAACATAATGACCAAAAGGGTGACGTTGCTATCCGATAAAGGTCTTTCTCGGCCTCATATTATATTTCTCTCACAACTCATCGTGTAAACTAGTTACAAGATTTGCTCTTCTTGGACGGCATCTAAGATTTTATCTCATATTTTCGGAAACGATCATTCTGAACGTGTAGGATGTTTTGGTTTAAAGTTGAAATAATTTGTTATTAATTAAAACTAAAACATTTAGTGCTATAGGTAAATAAAATTTTACATATTACTTTATCATGTCATATGAAAAAAATAAAATACATATCTGGAACATATTTATTTTAAAAAAGGAATAATTTTTATTTCAACAAAATATTTTTCAATCAAGTAGATTTCAGTTTTTTGGATAGATGAATCTATATCCAATGGCGGAAATTGACTGAGTCATTAGTAAAATATCAGTCATCTAAAAAAGAGACACCCATTATATTATGAGAGTTAACTTAAAGAGTATACTAAGTACTTAGATGTCACTGGATCGTACAATTAAAAAGCTTGGAACTTTGGCTTACATACAAGAAGAGTAATTCAATATAAGTCAACTAAAAATTTAAAAATTTTGATCGCTGACGATACCTAGATTTTGTAAAGCTGGGCCTACATTTTGGAGCGGTAATCCTTTCATCCCAACAAATATTTAACACCACATCATTCATTTTATATTCATACAGTACGTAAGTTTCAATATGGAAAAGTAGAAGAAGCTGCGTTTAAAATCTTTTTTATGGTAAAAGCATAACAGCCGGTGGTTCTTGGGTCAGTGATAAAATATGCATTTATAGTAATTTAAGATCATCTTTTAATAATAGTTATCTTATAAAATATAGTCCCCCAAACCTCTTCTTAAGAGGACCGTAAAAATTTTAAGAAACAAATTGTATCCTCTCCGACAACAGTTATCTTTTCAAAGGACGTGGATGAGTATATAGTAGGACTCCTATTTTCCTATTTACAGGTAAATATGAGGTAGATTTTTAAAGGTAGAAATTGGTTTGAGAATGTTTTCTTAAATATATCTCCCATTATTTGATTTAAGAAGCTTTTTAAGATAGTTATTACTTATTAGAAATGGTCTAGTCCAATTCTTAAAGATACAATATTTTCTCATTAAATATTATTGTAGAATTAAAATGATATTGACTACTGTATGTAAGGCGACATTTTGCAGGCATATAGTTTGGTTCCATTTCTTAATTAGCATGAGCGAGGACCTTGGGGACAGCTGTTATTTTATATTGTTTGTCTATCCATCAAGTATCTGAGAACCTTGGACGTGTCCATGCATGACACAATACGTATGGGACATATTCGCTTTGCTTGCCAACGTTAGTTGACTCGTACATCTCGGCACAGACCGTATCACGCTACATTAACCAAAGTCGCCACCTGTACAACGAAACAAGGACATCTGGAACCGCCGCGCGTCCTCTGGTTTGTGGTTCCATTTCCACGCGTCCAACGCTCGCTGCTCTTCCGATCCCCCTCCCCGGGTGGGTGCACACTGCACACTGCACGCTGCGCTGCTCCTACCCCAGTTGGACACTGTCGTTGTCGCTCTCGTCTCTATCTCCTCCGATCCTCCGCACTTATCAACCAGAAGCTACCTACGACTTGCGTCTATAAAGAGCAGCACCCACAGCAGCCAACGACTTAACACGCAGCTCTCTCGATCTCATCCATCCGTCGTCACACGCCAAGAACAGCCCGTAGTATCGGAAGAAGAAAGCTATCTTCTTGCCCGATCGGCTCGTGAGCTTCTCGTCTCCTTTTTGATCACTTTGCTAACCACCGACCATCGTCTGTACTCTGCTCGCCCGAGACCGAGAGAGAGAGAGAGAGTCACGAGGAACCCACGGCCGTCGCTGCAATTTGCTGCTAGAGCCTTTCTCGCGGCATAAAAAGGGGGCCGTGAGCGAGCGAGATGGAGCAGCAGCAGCAGCAGCAGCGGAAGAGGAAGGGCGCCGTGGTGCAGGTGGTGGACGGGTCCCAGATCCGGGCGCTGGTCGAGGACAAGCACGCGTTCGCCAGGTTCGTCGACGACAGGTTCCGCAAGCTCGACGCCGACGGCGACGGCAGGCTGTCCGTCAAGGAGCTGCAGCCGGCGGTCGCGGACATCGGCACCGCCATCGGGCTGCCGGCAAGGGGATCGTCACAGCAGGCGGACCACATCTACGCCGAGGTACCACAAGTTTTACTTCTCTTCAACCTCTCATGATCGGCTTTTCAATTGTTAAGACCGTTGTGAGGTCGCAAATTTAACTAGCTAGGACTTGATTTTTTTTTTATTATATTGCACACTCTGTCGAAACTTCTAGCCAACTAGTATTAGTGGTAAAAGTACGTTATGCAACACGTATATGTGGTACTTGCAGGTTCTAAATGAGTTCACCCACGGCAAGCGAGACGCGGTGAGCAAGTCGGATTTCCAGCGCGTGCTATCCGACATACTCCTCGGAATGGCGGCTGGCCTGCAGCGGGATCCCATTGTGATCCTGAGGATCAACGGCGAGGATCTGCACGAGTTTCAGGAGAGCCCGAGGTACGAGACGGAAGCGCTCGCCCTGTTTTCGCAGGTGGAGTCTGGAAACGACGCCTCGTTGCGCCAGTGCTTGCTCGCTGCTCTTCAGCAGCTGACCGTCGACCACGGCATGCCGCCGGCTTCAGACTCGTGGGTAATTTTTTTTAAAAAGAAAATTCTGAATCTAGTAGTAGCCCCGAATTCTGAATAAAGTTCTGAAAAGCTCTTTGGGTACTGTGACAGGTCGTCGAAAACATTATAGAGCCTGCTCTGCAAGAGCTGGGCGCCGATCAGCTCGACCAGCCTGCATCCCAAGAGGTGTTCTTTCAAGAGTTCAAGAAGCTGCTGGGCTTCCTCATCCAGCGATTGCAACAGCACCCTGTTATCGTCGCGCACACTGAAAACACTTTCGACGGCAGTGGCATCAGGAAACTGCTGTCGAGCAAGTTCGAATTGGACCAGGTATATACACGCCTCAGAATCCCAGTGCGAGTTTCATCATGGCGACTCGTTTGCTTTATATGAATGACACTGATCGGCGGTGACGCTGAAATTTTTTGTTGTATTGTAGCTGTTGGACTCTGTCTGGAGAGACGTGCCCAAGGAACACAAGGACAAGACGTCCAAAAAGTACATTCAGGTTGCGCTCGATAGGATGGCGGACTCGGCAGGTTTGCCGCCATATGGAGCTGTTGATCAGGTAAAAAAAAAAGTATTCTTCTTCTCTTTACAGAATTAATAGTAAATCCATAGACATCTCATCAATTGATTTCGACGATCTTTGACGAACATAACGCTGTGTATATGTGCAGGTGGATGAGGTTGTGAACGAAGCATTCAAGATGGCGAAAGCGGACGACGGGAAGCCGGTGGACGAAGCAGAGTTCAAGAAGCTGCTCACGGAGATCCTTGGGGCGATCATGCTGCAGCTGGACGGCAACCCCATCTCTGTCTCCACTAACACCGTCGTCCATGAGCCCATGTCCGGTTCCTCGTCCCTGCTCCCGGCGACGCCCGTGTCTCCAATGGTGTCGTCGCCAAGTGAATAGAGAGATATTCTTGTTGCATATAACTATTAATCCGGTGGAAAATGAACAAGTTTCCATCGACCAGTGACTCTTCGTGCTGGTTTTGGTTTCTAGAAGCTCACACGGGGCAATAACCATCCTATCTTGCTTGTGAACGGCGAAGATGCATACATGTTGCTTGTACCTGATCTGTATCCTGAACTCTAAAAGGAAACTGATATGTTTCCTTGTGGAAATAAAAGGCTTCTGAAGTCACGTGGAGCTCTGATTTTGTTTCGGTTTTGTGAAACAGTTTTAGAAAAAGTACTTCTATACCTCTACCTCTTTCTCAAGAACTAATTCTCCAATTTGTACTAGGTAGGAGCTAAAAGAACTAAAAGTATAGTTTCTTATGAATTTTCTATTCACCTCTATAAACACTTCTTCAATTTGTACTAGTTAGGAGCTGAAAACACTAAAAGTATAGTTTATTATGATTTTTCTATTGACCTCCATATTAGAAATTGTAAGAGATTGTTTTGCCAAACATTTTTATACTAGTAGCTTTTTAGAGAAGATTCATTTAGAAAACTTGTTTTTTAATAAAGCTATTTGCTAAAAATCTACACCAAACATGTCCTAAATTGTGAAAGTGTTTTTTTCAGATTCTACCTATATATTGTAGTTTGTTGTAAGGATTGAGACATAGAGAAAGGGGTTGAATCAGTGTGACCAAATACAAGGTTTTTCACAATTTCCGTCGATCAAGTCAAAGAGGTATAATCCTATCATACTAATAAATTAAAATAAGACAAAAGAATAAACTTCATCAGAAGCTCAACATAGACTCCTAACCAGTCTAGGCCCTGCCATAAGACCAAAAGTAACAAGCTGAGATGCCCCCTACGACCTAGTAGTCTAGAGGTGGATGAACGCTTTTGTTACTCTTCCACCAACACTTAAAAGATCTTGGTAGTGCTTCTCTCCTTGATTTCTTAGAGCTCCTTGGGTTTCTCAAGTATCTGTGCGGACAGTCACCATCCTATCCACCGTCCTGGAAAATGACATATCGTCATCCTGGACTGTTTCTCTCGAACACCTCTGTGATAGGTCTTAAGGCGCCGTCCTGGACAGTGACTCCATCACAACGGTGAGAATTCAAACATGTCAAAATCCTAGATTGGACGACGACAGTTTCTTCTCGAGGTCCTCTGTCTTGTGATAGAACTGGAGTGCCCGATCTTTCGGTGAGTGAAGATAACTTGATTTGGTGGAAGTAGACCCTCACGATCCGACTACGACGAGCAAGCCCGAGGCGCCAATGCAATCGCTGAACCAACTCCCGATGGTTACCAACCTTGCTGGTGCAAGATCAGCCTGATCACGAAGATCGTTTCCTGCGCGCAATCGAAGAACGAGCAAGAAAGAGATTCAAGCAATCTGATGTATTACTTGAAGGTGGAGTTCTGAATACACGTGGCAGCGCTGTAATGCGTGCGACGGCTGTAGCTAAAGCTAACAATTAAACAAAACTTGAGTCTAAACAGCGGCGGCTGTGTGGAATATAAAGTAGGGATGTCCTAGGGTTGAAGGCGGCCAGGGGTTGGACGCCCACAACTTGGGCTTAAGGCCCAACATGTTACATGGCCAAATTGGCCCAAACAGGTGACGCAGCACCTTGCTGTGATCACACAGAATGATCCACGGACCTTCTGGAGCTGGGACTAGAACCAAAATGATGGCGTCGTCGTCCCCTTTCCAACGAGTCCAAGATCTCCCCGTTTCGACGTCGTATGAGGGAGTTATGATCGAAACATCGACGACGTGTCTGCTGAATCCGAGGGCGACGTGGCAGTTGAGTTGGAGATGAATTGCAACTTGGAGAAGGCCATGGCGTCGGTGTGTTCGTTCCTTAGCAGCATGACGAAGTTCAGCTCTCGTGCACGGGCTCGAGTGATTGGCCCTTGATATGGAGGCGCCACTGGAGTTGCGTCCGACTCGGTCACAGCTTGAGGGAGCGCAGGCGTAGGTGCTGCTGTTTGAGAGTCGATGTCCTCATCATCCTCCCCTTCTTGAGGGGAAGTCGTCCTCGACGGCGGTTCCTCATCCTCGCCCGCATACGGTTTCAAATCTGCAACATTAAAACTAGTGGAAACACCAAACTCCGCAGGTAGGTCAAGAACATAAGCATTATCATTGATTTTAGTTAACACTTTAAATGGACCAGCAGCACGAGGCATTAATTTAGAGCGGCGCAAAGCAGGAAACCTATCCTTACGCAAGTGTAACCAAACCATATCACCGGGTTCAAAAGTAACATGTTTGCGCCCTTTACTACCAGCAACCTGATATTTAGCATTAGCAGCAGCAATGTTTTGTTGTGTTTGCTCATGTAAATGCGTCATTTGATCAATATGTGCAACGGCATCTACATGTGGCTCATCCTCAGCATCAACGGAAAACAAATCAATGGGCGCCCGAGGTATGTAACCATAAACAACCTCAAAAGGACACATCTTAGTGGAAGCATGTGTAGCACGGTTATAAGCAAATTCAACATGAGATAAACAATCTTCCCAAAGCCTCAAATTTTTATCCAAAACAGCCCGGAGCATGGTAGACAAAGTGCGATTCACGACCTCAGTTTGCCCATCAGTTTGAGGATGACAAGTGGTGCTAAAAAGTAACTTAGTGCCTAATTTATTCCAAAGACAACGCCAAAAATGACTAAGAAACTTAGCATCACGATCAGAGACAATTGTTTTAGGAATTCCATGCAAGCGAACAATCTCTCTAAAGAACAAATCAGCAATCATGGATGCATCATCAGTTTTATGACAAGGAATAAAATGAGCCATTTTAGAAAATCTATCAACAACGACAAATATGCTGTCCCTCCCCTTCTTAGTGCGAGGCAATCCCAAAACAAAATCCATCGAAATATCATGCCAAGGAGCAGAAGGAACAGGGAGAGGCAGATACAATCCATGGTTACCTAAACGAGACTTAGCTTTCTGGCACGTAGTGCAACGTGCAACAAGACGCTCCACATCACGCCGCATCCGGGGCCAAAAGAAGTGTTCGTTCAGCACCTCTTGTGTCTTGAAAACACCGAAGTGACCCATGAGGCCGCCTCCATGAGCTTCCTACAGCAACAAAAAACGAACCGAACCAGCTGGAATGCACAGCTTGTTAGCACGAAACAGGAACCCATCCTGTATATGAAACTTGCCCCATGGTTTGCCATCCTTACAATGTGAAATAATATTATGAAAATCAGCATCATCCACATATTGATCTTTCAATGTTTGCAAACCAAAGATTTTAAAATCTAATTGGGACAGCATGGTATAGCGACGAGACAAAGCATCAGCAATGACATTTTCCTTCCCGTTCTTGTGTCTAATGATGTAGGGAAAGGACTCAATAAATTCTACCCATTTAGCATGTCTACGGTCCAGATTAGTTTGGGTACGAATGTGTTTCAAAGCCTCATAATCAGAATGAATAATAAATTCGCGAGGCCACAAGTAATGCTGCCATGTTTGCAAAGTGCGCACTAAAGCATATAACTCCTTATCATAAGTTGAATAGTTCAGGGCAGCACCGCTCAATTTCTCACTAAAGTAAGCAACGGGTTTACGGTCTTGAAGCAAAACAGCACCTAAACCTATGCCACTAGCATCACATTCTAATTCAAACACTTTATTGAAATCAGGCAATTGTAAAAGAGGAGCATGAGTTAACCTGTCCTTCAAAGTGTTGAATGCATCTTCCTGTGGTGCGCCCCAAGCAAAGGAAACTCCTTTCTTTGTGAGCTCATGCAATGGGGCAGCAATGGAGCTGAAATCACGCACGAACCTTCGGTAGAACCCGGCGAGGCCAAGGAAACTTCGAATCTGCGTGACCGTCGTTGGTGTAGGCCAGCCCTGAATGGCGTCCACCTTGCTGCTATCCACCTCAATTCCCTGTGAAGTAACAACATAGCCAAGAAAAGAGACGCGTTGCGTGCAAAAGGTGCATTTTTCCAAGTTATCGAACAAGCGAGCAGCACGCAAAGCATCAAAAACAGCACGCATATGTTCTAAATGTTCATCCATAGACTTGCTGTAAATAAGAATATCATCAAAGTAAACAACAACAAACAGTCCTATGAATGGCCTAAGAACTTTATTCATTAAGCGCATGAAAGTGCTGGGAGCATTAGACAAACCAAACGGCATAACCAACCATTCATATAAGCCGAATTTGGTTTTGAAAGCTGTTTTCCATTCATCTCTCAATTTCATCCTAATCTGATGGTACCCACTGCGCAGATCAACCTTAGAAAAGATAGTGGCACCACTAAGCTCATCAAGCATATCATCAAGGCGTGGTATAGGATATCGATAACGAATTAGCAACAACAGGGGGAATATCCAAGAATGGTGCCTCATCAAGGGAAACAAGCATGCGGGAGCAAACAAGTGCATAGCAAGGCAGATTATCATCAAGCAGCTCAGCAAAATCAGCACGTGTAGCAAGCAAAACAGGGGTATGCAACTTGATTTCAGATTTAGCAGGAGCAAGTGGAGGTGATGTGTGAGACTTTGCTGTCTTGGCCGCCCTAGCCATGTCATCTTTCAAAATTTGGTCCGGGGTCATGGGATGAATAATTATTTTCTTGCCCTTAAACATGAATGAATAATGATTCAAACGGCCATGATGCACACAATCAGTATCATATTGCCAAGGGCGACCAAGTAATAAGGAACATGCTTCCATAGTTACAACATCACAATCAACATAATCAGAATAAGCGCCCAAAGAAAAGGGGACACGTACCGAGCGTGTTACCTTTATTTTGCCGCCATCATTAAGCCACTGAATGTGATATGGATGTGGGTGATGTCGGGTGGGCAATGATAATTGCTCTACCAAGGCTGTACTGGCCAAATTGTTGCAGCTGCCACCGTCGATGATGATTCGAATGGCCTGTTCTTGCACAACGCCCTTGGTATGGAAGATGGTGTGTCGCTGATTTTGCTCGTGCTGGGAAACCTGTGTGCTGAGAACACGCTGCACAACAAGACTCTCATACCTATCGGCGTCGCTAGGAGCAACATGGACCTCCGTATTACCTGCATGGTCAGCGGCGAGCATAGCATGTGTAGTTTCCTCGAAATCACTAGCTGAAGAGTACTCACCATCGTCACGAATCAACAAGATACGCTTGTTCGGGCAGTCCCGAATCATGTGACCGTAGCCTTTGCAACGATGACACTGAATGTCCCGAGTGCGCCCGGTGGAAGGAGCAGCGCCCTTGGCCGGCGGTGCTGCGGGCTTGGCCGGCTGCTCGCGTGTAGGTGCGCTGGGAGCGGACGGCGCACGCTCGCGCGGTGTGGAAGACGAAGTAGAAGACGCCGGACGTGGAGCTGTAGTGGGCGCTTGGCTGCGTCCTGCAAAAGAGTTAGTGCGTGTCGACGAGTGCCGTCCCTGCACTTCACGTTCAACTTTGCAAGCAAATTGAAACAAAGTGGTCATATCATCATATTCCTTGTAATCAAGGATGTACTGAATTTCACGGTGCAAACCACCCCGAAAACGTGCCATAGCAGCATCATTCGTTTCGACTAACCCACAACGAATCATACCCTTTTGTAAAGCTTGGTAATATTCCTCAACAGTTTGGGAACCTTGTTGAAAACGTTGCATTTGGTTAAGTAGATCACGGGCATAATATGAGGGAACAAATCTGTGACGCATGACAGTTTTTAATGCAGTCCAAGTGTTTGGAATGTCATTGGGATACTTGTTCTTATATTCACGCCACCAAATTAAAGCAAAATCAGTAAATTCACTAATAGCAGCTTTAACTTGTTGATTAGCAGGAATGTCATGGCATGAAGATTTCTGTTCTACTTCAAGTTCCCAATCAAGATAAGCAGCAGGGTCATATTTGCCAGTAAATGTTGGAATTTGAAATTTAATCTTGGCAAATGAATCAGAAAGTGGAACACGTACCCTACGTGCACGGCCGCGGCGATCCCATCGTCCTGCTCCGTGTCACCATCATAGTCGCGCGCCTGCTGCAACTCCCTGAGCTGCGTGGACAAGGTCTCAAGGCGAGTCATGATCGTCTCGAGGCGTTGTGTGGGCAGCCGTCTGAGCTAGGTCGATCTGGTCAAAGTGATCAGTCGACGAAGTGATCGTGGAGTCCAGCCGTTCGTGCATCGTTTTGATGTCGCCGGCAAGACCCTCGACGTGCGCTTGCACGTCTTGGAGCGTGGCGTCCTGCTGTGTCGCTTTCCCCTTGTCGTCGTCCCCTGCCATGGTTAGCGAAAACAAGAAGAAAACAGCAAGGAGAAAATAGCCCTACTACTACAGGTATATGGTGGAAGGCAAAACGCAATCAAATGCTGCGATCAAGTTCTTACCCGTTCTTACCAAGCACACAGTGGCGATCCGCAACCAATGGGTAGTACCTGTGAAAGATTGGAGAAGCGATTGCCAGGCAGAACAAGACCTGCTCGTAGTAGAAATATGTGTAGTTCTGGGTAGGCTGCACTCAAGACAAGGGTTAGCACGATCAAACAATAATTGCAAAGTTGAATAATAGTGCTAAACACGTATGGACGCTGCTGGAAACAAGTGCGAGAACGAGCTAGGGTTGGGTGTACGGAAAGGTACGATGGAAAACAACCCGCGGCTGAGCGCCCAAAACTAAGTATATGAACAAGGAAAAGCAAATGAACAAGTCACCACATGCACGTTTTTCGGAGATGGCAGGGGTAAAGAGGTAATTAAAAGAGTAAGGTCGAATATATCATGGAGCCGATGCTGCAGAACACGGACAGACTCACGAGTCCAACGAGGACACACGGCGAACCAGGTCGGTTGGGATTTTCCCAGCAAAACCGATCACGAGCAACAAACGTCTCCTGTTCGGGGTTTTTTTTTTTTTTTTTGCACACTTGCGTGCTCTTTTTCTCTCTATTTCTTTTTTTTCTTTTTTTTTGATTGGACTGTCACGAAAACAAAACAGAGACAGAGACGAGTGGAATTTGGCGGCGTGACTGGCTGGGATTTGGGTTCTGGCGCGGCGCTGAGATAGCAGATCGCAACCGAGTAGGACTCGTGCGCGGCGTTGAGATAGCAGAGCGCAACCGAGTAGGACTCGTGCGCGGCGCTGAGATAGCAGATCGTAATCGAGCAGGACTCGTGCGCGGCGCGGGGGGAACAGATCTAGGCGCGTACGGCAAGAGAGCAGTGTTAGGGTTTGTGGCGGCTAGAACAGATGGATAAAAACACAAGTAATCCAGCAACAACGAAACGCGCAAGCACACAAATTCAACAATGCAAATTACTGATCGAAAGTGCAAGGCGCAAGGGGGTGCTGGGATAACAGATCTAACCTGAAAATTTTTTGTTTTTGGTTTTTTTTTGTGGACTATAGGATGAATAAAAAACACACGAAAAACTCACCGAGAAACACTGGAATCTGATACCACTTGATAGAACTGGAGTGCCCGATCTTTCGGTGAGTGAAGATAACTTGATTTGGTGGAAGTAGACCCTCACGATCCAACTACGACGAGCAAGCCCGAGGCGCCAATGCAATCGCTGAACCAACTCCCGATGGTTACCAACCTTGCTGGTGCAAGATCAGCCTGATCACGAAGATCGTTTCCTGCGCGCAATCGAAGAACGAGCAAGAAAGAGATGCAAGCAATCTGATGTATTACTTGAAGGTGGAGTTCTGAATACACGTGGCAGCGCTGTAATGCGTGCGACGGCTGTAGCTAAAGCTAACAATTAAACAAAACTCGAGTCTAAACAGCGGCGGCTGTGTGGAATATAAAGTAGGGACGTCCTAGGGTTGAAGTCGGCCAGGGGTTGGACGCCCACAACTTGGGCTTAAGGCCCAACATGTTACATGGCCAAATTGGCCCAAACAGGTAACGCAGCACCTTGCTGTGATCACACAGAATGATCCACGGACCTTCTGGAGCTGGGACTAGAACCAAAACGATGGCGTCGTCGTCCCCTTTCCAACGAGTCCAAGATCTCCCCGTTTCGACGTCGTATGAGGGAGTTATGATCAAAACATCGACGACGTGTCTGCTGAATCCGAGGGCGACGTGGCAGTTGAGTTGGAGATGAATTGCAACTTGGAGAAAGCCATGGCGTCGGTGTGTTCGTTCCTTCGCAGCATGACGAAGTTCAGCTCTCGTGCACGGGCTCGAGTGATTGGCCCTTGATATGGAGGCGCCATTGGAGTTGCGTCCGACTCGGTCACAGCTTGAGGGAGCGCAGGCGCAGGTGCTGCTGTTTGAGAGTCGATGTCCTCATCATCTTGACCAAATTTTAGTTCTTCAGTGTCGTAGGGTTGTCCTTATTTTAGGACCGACTTGCTAATCCAGGATCATTTAAGTGTCACTTGTCGAAGCAAAGAACCAAATAGTACAAGAATTAACAAGAACATGCAGACACTACATTACAAAGTGATTTAAAGTTATTACATAGTTCTTGGTTCAATTTAGAGTGTGGAAGCGAAATTTTAATACCGAGGACGAAAGTGGAAGCTAACATATACAACTCGACGATACATATCTACAATAAGCACATCAACCATAATGTGCTCATTCTTCATGAGTTGGTGAAGCGAGAATCCACTCAAAGGAACACTCCCTACGAGCTTCATACTCCCTACAAATGTTAGCACAACCACCAAGAGAATTATCATGAGAAATACCTGCAAAAACAAATAAGCCACAAACCTGAGCAAGTAATACTCGGCAAGACTGATCCGTCAACGTGGTCTTCTAAGACCGACTCCTAGCATGCAAGATCATTTGTAGGGCTGAGATTTAACTGGCTAAAACAGCACTAAGAGTTGATCAGATTTTAGCCGAATTAAAAGAGTTTACTAATAAGAGTAAAAGTGTGTCATAAGAGGTAATCAAGCATAGTTGTAATACAAATAATTTAGATCATCAAAACAGAAAGTATATCATCATATATTTCATTTCTCATTATGATATGATAGCACCAAGCAAGCGGTACTCATAACCGTGAGGGATGGTGACTATAATCGATGTACATACTACAGGCTTCCTGGATCCCATATATCAGTATGTATTCGGTACACAACTCAAACTTGCTCAGCGGTACCAGCAACACAGACCGGGCTATAAAATTAGTGCACAAAGCAGGAACAAGTCATTCATCTATCAATCATCTCCGTCTAGTCTCAATTTTTAATCATGTGAAGTTTACCCGAGTACCCGACATTTTAGAGCTTAAATGAGTAGTCTCCATACTACTCATAAATTATCGATGTTCTATAATTAAGCATAACAACTATCAACTGGTTGTACCAAACTAAATTAAACCCATAGGGAAAATCCAACTAGATCATGCATCTAGGTTTCATAACAATTCCTCAAACTTAACGCATAAAACATAACCTACAAACATAGTAATAAAATTAGAACTTTAAAAACATAGGTGTCCACCGGGGCTTACCTTGGTTCGGCGGAGTGTTAGCACAATCACAAACACAGTTAGCAGAACGGTCCTCCTCAACTCTGGGATTCTTCGCCGAAAGATCTTGATCATTTTCTATATATGAAGAATGCAACAATAAATGATGATCGATATAAGTTAAAAAAATCAAAGGTTATTCTTAGGTGATCATGATTGGAGTAAAAATAATGCTCTGGACATGTAAATAATGTTACTTATTAATTACATTAGTCTGAAATATTTTCTTCATTAAGTTAACAAGTGATTCAGCTATTAATTATGGATGGTTGTATGTAAACATGATATCATTATCTTGATCAAGACTTACTACAGGTGAAATTTCATGCATGAGGTACATGAGCTGAGGAGTATCAGTATCAAAATTGATGATTTTATCGTGCATGGTTTAAGAGAAATTAATTGAGTAAATTTATACCAGTTTTAAACATAATTAAGTAAAACACAGGGTTAAACAGGTCAAAATATCATGGAACTTTTTATGGTGACAAGTTATGATAACAGGAGTGTTCTGACAAAAAACCGAGATTAAAGGAAGTGGATCAGCCAAAGAAATTTATCACATTATTACTTGTAATAGTTGATGTGCCCGAAACTATTTGTTAAAATAAATGGTTTAGTTATACAAAGGATAGAACTGATCAAAATGAAATCAATAAATTTTAGATTGCATTTTTCTGACCCTTACATGATTTTATACGGATTTTACAAGTTCTGAGTATTTCCTGAAAAAAGAGTAAATGAGAAAGAAAGGGAGACCACTCAGAACGGAGCCATACCACTGGTTACACAGATGACACACGGGATTCGGTGCCACACGAGATCCACGCACAGAACCAGAGCAACGACCATGACGATCCTGTTCGCCGGAAATCGACGCCGAAGTTGGAAAAAACTCGGCGATACTCGAGGCGAACAACACAAATGGATGGGCCTCAATGTGGGGAACTCGCTTGGCAGGTTCTTATCCAGAGGAACTCACCAGAATATGCTCGCCGGCGAGTGACAGAACAAAGAAAATCCGGCTGTGCCTTGAACTCGCTGCAGTGAAGGAAACGTCGAACGGCAACACCCTAAAGCTCCACAGAATAATGGAGAATGAGGACACCGAGGTTAATGTCGATGGGGATGGCTGCACGGCCGTCGCGTCGACGAGATGCGGAGGCGCCCGAAATGGCGACAGTTACGCATTCGATTCGTCTTCAACGACCTCAGAAACCAAAGGGAAAAGGTTAGAGAGGTTCGACCTTGCGTGGGGAAGCCTCACGTACTCGAATCGCAGGGTGGAACTCACAGCAAGGAGCAGACTGCAGCAATGGGGAGCTGAACGGACTCCGGCCATGGAGCTGAAATGGAGAGAGTGCGAATGAAAGAGGGAGAAAACGAAGAGGCCCAGGCGCTCGACTTGACATCAAAGCCAGCTGGAATCCGAGGCACGCAGAGGGCGCGTGTTGGTGTGCATGCCTGTCCAGGCGATGGGGAGAGAAAGAAGAGAGAAGGGGGATGACTGACGAGTGGGTCCCATGATTTGCAAAAATATTCTAATTCTCTCCCTTCATTAAATCAAACGAAATTGCTCCAGACCTCGGAAAAATATGAAAACGTTTGTGCTGACAGATCAAATCCCTGTCTACAACTTTGCTTTTAGGATGAAGTTCAAAATGGAGCAGGATTTTGAACTAAAAATCCAATGATTAAATCTATTATAAGTTTGGTTTGAATTATTTAAATTAGGTAGCCACTGATTTCAGAATTGAAACTTGGTGAATTTTTTTTTTGAGATCCTATTCAAGATAATTATTTTCCCCTCAGTTTTTGTCATTAACTTTATGGAAGTTTATTTAGTTAGGTCAAATTTGCTTGAATTAAGTTCAAAATATCAATATATGAATTATTTTGAAAACTTGTGTTCTGAAATTCAGTTGTTTTAGCATTGCTACAGTAGAGGATTAGGAAGAGACGCTTGGGGTGTCACAGCCCTCCCCCTTAAGGAAATCTCGCCCCGAAATTAAGAAAGAGTAAATTAGAATTAAGCTCATTTGGTGAAAACATCTCAATGAGAATTGTGTAACCTGATAGGTTAATTGAGCTAGTAAAACACTTTAGATAATTGTATGATGATATGTGTGGAATGGTGCTTGAAAGGCAAAGAGATGCAGCAAAGATTACTTCCTTGCTTTGTAGAACTTTCAAAATGCAAAAACGAGAGCTAGGATGTGGTAGTTACCTCGAGTACTTCGTCAAGAACTTGGGAAATTTAGAGTGCAAGAAGTCTTCACTCTCCCAAGTGGCCTCTTCTTCAGAGTGATTACTCCGTTGAACTTTATAGAAATTGATGGTTTTGCGTTGGGTTACCCGGTTATTTCGATCCAGAATTTTAATAGGGAACTCTAGATATGTGAGATCTTCATGCACTTGTAGCTCATCAGTAGTCACCACATCATGAGGTGGTTTTAGGCACTTTCGGAGCTGAGATATATGAAATATGTTATGAATTCCTGACAAAGGTGTTGGCCACTCCAATCGGTATGCTACTGGACCACATTGCTGAATTATTAGAACTGGACCCATAAATCTTGGTGCAAGCTTTCCCTTAACCCCAAAGCGTTGCACACCTAGAGTAGCGGATACACGAAGATAGACATGATTACCCTTTTTGAAAACCAAGGGTCGACTTTTTTTATTGACACAATTATTTTGACGGGATTTCGCAGCCCGTAAATTAGATTGAATGCCTCGCACTCTCTCTTCAGCTTGAGCTACTAAATCTGGCCCAAAATTCACCCTTTCTCTAGATTCGAACCAGTTCAGAGGTGTGAGATAGGGATGCCCATATAAAGCCTCAAATGGAGACATTTTTATACTCTCTTAGCTATTGTTGTATGAAAATTATGCCAAGGGTAGATATTCATTCCGACATTTTCCATGAGTCAAAACACATGCTCGAAGCATATCTTCAAGTATTTGATTAACTCTTTCAGTTTGCCCATCAGTTTGAGGATGATAGGCAGCATTGTGAATTAATTTAGTGCCTAATGACTCATGAAGTTGCTCCCATAAATGATTCACAAATTGAGCACCGCGTTCTGAAAATGATAGTCTTGGGTACACCATGTAGGCATAATATTCGAGCTATATATGTAGAGCTCTACATATTTTTGAGCCATGAGGAATGACCCGAACACTGGTTCACTTGGGTCACAACATGTGGCTATTTCATTAGATTGAGCCATGTGAAGACTGCAATGGGATTTTTGACTTAAACCATCGGTAAGAACATTGGCCTTCCTGGGATGATAATGAATTTCCAACTCGTAGTCTTTGATCAACTCAAGCCATCTTCTTTGCCTCATATTCAAATCACCTTCAGTGAAAATATATTTCAAACTTTTGTGATCGGTGTATAAGTGTACAAGATTCCCAAGAAGGTAATACCGCCAAATTTTTAGAGTAAGAACCACAGAAGCAAGCTCCAAGTCATGGGTAGGATAGTTTTGCTCATGGCACCGGAGTTGTCTTGATGCATAAGCAGTGACACGACCATTTTGCATTAAAACACAACATAGACCGGTGCCAAAAGCATCGCAATAAACATCACATGGATTGGTGATGTCGGATTGAGCTAAAACAGGAGTAGTGGTTAGATGCTTCTTGAGAGTACGAAAAGCCGCATCACAAGCATTGCTCCACTGGAATTTATTGCTCTTTTTCAGGAGCTCAGTCATTGGCTTAGCAATTTTTTAGAAGCTTGAAAATAATCGACGATAATATCCAGCAAGTACAAGGAAGCTAGGGACTTCAAAAACAGATTTAGAAGGCTGCCAATTCAGCACATCTTGCACTTTGCATTTATCAACCGCTATACCTTCGACTGAAACCACATGGCCTAAGAAAGGAACTTCTTTTAACCAAAACTCACACTTGTTGTAATTTGGCATATAATTAATGATCACTGAGCCTTTGAAGCACAATTCAAAGATGTTCGGCATGTTCTTCAATGGTCATGGAATATATAAGAATATCACCAACGACGACCACAATGAATGTGTCCAGCTCGGGCATGAAAACGGAGTTCATTAGAAAAGACATGACAAGGTATTGATAAAGACCATACCTTGTAGAGAAGGCGGTCTTTGGAATATCTTCGGGCCGAATTTTTATTTGATGATAGCCAGAGCGAATAGAAATTTTTAAAAAGACCTTGGCGCCAGTCAGTTGATCAAAAAAAAAAAATCAATACTAGGAAATGAATATTTATTTTTTATGGTGACCTCATTAAGCGGTCGATAATTAACACATAGCCTCAGAGCTTTATCTTTCTTCTTCACAAGAATGGCAGGACAGCCCCGAGAAGATGAACTAGGTCAGATAATACCCTTGTCCAAAAGCTCTTCTAATTGCACTGAGCTCTGCCAATTCATTTGGTGCTATTTTATATGGTCTAGGAAAGATAGGTGCGGTATCGGGCTGGAGTTCGATATTGAACTCCACATCACGATCAGGAGGTAAACCATGTAGATCTTCTGGAAAGACATCGAAAAAATCACGCATCACAGGAATATCATTTAAGCTGTTGGCAGAAGCTTGCTAAAGAAGACATGATTTTTCAGTTGGATACGACACTTTAAATGACCGAGTTCAAATGAACCTCTCGAGGAGATATGTGCAATACAGCATTATGATATTTCATCCATTCCATGCCCAAGATAATATCAATGCTTTGACAATCAAGAACAATAAATTGAGGCCGAAATAATTTTTCACCCAAATTAAGAGGTGTATCATGACTTCTAAAGCCGTGGATATTTTTCCGGCCGGAGATGAAATGAGATAGGCCACTTTCATAATAATAGTAGCTAGTTTATACTTCCGCGCACATGTCATGCTTATAAAATTATGAGTTGCGCCTGAATCAAAAAGAACCAAAATGGGGTCATTACGAATATGAAACATACTAGCAAGAACTTATACACCCTCCTGAATTTCGTTGGCCGTAGTATAGTTGACACATCCGGTTTTGGATGCATTTCCAGCATGAGAGGGACGTGTGTTGCTGCTGTTTTGGTTTCCTTGCTGCCGCTTCGGTTGACGACAATCCTTAATGAAGTGCCCCGTGTGACCACATTATAGCAGAAGCGAACACCCAACCCTGCACCTTCAGCATTTGGTTGCTGCGAGGGTCTAGAAGCTCGTTGGGGCTGCTAAGAAGAGGCATAGCGCTGTTGTTGCTGCTGTTGTCGTGGTGGTCGCTGAGGATATCCCGAAGATGGCATAGCCATCTTGTACCTTTGGATTGTGGGAGAGGTGATGGCCAAGCGGTACTTCGGAGGTTGGCTGGTGCCTGAAGAACCCTCAATAGCGCGCTTCTTCTTCTTATCTTCTTGGTGAGCACAAGTGGCATCTTCTTGAATGATAGCAGCATTCACTAACTCATTGAAAGTGCCCACGGTATGAAAAGCAAGACAATCACAAAGCTTAGTATTGTGCCCCTTCATGAAGCAATCCCTCTTCTTAGCATCAATACGAACATGATACGAGGCATACTGAGTGAGATAATTGAACTTCCTGGAATATTCATGCACACTCATGTTGCCTTGTTGCAAGTCAAGAAATTCTCGAAGCTTGGCGTTGCATGACGCCCTGGGGAATATGATGAGCCCGAAAAGTAGTGTGAAACTCCGACCATTCAATCTCATGACCAGCTGGTGGGTGGGCGTGTAATTCGCCCACCAAGCTCTAGCTGTACCCCTAAGTTGTTGAGCCGCAAAGAGTGTTTTCTGAACCTCGGTGCAGCGAAGAAGACCAAATTTTGATTCAATTGTGCGCAGCCAATGGTCAGCTTCAAGAGGGTCTGCTGCCTGAGAGAAAAGTGGTGTATGTGTAGCTGAGAAATCCCCTTAAGAGCATTCCTGAGGTGGTGCATGTGCTGGCTGACCACCTACTTGATGACGGAGATCGATTAATACCTTCAAAAACCGATTCTGAGTAACCATGAACTACTCCGCTGAAACCGGCTCCGGAGGTAGCAGAGGTGGAGGTGATTCTGCCATGCTGCCAAAAAAAATCACTCACACCTTTAGTTGAACATTATTTGTAAATAAACAATGGTCAAAAAAAATATGGTATAATACGAGTAAATTTCAGGCTGAGCCGTGACTTTAAAGCACATAAAACCAAGTCAAACTCATCCCAAATATTGCTAAAGGTCATGCTAAAACACACATTATGATCCCCTCAGTTCATAACAAAAAATGATTGTGACACCTTGCCTTAACCCTAGCTAATCAATTTAATAAACAAGTCCTTGGTGTAAAATAAATAATTAGAGAATTTCACCTATTTGCTGGAAATAGAGAATATTAAATAAACGACATCTGATTCGCCAAATTAAGTTGAATTATGAAAACTTCATGCTATTTTAGACTTGTAAATCTATTAGTTGAAATTAAGTTGAAGAAGAACACGAAAACCTAATTTACCGAAGGGATGTAGGAATAATGAGACTAGGAATGTACAAGAGAAATTAAATTTCAAATAACAATTCAAATTTCAATTTTTAAATCTCTTCATCCTTCTAGCCATTTCATCTTTTAGCGAAGTTGCTAAAGCAATTGCAATTCTAATTTAATCACCTTGCTTTGAGTAACTAATTTCCAAATTCACCGAATTAGTTTTTTCCTTCCTCCCTTTCCTTTTCCCTCCCTGCTCTTTGCTGGCGCCGGCCAGACACTGCTCCCTGTCGTGCCGTCCTTCCTACCGGAGTGCAGAGCCGCCCATTCACTGAGTCGAGTGACAGGACAGAGCAGCGTTGCGCGACGTGCGCTTTGAATGAATTCCGCGCGCGCCGCTGCTGCCCCGTCCGGCCGCCTGCTCCTGGTACGGCGTCGTCCGGCCACCATCATCACCGGGAGCACGCGCACGCCAAGTCCACCCCCGTGCGCCTCCCGCCCCCCCTATTTCTCCCCTCGCGGCTCCTCTCCTTTTCTTCCCCTCTGTCATCCCTTCGTCTTCCTCCCGACGCAGCGACGAGCCGCCATTGCCGCACCATTGAATTCCTCGTCGTAGGTGAGTAATTCTCCGATTACTTCTGCCGGTGAAGTCCTCCCGGAGATCCTCCTCCATTTCTTTTGACCATGTCACGAATTGTGGGGCAGCGACGATGGAATCGCCGCGCCATTGCCGGAATTCTCTGTGCCGCCACCTCGCCGACGCCGACCTACCTCCGGCCACTCCCCGAGCCCTCGCCTTGCCAGGAAGCTCCTCCGGACCACGCTGTAGCTCACGGCGCCCGCCTTTTAATCCTTCCCCGACCGCCAGCCAACCGGAACACCGCCGCCGCCATCGCCTTCACCGGTCGACCGCCGCCGGCATAGCTCCAGTGAGCCCCGCCACCTCTCCTTGGTCAATTGAGTCCTCTGAGCCGTGCTGAGCGCGCTGGACATCACGGCGACCGCCGCCGGCGCCTCTCCGGTGAGAACCGCCGACGAGCGCCGTCGGGATGCTGCCCTAGCGCCGCTCCCCTGTTCCTTCTCCATTTAGTCAGATCCCAGAGAATACCCTGGAACTTGTAAAACTCGCCAAGAATAGAATGCTACTCCAATCTGCCTAGTAAACTACCCTTCTCTGAAGTGCGTTGTAGAAGTCATCAAAAAGATTGGACCCCTTGTTCTGATTTGGCTTTACTTCTGGAGTTCCAGAAATCTTCTGGTGTTGGAACTGTGCCAGACGTATGTCATGGCAGGCAGAATCCTCTGTTCTGCTTTTGCCTTACTTCTAGAGTTACAGTATTCTTCTGGATCCAGAACGGTGCCAGAAGTATGTCATGGCATGCAGAAACCCTTGTTTTGCTCTTGCCTTACTTTTGGAATATCAGAACAGCCGAACTGTGTCAGAAGTATGTCATGGCATGCAGAACCCCTTGTTCTGCTCTTGCCTTACTTCTGGAATACCAGAACAGCCGAACTGTGCCAGAAGTATGTCATGGCTTGTAGAAACCTGTGTTCTGCTCTTGTCTTACTTCTGGAGTACCAGAACAGTCAGAACTATGCCAGAAGTATGTCGTGACAGACAGAACCTCATGTTCTGTTTTCGCCTTATTTCTGGGGTGCCAGAACAGCCGGAAATGTGCCAGAACTCTTCAGTAGCGGCTGGTAGAGTGGACGCGCAACGGTTTATTCCGCTCGCCAGAGGTGCACGGATGATAGCTACAAAATTAATAGTAGTAGAGATTCCAAGGTCTACTTATAGCTTCTGGCTTCATAAGATTTAACAACAGAAACTTTGATGAATTTTTATAAAATCTAGGAAATTCGTCTAGGCCTCCACCAAAGTTTAAAATCCATATTTCAGAGAGTACCACCAATTAAAAATGCTCTTGAGGTATAATTAAAAGTTTCATTTTTAACCCTAGGATTAATAGTCGTAGTTATTAAATAATTAATACTCGAAGGAAAGTGTCGACCTAACCCTAATTCCTAAACATTAAAACTATAGTTAACCTTTAATAAAGGCATTGTGACTCTTTTCATTTAACTTGTCACAATCTCACTGCATTTTCATCATATAGGAACCGACCCGGAATTTTCGACGGCGAACGAGAATCCAGAGGAGGCACCCGCAGGAGCTAACTTCTCGCTTGAGTGTACTGACTTTTCTGCAGATCAAGGCAAGCCCCAGTGCACACCTATGTTTTACAAATTTTCTGTTTACCACTATGTGTGTAGGGTTGCTTGTGCATTAAGTTTCGAGGAAAATTGCCGTGAAAACCTAGTTGCATGACTTGGTAGGTTTTCCTATAGGTTATTTTGGTAGAGCCATCGATAGAATGCTATGCTTAAAGGACAGGAACCCGGTAGGATACGAGTGGTATGGAGACTACTCGTGTTTAATCAAAGAAGGAAAAGTCGAGGAATATGTTTGATCTTAAATGTGATTAAAATTTGAGAATCTTATCGGGTGCGGTTGCATTGGTCAAGTTTGAGTTGTGTACCGAGTGCATACTGGTAAATGGGATCAGAAAACCGATGTAGCTCACCGTGCTTTGTTGGACAATTGGCCATCCCTTTTTCTGGGTGAACGGACCAGCAAGGTGGATGAATTCGATTTTGTTTTTCTTGGGCTCGTGCTAGTGGGAAAGGCTTGGGGCCGTACAGGGATGCAGGGCATCGCCTGGAGGACCATGTCCTTGGAGGGATGGATGTTGGGTCAACTCTGTCACGATGTTGCGAAAGATAGCCATGTACGACTCGTTCGAGTGTGCACGTGTCGTGTCATTCGGGTTTCTCCTGCAGGATGTAAATCAATTATAATTGCCGTTCCTCATGGTTAAGAGTAGCACTTGCTCCTTTCCACCGCAACGATATGTAAATGATGGATTTATGATGAAAAATGACTGTCGCAAACTCTGGATTGTTGTACTGAATTCTTGTTTGTTTAGAATAGTGGCACACCTAGTATGTTAATAACGAACTCTGTTAACTTGGTTAAAAATGGAATAGACTATTAGCGCTGTATTTCGCAGTGCCCGATCAACTTCCACCAATACTCCCTATATTCTAGGAGTCGGTCATTAGATGACCATGTTGACGGGTAAGTCTTGCTGAGTATTAGTTGCTCAGGCTTTGTGGATTAATGTTTTGTAGGTGATACTTCTAGCTTTGCTTCGTTTGGTTGTGGTGGTTGGGAAGGAGAAGCATCCTCGGAGTGGACCTTCGAGTGGGTTCATGCTTTTTCGACCTATGAAGATTAAGCACCCCCGGGCTGGCGTGCTTAATTGTATCGTCGAGTTGTAATTATTAGCTTCCGCTGACTCTCGCTTGTTTTCGAACTACGTTTCCGCACTGAAATGATCTGAACCAATGATGTAATATTAAGAATTTATGTACCCTTTAAATCATGTTTTGCGTGTCCTTGTTAATTATTGTACTGTATGGTCGCTTGCTCCGTCAAATGGCACCCCAAATGATCCTGGACGAGCAACCGTATGATTTTATCGGACGGGGTTGCGACAATGATACAACTTTTCGATCTAGCACGGTAGATTCCGATTCTAGTAGAAATTCCTGGTTCTGTCGGAACGCACAGTTCAGATACATTTCAATTCTGGGACTTATACAGGAACAATTTCAAAACCTTTTGAATACAAAAGTTTAGATAACTTTATAAGCTTTCCAGAATTTATTTATTTGCCCTCATTTCGACATCTGGAACAGGAGTTATGATTTTTTGAAGTTGAAGACCAAGTTGTTGAAATTCTGCATATGTGTAGTGTTGCTGTCAGCCCTGAGCTGGCCTTTTGCCCATCTTCCAGGTCTGATTCCACAAAGGCTTGATTAAAAAGTCAAAGAGCACTTCCTAAGCTCTTCAAAAAAGTATTAAAACGGGATTAAAGGATAACATTTGTAGAAGACATGATTTATGTAAGTTGGTAACTGAAATTTCAGTTTTAGAAGATACACAGTTCAAAGATAGGAATATCAATATTAAACATATCTCCATAAATCTTCCAGATCCTGCTGATTACAAGGGAGTTAATTGTTTATACATGTGTCTTGCACCAAGTTACATCTCAGTTAAGCCATAATTACAACAAAAATGTTGCAGCCCCAAAATAAAACCAAAGCTGCAAAAATTGAGATGTACTCCCAACGCTAGTCATTCGATGCTAAGAGTACTAGAGCTACGACCCTATGTCATGTCTATTTACATCATAAGAGAGTAGGACACCACTAGTCTGCAGGAAGTGCTGGTGGTGGCATGTTGCTGTCAACATCGGACATCAAGTCCTCATCTAAAGGAGAGGACAATGGAGGCTCATAATTCGACCCCGACTCACCTTGTATGACATCAGGTTTAGGTGGAGGGGGCTGCTGGTGTGCCACTTGGTACAATTGGATAGTCAACTGCTGGTGAAAATAGTTGTATTGGTACAATTGTGGTCAAGTCTTAGCACACTATAAAATAGGGTCAGAAGAAAAAGTAAAGGAACAAGTTATGATTCTTCTGTAACTAGCAAACTATGCTCAATGTAGTTTGGAACGTCTATTTGACTTGTGTCCAGACACATGTAAACAAACATGTTTCTAGTTTTTAGTTCAGTTCAGGGCCTGTGATTTTACATACATGAAGCTATTGTGAGTGCATTCTCTCTGAAAATGTGTCTTTGCAAGCAATCTTATGTCAGCTCCATACTTTTCTTTTTGGTGAAAAGTCAGCTCCAAACTTATATTAGTACTGTGAACCAAATGAAATTACTATATCATCCCTGGTAGTACTGAAGATGGATCCGTCTTGATCGAGTAGTATTCATCCGAGTGAGGAGTACTCCTCTGTCTTGTTTTGTTTTTCGTTCAGACACATGAAAATTACTAATTCATTATTGAACTAGGCGATCTCTGTCCTAACATAAACAAAACAAAAAATGGAGTATATATCAGACAGTTATCCATACTGATTATTCAAGGTCCACACTGCAGTGCAAAGGATCCTTCAAATGGAAATGTAATTGAATATAAAAAAAAGGGATAATTTGTTGCTCCATGTACCACACAGGATGTATGGGCTGGTCAAGGAAGAAAGGTATGAGCAGTGTACGGGAGAAGAGATATGATTCGCGCTCGAGGAGGAAAGGGATGAACAAAGATTGATTAAATCTTGATGAGTAAATACTAAATACTCATCCACTGGCCCTCCCAGTGCGCCTCCCCAACCTGCCATCTTCTACTCAGGAAGGACTGCTATTGTTGCAACCTAATGTCACAGCTCAAACCAAAATAATACTGTACGATATTACTTCATCATTCAGGGCATCTGCATGCTTGACTCGATCAAGATAGATGACCACGACTGTTGGAACTACACATCAGCGATTATGACGCGAAGCAGACGCCGAGCACCCGATTTCGGCGTCGCTGTCCTCGTATCGACTCCGGGAAGCCTGTCAATTACGCCCGGGGATGGGGCTGGGTGTGGCTTCGGACTGGTCAGGAACGGCCATGGGCAGTACGGAGTACAGAGCAGAAGGGGATCGTGGGGGAGAGAGGAGAAAGGATGACTGGAGCTCCCGGTGGAACGGTATGTTCGATACTTCGATTCCTCGTGCGGGCTCGGGCGGCTGGTCCGGCGCGGGGTGTGCCCGACCTGGCTACACATTACACAATAGGAAATTCTGTAGCTATCTATATTAGAAAGTGACTGTCAAATAATTTAAGAGAAATGTTGAAGGTTAGAATATTAAATTAATTAGAATCGATGGAGTAGTAATTAAGCTAAGAGAATTGAACAAAATAATGTCAGCTGAACCAAAAAAAACATTCCCAAAAGAAAATTTAAAAATGAAATTGAGAAGGTAAAAGGTGCAAGTGTGGTTCTATGTTTGCAGCTAATGCATGTGAAAATGAATGGTCCGATCTGATATCTCCAACATGATCTGACGGCCACAAATTATAGATTACATGTCTCAACATGGTTGGAGAGAATTAGTCCATATTGACTGTTAGTGGGTAGTGCATATTATATATATACACAAATAAATGGTCCGATCTGATATCTCCAACATGATCTGACGGCCATAAATTACAGATTACATGTCTCAACATGGTTGGAGAGAATTAGTCCATATTGATTGTTAGTGGGTAGTGCATATTATATATATACACAAATAAATTAAGATAATTTTGTTTGAATTTTATACTAAGAGCTATGAAAATCCAATAATTAAATTATTTCATTGAAAGCTCAATCCATCTTAAATAGTGACAAATGCTATTTTAGAGTGACAATTAATCAAAACATCATAGAATGCTATATTTATAACAATTGATTTAGTAGAGTAACAAAAATTAGTCGAACATCATAAACATTGGACACAAATTGTCACAAATTTTGTGTTTGTCGCACAACTAGAAGCGTCATAATTTTATATGGAAAAGTCCAATTTACCTCGTTCAACTTTTATCTCCCATTGATTTCTCCCTCACTTATTGTTGGGGGGCCAAGGCCCACCTACGGCCCCTTTTTGAAAGATGGCGCGAAGCCCACAAAGACCTGTGATAAGCCCACAAAGGTTCGTGATCAAGAGATCCTTTCGGGTCCGGAGGCCCTGTCACATCCCAAAAAGTTCAACCTTTTGTCATCCTTGAATTTGAGCTCACAAGATTTGAATTTGATCTCGTCTTTTTCCGTTTTGGCTTTTGGGTCAGGGTTTTGAATTTCGTCGTTTTCGGAAACCCTAATTGACTTTCTCGGGCTCTTTTGTTTTCTTCATAAAATTACCCCAATGTTTTTACATAACAATCAACTACACATTAAAATAGAATTTTGGAAATTTTATCAAAATTTTTGGTAAAGCTTTAAACCCTTTTAAAATTCTGACAAATTTGAACCAAGTTGAAAATTTATAAACTTTTAGGAGCAGAATCAGGGAAACTTTATTTAATAGAAGTTGTTCCAAATAATTAACTTAGCCCACACAAAAAGTTTCAAAAATTTTTGAACTCGGGAGCTAGAGTTTTCAATTGACTCAAGTGAAGGGAATTGGAATAAATGAGAAAATTGGAAATCGAAAATGGCTGTACCATGAACAGTGGCGCGCTGCCACTGCTCACGGCCAGGCGGCCGACCGTCGGCCGGCTTTCCCCCCCCCCCCCCACGTCACCATTACTCCTCGACGCTTTGACTCATGGCACGAGTTTACTTCCCCCTTCCTCTCTCCTCCCTCCCTCTCTTCTCTCTGCGCCCGACCAGTCCCCCTGTTGCCGCGCGACATAGTCGTGGCAGGAGTCGCCTCCCACGTCCTCCTGCCGGCTGCCGCCCCCTGTGCCATCAATTCACGGTGCTCCTTCTCCCTCTCCCTTCCTCACCCCTCCTTGAGCATAAAGCCGAGCCCCCACCTTCCTTCTTCTCCTTCCCTGCCTTTCCCCCGCGCGCCACCCGTATTGCCCTGTTTTTCAGCCGCCTCCACGGTGCCAGCGAGTTTCGGCCCTTCCTCAGCCCCACCACCGTGCCAAGAGAGCTCACCTCAACCCCCTGAAACTCTCCAACCATCCAGCCCCGCCCGGCCGTGCACTAATTCCTCCGGAACGCCGCCGCCCCTGTTTTCGGCCGAACATCTCACCGGCGGCCACTCTTCTCCAAAATTCGTCGTCGTGGTACCATGATTCTCCAATTCCTTTCACAGGCTACTTGCTCTATTACTTGCGCACCCAATTGACAAGATTAAGGCCGCAGTTCATCGCCGTTGATGAAGAACGCCTCGCGCCACCACCTCGGCCACCATTGACGCCGCCTCGAGCTCACCGTCGCCAGCCCTATTCCCCTCTTCCCCGTGGGCTGCACCCTCGACAAATCAGTGCTTTGAGTCACGGAGATGCTCCACGACACTTTAATCCCCGCCCTAACCCTCTTCTCCGGCGAGAAATCTCACCGGAGCAGCCGCCCCTGCTGTTTTCCCCTGTTTCTGCACTGTTCCATTGACTTTTCCATTTTCCTTTAATTAGCCAAAAGTTGTTAAGTGTGTAGAAAACAGTGGAAAAATCTAAAAATTCCAAACCTAATTTCGTTCGAATCCTTGAATAATGAACTAATTTTCTGTTAAAGCACCTTTTCAAAAATGTTCCTGTAATTTCCTCAATAATTCATTGAAATATTTCTGTTTTTGATTTTTAATTGGAGTTCCAGAATGTTTCTAGGCTTGATTTTTGAACCATAATTGTATCTTGGCATGATGCATCTCCTGCATTTTTACTGGAATTTTTCATGGACATTTGTGCGTGTAGGTCATGGTTAATATCCCTAAAACCCTATATTATTTACCTTTGTCTAAAGTACATTAGGCAAGTCACCCAAAAGCCCAAGACCTTTAACAAAAACTTTGGTTTATATGTTCAGTAGTAGATCTATAAAGTTTCATGATTTTTGCATAAGTTTTAGTACATGTTTCTGATTTTACAAGTTTGAAAAACAGAACATTGTTTGATTTTTAATAAATTCTTAGAAGTTCAACTTGACCCCAACCCAGAGCTAAAAATCTTAGTTTAGAGCCTACTTTAAACTAAAAATAGTCTCATGCCTGTAACTTAACTTTGAATTTCACCGGAAAAGTCGTTACGACTTTTACGGCACCGTTACGGTATTCCCGATGTCGTAAACGGGCAACGACCATCGGAGAGCTTGTGTTCCTATTAACGCGAGTCAAAACCACTACAACTTAGTCTCGTAGTAACCCAAGCCTCTTAGTAAATCCAGTACATGTGATGTGTTTTGGGATTCTTCCCGGAAACGACATCCGTGTGCCACCCGATATCGGAACCGGAAACCCGGGAACCGGGGAGCCCGTAACCGGAATCGGTAAAACTGTTTTAGCCATAACTTGAGCTGTAGAACTCCGATTAACTTTGTTCTTTTTGCATTGTGTTCATAGACTCAGTAGCTACCTCTCTGCATCATATCCCATCATTTGTGCATCATGGCATCATGGCATGCATCTCATATCTATGCGTTTTTACTTTATAGCTTACGAACCGCCAGAGAGTGACGCGGGTGCTGCTGCGGGAGAAGCACCGGAGGTTGATGCAGCTGCTAAGGAAGACCACACCGCCGTTGTTGAAAGCAAGCACCTCATATTGCTACCCTAAGTAATTTACTTAATTATTAAATGAATGCTTACGTCTAGGGTTTGCATTAAGTCGGGCAAAGTGATAAAATCGGGAACACCTATTATTGCTGCATGTACCCCTCCTTGCTATTGCTTACGTCACCTTGACAAACTGGGTAGAGTGTCATTGTTTCGAGTCACGAAATGCTTAGCCATGCTTAGATAACACGGTAGAAGTCGAGTGGTACGTCCCACTCGCATGTATAGGAACCACCTTGATTACTTATGGACTTGTGGCGAGTTCATATGTTGGTAAAAGTTGAAAAGTGTTAAAAAACTGAAATCTGGATGGTGGGATATGAGTGCAGCAAGACATGGAGGTCTTGTGTGCCGTAGGCCCCGTCTGGGTTGACCTAGGACCCGGCCGTGTTATTCTTGGCCTGAGCACTTTTCGTTCATACCACATGTCCGATATAATGGTAAGACAAGCTGAGTATCTCATTGCGTACCAACGTTTGGCCGATGACTGCACGGTGTGTGGAACGAGGGACTCATGGGTGCCTGCGAGGCCGTGATACTCGACGAGGGACTCACATGTGCCTGCGAGGCCGTGGTACTCGGCACCGTGTGGATTTTCCAACCGTGTGGGCACGAGTGTGAAAAAGGTTGATATGAGTACCCCCTTGTGTAATTTTAGCGAGTTACATGAGCCGTATGGTCCTCAGTCGTGTGGGTACAGTTGGACTCCCCTGCAGGGTGTAAAATCGGTTCGAATCGGCCGCGATCTCGGTTATGATCAAGCTCAGTGTCCTTTGGATAATATCGTAGAGTTGTCACATAACATGTTGAGAATTGAAGTATGGTTATTGGTATCCATGGTTCGGATGGAACATGGATGAGGGCATTATACATGGTTATGGTTACATGGTGCTTAGGGATTGGGCTTATTAGATGTTCACGCCCGCAAGAGTTCCTTTTTCTTATGCTTATTCACATATGCTTAGTTTCTGCTTTAAGCAATTGAGTCCATTCCTATACCTTATACCTTGCTACAGCCTCATTGCATTATCCTTGGAGTCGGGAACTAATTCCCACCACAGGGTAAGACTTGCGAGTACCTTCGTACTCAACGTTTGTTGTTTAAGTTTTTGCAGGTGAGGATGAGTTGGTCTTCGGCTACTTTGTCCCCGCCGATGCCGGCGAGGGCGAGGCGTAGTCAAGACTTTCGAGTGATCGTGATTTGCGATGTTCGTGGGCTGGGCATCGCAATCTTTTGCTGTTTCCTTGCTGCTACCGCTGCGACTATCGTCTTTCTTAGAATTGCTTCAGCTCTTTAATTTGTTAGTTTCAAGACTTTTGAAGAACCTTGGTATGTAAGAATATTGTTAAATTAATGTTGTTAAATTAATGTGACCTCTGTGATGTATCACCTGTGACGTTGCCAACTTGCTTGGATCTTGGGCGTTGCTTGAGAAGCATGTCGGGGGACTGCCGGGTTTACATTCTCTTTTATCAGGTTGAGTTCTCGCATACCATATGTGAGCCGCGAATCAACTTGGTACATTTGAATGTAAATTGGTCGGGTCTCTCACAGGCCCCTTCGGTCCCGTCACCCTTCCGTACCAAAGGAGAAGCCCACGATGGGAAGATAAGGCTCGTGACGTATATAGCACGGAGGTACAGCCGTGCATGTACCGGAGAGAACTAAATTACCGAATGCCCTACGTAAAAGTAGAAAGATGAGGGTATTACTGTAATAGGGCTAGTAAAGGAGTATTTGCTCTGGGCTATAAATAGCCCCCCCCCCAGGCTATTGTAAGGGGGAGAATTCTGGTTATTGAAAACTTCTACCACTCATCTCCCTTGCCCCTAAGCTCCGAAGAAAACCTAAATCCAACAGCTGGCGTCGTCCGTGTTATTCGGACAAAAAGTCTGTTAGGATGGCCGGAGCTAAAGGGAACGTCACATCCCAAAAAGTTCAACCTTTTGTCCTTTTTGAATTTGATCTCACTAGATTTGAATTTGATTTCGACCTTTTCCTGTTTTGATTTTGGGTCAGGGTTTCGAATTTCGTCGTTTTCAGAAACCCTAGTCGTGCTTTCAAGAGTCCTTTTGTTTTCTCAATGAAACTACCTCAATATTTTTACATAACAATTAACTAAACATTAAAGTAGAATTTTGGAAATTTTATCAAAATTTTTGGTAAATGTTTAAACGCTTTTTAAAATTCCAACAAGTTAGAATTAAGTTAAAATTTCACAGACCTTTAGAGGCCAAACCAGGGAATCTTTCTATAAGAAAAGTTGTTCCAAATAATTCATGTAGCTTGCACAAAAAGTTTCAAAAAATTTTAAACTCGGGAGCTAAGGTTTTCAATTGTCTCAAGGGAGGGTCATTGAAATAATTAAAAAAATCAGATTGAAAACGACCTTACCATGAACAGTACCCCACACACAGCCAACCTGTGACACCCCAGTGTCACCAGGTGAACAATCGACACTAAAAACGCTAATTTGCAAATTGACACCCTTAGAAACAAAATCGACACTGGAAGTAGAGTGAAATGATGTTCGAAATGCTCTAAGGAATCACTATGAAAACCTTGACACACAACAGAACACTAAAGATAAAGTCAGAAAAATTTAACTAACAGTATTGAAATCATGTTAAGAGAAAGAAATCCAAACCCTAACCCTTGGCTATCAAAATTTCCACAGAATCCTAGCCATATTTTTACATAACAATTAAGTACACTTCAAAATATAATTTTGGGAATTTATTCAGAATTTTTGGACAAGATTTAGACCTCTCAAAAATTCACACAAGCTATAATCATCTTGGAAATTCAAGAATTTTTAGAGACCAAATCATGACTTGAACCTTAAATGAAAAGTGTTCCAAATAAATCCCTGAGCTTTTACAAAAATTCTCAAGAATGTTTGAGCTCGGGAAGTGTGTCTATTAATTGAATTGCATTCTAGCTCGATTAAATGAATAAAAAAATTGAAATCGCTATTGTCGGGCGAGCTACAGTACCCGCCGCCCGCCCGACCGCCCCGCCCGACACGGCTTTCGCCAGTTTTACTTTGCACGTCGCTGCATTCAAGTCCGCCGCGCTCCCTCGCTCTCTCCCATTCCTGCCTCCTCCCTCTCCCGCGGCACTCACTCTCTCTCTCTCTCTCTCTCTCTGCCGCCCCCTCCCCTGTTTTCCCATGGCGCGCGCTGCCCGAGCACCGCCCGGCATGGCCGACCATGCCGGCCATACCCCTCTTGCCCCTCTAACACCCTACGCCGAGCCCCCTTTAAAACGGTGCACCCCCCCCCCACTCCTCCTTTTTCCTTTCACCCCGCGCGAGACCTCCTCCTCCCTGCTCAGTGCGCCGCCACCATAGCCGCCACCCTCCACCTCCACGTCGACAGCTCACGCCGGCCGTCTCCAAACCTCACCACCGTGCCCGAAAGACTCTCCTCCACCCCCTGTTGCTCTCCGACCACCAAGGCCGCCAGCTGTGCACTGGTTTCGTCGGAACGCCGCCGTCTCCCTCTCGGCCGAAGAACCTCGCCGCCGATCGCCCTTCCTCGAAATTCGTCGTCGCGGTACAATGCTTTTTCGATTCAACTCGCCGGCTACTTCCTCTGGCTATTGCGCACCCCTTTGACATGATTCCGGCCACAGCTGACCGTCATCGATGAAGAACGCCATGTGCCACCCCGTCGGCCGCCATTATCACCGCCTCGACCTCCACGACGCTGACCTTGTTTCCCTCTTCCCCGTGGCCTCCATCCTCCACAAATTAGTGCATTGAGTCGAGGTGAAGCTCCACGACACTTTGGTTCTTGCCCTAGCCTTCTTCTCCGGCGAGGAGCTCACCGGAGCGCCGCCTCCGCCGTGTCCTCTGTTTCAGCCTACTGTTCTATTGATTTTCCTAAATTCCTTTAATTAGCTAGAGATTGTTAGGTGTGTAGCAAATCATGGAAAAATATAAAAATGCCAAAACTAATTTTATTTGAATCCATGAACAATGAACTAATTTTCTGTTAAAGCACTTTTCAGAAAATGATCAAAAATTTGCAGAATTAATTAGAACACTCTATTCTGTTCTTGAATTTTAATTTGCATTCTAGAGCAATTCTAGGGCTAACCTTTGATCCACAAATACATCATGATATTACACACCTTCTGGAATATTTTGAAGATTTTAGGACCAAGAAATGGCATCTAACCCTTTAAAATACTTCAATCTGCCTAGTTAAAGTACTATTTTCTAAAATGCATTGTAAAAGTCATTTAAAAGGATTAGACCCAAAATCAAAGTTGTATTTTTGGTGCTCATGAATGCCCACATAAAATCTCATAATTTTATTCTAGGGTTTACTAGTGCTTTCTGATTTTATAAATTTTAAAAACAGAAACTTTGATGAATTTTTATAAAATATAGAAAATTCATCTAGGCCCCAACAAAAGCTCAAAAGGCTTAGTTCAGGAATTTCTATCAACTAAAAATAATCTTGAGGAAGAATTAAAAATTTTCATTTTAACCCTAGTTTAATAGTCGAAGAAATTAAATAATTATTAACTCATGTAAAATGTCGAGTTAACCTTAACTAAGGTTGAAGTTGTGGAACATGCCAACTAAAACTCACCTCATGAGAGTTGAACAGATTTCCTTGAACCTCATTCAACAGTTAAGAATTGAATTTAATCGACGGCGTCGAGTAATTAGGGTTAACCCTTATTCTAGGCGTCGCCGATCGAAACCCTAGGTTACTATTGGTAAAAGCAATAAGTTTCTTTGCAACTGAACTTATCTTAATCATACTGCATCATGTAGATTCTGAAGCGCGCGAAGTAGCTGCAGATCCAGTTGCCTCGACCCCCGCAGAAGAAGTCTGCAACGACTCCGAAGAACCATGCAAGCCCCGGTGCACAACCGTGTTTAAAATTTTCCTTTATAACTTAGTATGTCTTGTTTGTGCATTAAGTGCTAGGAGTTGATTAAAACCATAGTTGCATTTGTTTCCCATAGGAAACCCTATCGGTAGCTGGTATAGATGCCCCTTAGTATGCTGTGCTTAGGAGGTATTGCCGGTAAAAGTCGAGCAGAATGGACGCTGCTCGCGAAAGGATAGGTTATTGGGTGAAACTATCAGTTGATACATTATGACACATGATGATGAGTAAGGAAAGATAAAATTTTGAGGGTCAGACAGGATACCAATTAGGTCGGCGACTGGACCGGGTCCAGGGTGACCGTAGACATGTCTGATCCGAGTGGTCCGAGACTGATCGAGTGTTGAATGTACTGGTCGTATGCTGGGTGTTATGGGCCCCAGTAAACCTATGTAGCCTAGTTTTGCAACGTCGAACCTGCCCTACGGTGTCTGACTAGGAGGAGATCTGAGGTGGGCAACGTGGGAACTCCACAGAAACCGTCTGGGAGGTGTTGTCTGGTGCGATGCGGCACTGCTAAGGCAAGCGTAGGAGGGAATTGATGTTGCAGGAGCTGGTGTGAACGGTTGCCACGTGCGAGTCTGGGACACGCACGTGTCGTGCGATCAGGTTTTCCCCTGCAGGGTATAAAATCGTTTCGAACCGCTGTCGCTCCCAGTTAGTGAGCATGCTCGTGAAACGCACCATATTTTAGTAAATAGGTTGAGATACAATGAGAATAAATCATGATTATTACTATTGCTATTGATACTTCTGTTATGTTTGCTTAGCTCAGTGCTAACTAAATTTATTTTTCTAATCACTGAACCTGTGCTAAAATTTGACAAGAGTAGTATAGGCTTACGAGTCCTTTTGTAAGTAAACCCACCCGAGTCAGCCAGCATGTCTAGGAGTCGGCTGTAGTCAGCCACGTTGACGGGTAAGTCTTGTTGAGCTTCTTAGAAGCTCACGCGTTAGCGATATGTGGTTTTCAGGTGCCGACATGCAGGACCCAGCAGGTAGCTTCCATTGGGAGGATCCTGTCCCCGAGATCGGGAACCTCCAGTGGGAGTTATGCGAGTCGCCGCAGTGAATTTTGAAGTAGCTAGTAGCATGACGCCTTTGGGCACGGCGCGTGCTTTTGCTTAAGTCCGAGGGTCGGAGTTTGTAATCGTTCAAGTCTTCCGCTGTTTTTTTCTTAAAACTTTTGCGTACTCTGAATCGATGTAAGATCCAACTTCAAATTTATGAATCAATGTTGTATTAAATTCTCTCTCCTTGTAAAATTATTGCTGTTTATTCCTGCCTGTGTTGTATCGTGTGTACGCTCGCTTCGCCGAGCGTTGCCCAACAGGATCTTGGCTCAACGACTGACCGGGTCCATCTCGAGACAAGGTTTTCTGGGCGGGTCGTGTCACAACCACCGCCGGCCGACCGCCCCGGCCGATCTCCCGCGCCGCTCCATTACTCCTCCTCGGCAGTGAATCTCTCCAAGAGATTTTCCTCCCCATTTCCCTCTCTCCTCCCCCTCTCTCCTCTCCCTCCCTCTCTGGTGTGCCATCACTTTTTCGTATTGCCGCACGGCACCGCCTGGCAGGAGCCACCGCCCTGCGCGCCAATGGCCGCCCGCCGTTCCTTTGCCCAATCAACGGCGTGCCACCTCTCCTTCTTCTCTCTCCCTTCCCCCTGGGCTCCCTTGCACACGTATAAAACCGTGGCCACTGCAAAGCACCATTTTCCCCTCCCCCTATTTCTTCCCCGCGCGCGCGGTACACAGTACGCCGCCGCCATTGCCGCCGCACGCCGCTAGCTCACTCCAGCCGTTCCCAAGCCACGCCACCGTGCCGAGCAAGCTCTCCTCAACCCCCTGGAGCTCTCCAACCATCTAGACCCCCCGGTTGTGCCCTAATTTCTCAGGAACGCCGCCGCCCCTGTTATTCGGCCGACAGCACCGCCGTTGCCACCATTCTCCAAAATTCATCGCCACGGTAGCCCGGTTCTTCAATTCCTTTCACTAGCTGTTCTCTCTCGTCCTTGCGCACCCACTTGACATGATCTCGGCCACAGGTGATCACCGTTGACGAAGAACGCCACGCGCCACCACTTCGGCCGCCATTAACGCCGCCTCAAGCTCACCGTCGCCAATCACCGTGTCGCCTTCCCTGTGGCCATCATGCTCCACAAATTAGTGCTTTGAATCAAGGTGATGCTCCACGACCATTTAATCCCGGCCCTAAACCCCTCCTCCGACGAGATTTCCACCGGAGCAACCGCCATGCCCCCATTCCCCTGTTTCTGTCCACTGTTACATCAATTTTTCTATTTTCCTATTAATTAGCCAGAAGTTGTAAAGTGTGTAGAAAATCATGGAAAATCTAAAAATGCCAAACCTAATTTTTTTTGAATCCTTGAACAATGTGTTAATTTTCTGTTAAAGCAATTTTTCAAGAATGTCCCTGGAATTTCTTTAATAATTCAATGAATTACTTCTGTTGCTGATTTTTATTTGAAGTTCCAGAAGGTTTCTAGGGTTAGTTTTTGTACCATAATTGTATATTGGCATGATGCATCTCCTGCATTTTTACCAGAACTTTTTCATGAACATTTGTGCATGCATGTCATCGATAATATCCCTAAAAACCTAGTTTAATTGCCTTTATCTAAAGTGCATTAGGCAAGTCACCCAAAAGCCCAAGACCTTTAACAAAAACTTTAGTTTAGATGCTCAGTAGTAGATCTATAAAGTTTCATGATTTTTCCATAGGTGTTAGTGCATGTTTCTGATTTTATAATTTTGGAAAACAGAACATTGTTTCATTTTTAGTAAATTCATAGGAGCTCAACTTGACCCCAAACCAGATCCAAAAGTTTTAGTTTAGAGCCTATTTTAAACTAAAAATGGTCCCATGCCTGTAACTTAACTTTGAATTTCATCGAAAAGGTCGTTACGACTTTTACGGCACCGTTACGGTTTTCCCCGATGTCGTAAACGGGCAACGACAGTCGGAGGGCTCGTGTTCCTGCTAACACGAGTCAAAACCACTCAAACTTAGTCTCATAGTAACCCAAGACACTTAGTAAAGCTAGTACATGTGATGTGTTTTGGGAATTTTCCCAGAAACGACATCCGTGTGCCACCCGATATCGGAACCGGAAACCCGGGAACCGGGAAACCCGTAACCGGAATCGGTAAAACTGTTTAGGGCATAACTTGAGCTGTAGAAATCCGATTGAGTTCTTTCTTTGTAGACTCAGTAGCTACCTCTCTGCATCATATCACATCATTTGTGCATCATGGCATCATGGCATACATCTTATCGACGCGTTTTTACTTTATAGCTTACGAACTGCCAGAGAGTGACGCGGGTGCTGCTACGGGAGAAGCACCAGAGGTTGATCCAGCTTCTGAGGAAGACAACACTGCTCCTTAATATGAATGCTTACGTATAGGACTGCATTAAAGTCGGGCATAGTGATAAAGTCGGGAACACCTATTATTGTTGCATGTACCCCTCCTTGGTATTGAATACGTCACCTTGTCAACCTGGGTAGAGTGTCTTTGTTCGAGTCACGAAATGCTTAGCCATGCTTAGATAACACGGTAGAAGTCGAGTGGTAAGTCCCACTCGCACATATAGGATTTATCCTAGTTGTTTATGAGCTTGTGGCAAGTTCATATGTTGGTAAAAGTTGGAAAGTGTTAAACACTGAAATCTGGACGGTGGGATAGGAGTGCAGCAAGACATGGAGGTCTTGTGTGCCGTAGGCCCCGTCTGGGTTGACCTAGGACCCGGCCGTGTTATTCTTGGCCTGAGCACTTTCCGTTCATACCACATGTCCGATATAATGGTAAGACAAGCTGAGTATCTCACTTTGTACCAACGTTTGGCCGATGACTGCACGGTGTGTGGAACGAGGGAGTCATGGGTGCCTGCGAGGCCGTGATACTCGATGAGGGACTCACGTGTGCCTGCGAGGCCGTGGTACTCGGCACCGTGTGGATTTTCCAACCGTGTGGGCACAAGTGTGAAAAAGGTTGACATGAGTACCCCCTTGTGTAACTTTAGCGGATTGCATGAGCCGTATGGTCCTCAGTCGTGTGGGTACAGTTGGACTCCCCTGCAGGGTGTAAAATCGGTTTGAATCCGCCGCGATCACGGTTATGATCAAGCTCAGTGTCCTTTGAATAATATCGTAGAGTTGTCACATAACATGTTGGAAATTGGAATATGGGTATTGGTATCCATGGTTCGGATGGAACATGGATGATGGTATGTACATGGTTTATGGTTATATGGTACTTAGGGATTGGGTTTATTAGATGTTCATACCCGCAAGAGTCCTTTTTACTTTATGCTTATTCACATATGCTTATTTTCTACTTTAAGCGATCGAGTCCATTCCTATATCTTATTTACCTTGCTACAGCCACATTGCATTATCCTTGGAGTCGGGAAATAATTCCCACAACAGGGTAAGACTTGCGAGTACCTTCATACTCAACGTTTGTTGTTTAAGTTTTTTGCAGGTGAGGATGAGTTGGTCTTCGGCTACTTTGTCCCCGCTGATGCCGGCGAGGGCGAGGCATAGTCAAGACATGCGAGTGACCGTGATTTGCGATGTTCGTGGGCTGGGCATCGCAATCCTTGCTGTTTTCTTGCTGCAACCGCTGCGACTATCGTATTCCTTAGAATCGCTTCCGCTCTTTAATTTATTAGTTTCAAGACTTATGATGAACCTTGGTATGTAAGAATATTTTAAATTAATGTTATTAATTAATGTGACCTATGTGATGTATCACCTGTGATGTTACCGACGTGCTTGGATCTTGGGCATTGCTTGAGAAGCATGTCGGGGGACTGCCGGGTTTATATTCTCTTTTATCGGGTTGAATTCTCGCATACCATGAGTGGGCCGCGAGTCAACTTGGTAAACTTGAATGTAAATTGGTCGGGTCTCTCACAGGGAAGGCGAAGAAACCTCCTCGTGACGGTGAAAGTTCTCACCTGGAGGACGAAACCGAAGCTTCCATCGAAGCGCCGACGGTCACTGTGGATGTGGAGGCAACAACGAAGACCTCGGCTCCGGCGCCCGTCGGCAACAGGAGTTACTTCAGAAGCAGATAGAGGCTCTGAAGAGGGTGGGTATTCCGGAAGCCGAAGCTCCGGGCTAGGCCTCCTTCGACGAAGCCTCCCCATCATCCTTGTCGCTAGCAGCACCTTACGACAAGACCTCGCCGTTGGCTCCAGAGCTTCAACAGGCACCCTGGGCGTCGCGCTTTCCCGCGGTCAAGCTTGCAACATACACAGGTGTCTCTGATCCCAGGGAATTCTTCATGAGCTATGAAGCAGCTATCGAATCCATCGACGGAGGAGAAGCCGTCAAAGCAAAAGCCTTCGTGCTGGCCGTCTAGGGAATTGCTCGAACGTGGTACACGAGACTGCACCCGCTAAGTATCTTCTCTTGGGGGCAGCTGAGACATGAGGTATCAGTGCACTTCAGGGGAAATCATGCCCGTCCTGTCAGCTCAGGAGATCTCCACGCCTGCATTCAGCGCGATGGGGAAAGCCTAGCAACATATGTTCGGCGATTCATCCACCTCAAATGCCAGGCCGAAGACATCAACGATGCTATCATTATTAACTCCGTCACGAAGGGGCTCCGGCTTGGGCCAGCCAGGTCTGAACTACGCAAGATACAACCCAAGACTCTAGATCACATGCTGAGCATCTTGGAAGCTCAGGTTAGAGTCGAAGATGACATTAGGCGGGAGAAAGAACACCATGTGTCACAGAGGGGGGGTCACCCCGAAAGGCGCCAGTCTTCCCTCCATCGCCACCACAGCAAGCCATATGAGCCACCTCGCCGTGAAGTGCTGCCTATTCAGAAAGACCCCGAGCCATCCCGAGCCAGATCCCCGCCGCGCAATCATCAGCCGGAGTCGCGGCGGCAGGACAGGCATCGGACGAGTAAGGACCGGGGGGGGGGGGGGCGCTTTGCCGGCCCTCAGCATCGCCCACCGAGAGACTCCAGTAAACTCTGTTGTCTCTACCATGGGGTTGGGCAGGGGCACACTTCGAAACTACTGCCCGACCTCCTAGCCCTTCGAGAAGCCAAGCTTCGTGCGGAAGCATTGGAAGCAGCCAAGCAAGTCTCCCATACTTTCAGGCGACACGAAGGGGCTTCGTCATCATATCAATCAACTCAGCAGCTTCATTGCCTTCACCACCACCATGTCCCGCTCTCGCTTGGGCCCCTCCTGCGCAAAATACGCATCAAGAATACTTGCCACCGCCGCTTCCCCTACCGCAGCAGCCATTTGAGCAGGCCCCTCCCTCTGCTCAGCAAACCCAAGCACGTAAGGTCATCTTTGCTATTACAGGGGGCTCCGGTCAGGACTTTCCTTCCAAACGTCAATGTCGAGAATACATCGAACGAGTCAATCATGTGGCAGCCCACCCCCCTCTTGCTCAGTGCCGCTGGTCTCATGTGCCCATAAGCTTCACTCAGGAAGACCTCAAGCCAATGGACTGTCCACACAAGGTTGCCTTCGTTACAGCCGTGGACATTAACGGGGATGAGGTTCGTAGAGTCCTTATTGATGGAGGCAGTGCCGCTGACATCATCTTCCTTAGCGCTCTCTGGCAGATGGGCATCTCCCGGGAAGACCTTAGAGCTTCCCCAGTACCTTTGCAGGGGTTCGGGGGGCAGCCGGTGCGATCGGTAGCATCAGGCTCAAAGTGTCATTGTCCGGCACAGGAGGCCATCATACTGAAGAGGTAGTCTTTGATGTCATGGACTTCCCTAACCCTTACAATGCCATCTTCGGCAGGGGGGCAATCAATGTGTTCAGTGCCACAGTACACCACGGGTATTTATGCATGAAGATGCCAGCACCGAACGGAGTTATCGCGGTATACGGTGATCAGGCAGAAGCGCGCCATCTTGAATTAGGTATTGCTCCGGAACAGAAGCAGGTTCATGCGCTCGCCTCGGGGCCGAAGAGTCAGGCACTTAACGAGACTTATGTCACAGCACTGCCCAAGCCCCCAGTTCAGGCGAAAGCTAAAATTGCTTCCAAAGAAGTTCACCTCAACCAGATTGCTTCGGATCAGCTCGTCCGCATAGGCACGGAGTTGTCCCCGGAGCAGGAACAGGAGCTCTTGACCTTCTTGTGATCCAATGCTGACATCTTTGCTTGGTCGTCCAAAGATCTTCCGGGCATTCATCGGGACATAATGGAGCATCGGCTAGACATAAGTCCGCACTACCCCCCAGTAAAGCAAAAGATAAGACAATGGACAGCCGAGAAAGCTGTCGCACTCAAGTAGGAAGTTCAGAAGCTACTTGATACTGGAGTCATTCGACCCATAGATCGTACAACTTGGCTAGTCAACCCTGTTCTCGTCAAGAAGCAAAATGGCCAATGGAGAATGTGCATTGACTTCACTTCCCTCAATAAGGCTTGTCGGAAGGATGATTTCCCATTAGCCCGCATAGATCAGTTGGAGGACGACACAGCAGGCTGTGAGCTACTGAGCTTTCTGGATGGGTACTCTGACTTTCATCAAGTGTGGCTGGCTCCATCAGACCAGCCATTCACAGCATTCCAAACTCCAGAAGGAACCTTCTGCTACAACAGGATGCCTTTCGGCCTCAAGAACGCCGGGGCTACTTTCTCTCGGGTGGTCAGAGAAATGCTGAAGCAACAGCTCGAACGCAACGTAGCCACTTACATCGATGACATTGTGGTCAAGAGCACAGTGCAAGTTACTCACATCTCGGATCTCACTGAGACATTTGAGAGCCTCTGCAGGGTCGGAATGAAGCTGAATCCTTCCAAGTCTGTCTTTGGAGTATGCTCCGGCAAGCTTCTGGGCTACATGATCTCGAAGAATGGCATCGATCTGAATCCCACCAAGATACCGGCAATACTCGATATGAAGCCTCCTAAGACAATAAGAGAATTGCAAAAATTCACCGGGCGGCTGGCAGCTCTAAATCGATTCAGTGTCAAGTCAGCTGAAAGGAGACTGCCCTTCTACGAGATCCTCAGAGGGTCCCGACCCTTCATATGGACTCCTCAGCACCACAAAGCATTTGAGGAGCTCAAGGCCTACCTCATCCAGATAACCACTCTGCATCCTCCACCTCCGAAGGTCCCTCTAATACTTTACATTGCCGTAGCTCAATGCGCAGTCAGCGCCGTTCTGGTGCATGAGCTCAAGCTGGATGAAAAACTCGTCCAACAGCCAATCTACTACGTCTCGGAGGTGCTATCTGGAGCTAAGTGCAACTACCTTCTGGGAGAGAAACTGGCATTTGCAGTTCTAATGACGGCCAGGAAGCTCCGACGCTATTTCGATGAGCACCCAATACTAGTCCCTTCGGCTTACCCCATTCGTGACATTCTCGAAAATAAGAACGCCCCAAGTCGGGTCATCAAATGGGCAACAGAGCTAGCACAATACAACATATCCTTCGTTGCTCGAAAAGCCATCAAGTCCAGGGTCATAGCAGAGTTTCTAGCAGAATGGGCTACCTCCGAGCATTCTGATATCCCTCCAACAGACCCCTCCTGGCTTGCCTTCACCGATGGGGCTTGGGGAGCTTCTGGTGCTGGTTGCGCTGCTTATCACGTCGCCTAGTGGGCAGAAGCTTCGGTACTCAGCATCTCTTCAATATCAAACAACCAACAATGGAGCTGAGTACGAAGGCATCCTACTTGGTCTTCGAAAGGCCTGTGATCTAGGTGCGAAGCGACTGGTTGTTCTAAGTGAATCTCAGTTGGCTTCCGGGCAGATCACCAAAGACTTCCAAACTAAAGAGCTGGAGCTTGCCCGTTACATTCAACTCATTCGGGACATGGAGAAGCAATTTCTTAGGTTCGAGGTTCGGGTCATTCGGCGCAATGAGAATGAAGAAGCGGACATGTTGGCTAAGGCCGTAGCTTACCAGAAAAACAAACCAGCTGACGTCTTTCACGAAGTCCCAAATCCCCATCTACCAGATACATTAAGCTTGTAGCTGTTGTGAGCCCTTCTATGGCAGAAGATTGGCGCGCCCCTATTAGAGCTTATATCGAAGGGCGCCTTTCTCCTGATGATTATATAGAGGAGCAACGTCTCCGCCACCGTGCAAGGGGCTATGTCCTAGTCGAAGGGATCCTCTACAAAGCTGGTCTCTGCGCGCCGTTGCTTCGGTGCCTGTCTCGTGACGAGGGCTGTAGCCTTCTCTCCGACATACACCAGGGGCTACATCTCGCCCCTCGTGCTCTGGTTTCTAAGGCTTTCCGCGAAGGCTTCTACTGGCCTACAGCTATGGGCGATGCAGAGTCTCTGGTCCGTACATGTTCAGGGTGCCAATGGATGGGTCGGCAGTCGCATCGACTAGCCACCCCCTTACAACCAATTCCTCCAGTCTGGCCATTGGCTAGGTGGGGCATCGACATCGTTGAGCCACTTCCAACTGCTCCTGGTGGCTTTCGCTTCACAATGGTCGCCATTGATTACTTCACAAAATGGGTTGAGGCCGAACCACTGGTCAAAATCACAGCGCTCGCCATAAGGAAATTCTTCTGGAAGAATATCATATGCCGGTTCGGCGTACCCTTTGAACTCACGGTGGATAATGGGAAACAGTTCGAAGCTGAGCTATTTTGAGAGTACTGCACCAGCATTGGTGTTAAGAAGTGCAACATCTCCGTAGACAATCCCAGAGCCAATGGGGCTTGTGAACGCGTAAATGGCAATATTTTCCATGCTGTCTCCCGAGCCTTGGTGGGTTTGCCGAAAGGAAAGTGGGTGGAAGTCTTGCCCCACGTTCTATGGTCTCTACGTACTACGAAGACAAGAGCAACAGGGTTCACCCCATTCAAGCTTATGTATGATAGTGAAGCTATGACTCCTGAAGAGGTCAAACATGGTTCCTTTCGAGCCAATCTTCCATCCCTCGATGCCGAAGACCTCACCAAAGACACCATCGAAGAGGTGCGTTTGAAGGCCGTTTCGAACTTGAGTCGCTGCATTAAGTCAATGGAGAGCACCGATAACAAGAAGGTTCACCCTCGGTCCTTCGAGTCGGGTGATCTCGTTCTCAAGCTCAACCCCAATCCTACCTCCGTAGGGAAGCTTCAAAGCAAATAGACTGGTCCATTCATCGTCCACCGTTCGGTCAGACCCAGAGCATATCACCTGCTGTAGCTGGATGGATCACCTATCACCCATACTTGGAATGCGAATGTGCTCAAGCGCTTCTATACTTAAGCTGTCATCTATGTCCATGCCGACTCATGTCTCGCACGCAGCCTCATTAGTCGTTTTGTTTTCTTCTCTTTCTGAGCCGAGCTACAACTTCTGCGGAGCCTTGTGGGTTTCTTCCTTTTGTGCTGAGCTGCGTCTCGTGCGAAGTCCTGCAAGTCGTTTTGTTTCCTCTTCACCTATGAGCCGAGCTGCGCCTCGAGCTAGGTTTTTTGAACCTTCTAGTTGCTGATTTGCTAAGCAGAGCTGTGACACGGAACCCGCCCAGAAAACCTCATTTCGGGACAAATCCGGCAGTCGTTGAGCTAGGATCCTGTTGGGCAACGCTCGGCGAAGCGAGCGTACACACGATGCAACATAGGCAGGAATAAACAGTAATAATTTTACAAGGAAGGAGAATTTAATACAATATTGATTCATAGCTTTGAAGTTAGGTCTTACATTGATTCAGAGTACGCAAAAGAGTTTTCAAAACATAACAGCGGAAGACTTCATCAATTATGGACTCCGACGCTCAGACTTAAGCAAAAGCATGCACCATGCCCACGGACGTCATGCTACTAGCCACTACGGCGACTCGCACAATTCCCACTGGAGGTTCCCGACCTCGGGGTGAGACTCCTCCTAATGGATACTACCAGCTTGGTCCTACATGTCGGCGCCTGAAAACCACATATCGCTAACGCGTGAGCTTCTAAGAAGCTCAACAAGACTTACCCGTCAACGTGGCTGACTACAGCCGACTCCTAGACATGAAGGCTGACTAGGATGGGTTTACTTGCAAAAAGGACTCGCAAGCCTGTACTACTCTTGTCAAATTTTAGGACAGGTTAAGTGATTAGAAAATAAATTTAGTTAGCACTGAGCTAAGCAAACATAACAGAAGTAACAATAGCAATGATAATCATCATAGCATCATTCTCATCATATCTCAACTTCTTTATTAAAATGTGGTGCGTTTCACGAGCATACTCACTAACTGGGAGCGACAGCGGTTCAAAATGATTTTTATACCCTGCAGGGGGAAACCTAATCGTACGACACGTGCGTGTCCCAGACTCGCACGTGACAACCGTTCACACCAGCTCCTGCAACATCAATTCCCTCCTACGCCTGCCTTAGCAGCGCCGCATCCCACCAGACAACACGTCCCAGACGGTTTCTGTGGAGTTCCCACGCTGCCCACCCCAGATCTCCTCCTAGTCGGACACCGTAGGGCAGGTTCGACGTTGCAATCACTAGGCTACATAGGTTTACTGGGGCCCATAACACCCAGCATACGATCAGTACATTCAAGGTTCGATCAGACTCGGACCACACGGATTAGACAAGTCTACGATCACCCTAGACCCAGTCCAGTCGCCGACCTACTTTGTATCCTGTCGGACCCTCAAACTTTTGTGTTTCCTTAATTAACTCATCATCATGTGTCATAATGTTTCAAGTGATAGTTTCATCCAACAACCTACCTTTCGCGAGCAGCGTCCACTCTGCTTGACTTCTACCAGCAATACCTGCTAAGCATAGCATACTAAGGGGGTATCTATACCAACTACTGTTAGGGTTTCCTATGGAAACAAATGCAACTATGGTTTCAATGAACTCCTAGCACTTAATGCACAAACAAGACACACTGAGTTATAAAAGGAAAATTTTAAACATTGATTGTGCACCGGGGCTTCCCTGCTTCTCCGGCGTTGTTGAAGACTTCTTCTGCGGAGGTCGAGGCAACTGGATCCGCAGCTACTTCGTGCGCTTTAGAATCTACATAATGCAGTATGATTAAGATAAGTTTAATTGAAAAGAAACTCATTGCTTTTACCAAAAGGAATCTAGGGTTCGATGCGATGCCTAGAATCAGGGTTAACCCTAATTACTCGACGCCGTCGATTTATTTCAATTTTTAATCTATGAATGAGGTTCAAGGAAATCTATTCAAATTCTCATGAGGTGACTTTTAGTTGGCATGTTCAACAACTTCAACTTTAGTTAAGGTTAATTCAATATTTTTCATGAGTTAATGATTATTTAACGTCTTCGACTATTAACCTAGGGTTAAAATGAAACTTTTAATTCTTCCTCAAGACTATTTTTAGTTGATAGCACTCTCTAAAATAAGCATTTTGAGCTTTGGTTGGGGCCTAGATGAATTTTCTATATTTTATAAAAATTCATCAAATTCCTATTATTGGATCTTATAAAATCAGAAAGCACTAGTAAACCTTAGAACAAAATTATGAAATTTTATGTGGGCATTCATGAGAACCAAAGCTAAAACTTTGCTTTTGGGTCTAACCTTTTGAATAACTTATACAATGTAGTTTAGAAAATAGTACTTTAACTAGACAGATTGGAGTATTTTAAAAGGGTTACATGCAAATTTATGGTCCTAAAATCTTCATAAAATTCTAGAGGCTGTGTAATACGATGGCGTATTTGTGGATCAAAGCTTAGCCCTAGCATTGCTATAGAATTCAAATTAAAATTCAAAAATAGAGAAGAGTTTTCTAATTAATTCTGTAAATTTTTGGTCATTTTCTAAAATGTTCTTTAGCAGAAATTTAGTAATTTTCATGAGGTTTCTAACAAATTTAGGTTCTCTATTTTGTAGATTTTTCTATGAATTTCTATAGATTCTATAAAACAGAGCAATAATATGGAAAAATAAAATGAAAAAGGAAAAACAGGGGATTGCTCCGGCGAGCTCCGTCGAGCAATCGCCGGCGATGGGGTGGTCACCGGCGCGGGAACCTTGGCTTTTCATGATCTACATGACACCGTGATCCTCGGCAACACGACGAAGATCAAGCTTTTGCACAGGAGAAGTGGTCTCACCGGAGGGGTGGTGATGGCGGCGGCGGTGAGCAAAATTCCGACGACCGAGCTTGAATCCGGAGGGGAAAAGGTGCGGGGAGCTACACGGGAGAGAGAGAGAGAGAGAGAGAGAGAGGAGTGATTAGTCGAGGAAAATGGAATGGAGGGTGGCCGGGAGGTGGTGTTCAGCGAGGAGGCACCTTCGGCTATGGCGGGCGACGGCCGGAGTAGGGAGAGGAAGGGGATTTGGCGCTGAGTCGCGGGGGAGGGAGGAAGGGAAAAGTGGAGGAGGAGCTTGCGCCATTTAAAGGGGCCTCAGAGTAGGGGAAATAGGGGAGGAACATGTAACGTCCCGCCTCCTCGAGACCGGGTCCGCTTACATCAGGTAGCTTTTTATAGGACGTAAGCTGGCCTCACAGACCAACACAAGCCTTTTCTGCGCACATTTGTCCTCACTCGTGCGCACCCAGGAATAACTTCCTGGTCGGTCACCCATCCTGAAATTGCTCCAGGCCAAGCACGCTTAACGTCGGAGTTTTTCGGAGCTAGGGTACCGGAAAAGAAGTTGCAACTTGTTGATATGATTATCCTATTAATCCTATTAAGTCATGGATCGGGGTGTCACATACTCACCCCCTTAAGAGACCCGACGCCCTCGTCGGTCAATCCCAAGTCAGGAACGTTCTCTCTTGGCCACGTCCATGTGTCCAGTGCCAGCGCATGTGTCATGTTGTGTGACCACGCTGGATCCACACCAGCCATGAACACCATGCCTGCGCAACTGCGACACACGCGCCCATGAAACCGCGAGACTCGGCTTTGATACCATTATGTAACGTCCCGTCTCCTCGAGACCAGGTCCGCTTACATCAGATAGCTTTTTATAGGACGTAGGCTGGCCTCACAGACCAACACAAGTCTTTTCTGCGCACATTTGTCCTCACTCGTGCGCACCCAGGAATAACTTCCCGGTCGGTCACCCATCCTGAAATTGCTCCAGGCCAAGCACGCTTAACGTCGGAGTTTTTCGGAGCTAGGGTACCGGAAAAGAAGTTGCAACTTATTGATATGAGTATCCTATTAATCCTATTAAGCCATAGATCGGGGTGTCACAGAACAGCACGGCCACGCCGGCATGGCGGCTCGGGCGGCGCCGTGCCCGGGCGGCGCGCAGTGGGGAGTAAAGAGAGAGAGAGAGAGAGAGAGAGAGAGAGAGAGAGAGGGAGCAAGGAGATGGCGCGGGACGTGAGAATTGAAGATGGCGACGTGCAAAGCAAATGGCCGTGTCAGCTGGGGGCGTCCTGCCGCCCATGGCGGGCGGCGGCACTTTGCCGCCCCTGCCGGCTTCAAACATTTTTTTTTGACTATTCTGCTATTGATTAAAGCTGGAATCCAATGCAATTGAAAGGCATGCTTCCCGAGTTCAGTGAATTTTGAAAGTTTTTGTGTAGGCTCAATAATTTATTTCGAGCACTTTTCATTTAGGGTTCAAGTCATGGTTTGGCCTCTAAAAATTCTTGAATTTCCAAGATTATTATTGTTTGTGTGAATTTTAAAGAGGTCTAAATCTTGTCCAAAAAATTCTAAATAAATTCTTAAAATTCTACTTTGAAGTGTACTTAATTTTTATGCAAAATATGGCTAGGTTTTTGTGAAAATTTGGATTGCCATTAGTTAGGATTTGGATTTAATTCCTGTTAACAGGATTTCGACACTGTTAGTTGAATTTTTTCGACTTTAGCTATAGTGTTCTGTTGTGTGCCAAAGTTTTCATAGTGATCCTTTGGAGTATTTCAAACATCATTTCTTTTTATTTCCAATGTCGATTTTGCTTTTACGTGTGAAATTTGACTTCTAGGGTTTAAATCTGTCGATAACTTTTTAAGTGACACCTGGGGTGTCACAAGCTGCGTCTCACGACAATGTAACCGAATGACATTCGAAAGACGCCCCCACAAACGTCCTACGCATGCCCTGTACCTAATGTGATTCCTCGTGCCTTCGATGCATCGAGATGCCGGCTTATGTCTGAAGGCGAGGCTGTGCCTCATGTGATTTCTCGTGCCTTCGATGCATCGAGATGTCGGCTTATGTTCGAAGGCGAGGCTGTGCCTCATGTGATTCCTCGTGCCTTCGATGCATCGAGATGCCGGCTTATGTCCGAAGGCGAGGCTATGCCTCATGTGATTCCTCGTGACCTCGTTGCACCGAGTTACCAACTTATGTTCGAAGAGGAGGCTACGCCTCGGGTGTTACTTAGCGCCTCCAATGCGTTGAGACGTTGGTCTGCGAGGCCTTCCACCCCTTCATGCGAGTAAAAGCTGTTCGTGATCGAAAGTAAGGCAACGCCTCTAACGATCCGGAGGTTTCTCGTCGACTACACAGCGGTTTTTTGCAAGTTGACCAATGAGCTTAAACCTTCGCCATGCTAGTCCTTACCACCGGAGGTGCAAGTTACGCAAACCGAAGAACCTCGCAAACCCACGAATATCGAAGCTTGACTACACAAACCAAAACACACCTTTCATTCTGGGTCACAAACAAGGAAAGAATAGATATTAAACACATTTCTTCGGTTACAACGACTTCAAAATACACTTCTTCGGCACATTAATGTCATATACATCTCTTCATTAAGTGCAACGTCACATACACTCCTCCGTTACAATCAACGTTCCTTCGTTACAACAACATCAACTCTATTCATATACACAGCGCAAGAAGCACTCCCTCGTCATTTGCATGCCATTACAACAACTGAGTCACGGTGCTCGTCGACCGAAGCTCCTTATGCTGGGGAGCTGTTCCTCCATCTCGTCTATTTCGCGTCGAAGTCGCGCTAAATAGCTCATCATCCCTCCGGGACCGTTCACTGCACGGGCCAACTCCTCCGTCAAGTCTGGAACTGGTTCTTCGGGTGACGAACTCCCACTCGATATCTCAATAGTCTCCACTTCCGGCACTACCTTTGACGCACCCAGTAGGAGGGCCGGACTCTGATGGTCCCTAAGAGCCCTCCGTTGGTCCCGCTTCGCACGTCGCCTCAACCTTTCTTCCGAGCTTACTTTGTTACACGACTCTTTTATAGCGGCGCGATGTTTTCTCATAGACTCCCGGAACTCTTCTAGGGTTCCGGAGGGGTTCTTCCGGAACCATTTGCGCCACTGGTGTTTACTCGCGAAGTCGATACGGCTAACGGTGGTGCTTCCCGAAGGGACGTACGACACAGGCATCGCATCAATAATCAATTCGGCCTGAACAGAAGGAATCTCAGTCATTTTTCAATTGAATAGTCATATTACAAAGCTTTCACAAAACATTTCGTTCCGAAGCTTTCGAAAAACCGAGGTACAATCTACGACAAGACTAGCAGCTCACATCTGGGGCTGTCCTTCGGCCTTCGCGTTCACCTTCGCACGCCCGGGCGGTGCTTGCTTCGCTGGCTTCCTGGGTCGACGGGCCCGGTCTCGCCGCAGCAGCCGGTCTTCCGCCTCCCGCCGAGCGATGTGCGGATTCACGACTTAGTTCGGCGCCACATCGGAGCTAGAACCCTTGGGCGAAGGCCCTCCCCAGCTCGTGAAGAGACTCTCGAAGATCTGCGTATGCTTCAAAGCTTCCGGCACAAGTCTCTTGCACCCCGCTGATGGCTCTCTTGATGGGGGTGAAGTCCACAATGCCGCCCGCGCGAACGGCACCGAAGGCGCCGGTCCAGGAGACTTGGGCACAATGGTTTCCGAAGGTTCGGAGCGCCTTGCTTGCCGCTTCAAGTCCGCGTGGATCGGGGATATGCTGGCCATAGGATCCTCCGATGCGTCGGGCTTCGGCGCCACCACGTTTACCCCGAGCGTGCCCAGGAGGTCGTCCACGTCGATCACCAGCTGCCCTATTCCGTCGGTCATTTGTTCGACGATGGTCAGCTGGGTCTCGGCGGCCTACAGAGCTTCACGAAACGTGTTGCGCTCGTCGCTCACTTCGTTGAGCTCCTTCGCCAGACTATCCCTCTCCTCCCGCAGGTTATCCCTCTCCTCCTGCAGCGGCGCCAGCGCCTACTCCAGCACCACAATGTGGAGCTCCGCCCCGCGTCGTAGCTCCGAAGACTTTTTCGCTTCGGCCTTCGCGACCCGAAGTCGGCTCTGCAGCCCTTCCCCGCTCCTTCGAGATGACGATGCTACATGCCGTGCCAGCATTGCACTCTGGCAAAAATGCAAAGACGATTGTTAGCACCTCAACAAGTTAACAATACGAAGCTCCTACGCGTACAAGAAATACCTGTATAGCAATCCCGGAGAGTGACTCCGACGCTTCTTCCGGGCTCAGCTCATCGAGCAGCTCGTCGACCCCGGCCATATCCATGAGCCGCCCAGCTAAGCCCAGAGCGCGGTGTGCACCTTCGCGCAGCAGAAAGTCCCCCTTTTGGAGCTCGGCGGCTATGTCTCTAGGCGACGACCCCGGAGGCAGGTAGCTGTACAAGCCCTTCCCGCGGCCTAAGTGCGTGGGCTTTCGGTCCCGGCGGCACCCTCTGCGCCTTCAGAACCCACACTTAGACCCAGGCCTTCTTCCGAAGGCTCAGCCTCCGTGGAAACTTCTCTCCTTCCCATGGGCTCTGTAGAAAGTCACACAAGAGAGTTAGCGCATGTTACTAACCTATGTAGCGAATTAAAAGTGCGTACCCTCCTCGAAGCCAAAATCTACGTCCCTGACTATGAAGTCTTTGGGGGCTTCGGATACGGCCCCTCCTCCTGAAGCCCCCTCCACTACCATCGAGCAGCCCGGGCTCGCTTCTCCGACGGAGTCCGCGTCGGCCTCCGTTCCGTATGCAGTGAGCCCGAAGCACTCGAAGAGCTTCGGCCCTGCAATGCCATTATGGCCCTCGCAGCAGCCCTTTTCGCTGCTCGAGCACCCTTGAGGGGCGAGGCTGCCTTGCCGCCGACCTTCCGCTTCTTCGAGCTCGAAGCGTCCCCGGCGGCCGCGTTCCCCTTCCCCTTCTCGCCCTCCTCCTTATCGGCCAACTTCCGCTTTGGAAGCTGCACGTGCGGGTCCTTCAGGAGCAGGACTCGGTTGAGCCGCAGCCCACACCGAGCACGCTCTCGGTGGCGTGCCTCCATCTCTCGGAACTTTCCGAGGTAGTGCTCGGCCTGCGCTTCGATCTCCTCCAAACTGAGATCTGCACATTCGTCAAATGAGTTAGCAGCACAGAGACTCAAGTAGCAAAAGGCTGGAGAGCGTGGGATCGTGCGAAATACTCATGGGGAAACTTCTCCGGCTGTAGTACCAGCCTCCTTCGGCCGCCGGGCAGCCCAAGAAGAAACTCTCGGGACCAATCCTTGAGCAGAGGACTGATCCCGGCAGTCACAAACTCTTCGCAAAGGTCCCGCATAGTTAGTCTGCGGGACACCTCCTCCAGTGCCTTCATCCGCTGCTTCGACTTATAGCTCAGTTCAATGGCCGGGCGTGGCCAGTGCAGGATCTCCGAGCAGCTGGACCGAAGAGGGCTACCTTCTCTCACTTGATAGTAAAACCATCCGGAAGTCCATCCTCGGCCCCAGTGCTCGCGGTAAGCCTTCGTTGGAAGCTTGCTCTCATCGATGGGCACAAAGCTGACGGCGGCATACGGCATCATGTACCCTTCCCCCATCGGGCTGCCGTGCTTTCGGTACGCCGTCCGGTGCATCACAGCAAAAATGTCGATGTTCGGCATCACCCCCTACATGCGGAATGCCCATTCCATGACACTTAGCCGCACTATAGCATTGACGGTGATCTGTTGGATCTCCAGCTCGTAATGTTGCAGCACCTTGCCGACGAAGGACGAGCACGGCATCCGAAGCCCCCCGTCGAAGAACCGAAGAAACAGCACGGCGCGGTCAGGCCGCACTTCCGGCTGCGTTGCGCCCTTCGGAGGCACGGACGCCAAGTGCCTCTCTAGCCACCCGCGCTCAGCCAGCTCGTCTAGCTGACTTTCGGTCACGGTGCTTAGTCCCAGCAGAGGACTAGTGCGCAGGGAGTCCGAGACACGGCACCGCCCCTTCGAGCTTGAGGCTCCTCCAGCCTTCGGCATGGTCACTTCTGTGGGTTTTGGGGTCTTGAAAGAAGTTTGAGCTTTGAGCTTGGGCTTCAGCAAAGCAGAGGGAAGCAAGAAGGCTGCTCGAGCTTTCTTAAGCAAGTGCGCAAGAGTGCGAATGGCACACCGGTCGCCCCGCTCCCACTTTTATAGCCGCGTCGTCGCCGCCCCGCCGCCGCCATAGAGCGACACGTAGCCCCCTAAGACATGCTGCGCTAACGCGCCTCATCGGGAAACATGCTCGTTCCGTTCCACAACGCCGTTGCCGCTTCGTGCTCGCGAAACGCGTTTCATCGGACACCGTGCCCGTTTCGTCCAACCGCGCGGATGCCGCTTCGTATTCGGACACTAAACGACTAACACTTATTTATCGGAATGCAATCTCTTTCGCAGGCCTTCCGAAGAACCGAAAAGGGGGGAGGACCGATGGGCTTGGCCTTCGGGTCATAGTTTCGGTCCTTCTGAAGGCGGATCTCACCCATGAGGGGCTGCTGTTGGGGGGCCAAGGCTCACCTACGGCCCCTTTTCGGAAGATGGCGCGAAGCCCACGAAGGCCTGTGATAAGCCCACAAAGGTTCGTGGTCAAGAGATCCTTTTGGGTCCGGAGGCCCCTTCGGTCCCGTCACCCTTCCGTACCAGAGGAGAAGCCCACGACGGGAAGATAAGGCTCGTGACGTATAAAGCACGGAGGTACAGCCGTGCATGTATCGGAGAGAACTAAATTACCGAATGCCCTACGTAAAAGTAGAAAGATGAGGGTATTACTATAATAGGGCTAGTAAAGGTGTATTTGCTCTAGGCTATAAATAGCCCCCCTAGGCTATTGTAAGGGGGAGAATTTCGGTTATTGAAAACTTCTACCACTCATCTCCCTTGTCCCTAAGCTCCGAAGAAAACCTAAACCCAACACTTATGAAACCGGCCAACCACACTTTATGAACTCACAAATCCGTCAGTTCTACCTCCTGAGCTATTTTATCACTGGTTTTGTCCAATATGACACTTGTTGACTCTGAGGAGTACTCTAATGAAGTGACAAAGAAGGCGGATTGGTCAACATTAAAGGTAAAATTTGAAAAACAGTTGATAAAATATAAAAAAAAAGATAAAAAATAAAGAATTATGGTGTAAAAAGTTCAGAAAAACACGTTTGATGGGGCAAATGATGGAATGTAAAATCAGGGCCATTCCACGTTCGCAACTCACATAGCAAGGCTATTTGACGTTTGAAACCTTATCACCTTCCCCACGCAGCAAGGTTCGAATATCAAAGAGTCTTCCGCATTGGTAACTCATGTAGAGCAATCTTGAAGATCAAATTTGCTGTGGTTCGACGACCGTCAGTGACCGGATCTCAGTGCAGCTTAGTTGTGCAGATTGGCGGTTTACAGTATCATGGAATGTAAATTGCTCTGCGCCTCTGCGTGAGCTGCGAATGCAGAAAGCCTTATGACATTTGAGGCTTACTGCTTGAGAACTGCTTGAGAAGCTGATAGACCCTTCTTTTTCTTTTTCTTTTCCGATTTTACATTCCGTCAGATTTTTAACTTGATCAAATGATTATATTTCATGAAATGTTCCATAAAAATTCTTCCATTTTCACTTAGTTTTTTCACATATTTTTTATATTTTTTTTCAAATTTTAGATCTATCATTTTTGACACGTAGTCTTCGCTGTCAACCAGTGTCACGTCGGATAAAACCGGGGACAAAACAGCCTAGGCAACTAAACGGATGGGCTTATGAGTTTAGGGAGTGAGGTTGTCCGATTTTTAGGCGAATCTCTATATGACGTTGGGCCTTGCCTTGGCCTTGCAGAGTTACGGCTTGCGGGCTGGGTCATCCGAACTGCCACAAATGGGGATCATCCCAATGGGAATCCAGGAGCCATAAAAAGGATTTGAGAAACACCTAAATCGATTAACAATCCCGTTCCTGATGATCTCTGACTCGTTTTCATCATATTTGGAGCAATTGGAAAACAATTGACGTCTATCTTTGATGTCGGTTGAGGCGTTGAATAGAGCAAGACTTGACTGAGACAATTCAGCTACCATGTTCAACCGTATATGTAGGCTACGGCAATACGTATAAAATGGTGTATCCGAATCTATTATTTTCTCTTTTTTTTGGATACTTCTTCGAAACGTATCTCTGAAATATCCGGGATACATCGGAGCGTATCAGTATGAACAGGCGAATCGGACATTGATACGGCAAAATGCCATCGGTGTTTCCAGGTTCAAACTAAGGGTGTAAAGTGGTGCACTTGAGGGCATCTCTGAACCTCTTAGTCTTAGATAGATAAAAAATGAATTAAGCTTTTGAATTGCTATTATTGTTCAAGAACTAGTTCATTTTGTACTACTAATAAAAAGGTTCCGAAGGGAACCTAAAGTTTGGCATGTTTTCACCCTAGCTAGCGCAGGTAAGCAGCGGCGACAATTGGACTGCGCACGACATGCATCCCTGACACCCATCTCAAGCTGCCTTCTACGACGTCCTGTGAATCGGGGCCGGGGCTTCTGCTGCTCACTGTTACGCTGAACATCCTCTTCTCCCCGCCCTTGGAGAACGCCAGCGTCTCGGGCGATACGCGCACTGTCAACGGCTTGGGAGCGTCCACCACCACGGTGTAGGTCGACTCTGCTGGCCGACGTTGGTCACCGTCCGATTCACCGTGAACGGCGCCTGCGATAGGGGTACCATGATCGTCGGATAGTTGAGCTGCACCTGGGGCGTCTTGGGCAGCTTGGCGCAGTTCAGGCTGGCGTTGCGCACGATGGTAGCCAGGGCGCGGTCACCGAGGACTGAGCAGATGTAGCTCGCGTAATCCGGGACGCCGAGGTCGTAGACCAAGCCGGGATCAGCGGCTCTGGTGGGGTTGACGTGCCCGGCGCCCGTCGCGTCAGCTCCGGCCCTCTGGTGCTGCTCGTTGAGGAGTGGGGCACCACTATTGTCGACGGCGTCGGCCGTAGTAAGGATGGCTGACTTGATCGCTGACGGTGACCAATCCGGGTGTACGCTCTTGATCAGAGCCGCGACGCCGCTGACATGCGGCGTCGCCATGGATGTCCCCGATATGACGTTGAACAGGTGCCTGGCGGCGCCGGACCTGGCGAGTGGCGGCCAGGCGGCGAGGATGTTGAGGCCCGGAGCCAGGATGTCCGGCTTGAGCACGCCGGGGGTCTTCGTGCTCGGGCCCCGCGACGAGAACGATGCGACGGTCGGGGCCGGGCGCACCCCGAGCTGCGTGGTGTTGGTGAACGTGACTGTGGCGGTCGCGTTCGTCACCGACGTCGCGTAGGCCGTGACGTTGGCCCCGTCCGCGGCGGTCACCTGCACGACGCCAGGGCCGTAGTCCCGGACCACGGTGGTGTATCCGTTGGCCTTGGTGTTGATGAGCACCACCCCAGCGGCACCGGCGAGTCGTAGCGCACCGATGATGCCCTTCTGAGAGCGACTGCCACCGCAGACCAAGATCTTGCCGGCGATACTACGGATGGCACTGGAGTACTGACACTGAGCATGCGCCTCTGAGTAGAGGAGCGGATACGGCGTCGTTGAGCTAATCGACGGCTTCCCCTGATGCGTTACTGCTTCTCCGGCGATACGTGGCCCGTTGTTGTTGCCCAGCTGTACCTCCGCGGGGAACCTCCTGTCGAGCGACCCGGCACCCACCGTGAGCAGCCACGGCGCGTCGTTGACGACCGTGCTCGCGTCGGGCCCGTAGTTCCCGGCCGCGCACACCACGGGGACGCCCCTCGCCACGGCGCCGAACGCGCCGATGGCGATGGGGTCCGCGTCGAACGCGGAGCTCGAGGCGTCGCCGAGGGAGAGCGACAGCACGTCCACGCCGTCCCTGGTCGCTGCGTCGATCCCGGCCAGGATGGCCGAGCTCGGGCACCCCACAGCGATGCACACCTTGTACATGGCCACGTGCGCGCCGGGAGCCACGCCCGCCGCGGTCCCGGCGGCGAGCCCATTCCACGACGCGCCGGGGACGAAGCTCCCCGCCGCCGTCGAGGACGTGTGGGTCCCGTGCCCGAGCCGGTCGCCGGCGTCCTCCTGCAGGACGAATGACCTGGCGCCGATGAGCTTATTGTTGCATCGGGACGCCGGCGCGCACGAGCCCTTCCATCTCGCCGGCGGCGGCGCGACTCCGCTGTCGTTGAAGGACGGGTGCCCCGCATGGATGCCGGTGTCGAGCAGCCCGATGATGACTCCCTTGCCATACCCGGCGTCCCTCCAGAGCCCGCCGCCGCCGTCACTGGCCAGTCCAAGGAACGCTGGCGTGCGCGTCGTCGCTAGCCGCAGCGTGCGGTCCGGGAACGCGCGGAGGAACCCCGGCTTCTTCGCCACCTCGTCCAGCTCGGCGTCGCTCAACCGTGCGGCGAAGCCGCTGAACGCCTCCGTGTACGAGTGGACGAGACGAGGATCGCCAGAGTTGGTAACCAGGCTCGGCAAAAAAGACTCATGCCAACGACGGTGGCGAGCGCCTTCTTCTTCGCCCACTGCTTTGGCGTGCGGGTGCGGCGGCGACTCGACTAGGACAATGCGAGTTGCATATCCATGAGACGATTTGTTGTCCTCTGGCTGGCCCGTGCTTGAATCCGGAGGACTAATGTACGACAACACAGGTGCCGTAAAAGAAAGGATTGTACTAGTGGCAAGAACAAGTGCAGCTAAGAGCGATAGGCGTATCAACGATGCCATATTGCTGCTTTTGTGGGGAGAACTCTTCGAGTATGAAGAGTGATGGAAGACGATGGCTCAAGTGTTCCGTTATACGCGCCATGATCGAAGGCTTTCTTGTTTCGCCCATTGACTAACACTTGGAATTCCATTACACAGCAGCATAAATTCGTGCCCAAAATCTGTGGCTGATATCATGACAGGAATTAATAGTACCTATCTATGTTTAGTTCTGATTTATATCATGCATTCAAAGGTAAATTCATAAATGTTTGAGTACTACATCATGCATGATGGTGATCGAGTACTACTTTATTATTATTAGTTAGTATATTTTGATTAATTAGAAACCAAGTCAAGTGAGTGAGATTTAGCAATCATCCGTGTCACATTTTCTTATTAGCTGGAGTATCTGAGATGGCCGCTGCTACTAAGAGTTTTCTACTCGCTGTTAATAAAGAGGAACACTATTTCCATTATTAATAAATTGGCAACCTATCAGCAACAAAGTAAAGTATTTTTCCTTTGGTTTAATTTCTTCGGCCACCTCCAACTAGTTCGCATCATTAGAATTTTAGGCTGCAACGTTGGCACAAGAACATAAATATTTTTGCACCAGAAAATAATTTTATTTAACATTTGATATGAATTAGCATGCTCAGAAACTAATCCGTGCAGTGTATACCAATCCAATTCAAATAGAATAATCAAATAGGAATGAATAACTGGCATTACAATAAAGGCACAATATAATGACATATTTGCTCCTTATCAAGCATTTGAGATTTTGTATATTTCTCGGTTATATTTTTAAAATAATCAATATAGATGTGATTGTGTATATCTCTCAGTCACTGTTAAAAGGAATCAATATAGACGTGTGGAACATTTTGCTATTAAAGATAGAACAATTAATCCTTTAGGTGAATAAAATCTTGCATATTCTTTATCATGTCATATGGAACGACAAATCAAATACATGTGTGGAACAATGGTTTTTTTTGAAGCTGGAACAGATGTTTATTAATGTTGGAACATTTTTCTTATTCAACAGAACATTTTTTAATAAAGGAGATTTGAATTTTTTGAATAGTAGGAATCATGTCCAGTAGATAGTGATTCATAAAAAGCACTGGGATTTCCCTTAAATGTTGTCCCCAAATATTCTGGTGTTCAAATGATGTATTTCTAAAGTTTGGCATGCAAAATCGGTATGTGCATTCAAAACTCAAAGAAACAACATCAATTTATGAATTTGAAGAAGTCTGCTAAATTTATGTGTACTGGCCTTTACAATTCAAACACTATGCAAATTTAGAATTAGGCTAAAAGTGTCTAACTTGATCAAAAGCTGAAACTGAATCCTACATGATCAACAAAGATGTTCCAATAACCTAATAGAGGCAACTGGCGCGGCAACGTCAAGCTGTATCACTAGTATTTTTAAATATTGTTGCATAAATGCTAGGTGGCCAGTTCACTAGTATTTTTATATATTGGGCCGACTACCCATTAAGATGCCATCACTGGATCCCTTTTAAACATAATAGGCAAGAAAACATTGCATTCCGTTTTTCTAATTATCATACACATTTTGTTCTTGACAATATAGAGAAAAAAAAATTTAAAACATGATACATGAAAAAATGGTCACACGTCCATGGCGCATGTACATGGTTCTACTGGGAATAGTGCGTTATGTATATTAGCATATACATTTGGTCACGATTTAACTAATTCCTACACTTATAACATTATGTCACTTTTTTCAGGTGAGAGTATGAACATATTGACAACCGTTGGAGCTAGCATAAATTGAATATAATTTGCTTTAATTTGAACTAATTCTTCCCGAATGACCGGTCTATAACATGTATTGGGGGTATTGGGGAAAGTTTTTTATTTAACCAAGATCAATAAAAAAGTTTTAAATTTCAACTTCTATTCACAATTGTAATTTCAAATTTATATATAACTTGGTCCCAAACAAAATTGAGTACATAAAAATGGATAAACCCATGTATCATAATGCAATTCCATGTATTCTTATTTGACATCGCTAACATGAAAAACCCTTATATGACATCGAGTTCCAAAGTTTAATCCTTCTATGACATCAGCATTTCAGTTGCATTAACGAAAATTAAACTAAAAAATTTTCTGAATCCAAAACATTTCCAAACATGTTGTGGTTATTGGTGAAATTATATTCTACAAATTTCTTTTTGATACAAGTTCAATTCAAAATTATTTTGATTTAAAATTAGAAAATCTGCCATAACAAATTTTGGCATTATTTAAACTAGTTATGTTTTGAGATAAATTGTGAAACTTGGTGCAACCATTTGTCTTAGGATCCTGATCACTTAAAATTATGTACACTGTTTTGTTTTGCTATACAATATGGGAAAACAATTTAATAATTTGAATTGAAGTCAAATTTTTAACCTTCACATTTAATTGTCAACCGGTGAAAGCATTCAGCAGGTTCAGAGCATTATTCCAAGAACTCAAAGAACAAAATGCTTGTATTTTCCTTGGAAGTGGAACACTTTGTTTGTTTCCACCGAATTTTCCAGTGCAAATATGCACCACAACCAAGATTCAAATTTTTTTTTTAGAAAAATGGATATATTTCAATATTCCATCAACCATACATAAAGTTACTCCTTCTTAATTACAAACGGCGAATGGAAACAAACTAGTGAGCACCACCGCCACGCCCAGCAAAACAAAACAAACTAATGTTTAATTCTATTCAGAAACAACATCCATTTGATGGAAAAACTTACTCCCTCCCTTCACAAATAATTGACTATGTTGACTTTTTCGTGAATTTTGATCAATTCGTCTTTTTCAAAAAGTTAGTTCAGATACGTAAAATTTAAGTTGTAGTTAAAATGTTTTTAGTTATAAACCAAATCATAATTAAATATATGATATTGATAATATTTAAATAAAACGACTAGTCAAAGGTCAGAACGGCGCCAGTTATTTATGAAGGGAGAATTACCTGGTTGTTATTTTAAGTACATAAGAGCCCCTACTTGAAATGGGTGTGGCCTACCATTTTATTGGATGGAAACAGGCCGAACTGGACATTTCAATTCAACAGATAGCCAAACACGCTGAGACTTTGAAACAAATTCAATCCAGGCTGATTCAAGGTACGGGCCTTAAATTTTTTCCCTGTAGTTGTATCTCATAGAGGACCAAAGGAAGGCCGGCATGTTTATGCTGCTGAGAACGGCCATCATCCAGAAGAAGTAATCTAATCTTCCTTGATTCAGGTCTTCTGGAATCCACGTAGTCGCCCAGGCTACGATGGTGATGATGACCGAGTTGAGGTAGTTGCCTGCTACCACGGCGACAAGTGACACCGACGTGCTCAGGCTCTTCATGGAATCCGGTGACTGGTCGTAGAAGAATTCGATGAGGCCAACACTGGTGAACACCTCCGCAGCACCCAGCATGAAGTAGGCTGGCGTCTGCCAGATTATACTGACCAGAGATGCTGCTTCGAGGCGCTTCATCTCGAGTACTGCCATGTATATCATGGTCAGCGTGGCTAGAACCAAACCGACGCCAAGCCGCTGCAGCAGTGTGAACCCCCGTTCCTTGCCGGTGATGCGGCAGGCGAGAGGTAACAGGACGGCCTCGTACACAGCGACGCAGAGGAGGATGCTGACGACCTCGATGGAGGAGATCGTGGCAGGGGGAGCGGTGAACGGGCCGATGCCATCGCCGCGCCCTGCTCCAAGAACGTGGTAGACATCTGGCCTGTGACTGCGAAGAAGAAGACGACGGTGGGCCAGACGGTGCACAGCCGCAGCAGCATCTTGGCTTCCTCCACCTGCGTCACCGTGCAAAGACTCCACGGGCTTGCAGCCTCCGGTGATGAGACAACGACGGCAGCCTTGTCCAAGAACCCGAACTCGTTTGTGTGCTGGATCTTATACAAGTTGCCGGACGAGATCTTATTATCATGAAGGAGGGAGTAATCGGGAGGCAACTGGACACCCCGCTTCCGGACAGCAGAAGCAGCAACCTGAGACAATCTGGTGAGGGGGCTGGAGCTGCATGATGAGGATTACTGTGGACCTGGAGCCTGTACAACCTCCTGCTGCTGACAAATATGATGAACGCAATGGCCATGACGGCCGCAGGGATGCCGAATCCAAGCCACCAGCTGAGTCGCTCCTGCACCCACACGAGCACGGTGGAGCCGACCAATGCACCGATGTTGACGCAGAAGTACTACCAGTTGAAGAAGGAAGCCTTGGCGTCCCTCTCCGCTGGCACAGCCTCGTCGAATTGCTCGGCGCCGAAGGGGGACACGCACGGCTTGATGCCTCCGATGCCGAGGGCTACGAGGTAAAGCCCCAGTAAATTAAAGCAACGGCGCGACAGGTGCCCATGGGCAAGACGGTTCGGAAGCAACGCCGAGAGGGCTAGAGTACTCATTCCCAGTGTATAGACACCCAGGAAGACCACGATCGTCTTGTACCTTCCCCAGTACGAGTCCGCTAGAAAGGCCCCAAGGAGCGGCGTGAGGAAGCAGGTGCCCGACCACATTGAGGCGCTGGCCACGGCGGACACATTGCTCCGTGGAGCTCGCTGGTAAGGTACGTCACCAGGTTCCGGGCAATCCCGGAAAAGGCCAGGCACTCGCTGAGCTCCGTCCCCAAGATCAGCACACACGCCCTCCAATTGCCCGTACCGATGTTCTTGGGAGATGCCTACATTGTTCACGAACATAAGCATGTGAAAGAGCACTAAGACGACGCGGAAAACAGCTATATTTTTCATGAACTAGAGTAAAGGAGACATGAACAGGGTAGAAAGCACGAACCAAATCAGGTGCTAGCCTCTGATCACGCGAATTAGAGGCAGCTCCTCGTCGTCGGCGTCCAAGATGATGGCCTGTGCCGCTGTGTGATTTTACATCACGATGCTGTCTTCATGTAGTTCGTTCAATTTGATGAGGCTTATACATATGCAGCTCGGTATCAAAGAGAGAGACGATAAACAACAGTACTAGCACTAAATTTTGTCGACATCTCAACGAGCAGGCCGTACCTCGATCTAGACCACTACCAACTACCACGAGCAATTTTTCATTTTGAATGTTTTTGGAACAAAACATTAGGACAAATAATAATGATATGGTCACTTCCCGACTTTCTCAAAGCTTTCATATCACACATGTCTAAATAACAAACAGAAAATTTTGCACGTGCATACAGGTCAATTGTGATGTAATAGCAATAAAAATAGACGAGAGATTAAAGTTTATGCCAATGGTATAGAAGAAATTATCTCATATTTAAATCCTACTACTTTTACAGTGGAAAATGCTTTAGGTCCTACTCCTTGGTCCGCCAACCAAGGGCTCGATTAACTACACTCAATGAAAAGATTGAAGTAGATTGAGAGAGATAAGATAATTTTCTACCACAAAACACTTCAATCCTCTGTATTGGAGTGAAGTCGAACAAGACCTAAATGCCACGGCATATGTAGCTGACGGCACAACAACGTGAGCCTGCGACACGAATCCGATCAATTTTCTGATGGGCTGAAGAACAAGCCCAACATCGTCAAGTCCATATGTTGCCAGCTTAATCCTTACGTGCCTTATGCCCTCCTATATTCTATAACCCTAAGCAATCAACCCCTAATTAGGTTTATTTGCGGCAACCATGCTGGAGTACAGAGCTACGAGATCACACATAGCATAATGCAAGTCAACAATTCTAGTGGATCTTGTACCGGAAAGTTTTTTATTTAACCAAGATCAATTAAAAAAGTTTTAAATTTCAAATTTCATTTAAAATTTTAATTTCAAATTTATATATAACTTGGTCTCAAACAAAATTGAGTACGTAAAAGACCCGTATCTATTCCTATGTAAAGACTACTAGAAAGCTGAAGAGCTCTTGGACTAAATTCTAACTCCATTAATACTGAAATGAGAGTGTGTTTGTAGGTGGGAACTCTTCTTGTGTGTCTATTGGAAGTGAGGGAGAGGGGTCCAAATTTATAGGTGGAGAAAACTTGAGCAAGTGAGCTTCCTTCCCCCTTCTGGACCGTTTCCCGTGCGAATTACCCGCCACCGACGGCAGAACCTACCTTGGAGAGGCGGTAACTGCCACCTGGTCAAAGCTGGGGCTGAGTGGGCCTACCCACAGGTCGACCGACCCAGGGGGTCACCTTGGGGCCCACTCGGGTCCCACTTTGGCAGGGTGACTGCATGGTGGTCTCTAAGTGTGGGTACGTGGTTGACTTTGGTTTTGTGGTACTTTTGACACGTCTGGTGGGTCCATGAATCCGTATGCTGCCCCGTGCGCCCTGTGATTGGTCGGAGTTGTTTTTTCTCCACCCAGCGATCCATGGGGTGCCTCCGTGGCAGGCTGTGATTGGCCAGAAGTGTGTTTCTTGTCACGGAACGGATTATGCCTCAACTCCTGTAAAATCTCCATGCACAAACTTTCCAAGTACATATGGAACTTTATTAATTTTAAAGTAACACATATATGAAATGCATGTTCTTATTCATTTTTAAAGAAATGTTGATGGTATATTTGATACTTAACGATCGTCAACAGTGAGGAGGTTCGAACTTGTATCAATAACATTTACATGAAATTTTAATTAAGTCTTAGAAGCCAGTCAAATTTTTGTGAAAGAGAGGTGAGTTTTTAGTACAAATTGGTTGTATCTACGTTCTAAGGGCTAGACACAGTTTGCTGGATCACATGGTGGGAAGGCCGAGATTGACAAATGACTTGCTGGGAGGCCAACCGCCCCCACGGGAAACCGAGCTCGCCTGCCGTATTGCCCTAGCCTACGCCTCTGCTGCCCCATTCTCCTAAATGCTGCCAGATCTGGCTGGGGATCGTCTTGTCTGGCTATCCACCGTGGCACATCCTGTTGCCTTCACCATCATCCGTGCACCCTCGCGTTCCACGTCGCGGGCAGCCGCACAAAAAGCCCTAACCATGAGAACGGTGGCCACCTGTCCTCTTTCGTCGTGTACCCATTCGCAGGCTCCGTGTGCTCCAGATCGATGTGGAGACACACCAATCCGGTGCTCTGCACTTCCCCAATGGCAGGCAAGCTATATGATCGCTCGTATTCTGCAATCCCCTTTTGAGGATCCCGAGTCCAACTGGTGGATGGCACCGCTGACACTTGAGGATCTGGTTGAGCAAACGGGACAAGGTGTGGATGAACTTCAGGCAATATGGAATACTCTGGTTCAGAGCCCCGCACGACCCGTCATTCTCGCCCTGCAAGAAGGCCACGGGGAGAATCATCTTGGGAGCCTCTATACGACACTGTAAAACAAACCTTTATTTGACACTGTAAACACGAAAACCCTTATATGACATTGAATTGCAATTTTAATTCCTTCTATGACATTGACATTGTAGTTCTATTAAAGAAAATAAAAAACAATACTTTTGGAATTCAAAAAAATCTCAAACTTTTTGTGGTGGTAGATGAAATCATTTTCTACAACTTTCCTTTTTGATTCGAGTTCAAATTCAAAAATAATTTTGATACAAAATTTAGAGATTCAAATCTACCATAACCACATTGTTTGAATTATATAAATAGTTATACTTTGACATAAATTGTAAAACTTTGTTCATATATGGCCGTAAGGTCAAGTCACTATAAAATTATTTGGTCACTGTGTGTTGCTATAAAATTTGTGAAAGTTTCAACTTTGGCTTGAATTATATTCACATATTTGTTAGGAAAAAAAATAGTGTAATAATTTGAGAGTGAACAGGATTCTAAAATAAATGGTTGGACTAAGTTTCACAATTTATTTCAAAAAGTAAATATTTCAAATAATTCTAAATTAGTTTATGATATATTTAAATATACTAATTTTAAATTAAAATATTTTTTGAATTTAGACGTGAATCAAAAAGGAAAGCTGTAGAAAAATTTCACTCTACCACCACAAAAAGTTTGGGACTTTTTTAAATTCTAGAAGTATTTTTTATTTTGTTTATTTAAACTTTAAAGTTAATGCCATAGAAGGGATAAAAATTACAGCTTGATGTTATACAAGGGTTTTCATGTTTACAGTGTTAGATAAGGATTTGTGTAAAATTACAGTGTCATATAGGGTTTTATCCCAAACATCTTCCGTTGCCACAGCTTCCACGCTGGCCTCACGTCCGGTATGAAAGAACTCACACCAATACTTTGCCCCCATATTCTCATCAACCGATACTTCGTTTCTTCTCTAGTTAAGAGCATCTCCAATCAATCTTTAAAAATTTTACTCCCGAAAGACTGTTTTATTAAGTTTGTAAATAAGTATTGGAAGTAAAAAAACTCATGTGCTCCAACAGCTCCCAATATAAGTTGTCAAATCTACTTAAAATATTTGTCATATATGTAATTTTCTTCGGCCTAGCCCATATATAAAGTTGTTTTGATCTTTTGAGAGCTCCAATTTGGTCTCTAAATGTAGGAAGTAAAAGGGATTGTTTAGAAACTTGCTAAGTTTAGGAACCTAGTATAGAGAACAGTTGGGGAGCTATTTTTTTAATTACTTCTTAAATTTTAGTTTAGAGAATTAATTTAGTGAGTCATTGGAGTTGATCTAATCCAGAAGCCTTGCATGATTTACATACATCTCCCTGTTTATATTTAGAATTTATTGCCTGATTCGTTTCCGTTCATACGTGTAGTATCTCTACAGGTGACATGATCATGTATTATACGCAGGTCCTTTGCTTCTGGCAGCTGGTTTTTGTCAACTCTATGGAGTGGCACCCAATCTTTTCGTCGATTTTGTTCTGGGACATGTATATTATAAGTTAAGTGTTTTAGCAGCGAAGCTGAATACAAATCACAAAGCAAACAAATATTTGCCGGCGTCTGAAGTGTGGTGAGTTCAGAGTTTGCTACATTAATATTTTAGTGTCCGACAAAAGCAATTTCAGGATTAACTTTTTCAGGAAAACAACAATAACATGTTTTTTAAGTGACTTTTAATTTAGCATGTTTAATAGATTGTATTGAAAATAGGGTTAACGAACCCGAAACAAATTGGTTTTATTTATTCTTTGTATGCCAATACTGCAAACTAAGGTGACATGTCGGATTAGAAGGAAATACCCATATTACAGTATAGGGGGTGGCTATAAAAGTCAGTAATTCACGAGTTCTATGATTCAGTAATTTTCGTTTTTGTTCAGTAAAAATCGGGTTGGTGAAAAATAAGAAGCTTCACCCTAGGTGAAGAATAGTGCAACCGTGTAGGCTAGAGATAAGAACTACTAAGAAACGTTAATGCAATCATTATCATATAGCTTTGATGCTGTTTGCTTAATAACCTTCAGTTTGTGAACTGTACTCAATTTTTTGAACACTGCCTAAGGTGATAAATTGTAAGGTAGTGTGTTTAGATGGTACATTGGTAGCATACAAGCTAAGGTACAATACAGGATAATGAGAAAACTCTTTCCATGCAGTTCATTTGAGTTTTCCATATCTTGAAATTGTTTCAGCTGTGCTACATATATATTTTTATTATTTAGATATACAAAAGTTATGCAGCTCAACTAATCTTAGGCCAATTTCTCCATGCAGTTATTTTGGTTGTTCTGTGGTTCAATGTAACAACTCTAACAAGGTACAACACTTGCTGGATAGGAAATAGACAAATAGGCCTCATACCTTTTTAAGAAGTCCTTTTTTGCCCAAGAACTTCTCATAATGTTTACTAACATGCCTTTTCTTAATGTGCTTTATGTCCTGCTAGGACTCCTACTTCTTCACACGGTTTATATGGTCAGTATTTAACTTTGACTACTCTACTCCCTGTGAATGGATTTCATTGCTGGCCTCTGTTGCATAGTTTGGCTACTTACTATGACACTCATTGCGCATATGGTCTATCATTTGGTGAAATCTTGTGATCAACAACTATGATATGTTTCATGTATTTGATTAATCCATGCCCTAATGGACTTCATTGATGGCTTCCGTTGCCTGGTTCTTACTTCTTAAATGAAAGCCATGGGGCGGTCTAACCCCCCAGGTCAAGTTTTTTATTATTATTAGCTGTTAGTAGCGGGAAGTTCTCTTGTAACGCATTTCTAAGCTACGTGCTATCAAATTGTTTTACAGCAGCTGTTGTGACAGTATACCCATTTGCTATTACAGTTTTGATGTTGGTATTTGCTATTTTGGGAGCCAATTTCCAGATCTACTTTGAACCTACGTGAGCTCATTTTCATAGTGTCTGTTCTGTTTATTAAAATGATGATGAGGACATCGACTCCAACACGGGAATGGCTACACTAGCAGCACCTGCAGATGCGCCTCCACTTCCAGTCACAGCTCCACCAGATGCGGCTCTACCTCAAACGACGCTTCCTTCATCAGCGAGGCCACTCACGAGGGCCGTGCAAGAGAGCTGAACTATGTCATGCTGCTGAAGAACGAAGGCCCAGAAGATTAGCCAGCCAGCCCAGTTGAAGGCCCCCACACATGGGCCAACCTAGGATTGCGCACAACCCTAGGGAGGTGCACCACCCAGGGGCTGCGCCCCCTCCTCTGGCCGCCATCCAGGGGCTGCACCACTCCTCTCGTGTATTTAGCCAAGGGCTGGGCCCCTTGTTTACTTTTGAGTTTTGTTTAATTGTTAGCTTAAGCTACAGCCGTCGCACGCATTACAGCACTGCCACGTGTATTCAGGACTCCACCTTCAAGTAATACATCAGACTGCTTGCATCTCTTTCTTGCTCGTTCTTCGATTGCACGCAGGAAACGATCTTCGTGATCAGGCTGATCTTGCACCAGCAAGGTTGGTAACCATCAGGAGTTGGTTCAACGATTGCATTGGCGCCTCGGGCTTGCTCGTCGTAGTAGGATTGTGAGGGTCTACTTCCACCAAATCGAAATTATCTTCACTCATCGAAAGATCGGGCACTCCAGCTCTATCAAATGACCAATATAGAGTGTAAAGGAATAGAAAATATAGGTGGCCCTCCGGTAGTTAAGGATTCTTTTAAGCCCTGTAGAGCAACGAGATGAGCCTTCAATTTCTATGCAATTAGCATGGCAGGGCAACCAGCAATTGCTGCTGCTGGGATGAGAAAAAAATCGATCTTAAGTGGTGACTTAGGCCCTGTTTGGCACCGCTTCTCAGCAGCTTCCAGCAAAATAAAGTGGCTGGCAGTGCCAAACAGGTCACTTTTCTAAAGCGCTTGGGGAGGCCGTGCGGTCCCTGGTGGTGCCTTTTCTACTGGACCGCGGAATCGTCATTCAAGAAGCTTTTTCGGATCACTGGTCATATGAACAAACCAACCCTTGACGTTGGCATGTATTTACCCGCAATTGCCATCAGTGCCCCACACAGGCACACAGCCGCCCTGCCCCGACTCGTTCGTCTTGGTTCTCAGAAAAAAGAAAGAATGGGAGCGTCAGCTAGGATTCTAAGAATGGGAGTGTCAGGTGAGGTCAAGGGTGATCCACACCGTACGCGTGGACAAACAAGAAGCATGAGGATGGTTTCGCGGTTGAGCCTCAAAACCGTGGTGTTGATCAAGACGGAAGGTTGACCAAGTCAAAGGCTGCCAAGGTCGGTGCAAATTAAGAGGCTTTTGATGGATTGGTGGCAGGAGACTTATCGATGAGGAGGATCGCGAGACGAGGTGACACGCGTCAAAATCAAGAAGACTTGTTTCGGCGAAAGCAAGTGGGAAGTCATGCTTTGAGAAGCGTGCAAGGTGGTTTTCTAGTTTGGGCCTTAAAACCGGTGGAGGCGGATGGCGGTGCATGTGGCACCATCATGGAGCTTGCTTCGTCACGAAGTGGAGTCATGAAGGTCCCAACGACGTTCGGGCAATCCAAGGAAAGATGATGAATATGCCCTTTGTGAAGGGGTATGTGTATTGTAGTGTGAGGGGCATTTTCGGGATGTTGAAATGTCCAAGAGTATAAAGAGGAGGGCTGGTTGCCTGCCCATTTGAGGGATTTTCGTGTGGCTTTTGGTGTCTTATTTTTACTGAAAGGGTTAGGGTTTGAGAGCGGGAGAGGAAGAGAGGAGATGGTTGTTTTGTTCTTGAGCTTTTTGCCACCCTTGCTTGGAGTGTGCTACGGAGTGGCTCGTACACATACAACTTGGGTAATACAATGTTCAAATTTGTGCTCTCCATCCAAATCCTGAATTTTCTATTTTCTCTATTTTTAGAGCTATTTTTGAGTGAATTTTCGTTCTTGGCTTTGGATGTGATTTTGGTGGGATTTCTTATGGATTCGTGGTGCTAGGACATGCTAGAACATTCCTTGGTTATTCCTTGATCGAATCCATGTCATGAGCACATCGAATTTTATGGATTTGCTTCAGTTCATCCACTTTTCCCTCCTCTCATGTATTCATGAAAAATTTGTGATTTCCCTCTGGCTTGAGTTTTTAGGTGGATTTCTTGGATGGATTCGATGCTAGGACGATAAGGAAACGTTTTTGAGTGGTCTCGTTGCAAATCCCCTCACGAGCATCGTGAAATCTTCAAAATCGTCCAAGCAGCCACCTTTTGGTAAGGTTTAACTAAAAAAGTCATATCTCCCTCACTTCTCAAGATTTTTGAGTTCTTGTTGTTGGAGAAGGTCCTAACGTTGCCAGAAATCTTCTATCCAAATTTCGTCCAATTCTGAGTTACTTTGACTGGGTTTTTGTCACTTTCATGAGCCTGCATACAGCAGTGCTGGACACTTCGGCAAGTGACTGATCTCCAGGGTCCGGAGGGTCCGGCAATTTGCCGGACCCTCCGGAAAATTGCGCAACTTGTGCCCGAAGACCAAGGGCGGATATCCGGCGATTTGCTGGAGTTACGGGGTTTTTTGTGCTGTTTTCGCTTTCGGTTGTCCATCTTCATTCGTGTTTGCTTCCACTTTGCTTGGGACCTTTCTGTATCATTCCTAAGGTTAGCATACCATAAGTTGGTGTGTGTAACCTCGGTGATTGTGTTTTGAGGCACGATGGGTTGTAGTTGGGACATAGGTCAGGTTCTCGGCCCCCCCCCCCTCCCCCTCTAGTCGCCTTGCTCGGTCCTTCAGGTTCCAATCGGCGGCAGCGTGGATTGGGGCTTCGGCGGCACTCCTCCTGCTCCCTCCTCCTCAGACGTGCCTCCCCGAGCAAGGCGCTCCTACATCCCGTCCTCGGAGCTCCGCGCAGCCGCGTGTGACCCTGTGCACGCCAACCGGAGGCTGCCCCTATCCCGTGGTTGACGCGTAATCCGGCCATCGAGGGGCACGGCGTTGAGTTGTCGGTGATGACGCGGTGAGAACCGGTGATGCCGACGCTCAAGGGATGCTCGCTCAGCCTCACACAGCAAGACACTAGCAGCAGAATCTTGTGTCTCGCGCAACCTCCTCTGGTGGTTCCGATTTCCCCCTTTTCTAGTTTCAATCTTTTCCTTTACTAGTTCCAATTCTTTGTGTGTGCTTGATCTGTTTTGAATCTTGTGTTTGTTCAGATCCAGGTTTTACAAAATTGATATTTGTAGTAGGGATTTAATTGTGATACTTGCTGCCTGATTTGTGTATAAGAACTGCTCCATTTATCCCTTTCAACAAGTATGGCCCAAACATCCCTGCGGCAAGATTGGTAACTAAGAGATGTAATGGAAGAATGGATCTAATTTATACAATCTATTTCTTATTTGCGGAATACAATCTGTTTATTTGATGGTTAGTCAATTGGTATAGCTGATGTGTGTTTTGGTTTCTTTTTCCCATTTTTTCATTCAAAAGCTCAGTTGTAAATGTTCATAAATGCTGTTCTTTCGTCTTTTCATTCAAAAGTTCAGTTGTAAATTATTCATGAGTGCTGTTCTTTTTCCCATCTTTTCATTCAAAAGCTCAGTTGTAAATTTTTTTAATTTTTTCCCCTACAAAAAAGTGTTTATTCAATGTACATAGAAGTTTTAAGTAATACCTCACTACACTCCTTCCATGGTCAAAGCTAAAGTTGTTTTGAACAATGACACAATCTATAAACCGTAACTTGACTTTTATTTCTATAAATAAATTATTAGAAAAATACATGTATGCTTTCACGGAAAGTGTTATTCAAGACAAATCAATATATATGATATTCATATTTTCAAACTTAACAACAAAAAGTATCTATGATTTATATTCGCAATATTTGGTATAAACTTATCTAAAATGACTTTAATTTTTTATCATGGAGAGGGTATCTGACTTCTATTTGTTTAGTTATGTTTATGTGCTTGCTTTATTTGTTTTATATTTATAACTTATCAACAGTATTGTCTTGAGTGCCAGTTAGTGGCCCTAGTTGTGTTGAGACCAGAGTTCCGCCACTGATTGATCCCATGTCCTGCATCTGACAACACGCCCAATATGGCTGCAGATTAGTAGCATCCTGTTGTAGGTGTTGGTCTTCTCGGCTTCTCCTACAGGCTACAGCACCAAATTTGTTGTGTCCTCCAAAAAATTACGCAAGTTTGATAGTCTATTTCATAGAATTGGTTTCATAATACAAAGATCATTGGTTCTCAAAAATACCATTTAAAAATCACACTTCACCTTCAAAAGTTACATGACAACTACCATTTCGTTACTTTCAGATCTAACATCGTTAGTGTAGATAAAAATAGCCTTATTACATTAAATGTTATCCTCCCCACACCGGCATCCGGATCACCTGACGAGCATCATAGGATGCTGCCAGGCGGGCCTGTGCCCTGTGCTGGCCCGTGTGCAATGGCAGCCGTCGCTCTCATGCTCGTCGGAGGAACTACTTCCCCCACACCGATGCCTCACGTTAGAAGGGCGCAAGAGCCATGGCTGCCGCCTGCACATATCCGTCAATGATTCCGGTAGAGCCAGGATGCTATTGTGGATCCGCACCGCACTGGGACGCCGCTGTGCAACAAGGCTGTGTCTGGGGGCTGCCATATGTACGTGGAGTGCTGCTGCATTCCCCTAGGGTCGAAGCTAACCCATAAATCACACCCTAATGCATAATTTCATTTATGCACAATTTTTAAATAATATTTAGCAAATCATGGATTATTAAGGAGTAATTTTTTTTTTACCCTGAACTTGCCGTCGCCAGTGACTCCCCCATCTCTATCGCCAGTTCGCCACCTGCTGTTGAGTGCGCGGCAGCGGCGCGGCCGCTTGACACAGAAGGCATGCCCGAGGTTAGATAAGCTTGACATCCGATTCGTCATACAGCTGCCGCTACGGCATGCACGCTGTTTGGGTGTAGTTGTGCGTTGAACATGTGTTCTGGCAAGAAGTTCAGAGCAGTAGAAAAACAAAACAGAAAAGCAGCCTTCGACAATAGAAATTGATGAAGTAGTACTATGTTTCATAACGGATTGTAACTGTCAATGGCAATTTCCCTTTTAAAAATTGGCAGTTTAGACATGTTTGATCAGTTTTAATTCCTTAATTAGTCATTTTCTATGAATTTAAGAGATTATCATATCGTGTACTGTTTTGTTTTGGGTCATTACTGACAGAGAATACGTGTTCATATATCTCCTTTCATCGTAATGTGTTTTCACATAAATTCATGAACTTCGCAATGTCAACTATTTGCTCTGATATAATTAAATTTTCACTTCCCGGAGCGACGCGTGACCAGACACCAAATTGACTTTAGAATTTGAAAGATATGGAGATATAGAGAGTTCTTTTGCATCATAGACCATTTGATACATATATATCGGCCATCAGCGACAAACTCTTTCAAACACCATTAAGAAAGTGTGTCTGAAAATCATATCTTTTCTAGTGATGGGCAAATGCCCGCCACAACAAATCGGCATATAAAACAAACAAAAAGACATAGTAGCGGGCGAACCTGGGTCACCGCCCGCCACTACCAATCCAAACAAAAAACTAAAAGAAAAAAGTGGAAACAATAGGTGTGGACCCACACCCATTGTTCCGTTCCCATGCCGCCGTTTGTCGCCGCCACAAAGCTCCCAACAACTTTTGTAGTCTTCACCGACACCATCCCATACTCTTGCTGTCAGATCCATGAGGCGACGATATGGCCGCTCACATCTTAATATCAGCCACCGGTGTAGTTGAGGGAGCCCCTCCCACCTGTTATCCATACCGATACGCGCAAGTAAGAGAAACAATGCATAGAAATACGCAAGGGAGATAGCTAGAGATTGAGAAGCACTTTTACCTATATCCGCCTTCTTGTCGCCACCGGACTTGCGTGTTGTTGCCATGCAGTCGTCAACGGTGCATACAAACGCGCAAGGGAGATAGCTAGAGAGTGAGAAGCACTTTTACCTCTATCCGCCTTCTTGTCGCCTCCAGACCTGCATGTTGTTGCCACACAGTCATCATCGAACAATAGCATGCACGAACAAAGGCACCACATGAATCTGCACACACACACTGAGAGAGAGAGAGAGAGGCAACCTGAGTTTGAGCCTGCATACTGCTCCCACCACTAGGTGGTTGTTGAGAGAAATAGGGGAGAGAGCAAGACAAGGAGTGGCAACTGAGGGAATTGAGTCGGGGGTGGGGTTGTTAGCATTTCTATTCACGCTTTTATATCACCAATTTGATTTGGGCCTGATTTGGGCCAGATTAAATGGTGAGCATATTACAGTCTACAACCATCTTTCTTTTATGGGCTACGTTACAGGTAACTTTATATCACCAAGGGTCATATTATAGCCCATCATTGATTATCAATTTATAGGCAATAAAGAGACCTGCCCACTGCTAAAAACTCGCATTTTCTAGACAGTTTTAATTGTGATAACCCACGGGAAATTCATAACCAACAAGAAAATAGGGTATATTTTTGAGACTTTGGAATAACCGACATGAAAATTGGCACTACTCCGCTGCACATAGGCTAGTGGCGGGCACCTGAGGGGCATGCCACCATTTTCAACAAGAGAGGGCGAGAAACGTGCTAAGCCCTTCTTCGTGTATTATGGGTTGTATTATCGATCCATTAGCTAGTAAAGGTGTCGGACAAAATGTGCAATAGACAATAAAACTAGTAATACATGGCATCAATTAGCTGACCCAGATATACAATTTATTAGTTTATGGAGTTCATGGATCTATATGAAAGTGTGCTGTAATTAATGGACTGCTAGTGTAATTTACTTTAGAATGTTTCAAATGTTACAAAAGTAAAAATACTGAACGAACAATAACATAAAAGTTTATTCCAATCGAAACTTTTAATTTGTGGATCTAAGGCTTAACTACAAGTTAAATATGTTAAAATGGATCTGTAAATCTAGGGTTGAGCTCTTTTATAACACTCTCTAAATTGAAGTAATAATATGTCCATTGAACTACTCTCTCTGTTCCAATTTAGCTAACCTCTAATCTCTGGACACAAAACTAGCTCGAAAGAGTGAAAAAAAATGTGATGCAAAAAAAGAGGTAAAGAAATAGAGATAGAGATGCACTAAAAGTATTAAAGTTATGAGAAGATAAGAGATGACTAAAGTATGGAAAACATTCATTGACACTGTAATTTTGCAAAAAAAAATTGTATTTGATATCCTACTCCATACGTCAGTGACTTGCATGTGTCCCATATTATATTAGTGACACACAAGTGTTCAATAAGAGATTATGTAAAACTATAGTATTACTGCAGGGTTTGCCCGTAACGTGCTCTCTTCGTTCCAATTTACTTGTTCATCTAAGCTCCTATAATTTCCTATTTTACTTGTTAATGTCATTTCTCAATACGTCTTTCTCTTTTTTCAATACATCTCAATTTCTATCTTACTCATTTTCATTTTCTATGCACATATCCTATTTTTTTAATCTTTGTGTCTAAAGCTAGAAGAACAAGTAAAATGGAATGAAGGGAGTATTAGATAGTACCTCCTCCGGTATAAGAAAAAAAATAGTTTAGGATAATGACAAGACAAAACATAACTTTGAAAATTAATTTTTAATAAAAATATTTATTAAAAAGTGACATATATTTTTATGAAAGTATTTTTAAGATAAACATACTCATATGATTTTTATTTTCAAACATGATAATTTTGAAGTTATTTATAATTAATATTCTACTGGAACCTTGTTCTTCTTTTTTACACAGAGGTAAATATTTAAAAAACTGGTATATTTTGTACAGTGAAGCTGTTTTACTGACTACACCGCCCCAGCCTATACAAAATATAAAATTGGCTGCGGTTGGTGTTGAATCGGGGTCAGGGCACGGCATTCCAAATCAAATTTTCTTTTACATCCCTTCATCTACTAGGGCCTGCCATTCGTTGTTTTTTTTTTTTTCTGAAGGATCCTGCCGTTCGTTGTGAATCCACCCAATAGACAGGCAGGCCAGAGTTGGCCTCTTTGCTTGGCATGGGCTCGTCCGAGTCCGAGGTGCCGCTTCTGCTCCCTTCCCCGGCGGGGAAGGGGAGCAACCAGCAGGAGGAGGGCAAGCAGCGGTGGTGGCACGGCGGCGATGGAGGGTGCTGGGCGGCGGCAACGGCAGAGGCCGGGCGTCTCGCGGCGCTGGCGGCGCCCATGATCGCCGTGGCGCTGTTGCAGCTCATGATGCAGCTCATCTCCACCATCATGGTGGGGCACCTGGGCGAGGTCCCGCTGGCCGGCGCCGCCATCGCGAGCTCGCTCACGAATGTCGCCGGATTCAGCGTCCTCGTAAGCTCTCTCCTCAGTTCCAGAACCCATTACCATATTCTTCATTTCTTTTTCTGTTCATCGTATATAGAAAATAAAATTAATTTGACCGTGGGGATTGTATTTATCCGTGGTTGGGTCTAGCAAGTTATTTACTGTGCTTGTGAGATGAGGACATCGTGAATGGAACGTGTGGCAGACTGGCAGGACGCGGTTGTGTGAGATTCGCCTGCTTCTTTGGCCGCATACGTCCAAGAGCTTCTCATCGGAATGCGCGAAATTGGCGTGCACATGTTTCCTTTTGGTGATCGCGATCAATCAGCACCACGATGACCAGTCTAATCGACGGCGCAGGGGGCCATCGGTCAAACGAAAACAATGACCAAGTTGGTTAATTTACATACCGATATTTATAAGAGAGCCCTGAGTGTTTACCACCGTAGAAATCTACCCTAAAAATGATGGTTTGACCGGGCGCTCGTGGTTGCATTAAGGATTTGAAGGATTCAAATTACCGTCCCGAAATTAGTTACCCAGCATGACTGTCCTGAATTCATAGCCTTTGAGCTGCATTCCATCAATTGTTCTTTTTTTTCTTTTTTGAAATGTTTTGCACCCTTTTTTTTTGAATTGGAAGCATTGCACCCATTTGATAATATAACATCCACTAGGTCAACGTTCCACTTTACTTTAAAACCCATTCATCTGTACCATTTGTACATATGTTATATATCTGCAGAAAAGAAAACACCGAAAAACACTTATGTTAATAGATATTAACTGAAAGGCACATCTAAATGAACACAGGAATCCCAGCGCAGAACTCGGATTGTTTGCAGTGAGTCTTTTACTGCATTTTAGTGATATTGTTTACTGTCATAATTTATCCTAATTTTTGTTTTACTGATCAGCTTTTGGGTTTTGATAGGACATTAATTAACATAACAATTGCTAAGAACTTTTGACTTTACGGTGGTTATTAGTCTTGCCTTTCAATGATTCATATGTTCCACTTATTCTTTACGGTTTCATTTCTTCTTTTAGATTGGGCTTGCAACCGGGTTGGAAACTCTCTGTGGACAGGCCTATGGGGCAGAACAGTATCATATGCTATCTTTGTATACCTACAGGTCTATAATTGTACTTCTTATTGCGACTGTGCCCATCGCCATTATGTGGGTTTTCATTCCGGAGGTACTTCCTTTCATTGGTCAGGACCCACAAATAGCTAGTGAGGCTGGGAAGTATGCCGTATGGCTTATCCCTGGTTTATTCGCCTTCAGTGTGGCACAATGCTTTTCAAAATTCCTGCAATCTCAGAGCCTAATCTTCCCCATGGTTTTGAGCTCTTTGATAACACTCTCAGTCTTTATTCCGTTGTGTTGGTTCATGATTTACAAAGTTGGGATGGGTATTGCTGGAGCTGCTTTATCAGTCAGCATATGTGACTGGGTTGAAGTGACTGTTCTTGGTCTTTACATTAAGTACTCACGTTCTTGTGAGAAAACTCGTGCTCCATTCACGTGGCAAGCTTTTAGAGGACTTGGCACTTTCATGCGGTTGGCCGTGCCATCTGCTCTTATGATTTGGTAAGTAAATGTTATTCTAAATTGATAATGCCCCTAATTAACATAATTTTTTTCTCCCTAAATCCTGCTATGCCCGTCCCGGCTATAGGTATATATTGTCTCTTTAATGAGCGTGAATTTCACATTTCGTTCTGTCTCTGTTGCTCTGCTCTCATGAGAAATGTTTGAGCTTGTTTGCTCAGTTTATGTAATGATGCTGTGTACTGCTTGTGGTAGAGGATGGACCCTGTTTCTGTTATCTAAAAAAACGGAGTAATTAATCACGTATAGTATTATCTCTATTAATCATGTAATTAATCATGTATATTTTCAGTGTTTTAATTCACATTGTACAATTTGAGTGAAAATATCAAGTTATTTTGTACTGGCTATAATCTTTGCAGTAGCTCCTACACTGTCCTACATTAAAGTCTAAACAACAACACGTACATAATACATTATTCCTTCCTGTTGGAATTACTGTGTTCGTTCTTTTGTCTTGATAGCTTGTAGCAGTGTATAGGACTAGGTGCAATTGGAATATTAACATGGGGAGAATAGGCAAACTGATTCACTTGTGTATGGTAGTCACCTCTTTTGAAGAATATATGTCACATGAGGAATGTATTGCCTTTTTGCTGTATTTTGGCTTCTTCAGCAGTCTAAATCTCACTCTAATTATCACTTTGTATTAACTATAATGTACCGTAGAATATGCAGCAGGAAATACTTTTGTATTTTGCATATGGTCCATAAACAAATCAAGAAAGAATTATGAGCAGAATAGGTGGACATCCGAAATATGAGAATTAATAATTATTATTCAAATTTACTTTGATCAAATTTTCTTGACAACAGTCTCGAATGGTGGTCATATGAGCTGCTCGTCCTGCTATCTGGGATTTTACCAAATCCGGCACTCGAAACTTCTGTGCTTTCTATATGGTATGCATATGAAAGATAACTACAAATAAGAAGATATTTAATCATGTGTTAAAATATGTACTAAATTATTAGTGACCTTTTTTAACAGCATATCTACTGTAGTGTTGGTGTACAACCTGCCATTTGGCATTGGGACAGCCGCAAGGTAGAAAGACGAAACTTTTGTGACCATAGTTTATCATGTTATATGCTTTCTACGGAGTATTTGACCTGATGTGCCTCTTACGTTTATGTGTCAGTGTGCGTGTTTCAAATGAGGTAGGAGCAGGGAACCCAGAAGGAGCTCGTTTAGTGGTAGTTGTCGCCTTATCCATTGTAATTTGTTCAGCTGTTTTGGTGAGCGTGTCTCTTCTATCGTTGCGCCGTTTCATTGGAATTGCTTTCAGCAATGAGAAGGAGGTTATAAATTATGTCACCAGAATGGTACCATTGCTTTCAATTTCAGTTCTTACAGACAACCTCCAAGGAGTTCTTACAGGTACCCAATTTTCCTTTTATAGAGCATAATTTGTTGCCTTAAATTAACTACTAGACGTGTTAGGTTTACACATTCTATTGTTGCATCAGGTATTTCAAGGGGCTGTGGCTGGCAGCATTTAGGCGCCTATGTTAACCTGGGCGCATTCTATCTTGTTGGTATTCCTGTGGGTCTTGTTTTCGGTTTTACGATGCATCTAGGAGGAGCCGGTTTTTGGATAGGCATGATAGCTGGTGGAGCCACGCAGGTCACTCTCCTGTCTGTCATCACTGCAATGACAAACTGGGGGAAAATGGTATGTTCTCTTTTCCTTTTCTTTTGTCTGATGTTAATCATACGATTCAATTGCTATAGAATATAGATGACGTTATCCTTCTCCCGTGTTAATTCTTTAGTCCTGGGACCTGGTTGGTTGAAATAAATTAGTGGTGCGATACGGCCCAGATGAAAGGAATTTGGCCTGAAACACAAACATGTCTCATTTTGTATACTCAGACTTCAAACATATTATCATGAGCACCTTATGCATATTTTATAAAGTAATCGTCATATTTTGTTGTCCAATTTGCTTCTCCGAATATTTTGATCCAACAAAGACAAATGTAGCTAAAACCACTGGACAATGAGTTATTCAAGATTACTCTCTGAGTACTTCAGCTTCCGAAACAATGTCCCCTTGAGCAGAAACTTCTAATGCCTTAGAATTGTCCTTTCAACATTCTGAACATTTTTTTCTTATAACTTTTTTTTGGTTGGTTATATGCAGTCTGACAAGGCTAGGGAAAGAGTGTTCGAGGAAAGACTACCAACTCAGGCAGCATGATTGAATCAATTTCCATCTGGTTCGATCTTTAAAAATTTTGCTTCACCCTTAGGTGATTTTGTGTGTGAGGTGCTCATTTTCCACGTCTGTAACCAAACAGCATAGATAAAGAACTATGGCTATCCAATAAAGTTCAGTAAAAATTTGCTAAACACAGTTCAGTAACAATAAATATAACTAACAGCTCCTTCAACTTGTCGGAGTTTTTTTTTTTTTGAAGGGAAATGGCAGGTGCTCTGCCTTTGCATTAAAGCAGGAGAAAAACAGAGTTTATAAGACAAATAAAACACACGCACAGACACTCAGTCTGCGAGAATACGATTTTTGACGAAGAAACAGGACAAACAAACTTGCTAACTAATAGCACTTCGCCGAGAGGCAGAAAGCCGGGTGAAGAAAAGACGGCCTAGAGGACCAGACTAGGAGAACTGATCAAACGACGAGGCCAGCTTGAAAAGGTTGATGTCTTCTTTCGCCAAGAGCGCAACCTGATGCGCCGATTTTTCAGTGCCTTGAAAGATCCTCCGATTCCTTTCCTTCCAGACGTTCCACCATGCGTAGAGGATCGCGCTAGTCCCCCATCTTGTCAGCTCTGCCGGCATTGCGGTGGAGGCATCAATGAACCAGCGAGCATTCCAATGTTCGGGCTTGTAGGAGGCAAGGCTCCGGGAAGAGGCATCCATTGCTTGATGAAATGCAGGACCCGAAAAGTGAAATCACACTCAACAAGCAGGTGGTAGTTAGTTTCCATCTCGTGCAGGCACAGAGGGCAGACAACATTGTTGTCCCATCCCTTTGCTTCGAGGTTGTCTGCCGTCGGCGTTTTGTGAAACATTGCAGTCCACGCGAACATAGCCACCTTCGGCTCAGCTTTCGATCGCCAAAGAGCCGTAGTGCTGAAAGGCGCAGCAGTGTCTTGGAACATGACAGAGTAGGCCGAACTGGCCGAGTATTGCCTGGAGACCGCGGGAATCCATTCTGCTTGGTCCCTGGCACCAAGCTGCAACTGCATTCCATGAATCGAGTTCCAGAGTATAACATATTCTCTAATCTGCTGTGTTGTTGAGATTCCACGCACAGATCTTATCCAAGTTTTGTTGCTGACCTCTTTTTCCACCGTTCTTGATTTAAACTTTGCAATCTGGTAGAGGTTGGGCATTATTTCCTTCAAAGGCTTATTACCTAGCCATGTATCATGCCAGAAAAGGGTGGATTGGCCATCTCCCACAGTGATCTTCGAGTGCTTTGCAAAGAAAACTCTGTCATCTTCATTGCATGGAATGGGCATGCCCTTCCATGGCTTGTTCTGACCATTCAAGTTTTGCCATAGTCATCTTATTCTTAGCGCGAATCCAAATTTTGTGAGCTCCATAACACCGAGCCCGCCCAGGTTCTTAGGTCTTGTAACAATTCCCCATCTAACTAGGCAATGGCCGGCAGATTTTGTCTCAGCATCATCACCTTTCCAAATGAAATTCCGGCAGTGCCTATCCACCATTTTTAGCACCCTTTTGGAAGAGGGATGACAATTGCGTGATGTGTCACAATGGATGTTAGGACAGATTTAACAAGCTGAAGCCGACCCGCCCTTGTAATTTGTTTACCTTTCCATCCTGCTAATCTGCCAGCCACTTTCTGAATAAGGGGCAAGAAATCAACTCTATGGAGGCGCGTGTCTGACAAAGGGAGCCCGAGATATCTGCAAGGGAATTCCTTGCGCTGCGCTGGGAAATTTCGCAGCATGGTTTGGACATCAACGTTTGCACAGTTTATTGGATAGACTTCGGTCTTGTTGATGTTTACCGTTAGCCCTGTAGCACGTCCGAAAACATCCAGTATGTGTGCGAAGGCCGTCAGTTCCTCATCCCTTGGCGAGAGGATTACTGCAGCATCGTCCGCGTACATGGAGCATGTTGAATGCGCGCCACGGCGACTTATTGGGGTTAGGATCCCCTTCTGAGTCGCCATGGCAAGAATGCGCTGAAGAGGGTCAAAGGCCAGGATAAACAACATGGGCGACAAAGGATCTCCTTGACGAAGGCCCCTCCTGTGATCAATTGGCTTGCCGGCCTTCCCATTTAAGAGGAAACGAGCAGTTGCTGTGGACAGAAGCATGACTATCCATTCTCTCCATCTGTGACCGAAGCCAAGTCTCTGCAGAAGCTCAAGGAGATACGACCACAGAACCGAGTCAAAGCCTTTCACCATATCCAATTTTATGAACAAGGCCAGCCTCTTTTTCCTCTTGACTTCATTGATCAGCCCCCTAACGAATAGGAAATTGTCATGGATGCAACGCTTCTTGACGAACGCACTTTGGTTTGCCGAGACCATTTCAGGTAACTTTGGCTGCAGGCGGTTTGCAAGAATTTTTGAAAAAATCTTTGCAATGATGTGAATCAGACTGATTGGGCGAAAATCCGAGACACGCGCAGAATTCTCTTTTTTTGGAATCAGGACAACGTTTGCAATGTTGAGCAGCTTGAACATGTCGCCACGTAGTTGAGAAAGCTGATGGAAAACATGGCAGACATCTGTTTTTGATAGTGTTCCAGCACGTCGAGAGAAAGAGACCAGTAAAACCGTCTAGGCCCGGGGCCTTCTCTTTGGGCATCTCCATGACAACACGGTGGATTTCCTCCTCAGTGAGATCATTGTCCAGCTCGTGAAGGTCATGAGATTGGATCTGCAGCTCATCCCAGTTAAGGGTCCGATTTCTTGTTTGTGTTGAACCAAGCAGCTCGAGAAAGTGGTTGTAAATTTCCATTTCTTTGTCCTCATGTCTCACTACTGGGCCATTGGCCGTGTGCAGGCACTGGATGAAATTTTTCCTCTTCCTTCCATTTGCCCGCAAGTGAAAAAGTTTAGTATTAGCATCAGCCGATCTGATATTAGTGAGTCTGGATCTCTGCTTGGCTCTAATTTTCTCAATGGCAAGCAGTCCCTGGTACTTGAGCTTTATTCTATTCCAGAATTCAGTTTCCTGTTGGGTTATCAATCTTCTTTCTTGCGCTTGGTCGAACTGCCATAGGATTTCCTTAGCGATCATGATTTGCATCTTGACGTTTCCAATAGTCTGTCTCTGCCATTTTTTCAGAGCCTTTGCCACTCGGCCCAGCTTGGTGTGTAGCTTTCTAAAGGCATTATTTGTGTGTACTGGCTTATTCCACGCCTCCTGTACCACCTGTGAAAAACCGGGCATATGTACCCAGTAGTTTTCAAATTTGAAGTGCTTCGGCTTTGTCACAACAGATGATCCTTGCAGGGAGAGAGGGCAGTGATCAGAGAGGGTAGACACAACAGCTTGCAGGTGGCTTGTTGGGAACAATTCCTCCCAGGCAACGGTCATGAAGCACCTGTCGATCCTGGTCATTGTTGGGGCTGCTTGGCCACTAGTCCAAGTGAATTTTCTACCATGTAGGGGCAGCTCTTTCAACTCTAATTCATCAAGCGCCGATCTGAATCTTGTCATGAGGCGTCTGTCCAATCTGTTATTGTTTTTGTCCGACACCTTGTAAATAAGGTTGAAGTCTTCAACAACAAGCCAAGGATCATTACAGTGGTCTTTCAGGGACTTGAGCTCCTCAATGAATCTGCGTTTGTTTCTTTTCCTTTGCGGTCCATAGACACATGTGATGGACCACTCATCCCAATCATGTAGCATTTTGATCCTAGCCGTGATCGTGTTCTGTGTTGCAGAAGTGGCGAGAAGGGCAAAAAATCTTTCATCAACAGCAATGATCATGCCGCCGCGGGATCCCAGAGCCGCATGGAAAGAGTAGTTGCTGACGAAGTTCTGTCCCAAAGTTTCTCTGATGATCTCGTCATCAACTGCTGCAAGCTTGGACTCCTGCAGACAGACAATAGTAGCGCGAGTCGAGGGACCATGTCTCTAACAGCTTGCCTGCGGATCGGCTGGTTAAGGCCCCGCACATTCCAACTCAGGACATGGACATTTTCAGCTAACATTGATAAACAGAGGGACAACAGGGCTCCCAGACGGAGCAGGAACTTGTGCAACCCAAGGAAGGGTGCCATCACCAACAGACCAAACAACAAGACTCGACAAAGATACAAACACAGACATCGGTGCATCGCCAGAGGAAACAGGCCCTGCTGGTTGCCAAACTAGCGTCTGCCGGATGCGCTGCACGCAGGCAGCGGTGTCACACAGATTATTTAGGCCAGTTTTTATTCCCGCCATTTGAACAGGGGAGGGGGCACCCATGGCGGGAATACAGACACCCCTCTGGCCGAAGACGACGGTGTAACTCATTTGGCACAGACCTTGGCCACCTTGGCAGTCCCTCGGACCGCAAGCTTACCAGGATCATCAATGTTCATTGCCTTCAGGAGGTCTTCCATGGCCTGCTGTGCCTCCTCCGGGACAGGCCCATCAAACAAACCCATGATCTTCATCCTGATGCTGTTCTCCTTGTCTTCCTTGTCGTTCTCCTCAGCAACACCCAACTTCCTTGCCAGCACTATACGCGCCATCTGTTCTGGTTTTGAAGTGGCCGCAGATCGGCTTTTGCAGGCCAGCCTCTCGCTGCGTCTTGTAGGCTCCTCCTCCACAACGCGCTGCTTGCGCTGCACAGGCCTGGGCGTGTGAAGGATGGGCGCCTGTGGTGGCGCCGATATGTCGGCGATGAACTGCGAGGCCTGCGAGACCTGATCCGACGCAGAGCGGGCAGCAACCAGAGACGACTCATCGCCCGGTCCTTCGGTCAAGGCAGGCGCTCCCCGCAGCTGCGGCATAGGGTTCACAGCAGGGGCGGGATGTCGCGGGCGCGGAACAGCGATAACTTCTTCAGTCATTGGGTCTACCACGGTGGCAGTGCGGCCCGCGATGTCTTCCACATTCGTCAGGAACAGGGCGGCAACCGGTTCGACCAGTGCGTTCTGGGGCACCCAGTCAGCCGGCGCGATCGTCTGTCCCAGCATGGCGTCGGTCAGCAGCACCGGGTCCGCGCGTCGGGCCTCCCATTGGTCGTCGTGGGTCGGAACACCACGCGTCAGGAGTGTCGGGGAGAGCTCAGCGGACCCGTGGAGGCATTTAGCGCGAATCTTTGTGGGTGCGTCGTCCGGGCTGCGATCCCTGGCACCAGCAGCCGACGAGGAGCACCGCCCAGCCGCGGTAGTCTTTGTGATCTTCTTCTTGTCCTTCCCCACAAAACGGTGGAGGAATCGGTGGAGCGAGCGCTCCCTGGAGCGTCGGGACGCCGGGCTCAGGGAGTGCTGGGCTGACGTCCAGCGCCGGCCGTGGCCATGGCTGCTCTCTAGCCTGTGCCTGGTAGAGCGGTCACGCGCCCAACCGCGTTCCCCAGGCCAGCGCAGCCTCTGCAGAAGGCCACGGCGCTGCGGGCGCGTCACGTCTCCGCCGTCGTCGTCGTCGTCGTCGTCGTGGTTCCTGTATTGAGGTGGTCTGAAGTCGGTGCTGCAGGATTGCCTCGCCGGCTCACGGCGTCGGCCTTCCTCCAACTCCTGGTTGGCGACTGGCAGGCGCGTGCCATCCGGAACACCCAGTGCCCAATCAATGTGCATCACCACCGGCTCACCTTGCGGGGTATGGCGCTCCATGTCGACGACCGTGGCCAGGTGAACCAGGATGTCGAAGGCCGAGCACCATCTCGGCGCTAACGGCGGATCTTGAGGTGCTTGTTCCACCAAATACGGGCCAGCGAACGCTGGCGGCCCCTCCTGGTCGGGGTCGGAGATGGTCGACCACAGACGTCGAGGAATGAGGTGCGGCGCGTCACACCATGCCCAGTACTCGTAGTACCTGGTGTCTTCGTTCCTGGCGCTCTGCGTCGCCGAGTAGTGGAAGGAGCAGGAGTTCGTCAGAAGGCCCGAGACGAACTCCCCGTTCCATAGATGGAGTGGAAACCCCTCAAGGCAAATCCTGACATGGTATCGCTTGGTCTCGCGGGTCGCACGGTGCTCCGTGGTCCACCTGCGCAGCCTGAACTGGCGGCCACCGCAAGTGAAGTGGTCGACGCCTGCCGCCGCCTCGAAGTCGTCGCGCAGCATGAACTGGACCAAGAAGTCTTCAGGTTGGTGCCGGGAGATCAGCAGGTTTTGAGGATCCACCCCAAATCTCCGGACGAACGCCTGCTCAACGTGCACCAGGTCAGTGTGCGGCCTGTTGCGTCCGATCCAGACCAACAGTGTCCTGGTCTCGAAGAAGTCGACGCGCTGCTGTATCTCATCAGTCATAGGGATGTGGCAATGGTGGGTGTCGGGGCGGGTGCAGAGGCCCAGCTCTTCCATGGTGGAAGGGGGGGGGGGGGGGGGTGCTGTGGGCGCAGGCGGTGGCGGCGGTGGAGGTGGAGGGTCGCGCAGTTGGTGAGAGGAGCTGGAGTGGTGGTGGTGAGCAGCGCGCACGCGCTTGTCGCGACGAGCCCGGCAAGAAAAGGAGCTGTGCCCCCAGTGGAAGCAAGTCCAGCACCTGATAGGGTCTCGGCACTGGGAAACACGGTGGTCTCTTGCAAGGCATCTGAAGCATCTCCCTTTCATCTTCTCCAAGAAGGTTGCTCTTCGCACGTCGCGCTGCGACGTAGATTCCCAGCATGGCGGACCGTGCGTGGTCCTCTGTCTGTCGCAATGAGCCTTCTGCCAGCCCGATCGGTCATCCGTCCATCTTTCTCCGTCCTTGACATAATCTTTACTGGGGCGTAGTCCTGCCTAGGACGCCTGACGCTCGAATCCGTACCAGAATGGCGCCCGTGACCCAGGAGGACGGCGTCCTTGTAGGATTTGGTGGTGGGGGGGCCAGATCTGGGGAGAATTCTTGAGGGCAGCGGCAGGAGCTGGCACATGGACCTCTGATTTGAGGCGCGCATGGCGGGACGGCCGGGGCGGTGCCGCCGTACTGGTGCTCCTGAGCAGAGGTTGAGCTTTATTCGGCGCTTCACTCGAACCAATAGGTGCATTGGAGGGCACCGTGTTGGAGGGAGAGTCGTCCTGGGAATCGGGTACCTCCTCCACGGATTCGTCGTCGGAGCTCCAGATGAGTTGCTCTTCAGGTTTGGCAGGGGAAGCGGCAGTGGTGTCTGTACCGGTCACCAGTGCCGCCCGGGAGGTGGCTGGGGTGGTTGGCTGTGGTGAGGATGAGGTTTTTGGAGGGGAAAAGGTGGCAGGGGCGCTCTCCTTCCCGGGAACGGCGGTCGGCGGCGCAGTCGCCCGCGGAGTCGCCCGAGCGACGGGGGAAGGGAGCATAACGTTCTTCCCAGGAATATTAACTTGTCGGAGTTGATTCGTTGGTTTCTTTAAGCGCCCCTAAAATCATGCTCTGATTGTGGGCGCATTCCATAACAACAAAATGGCTGGTCCTATATAGGCCGGTTCTATAAAAGGGGAGTCACACAGCTCCCCACGAATATGATATGTTCGGATCAGCTTGAAAACCTCAACTATACAATGTCATGGAGGACCGTGGAGGAGATCCGGGCGTCCACAGCGACATTCACCGATGCCTTCTTACTTCGTCAAGCAGGTATGGGAATTTCAGTGTGGCCCCCATTTATGGCAAAAGTAACCGGGAAACCTTACTGAATCCTTGGATTTTTTTTCTTTCGGATGAACCTACACGGAACCGGCAAATTGATCTCTAAGATTTAATTAAGATTTGGTACGGATTTAGGTGTTCTTCTAGGTGCTAACATTTGCACATCAGCGCCATGCATCGACGTGTGCTGTTGCCATTGCCTCAATTTGACGTGCGCTGACAACGCCAGGGTCACAATATGCATGCTTGTACAGATGCTTTGCTGCTCTTGTGGTGCTATTGCTCAAGCTCACTCAAGAAGAAAAGGAGAATGATCATACGTACTATTCCCTCCATCCCGTAATCTCGAACAAAGAAACAAATTACTACCATGATTTCCCTTAGTAATTAATCCATTCTTTATAATCTTGTGTGCATGCAGCCGCATGTAGCTAGTAATTCCATCTGGGACTACCATTTCCTTTTAGAATACGAGGAATTAGTTTAGGAATAAGGGATTAATAACTAGCTCCATACTTATACAAGAAAGGTTATGAAATTTTTTATTTGTTATAATATTAAGAAGATTATGGGATGGAGGGAGTATATACTCGGTTTGTCGATTGCTGTCAACCAACCGAAGCAAATAAACTAAGAAATTAACGGCCAAGCAGTGTCGGAATATGCATCAAATTTAATACAGGAGTAACAATTAGGGTTAGTGTTTGCGCCATTCATATTTTTTGTTGCTATAGTTCTTTCCGTGTCATTGGCATAAAACCTTAACACTTAATTTACCACCTAAAAAATTTGTATTCCTTGGCTGCCATTGATTTTAAATATTAATGCTATGAATGTCATTGAAAATGGCATGTGGAATTTTGATCCTAAAAACTGATTTAGGAAGTTTGTAAATAAGTATTGGGAGAAAAAAATTTTATGCACTTCAACAATTTCCAATATAGGTTCCCAAATCTATTAAAAAATTTTGTCACATATTCCATTTTCTTTTAGGCCCAGCTTATGCATGAAGTTGTTTGGACTTTTTGGAAGCTCCAATTCGATCTCTAAAAGTAAGAAATGAGAAGGCTTATTTAGTACTTCCTCTGTTCTTTTTCTGTCGCCGTTTACTTGGACCAATAATTTTGACCATTCGTCTTATTTAAAAAAGTATTTTATTAGGATTTGATTTATTATTAAGAGTTTTTTATCCTAATTTTTAGTTTTATATATTTAAAATATTTTTTAAATAAGACGAACGGTCAAAGTTTTTGTCAAAGTTAACAGTAACAAGTAAAAAAAACGGAGAGAGTAACTTGTTATGTTTAGTAGCCTACTAAAAAAACGGTTGCGAAGATATTTTTTTAATTATTTAAATTTTAGTTTAGATAGTTAATTTGAGGAGTGATCGGAGCTGCTTAGAGCGTGTACAACGAGTTAAATGCAGCGTGTTTTACGGCTGACGTATCCGATTATTTTAAAAAAACACCCTCCCTTCCATCAAGAGGCGACTGCTGCTGCTCTCCCTGAAGAGGCGCCTCTTTTACTCGGTTCGAGGCGCTGAAGAGGACCCTCGGCAGCGTTGTACGAGAGGGTCGTCTCAACCAGATCTCGTGCGCACACTGCCACGGAAATCCTTCGCGCGCCCTGTTCTGCTTTTGCAGAGATTCTTCGCCGTCTACGGCCACGGCACACGGCGGCCGGTATTCGATGCAGCGCTGGGGGTCGGTGTGGCGGCGGCGGCGGCGAGAGGGGCCGAAGTACCCGCTGCGTTTCAAGGGCGTTGGTGAATTTCATATGAGAACTGTTCGTGAGCCCCCAATTCTTCACCACTCTCCGTCGGGCAGAGCCTGCCGCCGATGAAGTTGCGCTCGCGTGGCGCGGCCCGTCCTACTCGCTCGCCGCCATCATCCTGACAAGCTTCGCCCCTACCCTAGCCCATCGGTTTGGTGGCCACGCCTCCCTTGTTTGCGAATCTGCGGGTGCTGCCTCCCTTCTCGATTTTGTGATCTGCGATTGTTGCTCATTGTTGAGTACAGCTGATAGTGTGTGTACTGTGTAGAATCGTTATTAGCCATTGTTCGTGCGGCTGCTAGTTATGGAATTCGCTTGCGTGACGATCCATTACCTTGGGGAGTTTTTCGATTGGGAGTTCATGCCGCATGCTGCAGAGCTGTTTCACAAGTATTTCTGTAATTTCAATGCAAGACACATGTTGGTGATTCCGTGATTACAGGAGTGTCAGCAGAAAGCGCACAGCTCCCTTCAAAATTGCCTTGTGTTTTCCCTTGCCCATATGCTCACCTACTATTTATTGTTTCACTACATGTCTAGTTTTTTTAAAGAAAAACGTTTGGAGAAAGATCAGGACTCATGATCGAGCGGCATGAACAAAAAAAAAATATATATATAATATAATATAATACCTGAACAAAGCTTAGTTCCGACTCTACTGAGGTTATCTATAGTGTATAAATAAAATATAACATATGAGTATATAAATTATATATTCACATTTGATCATATAGATCATATATCTATTAAATACTAACATGTATTTATTAAAAGACAGGTTGAAGAGAGTATCTAGATTGTATGAATTGTATGACTGCAGTTGCTTCAATTTTTTTACATTAACTAGGTGATTTCCCGCGCTTTGCCACGGGACATTTAAGAACAACAATCAATTTCAAATGAAAATAACATCACCCATGAAATAAAAAGCTACAATGATAAAAAAATAAAAGTAGAAAGGGGGCATGACCTTTAAGGTGATGAATCAAAACAAATACGTTAACAACGTATAAGAATTCTAGCATCGTAGAGATGATAGATGATCGTGGGGGAAAGGTCTAAGATGGAATCAATTTTTGAGTTGAAATTATCACCAAATTACCTATAAAAAACATGCATGGATCGAATAACAATGGCAATCCATCCTTCAGTTAGGAATATAAAAAACGAATAGCTATTTGACATGTAGAATATGTTGGGGCAGGGAATCCATACTATCAGAAGGTGCACATGCGTAGTGGCATGTAATATAGGAGATTTGGAATGCCTGTGTGACTTTATATAGGGCAGGATTTTGGATCAAGAGTTAATGGCTTGAGATTTTAATGCCCTAATATGGTTATTAAGCGTCAATGGTATGGAGAACATGTCAGATTTAAAATATATAGAACAACTAAGGTAATTAGGACCATCAAGAAGTAACTATTGGTGGCTTTTAGTTGGTACAATGTTAATGGGCCATTGGAAGAGTGGATACGGTGGGAGATGAATTGAGACGGAACGAGAAGAGAAATGGAAAAGTACTTAATTGTAGACCCTTGATATTGCTCATTTATGCTTGTTAATAGCGTTAAACGGTAATAGCTTTGATGGTGGTGGAGCACCATGAGTGGAGAAATCATAGCACGGTGAGGATGGAGTACAGGCCTGGAAGAAATTAATTGAGGGAGAACTGCTGCTACAGTAGGTCATTTCAGCTGGAGAATGAACGGATAGATATGAACATAAGATACTCATCCAATGGTGGAAAAGAATTGGGGTGACGCGGCTCTCTGTAGATTGAGAGATTGCTCGAGTGGGTTGTGCAGCTAGAGAATGGACGGATAGATATGAACATAAGATACTAATCCAATGGTGGAAAAGAATTGGGGTGACGTGGCTCGCTGTGGATTAAGAGAATTGCTTGTGGGTTGTGCTTATAATATAAGTATAGATACATGTGTCTAAGAGTCAGGAAGAGGCTCTCTTCTGTTCATGCCCTTACATATCACCGCCAATCGCATTCAAAGAATTAAATTTTAAAATCAATGATGTGGAAGGAATACAAGTCTTAAGATAGTAAATTAGAGTTAAGGTTATTACCAATAGCATAGAAAGAATTAGCACCATTTTGTTTGATACCAGACTATCACATTGACTCATAGTTGAAACAGACAGTGCAGGATGCGAGGGCACACCATTTTCCCATACCATACCACCTAGGTTCTAGGTTGTTGGTACGTAGGAAAGCAATTTCAACGAAATTTCTATGGTGTTTTGATTGGTTGTAACATAATAAACAATTAAATCCTGGTGTTCCCTATTTCTCTTTGCCGAGTGTATTTACCAAAACACTCAACAAAGACTGAGCCTTTGTTGAGTGCATTTACATGAACACTCTAACAAAGGTTGAGCCTTTGGGATCCTTAATTCGGTAGTGTAGACGGTGCAGGATGCGAAGGCACATCATTTTTCCATACTGGACCTGATGAGGGCATGATCAGCATGGATATAGCCAAATCCATCTTCGAAAGTGACAAACTAAAGGTTACAAAACTCATGTAGTATTCAAATAGATAAAATATTGAATCAACATAAAACACATTTGCCTTTAGTTTATTACTTTCGAAGGTGGATCTGGCTATATCTGTGTTGATCATGTCCTCATCAAGACCTAGGTTGTTGGGCCCGAGGAAAACAATTTCAGCAAAATTTCTGTGAAGCTTTCAAAATTTTGTATTTTTCGGTGGAGGCTAAAAGAATCCTATTTCATCCAAATATTTCAGTTGAATTAGACTTTATCCTGTCCATGTCAGTCCACACGTAACCCAAATTCCTACCCACCCCTCTGGCCTCCTCCCGCCCCTCCAATCCAAATCTGTCAAAATTTTCCCCATTCTTCTCTCAAATTTCAAGTTTGATTCAAAAAATCTGTAGTAGCTGCTAGTAGCTATTTGATGCTAGCATGACGCGTGTGGTAGCTTCTACTCAGCAATTGTCATCTTTAATGAATATGAGACAGTTTTTAGTAAACATCATGCCAAAATTTTCAAAAAAAATTGAATTCATTTGAATTTGAGACCCAAATTTCTGATATTTCAGGGATTTCGGGTTTTTTTTTGTGAGGTCAAAATTTTTTTCTTTCGCTAAATTCATTTCCTAGGTTGGGTCCTCTATCTAAAGGAAAGAAGTGGAGGACTGATTCAATTGGTTGCTTGCCCCGTTTTAGGTTGGCTTCGCTTCCTCTTATTTTTAATCTCGTGATACATGTTGTAAGTCTGGGTTGCACCAAAAGCTTTTTACTTTCTTCAAACTGTTATTTTACTCCTGTTTAGCTGTGAACTTATAATGCATTTCTTTTCAGTTATGAGGCATTATTTTGATGAGGATGATGACTCAAACAATGATGTACTTTGCCCCCGCTGGTGCTTGTTCGGGCAGGTCCAGCTTACCAATAAACGAGGCCTAGGGATTCTGTATATGATATCTCTGTTCAATTTCCTGTAAAAGATTCGATGAAGATCCTGATGGCCACATACTAGGAACCAAACACACAATAGGGGGGAGGTGCTCACATTATTATTTTGTTCCATAATTAAGTGCTCGTCCAATACACTATATACTAGTGAAACATGACGAACTGCTTTCACCGTCCATTTGCCGGCTCCTCTCTGCTTCGTCTTTACTGATCAATCGCATCACAATGACAACAAAATTGAAGCAGAGCGACACTCATCCGTTGTGAACCATGCACCTTTGTTTAGTTTTTGGAAAGGGAAAACCATCCAAAGTACTGAAAACACACTTTTTTTCCGTACCCAATAAATGCAAAGCATTCACAAAAGCTAATTAAGAAACTTTCCCCCGTCCTAGGTTGACTCTCTACACACATCAGTTTCAATTCACTGCGAATTCTGATCATTCAGAGCGAGGTCCAACATCGACGATGACAAAGAATGCCGTCTCTTTATCTTCATCGTCACCTGCGTCCGAGAGCTTGTTGGCGGCGTTGGCACCGGCGCCCATGGACGACGACGCCTTGGCCACCACGGCGTCCGCCTCCGCTGCAGTGGCGCTGGAGAGCTTGGCCGTGTCGCCCTCGGCCGAGGACCGTTTCAGGAACTCGATGCAGTCCTCCACAGCCTCATTTCGGATGGACTCGTCACCGCGGCACATCACGGCCACGGACGCGTCGGAATACCGGTGCCGATCGGAACGCAGCGACGAGCAGGCCTTTGCCCTGCTGCTGCTGCTGGTGGTGGTTGTGGTAGTCGTGCACTGCACGGAGGCCCGCGACACGGCGGACAGCATGATTAGCCGGAGGACGACATCGCGGATCCGCTCCAGCAGCGAGACCGACGCCGCTGGCCGCGCCGTGGATGCGCGGCAGCCGCCACCGCCACCTCCGCGCAAGAGCCGCGGCATGCACTCCGCCATCGCCTCCTTCATGGCCTTACTGCCTCCTCTCATGATGCTAAGCTCTAGCTTGCTTTCTTCTGCTGTAGGATCGAAACAAGGAATTTATGGGCCGGAAGAGAGTGAGAGTAAGAGTGATAGAGTGATGTGTTTGTGGAGACTGGTTGGAGCAGTAGGATACACGGGCGTGTGGGCGTGTGGGGTTTTATATAGGGCAGGGTAGTACATGTAATAATGTAAATCAACCACCTCTCCGTCACCGTTGCTGTTTTTGTTTAGCCTGCGCTAGCAAACACTGGCTCTTTATTTAGCTTAGCCGAGGAACCGCTCTTGTGGGCCTCCTGTCCCGTCGCGACGTGTATTAGCACCCCTGTAAAGCTGGAAAAGTAAAGTGAGGAACTAAGCAATGTATGATGTCGTGTTCTGCAGTGGAATCTATGGACATCCATGAAGAATAACAGATGCTGTCTCTCCCACCGCGCCTTCGTGCTTCGTACGTTGCAGAAACAATTTCACCTGATCTTAGGCCCCACAAAGAGCTCAGATTATGAAATCAGATTTCACAATCTGAGGCCTCGGAGTTCATAATTTCATAATCCAGAATGAAGCAGCTTTTGATAGATTGTAACATAAATATTCATGGTTTTGCTAATAAGACCCACTTGACATAACTGTAGTTGGATTGTGGAATCTGAACAAACAAACATCCCCTCAGATTTTATCCTCCAAATTTTGCAATATCAGATTTCGCAATTTACAATCCACAATCTAAAGCTGAAACAAAGGGACACAGTTCAATCAGACAACATAATTTAATGCAGAGCTGTAAACTTCTGTTTCTATAAAACGGAAAATTGAAGGATACAACCTGTTGAAAAAATCATTTACTCCCTCCGTAAATTTTCTTAAATTTATGACACCGTGTTGACTCCAAATTTATGTTTTCAAAAAATTTAATTTGAATAAATACAAAATGGTAGACGGTGGGATGTCGCAAAGTTTTGAGTGTATTGAGATACTAATAGAGTATGGTAGAAAAAAATTGTTTCTAATTACATGAAGATATATTATATAATTTGGTTGAGGGGCAAAGGGTTAATTTAAAATGTTAATTTAAATTTGACTTATACATGAAGAAACAAAAAAGACAAATTATATAAGGGGCAAAGTAAATAAAAATAACATATGTAGTTTTGCAGACAAACTAAGTCAAAAAATTGTTTAGGGGTTTATTATGTACTCTTTACTTGTAGTTAAGGAGAGTAAATTAGACTTTGTTCCTTTAAAAAATAGAGTACCATGTAATGTAAGACACAAATTATGTATCTCTAAAGAATAGAAAAAGGATGAATATATAGGGTTCTGCATGGAAATCAAATCTTGGGCTGTTGAGCGTATACCTCGGTCTAGGCTGCTTTGATTCAATTTTTTTTTTTGGTCGAAGACACGTACGGTGTTGAATAATGAACCCAGAAAATGTACAAGTAGAGGGGCACACAGTCTACATTCGTTGAAGGTGACACCGACCAAGGGTACTCACTAAGTTTTACTAACCAAATACAAGTTCCAAACCGGACCCATTATATTTTCGCAAACCGGTCTGCTGAGAGTACTCACAAGGGCGATCAAAACCGTACGCTGCACGATCGAACGGCACCACATCATTCGTCCGCTGTCGTTCAAGCTACTAGATGCTATAGCTAGGAAATGATTAGGTTGCTTCCCACATGTGAATCGTCGTCGTCCCTAGCGCTCATGTACTAGTGTATTTTTACGGCATTCCCTATGTTTAACCCATCTGCTACTGCACGAGAATCGATGGCTTTAACAGTTCATTAATCTGAAAATAAACCACCCAGCTCATGAGTGATTATCCAAGTGTCTTAGTTCGCATCCCACCGGCGTGTTGGGGACAGGTACTTGGGCGCACGAGGGGGGCTGCCGATTCTTTGGGCAACTTTGTGCCGGAGCATGGCCATACAGGAGGACAAAACGGGGCACCTAGGGCAGAGTAGCATCCACAGTTTTTTTTTTCCCCCTGCCTTTGCGAGACGGCAACGTACACACACATGAATTAACATATGTAACGCACATCACTTAAGGATCGATTATGGGCGGCAGCCGGAACAGATCTTCGTAGTATTCACCAATGCAACGATTCACTCGCAAACTGTACGGAATGCCCTTTTCAAACATCTGGATAATTGCCTAGTAAATTGCACTTGCACAGCCGGACCTCCTCCGTCATGCTTGTTTTAGCTTCGAGCATGCAGACACAGTGTAGACCCTCAGTTCTCTGAGTTAACTAAGATGCGTCTACTCGATCGAGTTGCATGATTGAATTTTAGTTTTAGAACACTCCCGGTGTGTATTTCATTAAGAGAAGAAGCATGGAAAAGTACAGACTGGCCAAGGCCAAACAAAGCAAAAGAACTCCGACAACAAATAGCAGAACAGACGACCAGAGTCACGGTCACAGGGCACACGCACTACTGGAAATGATCGACAACAACGGTGCCCTTCCTCCCCTTATCATCTTAGTATTTCGAATTACAACATCGTTTGTTCATGGCACGACCCCCAACCCGGGTTAGTAATTAGTTATATTGTTCTCATGTGTTAGTAATTTCGTATTGCATTGCTCTTAGATTGATAGACATTTTTGTCGCCACTTCCATTGGGTCAACAACCGTCAAAACATGACTGTACATGTGCCTTGCATATTGTATAACTAAAAAAATGTGCCAGATACCCAATGGTATTGATCGATTCTATACACTCCAAACTAACATCCAAAGCCTTTCCATGCCCAAGCTCAAAAATATATGCGCTAATGAACCGACCAAGGATTAGTAAACATTGTGTTCTAGACAGGCCCCTCGAGCCCCTAAACTCTTGTGATATTTTGTTACTCAGATTTTGTTGTCTTTACAGAGATTTGGGGTACAAGCACACATATAAGAATGGCGATCTTGAGCCAGAGTTTTTTTGTCGTAATGACAGGCAACAAGTGCGTGCGTTTGTTTATGGTTGTGGGGGCAGGGGAGGTGCCCCCGCCGTCCATGTACCGTCAACGCCACGGTGCTGTCAATCTACATACACATATATTTTATATATAGACATAATCCACTCGATCTATTTCTCTCAGTCTTTATACAACCACATCATCTCAATTGCTTGATTCGTTCGATGCAATGTTGTGTAGTATTTGTTCCTGTTGTTAGATGCATTGTGCTCCCTATAAACTAATTGGAAGGTGTCCAAGGAATTTTTTTTAATGATAATTCATTAATCTCTTAATATTTTGGTGGCTTCATATACTTCTTCTCTCCATGGGTGGACCTAGAGGACTACCCTCAAATTTAGCCCAAGTTTACTTTACTACATAGCCTAGTGAAATAATCACAGTAGAAAAGAAAAAAGGCTCAATATAGACAATCTAAATGCACTCCATAGTATAACCTGCACACTTTTCAAATGTATTTGCACTATTTTTTATGATATTTTAGTTAAATATTGAATTTATGACCAAATAAATAGTGGAGTGGCTGCCCTAGATAAAATTTCTGGGTCCGCAACTACTCCTCGATCTCCATGAGCCAAAACAAATGGGCGCTACCTGACTACTCGGCTTACCACTCTATTGCCTTTAGTGCTTCACTAATAATGTTAGTAACTGACGTGGTGCGGGCAAACAAACAGCATATCAATCCTAAAAATCTAAGTGTGCTGTTCAGATGCTTCCTCTCGTGCTCACATTACAAATCATATATATTATTGTCCGATCCATTAGCTATTTCTCATTTGCCATTCATATGCCGCTTTTGTTTCACCCCTCTTGTCACTCTGTTTCTTTAATTTCTACCTTATCTCTATGCATGCTACAAGGCTACCCACTGCCGCTAGTACTGCTTGTCACTCTCTACTCCTCCGTTCAGAAATATATGTCATTTAGGACACACCTTTTATATTCGTCATAGTTCATTTTTTGTTGTCGAAACGACAATAATGGAGGAGTATATTAAAATTAAAAGTCATTTAGCTAGGATAATGACACGGTCTTCAAAACATAGCTTTTTTTAAAGAAAAATATGGATTTTATTAAGCCTCAGAAGTATTACAATCTGTTGATACTATAGCAACAACAAATCCGACGCACTATATATGGAGCCAAACTTTGGAGAAAGACTACGCACATGCTTTTTTTGCTAGAATATGACTAACTCTATTCTCGGACCGAAATCTATGCTTAACATCTGTCACATTCCAAAATTCACATTTTGAAATGTGAATAATTTTTCAACAACAAACCTCAAATTTTCGTATTTTGAGTGCTTTTATTTAAAATCAAACACTAAAATGATTTAATGTTTTTAATAGTTATTAATTGATTTAAAATTAAGATATTATGAAATGTGCTTTGTTCAAAAGATTTAATTTGTTCAATAAAAGGGTTTCAAAACATATTTTAATTTGCTATGAAAATCTAAAAAACATAAAGATAAATTTAATTGATTTATGCGATACGATCCTTTTTATATGGAAAACTTGTTCTTTGAATGACCATGACGATAAACCGTCACGGCTAACCACATCAGGTGAGCCCTTCTTATTCAACATCGTGGATCATTCTTAGTCTCTCTTTGTTGTGGTATGTTGTATGTTAGATTTCTTGTTTAATTGTTTGTCGATAGCATACGCGATATGAATACAAGAACAACAATTATAATCACTTGCCTCAATGGTTTCTGCTCAGTGATGAAATATGGAATATGGTATATGAAACACGATAGAGACATGATGATTTTGTCAGAACTTCACTTAAAATTGAGAACGAGCGGTCGGATCTACTAAATGTCTAGCAGTGGCAGTTGGTGAAGAAATCACGTTCCTTATGATCTGAGTGTGACCTTTGGTAGAGCCGAAGGGAACATCCTGGAACACACCGTGGATTAGGGATCACATCAAAAGGACATAGGAATTGCGACAAAACGAGATGAGTTACCGACATGCCCGCAGAATCTACCTGGAATCCGAAACATCCGCCACCAAGATTCAGATCCCGGAGGCATGGAGGTTCCGATTGCAGTGAATTTTGGATATGTTGTAAAGGACTTCACGGCGCATCTTCTAATAAAATTGTGCGGCATTTGGCTGAACGGATCGCTGGGGACGGGCATGCCAATCGGCAAATGCGGGCTAGACGCGAGGGCACGACGCAGCGACAGCAGCCCGGCGGCTTGGTTAGGGTTTGAGAGGTGGGGGAGGATATGGGGAGACCCCTAGATTTATAGGAGAGGTGGGAGTGATGGGGAAGAAAAGTGAGATGTATTTTAGAAGAAAAAAATCTAATAACAGAAGGTTTAATCTCGATATTTGATAAAATCTTTCCTTTTGCAAATTCATAGTTGGTGGGATGGATATGACTGACATTAGATCGAGATACATGTATGCGATATGGAGAGTGAAGCATCACCACTTCGTGTCCTAATGTGATTAGCCGTGACGGTTTATCGACATTGTCATTCAAAGAACGTATTAATACATTGTCAATTTTTTCATATAAAAAGGATTATATTTCATAAATCAAATCAAATTTACCTTTATGTTATTTAAGATTTTCATAGCAAATTAGAATTTATTTTGAAACCCTTTTAATTGAACTAATTAAGTCTTTTGAACAAAGCACATTTCATAATATCTTAATTTTAAATTAATTAATAACTATTTAAAAAATAAACTATTTTAAAGTTTGATTTTAAATAAAAGCATTCAAATACAAAAATTTGAGCTTAGTTGTTGAAAAATGATTCATATTCCAAAATGCGAACTTTGGGATGTGACAAACTACCTTAACAAGAATCCCGTCCCGAGATTCAGAGAGAGTAGGGTTCGAGAGGTTAGGTGCTCGACAGGAATCAATTGATGCTTGGAAAAGGATGGTAGGACTTTTATGGAGATGATCAAGATTTTGAAGAATCGAAACTAGGGCTCCAAGACGTTTGTGTCTAAATACACAATAACGATCTCAATGGAACTTTGTGTGGAGATACAACAATGTTAGGGGGAGGATCGAGATGGCAAAGTGGCCTATATCATAAGAGAGTAAGAGCTTGGAGATAAAAGAATCAGTGAAGACCCAGCAGTGAGAAAGAAGATAAAACAGAGCGGATAGGTGACTGGATTGAATTGAAAGAAGAGAGAGGAGCTTGAGGGTCTTTGAAGCAAAAATAAAATATTTTACATGATTTCAAAAATAGTTCTGTCAAGGCTAAAATAACCCATGGTTTATAAGTTTCAAAATTTGAACTAATGTAAAACAAAAATTCGAATATAAATAATAAAAGAATCTGAATACAATTTATTTAAAAATCTATTTAGCTAAATTGTTAAATCCTTTCAAAAAATTTAAAGAAATATTTAGAAATATAAATTATTAAAGTTCTAACAATGAAATCATATTTCTTTTAAAATTAACTAAAACCATCAAAATTATTTTAGTTTTGATGTTTATTGTTAAGAATGGTTCACATTTCAAAAATGAAAATTTTGGAATGTGACAACATCCACCTCCCTCGGCTCTACAATGACCTCCTTGACCTCTTGCAACAAAAGAGAAACACGGATTTATTCTCTAACCTTGAGTTGAGCGCGTTACAAACTAAAAGACAGTCAATTCTAAAATAACGGGTTGATGAATCCACTGCAGCGCAAGTTCAGCTCTTTCTTGTATCCCGCTAACTCTGCTTCCTCCGCATCAGCACAATGGAATATTACTCTGCCAGAGGCTAGAAGAACATGCCCTTGAGCATCTCTTGCAATGAATCCAACTCCCGCTCTGCTATTCTCCTGGAAAAAAAGCCCCATCCACATTGATTTTTTTTTTTTTGAAATTTGGCAGGAGAGCTGCCATATATTTAAGTAAAAGAGAGGTACATAGTCATTTACAATCCTATTTCAGCTGGCAGCACCAGGTGAAAATAGGCAGGAAACCGAAGAAAGGATAGAGAAAGTAGGACATTATGGAGAACCACAACAAGGCATTCACCCAGTATGAACACTCCATTCTACATTATGTGTTTGTGCATACTGTGTCAAGTCTTCATAGATGGCATGCGTGGTTTGTCTGAACGACTGCTCCTTCTGTTGGAAGAGCCGTTGATTCCTTTCATTCCATATTCCCCACCAGAAATATAGCAGGAGACCACATTTGATTCTCTTATGTTTCTTTGTGCCCGTCCTTGTGATGCTGTTTAACCATTCCTTTAATCCATGTGATTGAATTAGCAGTCGCAGGTTCGGTGTGCTGCATAGGTTCATCAGTTTATCCCATGCCGCCTTTGTGTAAGTACATTGCTGCAGTAAGTGTTTAGCATTTTCTGGTTCACTGAGGCACAATCTGCACGTTTGATTATGCTGCCAGTTCTTCTTTTCCATGACATCTGCTGTGTTGATCTTTCCTAGGACTGCCATCCACACAAAAAACTTACATTTGGGCTCCGCTTTAGCTTTCCATAGTTTGTTCGCCCATGTCTGTGGGATTGCCGCTGCAAATTGAATATTGTAGGCTGATTTGTCCATCGCCACTTGATTTTATCATCGTGTTGCAGCAGCTGGGTTTGCTGTATAGCCGTCTGGAGAAGCATGAACTCCTGTATTAGGTTCTGGTCATTAAGAGTTATCAGGCTCCTTATCCAATTATGGTTGTGTAACTCGACTTGTACTGTTCTGTTCTTGAATTTTGTGGCCTGGTACAAGTTAGGGGCTATGTTTTTAGGAGCCATTCCATTTAACCAATTAGCTTCCCAGAAAGGCGTATTTCTACCATTCCCTATTTCAATTTCAGTTGAGGCAAAGAAAAGTTCTCTTGCTGTCCTGTCTTCTACTACATTCATCCCTTTCCAAGGCTTCTTACTGTCCCACTGATTCCACAACCATTTCAACCTAAGTGCAGTACCAAACTTCTCGAGGTCCTTAATTCCAAGTCCTGCATATTTCCTTGGCCGAGTGACTGCTTTCCATCGAACTAAGCAATGTCCCCCCTTGATTTGATTTAAATCATGTCCCTTCCAGAGGAACCCCCTTCTGTATTTGTTGATTTCCTGTATTGCCCATTTCGGAGTTTGAAAATCGTCATAAAATAGGTGGGCAAAGCTGACAGTACAGACTTGATCAGTGTCTCTCTTGCCGGATAGTTCAACATATTTCTTTTCCACCCTGGTAGGCGATCGATTATTTTCTACACCAATGGTCGTATGTTTGATTTGGCTAGAGTCTTGTAATGTAATGGGAGGCCCAGGTATTTGGTCAGGAAGTCAGCAACTTTTGCAGGCATCCATTGCTCAATGAGATCAATTTCCTGTTGGCTGCAACTTATCGGATATATTTCTGTCTTCCAGAGGTTGGAATGCAATCCAGAAACCTGTCCAAAAATGTCAAGTATTTTTTGGAGGTGAACCAAGTCCTTTTGCAGCGGTCTTATGAAGATGGCTGCATCGTCCGCATATAAGGAGACCCGTAGATGCGCACTATTTCTTGGCATTGGCGTGAGTAGTTGTTCTTCATGTGCCCGCTGCACTAGCAGGCTCATTGTGTTAATGGCTAAGAGAAATAGCATCGGTGATAATGGGTCGCCTTGTCTGACCCCCCTCTTATGTTCAATTTGTTTTGTGCAATGACCATTAATCATGACCCTCGATGTTGCCGACTGGAACATCATTGCGATCCATGCTCTCCATCTTGATCCGAAGCCATATGCTTGCATTGCTTGAAGTATATATGGCCATGATACCGAGTCAAAAGCTTTTGAGATGTCCAGTTTCACGAACAATGCTTTTTGTTTGGTCTTGTGTAATTTCTGGATTGTCTTTTGGACATACACAAATTATCATGTATGTATCTCTTCCTGATGAATGCACTTTGATTGATGGGGATTAAATCTGCGATCTTGGTTTTTAATCTGTTTGCTAGCAGCTTGGAGAAGAGTTTTGCAAAACTGTGTGTGAGACTTATTGGTCTGTAATCTTTGATCTCTGTCGGCACCTCCATTTTTGGAATCAGTATAATGTGTGCTTCATTTAATGGTCGTAAGCCTTGGCTATTTAAATCATATAGCTGTTGGAGCGTTGCAATCAGGTCATTTTTTATTATGCTCCAGCATTTTTGATAAAATTTTCCAGTAAAGCTATCCGGGCCAGGCGCTTTTTCCTTTGCAAGTTCCATTACTGTATGCTGGATCTCTTCTTCGGTGAAGGGTTGTTCCAGGGATGTGAGGTCATGGTTAGGCAAATCTAGCCCCTCCCAGTTTATTGTTAGTGATGTCTGTGCTGGCATTCCCATATGCTGCAGAAAATATTGTTGGACCAAGATTTCCTTCTGTTGCTGTTCTACAGCCATGCCTTGTTGTGAGGAGAGCGATGTAATGAAGTTTCTTTTCTTCCTGTTATTGGCACATGTCTGAAAGAATTTTGTGTTGGCATCCCCTTTTTTGATCCATGTGATTCTAGAGCGTTGTCTTTTCCTTGCTTTGTCGATTGCCACCAGACCAAGCAATCTTGTTTTCATCCTTTTTCTGAAATCAATCTCTTGCAGCGTCAGCTCTCTACCTTCTTGGGCTACGTCCAACTGATGCACCAGCTCTGTTGCAACCATGTATGCCATCTGCCCTTCTTGTACCATTTTTATTGACCAATCCTTAAGCACTTTCGCTGTCCGATTTAGTTTAATGTTCAGTCTGTACAAGGCATTACCATGCGCATGTTTGTTCCATGTCTCCTGTACCAGTTCTTGGAAGCCATGTATTGAAGTCCAGTAATTGTCAAATCTAAAACCTGTATATTTTGCATGTTGTTCCATAGGTTACATTAGCAGTGGACAGTGGTCAGACATACTGGAAGATAGAGGTAAAAGAATTGTCGATGGGAAGGCATTTTCCCATGTTGTGGAGGTAAAGAATCTATCAATTCTTGTCATCGTTTGATTGTCCTGTTCATTCGACCATGTATATTTCTTACCATGCAAAGGCATTTCTTTCACCCCCAAGTGGTCAAGGGCGCTCCTGAATCTGTTCATCATTCTCCACGGTAGCCTTCCTCTATTTTTATCCTCACTCTTATAAATCAGATTGAAGTCTCCAAGTAGTAGCCACTTTGGTAGGGTGGTGTCTTTGAGTCCTCGAAGTTGGCATAACCATCAGCTGGCCAGCACCATGCCGTGTGTCCAGTTCTCTGATTTTGCCCAGCAACTATATATCGGATTCACTTGATGGTTGTCGAGTTTGGATCAGAGATTCATAGAAGCTTTGTAGAAAAATGATAGAGGCCAGAACCGAGTGGGTTTAGTCCATTATGCACAATTTGATTGCGCACATACAAGCCACGCCACAATACCAGCAGCAATTGGTCCCTCTGTTCGGTAATGACAGGCTTCCAGCAGATGCAACAGTCATTCCTTGTTTTCGGTTCGGCAACAGTTCATTTCTGGCAACTGCCACAATTTACTGATGGACTGAAACAAATCACGGGCAGGGGGCATCTCAGCAGGTCATGGGCCTCGTCTTCATCCTCCATACAACAGATCCCCACATGTGGTTGTGCATTCGAGGTTTCGCCTAAAAACTTATTCTTCTTTGTTGCCAATGTCCCTGTACCTACTGTCTAGGCAAAATGGGTGGTACTTCTCGATCGAGTTCCATCTGGTGCTTCATTTGATGCCCCTGCTTGGTTGTGATGAGATAGCGAAAATTTATGAATGATTTATAAGTCTCCTATGTTCGACCAAAACCATGTATCTTAAACGACTTCTAATTCGATCGTGAGGGGAGTACTCTCCAATCCCACAAAAGAATTTCTATTGTACAATAATACAGCCTTCAAGACATAATAAACATACTTTTGTTAAAGCATTTTTCAAAACAAAATCTATTTATGGGTTTCATAATCTTAAACTTAACAAACTAAAAGTTACTTAAAATTTATATTCCTAGACCCCCCTACCTCAAAATCTCAAATTGTTTATATTTATTGACTATCGTAGATTATGACTTGTATAATTTGTGATTGTATTGATGGCGCTTGATGGAAGATTAGACCCCTAACCGAACATATAGTCCCTCCATAATCTACTTTAATTCAAATGTACTGAGGGTAAAAACTAATTACATTAATATATATATATATATATCTAAATATATACGAATTTTATTAAAGTACTTCCTTATTTTATAAATATTTGATGACATGAACTTTTTACTTAGTCCTTCCCTACTTCTATTTGCAAACTGAGTTTAGATCAAATGATTAGGTTTCTTATGATGGAGCCAGCCCACTCATGTTCAAGTCCTAAATTTAATAAGATTGTTGGATTATGACTAATTATATTCTTTTAGTGGTAGGCGATGTCCTCATCGAATCTCGCATGTGATGATTTCAGGAATCTCATAAGGGTAGTATATGTGGGTGTTTTTATATGTACTGTATTTTATATAAAAAATATTACTTATTTTATCAATAAAAGAATTTAAATACAATTTATAATTTTTATATATTTAAATTAATTATTTGAATAATAAGTATGATTATAGTTGATGTCAAACAACAATTATTTATAAAGAGTGAGTAGTACATTGAACGTCAAATTAACAAGCTCAGCTCCTGATGAGGTGTCTAGGTGACGACGAAAATGGGAAGTGGATTTTTCTGCGTGGGCGGCTCGCCCCATTGACTCTTGACGCCCCATTTCACCAGAGAGTGCCAGCCACACGTCGTTCCTGCGAAAGGACACGCGCACGGCCTGGTGCACGTCGGCAACCATCTACCACCTTCCACTCGATCCTCCGTAGCCACAGACTCAAGAATGTTCGCAAGCTTTGTTAAAGCACGCGCACTGAAGTGTCCCAGTTCTTGTGAAAGCGATTTCATTCGATTCGATCGAGATTCCCAAGTTCGACACTACATTATCTCCATTTTTTCGTCGACGATGGACGAGAGATCGTCGGGCGACCTCCAGTGGCAGCAGGGTTGGCTGGCCGTCGGGATGCCGCCGGGGCCGGTGCTCGCGCTCTCCGGCATCGTGGCCTTCTTCCTCTACCTGACGTGGCAGATCGAGGACTACGAGGAGCAGCTGCGCCGGCGCACGGAGGCGGGCTTCTTCGTGCTGCTCGTGCTGGGCCTCCTCGCCCTCGCCGTGCTCGCGCACCACGCACTCTTCGACGGCCAAGGGAGGCTCGCCGTACCGCTCTCCTCCTGGTGGCAGTACGGCGGCGTGTCGTCGTCGGAGAGCGGTGACGGCAGCACCGGCGGCGCGTCGCCGTGGGTCGTCGCGGCGGTCGTGGCGCTGCTTCTGGTCATGGCGTCGAACAAGCCGTCGTTTCATCTGTTCAGGCCGCCGTTCTTCCACAAGTAGAGGCTGCGTGCGCATAACAACCGACCATGTCGGTGCTTGTAAGATCTAGCAAGCTAGATCTGTTGGTGTATACTGCACAGTGGAGTGTCTTTTTTTTTTTTTTGGGTGGCCCAGTGTACAGAGAATATATGTATGTAAAAACGGGTTTTCAGAGGATATATGTATCGTAAATATGATATGTATGTAAAATCTGGTTTTCACGTACTTGCACGAACATCCAATGTCTTTTCAATTGTCATCGCATCTATATAAGCTGTTTCAGGTCAACATGTTTATATGTACATGAAAATTGATGATAGAGTAAAATATATTTTTCTCCAATTTTTATGGAAAAAACATTGTTCGCCAATATTTCAAAAACATTAGTCCAACATTTTATTAAGAAAAGTTCTAAGAAATATATAGAAAATGCTGAACTAGTGTTGAATGTCGAACGTCGACTAATCATTGTTCATTGTATATCATGCTTCTAGTCAAGTGGTTATGGAGTTAGGGAGCTTAAAAAAAGATAATTTATTATATATCTTTGCAAACTTGTCAAATATGTATCTAACATAAAAAATGGTATATGTTATTATTTTTTAAATTTTGTATTTTATGTCATTATCGAGAGACTGTCATTAAACAGGACGTGACAGTCGCATGGAAGGGTCACTACAGTCGAATCATCAGATTTTAGATTTTAAAATATTATGTATGTCACCTATATGTATAAACATTTTTATATTTTTTTAACATATAAATAAATGTTATACCATCTCTAATGTATAAATATGTCACAAGCAATGTTTGTTCAGATTAAAAAAAAATGAAACTATTATTTATGCAAGTGGATATATAATATTACAAAATCTAAATCCTGATTCAACTGTATAGATCGACTATCACGTCCTGGTTAATGATCTATCATAATAATAATAAAATATTAAGATTTATAAAACCGATGACACATAATATTTTTTTTATGATGATAAATATCATATTATATGAGTTTATAGTGACATATAAAAAATTAGCTTTAAAAAAATCACTTCGCTCCTCCCCGGTTCAAAGCACAAGTTAAGACTCGTGCTGTGTCTACGCGCTGCCGAAACTGAAGGTTGTGGTGGTGGGCCGGTCACCTCTTAGCCTGGTACCTCCTTATAGATACGAAAGAGGATTTAGAGTATTTTCCTTTGTGAAAGGAAAGATTTTTTCTTATTAGTAATACCGTGGGGCGGCTAACCCAGGACCAAGTTATTTTTTAATCATTGTATATCATTATCAGTTTCCTTGCAAAAAAAGGTATATCATTATCAGTTTAGTATATAAACAAAATAGCAAACACAATGAAAAGAAAAAAGAAGAGGTGGGGGAGGGCCGAGCATCAGGCCGACTACACGTCGTGGCCCGCGTGGTTGTGTACTTCTAGCTGGGCTTGTACTCAGCGAGCTAGCAACGGTGCCCGTTACCCCACGATTCGACATGTTTTTTCCCATTAGAGTACAGGTTTGGATCAGATTTAGCATCCGCGGATAAATAATGGGTTAATAGTGTGAACGAACGGGTACAGGGACACGCCACTCTTCAATCGATTCCAAATATATTTGATTCACTAGGTAAATATCCGTGCGTTTTTTATATCACAATGTCATACGTTCATGAATGAAGACTAAATAGAACGTTTGCATCGTGTCATTTTGTTATTTTTGTTGTTTGTTCGTTCATATGCACTTGCAACATAAACTCACATGTTTATCTATACTAACCGAAATCATACGCTTCGTCACGCCCGTAAATTATAAATAAATTTTAAAACAAAATATCATACAGATGTTTAAAATATAATTTTGTATTGTCAAAAATATAGGAATATGAATCTATATGTCTAATTTATTTAAACAACAGACTATAAGATCAAGAGAAGAAGGTTTTAAATTTCAGGAATAGAACATGTTTAAATAAAACATAGTGTATTTATTTTTTTAAAAAAAATGAAACAGATTGGAATAAATTAATAGTGTTATTTAAAAAAAATGAATTTGAGCAAATTTGAATAAAGTATAGAGGCCAAATAGAAATTGCAATAATTTTGAAAAAAGTAAATAAAATCAAACTATTTGAACCATTACGTTGGAACATTAAGAATTCAAAAAAATTTAATTTTTTTATGGCTTATGAGATATCATTTTGTTGGATTAATTATAAGAAAAACAACGGTTTAAACAAATTCAAAATCGAAGTTATGGTTTAGTAGGAAAATCAATTTAAAATTAGTATAAAAGGAATTCACTTTGTTGTGACATATGTCATCACCAGAATAAGCTAAATCTATTAAAATATATTTGAAAAAGTAAAAAAAGAACAAAAACTATTCGAATCATTACGATGGAACATTAAGAATTCAAAAATTATTTTTACAAAAAAATAATTTCGTAAAATTTTAAATTTTCATGGTTTATGAGATATATTTGTTCGATTAATTATAAGGAAAAAAAGGTTCTAAACGGATTCAAAAACGGAGTTATGGTTTAGTAGGAAAATAAATTTAAAAATTAATGTAAAAGAAATTCACTTTGTTGTGACATGTGTCCTCACCAAAATAAGTCACATCTACTAAAATACATGTGTCACTACTACAGTGAGCCACATCTACCAAAATCTCTCCTTGCACCATTTCCTTTTCATTTAAACTTTTTAGTAAATTTAAAAATTAATAGAAAAGGAATCACTTTGTTGTGACATGTGTTCTCACAAAAATAAGTCACATCTACTAAAATACATGTGTCGCTACCACAATGAGCCACATCTACCAAAATTTAGGAATACAATATCAACATTATTTATCGATGACTCAAAAATTTCTATTGAATTCATATGAGCTAGTAGTGTGATATCGAAAATAAAAGTTAGTGCCTTTTATGCTCATGATATGAATCACTTCTATATATTAACTAATCATATGTGCGTATTGATCATGAATTTTTGGTATATTCATTTTTTTTCCTATTTTGATTGCACTTTTGATTCCTTTCTTTTTTTCTCTTCCTCAGACATCTGGGCATATCAATTTCTATTCCTTTGACGGTTATTTTCTTAGGATCAATAATTGCAAGATTTGAGAGTACCCAACGTGTTAATCTGACGTCGAGTCAGCAACAGCTATTCCGGTCGAGTCAGCCGGCTGTTTTTCTTTCCTTGCTTTTGCCATACGTGGGAGATCTGACTTTTATGTTTTTCTTCTAGCTTTTTCTGTTTAGGATCTGCAATCTTTCTTTTTTTTTCATGTTTTATTTATTTTTTCCTATTTTGCATCTGACTTGATCTGGACTCTTCGTTTATATCTGACTTGATCTAGACTCTTCGTTTTGTATATGACTTTTATCTGGACTCTCCGTTTTATCTGACTTGATCTGGACTTTTCATTTTGTATCTGCCTTGATAGGTGACTTCACAGGTGAACTCATAACAGGTTAACATCATGCTCAGCAAAACTATTATATATATTAGTATAGTGCCCGTGCGTTGCAACGGGTATAAAAAGTTAAAACAAAACAAGAGCACAAATGAGCATTATTTTCTAGAAAGAAACAAATTAAGCTAACTATAATTTAAATTTGCACAATTGCAACAAAAATCCTATTGTATTATGGCTTCATTAGTTGAATGCCCGTGCGTTGCCACGAGTTCATGATAAAGCAACACTTTTAGCTAAGAGCATATATTGAAATAAATGATCCTATTATATTAGATAATTTAAACAAAATTATCGGGCAAACAGAACCCCTTGTTCTGATTTTGCTTTACTTCTGGAGTTCCAGAACTCTTCTGGTGTTGGAACTGTGCCAGACGTATGTCATGACAAGCAGAACCCCCTATTCGGCTTTTATCTTACTTCTGGAGTTACAGAACTCTTCTGGAATCGGAACTGTGCTAGAAGTTTGTCATGGCAAGCAGAACCCCTCGTTCTGCTTTGCTTTACTTCTGGATCTACAAATCTCTTCTATAGCCGGAACTGTGTGCCAGAAGTATGTAATGACAAGCAGAACCCCTTGTTTTGCTTTTGCTTACTTCTGGAGCCGGAACTGTGCCAGAAGTATGTCATGGTAGGCAGAACCGCTTGTTCTGCTTTTGCATTATTTCTGGAGTACTGGAACAGCCGGAACTATGCCAGAAGTATGTCATGGCATGCAGACCACCTTGTTGTGCTTTTGCTTACTTCTAGAGCCGGAACTGTGTCAAAACTCTTCGGCAGCGGCTGGCAGGGTGGGCGCGCGACGGCTTATTCCACTTGTCAGAGGTGCACGGACGATAGTTATGAAATTAATAGTAGTAGAGATAAGCCTGCCTTACTGCATTCCTATCAAAACGCTAGAAACATACAACACATCAACTATCTTTGACCAATAAATTTGATAGTGTAACTTATTAAGCACTATTTTTGATTTTATTCTCTACACATTATCCTCACAAATCTTATCAGAGCCTTCAATTGTTGTTGCTCGTGCAGGATGATGCATTTTTTTGTGAATAAAAGGTTATATGAGTTCATTAATATTTACAAAAGGAAAGATACATAATTGTAATTTTAGTTCAACCTCTAGACCTCCCAATCTCTTTCTTCCTGTCTTCCATGGCTACAAAATAATGGAGGGGCTCTAGGGGGGGCTTCCCTGTTTGGAGGCCAGTAGGGGGGGCTCGAGCCCTCCATCCCCCTCTGCTGGCCCGTTGGATCCACCACTGTTTATGACAACATAGGGTAAATTCACAAGGCGAACATCACGATCACAATAAAATTATTAAGTAGTATAGAGAAGTAGATATGTAGTTTAGTCCAATACCATACATTAGTAGAAAAGTCTAGATAAACCATATCTCAAACCCTAACTCCCATTTTACCTCCACCCACTACCCAGTACTAGCATGTAGCTAGCACAGTGCACAGGCGGCAGGACGCTGGTCCAATCCCAACACTGCCCCTCTTCTCTCTTTTGGAGTCCCCACCGGAGGCCACCTTCACTAGAGCGCACATGCCACACCCTCGTTGAGGTCTATGCCCCCGCCATAGGCCGTCCCCAGTAGAACCCTCCGCGCCCCCTCCATTGACCTTCCACGCTAGAACTCACCGCGATCCTACTGAAGGTCACCCTTATAGAGCCCATCCATCCTTCACTAGACCTCCAAACCTACCCTCCATGAAAGTGCCGCCCTAGATCTTGCTCCGCTGGAGTTCAACAGAGAGGTGGATCTCACCTGCCGCGATTTTAGATCTGGGTTCAAATCAACCTTCATTTGTGACTCTTAGCTAGTCACACGGTAGGAGATATATTATGTCGTGGGTGCGAATCTGAGGGGGGAGAAACCCTACGAAATTTCATCCGAGAATGCCATCCCTAGCTGGACGGTGTGGAAGATAATTTCGCATGCTTGATAACTGAAGTACATAGGCAGTCTCTTCGACTGCCAATGTTGGGTGGGCTCTTGTTTTTGAGATAAATGCCACTGTGGCAGAAGGCTAGTCTACCGATATCGACGATTCCATGAATGGACACGTTATGATGCTATTGATCTCACATACAAAAATTAAAAAAGAAAGAAGGAAAAAAAAACCGTCCAACGTAGAAGTAGTCACTACACCATGACAGACTTTTAACTACTTTAAATAGTGGGGAAAGGGGTTTAATTGGTGGATGATAATTGTCGAGGTTCGTTACCGTCGACTAGTGAATTTATCGTGGGGGGTGTGTTTTTAGGCTTCGATGGTTCGCGAGAGGACACAAGGTTTATACTGGTTCAGGCAACGATGCCCTACGTCCAGTTTTTGTGCTGCTTGTATTACTCGCGACAAGGATTACAAAGGGGGGGTTACAAGCGGAGGAGGGAGGAAGAGCGCTTCCTGCCTCTAAGTGTGTTCGTGGATGTGTGCATGCAAACTTGTGCGCTTGGAGAGTTGTCAGGACTTGAAAGCCGTGTCCTTCGCCTTTGATCTCCCTCTCCTTTTATACGGTAGTGTGAGGAGGGCCGGTTCCGTGAGGTTGACAGCAGCCGTACTCCGGTTAGGCCCAGCCGTAATGGCAACGCCTTTGGTGTGATCGTGCCATTCCTGTTCGACGGAGTGGCCTACGCTGTCATCCGGTGGAGTTCCATCCGTATGGAGAAACTCCACTGTAGGCTCCAGCGTGATGACGCCGTAGTGATGGCCGTCACTCCGGGACGTCCTGTCGCACAGGACGATGAGTCTCTGACAGGAGCTGTAGGAGAGATGCCCATCCCGTGGACGGTGCACGTCGTGTGCATTTAACGCCCACTTGCCGGGATGGCGGGTGGTTCTACCTGTCAGCGGGCGTGGGAGTGTCAGGCATTTATTTCCCAACCGTCGCCGTCCATCCTACTCGTGGAGTAGTAAGCGATTCGCCCGATCCTGAGGTCGGGCGAGACGGAGACGCGTTCACTCGACCCCTATAGAGACGGGGTCGAGCGCGTTGTGCGAGCGTGGAGGATCCGACCCCTCCTCGAAGGGGTGGGGCGAGGCGGAGATCGCCTGTTGGCTCAGCACGCAGCGCGCTCGTACGGTGCGGAGGCTGGTTTAGGTGGAAATTATTTATACCTTAATCATGTCATTAAGGTCGAGGGTCATTAAGGTTAATTACCTCTGGTATTGACCCTCAACAGTAGCCCCCGAGTGAGGCCTGATCTCCTCGTGAGAGGGAGTCTGGAGTCACTCACATCGGGAGTAGTAAACTCGTGGTGGTAGGCTCGCGTCGAGCCCTGTCGAGCTTACGTGTTCTGCGATCCCGTAATAGATCTCTTTTTACGATTCCGTTCCCGAGACTCCTGCTCGTTGCGGTGGTCCGATCGTGGATATGGTTCGACTTGTTTCGTTCCTCCAACGCGTCTGTCCGCCAGACGAGGAGGTCGAGCCGGGCCACGCTTTACCACGGAGGCCGAAGCGTGACGCTCGTCGAGTTGCTAACGGGAGAGTTCGAGTGAAGCCCGGGCTCCCTTCGGGGGGAGCTCCGATGGACCAACTGGTGGTCGACCTCAATATTCCTGGTTGCCATCCCAATCTGGTACCCGGACGCCGTTCGCTAGGCTCCGAGGGCTCGCTGCCTTTCTGCGGTGAAATACCCATGGGTCGGCGTGAACCGGGACTCGAACGTGGACGGAGATGCCCTCGGCGCTCGCGCGCCAGGGTGTTGGCCGCTAGCGGGCCCATCTCTATCCACCCCTCACTCTATTTGCGCCCTGAGCGGCTGTCGAACCCGTTCGTGGGGCCAGCTTCGAACTCTTTGGGCCGTCGGGGCATCTTTCAGCCCAAACCCTTGCCTGCCAGAATTTATTTTGTGGCAGCGGCGCAGCAGAGGCGCCTGCCGCGACGGGACGTGCGGCAGGGATGTTAGTCTTCGCGGGTCATGAGTACAAACGCGCGTGTGCTCGACCCTGCCTGACGAGCGGCCGCGTGGGTCCCTTTTGCAGCGACTGGCGATAGGCGCCGTGCGGACGGGAGTAAATACTGCTCTGCGCGAGGCGGTAGCGTGGGTCCCGCTTGCTGTGGCAGACGGAAAATGCCAGGTGGGCGGGAAGGTTCCCGCGTCGCTTGTGGCATTCGAGAGGGCCCGTTGGCAGCGAGTGAGGTGAGAGGAAGTCGAAGCTACGAAGTCGCGCTCGCACGGGGCGGGCTGGTTAGGCGGGTCCACTGCTGCATGAGGTGGTTCCGCGGGCCCAGCTGCAGTGAGCGGTACGAGAGGAGACTGGGAAGGCGAAGAGGCGCCCGTGTCGGGCGGGATGACCAGGCGGGACCCGTTGGCGGGGAGAGGAACGCTAGACGGGTGAAAGGTATAATTACGCACCTTGCATGCCTGTTTGCTGCATTCGTCACTTTCGTCTCTTCTGCCTTCCGCGCCGTCTCGTCTTCTTTTGCTCTTCACCTTCCATCCTTCCGCGCTTGCGCATCCCTCTTCTCCTCGTCTTCCCCACATTCCTCGCTTGTTTTCCATGGCTTCTTGGCTAAGATCCGACATCCGGAGGGGGCGCCTCGAGGGCCTGGTTAGCCGTGGCCTCCTTGTCGCCGGGACGGAGGCGAGGGAGTGGTTGCTCCCGGGCAATGAGGAGGTGCCCACGCCGCCGGAAGGTTATGTGGTGTCCTTTGCCCACTTCCACGAGCGCGGGCTGGGAGTCCCCACGCACTCCTTCTTGCGGGGGCTCCTTCACTACTATGGCCTCGAGTTGCAGCACCTCAATCCCAACGGGATGCTGCACATCGCCACGTTTGTGGCGTTGTGCGAGGGCTACTTGGGGATCGCCCCCACTTCGATTTGTGGCGGTACTTTTTCTCCGTCTCGCTCCAGACAAAGGAAGGGCCCCACCACCCCATCGGCTGCGCCAGCATTCACCTCCGCGGGGATCGCGCCGGCTCCTACGTCCCCCTGCGGTTGCGGAGCTCTCACAGGGGCTGGCACGGGCAGTGGTTCTACCTCAAGAACGGCGCTGCCGGGCCCCTGCCTGAGTTTACCGGGCGTACGTTCGACACGGTGCCCGAGGTGTGGAAGTGGGGGCCGCCGGCCAAGGAGCGGAAGCGGCTGGATGAGGTCCTCGACGCCGTGTGGCAGCTGCGGACCCGAAGGGTACGCGGCGCCGGGGTCATCGCCGCGTTCCACGCCCGGCGTGTGCTGCCGCTGATGGCGCGGCGGCTCCAGCTCTGGGAGATGTTCCCCGGCTCGGATTTCTCCGGGTCGGTGATGTCGGCCGAGCCGATCTCGGAGCTGGAGTTGAAGCGGCGGCTCCGGGAGTCCCTCGCCGCCGAAGATCTCGAGGATCCGGTGGACGACCACCCGCCGATGCGCCCCGCTGAGGGGAGCTCTCTCTTGGTAAGTGCGACTCCTATCTTGTCGTGCCTCTTAACTTCCCTCTTCTGGGTCTGACTTTTTTCTTTTGGCTGGCAACAGAAGAGGGAGCTCGTGATCCGACCTTCTCGCCCCCCGGGGCCTGAAGATGCGGCCGTTCGGGAGGCCAACCGCTTGGCCGCCGAGGAGCACAAGCGGAAGAAGGACGCCCGGGAGGCAAGGCGGGCCCTCAAGCTCCGGGACAAGCTGGCCCGGGGTCGGCGCAGGCAGGGGTCGGGCGACGACGACGACGACGATGACGACGATGACGATGAGGACGAGGAGGGGGAAGAGGAGGAGGAGGTCGTGGAGATCCCTCCCCCCCCCCTCGAGGCAGGAGTTGGTGCATGCGCGCCAACGGGGCCCAGGGCCGGAGCCTCGGGGTTCGGAGGCGGCGCCGCCTCCGTCGACGTCGTTCCCTGTGGGGCGGTCGGCCCGTGAAGAGGGGACGCCCACGCCGAGGGACGTTCGCACCCACCCTGAGCCGGTGAGGTCGGGTCCGTCGACCCCTGGGCCGGCATTGGTCGGGGCAGCCGGCCCAGGGGTCGGCGAGAGGCGGCCGACGGCGGAGCAAGGGGGGTCGACCCCGAAGCGTCGTCGTACTTCAACGCGAGGGTAAGTGTGTTGTGTGAGCCTTTTCCTCCTTCTGCTTGTACTTAGCATTTGTTCTTTTGCAGGTCCGCGGCGGGGGGAGGCTCGCTCCTGGTGGCGCCGCGGAAGGCTCTGGCGGGACGATGGCCCGAGCGTGCTTCGAAGGGCGCCGAGGGCGGGGCTTCGGAGTCCCCGCGCCCCCCGACGGCGGCGGCGGAAGAACCAGAGGCCCCTTCGGCCGTCCCTCCGGGCTCGTCGGAAGCGGCGGCGGCTGCCAATCTGCAAACAAAGGAGGTGGTGGCAGCTGTCCCTCCGGAGGCGGTGGCGGCGGAGAAGCGGGTGGAGGCCCCGGCGCCCGGGCGGAAGCTGCCCGTTTTTGGACCTCCCACGACGGAGAAGGCGGCGACGTCGGGCGTCGCCGCGGAGCAGGGCGCTGCTGAAGCACCGACGGCAGTACCGGCGACTCTATCGGCTGCGGGGCCGGTGGAGGGAGGTGCCCCAAGCTCTGGGAGCGCGCGGCGGGGCGCGGAGGGGGCCTTGTCCGCTTTGGACTCGGTCGCGGCTTTCCTTCGTGGCCAACTTGTTGACGAGGAGCAGCTCGTCGCCGCGCGTTGGGCGGCGGCGGACGCCCTCGCCCGGGAGAAGGCCATGGAGGACTGGCTCCGCGTCGAGCGAGAGGAGGCGCGGCAGGCTTACGGTGCTCTGACCGCCCTCGCGGTGTAGCAGGCCTGCCGGCTGGAGGCAGCGGCGGCCGCTTTGGAGGAGGAGACCAAGGCCAGGCTCGAGGCTGAGGAGGTGACTGCTTCCTTGGCTGAGGAGGTGGCCCGGAGTGACGTCGAGCTCAAGGAGCTTTGCGCTGGCACGTCGGGTAAGTTCCGATTCCGACCCTACCCCTCCTTTAGGCTTGGTTGCGGGCTAACTGTTGTGTTGTTTGTTTTGCAGTTCTGACCGCGAAGCTGGAGGCGGGCGCGAAGGAGCTGTCGACGCTCCGAGAGGAGCTGAAGGGGGAGGCTGAGGAGCACGGGACCCTCCGAGCTGCTGTTTGCGCGGCCCTTGCTGACCTCGGCGTGGCCGAGGAGGTTGGGTCGACCTCGCTTGCTCCCCAAGTTCCCCGGCTCGTCACTCGGGCGCGGGCCATGGCGGAGGATGGGATCTACCGGGGAGTGCACCGGGCGTTCGCCGTTGCTCGGTCGCACTATATCAACATCGGCCTCGACTACATGAGCGAGGGTTTTGCCCCCGGTTACACCGACGCCGAGCTGGACGCCATCGAAGCGGAGGTGGCCCCCTTTGCGCGGGAGCTTGCTGCAAGCACGGCAGAAGAAGATGTAGGAAACGTGCCCCCTCCCCCCCCCCGGCAGAGTAGAAGTTAGGGTAGTCTTAGTTTTGTACTTAGGACGGCCGAGGCCAAAAGTGCCCGGCCCTTTTGTAAATCAGATGGAATGAAATGGTCATCTTCTGACTACTAAGGGTGTCTCTAAATATTTCTGTGAAGGCGTTCCTTCACAGAATCGCGAGGGTGTTCGACCCCTTTTTCCTTGTTTTCGATTCTCAGGAGTCTTAGGCCACGGGCGGCTCCGACGTTCCGCCTAGCTGGTGAGCGCCGTTGCCGTAACCTTCGGGGGTCGTAGGCGTTGCGCAGTTCGACCAACTGGACTTCATGTCTTCTTCCACCCGTGACTTTCCCTTCTAAGATTCGAACGTAGGACGAGGGGTCGAGACCCTTGAAGAGGGTAAAGTTTCGTTTACCCTTTCCTCGAAATTTTGCAAGCGAAATGGCAGAATTTTGGCAAGTCAAGGTGCTCGGCGAAATTTTAACGAGTGCTCGGGGTGCGCGTTCGGTACGCGCACCCTGAGGGTGTAGCCCCCGAGCGGGGTCCGACTCCCGTGTGATGGGAATCTGGCGCCGCTTATCTCGGTCGGCTACGGATGAAACTACTACGAGTTTTAAGCCCTTCGTTAAAACTTTTGCAATCGAGACGGTAAAAATTTTAATAAGTGTCAAGGTACGCGCGCGATGCGCACCTTGCAGGTGTAGCCCCCGAGCGGGGTCCGACTCCCGCGGGACGGGGGTCGGGCGCCGCTTATCTTGGTGGCGAGGAACAATAAGACTACTACGAGTTCTAAGGGTAGAAGCGACGTAGCTGTTCGATGTTCCAGGCGTTGGTGAGTTCTTGTCCGTCCGCCATCTGCAACTTGTAGGAGCCGGGTCGGAGAACCTTGGAGACGATGAAGGGTCCCTCCCATGGAGGCGATAGCTTGTGGCGGTCCTTGCTGCTCTGAACACGGTGAAGGACGAGGTCGCCGACGTCGAACGCCCTTTCCCGCACGTAGCGGGCGTGGTAATGTCGCAGCGCCTGCTGGTATTTCGCCGATCGTAGGAGCGCTACGTCTCGCGCCTCGTCGAGCTGATCCATGGCGTCTTCGAGGGACGTCTGGTTGCCTTCTTCGTCGTAGGCCCTGATCCTTGGGGCTCCATAGTCGAGGTCGGTTGGTAGTACAGCTTCGGAGCCATACACCATGAAGAAAGGGGTGAACCCTGTCGTCCGACTCGGGGTCGTGCGCAAACTCCATAGCACAGCGGGGAGCTCGGCTGCCCATCGCCCGCTGAATTGCTTCAGTCGATTGTAGATTCGTGGCTTCAGACCCTGTAGGATCAGGCCATTCGCGCGCTCGACCTGCCCGTTTGTGCGGGGGTGCGCCACGGCCGCCCAATCTACTTGGATGTGGTAGTCGTCGCAGAATTTAAGGAATCGCTTCCCTATGAACTGCGTACCATTATCCGTGATGATGGAGTTTGGGACCCCGAAGCGGTGGATTATGTCGAGGAAGAACTCGACTGCTTCTTCTGGTCGGATCCTTGTGATTGGCCGGGCTTCAACCCACTTGGTAAACTTGTCGACAGCTACCAAGAGGTGGGTGTAGCCCCCGGGTGCCTTCTTGAGTGGCCCGACTAGGTCCAATCCCCAGACCGCGAATGGCCATGTGATGGGGATGGACTGCAGCGCTTGCGCCGGCAGATGGGTCTGCCGAGCATAGAGCTGGCAACCTTCGCACGTACGAACGATATGCGCGGCATCGTTAATGGCGGTCGGCCAGTAGAATCCCTGTCGGAACGCGTTTCCGACGAGGGTCTTGTGTGCGCCGTGGTGACCGCAGACCCCTCGGTGAATGTCTCACAGCAGCATCTTCCCTTGCTCGATGGGGATGCAACGCTGCAAGATTCTGGTGAGGCTCCTCTTGTAGAGTTCTCCGTCGATGACGGTGAAGGACTTGGCGCGTCGTGCGACGCGTCGGGCCTCCTCCTTGTCGGCGGGGAGTTCTCCTTTGAGGAGTCGGTCGAGATACGGTGTCCTCCAGTCGTCTGGAGGGCTCGTATTAAGTGCGGATGCCTCGTCGATTTCCATAACACTGGGGTCGAGGGGCATCGTGGCCAGTCCGTCCCCTCGTGCCTGGGGTGGCTCGGTGCCGACCCCTGGCGTATCTTGGGGTCGGATTGACAGTCGGCTCTGTTCGTGGGTGAAGACCCCTGGCGGGATCTGTTCGCGCCCGGCCGCCATCTTCGCCAAGGAGTTGGCTTCTTCGTTTTGCCGCCTTGGGATGTGCCTGAGCTCGAGGCTGTGGAACTTATGTTCCAGCTTGCGGACCTCCTTGTAATAGGCATCCATGGTCTCGTTGTGGCAGGTGGACTCCTTCATGACTTGGCCAACGACAAGTTGGGAATCGCCCCGAACTTTGAGTCATCGGATTCCCAATTAGTTGGCGATCTTGAGCCCGTTGACGACCGCCTCGTACGTTGTTGGACGCGGGGAATGAAAGACGGATCGCGTACTTCATGTGCACCCCTAAGGGGGAGACGAAGACGAGTCCGACCCCTGCTCCCTTTCGCATCAGTGAACCGTCGAAGTACATCACCCAATACTCCTGATCGACAGGAGCCGTGGGTAATTGCACTTCTGTCCATTCCGCTATGAAGTCAGCCAAGGATTGAGACTTGATCGCCGTTCGGGGGGCGTATGTAATGCCCTCGCCCATTAGCTCGAGCGCCCACTTTGCGGCTTTACCCGTCGCGTCATAGTTCTCGACGACTTCGCGCAGTGGGAAGGAGCTGACGACGGTTACCGGATGAGACTCGAAGTAGTGTCGGAGCTTCCTTTTGGCGAGGACAACACCGTAGAGGATCTTCCAGATTTGAAGATATCGGGTCTTTGTTTCCGACAGGACTTCGCTCACGTAGTAGACCGGTCGCTGGACTTTGAGGGCGTGGCCTTCTTCCGTCCGCTCTACAACAAGGGCGACGCTGACGACCTGGGTCGTCGCGGTGATGTAGAGGAGGAGAGGCTCTTTGGGGGTCGGAGGCACCAGGACTGGGGGCTTCGACAGGATGACTTTCATCCTGTCGAGTGCGTCCTGTGCCTCTGGTGTCCATTGAAATCGCTTGGATTTCTTCAGGAGCCGGTAGAGAGGGTGCACGCGTTCTCCAAGACGCGAGATAAAACGGCTCAACGCCGCCAAGCATCCGGTTACGCGCTGCACTCCCTTCAAATTTTGAATCGGTCCCATTCGGTTGATGGCCTCGATTTTCTCCGGATTGGCTTCGATGCCACGCTCGGAGACGATGAATCCGAGCAACATTCCCCTCGGAACCCCGAAGACACATTTTTCAGGGTTGAGTTTGATGTCGTTCGCTCGGAGTCTGGCGAAGGTCCGCTCCAGGTCGGTGACGAGCTGGTCGGTCTTCTTGGATTTGGCGTCGATGTCGTCAACGTATGCTTCGACGATGTCTCCGATGAGTTCGTCGAAGCATCTGATCATGCAGCGCTGGTAGGTTGCGCCTGCATTCTTGAGCCCGAATGGCATCGTGACGTAGCAGTACGACCCAAACGGTGTGATGAAGGACGTCGCGATTTGGTCGGACTCCTTCATATGGATTTGATGGTACCCGGAATACGCATCAAGGAAGCAGAGGGCTTCACACCCTGAGGTGGAATCGACTATCTGATCTATGCGTGGTAAAGGAAACGGATCCTTTGGGCACGCTTTGTTGAGACTAGTATAGTCGACACACATTCTCCATTTCCCATTCTTTTTTCGTACAAGGACGGGATTGGCTAACCATTCAGGGTGGTACACTTCCTTGATGAAACCGGCTGCCAGCAGCTTGGCTACCTCCTCTCCGATGGCTCTGCGCTTCTCTTCGTCGAAGCGGCACAGCCGTTGCTTCACCGGCCGGGAGTCCGGCTTGATATGCAAGGAGTGCTCGGCGACTTCCCTCGGAATGCCTGGCATGTCTGAGGGTTTCCATGCGAAGATGTCGATGTTCGCGCGGAGGAAGTCGACGAGCACTCTTTCCTATTTGGCGGAGAGGGACGTCCCGATCTTGGCCACCTTCTCAAGGGCGTTGACGGGGTCGAGCTGGATCTCCTTGATGCCCTCGACGGGCTCGAAGGATCCGGCGCTGCGGTTGGAGTCGGGGGCGTCTTCGGTGACCTGCCGTCGGATGACAGCAAGCTCCTCTGTAGACGCGATGGTGGCGGAGGCGAGCTCGCCGCTCTCCGTCTCGCACTGGTAGGCGCGCTGGAAAGAAGCGCCTACCGTGATGACCCCCTTCGGCCCAGGCATCTTGAGCTTTAGGTAGGTGTAGTTGGGGATAGCCATGAACTTCGCGTAGCATGGCCTCCCCAAGATGGCGTGGTACGACCCGTGAAATCCGACTACTTCGAACGTGAGGGTCTCCGTTCGAAAGTTGGTCGGGGTCCCGAATGTGACGGGCAGGTCGATCTGCCCGAGCGGGACGGCTTGCTTCCCGGGGACGACGCCGTGAAACGGGGCTCCGGTCGGTCGGATGAGCGACCGATCGACGCCCATGGCGTCGAGCGTCTCCGCGGAGAGGATGTTGAGGCCGCTGCCTCCGTCCATGAGGACCTTGGTGAGACGCTTCTTGCCAATGATGGGGTCGACTACGAGTGGGTATCGACCCGGTCGGGGGACATGGCTGGGATGGTCGGACCGATCGAATGTGATCGGAGCCTCTGACCATCGGAGGAAGGCTGGCGTCGCGGGCTCGGCCGCGAACACCTCGCGACGCTCGACCTTCGCACGACGCTTTCCTCCTTGCGCCTCTGGACCTGCGAAGATCATGAGGCAGCCGTCGGGCTCGGGGAAGCCGTCGTTACCTTCGCTGGCGTCGCTCTCGCCATCTGCTCCCTCGGGGGCTTGTCGAGGCTTGCCTCTCGGCTTGCCTTTTGGTGGCCCCTGGTTTAAGAACCGCTTCAAGAGTGAGCAGTCCTTGTAGAGGGGTGCTTGACGGGATACTCGTGGTTGGGGCATGGACCATTCCACTTCTTTTTGAAGTGGTCCGAGGTTTCCCCGGCTGGCGTCTTGGCACCCTTCCGCTCGGCGGCTGCAACCATCTGTCCGTCAGACGATTGCGGCCGGTTCTTCTTCTTCTTACGAGAACGGTTGGAGGGGCCTTCACCGACGTTGTCCCCCTGCTTCCCCTTCGCATCGGGGCGGTTGAAGATCGCGCCCACAGCTTCCTCGCCGGAAGCGTGGCTGGTCGCGATGTCCAACAGTTCCTTGGCCGTTCGCGGACTTTTGCGCCCTAGCTTGTGGACTAGGGTGCGGCAAGTAGTCCCGGACAGGAATGCCCCGATGACGTCGGCGTCGCCGATGTCCGGCAGTTCGTTGCAATGCCGGGAAAAGAGTCGGACGTACTCCCGGAGAGTTTTCCCCGGTTTCTGTCGACAGTTTTTCAGATCCCAGGTATTGCCCGGGCGCGCGTAGTCCCTTGGAAGTTACCTACGAAGATCTCCTTTAAGTCGGACCAACTCGTGATCCGATCGGCGGGGAGGTGCTCGAGCCACGTTCTGGCCGAGTCGGCCAGGTAGAGTGGCAGGTTGTGGATGATGAAGCGATCATCATCCGCTCCTCCGGCTCGGCAGGCGAGCCGGTAGTCTTCGAGCCAGAGGCTCGGATTCGTCTCCCCAGCGTATTTCGGCACGTTGGTTGGCGGCCGAAAGCACTGTGGGAACAGAGCGCTCCGAATGTGGGAGCTGAAGACGCGAGGACCCGGAGCATCCGGGCTCGGGCTCCTGTCTTCGTCATCGTCGTAGCGCCCTCCTCGGCGCGGGTGACGACCTCGACCCGCCTCGGGGGCGCGCTCTGGCTGTCGCCGTCGTGCCTCCAAGGTGGCGCGGGCATCGCGGTTTACATCGAGACGTCCGCGGACGCAGGCTTTCGAGGCCTCGTCTGTCCCCGGGTGCGTCTGCTGAACAGACGCGTTCGGGGTGTGCGGTTTACGTGCTCGCGATCGCGAGCTCTCCGCTTGTTGCGCCGCTGCTCGTTGCAGCAGCACCTCAACTTCACGTTGAGTGCGTCGGACTTCGGCGTGATGGGTTCGGGGAGCTCTCGAAGCAATGCTGCTGCTGCAGCGAGGTTTTGGCTCGCCCGCGTGAAGAGCGGGGGGCCATCGCCCGCCTCCATGATCCGCTGGCGGACGTCACGCGCCATGGAGCGGGCACGTCCATCGGGCTCGGCGCGAGCGAGCTCTCGGTCGATCTCCGCCTCCTCCTGTTCCAGCTGCCGTTTGGCCTCGCGAAGTTCCTCCCTCCGCGCTTTTAACTGGTCAGGCAATATGTCGCGGGAGGGAGTTTCGAAGGCCGGTGGTAGCTGGGTGAGAGGGAGATTATCCCCCGAGCCGAGCGGGTCCTCGGAATGCGCCATGAGGCACTCGCGCGAGGGATTGTTGCTTCCCTCGCTGCGTTCCGGATCGGAACCTCTGTTCGCCTCGTCCAGGAGGTCGAAAAAGGATTCCGATGTGTAGCCTGTCATTCCCACGAACTCGGTGTCCGTGGAGAGCGGGCTTTCGCACGATGACGTACGAGTCATCGTGACTGTACCAGGATTGCCTAGGCTGGACGAAGAGGCTGCGTGTGGGCCCTTGCGTGAGGGCTTCCGGGAGCGCGAGCCTTTGCCCGGGCGTCGCTTCTTCCCGTTGGCCGGGGCGTACGGCGTGCAGCGGAAAGAAGGGGCGGTGGCTGGTGACGCCGTGGCGCCTTCCAGTTCCAGGTTGCCCCCGGTGGTGGCGACAAAGTCGAGGCTCCCGAAGGACACGACGGCCCCGGGAATCCATCCGTCGGCGTGGCTTGCCATCGAAACCTGAAAAGATGATCGCCGATAACACACAGTGACCCCCTTCCTGGCGCGCCAACTGTCGAGGTTCGTTACCGTCGACTAGTATTTATCTTGGGGGGTGTGTTTTTAGGTTTCGATGGTTCGTGAGAGGACACAAGGCTTATACTGGTTCAGGCAACGATGCCCTACGTCCAGTTTTCGTGCTGCTTGTATTACTCGCGACAAGGATTATAAAGGGGGGTTACAAGCGGAGAAGGGAGGAAGCTTCCGGCCTCTAAGTGTGTTCGTGGATGTGTGCATGCAAACTTGTGCGCTTGGAGAGTTGTCAGGACTTGAAAGCCGTGTCCTTCGTCTTTGATCTCCCTCCCCTTTTATACAGTGGTGTGAGGAGGGCCGGTTCCGTGAGGTTGACAGCAGACGTACTCCGGTTAGGCCCAGCCGTAATGGCGACGTCTTTGGTGTGATCGTGCCGTTCCTGTTCGACGGAGTGGCCTGCGCTGTCATCCGTTGGAGTTCCATCCGTATGGAGAAACTCCACTATAGGCTCCGGCGTGATGACGCCGTAGTGATGGCCGTCGCTCCGGGACGTCCTGTCGCACAGGACGATGAGTCTCTGACAGGAGCTGTAGGAGAGACGCCCATCCCGTGGACGGTGCATGTTGTGTGCATTTAACACCCACTTGTCAGGATGGCGGGCGGTTCTACCTGTCAGCGGGCGTGGGAGTGTCAGGCATTTATTTTCTAACCATCGCCGTCCATCCTACTCGTAGAGTAGTAAGCGATTCGCCCGATCCTGAGGTCAGGAGAGACGGAGACGCGTTCACTCGACTCCTATAGAGACGGGGTCGAGCGCGTCGTGCGAGCGTGGAGGATCCGACCCCTCCTCGAAGGGGTCTGGCGAGGCGGAGATCGCCTGTTGGCTCAGCACGCAGCGCGCTCGTACGGTGCGGAGGCTGGTTTAGGTGAGAATTATTTATACCTTAATCATGTCATTAAGGTCGAGGGTCATTAAAATTAATTACCTCTGGTATTGACCCTCAACAATAATCTATTGATAAAAATAGATACATTGACCAACTGAAGAAGTGTCAGCATAATGTCAAGCAGCCAACCGATGAAGTGTTGGCGTTGAGTTCTACAAAAGATGATCTGTCGGCATAGGATCGCCGACGTAAGATGTGTTGACGTACGTTGACATCACGAAACAAATTAGGCGCGCTAGCAAAAGCAAAAAAAAAAAAGTGAACGCGTTCTCGAAGTCGCTCGACACGGGAAGTGAAACAAGGAAAAATGGACCGCGCTCTATGTTGGCTCGCATGCGCGGGAAACACAAAAAATAGATGTACTTCCTTCCCAGTGTGCAATACAAAGAATGGTCTGCCCTAACCTAACCAGCAAATCCCACCAACACACCAGCAAATCCAGAGCTCTGCTTCCCGCCGCCACAACACTCCGAGCTGCCTCTTTAAATCCCATCGCAACCAACACTCCGTCGTGCCGCTGCAAATCCCACCGCCGCCATCACTCCTCTGCGCCCCCTGCAAATCCTGCCGCCGCCGCCGCCGCCATCACCCCTCGCCGCGCCCCTACAAATCCTGCCGCCTCTGGTGCCAGCTCGCGCTCTAATTCACAAGCACGAAGTTGACGATGAGATCTTGGTGCAAGAAGCCAGGGAGATCCCATCTGAAGACCACTGCCTTCAGTCCTCTAGGAACACCAGCAGCTCCACACCTCATCCACGAACAGCACGAATGCTTGAGACCTAGGCCCCCTCACCAGATCCGCCCTGACCAAGCTTCCAAGGTGAGTCCACCGTACACAACACATCTTTCTCTCCCTTGTTCCAGCTTTTATATTTTTGTTGTTGTAAAAATGGATTTGAATATCTAATGCATTCTTTGATTGTTCCAATAGACAATTGGTGATTGATTGATTTTCTTGCATGATATATGTTTCAATATAGATTGGAAGGTCATCAAATTTGGTAGAGGAAGGTCGACTAGAAAATTGTTGGTGTCTGCATCAGGAGCTTGTAGTACGGTTCTCTTTTTTTTTTTCTGCAATCACGATTATTTAACATTGGTTGAAAGATTTGTCATGATGTGTGACATGTGTGATAGATCAACTATAATTGTTTTTCAATCTGTTCTATGTTGGTTCAATGCATTTCTTAGGTATTTTCTATGTTATGCTATACTAAGGTCTGAATCAAAATAATTAATGGTGCATTATGGAAAAGAGTTGGATGAACCTGCTTAGGTACACTAAATTGTTAACTAAATATTAGAACCAAAGAATCACTTGGCGTATAGTCTAATATCTTTGAATTAGCAACCTGTAGGCAATCAGATGAGTTTAATGATGGAGTGGACTGTGACACCCCAGGTGTCACCAGGACAAAAATCGAAAACTGTAAACCCTAATCTCTAATTTCACTCACTTTAAAACAGATTCAATCATAGAAATAAAAAGAAATATTGTTTAGAATGCTTCAAAGAGACACTATGAAAAGTTTGACAAACAACAGAGCAATTTAGCAAAATCCGGAGAAATCTCAACTAAAAGTGTCGAAATCTCGTTAACAGAAAGAAATCCAAACCCTAACTCTTGACCATCAAAATTTCCACAGAACCCTAGCTATATTTTTACATAAAAATTAAGTACACTTCAAAATAGAATTTTGGGAAATTATTCAAGATTTTTGGGAAAACTTTAGACCTCTTAAGAATTCACAGAAGCTATAATCAACCTAGAAATTCAAGAATTTTTAGAGGCCAAATCATGACTGGAACCTTAAATGAAAAGTGTTCCAAATAAATTCCTGAACTTGTACAAAAATTCTCAAAATTTTTCGAGCTTGGGAAGTGTGCCGAATTATTGAATTGTCTTCCAGCATTAATGAAAAAGAAAATAATAAAAATAATAAAAATAAAACTATTGCCGGGCGGGCTACGGTGCCCGCCCGCCCGACAACAGAGCGCGCGCAGCCGCCGCTGCCCCGGCCGACACGGCGTTGCTCGACGCACGTCGCATTCATCGCTCGGTGCTACTCTCTCTCACTCACCCCCCTCGCTCTCTCTCTCTAGCGTTCTCCTCCCTCTCTCTTTTCTCTCTGCCCGAGCCCGCGCCCCCGAGCCGCGCCGCCCCTGCTCTGCGCCGCCCGACCGCCATGCCGACCCCCCACTGCTCCCCCACTCCCCTACTCTCCCCTACCCCCGGCCCCCCCTTTAAGTTGGCGCAAATCCTCCCCAATTCTTCCCCTCCCTCTCCAATTCTTCTTCCCCGCGCGCGAGCTCACCTCTCTGCCCCGACCGGCCGCCACACTCCATTGCCGCCGCCCGAGGTGAAAACCCACCACCACTCAATTTCAATCAAATTCGCTCACCAAATCAGCTCTTCTCCACCTCGTGAAGCTCCCAGAACCCTCCAATCCTCCGAAGGCGACCCACATCATCGGAATTTTGACTTCGTCGCCGCCACCGTCGCCCCCCACAGTGAGACCCCCTCTGCCGTGCCCAACCTTGATGAATACCATGTTGCCGAGCTTCGTCATGTCGTGTGGATCGTGAAAAGCCAAGGTTCGACGGCCGGCGACCACCCCATCGTCGGGAATTAGCCGCCGGAGCTCGTCGGAGACTGTGCCCTGTTTTTTCTTTTTTCTAATTATTTTCCAGATTATTGCTCTGTCTTCTAAAAACCCTAGAAAATCACAGGAAGATCCAAAAATGCCAAACCAAAATTTGTTAGAACCCTTGTGAAAAGTACTAATTTTCTGTTAAAACACTTTTTAACAAATGACCAAACATTTGCAGAATTAATTAGAAACACTCCTTTCTGTTTTTGAATTTTAAATGGCATTATAGAGCAATGCTAGGGCTAACCTTTGATATACAAGTACACCATGATGCTACACACCCTCTGGAATTTTATGAGGATTTTAGGAATACGAAATGGCATCTAACCCTACTAAATAACCTCAATCTGCCTAGTTTAAACACCATTTTCTAAAGTACATTGTGAAAGTCATTTATAAGGTTAGACCCAAAATCAAAGTTTTAGATCTGGTGCTCAGGATTGCCCACATAAAATTTCATAATTTTGTTCTAATGTTTACTAGTGCTTTCTGATTTTACAAGGTTTAAAAACAGGAACTTTGTTGAATTTTTATAAAATATAAAAAATTCATCTAGGCCCCAACCAAAGCCCAAAATGCTTATTCGAGAGAGTACTACCCACTAAAATAATCTTGAGGAAGAATTAAAATCTTCATTTTAACCCTAGTTTAATAGGCGAAGTAATTAAATAATATTAACCGATGAAAAGTGTCGCTTTAACTTAACTAGAGTTGAAGTTGATGAACATGCCAACTAAAAGTCACCTCACGGGAGTTTAATAGACTTCCTTAAACATCATTCACAGATTAATTATTGAATTTAATCGACGACGTCGAGTAATTAGGGTTAACCCTAATTCTGGGCGTCGCTAATCTAAACCCTAGGTCATTATTGATAATAACAATAAGTTTCATTTTCATTAAACTTATCATAATCCTACGGCATCATGTAGAGTCTGACGCTCACGAAGTAGCTGCGGATCTAAGTTCTTCGACCCCCGCCGAAGAAGTCGACATCACCACCGAAGAACCAGGCAAGCCCCGGTGCACAACCAAATTTTCAAGTTTTACTTTTAACTAAGTGTGTCTTGTTTGTGCATTAAGTATTAGGTGTTGATTGAAACCATAGTTGCATTTGTTCCCATAGGAAAACCCTAACGGTAGTTGGTATAGACACCCCCTTAGTATGCTATGCTTAGTAGGTATTGTCGGTAGAAGTCGAGCAGAGTGGACGCTGCTCGCGAAAGGATAGGTTGTTGATTGAAACTATTTCATGAGAAGGGCCACACGAATGTGAATCAGTAAGAAAGATAAAAGTTTGAGGGTCAGACAGGATACAAAGTAGGTCGGCAACTGGACTGGGTCCAGGGTGACCGTAGACTTGTCTGATTCGTGTGGTCCGAGACTGATCGAGTGTTGAACGTACTGGTCGTATGCTGGGTGTTATGGGCCCCAGTAAACCTACGTAGCCTAGTGATTGCAACGTCGAACTTGCCCTACGGTGTCTGACTAGGAGGAGATCTGGGGTGGGCAGCGTGGGAACTCCACAGAAACCGTCTAGGACGTGTTGTCTGGTGGGACGCGGCGCTGCTAAGGCAGGTGTAGGAGGGAATTGACGTTGCAGGAGCTGGTGTGAACGGTTGCCACGTGCGAGTCTGGGACACGCACGTGTCGTACGGTCAGGTATTCCCCTGCAGGGTATAAAATCGTTTCGAACCGCTGTCGCTCCCAGTTAGTGAGCATGCTCGTGAAACGCACCACATTCTAGTGAAATAGGTTGAGACACCATGAGAATGAATTATGAATATTAATACTGCTATTGTTGATTCTATTATGTTTGCTTAGATCAGTGCTAATTAAATTTATTTTTTCTAATCACTTAATCTGATGCTAAAATTTGACAAGAGTAGCATAGGCTTGCGAGTCCTTTTGCAAACAAACCCTCCTGAGTCAGCCTTCATGTCTAGGAGTCGGCTGTAGCCAGCCATTTGTCGGGTAAGTCTTGCTAAGCTTCTTAGAAACTCACGCGTTAGCGTTTTGTGGTTTTCAGGCGCCGTCATGCAGGAACCAGCAGGTAGCTTCCATTGGGAGAAGCCTCCCCTCGAGTTTGGGAACCTCCAGTGGGAGTTGTGCGAGTCGTCGCAGTGATTTGTTTGAAGTGGCTAGTAGCACGACGCCCGTGGGCACGGCGTGTGCTTTTGCTTAAGTCCGAGTGTCGGAGTTGTAATAGTTCTAGTCTTCCGCTGTTTATCGTTTTTCAAAATTTTTGCGTACTCTGAATCAATGTAATATTCAACTTTAATTTATGAACCAAAGATATATTAAGTTCTCTCTTCTTGTAAATTATTGCTGTTTATCCCTGCCTGTGTTGTAGCGTGTGTACGCTCGCTTCGCCGAGCGTTGCCCAACAAGATCTTGGCTTAACGACTGACCGGATTCGTCCCGAGACAAGGTTTTCTGGACGGGTCGTGTCATGGACAAGTTTTAGATTGCTCTTAGTAATTCTGCTAAAGTTAGAATTCATGTTGGAAAGTTAGAGCAGACGTACAGATGCACTTGATTTGTGATGGCTTTACACATGGGTACTTGACATGGGTGAATCACAGGGAGTCAAGTTCTAGCCATGTTCTGAATTAAGAGGAGCCAAGTTCGAGCCATGTCCCAAATAACATGCAATCTGATAGTATACATATGGATAACTCAACTGAAGAGGATGATATTTTGAATTACTTCGAGACCTAGCGGGGGGGTTAGATGAAATGGGGGACTTAGAAGTAAATGGGGGGCAGCATAATGAAGATATGGAATCCTTTTTCAAATTGTTAGATGATGCTGGTAAAGAACTATACCCTGGTTGTAGGACCTTCTCAAAAATACACTTCATGGTTAGATTGCTGCATATCAAATTTCTCGAGGGATGGAGCAATAAAAGTTGTGACATGTTTCTAGAGTTACTTAAAGATGCTTTTCCTGATTCATCACTTCCAAAAGCTTCAATGCAGCCAAAAATACAGTGAAATGCGTTGGCCTCGGGTACACCAATATTCATGCATGCGAAAATGATTGTGTACTGTTTTGGAAAGAGCGTGGACTTTTAAATGTCTGTCCAACATGTAATACTTTAAGTTCCTAGGAAAGTCCTTCGTTATTTTCCAATAAAGAAAAGTCTCCAAAGGTATTTTATGTCCTCCAAAACAGCTGCTGATACAAGGTGGCATGATGAAGGACGCACAAAGGATGGTTTGCTTAGGCATCCTGCCAATGCTCCTTTTTGGAAGGATTTTGATCGTAGATATCCAAAGTTTGCATCATATAGTCGTAATCTTAGGCTTGCTATGCCTAGTGACAGATTTAATCCGTATAGAACAATGACTTCAAAATATAGCATTTGGCCTGTCATTTTAATTCCATATAACCGTGCACCTTGGAAATGTATGAAGCAGACAAATTTCATCCTTCCGTTGTTAATTCCTGGTCACAACTCACCTGGAAGTGATACGGATGTCTATGTTGAGCCACTAGTAAATGATATGATAGATCTTTTTGTGGATGGTGTAAGGACATATGATGCTTCCAAGGACGAATGCTTCCAATTGCGTGCTGCCATACTGTGTACTATTAGTGATCTTCCAGGTTTGGATCATTTGCTTTCATGTTCCATCTTTGGTAAAGTTGCTTGCCCTGAGTGCCACTCTCATATGTGTTCTATGCAAATGAAGAAGGGAGGCAAGCATGTCTACATGTGTCATCGTAGTGTTCTTAGATGCTGACCACATCTTTAGATATAATTCATATTCATTTGATGGGATATAGAATTTAACTATCTCGCAAGAGAATATGCTTTGCATGGATGGGCCTCTCTCTCCCACCTCGCTGGTGGCCTCGTCTCTTCCGGTGATGTCCATCTCCGTCCATGGATTCCAGTAAAGGTTGCTGGGGGGGCTCTCGGATCTTGATTTCCAGCCTGGACTGGATTTCCAGGAGGTGGTTCGCGCTTGGTTTGGTTGTTCTGTCTCGTCTCCTTTTTCCACCTCAAGTTTCCTTCTTCTTGCTTCCTTTGCTCGCTCGTCTTTGCGGATTAACGTGGAGTCTGTGGGTCTGATCCTACAATCATGTCTTGGTGGCGCTGCTTTGGATTTTTGGGTTTCTTGGCAAAAGGATTGGTGTTTCTAGTTCACGGTTTCTTGCAAACGTGTTGGCATTATGATTCACCATATGAGGAAATTCTGTTGCACTCTTTTTGATCTTCACTTTTCCCTTTGGAGAGACGGTGGTCCTGATTGGATCAGGGAGTTGCGTGCATGGAATGCTCTCCAAGATAGTGAATGGCACACCATTTCGCGTTCTAAGAAATCTTATGCTCAAGCAGTTCGTAATGAGGGTTCTTCTCAACAAAGGCCAAATGTCTTTCGCCGGCTCAAATTCCCAACAGATTACTATTCAAAGAATTATGCTTCTTTTGATGTTTCCAGCATAGCAAATCTGCAGTTTTCCTCATCTACCTTGGAGGTTTCTGATGCGTGCAGGGTCCCTGCTCGTGAGATGCATCACCAGAAGCGGGATGCCGACCGGTTTTCTCGAAAAGTTTCAAATCATTCAAAATTTGGTGAGCGTTTTCTTCGGCGGGATCCAAGTCAGGTTGGTTGCTTCCGTTGTCTCGCCTCTGGCCATAAAGTTGCATTTTGCAAAAATGATGTGAGGTGTAACGTCTGTTTTGGTTACGGCCGTAAATCACACTCCTGCCGGAGTTTTTTGAAACAAACCAGAAAACTCTCCTACGTGGCAAAATCTTCCTCCGCTGTCTCTAGTCATTCAATTTCTGCGGCTGATCCTGGCACGAGTGCTCAAGGAAACATATCATCTCCAGATTCCTCGCCTTCTTGTGCCATAGAGGCTTCCCGTAAATCTTCTCCTCAGCCGCCTCCCTCTCCCAGCACACCGTCGCCACCTCCACCATGGCAAAACTTCCCAGTTGATCCCAGACCTCATGTCCTGCCTGGTTTTGTCCTTCAGGAGGTGCTGCGTGTCCCGGCTGATCGCCCCCGCTGCTTCCTACCACCACCGCTGGAGAGAAATTTTGAGCATGTTGCCATCGCCAACTTCAACCCTCATGTGGCTAAGCGTGACTTCAATGTCATGGCAGGGGAGTTGCAACATGCCCTTCGTCGTCAATTTGGCATCGTCAATATTGAGGTTCAGCCCTGCCCCATTGGAGATGCTTATGTCAGTTTCAATTCACCAATAGAGCGTCAGCGTTTTCTTCAGGGCCCACCTGTTATAGTCAGAGATTATAGTGTCTCTTTTGAGCGCCATGATGAGGGGATTAACTCTAGAAATGTTGAGGTTGACAGAGAAGTGTGGCTTATGTTACTCTGTTATCCGATTGATGCTCTTGGACGGTGCCGGTTTATATCCTGGATCGCACTGATTTGGTGGTTCTCGGGGATGAAGATCCGGCTCTGGTGGATGGAATTGCGCATCCTATGCCCCTAGAAGCACCACGCTGGATGGGTCATGTGGATGTGTTGCCGCACGCTGCTCAGTCTCATGTCAGTCAAGCCTCTGTGGACCAAGCTCAGGGTGATCACAATCCCCATGGGCAGGGAGATGGCAGAATGCATCAAGCACCTGATCGGGTTCCGGAAAATATTCTAGCTGCTGATCAACTGGCGCCTATTCTGGCTGAACACAATGTCACTAACGATCATGTTGAAGTTGGGGGTAATCTGCGTCAGATGTCACTGGCCTCTGCAGACTTTGCAGCTTCGGGTGGAGTGGCTGAAATTGTTCCAGTGCTAAACGCGAGTTCTCAAGGTGCAGCAACCTTACCCCTGTGTCGAGAGCTTTTTGCCTGCACCCCTTCCTGGCTTGGGGGCTACTTCTAGAGCATCACAGCAAGTGATCTTACATTATCCTTCCTCCTCAATCCAAGTTGGCTTTAAGCTTGATACCCTGGCTCAGTTTGTCTTTAATTGGGAGACTATCTTTCCTCTTCACTTTGATGACTCTCAATTTCTGTTACATCTGATGCGAGTGACTGTTGATCTCTCTGTTACTGAGATGCAGACTCCAATCATACCCACCATTCAGAGAGCAATTGAAACCCCAGGTGATGGTGTTGTTCTGGTTGATGCTCTGCCTCCAAGGATGCTCCTGGTCATAAGAGGCGTGCCCGGAAGCCCCGCGCACCCATTGATGTCGCCCTTCTTCGCCGGAGCAAGCGCCTGAATCCAGGTGAATTCAGAGGACCAGCCCCTGTAGCTCCAATGGGAACAGAGGCTGCTACAGTTATTCCTAGTGCTGATGCACCCTTGAGCACTGAGGTTGAAGCTGAGCGTCCTCTCTATGTACCTGTTTCACACGAGACAGATAATCAAGCAGCTCCGCCACCATATTTCTCTGTGAAGAATATTCAAGCCATAGCCATAGGGTTCATGCAGATGAGTGCTGATGCTGTGACAGCAGCACTGCTAAATGATGATGATATTAGCAATGATTAATTCCACCCCGATGGATGTAATAAGTTTACTCAGCACTTTGTTTGCGCTGAGCGTCCTTCTCTTGAACCTGTTTGGCATAATGCCCTTCTGGCACAATTTCTTATTTGAACATGTTACTGTTCTTTTCAGTACTCAGATTGAACTCATTTCTTTCACTTATCCTCAAGTTGACGGTCTTGGGTTTCTATTGGTTTTCATCTCTGCTTTCTGGCGCTCAAATGTTGTATGTGTTGTGGTTCGATTCCCCTGTTCCATGAATATTATCTATGATAACCTGTCTCCTGTGGACGACAACAGTTCTTATATCTTGATGCAGTGTGTTTTTAATGGCTAACACAAGGAATTGGCATTTTCTCTGTTGGAATATTCGTGGGATTAACTCTCAAGAAAAATGGGATTGCATCAGGAATAAAGCTATAGAGTCAGCTTGTAGCATCCTTAGTTTGCAAGAAACCAAACGATACTTTTGATCAGGCCTACATTCAGCGCTTCTGTCCACGTTATCTGAATAAATTTGTTTTCTCGCCATCTGCTGGTGCTTCTGGTGGTCTTCTCACTGTATGGAATGGGTCTGTTTTTCATGGGGATATTATTCTGATAAATGCATACTCTATCACCATCAACTTTACAGTGCTTGCGACTGGATGAAGCTTTCATTACACTAACATCTACGGGCCTTGCACATCGTCTGAGAAGGCTTCTTTCATTTCCCGGTTATATAATTTTGACTGCACCATGGTTGAAGATTGGATTCTTATGGGGGATTTCAACTTGATTAGATGTCCTGAAAAAAGAAGCAGACCGGGAGGAAATTTAAATGACATGTTACTGTTTAATGATCTCATACATCATCTGGATTTGGTGGATATTTCTTTCCAGGGCCGGGCTTTTACCTGGAGTAACATGCAGGATAATCCTCTCCTGGAGAAGCTTGATTGGGTTTCCACTTCTTCCTCCTAGACTTTGCAGTATCCGGACACTACAGTCATACTTTTAGCGCGGCCTACCTCAGATCACATACCTTATATGGTGAAAATTGGTACAGATATACCAAAGAGCAATATTTTTCGGTTTGAAAATTACTGGTTAGATTTTGCCGATTTCGTGTCAGTGGTTGACTTGCATTGGAACTCTTCCCCTTACTTCCACAATGCAGCTCGCACTCTGTCAGCAAAGTTCAAGCAGACAAGAAAGGGTTTGAAGATATGGAGTAAGCAACTATCAAAATTAAACAAAAACATTAATAACTGCTCTTGGGTTATTGCTTTGTTCGACGGACTAGAGAATCAGCGTGTTCTATCACGGATTGAAAGCAACTTCAGGCACATTCTTCAGAATCACCTCCTCACACTGCTAGCTGCAAAGAGGACTTATTGGAAACAGCGTGCCACAATCCGATGGGTTAGGTTCGGTGATGAAAATTTCAAATTTTTCAAGCTGTTGCCACAATTAAAAACAGGGCCAACACGATTACTTCACTCACTCTTTCAGATGGATCATTAGTTTCCGACCATAATTTAAAGGCTCACGCTCTGTGGCAGTATTTTAAGCAAAGATTGGGGGTCTCAGAATACAGCAGCATGTTTCTCAACTTAACTGAGCTCATTCAGCCCAGACAACTACCGGTCCTTGACACTCCTTTTACTGATATAGAAATAGCTGCAGCTTTGAAGGAAATGCCACCAGACCAAGCACCGGGTCCAGATGGTTTCAATGGAGCGTTCATGAAAAAATGCTGGCACATCATCTCCTCGGATTTCAAAAGACTTTGTGATGATTTTGCTACTGGGGTCTTGGACATTACTAGCATCAACGGCTCCCTCATTGTGCTCATCCCTAAAACTGATAATCCAAAGACAGTTAACGATTATAGGCCCATCTCGCTGTTCAATTCTGCCCTCAAACTTCTTACCAAGCTAATAGCTAATAGACTGCAGGAGTCATCCTTTCGGTTGTACACACCAACCAGTATGGGTTCATCAGAGGTCGCACGATTCAAGACTGCCTGGCCTGGGCATTTCAGTTCTTACACTTTTGTCACAAATCCAACATCGAAATTGTTATTTTGAAGTTAGATTTTGAAAAAGCTTTTTTGACAAGGTGGAGCACGAAGCTATTTTGTCCATGCTTCAAGCAAAAGGTTTTAGCCAAACCTGGATTTCTTGGATTCGGCAAGTGTTGGTTTCAGGGTCTTCTTCTATTTTGCTAAATGGTGTTCCTAGTAAACCTTTCCAGTGTAAACGTGGCGTTCGACAAGGAGATCCTCTCTCGCCACTCCTGTTTGTTCTTCCTGCTGATCTCTTGCAGTCAGTTGTTAATGAAGCTGCTACTAGAGGATTGCTAAATCACCCCTTGGGCAATAATTTTGGTGGTGATTATCCAATTGTCCAATACGCGGATGATACTTTGATAATTCTCCCAGGTGATGCTAAGCAGCTTTTGGCCTTAAAGGGCCTCCTCCGTACTTTTGCGGATTCTACAGGTCTCCATGTCAACTATGCTAAATCCTTCCTGGTGCCCATTAATATGACTGTGGAGCGTGCAACACACCTAGCCAACACGATGGGATGTCAAGTTGGATCAATGCCATTCACGTATTTGGGATTGCCACTACGAACCACCAAACCTTCTCTGGTGGAATTCATGCCGATGTTGATCCGGATTGAAAGAAGAATGATGGGATTTAACAAATTGCTCTCTTGCTCGGGTAGACTACTCATGGTTAACTCAGTCTTATCAGCATTGCCCACTTTTTATATGTGTACTCTCAAGTTGCCAGCCTCCGTGATAGAGCAAATTGATAAGTATCGGAAGCATTGCCTATGCGATGGTGGCGATATCAACAAGCGTGGTTCAAGTCTTGTAGCTTGGAGGACAGCATGCAGACTGAAGGATCAAGGAGGATTGGGAATTATTAACCTTCGTGCACAGAACACTGCACTTTTACTCAAGTTCCTTGATAAATTCTACAATCATGCTGATTTACCTTGGGTGCACCTGACGTGGCAAAAACTCTACACAAGGCCTGCTGCTCCACAGTCCTGCCGCCACAAAGGCTCCTTCTGGTGGAACTCGATCATCAGGCTCTCCGAAAAGTTCTTTATGCTTTCAGCCTGCTCAGTTCGAAATGGTATCTCAGTTTGTTTTTGGGAGAACACTTGGGATTTGGGGGTCCTGAAATGGCAATATCCGGAGCTATTCTTGTTTGCAAGAAACAAATACATTTCAGTCACAGCCTTTCTCCAAGATGATATCCACAATCTCCTATGGCTGCCGCTTTCTATGACTGCCTCAAATCAGCTGTCGGCTCTACAGGACAGTTTGCAGCACTTCCATCTGAATTTGGAAGAGCACGATTCATGGAGTTACATATGGGGGTCTGTGATTTACTCCTCAAAAAACGCATACATGCAGCTGATAGGAACTTGTCAAACTTCGCCATGGTTCAAATGGTTGTGGAAATCATGTTGTAAGAGCTGACAAAAGTTTTTCTTTTGGCTCTTATTAAGAGATAGCCTAAACACTAGAGTTCTCCTCAGGCGGAAGCACATGGCGCTGCCAAGCTACGCATGTGTCCTCTGCTCCTTGCACCCTGATGAATCACTACTCTACCTTTTTTTCGGTTGTTCCTTTAGCTCAAACTGTTTGCAAAGGCTTGGAATCTACTGGGACACCACCCTCACCCCAGATGACATGTTCCTGCAGGCGAGACAATTGTTAATTCAAAGATTTTCAGAGAAGTTCTTATCATAGGTTGCTGGGCAATTTGGACGCAACGGAATGGGGTCATTTTTGAGAACAAGCAAGCAATGTTCCTAGGATGGAAGAGTGTCGTGACGCATGAGCTTAGTTTGGTGGCTCTTAGAGCTAAACCATCTCTTAAATCCCTACTAGAACAATTTTTATGTAATATGGTTTAATCTTTCTCTGGACTCTCCTTTTTGGGCTTGCAGCCTTGTACATGTACATAAACCCTTTTAAAATATATATATAAAAAAATAGGTAGGGAGCTTCCCTGCTGACTTCGGTCAAAAAATATGCATTTGATGGTAGTATGGAACTAAGAACTGCACCTTTACCTCTTAGTGGAGAAGAAATCTTTAAGCTCACAGAAAGTATGACATGGATCTTTGGAAAGGATCCAAATACAAAGAAGCCAGTCAAGCAACCACGTAAGGATAGCAAGTCACCACAAAGTGCGCGGAAAAGGCAGTCTATTTGGTTTAAGTTACCATATTGGAAAGACTTGTTGTTGCAGCACAACTTTGATGTTATGCACATCGAAAAGAATGTTTGTGATTCCATTATTAACACACTCCTAGATGTTGACCAGAAATCAAAAGATAATTTAAATGCTCGCTTGGACATGCAAAACTTTGGCATTCGAAATAATCTTCATCCCACTAAAGTGGATGATAGGTTTTATTTACCTGCTGCCCTATATACAATGAGTCCAGATGAAAAGAAGTTGTTTTGCCAAATATTGAAGGGAGTGAAGTTTCCAAATGGTTATGCATCCGACTTAAGTCGTAATGTGCAAGTTGAAGACAAGAAGATAATTGGACAAAAGAGCCATGACAACCACATTTTGCTACAAGATTACTTCCACTTGCTGTTAGAAACATATTGCCTACAGAAACAAGTGCTGCATTGATTTGTATTAGCAATTTCTTCAAACTGATCTATTCATCTACAATTCGTGTTAGTGATATGGAAAAATTGGAGACTGAAATAGCTGAAACATTATGTATTCTTGAAACTATAATCCACCAGCTTTTTTGATATGACGGTCCACCTAATGGTCCACCTTCCTATGCACTATCGTAGCATGTGGCCAATTGAGAGGTATTGTAACACTGCCTTAGGAAACTAAATTTCGGTACCAAACAGATTGAGTAAGCTAAATTTAATGATTTATATTGTTTCGTAGGTTTTTAGTGAGATGCAAAGGTTATGTTCAAACAAAAAGTCATCCAGAGGGATCGATATGTGAGGGTCATAAATTTGATGAAAGTCTTACCTTTTATTCACAATTTTTTACATGGCTGTGAGGCTCGGTTCACTAGGCAAGTTATAAATGGTGAACCTATAGACAAGGGATCTTCTAATACCACTCCATTCTTCCAAAGCAATGGGCAAGCTTTGAGTGGCAAGTGCACCATATCATTAGACTACAAACCCCTTGGCTTCAAGCTCATAGATATGTTCTGTCCAACAATGACAAAATTGAACCATACCTAAAGTAAGCTAGACACTGGTTTAGTACATTTCTCTTATTTGCTTAAGTTGCTAAAAGGACTGAATTTAACTAACATTTTGTAGCAAACATATTGAGTACTTATCTGCAAATGGTTATAGGAATCAGGGAGATATAAATCATTCTCATCATGAAACGTTTCATGAGTGGTTTAGAAAGCATGTGGAAGGGCTCATTGAGGATGGCATTGAAGTATCTGAAGAAATACAAATTTTGGCCAATGAGCCTTTTATGATTGCTACAATGTATAATAGCTACAACATAAATGGATTTATTTTCCATACACAGTCTTATGATGAGGCAGGCGAATGCAAAGTAGTGGAGTAGCTCTTGTAGCCCACCCGTCTTGCTTTGAGAATGAAAATATGGGACCTGTTGCGCGAAACAAGACATACTATGGTATCATTAAAGATATCATAGAGTTAAATTATCGTAACAATGGAAATATAGTGCTCTTTAAGTGTGATTGGGTTGATAACCGTGCAGGAGAGATGGATCAAAACTAATCAGTTTGGGATCACATCTATTAATTTCAAGCATTTGTTCAATACTGGAGAAAGAATATCAGATGGAAATCAAAGCTCGCCGACAATTTGATAAGAAAGTTGAAGTTCTAGAACAACGTGTAGATTCCATGCAACAAATGATTATCAATTGATCCAAGCTAAGAAATCAAACAGCACTCCAAATGGATCTAACAATTATCAACAGGTGATAATTTCAGTTTTTTGGTCCTTAACACTTTTCTTTTCAGTGCAGTAGCTCATCGGTGATTTTTATTTGACTTATGTAAGGACCAGTCCAAATCCCGCTATAGACGAAGAAGGAGATGGCCATGAACATGATGTTGGATCATATGTAGGGGCTGATATTGAAGAGGAGCACTTGAGCGACTATGAAAACAGGTTTGAGAATAGGCGAGTAGTCCACTTGGAGAAGCAGCATCAACAGGTGTAGTTCCTGAATCATCTTTTCATGAAGCATAATATTATTGTCATGTGTGCACAAAATATTCTAAAACGTATTCTATGTACCAGGATGGAAAGGATGTTATATTATATAGTGTTGTAAGGCCCTATGAAACCTCAGTGGCTATGGCAACTATCCAAACAACAAATCCAAAGGGAAATTGTGGCGGGTACTCGTCTTGGTGTTCAATTTTATGAAGTGCTTGTTAATCATGTTTTGGTTAGAAATGTTGCTTCTACCTCGTCCATATGGAAAACTGACATCTCTCGGGGAAGCTTGTGGGAGATGCATTGCTTGGCCCTGTGATAAAGTAATGATCTAGCCTATTTATACATTTTCATGCATTTCGTCGTCTAGCACGCATTGACTAAATATAACATGTTTATTGCAGATGAAGGATGATAAGAATTCAGCTAGGTAGTCCAAAGATTCATGTTCAAATACAAGACCACCCCAATTTCAAGGTATTAAAATACTCAACAAAGCTCATTGCTGTTATCTTCAGTTCAGTGTTCTTTTACGATAATTCACTCAATACACATATAGGTCGTTTCAGTCATATCTGTGTTCTCTTATGACAATTAACTCACAAAAGGTTATTCTAGAATCTAGCACAATACCTCTGATATACTGATCCTATAGTGAATCCTTTTAACTGCCTTGCGCTATGAACCTGTGATATATTCAAAAGCATTGAACAACTAACTAAATATAATGTTGTTGGTCATAACCTGTGATTAATTTTTTTCTTGTTAGGTACTTGTTGCTGTCAACATATTGTGACAAGTCTTTGGAGTTACAACTTCCTTCCTGGTTTCACCATCAAAAGATTGTCACGTGCCTTTTGGATCAGCAACCTTTTATATAGCAAGTCTGAAATGTTTTGTAGTAAATCGAAGTGTTGACCTTCTGCGTTGATGGGATTGATTTAAGTCTTTTGTACCACTAAACATTTGTGATAGCCTAGCTTATAAACCCTGGTGTATGTGTTAGGCAGCTTTCTTTAGAAATTATCAAATTGATTCTATATGCATGCCTGTGACTTAATGAGATACATATATATATATATATATATGGATGCCTAACCATATATGAATTTGTGATATGCAACTGATATATTTGATGACTTGGTTTTTTTTGTCGGTGGGATGTTAGTTTGTGATTGTTGAATAATTTGAAACTAATTAGCTATAACAATAATATTATGATACTGTGTCACATATACTTTTGCCGACAGTTTATCTGTATGCACATATGCTTGGGGTATTGGGACAGCTAGTATGCTAAAATATGAATGGGCGGCAAACAAAGTGTCGGGGAAAGGTATTGAACTGTCGGCAAAGGATAACTGTCGGGATTGAGTTAACAGTCGGCCTAGAAGATAAGTGTCCGGAAAGGTAATTTTTTATCCAACTAACAATCTGTCGGCAATTCACTTAACTGTCGACGTATCCTTTCCCGACGACGACAAGCGTGACTGTTTTAGATGTGTCGTCATAGCTTTTGACCATTGTGTAGCTGCCGGTGAAAGTTACTTTTAACGACTCCGAAGAGTGTTGGGAATGACATATCATGGTGCAGTGAGTGTCGCAATCTGGCACAGCATACCTCATCATATCATATCTGGAAGGCGCACCACTGAATCTCGGTCTGTAGCGCCTATACCTACCAACAAAAGGTGGCACGGCAGCGCTGCCACGGAGACACAGCTCCACCGCCTGCTACCGCTGCTGCTCTTCCTCCCCATGGTGCTCCTCCGCCCAGGATCGTCGCCGGATCACCTCGTCTACGACTCCGCCGCCCGCGACTACCACAACGTGGCGGGCGTGGAGACACGCGTCGTCGGCTTCGGCTCCACCCGCGAATTCCTCTCCGACAGCCAGGCCAACAAGTAAGACGGCCGTCCGTCGTCGTCTATTAAGAGTTAAAACTCCGTATTACTACTGCATCTTAATTGGAAGTCACGAACACTGGCTGCGACCTCGCGGCGCTCTCTGCTTCCGTGGAACAGAGACCTCTGCATGGGGACGCTCGTCGAGGCGCTCGAGCGAGCCAGGTACTGCTGCTACAAGAACTTTTGTTATTTTTTGGTCCAATGGTTGTTGCAGAAAAATTTTTCCCTTTAATTTAATATCAACTCTTGTAAGTACCTATCTGTAATCTGTAAATGTACTGAAGCTTCCAGAGTAATTGAGAGCACCCTGAAAGCGGTTTGCCTTAAAAAGAAAAGTAGTGGCATAGGAGAAAACTAAAAAAATTTTATGGCAATGAAAAAAGTTCAAACTCTTCCATGGCACAGAACAAATCCGAGTAAATTTTTAATAGCATACAAGTTCTCTCTTCATGTAAGTTTTTTGATAAGAAAGATCTTCAGGACAGTAGAGAGATTCTGCGACTTCGCTCTAGAATCCTATTACAATCGAAACACCAAATCGTGTGCAGTGCAGAATACTCGTGGACGTTATCCACAACCCACGAGCGTAATAAAATATATGATATTTTTGGTGGTAAACCGGAGTAGCTACCAAATATTTTGATAGTAAAAAGAAAATGTAAAGAGGCCTTCAGCTCTCATCACTAAGCCAAGTAAACCAGACCAAGTTATGAAGCATTAAACAGCACCCATCAATAAAGGAAACCCTTAGAACATTCATAACTTCCGAGTACAAATTATAGTAAGCCAGCTAGATGCCTGATTGTAAGCATGGAAGCAGAAACCCCAGATCCTAGCCCAAAAAGTGGTAGCAGCCTACAGATTTTCCTTAAGCTGTTACACATCGGCAATGGTCACCTCAACCTCAACGCCGGGCTCAATCGTGATGGAGGTGATCTGCTTCACCACCTCTGGGGAGCTGATGAGGTCAATCACCCGCTTGTGAATGCGGAACTCGAATCGGTCCCATGTGTTGGTTCCTGATAACGAATCACAGAAGAATGGATAAAGAATTTAGCATAATAAACTGTAACTTTTCAGGATTGGCTAAAACAGCTAAAACACCCATAACACCACATACAGTTCTCTCTTATTGTTCTGTTATATTATTGTCTATTTAAAAAGATTAAATCTGAAATTGCAGATCAGGAAGAAAATAAGAAAATAAGAAATCAATATCACCTCACCTAAAAGATCCTCTCATAATATTCTAAACCAGCAGCATTCAGGCACACCTAACTCTTAAGTATGGCATCGACTATTCATTCAGTGTTTAGAAAAGTGAACGCCTCAGCCGCTTTCAATCACACGATGTTTTGGTCCAAATCAGGCACCAAGGCTCCTCCCCTGACCCCTCATGTTGCTGCTTCGTCCCCTACGGTTGGCCGCCGGCAATGCCTACTCTCCATCAACAGCAAATTCGAGCCACTTTCAATGGATTCCTCCAGATCTTGAGCTCCTCCTCGATTGTTCCCATAGAACTCCTCTTCCGGCTGCCTAGCAGTTGATGGTGTGCTCACGCTGGTATTGTGCGATTGAGAAGCAGCAAAGGAAGAGAGAATAGGGCCATAGGGGGCAGGTGCGGCGGCTGGCAGGGGCAACTGAGTGCCTGAGAATGTTGCCTGCCTAGTTTACACGGTTAGGGTCCTCACCCAAAAAAATGTTTACATGGTTAGGGAAAGCTGTTGTTAAAATGGGCTACAAGGGCCGTATATTGAAGCCCAATAAGTGAAGTCTCTTTCTCTTTTTTTTCCCTCTTCCCTCTTTTTTATTTGTACTTATAGGATATTTCACCGCTTAATCAAAATGGCTAGAAACTCCTCCTCCGCCCGCTTTTTTAACATTGCTCAGTCACAGAAGTTGATCATAGACACGTTTTCACTGCAAGCTCAACCAGTTGTACAACATAACTTAAGTGCTAATTATCAAAAAAAAAAAAGAAGAAAAAAACTGGGGTGCTGTAAAAGTGAAAGTATCCTTTTTGCATACCATATCCCACAGTTAATAAAACCATATCTGTCCAAAACCAAAACATCATTCTAATTTCACACAATTGGACCATGAAGTTGTATTAAGACAAGACTAACAAAAAAACCAATAACAAACAACCTAACGGTCAAGATAGAAACTAGCCACTAGCACCCAAACTAAACCCACGACCATAAGTTAGGAAACCAACCCATTATATAGCCACGAAAAGGCAATAAAGGTCATTTTACGATGATAATTTCACTACATGTCACCCGACCAAATCAATTCAACAGACACAAGCAAGCAGAATACCCACACTAGAGAACGGATAAACGTTATCCCATACATCAAAGCGGCAACCACAGACAAGCAGCAACGGGGCATTACCTTCTCCGCAGGGCGATTTGCGGGTGGTGATGTGGAGCACCTTGGTGGGAATCCTGACAGGGCCCTTCACCCGCAGCTCCTTGGCCTTGGCGCCTTTCACCAGATCGGCGCACACTGGACCCACGCAAAACACAGGACACCAAGTTCAGGCATGGTGATCTTGATCGACCGCGTCGCTTAAAGCGGAAGTGAAACGGAGTAGCTAGAAAACGGGATTGTACGGCACGTTACCCTTCTCGAGGTTCTTAACGTTCTTGGAGGAGAGGGTGATGCGGATGCGGTTGAGCTGCATGTCGACGGCACCCTCCATCCCGAGCTTACCGTCCTTCATCGCCCCGCCGCCGCCGTATACCGCCGCTGCAGCCATGGTGCTTCTTTGCCTTAGCGTGCCTTGGATTTCTCGCCGTCTATCGCTCGAGGCTGCTCGGAGAAGAAGACGGCGCGGGTGGGCTAGGGTTTCCGGGCAGTGGAGGTGAAACGAAATTTATAGAAGTCATTTAGAGTTCGGCCCAGCAGTAACCAAGCCCGCGACCCCCACCAGCCCAGGATTCGAAATTAGAATGCAAGTTTTTGTCCAGTGGTATTCGTTTATGCTAAAAAAAAAAAGAATTTCGTCGCAAGAACGAGCTTCGTCATTGACTAACTGAGTTCCTGCGTTGCACACAAAAACTTGATAAAATTATTTTTCATTGAGAATTGAATGTGGAATGTATATTGTTATTAGCTTGATTATGAAAGGATAATGCAGCTAGACCATATGTCCGTGTCCGCATTGCCCATTCCACATGGGGTGAAGCTAGAGAAAACTTGATGGGGGTGCATTTACCATACGACGCAAAAGGCTTTTACTTTATAATTATGAATATGGAAAAAAAATTTAAATAAACCATTTTTTTTATTTTTTGAAGTGCAGCAACACCCACTACTTACATTATATATCGACCCACCATATCTGAGAAAACAAAATGCTAGGGATAAGATGTCCGGTTCCAAGAACGCCTACTCTAACTGACATAATCTACAACGTACGCCTACATCTATTATCATTTTTCTACAACATAAGTATCATCTACAACATTCTGTATTATAAAAAACACATGAATAACTGGTGAATGTTTAACTACCTCTGCTTTTTATTGTTAACACTTTACAAATGTTAAGAATGTGTCAATAATAAAAAACGAAGGCAGTCAATCAAAGGGAAAAACAACGAAAAAAATCATATGTGCTACTGGAGCTTGAAATTTAAAGAGAATGTAAAACTTGATTAGTTGGCTTTATTGAACTGGAACAAGTTTTTACAAAAGTGAAAGAAGGATTACTATAGACACGACTGGGCTGTCTAACCTAGCCATCCGACCGGTACACATGGACAACATCAACAAGGGATTAACAAAGATTACAAAATCAAAATCAGCATCCAACTTACAAAGGCAGTTCTCTGAACAAGAAATAAAAGAAGCTCCGAAAGAAATCCCGGTTGACAAAAGCCCTGGACCAGACGGTTTTGGTTCGGGTTTCTACAAAGAATTTTGGACTCTAACAAGAGGTGACATCTTAAATATGTTCAATCAATTTCATGAAGGAAGACTACAGATTGAAAGGTTTAATAGATCGTATATGGTGTTGGTTAAGAAGAAAACTAATGCATGCACACCATATTCCTATAGACCTATTTCTTTGCTAAATTGTCTAATGAAATGGATCACAAAGGTTCTTGCCTTCAGATTACAAATGAAGATTCCAGAACTAATTCACACCAATTGTGCTTTGTCAAAAAAAAAGGATGTATAGCTGATAACTTCATGTATGCCTCCGACCTCATCCAATATTGTAAGCTGAGCAGAAAAAGGACCATAGTGCTAAAATTGGATTTATAGAAGGCATTTGATTCAGTATCCTGGAATTTCCTAATAAGAATATTAAGAGCGAGAGGATCCGGAGAAATTTGGATAAACTGGATATCCAATATTCTCAATTCATCAAAAGCGGCAGTCCTACTAAATGGTGTACCAGGCCTATGGATTCAAATGAAAAGAGGATTACGTCAGGGAGACCCTATTCCTACTTATTGTCGATGCTCTCCAACAATATATAAAATTTTTATGCAAATCAGCATAGATTATGCCACCCAATCTTCCCTAATTAACCTGCCGCTATTCTTCAGTATGCAGTTGACACTCTTATCATTTTACAAGGATCCAATGATCAGGCTCGACTACTAAAGGAAATTCTAGACTCGTTTGCACCTACATCTGGCTTGCTGGTCAACTATAATAAATCTACCTTTGTTCCTATCTCAATTGAAGCAGAAGAATCCCAAAAAATATCTGTATCTTTAGGTTGTCCCATCGCTCAATTTCCTCAAACTTATCTGGGTTTGCCACTCTCAAACTTTGCCTTTACCAAAAAGCTCACTCTTAAAAATTCTGGACACCATGGATTCCAGAATTGAGAGTTATTCAATTAGAGAACCTTCTAGTGGAGGTAGACTAACTCTTACCAAATCAGTTTTATCATCTTTGCCTGGTTATCTCATGTCCTGCTTTAAACTACCCAATTGGCTAATAGAAGAGATAGATAAAAGAAGAAAAGGATTTTTTGGGGAGGGCAAAAGAAGGTCATCTCAGGGAGATGCATGATAGCTTGGACCAAGGTTTGTACCCCAATTCAACAAGGAGGGTTAGGAATAAAAAGAATTGAAGAACAAAACATTAGTCCACTGATGAAATTTGTTAACAACATCCATACTAAACCCAATAACCCTTGGGTCAAATGGCTTTGAACAACATATTTTACAAATGAAGGAAGAGTGGGAGATAGAATTCCTAGAAGCACTCAAACCTGGAGGAGGATCAATTCACTAATAATCTTATATAGAGATATGACAACAGTCAAGATTGGGATGGGGCAACAACAGCTTTTTAGCCAGATAGCTGGGTTAATAATAAACCTCTTTCAATTCAATTTCCGGCTTTATACTCTCATGTTGAGAAAATTAATACTACAGTTGCAGATTGCTGGGTGAATGGGGTATGGTATATCAGGGTTCGCCATCTAACTTCATCAATAGCAGAACATGAATTACATAATCTGTTAACTATGTTAATTGAACACAATATAACTGATGCAAGAGATAAAAGATTCATGAGAGTGGCAAAGAGGTTCAATTTTTTGTTAACGCCTGCTATGCGGCCCTCACATATGGAGGACATATTTGTCTCATCAACCCAACTATATGGGCACCCAAGGAATGCAAGATTTTTATTTGGCTTGCATTTAATAACAGAGCTAAGACAAGAGAATTATTACACGGAACAGGGATCATTACACAGATTTATGCCCTTTTGGGTGCGGCCAACATGAATCAATTCAGCATCTTTTGATATCTTGTACACAAGCAAAAAATCTATGGAATTTACTATGGATACAACTTCGGCAGATGGATGTTATTCAATAAATTATTCTTAAAAGACCAACAATAACATTCAGGAAAAAATTTGGGTTACAATCTTCATGGCTATCACCTGAAACATTTGGCTAGAAAGAAATAGAAGTTTTTGATGAGATTACTATACCGACTAGAACAATGGCACATTCCTACATTTAAACGCTACATCTTTGGTCATATCGAACGAAGAACACTTTGAAGAAATCGACAATCAGAGGCTGCATCGACGCTTGGTCCATGAGGCTAGGATAGTTTGAATTGTCTCCTTTGTATTGGCTCTATTGCTCCTCATAATTTCTTGTTGTAGTAGGTCCAACTGTTCAAAGACCTGGTCATGATATATGTAATCTGTATGTACCTATTTCTTTCCATTTTAATGCATTAAGATAGGGGATCTTACCCCTCCCGTTTTCTTTAAAAAAAAAAGGCACTAGGTCAGATGAGTGAGTCGGACCTCATTTTCTCAGTGAACATACGCATCCCACTTCACAAATTCACATCAGTCACCACCATTATACTAACCATCCTAAAATCGGCAGTGCTCTTACATATCAGGCACCTATGGTATACAATACAACACATGCTGAAAAGGACAAAACGAGTAGGTTCTACCGGTTGAGTTTCCATCAGCACGCTCTACAAGACTACAACTAATTTGTTTTTTGACCAGTTGCAAGACCTTATCTCATATCTGTTGCCACTGATGCAAGATTACAAGGTGACCCACTGGTGCTAACAAAATCAACAAGAACAGAAAATAAAAGTAACATGCTCCAGGGTACACTATCTATGCAGCATCAATGCCGACTTGGCAGTCCACAAACTACTGGTTCACTTAAAGGTTGACAACAAACGATTCCCAGTTCCATTTCCACGGCTATCCTCGTTTGCTTCCTCAGCATCCTCAAAACGTTGATCATTGATCTGAAGCTGCACAGAAAAATATATTTATATTAACAAGGTCAGCTAAAATGAAAAGAAAAACAATATAGTTAGCTCGATGGATAGGTCTGACTAGCAGCATTTTGTTGGTCAGGATGAAGCATTCTGTCACCTTTATAGGTATTGGGTATATGCCTTCATAAGGATATTTCTTGAAAATCTCACTACAAAATTTCTAAACTAGCAAGTAGCATAACAAAGAAAAATAAAACATGTCAACCTCTTGTTGATTTAAGAAGTAATTGACATGGCTAGATTTTGAATTCAGGTTGTCATCTACTTAAAGCATGCCACAGCGAACTTCATACATCACGCTGCTGCAAAAACTGCTTTTTGCTCTACCACAAAAAATGACAAGTTGTGCTGGTGCATGAGATGTTAAGGTGAAATAACTATTTACCAAATAATATTGATAACACAGAAAGACATGAAAATTATAAGAAAGATCCAAAAGTAACATTGCTACAGACAAGTTGACATTGCCAAACAGCAACAATGATAACGAAAAAGCCTTTTAGTCCCAAGTGAGTTGGAGTAGGATAGAGATGAAACCGACAAAGACCAACACAAAAACACAAATAAAAATGAAGGAAAGCGAAAAGGAGAAGAGAGGGGAAAAACAAGAGCAATAGACTACAAAGATAGCATTAACAGAAGGGCCAAACCAAAAATAAAGGTTATATAGTTAAACACCAACTTTGCCTGATCAAATATAATCAGAATTATTATAAATACTAAGCAAAAGAATTATTCTGATAAAAGATTACTAAATAGATATCACTTTTCCAGTCATTTATTCATTATACTATTATAGAGGAAATTTCAGAACACTACAAATATTTTTGATCTTGTACCGGAAACCTACAGCTTTTGACATAAATTTCAGGAAACTACAACAGCTTTGATATATTTTATCACAAAACTACAACATTTTGTTTGGTCCCAGATGTGAGCCTCATATATGAGAAATGTTGTCGTGAAAACGATACTGGGACTGGATACAAAAATTGAGTTTTCTGAAATTGGCACTAAAAATTATTTTTAGTTACAAGGGCACAAATAGTTAAAATTTTGTGAAACTTACTCTTCATTATGTTATATAATATTGTTACATGTTTTAGTTAGTCATGCAAAGAAGAACAAAATGTAACAGTAGTTAAAACCAATGTGCCTACCTCAACAACGGAGTGGGTAATATCACGATCACCAGTTTGTCCTATTGGGTTGACATCCGAGAACTCGCACTCAGTATCACTTCCTGAACGCAAGAAGAATACAGCAATATGTGCTCCAAATTCAGCAGAAAACATGATACAGGAATGGATGCAATATTAATATAAAATGTTTAAAGGACAGATCATGTAAAATAAGGATGCTTACCATCTATTATATCTTCGTCACCTTCATCACCATGAACCCAACCATTTTCTTCATCACTCTCTGACAATAAAAATGAACATGAAACAGCACATTTTAATGATATGAAAACCGCAAGCTGATGGCATTAACATACCAGCATTAGGATCAGGGTTTAGCTCCGCACAATGGGAGAATGCTTCAAAGAGTCCATCCACTGAATAGTCTGTCAAGGATTCGATGATATAATGGAAAAGAAATGCAGGCTTATACAGGTTGTTGCCTAACTTGCTACAGTAATAATTCATGGAAAAACAAATGACTCTGCTACAATGAATATAGTGGTTTTCATGGACTAACTTGAAAATAAAACTGAATTCAGACAGCAAGATGACAAAATAATCAAAAGCCTCACTTATTCAAGGATAAAAGAACAATTGATAGATGGCGTTTTACTGAGAACACTTGGAAGTTGGAATAGCTACTGGGAACATTCCAAAACAAGTATAAAACAACACCTAATCTTTAGGAAAACATGTAAATTATTTCTGACAGACAGTTGATCCACAACAATACCTTTTTACACCAATAGAACCTAGAATTTGTACATTGCAGATACACTTGTACATGTACTGTACAACACATTTTAACAACCTGTGTGTTCATATGACACTTCTGGTTCTCATTTTTCTCTTCCATCAATCTTCAAAGAGTGGCGCCCAAGTGACGGGAGAAAAACTTTGCTGATTGGTGGGTCAAGGCTGCAAGTAAGGTGGGTAAGAATAGGAGGAAGGGGGAAAACAGTTTGGTCATCCTTGGCACCTGGACTCACGTGGAAACATCAGAATAGGTGTCTTTGAAGGAGCTTCCCCCTGCTTGGAACAAGCCTTGAGTGAATGCAGGGACGAAGCTCATTGGTGGTGTCTTGCTGGAGCCAAAAAGCTACAAGAGCTCCAACCGGGTCGCCTAGGGGGTGTTACAGGTGCTTCCTAGTGGATAGTGTTTTTTTTTTTCATTTTTGGTGATTATGTAATGTGATATATGGGGTTCTGTACTTAGGAGGTACAGAACTGGGTGTACGTTGTTCTCTTCTCTCCTTAAATATAAAGATACACAGATCTCCTGTGTTTTCAAGAAAAAAAATGTACTGGCTATACTCACATACAACCAAATATACCCCAGCAATGTATTCTTTAGGGAATCGAACACAGGAAGCAGTTATTACGGTCATAAGAATAAACAATAGGTTTTTATGGTTTCAAAAGACACCTTTTCTGTATTTTCTACTCTAACAATCTCATGGCTGGTCTCACGGGATGCATGCGAGACACACTCCCCACTTTTTCACAATATAGGGTGTAGGCTGCATATGCGCCAACCAGACCCATATGATGCAAGTTTGTTATGTTTGGTACCCTATCCAGTTCTGGGCTTACCATGTGCAAAAAGGGTCCCACAGCCTGGTCGAGCAGGAACGCAAAAATCATCGATTTCTAGCAAGCCAGGACAACGGCATGCGAGCGTGTTGTTTCAACACCACTTTTCAAGTCGCCGTCTCATAAACCCTTGAATCCTGTCCTCTCTCTCCTCACCTCCCTTGATCTTCTCTTCTCAGCAGTCAGACTCGTTGAAAGTGAAGCGCTTCTCTCATTGTTGCTCCCCTATGGAACACTCTTTGAAGGTTATTAGTCTCCTCTCCTGTTCCAATTGACACCCTCCTCTCCTGACCTCTCTCTCTCTCTCTCTCTGCTCGTTGTGCCTTTGCAGAGGGCGTTAAGAAACATTAGTTTGACATGTGCAGGGAAAAGATGTAAGTCAATCTTCCTATGGATCCAGTTCTCTATTGTTTTTTGTTTATGTGTTGTGCCAAATCTTATTCTATTTTTGGTCTGATGCGCAGATCTATTGCCGTAGCTCTCTTAATCCTTTTTTCTCAAAAGCACAGGATTCATTTCCACTAATTAAGATGCAAATGTGTGCAGATTTAGCTCCTCATCTGTCCCAGACCTTGCTGTGCTCCTGAAGTTGTTTTCCACAGATGAATTTTCTTTTCCTTTTGACTAAAATTAAGGGATAACAGATAATTGTTGAGGCAGTTGTAGTTGCCGAGAAAAAAGTGTTTGTTATGCTCAAACTTTTGTGAATATGCATTCGAAAGACTGACCTAATTTTATTAGTACATGGTAGCCTGTAATGATGTCACTGTATTAGATCTGTAATTATTTTTGTTTTGTCGATCTATTTAAATGGAGTGTCAAAGTGGTGAAGGCATTCTCACCACATTAAGCACGTGACTACAACATATGGACATGCATTTAACCAAACAAACTCACGTGCATAAGCTGATGACTTATACACCAGACCAAACATCTTCTCTACGACTCTACTAGCAGTCTACGTATATAGCTAACCAAAAAAAAAGGCATTGCATACACCTAGCTAGCCTGGCCCAAGTGAGCCTGGTTCACTGATCAAGCTAGGCTGGGTCCATTCAGGCAACCAAAGAAATCCATAAGCGCACCCACGGGTATCATCCGTGAGAAGCGGTCGATCAGGCTCTTTGGATATCAAACTTATTCATCATACGGCTAGCTAGCTAACTACGCGCTAGCTAACTATAAACTAACCTCTACAACGCGGACACGATCGACATACAGATAGATGGATACAACAACAACAACAACCAAGCCTTTTAGTCCCAAACAAGTTGGTGTAGGCTAGAGATGAAACCTAAGAGATCCAACACGAACAAGTCTCAAAAGGAAATCAAAAGAAACAAACGATGAAAGACAACACAAAACCAACCAACCAAAAGGCATCTAGCCCAAAGGAAAAAAGATGTAAAACAGCCAACATCAGATATCAACACAAGAGCGATGAAAGATTAAAAAAGGAGAAAAGGGTAAAAAGCAAATCAAGGTTCTGGCACGTCTATCACCAGTTTCCACATATTTCTATCTAAGGCTAACTCCCTAGTGATATTCCAATCCCTTAAGTCCCTCTTAAGTAACTCCTCCCATGTCAAGTTTGGTCTTCCTCTACCTAGCTTTACATTGTCGGGGCGCTTTATTATCCTGCTACGTACTGGTGCTTCTCACGGCCTTTGTTGGATATGTCCGAACCACCTCAAGTGATGTTGCACTAGCTTCTATGCCACTCCTAGTCTTTCTCTAATGTCATCATTCCTAACACGATCTCTTCTTGTGTGGCCACATATCCAACGTAGCATACGCATCTCCGCCTTGCTTAACTGTTGGACATGTTTTCTTTTAGTTGGCCAACACTCGGCTCCATATAACATGGCTGGTCGAATCGCGGTCCTATAGAATTTGCCTTTTAGCTTTTGTGGCACCATAGTGTCGCATAGAACAAGAGAGCTTGACGCCACTTCAACCACCCGGCTTTCATTCTATGATTGACATCTTCATCAATATCTCTATCCTTCTGCAGCATGGACCCTAAGTATCGGAAGGTGTCCTTCCTGAGTACTACCTGACCGTCAAGTGTGACATCTCCTTCTTCATATGCAGATAGATGGATGCAAAAGATTATTTCTAACTATAAGCAGCCCTTGCAAGACTAAAAATCATTTCATATGATTATTTCAAAAAAAAATTATATGCTCAAAAAAAAACAAGAATCAACCACAAAAAAGGATACATTGACCAGGATCTGAAGGTATGATCCGCATTTCAGTCACTTTTGTGAGTTCAATTTCTCCATTTGTTTCACTGTCAGACTCATCAGACTCGTCATCAGAACCATCTTCCGTTTCAATCTGCAAAATCCAATGAACAGAGATCAAAATGTTTATACTACAGAATATGGTGCAAATAATTTCCTTCAAACAAGACTCTGTGACTTACTTCACATCTGTGCATATAAACAATATCTCACAGCGACCAGTTTATAATAGAGAAGTTAACTTTTCCAAATAATGTTACAGTAGAGAAGCTGGCACTAGCTAACTTAGAAATCTTATTGAGTAGCAAATATGTAAAACAAAAGTTGTGGGAAACAACTATGTAGGTAGGTACTGGTGCATCGTTAACATGTTGACAGGCCACTGCACACTCCATAGTGCCTCTTAAACAAAGAAAGGTAAAAATTCAGAACTAGAACATTTCATTCCTTGTTTTCGAAATCGAAACAACAACCAAAAATACCACATAATGAAACTACATTAAAAGGTAGCATCATTCAGTACAAAAAAGAATCCCAGTATTATTATATAAACTATAAAGTTTTCTCAATTTTCCTTGTGAGCACTTTATCATGAACAGCTGAACAAAAGATGTACAATTGAGAAAAAATAGGTCATCAGTTTGCTATTTGAACTACCAATAGGAGATCAAAATAACTTTCCCTCAAACATTTAACAGGCTTTGTACAACAATTATACTTGACTGGATAAAAGGACATCAGAGAAAAGATTCGGCACAACTGTTTAGAATGCATAAACAATCTAATCAGCACAGGTGAGTGATATGCAACATCTACTGAAGGCTAGCAAAATTGCGCACGAACACATTCCATCAGCAGAGCTAGCAAAGTGCCCGTAAGTTGCTACAAAATTAAAAATACAAGTGTTATGAAATATTTGAAATAGTCTAATAGTATCAGTGTTTTGTTTGGGTACTTTAGTCACCACACAACAGCTAGCTATATTTGTGAATTACATTTGATACGCATTTTTTTGTATAGGTTTGGAACTTGGTGATTCAGCACCAATGCATTCCACTGGCAATTAGCTCAGCCTTCCAGGATTCTAAGATAATTGATATTTAAAACTCACAAGAAGAATTAAGTCCTAGAAGTATGCCAAAGATACGGACAGTTGGGCTAACTCTCCGGTCTTTCCAAGAACAAACAGGCATAGCAAGACAGATCTAGCAAGAAAAGGCTACAGACATGGTCACCTAACGAGTCATCATCCATACCGTGGATCAACATCACAGTTGCTGGCGAGCAAGACATCAACAATCTAAACAGTAACAACTGCAGGCTCAAGAGCACTTGAAGATATCACATGTGGATGTGGTACACTGGCTTGCAGCAGTTGAGCCTAGATTGTGGGAGTGCTCAGATGAGGAGAGCTCACTGCGATGGTGATGGATATATGTGAACTTGCAACGGAAGAGAACCCAATATGAAATGGATTTCTGATGTCCTAAAAAACGGTGCAAGTTTTGTTCCTCCCAAACTTCTATCCTCCATGACCAGCATTGCACCGAAGATTAAATAGTTGGGCTGTTCATGCTGGAGGGTAACATGCGATTTTTCAGTTCGAACCTGCGCCGATGAGTTGATACAGAGTGGTGGACTTCGGACCTACCTATCAGCACAAAGTCTGAGATGGGGTGCAACAGACCAACAACCATTACCAGCAACGGTGAACCTTAACAGAGTAAGGAAATTCATATCAAAACTATTGCTTCATATCCACTTTATAACCGATATCTACCGATATTATATGAATTATGATGAAAACCACAAACACCCACATGGCACTTTAGTGGTACTAAACCATTTTCTGTTATTTATTGAGTTGGTTTAGAGTGGGGTGCTTTTGTTAGAGGGGGAAATGTTGATGATTAGCTCATGAATCTTGTGATCTTTAGCATCATGTAATGAACAAACCGTTGTAAGCAGATATCCTCAGTAATTTTGCTTTTTAATTAAGCATGGTCAAATGCCTTAGGGTCCTGTTTGGCGGGTATTATGGCATGATCTCTACCAAACACTTCCAACTCAAAATAGCTTATGCCCAAAATCACTCATAAGTTGTTCTCGTTTTCTCTATTATGAACCTTTACCAGATTATGTGTCATCATAAGCATAACATGGCACTCAAATTACCTGCATTGCCACTGTGAAGCTATTTTGCCAAGCAGATTTCAGATAAGCTGGAATAAGCCAAAAAACGTGTTTTCACATATAATCTAGAGCTAAAGCTCTGTCTTTCTTGCATAATGCAGAGCCCTGCAAAAAAGGCTGGCTTGAAACGAGCTCCAATTAACCTAGACGTAGTTACTGGAAATGTCCATAAAACAAGCACATGAATCACAACTGGAACTGTGGTCATGAAATCAGGGTGGGCCCAAGGCCTGTGACCCTGGGCCAGTGCTCGAGCTCAATCCTTATGTTGCACCGATACGGGGATATGGATACGGATGTCTGTTATGGTGATACCGCGATACGCCATTTTCTCAAAAACATGGATATGGGGATACGCGTATATACACATATTAATATATAGTTGCATATATATTTTTCTGAAACGATTTAATGTCAAAATTAATCTATTTACCTATGCAATGTTGTTTTCTTCTCTGGTTGTCCCTATACCTCTAGAGTGATGAATCAGGTAACCGGCTATATATTACGAGTCAAATGAGGTGTCGGTTAGGTTTGGGAAGTATCAAGAAAGAATCCAGAAAATCTCGATGAAGTGTTGGAGTTATTTTAATTATTTAATTCTCAGGAAAATATTATCGGAAGAGTATCAGTATCCGATAGGTATCAGAGGAGTATCAGTATCCGATACGAGTGGGAAGTATCCGTGCTTCATATTCTCTAGCACTCATGGAATATTAGCCTAGTTGCTACAGGTTCCCTGAGGTTAGATGGGCGAAATAACCAGCCCAACGGCATGTATTTATACGGGGCCAGGACACTTACAATTCCACCACTACATGACCATTCCTAGTTCCAAATGTGTGGTGGCTCAAGCTGGGCGACGTTTCAAATTACAAAATTGGTGCGTTCGGCTGCCTGGACACTCAGCGCCTCACTTAATGAAGCTGCCATTCTTCGACGGTTTCAGGACATCAAGAAAAGGACAATGCATCAACCTTATAGTCATAGGCTTGCATATTGTCACCTTTGAAGTAATATTATATTATTATTGAGCTTTCATGGCAATTTTAGTATCGTAGTCTATGTTATGTACTTTTGTCTAATGTACGGATTTTTCATATGTACTAAATATTGGTTTTATTTACAAAACAATTGAGCACGCTGCAGAATATTTTTCTTATATAGGTTGATTAATTAAGAGAAAAGGCTTGTCCAGGCTCTAAAAATTTTCTAGGTGTAGATGCACGAAATCACCTGTGTGTAGATGCAAGGGGAGGGGTACGCCTCTGGGTCGCGTGACACGGCGTGGAGAGAGATGGCAACGAAGTCCACCGCATAGCTCTGCCCGTTGTCTGCCTCGCTAACCCAGATCACCCTCCTGACGCAACAAAATCTCTAAGTCAGTCTATTGTAATGTGGAACGAGGAGGGGAGGGGTTTGGAGTGCATGCTGCGTTACCTTGTGGTGAGGAAGAGGGTGCCAGGGGGCTCCGGCGCGCGGGGGCCAAGGGCGAGCGCGGCAGTGCGCTCGACGCGCACGACCTCCTCGCCGGAAGCTACGTCGAGCCGCGGGTCGCCGTCGGTAGCGATGTCGCTGAAGGTGTAGAGCCCGAGCACCATTTTGCTACCAGTGGCAACGGAGGGGGAAGGAACAGGGAGCACGAATGCGAAGCTAGGGTTTTGGGCTTTTCGGATGTCAACCCCCTTCTGGGCCCCTCGGGGGGAGGCGGGGGCATTTATTTTGCGATGAGCAAATTACTCCTTGGCCTCTAAGGGCTCCTTTGGAAGCGCGGGGTTCACCCGGGGCGAGGCTGGGCGAGGCCGGGGTGAGCCACGCGGGGCAGCCTGTCACAGGTAAATTGATGGCGTCGTTGGAACACGGAAGGAGGGGACAAGAGCCACGGCATTTCACCGGTTTCGACGGGGTCAAGAAAACATGAGTCGAGAGGTCGGGCGACACGCCCCGCCGTCTCGTCCTCGCGCGTCTCTCCTCCGCCCGCCGCCTTCGCCCGCGCCGCCTCCGCCTCGGCCCGTCGCCTCCCCCTCGGCCTGCCGCCTCCACCCGCGCCGCCTCCCCCTCGACCTGCCGCCTCCGCCCGTGCCGCCTCCCCCTCGGCCCGCTGCCTCCACCCGCGCCGCCTCCCCCTCGGCCTGCCGCCACCGCCCGTGCCGCCTCCCCCTCGGCCGCACCGCCTCCACCTCTCGACGCCTCTCTCGGTGATCTCTCTCTCCCTCCCTCCCTTCCTCCCTCTCTCTCTCGGTAGATCTGACCATGCCGCGGCTCCTGATGACCTGATCTCTCTCTCTCTCTCCATCTCTCTCTCCCTCCAAGAATCTCATAGTCTTTTTTTCTAGATCCGAACGACACACAACCAAAAGGGACAGAGGCACACCAAGATCGTTCCCATTGTGCACCAAGAACTGAGGTATTGTTCTCGAGAACAATGTTGACATTGACTGACTTTTTTTTACTGAGCTTGACATGGCTTGACATGCATTGAGTGACTTGAGTGTGCATATATGTGAGTCTTAGTTTTTTAAAAGGTATTGCCCTGTTTGCAAAGCATTACAATTACTGAAATCATATATGCTGCATGGAGCTTGTTCTGGACTTGGTCCGATGATTTGTGTGAACATAAACCAGTGAAGCTCATGTTAAAATGGCCCTGAAATTGCTATGTTAAAATGGCCCAAGTAGGCAAGCACCATCTATCATGTACTGAAATATAGCTTGCTAATTTGCATGTTTTCATGTTCCATGTTTTCGCAAGATGATATAATGAGCAGGCTTGCTTATATCCAACAGGCTTGCATCTTTTGTTGTGAATGAAAAGATAGTCATTTCCTTTCTATTCTTTTTGTACTGCATCAGTCCAAGAAATTATCTAGTATACACATATATATACTAGATATGAGCTCATGGGAGGAGGATCTTAGACAGTTATTCTCAGACGATGAAGAAGATGATGATGAGTTGTTTTTTGTTATTATCCCTGCTGTTCTCTCGGCCATGCAAGAAGAGAAGCATCCTGTCCACACTTCTTCTCTTCCTGGAGCTGTGAAGGTTAGGGAAATCTTAGAAGGGCATGAGATATGGAGCAAAGTTGAGTTTAGAATGGAGCTAGAGGTATTTAGAGAAATAGCAGCTTTTCTTAGAACAGAGAATTTTCTGGTTGACACACGAGGTGTTGCTATTGAGGAGCAACTTGGAATGTTCATGTATATGCTTTCTCATAATGCAAGCAATCAAGATCTATAAAAATGATTTCAGCGTAGCGGTGAAACAATCCATAGGAAGATAAATGAAGTCTTTGATATAATTCCTGCCTTGACTAATCGGTTTGTGAAGCTTCCAAGTTCAGACGAAACCCATCAAAAAATTACATCAGACTCTCACTTCATGCCCTTTTTTCAGGTCAGCCACAAAAATGCCAAAAAATTCCAGTCTTTCAATCATTTCTGGTCCTTAATTGGTTTCCTTCTTCTTTCCTTGCATGCAGAACTGCATTGGTGCCATTGATGGTACTCATGTACCTATTACCATTGCAGAAGATAGGGCTGCTCCGTATAGGAATCGGAAAGGATCCTTATCTCAAAATATTATGCTAGCATGTGACTTTGATCTGAAATTCACGTTCATTTCATGTGGATGGGAAGGTTCTGCAGCAGATGTCGGGGTCCTTCGATCTGCTCTTAGCAAGGGGTTTCATGTCCCAGAGGGAAAATTTTATCTTGTAGATGGTGGATATGCAAACACACCATCATTCATTGCCCCTTATCGCGGAGTTCGATACCACCTAAGTGAGTTTAGGAGTCGTCGTTCGTATGCGAACTACAAAGAGCTCTTCAACCATCGGCATGCATCCCTTCGAAATTATATAGAGAGGGCCATTGGTGTTTTGAAAAAGAGGTTTCCTATTCTAAAAGTTGGCACACATTATCCTATTGAATCTCAAATTAAGATCCCTGCTGCAGCAGTTGTATTTCACAATTTAATTAGAAGCTACAATGGTCAGCAAGGATGGCTAGATCACCTCGAAAGCAATATCCAAACTTCACAATATGTTGAAGTCCCGGATGGAGATAACAACTATCCAGCCGAATTCGAGTCACTGGATGGAAATAGTTTAAGGGACCAAATTGCACTGCAGATGTGGGCTGCACAGAATGTTTAGCTAGATTACTCTATGTATTAGCTAGATTACTCTTTATGTAATATTATGAGAGAATCAACTACAATGCTATTTATAGTATTTTCTTTTTGTGTAATACGTTACTGCAATCTATTTTATTTAATTGTTGCAATGTAATTAAATGTAGCAATGTCAGATGATACATCAAGGGCTGCATGGACCTACTCGTATGAGAAGGGTCTGCTTGACATACTAATGGAGCACAAAAATTATGCTCGATTTAGAGCACAAAATGGATGGAATGCAGAAGGTTGGAAGAGTATTACTAAGACATTCAGTAACAAATTCCCCTTGGCACTTATGATGAAGAAACAGCTTCAAGAAAAGGATAAAGATCTAAAAGCAATCTATCGGGCTATAAGAGGTGCAAGGAAGGAGAGCGGTATTGGTTGGAATGAGTCCTTGGGCATGATAATTGCGAATACAGATCAGTGGTTGCATTGTGAAAGGGTAAGCTATAGTTTTATTCTAAGCTATAGTGTTATTCTGTACATGGGCATGATAATTTATGTTCTGATTATTGTTGCAGAAATTTCCCAAACTAAAGAAGTGTAAAAAGAAAGGATTTCCTCTCTATGGGAGATGTGAGATTTTATATGAAGGTAATCTATACTCTACTTTTTGGTTTCACTCAGTTTTTAGGTTAGATTTTAAACTGAATGCATAGTTTTCTGTCTTAAATATGCACTACAACTATGTGACAATTATTTCTTGAAATAGGGAGCATTGCTACAGGCGATTTAAGCTTTACCTCCACTGAGCCATTGCCTGCTCCTACTGCACCATTGCATGTTTCTACTGCACCTCCTACTGCACCTTTCCATGCTCCTGCTGCACCTATTGCAAACTTCCTGGCTGAGCAGCAACAACTCACGAAAGGTGTGCCATCAGCTTCTGAAGCAAGCGAGCGTACAAATGCTACTACATTTGCTGGAACTGGAAGTGTGGATGGCGAAGTCCAATCGGCACCTTCCGGTGCTTCAACACAAGTTGGAAGTGGAAAAAAGCGCAAACAAAGCCAGGTTGCTACAAGTCTGGACGATTATTTGGAATTTAAGAAGGACCAAACATCCAAGAAAATGGAAGTTATGCTTGAAAAGAAGGCTCGAGAGGAGGAATACTCTGTTAAGAGATGTCTTGCCACAATGTATGAAATGGAAGAGCTGACGAAGGATGAGAAGGCTGCAGCATCAGAAGTGTTTGAAAGTGACATCAATCGGCAAATGTTCATTATGCACACAGATCCAGCTGTTCGACTATTGTGGCTCCGCAGGAAGCTTAGGTCGGTAGTACATACCTATCTCCACTGCCTTCTTGTTGATATCTGAAAATAAATATGTGATGCTCATGTTATATTTTGTTTTTCCGAACTTACAACAGACTTGCATCTATTTGAGAAGGGCATACAAGAAAGACAGCTAGAGGCAGCAAGGGTGCTGGAAGGTATTGCCCTGTTCTTAGTCATCACTTTAAAAGTTATTGCCTGCTGTGTATTAGCTGCTAAAATTATGCCTTTTGTGCACTTGAGAGCTACTTTATTTGTTTCCTGCTGTGTGATCTGTCTTTTGGACTGATAATATAACAGTTTTCATGCACTGGTAATGAAACAGTTTTCATGCACCGATAATAAATCGTTATTTCAGCAATAGTGCAATGGATCTGAAAAATAAGACACATTTTTCATATAGAAATTGACCTATAACCGACATTTTATTTCCTCAGTTTGGTGAAGCATCAGTCCAGGAAATTATCTTAATTTTACTAGGTTGTTTGCTAACAAATGAATAACAAGAGAGATGAAGGTCGTTGGCTTGTTTATAGTTGTTGCCATAATCTTATCTTGCATACATTTTGTATAGCATTCAATAGGTTCAGATCAGTAGTGTCATTCTCAATATAATTATTTTATGTCTCTATTGCTTCACTCATAACCGTTGCTTTCACTATGTTTATACTGGCAGGAGAAAGTAGAACAATCATTTTGCAAGCCATCTCTACAGACAAAACTATGGTGCTTCAGATACAATAAGAGAATTGTCAATTTCGTTCAGATAGTTTCATAGAACTCAGATATTGTAATGGTTAGGTTCAATCATTCTCCTGACAAGAAGAAGTTGGTTTTGGCCTTTTAGTTTCAAAACTTATTACGAAGTGTTTACAGAATTCGGCGGATATAATGTTTGAAAGATTTTGCACTGTGACATTGATTATAGTTACCATAATCTTCTGTTGGATGATTACATCTTTGTCACTTTATTCAGTACTTGGATTCTGGAGCATAATTTGTACTGAACTTTTTATATTTCTGGACAACAAGATTAGTTTTTTTTAGTTGATGAGATAGGTGCAGCTGTTTTTCCAATCTGTACCATGCTCTTGATAAGTCAAATTTATGATCAATGTCCTGAACTGAAAATTTGTGTGCTGAATTGGAAAAAAGAATCGATTTACTACTAATACCAGCCAACGAGGCCCAACTTCACCCGCGTGGCCGCGTGGGAGGCGTCCAACTCCCAAACTGCAGCAGGGTGGCAGAGCCCTGCGGGTCAGTGCACACCCGGGGTGCAGTGTGACGGGAAGTACCCCGTCGGTGGTAGCCTCCCTGGGTTTCCTGCCACCAACCGCCAAACGAGCCCTAAGATTACTTCTTTCTTCCATAACGCTCTCTTAATACAAAATTCTTTTTTAACCTTAACAAATTTTAAGATCGCACCTATGACCTTTGGTTAGTGAGGGGGTAACAGCGTTAGAATAAGGCCTAAAAAGGAACTTGCAAATTTGACGTTACTGTTTAAGTATGTTTGTAAATTTTAAAAACATATCATATGTTGCATTAATTTCATAACAAGATAAGATTTGTGAACAAAAACAATTTTGTAAAACAAATTATTTTTGATATAAAATACTATATATTCACATTATTTTAGCAAAAAAAAGAAATAAATTTGAGTAAGTTTCTTTGAACTATAAAAATGCTTTTTTCCCCAAATGTATTTCATCATAGCCAAATTAACTATCACAAAACAATTAAAATATTGAGAATTAACCAAATTTAGACGAATTAACTCAATAATTAAAAGTTGTATATTGAAAAAACATGAAATTAACTCAATACCTAAATTTTAATTTTTTGTAATAGTGTATTCAGCTATGATGAAATACATACAAAAGTTTGAGAAATTTTTTTTAAGTTAAAAGAAACTTACTCATTCATTTTTTTTGTGCTAAAATAGTGTCAAGATCTAGTATTTATATCAAAATAATTTTTTCGACAAAAAATTAGTTCATAAATCATACTCCCTCCGTTCTTTTTTTTCTGTGTAGTCGTTGACTTTGACCAATAGTTTTGACCATTCGTCTTATCAAAAAAGTATGAGAAATATTAAATATTTTGTTAGGATTTGATTATTACTGAAGGTTTTTAATTTTTAATTTTTAATTTTACGCATTTGAATTAATTTTTTAAATAAGTTGACAAAGTCAATGGCGACCAGTAAAAAATATTGGAGGGAATATTTTGTTATGAAATTCGTGCAACATATGGCATTTTTAAAAAAATTACAAACGTACTTAAACAGTGACTTCAAGTTTATAAAGTTCCTTTCTTGTGCTCATTTGACGCCGTTACCCTATCATTAACGGAAGGCCATAGGAAGGATCTTAAAATTTTTGAAGGCCAAGAAAGGAACTTTTGTTGTGAGAGGGCCAAGGAAGAAGTAATTTTTTGGAGGCTACGAAAATAATTTGCTCTTTTGCATTTCATATGTGCAGAAGATTGGAATTGCTCTCAATGGTTAATATACAATTGAATGATTAAGATAAGCATTGCGTATACATGCTTGTTGACAGTTCTTAAGTGCTAAATTTGACCATCAAATCTCTATATAAAAAACTAAAATGAATACACTAAAATTAGAAATATGTTTATTACTTACTAGTTTCACAAGTTTTGGAGAATATTTGCATGCAGGCGATTTACCATACGAATGAGGCAAAATCCGGCTATGTGACGAAGAAACACAACTCTGAGCAATTACAAAACGCCACGTAGGTAGCACACGAATTCATGGACTCATCACACGTACCAAAACATCGAGAACTCCCACGAGCACCACGCACCCATGACTAGGGCCCACAAGACAGCAACCTAAAGAAGAATGGGCCGTGTGGGGCCCAGAAGGGGTTCGATGACCTATGAGTGGTTGTAAAGCATCTTTCCTATGAGTTCTTATGTTCGGTGTTGACTCGTCCGAAGCGAATGAGTGGTTGTAAAGCGTTCGAAAGAAGAGAGAAAACTCACCCCCTAAATTTCCACACCCTATAAATAGAGGTCCTCTCCTCACTCATTCCTATGTTCGGTGTTGACTTGTCCGAAGCGAATGAGTGGTTGTAAAGCGTCCGGAAGAAGAGAGAAAACTCACCCCCTAAATTTCCACACTATAAATAGAGATCCTCTCCTCACTCACTCCATCAACTCAGCACTCTTGCTGGTAGCATTAGAGGCTTAGCCTCTTCTCCTTGAAGTTTTAGTAGGAAGAGAGCGAGGCGGAGGTCCTGCGGGGGAAGTGCCGGCTTATCGGTACTCTTTCTCAATCTGATGCTCTACTAAGTCGGATCGGAGTGTTTGTCTGTCAACACTCTGCTCTGCGCTTGTAACTTGACGGATGCTCTCTTATTCAAGTGAGTATTCGTGCTTAGTTTATGAGTATATTATCTTAGCCTAGTAAGTAGTGTTTATTCTTTGCTTGTTGGTTCATCGTATATTGCATAGTATATGTTTTAACTTAATTAAGGGCTAGATCCCTACGCAGAGTTAAAGTAGTAATAATCTATGTAGACATGGTGTATAGATAGAGTATTACCTGCGAGTAGTGTGTATCTCATGGAGCTAGAGGTAGGCATAGGTGGTGATAGCATTATTAGTTCGTTGTACCCATGTGTCACAATTAGGTATATTAGACCATAAGTGGTAATAAAATGAGATAGTTAAATTTGAATTTGCTCAATAATTAAATAAAATTTGAAACTCTGTTTAAGAATTGATAAAAACAGTGATTAATTCTCAAAATGCCACCTAATCATTACAAATGAAAAAAACTAATTAGTTGGCTACATTACTAATTGTTTTAATATAAATGCAAATAAATTTAATCTCATTATGGATTAGTATTAATCCAAATTCAAAATTCATAGTCAGAATTTAAATTCAAATGAATTTCCATGCTCCTGATTTTTTTTCATCTGTGGGACCCACTGAAACAGCAGGCCCCACAGGTCAGCCCTCAGCTCTCTCTCTGCCATCTCACTCTTTAGGTGCAGTCTCTCTCCCTCTCTTTCTCTCGCTCTCTGTCAGTCGGTGCGCGCCGCCCGCCGCTTAGAGCAAGTACTCCGGCCAGGCAGGCAGGCACGCAGCTCGCGTGTTGCTGCGCGCATGCCGCGCAAAAACCACCACCCTCGCGCTAGATATAAGTCTGACCGAGCCAACCGCCGCTCTTTTTCCTCTCTTCCTATGTTTCTTCTCCACCGTGCATGAGGCAAGCAGCAACAGCACTTTGGCTCTTCAATCCTCGCCGTTTTCGTTCCAAATTAGGGCGCCAGAGAGCCCTCTAGCTTTCTCCAGGCACGCGTGAGCAGAAGCTGCCGGAGCTCGTCGGAATTTGAGCGTCACTGCCGCCGGTTCACGTCGAAGCAGAGAGCTCCACGGTGAGGTCTAGGCTCCCTCTCTTCTCTTTGCAAGTAACCTTGCCAAACTTGTTCCTTGAACTCGTGCGCGGCTCACCTCACCATTGGTTGCCAGGACGAAGGTCACCATCATTGGGAACGGCAGCTCGCCGCTGTTTCCACGCCGAACTCTGTGGGCGTACGGTGAGGACCTTGCTCCGTTCGATTTTAAATCCTCGCGAGCATGTCCGTAGTGGTCGCGGTGCTCTGGTGAAGCTCACCGAGCTACTCGTTGCTTGAATCGACGCTCCGATCGCCGGGAACGTTGTTGGGCCTGCGCCCTTTTCCGGCCACCGTCGCCGAGCACCCTGCGAGCTACCCCACGGTCTTGATCTCGATGTTTAGCTTCGCAAGGTCGTGGGGAATCTGTAGGGCAAGGTCGCGTGCTCTCTTGTGCCTCGCCGCACCGCTGCGCCTTTGCCGTGGCACGAGCTACACCGCTGCTCGATGCGCCGCCATTTTCGACGAGACTTTCTCACCGTTATCATGGTGCCGAGCATCAGCGCAGCACATAGATCATGTAGGACCAAGCCGTGTAAACTTTCATGCCCTGCAGCGCCACCGCGACGTCGTCGGAGCTCCCATGGAGCCGCCGCACTTTGCGCCATCCGTTCCGGTGATCGCCGCCGGCCATGAGACAGTCTAGTGAGCTCTCGTTGCTCGTGCTACTGGCGCTACCCCCTGTGGCCCCCGTGCGCCACCGTCCTAAGGGGGCTAGGGCATCTGTCCTCGCAAGGGTTTCTCACAGTTTTTTTATTCTTTTGTTTAAAAATGAGCAAAAATTGCAATAAATCAATTAAAATCATAGAAAATTCAGAAAAATATAATTCCAAGTGTTTTAGACTCTGTAATTAGTTCTTTCCAAGAAAAATATAAAACATTCATGTTTGGCACATTTTATTTTTTAGAATTTACTTAAAGTGCTAATTGTGATTAAATAACTCTAGACAATATTTGGTATAAGAATAATTTATGAAAAATTCATAAATCACTTCTGTAATTTATAATAATATTAATTATCTTAAAGCACAAAAGCTTAATATCAATTAAGAGAAATAATCCTAATTAATTATTTACTTATTAATTATCTTCTTAATTAATCTTATTCTTAGTCTTATGTAATAATCATATTATTGTTGCATCATGTATACTTCGAGGTGAACGAAATAGTCATCGAGCCCGAGCCAGGGTTAGCAGAGGGCATAGCCGCAGAGCAATCAGACTTGTCACAAGGCAAGCCCCGGTGCATTAGCGTCGTTTAAAGTTTTTCTTTATCACAATGCTTGAGAGTCATGTATGGTGCATTAGGTATACAGAAATTGAATGAAACCCTAGTTGTATATGTTTTCATAATGCCTATCATGGAATATTGGTACAGGTAGCTCATTGTAGATGCTATCCTTAGCAATGTCTACGTTAGAAGACGAGCAGAGTGGACGCTGCTCGCGACACAATAGGAGTTGTTTGAAACTTCCACCCTTCTACTATGGGCTTGTGGCTAGTACATATTATTACAAAGATGGAAACTGGGATTAGATAAGGAGTTGGCAAAAGGACATGGGTCCTGTGTGCAGTAGTCCTATCTGGTCCGTGTGGCCCAAGCCTGATTGAGCATTGACGTACTGATCAGATACTAGAGTATATGGGACTCAGTAAACCTATGTAGCCTAGTTGATGGGAATGGGGTCCCAATCTTCCTATAGGTTCTGATAATCAACGATTTGGACAGAATCGTGACACAAATTGATCCGGCTTCCGAACGGCACGTTCCGAACCCCGCAATCGCAGCATCACGTCTCCTCTGGTTATCACCCGCGTGAACACGGATGACCTCGCCAAGAAGGCTAGTCTTTGCCTACTTATCGAAGAACACAAGCAAGAACGAAGTAGAAAGCAACCAAATTACAGGTGAAGATTAAACTCACAAAGTTGGGGTCTCATAAACCGATGAAACGGCGACACTATCTTTAACAGGAATAATCTAAGCAAAACCCGAACCCTAATGGTGGGGTGACGGCTGGTTATACAGGAACTGGGGACATGCAAGTCCCCTGGACACAACTCTAACAACACTCTAACTCGGTACAAGGCCAACCGACCCAAAGTCGGTGTCGCAACACCCTGACAGATTCTAGACTGTCTAATGTTTTGATGATTTCCGTGAAATTTGGAGGAATTTGGACGTGGGACTTATTCCATTGGAAAGATAATCTCGTCCTCTTTCCATGAAATGGTAGATCGCCTAAAACAGAGTCCGTATGCGACCTGGGCACCCGTTTTAGTACGGACTGCTCCTGGACTCCGAGTTGGACTCGAAGTCGACGTGAGTTGGATCTCCTACTTGGCTTGGACGTCCTTGTCCAACTTGAAGTTGGTCTCTAGGGCCTTCCTTGACCTCTCCATGATTCCTAATCATAATATAATTATTAGATAGCAATCTATTCTCCATAGTAACATATAAACTCGTATTTAAGAACAAGCTCAGCTCTAGATTCAATTATCGTGTCCGAGTTCTAGTGATTGGTCCTTCATTTGTCGTAGCGGGAAAAGGATTTTATCGTAGCGGGAGAAGATTGTGTGGAACCATGGGTGCGATGTCCTCATCCTCCTCCTCTTGAATCGCAGTTGTCCTCAACTCTAGCTCATCATCTTCTCCCAAGTATGACCCCCAATAAAAAGCAACACCCTTCTTTGTCAATTCAATCAGTGGCGTGGCGATGGTGCTAAATTCTTTGATAAAACGGCGATAAAATCCCGCTAGGCCAAGAAAACTCCTCACGTGCGAAACCGTTGTGGGTGTAGGCCAACTATCAATCACCTCCACCTTAGCCTTATCAACCTCAATGCCCTGTGGAGTCACAACATAGCCAAGAAAAGAGACTTGATCGATATAAAAGGTGCACTTGTCGAGGTTACCAAACAGGCATGCATTATGTAAGGCGGAGAAAACAGCACGTAGATGATCCATATGTTCAGCCATAGATTTGTTATAAATCAGGATATCGTCAAAGTAAACCACCACAAATTTACCAATGAATGAACGTAGAATTTCATGCCTTAAGCTCATGAACGTGCTAGGTGTAGTTAAATCAAAAGGCATGACTAACCATTCATACAACCCAAACTTAGTTTTAAATGCTGTTTTTCATTCATCATTGAGTTTCATTCTAATCTGGTGGTAACCACTACGCAAGTCAATTTTAGTGAAAACTATAGCACCACATAACTCATCAAGCATATCGTCTAGCCTATGAATAGGATAACGATACCGTATAGTAATGTTGTTTATGGCTCTACAATCTACACACATGCGCCACAAACCATCTTTTTTTGGAGCCAAAAGAACAGGAACAACACAAGACTAAGGCTCTCACTTATGTACCCGCGGTCCAAAAGGTCCTGGATTTGGCGCTGAATTTTCTTAGTTTCCTCAGGGTTGGTTCGGTACGCCGCACGGTTCGGTAAACTTGCACCAGGAATCAGGTCAATCTGGTGCTCGATCCCTCGAATGGGTGGCAGTCCTGGAGGGATCTCATCAGGGAAAACATCGTGAAACTCCTGCAAAAGGTTAGCAACCGCAGGTGGCAATGTACAAGGCAAATTATCTATTGAAAATAAGACATCCTTGCACACTAGAACATAGCATGGAGAAGTACCATCAGAAATTTCAGCAAGGTCATATTTTGTAGCAAGCATGATAGGGAATTTTAAAGTGATATCTTACTGAGTTTCAGGTTTAGTATGAAGTGGTTGTTTAGCATTAGCAGCCTCTCCTTATTAGATTCAATAATTTGAGCAGGTGTCATGGGTAACAAAGTAGTTTTTTTTTCTTTATGCATGAATGTGTACTTATTACTACGACCATGGTGCAAAGCATCATTATCATGTTCCCAAGGACGACCCAACGAAAAAGAGCATGCTTGCATAGGAACAACATCATAATCCATAGAATCACTATAAGTACCAAGGGAAAAAGGAACGTGACACGATTGTGTTACCTTAGCTTTGCCGGAGTCATTCAACCACTGAACATGGTATGGATGTGGATGTGGTCGTGTGGTCAAGCCGAGCTTCTTGACCAAATCAGAACTCACCAAGTTGTTGCAGCTGCCCCCGTCAATGATCAGACGTGCTCGCCGATTCTTGATCACGAACTCAATCTGAAACAAGTTATGGCGTTGGATCTGATCCGGTTCGCTTACCTGCGCATTGAGGGCGTGCTGAACAACGATGGAGTGGTACACGGAGGCGTCGTGGTTGCCGAGAACAACGCTGTTCGGAGATTGCGGAGCCTCGTCCTCCGCATCTTCAATGTCGGATGTACTCTCATAACCTCCGTCATTAGTGGCGATGTAGGCACTCTTGATTGGGCAGTCACGCTACACGTGCCCAAGTCCAAGACAGCGATGGCACTGGATGCCAGAGGTGCGTCCCATGGATGTAGTGGAAGGCGAAGTCTTCGCTGGTCCCTGCACAGAAGATTTAGAAGACTCTGCAGGATGTGTCGAGGGAGGCGGTGCCGCAGTGGAAGGTCGCTCGCTTGCTGGTGAAGAGGGTGGACGAAAACTGGAAGAACAACGTGGTGCTCCGGTTCTTGACGTTCTCGCAGCTTCCTGACGTCACTACAATTCCTTTTCCGCAAGCATAGCAAGGTGGAACAACTGGTTGACAGTGTTAAATGTCTTATAATCAACAATGTCCTGAATTTCACGTCTCGACCCCCCATAGAAATGATAGATCTTATTCTCATTATCCTCAACTATACCACAACGTATCATGTCCTTCTGCAGCTCAGCATAATAATCCTGGACCGAATTGCTACCTTGCTCTAAGCGCTGCAGTTTGAGACGCATGTCTCGCTGAAAAGAAGGAGGCACAAAGGGATCGCGCATAGCAGTTTTTAACTCATCTTAAGTAGCAGGCAACTGTCGTACAGCAGCTAAACCAGTCCACCAAATAATAGCAAAGTCCTTAAATTCGCTAGAAGCTTGCCTAACTCTATGTTGTTCAAGGATTTGGTGAGCCTTAAATTTTTGTTGAACCGTCATGTCCCAATCTAGATATATCTCAGCATTATATGAACCAGAAAAGGAGGGTATGAAAAATTTCACCTTAGCAAAGGGATCGTCCTGAGGTCGATGCTGGTTGTTACCTCCCATACCTTGGCGGTTTCTGCGTAGGCGATGTCGAAGGCGTGCGTCCCGGTCATCGTCATCATACACGGTGTCCTCGTTCGTCGTCGTTGTTCCCTGGAGGTGGACGCCTTTCTTTAAATTGTCAAGCCGCGTTGAAATTGCGGCCAGCTGAGTGGTGATGCCTTCGAGAGTTGTTCCTATGTGTAGGTCGTTGAGGGTCTTCGTCACGGTCTTAGTGATCTTGTCATCAATGCCTTCAAGCGCCTTGGTAATTGACATAATGAAAGAAACAAGAAACACAGAGAAATGCGGTAAAAGGTTATCCCTATCAACTACTGTGTTAGGATTATGGTACTCTCAGACTGCAATAGAAAGTTTTAAACCAAGTTCTTGCAAAGATCTAAGTGAACACAAAGCAAAGATACCTTGGAGAAGTGATCCGGCGATTACAGGGTTAAGAATCCGTGCCTGTTCAGAAGGTTTAAGTGGAGCTTGAAATGCTAATATATATATAAGTGGAACACAAATCAAAACCAGATAGTAATATTGAATAATGTCCAAAGTATTAGTCCTAGTTGCTGACCTAAAGCGTCCTATGACAGTTATGATACGTGGTCAAAGAACAGGTGTAGGGACACAGCAATAAAGATCAATAGTTAAGAAAAATTGAATTCAGGACAAACATAAAACAGCACCGAGTGTTCCAACAAAAGTTTATCAATTTGTTTTTTTAACACTAGAAGTAATCATAATACTTCTGCCTCTTTTTTATGTATTATTTCTTTTTCTCAACTCAAAGCATGTGAAAGCTAACCACACAAATTTTCTGATCAAAACGATATAATGGCAGAACTGAACTCTATGTCAGGCGTTTTTCTTTCCTGGCGTTGAAACAAACTAGGTTAGCGAAAAAAAGAAAGGTGGAATTTTGTGGCGGAAGCTCTGGATAAGGTGAAAAGTAGTGATGGATGATCAACCCGTGTGAATCTAGTGAATAGCAGATCAGACACAACAAATGAAGGGGTGGGATTTGGGTGGGGAAAAAAAATTGACGGCTAGGGTTTGGCACAAGGCGGCGGAAGCAAAACAAACTGTAACGAGACGTGATCTAAACCAACAACAAGACTCGATTAAGGACACAAACTCAATACTACAGACTCTGAAATTGAAATGTGCAGAGGCTAAACACGGTTTTGGACAGAATGTAACTTAAAACTACAATTCTGTTTTTGATTTTTTTATGGACTATAGGACGAAACGAAAACAAGGAACTAAGGTAAACAAAAGCGAACCTGAGGAACACCTAAAGATCTGATTACCACTTGATGGGAACGGGGTCCCGATCTTCCTACAGGTTCTGATAATCAACGATTTGGGCGGAGTCGCGACACAAATCGATCCGGCTTCCAAACGACACGTTCCGAACCCCGCAATCGCAGCACGACGTCTCCTCTGGTTATCACCCGCGTGAACACGGATGACCTCGTCGAGAAGGCTAGTCTTTGCCTGCTAATTGAAGAACACAAGCAAGAACGAAGTAGAAAGCAACCAAATTAGAGATGAAAATTAAACTCACAAAGTTAGGGTCTCACAAACCGATAAAACGGCAACACTGTCTTTAACAGGAATAATCTAAGCAGAACACGAACCCTAATGGTGGGGTGACAGCTGGTTATAAAGGAATTGGGGACGTGCAAGTCCCCTGGACACAACACTCTAACTCGGTACAAGGCCAACCGGCCCAAAGTCGGTGTCGCAGCACCCTGACAGATTCTGGACTGACTGACGTGAAATCTGGAGGAATTTGGACGTGGGACTTATGCCATTGGAAAGATAATCTCGTCCTCTTTCCATGAAGTGGTAGATCACCTAAAACAGAGTCCGTATGCGACCTGGGCACCCGTTTTAGTACGGACTGCTCCTGGACTCCGAGTTGGATTCGAAGTCGACGTGAGTTGGATCTCCTACTTGGCTTGGACGTCCTTGTCCGACTTGAAGTTGGTCTCTAGGGCCTTCCTTGACCTCTTCATGATTCCTAATCATAATATAATTATTAGATAGCAATCTATTCTCCATAGTAACATATAAACTCGTATTTAAGAAAGAGCTCACCTCTAGATTCAATTATCATGTCCGAGTTCTAGTGATTGGTCCTTCATTTGTCGTAGCGGGAGAAGGATTGTATGTAACCATGGGTGCGATGTCCTCATCACTAGTGATTGCAACATTGAACGCAATTACGGTGTCTGATTGAAGGCGGTCTGGGCAGGGCAGTGAGGTAACCTCTCACTGATATCGTCTAGTGTTGATGGTCGTTAAGTACCAAATATACTATCAACATTTCTCTAAAAATGAATAAGAACATGATTTCATATATGTATGTTAGTTTAAAATTAATAAAATTTCACATGTATTTGGAAAGTTTGTGCTTGCATATATTTATCACAGGAATTGAGGCATAATCTGCTCCATGGCAAGAAAACACACTTCTGGCCAATCACAGCCTGCCACAGAGTGACCCCATGGATCGCTAAGGTGGAGAAAACACAACTCTGACCAATCACAGGACGCAACGGGGGTAGCACACAGATTCATGAACCCACCAGACATACCGGAAGTACTAGAAAACCAAAGCCAACCACGCACCCACGCTCAGGGTCCACCAGGCAGCCACGGTGCCAAAGTGGGAGTAGAGTGGGCCCCATAGTGGATAGGCCCACTCGGCCTAAGCTTTGGCCAGGTGGCAGTTACCGCCTCTCCAAGATCGGTTCTAGCGTCGGTGGTGGGTAATTCGCGTGGGAAGCGTGATGAGGACATTACACCCATGGATACACACAATCCTTCTCCCGCTGTTACACATGAAGGTCCAATTACTAGAGCTCGCGCCCGACAACTTAATCTAGAGGTGAGCTTGTTCCTTAGCATGGATTCTTAACCCTGTAATCGCCGGATCACTTTGCCAAGGTATCTTTGCTTTGTGTTCACCTAGATCTTGGCAAGAACTTGTTTTGAAGCTTCCTGTTACAGTCTGAGAGTGCCACCATACTAACACGGTAGTTGATAGGGATAAACTTTGTCTATCTTTTTCTGTGTTTTTGTTCTCTTTCATTATGCCAGGTGGCGACGATTCAACAGTTCCAGCGGACTTCAACGAGTGTGTCAGCCAGGGCCAGTTGAAGGGAGCAATTGACAAGGTGCTAGAGGCCATAGATGAGAAGATCTCTGCAGCTGTGACGAAAAACTTCGTCGACATGAATATAGGCCCAGCTCTTGAGGGCTTCACCACTCAGTTGGCCGCTATCTCGTCGCGTCTTGATGCGTTAGAGAGGCGTCCACCAGCGGGCAGCAACGACAACCAAGATGATGACAACGACGACGCCGCCGCTTCTGTCTATGACGCCGACAGCAACGTGGACGCTTGTGCAACTCAGGATGCACGACTTCGACATCGACTACGCCATAACCGACACGATATGGGAGGTAACAACAACAACAATCACTATCTTCGCCCTCATGATGATCCTTTTGCCAAAGTTAAATTTTTTATACCATCATTTTCTGGTTTGTATGATGCTGAGAAATATCTTGATTGGGAGATGACCGTAGACCAGAAATTTAGTTCTCAACTAGTTCCTGAACAACATAGGGTTCGACAAACTACTAGTGAGTTTAAGAACTTTGCTATTATTTGGTGGATTGGTCTAACTGCTGTAGAACATTTACCTACCACTTGGGATGCTTTGAAAACACCCATGCATGATCGTTTTGTATCAATTCTTTTCAGCAAGATATACGTTTTGAACTGCAGCGCTTAGAGCAAGGTAGTAATTCCGTACAAGATTATTATGCTGAGCTGTAAAAGGCCATGATGCGTTGTGGGGTAGTGGAGGATAATGAGGATAAAGTTTGTCGCTTTTATGGGGGTTTAAGGCGTGACGTTCAGGAGATCGTTGATTATAAAACTTTTAACAATGTCAACCAATTGTTCTACCTATTGCAGAAAAGAATTACAGGGACGACAGGAAGCAGTGGGGACAAGAACTAGCCGCTCCTTCCCACCTAGTACGACTACATCTACGGGAGCAACACAGTTTCCGTCCAGCTTTCGTCCATCTCCTGCACCAGCGAGCACGCGACCTACCACTACAGGACCGCCTCAAACGACACGCCCTGCAGATTCTTCTAAATCTTCTGTGCAGGGTGCAGTGAAGAATCCTCCTTCCACTACATCCACGGAACGCACGACTGATATTCAGTGTCATTGCTGCCTTGGAGTTGGCCACGTGCAGCGTGACTGTCCAAGCAAACGAGCCTACGTCGCCATTGATGATGGAGGTTACTTGAGCACCTTTGACATAGAAGACGATGGTGACAATGATGCCGATGGTGCAGACGATGCTGCGGATTCCTTACTCCTCGACAGCGCCGGCATGTCTAATCGAGCCATCATTGTCCGACGGGTCCTCACTACTCAGGTAACTCAAACCCAATCTGCTACAACGCTATAACCTGTTTCAGATTGAGTTCGTGATCAAGAATAGGCGAGCACGGGTGATTATTGACAGGGGTAGCCCCAACAACTTGGTGAGTACAGATCTGGTCAAGAAGCTTGGCTTGACAACACGACCACATCCACATCCATACCATCTTCAGTTCTTGATGCGGACCCGCCCAGAAAACCTCGTCTCGGGACGGATCCGGTTGGTCGTTGAGCCAGGATCCTGTTGGGCAACGCTCGGCGAAGCGAGCGTACACACCATACAACACAGGCAGGAATAAACAGCAATAATTTACAAGGAGAGGAGATTTTTAATACAACATTACTCCATAAAATTAAAGTTAGGTCTTACATTGATTCTGAGTACGCGAAAGTTTGAAAACAATAGCAGCGGAAGACTTGAACGATTACAAACTCCGACTCTCGGACTTAAGCAAAAGCACGCGCCGTGCCCAAGGGCGTCATGCTACTAGCCACTTCAAAGTTCACTGCGGCGACTCGCACAACTCCCACTGGAGGTTCTCGATCTCGGGGGGAGGCTCCTCCCAATGGAAGCCACCTGCTGGGTCCTGCATGACGGCACCTGAAAACCACATATCGCTAACGCGTGAGCTTCTAAGAAGCTCAACAAGACTTACCCATCAACGTGGCTGACTACAGCCGACTCCTAGACATGCTGGCTAACTCGGGTGGGTTTACTTGCAAAAAGGACTCGCAAGCCTATACTACTCTTGTCAAATTTTAGCACCAGATTAAGTGATTAGAATATAAATTTAGTTCGCTCTAAACTAATCAAACATAACAGAAGCTATAATAGCAATAGTAATAATCTTGATCCATTCTCATTGTGTCTCAACCTATTTACTAAAATGTGGTGCGTTTCACGAGCATGCTCACTAACTAGGAGCCACAGCGGTTCAAAACGATTTTATACCTTGCAGGGGGAAACCTGATCGTACGACACATGCGTGTCCCAGACTCGCATGTGGCAACCGTTCACACCAGCTCCTGCAACGTCAATTCCAGCCTATGCATGCCTTAGCAGCGCCGCATCCCACCATACAACACGTCCCAGATGGTTTCTGTGGAGTTCCGACGCTGCCCACCCCAGATCTCCTCCTAGTCAGACACCGTAGGGCAGGTTCGACGTTGCAATCACTAGGCTACATAGGTTTACTGGGGCCCATAACACACCCAGCATACGACCAGTACATTCAACACTCGATCAGTCTCGGACCACACGGACCAGACAAGTCTACGGTCACCCTGGACCCGATCCAGTCGTCGACCTAATTGGTATCCTGTCTGACCCTCAAACTTTTATCTTTCCTTAATTCACTCATCATCATGTGTCATAATGTATCAACTGATAGTTTCATCCAACAACCTATCCTTTCGCGAGCAGCGTCCACTCTGCTCGACTTCTACCGGCAATACCTGCTAAGCATAGCATACTAAGGGGTACTATACCAGCTACCGATAGGGTTTCCTATGGGAAACAAATGCAACTATGGTTTCAATCAACTCCTAGCACTTAATGCACAAACAAGACACACTGAGTGATAAAGGAAAAATTTTAAACATCGGTTGTGCACCGGGGCTTGCCTGGTTCTCCGGAGCTGTTGAAGACTTCTTTTGCGGAGGTCGAGGCAACTGGATCTGCAGCTACTTCGTGCGCTTCAGAATCTACATGATGCAGTATGATTATGATAAGTTTAATTGAAAAGGAACTCATTGCTTTTGTCGTTAGCGATTTAGGGTTTCGATCGGCGATGCCTAGAATTAGGGTTAACCCTAATTACTCGACGCCGTCGATTAAATTCAATTCTTAATTATCGAATGATGCTCAAAGAAATCTGTTCAACTCTCATGAGGTGACTTTTTGTTGGTATATGTTTAAATAAGAATTTCAACTTTGGTTAAGGTTAATTCAACATTTTACATCGGTTAAACATTATTTAATTTCTTCTACTATTAAACTAGGGTTAAAATGAAAATTTTAATTCCACATCAAGATTATTTTTAGTTGATAGCAATTTCTGAAATAAGCATTTTGAGCTTTGGGTGGGACCTAGATGAATTTTCTAGATTTGATAAAAATTCATCAAATTTTCTGTTGTTAAAAATTATAAAATCAGAAAGCACTAGTAAACCCTAGAATAAAATTATGAGATTTTATGTGGGCATTCATGAGCACCAAAGCTACAACTTTTCTTTTGGGTCTAATCCTTTTAAATGACTTTTACAATGCATTTTAGAAAATAGTATTTTAACTAGGCAGATTGAAGTATTTTAAAAAGGGTTAGATGCCATTTCGTGGTCCTAAAATCTTCATAAAATTCCAGAGGGTGTAGTACCATGGTGTATTTGTGGATCAGAGATTAGCCCTAGCATTGTTCTATAATTCAAATTAAAATTCCAAAACAGAAAGGAGTGTTCTAATTAATTCTGCAAATTTTTGGTCATTTGCTAAAAAGTGCTTTAACAGAAAATTAGTAATTTTCATGAGGTTTCCAAAAAATTTTGGTTTGCTATTTTTGGATTTTTCTGTGATTTGTTACACGCTTTGCAGAGTGGACCAATTAATAGGGAAAGGAATATTTAAAAGGAAAAAGAGAGGACAGAACAGAGGGGCTCAAGCCCGGCGGCAGGGCCGAACTCCGGCGAGCAGTGCAGAGGAGGAGGGGGGGTGCCAGGTACAGAAGATAGTGTGGAGAGCTTCACCAAGCCAAGGCGAACTCCGTGGAGGGTGCTAAGGGCCTCGGGGGTGACCGGAGATAGTGTTCGGCGGTGAGGTCATGGCGGCGGCGGAGGTGATCCGACGGTGGCGCGCAGAGGGCTTCTTCTCCGACGACACTCTTCGAACGAGGGCAAGTCAAAGGAACACACACGGGTTAGAGGAAGTAGCCGGAGCGAGGAATTGAGAAATGGTTGCACCGTGACGATGAATTTGACATCTTACCACCGGCGGCGGTGCTTCGGGCCGGGGGAGGAGGAAACCACGTTCCCGGCAATAGGGTGTACCGGGAAGGACCTTGGTGGTCCGAGAGCTAGTAGAAGGTGCGAGGAAGCCGTTCGGCACGGTGGCGGAGCACGGGGCTTGCCGTAGGGGGCTGGCGACGTGCGGGGTAACGGCGGCAATGGCGGTGGCGGCGTCCGAGCGCAATGGAGAAGACGACTTGGCGCGGTGTTGTGGGGAAGGAAGGAAAGGGGAAGAGAAGAAAGGGGTGCGCCAATTTAAGGGGTCTTGGGTTGGGGATTTAGGAGAAGCAGGGGCGGTGGGCGGCATGGCGGCATGGCCGGCCATGCCCCCGGGCGGCGCTCGGGCGGCTTGGCAGAGGAAAAAGGCGGGCGGGAGAGAGAGAGAGAGAGGGAGGAAGGGGAGGAGTAGAGAGAGAGGGAGAGAGAGCGAGAGAGAGAGGCGCGGAAATGAGGGCAGCGCTCGTTAAGGCCGTGTCGGCTGGGCACAGTCGCCCTACCGCTCGCCGCTCGATCGGGCGGGCGGGGGGGTACTGTGGCCCATCCGGCTGTTGTCGGTTCGCTTATTAAATTTTTTTTTCTTTTCTATCAATTAAAGCTTGACTGCAATTCCATTGAATGACATGCTTCCCGAGTTCTAAAATTTCTGAAAATGTTTCTGTAGTCTCAGAAATTTATTTGGAGCATTTTTCATTTAGGGTTCAAATCAAGATTTGACTTCTAAAAATTCTTGAATTTTCAAGATGATTATTGCTCGTGTGAATTTTTAAGAGGTCTAAATCTTGTCCAAAATTTTTTAATAAATTTCCAAAATTCTATTTTGAAGTGTACTTAATTGTTATGTAAAAATATGGCTAGGGTTTTGTGGAAATTTGGACGGTCACGAATTAGGGTTTAGATTTGGTCCCCGTTAAAAGGATTTCGACAGTGCTGTTTGAAATTTTCCGACCCTAGTCATAGTGTTCCGTTGTTTTACAAAATTTTTTTGTAGTGATCTTTTTGGAGCATTTTAAACAATATTTCTTTTTATTTTCAAGGTTGAATCTGCTTTGAAGCGAGTGAAATTATGGATTTGGGTTTATAGTTGTCGATTTTGCCCTGGTGACACCTGGGGTGTCACAGCTGTTGAATGACTCGGGTAAAGCTAAGGTAACATAATCTTGTCGTGTTCCTTTTTCCCATGGTGATTATAGTGATTATGTGGATTGCGATATTGTCCCTATGCAAGATTGCTCTATTTTATTAGGTCGTCCTTGGGAACATGATAATGATGCTTTGCATCATGATCGTAGTAATAAATACACTTTTATACATAACAAAAAAATTACTTTGTTATCTATGACACCTGCTGTAATCATTGAATCTGATAGGGAGAGGGCTGCTAATGCTAAACAACAATCTCATGCAAAACTGAAATTCAGCAAGATATACCTTTGAAAGCTCCTGTCATGCTTGCTATAAAATCTAAAATCTGACCTTGCTGAAATTTATGATGGTATTGCTATATGCTATGTTTTAGCGTGCAAGGATGCTTTATTTTTTATTGATAATTTGCCTTGCACATTGCCACCTGTGGTTACTAACCTTTTACAGGAGTTTCGAGATATTTTTCTTGATGAGATACTGTCAGGACTACCACCAATTCGTGGGATTGAGCACCAGATTGACTTAATTCTTGGTGCGAGTTTGTCGAACCGTGCGGCGTACCGAACCAACTCTGAAGAACCTAATGACCGTGGGTACCTACGTGGGAACCTTAGTCCTTGCGTTGTTCTTGTTCTTTTGGTTCCTAAGAAAGATGATTCGTAGTGCATGTGTGTAGATTGTAGAGCCATAAATAACATTACTATACGGTATCGCCATCCTATTTTTAAGCTAAACGATATGCTTGATGAGTTGTGTGGTGCTATAGTTTTCACTAAAATTGACTTGCATAGTGGTTACCACCAGATTAGAATGAAACTCGGTGATGAATGAAAAATTGCATTTAAAACAAAGTTTGAGTTGTATGAATGGTTAGTCATGCCTTTTGGTTTAACTACACCTAGCACTTTCATGAGATCAATGCATGAAGTTCTACATTCATTCATTGATAAATTTGTGGTGGTTTACTTTGATGATATTCTGATTTATAAAAAGTCTATGGCTGAACATATGGATCATCTACGTGTTGTTTTCTCCGCCTTACGTGATGCATGCCTGTTTGCTAACCTCGACAAGTGCACCTTTTGCACCGATCGAGTCTCTTTTCTTGGCTATGTTGCGACTCCATAGGGCGTTGAGGTTGATAAAGCTAAGGTGGAGGTGATTGATAGTTGGCCTACGCCCATAACGGTTTCGCACGTGAGGAGTTTTCTTGGCCTAGCGGGATTTAATCACCGTTTTGTCAAGGAATTCAGCACCACCACCACGCCGCTGCTTGAGTTGACAAAGAAGGGCGTTATTTTCCATTGGGGGCCATACTTGGGAGAAGAGAATAAGGTCGAGTTGAGGACAACTCCTCTCCAGAGGGGGAGGATGATGAGGACATCACACCCATGGATATACATAATCCTTCTCCTGCTGTTACACATGAAGGTCCAATTACTAGAGCTCGCGCCCGACAACTTAATCTAGAGGTGAGCTCGTTCCTTAGCACTCCATTACGCATTCTTGAGGATAGATTACTACCTAATGAGTTTATTATGATTAGAAATCATGGAGAGGATAGAGGAACGATGGGAGACCAGATAGGAGTCATCCAAGGACGTCCAAACCAAGTCCGAGTCCCAGCCCACGTCGACTTCGAATCCAATTCAGAGTCCAGGAGCAGCCTGTACTAAAATGGACGCCCAGATCGCTATACGGACTCCGTTTTAGGTGATCTACCACTTCATGGAAAAAGGACGAGATTGTCTTTCCAATGTGACTAGTCCCACGTCTAAATTCCTCAAGAGTCCATGGGAATCATCAAAACATTGGACAGTCCAGAATCTGTCAGGGTGCTGCGACACCGACTTTGGGCCGGTTGGCCTTGTATCGAGTTAGAGTCCGTTAGGGTTGCGTCCATGAGACTTGCACGTCCCCAATTCCTTTATATCCAGCCGTCACCCCACCATTAGGGTTTGGGTTTTACTTAGATTATTCCTGTTAAAAACAGTGTCGCCGTTTCATCGGTTTGTGAACCCCAACTTTTGTGAGTTTAATCTTCATCTGCAATTTGGTTGCTTTTTATTTCGTTCTTGCTTGTGTTCTTCAATTCACATGCAATGAGTAGCCTTCTCGGCAAGGTCATCCATGTTCATGTGGGTGATAACCATAGGAGACGTGGTGCTGCGATTGCGGGGTTCGGAACGTGCTGTTCGGAAGCCGGATCAATTTGTGTCGCGACTCTGCCCAAATCGTTGATTATCAGAACGTGTTGGAAGATCGGAACCCCGTTCTCATCAAAGCGGTCTAGAAGGGGGAGGAAGCTCACTTGCTCAAGTTTCTCCACCTATAAATAGGACTCCTCTCTCTCACTTCCAATACACAAGAAGAGTTCCCACCTGCAAACGCACTCTCATTTTAGTATTAGTGGAGTTAGAATTTAGTCCAAGAGCTCTTCTAGCTCTCTAGTAGTCTTTCCATAGTAATAGGTATGAGTCTAGTACTCTCTTCCTTATTTACTTTTGTTAGACTTTATGATATTTCATTGCAATATATTTCTATGCATTATTATTCATATGGTTTGAGTGGTTATTATTATACTTGTTCTTTCCATGTGAATATACTTAGGATTTATACTAGTGTATTTAGATAGTATACCCGTATACTTGTAATAGTCTTAAGCATAGAGGTATATGTAGTTATGTATATATGTATGTGCTTAGTATATTATTGCTTTGGCATTGGTTCCACTGTGCTCATTGGAGTATGCACTAGTCGAAGGACTAAGGTCCGCCGGACGGCTAGAGTAATATGTAGGCATGTAAGCGTGATGCTTAGATTACTAAATATCCTTGGATGTCGTGCGACCCACGGAGCTAGACGTAGGCGGCTTGAAGTGACAGCCTTGTCCGTCCTTTGTAATCCCCCACGTCCGGTCGTAGGGTTAGAGGTGTATAATTGCCAGAGTTTTTTCCTTGGATTGGGAGTAAATCGGTGCCTTGATATGTCATTGCTTTGATCCCTTGCTCGCATAGAACACATATGTATATTAGTATATATAAATGTATAGGAATACAATGAATTGTTAGATTAGTATTAGATTAGTTCTACTCCGCTGTTATAATTACTTATAAGTCCTCTTCTTAGTGTCGCACTACCTATATTTATCTTGTGTTTACCCTGTATGAGTATATGATATTTTAGTATGAGTGAATTAGTAGCATACTTCATATGCATTATTCTTGTTAAGCATCCTCCATGTGAAAATAAATACGATAGCCTTGAATACTTCAAGGTGAAATGCTACAACGGTACTCCGTGTGCTTGCGGTCTTTTCTGTAAACGTTAGAATACCAATGTAAATATTTCTGGCGCTGCTACTATGGATTGTCTTGGGACAAAACTTAGTAATAAAGTAAGAAATACCAACAAGCATTTCTGACACCGTTGCTGGGAAGTGATGTTTTCACAAGAATTGCATTATGATTTTATGTGCACTATGATATTCATGCTTAGTGTCTTTACTCAAGCAGGCTTACCCTTATCTGTTTTCTCTTTCTTTGAAAACAGGGTAGTGTATGACTGGTTTCGACTTGCCTAAAAACTTTATTTAAGATCCTGAGGCGTTTTTACGCAAAGCTCGCTCTCGCTTGACACCACCTCAGATCCCATCATTTGCAAGTCAGTCGACCAGCCAAGCACCAATTAAGGAAGTCATGACCCAAAAGACACTCCGTGACTACTCCGCTCTCCCCGCTAACCACGTGCTTGTTGGGCCTGAGGTTAAAGTGGGCGATGGAAGTTTCGAGCTCAAGACAGGTCTCATTACCGTGGTGTAGGCCAGCCCATTTTGTGGGAAGGCCAACGAGGACGCCAATGCTCACCTTCAACAGTTCCTCGAGATCTACAGTACCTTCACCATCATGGGAGTGGAGCCGGAAGCTGTTAGGCTTTGATTGTTTTTGTTCTCTCTTCTTGGGAGAGCAAAACAATGGTTCTACGCCAACAAAGATGCTGTGGATACTTGGGAGAAGTGCTTCAATGCGTTCCTCATCAAGTTCTACCCAATGGGCAAAACCAACGCCCTCCGCGGTAGAATCTCAAGCTTTCAGCAGCATAGTCCATCTCTGAAGCGTGGGATTCCTTCCAAGAGCATCTCTTGGCTTGCCCTCACCACGGCATGGATGATTGGTGCATCATCCAGAACTTCTTTCACGGGCGGACACCAACAGCCTGTGATCATATCAATGCTGCTGCAAGAGTTGCTTTCTACTCGCTCACCGTCCCTCAAGCGACGGCTCTGATCGAGAAGATGGCAGCCAACCAGAGTTAGAGCAAAGATCATCTCCAACCCAAGAAGCGGGGCATGCAGACCGTTAAGGAAACGGACGTGCTCGCCGCTAAGTTGGATCTCCTCATGAAGCGCCTTGAACACAAGCTGAAGCTCCAGGATACACTCCAAGCACTCAAATCACGCATGACTTGTGAAGTCTGTGGGAATACGGGGCATTCGGGGAATAGCTGCCGTGAGACCCAAACGGACGTATGCTGGATGAACAACTCCAATGGATACCGTCCTCAAGGAGGCCAGCAATGGGGACAACATCCTCAAGGAGGTAACAATTTTTATGGCAATTCTAATCAAGTACCTCTTAGAGAATTAGTCATAGGGAAGACTAAAATTTATGAAGGTTTTACTTAAAAGGTAGCTACCAATGATAAAACTTTAGAGAGCCTTAATGCTAAGTTAGATGGCTTATCTTCCTCTTTCAAGAGTCAGCTTAGATTTAACAAAATGTTAGAAACTCAGCTAGCTCAATTACCCGTTTCTGATGGAAATGGGTTCCCGATCTTCTGTTTTGATGTGAGAGACCCGTCCAATTTACATTCAAGTTTACCAAATTGACTCGCGGCCCACGTATGGTATGCGAGTACTCAACCCGATAAAAGAGAATGTAAATCCGGCAGTCCCCCGACATGCTTCTCAAGCAATGCCCAAGATCCAAGCACGTCGGTAACAACAGTGATACATCACATAGGTCACATTACTTCAATTACATTAATTTTAAATATTCTTACAAACCAAGGTTCAACTTAAGTATAAAATTGAAAATTAAAATGCGGAAGCGATTCTAAGGAATAACACGGTCGCAGCAGTTGCAACGATAAAGCAGCAAAGGATTGTGATGCCCAGCCCACGAACATCGCAAATCACGGTCACTCGAATGTCCTGACTACTCCTCGCCCTCGCCGGCATCGGCAGGGACAAAGTAGCCGAAGACCAACTCATCCTCACCTGCAAAAACTTAAGCAACAAACGTTGAGTACGAAGGTACTTGCAAGACTTACCCTGTTGTGGGAATTATTTCCCGACTCCAAGGATAATGCAGTATGGCAGTAGCAAAATAAATAAGGTATGGAGATAGACTCGATTGCTTAAAGCTGGAACTAAGCATACGTGAATAAGCATAAAGTAAAAGACTCTGCGGGTGTAAACACCTATTAGACCCGTGACCATAAGTACCATGTAACCATAAACCACATATACCATCAACCATATTCCAACTCCCATCATGTTATGTGTCAACTCTACGATATTATCCAAAGGACACTAAGCTTGATCATAACCGAGATCACGGCGGATTCGAACCGATTATACACCCTGCAGGGGAGTCCAACTGTACCCACACGACTGAGGATCATACGGCTCATGCAACCCGCTAAAGTTACACAAGAGGGTACTCATGTCAACCTTTTTCACACTCGTGACCACACAGTTGGAAAATCCACACGGTGTCGAGTACCACGGCCTCGCAGGCTCACGTGAGTCCCTCGTCGAGTATCACGGCCTCGCAGGCACATGTGACTCCCTCGTTCCACGCACTGTGCAGTCATTGGCCAAACGTTGGTATGCAGTGAGATACTCAGCTTGTCTTACCATTATATTTGACATGCGGTATGAATGGAATGTGCTCAGGCCAAGAATAACACGGCCGGGTCCTAGGTCAACCCAGACGGGGCCTACGGCACAGAAGACCTCCACGTCTTGCTGCACTCCTATCCCACCGTCCGGATTTTAGTTTCAACACTTTCTAACTTTTATCAACATATGAACTTGCCACAAGTCCATAAGTAACCGGGGTGAATCCTATACACGCGAGTGGGACTTACCACTTGACTTCTACCGTTAATCTAAGCATAGCTAAGCATTGCGTGACTCTGGAACAAAGACACACTACCCAGTTGATAAGATGACGTAATCAAGATCAAGGAGGGGTAACATGCAACAATAATAGGTTTCTCGATATTACCACTAAGCCCGACTTAATGCAACCCTATACGTAAGCATAATTATTAACATTAAATAGTTACTTAGGACAGCAATATGAGGTACTTGCCTTCAACAGCAGCGGTGGTGTTCTCTTCAGCAGCTTGATCGACTTCTGGTGCTCCTCCCGTATAGCACCCGTGTCACTCTCCTACGGATCGTACTCTATAAAGTAAAAACGCGTCGGTATGAGATGTATGCCATGATGCCATGATGCACAAATGATGCGATATGGTGCAGAAAGATAGCTACTGAGACTACGAACACAATGCAAAAAGAAGCACGTCAAATGGAGGTCTACAGCTCAAGTTATGCTGAAAACAGTTTTACCGATTCCAGAAACGGGTTCCCGGTTCCCGGGTTCCGGTTCCGATATCGGGTAGCACACGGACATCGTTTCCGGAAAAATCCCAAAACACGTCTCATGTACTGACTTGACCAAGAGGCTAGGGGTTACTATGATACTATGTTTGATTGTTTTTGGCTCGCGTTATCAGGAACACGAGCCTACCGACTATCGTTGCCCGTTTACGACATCGGTGGGTATCGTAACGACTTTTCGATGAAAATTCAAACTTAAGTTACAGGCATGGGACCATTTTTAGTTCAAAGTAGCTTCCAAAATAAGACTTTTGGCACCGGTTTGGGGTCAAGTTGAGCTTCTAGGGATTTATTAAAAATCTAACAATGTTCCATTATTTAAACTTATAAAATCAGAAACATACAATAAAACCTATGGAAAAATCATGAAACTTTATGGAGGTACCAGTGAGCATCTAAAGTAAAGTTTTGGTTAAGGCTTTAGGCTTTTGGATGACTTTCCTAATGTATTTTAGAAAAAGACAATTTAACTAGACATTTAGGAGTATTTTTAATGACATGCATGCACAAATGTTGCTGTAAAATCTTGATAAAAATGCAGGAGATGCACCATGCTAACTTACACTCAAGGTTAGAAAATCAACCCTAGCAACCTTCTGGAACTTCAAATAAAATTCAAAAACAGAAATAATTGATTGAATTAATGAGAAAATTCCAGGAACATTTTTGAAAAAGTGCTTCAACAGAAAATTATTTCATTCTTCAAGGATTCAAGTAAAATTAAGTTTAGCATTTTTAGATTGTTCCACTATTTAACTAAACAATTTAAATCACAGGCTAATTAATAGAAAATGGAAAAAATTAAATAGAAGCAGGGCAGAACAGGGGAACAGAGCCAAGCGGCGGCGCTCCGGTGAGATTCCCGCCGGAGAAGAGGGTTAGGAGGGGGATGGAGTGGTCGTGGAGCTTCACCATGAGTCACTGCGTTGATTGGACGACGATGAAGGCCAAGGGGGAGACGGCAAGGTGGTCGGCGACGTGAGGCTTGCGGCGGCGTTAATGGCAGTTGAAAGGGTGGCGTGGGGAATTCCTCCTCACCGATGGTGATCTGTGGCCAAGGCCTTGTCAAAACAGTGCACAAGTGCGAGATGATCTAGCCGGCGAAAGGAATTGGAGAGGCAAGGTACTGTGGCGGCGAATTTGGAGTTGAAAGCCGCCGGCGGCGCGCTCGGCCGAAGGAAGACGATGACGGTGTTCCGGGCGGAGCAGGGGACCGGAGCTCGTCTTGGTGGTTGGAGAGCAGAAGGAGGTCGAGAGGAGCTTGGTTGGCACGGTGGCGGGGCTTGGGAGTTGCCGGAGTGCGCTGGCGACGGAGAGGTGGCAATGGCGGCGTGTGACTTGCGCGCGGAGGAAGAAAGACAGGGGGGGGAACGGTGCTTCGCAGTGCTATGGCTTAAATGATGGCCGAAGTGAGCCAAAGGGAGAGAAAGGAAGTGTGCCGTCGATTGGTGTAGAGGAGCGGCGAACGGCGGTTGGCGCGCTAGGGTGGCGGCTCAGCAGTGGAGTAGCGTGTCGTGCGGATAAAAGATCGTGCGCCAGGGATAAGAGAGGAAGGGAGAGAGGGAAGGGGAGGGAGATCTTTGAGCAAGATCTTGCTGGGCTTGCTTGGAGTAATGGCGCGCGGGAAAACAGGGGAGTCGGCCTTGACCGAAGGCCACGGCGGTTGGCTGAGGGCGGCGGCCCTGTGCTTTCTCCCCCTTTTTTTTTATTTTGATTTTGAATTCAAATTTTCCCTCTCAAGTCAATTGAAAACCAAACCTCCCCAGCTTAGACATTTTTGAAACTTTTTGTGGGTACTAAAGCAAATATTTGGAACAACTTTGTTTAAAGGAAGAAGCCCTGATTCAGCTCCTAAAAGTTTGCAAATTTTTAACCTAGTTCAAGTTTGTTGGAATTTTAAAAGGGTTTAAACCTTTCCCAAAACTTTTGATAAAATCTCCAAAATTCTATTTTAATGTGTAGTTAATTATTATGCAAAAACATTGGGGTAGTTCCAATAAGAAAACAGAAGATTCCTCAACAGCAAAACTAGGGTTACCCGAAATTGGAAAAATTTTGAAACCCTGATCCACAACTCTCAAAAACAGGAAAAGTCAAAAACGAAATCGAATCAGTGAGCTCATTTCCATATGGACAAAAGATTGAAACTTTGGGATGTGACAGACCACCCCCCCTTAAAATAATCTCGTCTCGAGATTACCGGTTAAGTAGGGGCGGCGCAAAGGAATATCAACGACACTTATGTGGAGTATCCTCTGCGCATCCTTGCGCATTCGGAACGCAAATTGCAACAACCCGGAGCCTACGTACAAGAGGAAGGTTGAAGCACCCCGGGTATTCCCGGTGGGAAAAACACTTTATTACACCAGTCCCTGGATCAGTTGTTGGTACAACAAGTCTTACATCTGGTGGTGATACAGAGCCCAATGGGTTAACGGGCGAGATACAAAAAATGCAACAATTAAAAGAAACACAATATAACACAACATAAGGACTTCTAGTGACGAACACATTGCGGAAGTAGCTAGGCGGTAACTCTACTCCACAGGCAACTCGGGTGTGGACGGGACTAGAGCTTATTCTTCTTCCTCACCATCGACGGCGAAGTCAGATCCTCCTCTGAAAACAGCAAGCAAAGATGAGTAAAAAAGTACTCAAACAAGTCTCACCCTTGCCCTACGGTGGGAGTATAATGTATGCAACTAGTAGTAGCAAGGGTTAGGCCACAAAGTTTATCTTTGCATAAAGCAATACACATGTAGGGGTTTTTTGTATAAAGCAGCAGCATAAAAAAAATCAGATTAAATCTGATGTAGGGTCAAGTTTTAAGTTGTGGGACCCCATTCCTCAACAACCTTCGACGAGAGGCCGGTCCTAAATCTGTAAAACAACTCACACAACAAGGAGTAATAACTAACCCAACTAATTATTGTGACCCAGCCGTAGTCTCGTCCTTTGACCGTGGACACGGCTATTCGAATAGATCAAAACTCTTCAGAGGTTGTATGCTGTACCCACAGTCCGAACACAGCTACACACTACTCAGAGTGGTGCTGGTTTCACAAAGCCATTACCTATCACAGCGTCGTCCCGACTAATCTCCATGGAAGTTAACCAGGGGTTCCTGCACTATGGCTAGGTCCAACCGGGTCGCCAAGTCTGCACCACGTGCACCTTCTCCATGGGCTCCCATTGCATCTCTGCCACCGGGCGATTAATAGACTAGCTGGTGGGACTTGGACCGAGCCCTGCCGCATACAGGGTATTGTGGTCGCACATGGAATGGCTAGGTAGGATGTCACACCAACTTTTTCCTAATACGAGCCGAGGCGATTATCTCCACACCAAACCTACCACAAAGGTAGCATTTATCTCCAAAAATAGTAAGCCTACCACAAAGGCAGCACTTAATCACCGAACCAACCGAATCGCCTGGTCTCTAACCCACTTTCATTTAATCATTTCTTCATTAGTCCATCCCATCCCAAAATCACTATCTCCTAACACCAATACACACACTTTTCACTTTTGTAAAATCTAATGGTGATAGGTGTAATAGTGATAACGCAGTCCTAAGCACTTTAACTAAATAATGTAATATATCGTTAGACATGAATAAATTGCCTGAGCGATCGTTTAGATTCATATGGAAATAAGTAGGGTGGGTAATCTATGGCTCACTAATCTCGGTCATTCATCACAAAGGTTTTCACAAAACCAGTCAATCATTTCATGCAATTAAAATGGCTGCTACGGGTATTTAAAAAAAACATAGGATCAATATTCAAAGGGAAACGGATCGAGACTTGTCTTCGTTGAAGTCGTTGGCGCTCTTCAGGTTGAAGGCGGAATCTTCTGGGTCATGTTCTTCCTTCTCGTTTTCTCCGTTCGCTATGACGCGCAACCGGCAAACAATATGAACAAGCATGAATAAATACAGACAGCATCAAACTAATTAAAAAAAATATGAAAAGGGTTGTAATGGATAGATATTGATTTTAGATGAATTTGGGAAAAGGATCGGGTCAAACGGAGTTCATATGTGTGAGATATGGATTTTTGAATGCGATGTTGGAAATAATTACGAAAAAGATTAAAAGAGCAACGAGCAGTGGGTTGCTCTGGTGGTCTGAGGACAAGCCCAAAGGGGCCAATGGGAGTGGGCCGCGGGCTTGGCCCAGTTGGAGGATTAAGGACCTGCCCCTACAGGGAGTCTACGGGAAAGAGAGAGAGAGGCACAAAATAGAAGCGTTCTTCTTCCTCTCGTTCCTGTTTTTCCATTGGTGGCCATGGGAGCTCAGATCAAAGGGGAGGGAGAGGGAGATGGAGGCCGGGAGGTTGGGGAAACGGAGGCTCTCGACCTCGCGGATCCATTTGTGGTGGGATTTTGGGGATTGAAGGCGGGGAGGTGGCTCGGCCACAGCGGAGGTCGCCCATGGATATGGAGCTCGGGAGCGGAGGAAGCAGACAGCCATGGGGGCTCACCTGAGGGCGAGGCTCGCTGGAGGTGAAGCTCGCAGAGGCCCTTTTATAGGCGGAGGAGGAGAGGTGGGTGTTGGAGGTAGCTCGGTGGATAAATGGCGGAGTGATGGCTGCCGAACGTTGCTGTGCTCGGGTCGTCGTCTGTGCAAGCGACAGGCTCGACAAGCAAGGGCACCGAGGTGGAGGGGAGGCAAGGCGATGTGCGGGTAGCGTTGTTTGCGGACTACGGTGAGGTGGTAGCTGCGAGCGGCTTCAATGGTGAAACGACGGGAACGGACGGCTGCCTAACTCGATTGTGCTGTCGTCGTGATGAGTTAGGCCGGCGCGAGCGTCGAGGCGGAGTGATGGCGCGGAGCTGGGCGTGGGTCGGCGGCAGTGAGGTGAAGGAGCGGGCGGGGAGAGGACGACAACTCACTGTGCTCGGTTGTCCTCCCTTTGTGATGCGTGGTCTAGCAGCAGACTGCGTACGATGGCAGGCCGTGGCTAGGGTACGGCGATGGCGTTGCTTGCACGCTTATGGTGAGAAGACGGCTCAGGCAGAGGCAGGTGGTGGCGGCGGTTGACACGACCTGCCCAGAAAAACCTCATCTTAGGACGGATCTGGTCAGTCGTTAAACCAAGATCTTGTTGGGCAACGCTTGGCGAAGCGAGCGTACACACGATACAACACAGGCAGGGATAAACAGCAATAATTTACAAGAAGAGAGAGAGAGCTTAATACATCATTGGTTCATAAATTTAAAGTTAAGTCTTACATTGATTCAGAGTATGCGGAAGTTTTAAAAACGATGACAGCGGGAGACTAGAACTATTACAACTCCGACACTCGGACTTAAGCAAAAGCACGCGCCGTGCCCACGGGCGTCATGCTACTAGCCACTTCAACATTCATTGCGGCTGACTCGCACAACTCCCACTGGAGGTTCCCAAACTCGAGGGGAGGCTCCTCCCAATGAAAGCTACCTGCTGGTTCCTGCATGACGACGCCTGAAAAATCACAAAACGCTAACGCGTGAGCTTCTAAGAAGCTCAGCAAGACTTACCCGACAAAAGTGGCTGACTACAGCCGACTCCTAGGCATGAAGGCCGACTCAGGAGGGTTTACTTGCCAAAAGGACTCGCAAGCCTATACTACTCTTGTCAAGTTTTAGCATCAGATTAAGTGATTAGACAATAAATTTAGTTAGCACTGAGCTAGCAAACATAACAAAATCAACCATAGCAATATTAATATTCATAATTCATTCTCATGGTGTCTCAACCTATTTACTAAAATGTGGTGCGTTTCACGAGCATGCTCACTAACTGGGAGTGACAGCGGTTCGAAACGATTTTATACCCTGCAGGGGAATACCTGACCGTACGACACGTGCGTGTCCCAGACTCGCACGTGGCAACCGTTCACACCAGCTCCTGCAACGTCAATTCCCTCCTACGCCTGCCTTAGCAGCGCCGCGTCCCACCAGACAACACGTCCCAGACGGTTTCTATGGAGTTCCCATGCCGCCCACCCCAGATCTCCTCCTAGTTAGACACTGTAGGGCAGGTTCGACGTTGCAATCACTAGGCTACATAGGTTTACTGGGGCCCATAACACCCAGCATACGACCAGTACGTTCAACACTCGATCAGTCTCGGACCAACATCTCTTGTGTCTGCTGGCTACTTTGAAGCATGGCTGCCATAGCTGCAGCCAAGGTTGGCTCAGCTGGCGGGGGCGACGGGTTGGAGCTTTCCGCCTCCTGACGTCCTGCTCTAGTGTTCACCATGCTGAAAAAGTAAAAAGGATCCTTATTAAAGTAATTCAACCCATGTCCATTTCTCTACATAAATAGAAATATGTCAATATGCACGGCACGGATATCTCCATAAAAATGAACTTCCTTCATTCCTCAAAAGATGACAGTACATCCATCGTCCAATTCCTTGAACTGTCAAACCACCACTCTTACATCCACAAGAGTACAACGCCACTAAGATAAACTTCTAAGAACACACACTAACACCAAGACAGACAACGCACTCCTTAAGCGAAGCATCTAGCTAAACTATCACTTTGGAACCACCTCCGATCTACTCCTCGTCTGGCTCTGGGTCTGAAGCTTCGGGATCCGATACTTCTGACTCAGGTGCATCATAGTTAGCGGGAGGCGGCTGCTGTGCCTCCAAAAGTCCCGCTAACTGATGCTGCAAATGATGGTTCTCATGGGCGAGGTTCTCCGTCATCTAAACTGCATTATCCCTGAGTATCTCCAGCTGATGAATGTGTTGCAACATGATGTTGCAATCATTCTCTCTAGCATGGATCTGGGCAGTCTTAATCTCGGAGACCGCCTCCAACTCAGAGATGCGTGTAGCGCGCGCGTTGCAGCGCGCACGCAGTGCATTATTCCTGCTCTCCAAGTCCTGGATCTTCTCCTTGAGTTGAGCTATCTCCACATGAGCCTGTCGCAAGGCCTGACGGTCCATCTGAGCTGTGAGAACAGTGTCTTCATGCAAGTTGAGTAGCGCTAGGCTCCATGTGAACAAGGGAGTGACATGGTCCATTTCTCCCCTGAAAGTCCTCTTCTGAGCATTCTTGACATTACGGTGCCAGGTACGGTCGACCTGGTCCTGTATCGGAAACATCGCCGCTGGTTTGTCTGCCAGCTCCTCAGTGTGTCGCTCACAAATCCTCAATAGAGCCAGATGAGCGGCTGACTCGATGGCTTCCGTCTTATCTGAACCGAATGTGGTGGTGGTATAAATCTCTCCGTTGGCATGTTGAGGGTGCGTGGGTAGTGTAACTGTGGCGGAGCAGCACGGTAGGTCATACTGCCGATACTCCCGGATCTGAAACCAAGGAGTCTCTGCATATCCCAGTGACTGCAAGGTCCGTTCGAGAATCTCCGCAAAGCCTCTGCGTCCTGATTTTGGTGACATAGGTAGGGGTGGAGTCCTCAATGCCTATCTCCGCGATCCCATGCTCGATCGTGTTGTCGTCCATCTGCAACACAGAGATGAATAATATTTTATCAATCAGAAGCCACATGTTGACACATAGTTCAAAGCATGCTAAATCTTCCGATACGTAAAATATTTTTCATCCCTGCGTAAAAAAAGGTGATCCAAAACTGTCACTAAGGATGCTAACTAGCGACAGCCGGTTTGTCCAAGGTGCTTTACCATCTAAGTTGACCTGTCAAGGAGACAATCTTCTCATCGAGGAAGGTATTGGAAAAAGGCTCAATGGTGTGCAAGGGTACTCCAACTCGGTTGACTCCACGCAATCCCTAAGGGAGGAAGGTATCCAGGTTGACTCCTCAACTTTTTTTTTTGATGGTGTTACAGCCATTATTGATAGAATTTTTGCTCCTGGATAGTTTTAGTATAAGTTTGAAGGATTTTAACATTTCTTCATGCAATGCAATCCTACATCGGCCTATACGTCCTCACAAAGTAAAAAGAAAATATGCTTAGGCGGTGGCAGAATCGCACTCAAGTTAGCCGTTACTACACGTTTCTTACGATATCGGGGTTAGCGTACCTGCAGAAAATGGCATCACAGGCAGTGCAATATAAATATATATCAAAAATAGAAACAACAACCCATATCATTGCCATATGGGTCGCCATCGTGGTATAGAACGCTACTGTTGCGGATGCAACAGGGATTTCTCGACCTTTCACCGCAGTCGAGCGGCGTACCTTACCTTGCTTACCTGAGCGTAGGTGCGTCGTTACAGAAAAGTAAATCTAAACTGGGTTTTGTTAGCTCCTACACTAGGTTAGCTTGCCACCTGATAACCTATTAACTAATAGGACGCGTACCTCACTCACACGTAAATTTTTGAAAATATGCCTTAAACGTTGTATCGTTTTCCAACACGGCTCTGATACCAAAGCTGACCGGATCCGCCCTGAGACGAGGTTTTCTGGGCGGGTCGTGCCAGTTATCTTGCCATTAAAACAAATTTTAGTCAATATCTTTTATGAGAGAAAAATGTTCTTTGAGCATTTTCTAGACCGTTGAATGAAACCACGTTTCCAAGGCTAATGGTCAATATAGCCATTGGATAGTGCGGGCCAATTAAATTTAATGAGTATGAGTAACAACCCATGAGTAACAACCTTACACTTCCACATTCTTTTTCCCACTCTCATCCCTTGTCGTCCTGCTCTTATTCTCATTCTCTCTAAACTGCTATAAAATGTTAGTCTTAAGTTCGTTAAAAAATAATAGAAATAAAATGCTAGAAGATGCATGTTGCTTCTTGCCATGTTTGAGCAAAGTTTGAGCGGGTGTGAGCTTTGATTTATACTAACCCTCACACCGTCCGTTCCGAGCTTTGTTTTTCCATGTTTTGCTCTTGCACACAGCGATAAACAGAGTTGTGAGATGGATGTCACATCCCCAAATTCCAGTCCTTTATTCAGATGGAAATGAGCTCACTGACCTTGATTTTGAATTTTGACCATTTCGTGTTAAATGGGGAGTTTTTGGGTCCCATTGGCAAAATTGTTCATTTGCGGGTAAGATTTTTGCAAAATCTTTTGGCTTTGTAATGAAACCATACCAATATTTTTACATATTAATTAACTGCACATTAAAATAAAATTTTGGAGATTTTATGGGAAATAACCCCCTTAAATGTGACACCCCAGGTGTCACTTAAACAGTCATCGACAAAACGAAAACCCTAAAAAGGACTTTTTACACTTTTGAGTAAACTAGCACTTGAGATAGTGATCAATGTACCTAAAACACTTCCATTAACCTATACAAAAAAAATTAGTAAATTAATTTTTGAGCGCTTTCACCAAACAGGAACCCTCAATCTGCGGTACATGGTCATTTCCTATTCACACTCCAATCCAAAACCCTAATCGGTAATTCACTCGTTTAAAAATAGAATCAATCATGGAAATAAAAAGAAATATTATTTAAAATGCTTTAAAGGAACACTATGAAAAAGTTTGACAAACAACAGAGCATTTTAGCAAAGTCCGGAGAAATCTCAACTAACAGTGTCGAAATCTCGTTAACAGAAAGATATCCAAACCCTAACTCTTGACCGTCAAAATTTCCACAGAACCCTAGCCATATTTTTACATAACAATTAAGTACACTTCAAAATAGAATTTTGGGAAATTATTCAAGATTTTTGGAAAAGATTTAGACCTCTTAAAAATTCACACAAGCTATAATCAACTTAGAAATTCAAGAATTTTTAGAGACCAAATCATGACTTAAACCTTAAATGCAAAGTGTTCCAAATAAACTCCTGAGCTTGTACAAAACTTTTCAAAATTTTTCGAGCTCGGGAAGAGTGCCAATTCATTGCATTCCCTTCCAGCTTTAATTAAAAAAAATTAAAAAAAAAAACTAACTGTTGCCGGGCGGGCTACAGTGCCCGCCCGCCCGACAACAGAGCGCGCAAGGCGCCACTGCGCCGCCTGGCACGGCTCCTCACCCCCCCTCGCTCTCTCTCTCCCTCTAGCTCGCCCTCTCTCTAGCCTCTCCCTCCCTCTCTCTTTTCTCTCTGCCCGAGCCCGCGCCGCCCGAGCCGCCCGAGGCCATGCGCCACCGCCGCCCGCACTGCCGCATGCCGACCGTCCCCCCCCCTGCCTTTCCCCACTCCCTACCCCGGCTCTCCTTTAAAATCAATGCACCCCTCCTCCTTCTACCCCCCCTTGCTCTTCCTTCATCGCGCGGCGCCCATTCCCCCTCTCAATTCCCCTGCCCCGGCCGTGGACTCCATTGCCGCCGCCCCTCACGGTGAAGTCCACCCCCGGCCAATTTCAATCAAATTTCCCTCACCAAATCACTCCCTCTCCACCCCGTGAAGCTCACAGAACCTTCCCCTCCTCCAAAATCGAGCCACCTCGTCGGAATTTTGACTTCGCCGCCGCCACCGCGGCCCCCCCCCACGGTGAGACCCCCTCTGTCGTGCCCAAACTTGATGAATATCATGTTGCCGAGCTTCGTCATATCATGGGAATCGTGAAAAGCCAAGGTTCAACGGCCGGCGACCACCCCACTGTCGGGAATTGGCCACCGGAGCTCACCGGAGGCAGCCCCTGTTTTTCCTTTTTCTAATTATTTTCCAGATTATTGCTCTGTCATCTAAAAACCCTAGAAAATCACAGGAAGATCCAAAAATGCCAAACCAAAATTTTTTAGAAACCTCATGAAAAGTACTAATTTTCTGTTAAAACACTTTTTAACAAATGACCAAACAATTGCAGAATTAATTAGAAACACTCCTTTCTGTTTTTGAATTTTAAATTGCATTATAGAGAAATTCTAGGGCTAACCTTTAATCTACAAGTACGCCGTAGTACTACACATCCTCTGGAAATTTATGAAGATTTTAGGAACATGAAATGGCATCTAACCCTATTAAATAACCTCAATCTGCCTAGTTTAAATACCATTTTCTAAAGTATATTGTAAAAGTCATTTCTAAGGTTAGACCCAAAAAGAAAAATTGTAGATCTGGTGCTCAGGAATGCTCACATAAAGTTTCATAATTTTATTCTAACGTTTACTAGTGCTTTCTGATTTTACAAGACCTAAAAACAGGAACTTTGATGAATTTTTATAAAATATAAAAAATTCATCTAGGCCCCACCCAAATCCCAAAATGCTTATTCCAGAGAGTAATACCCACTAAAAATAATCTTGAGAAAGAATTAAAATCTTCATTTTAACCCTAGTTTAATAGCCGAAGTAATTAAATAATATTAACCGATGAAAAGTGTCGCATTAACTTCACTAGAGTTGAAGTTGATGAACATGCCAACTAAAAGTCACCTCATGGGAGTTTAATAGACTTCTTTAAACATCATTCACAGATTAATAATTGAATTTAATCGACGACGTCGAGTAATTAGGGTTAACCCTAATTCTGGGCGTCGCCAATCTAAACCCTAGGTTATTATTGATAATAACAATAAGTTTCTTTTTCGTTGAACTTATCATAATTTTACTGCATCATGTAGATTCTAACGCTCACGAAGTAGCTGCTGATCCAAGTTCCTCGACCCCCGCCGAAGAAGTCGACATCAACTCAGAGGAACCAGGCAAGCCCCGGTGCACAACCGAATTTTAAAGTTTTACTTTTACAACTCAGTGTGTCTTGTTTGTGCATTAGGTGCTAGGAGTTGATGAAACCATAGTTGCATTGTTTCCCATAGGAAACCCTGACGGTAGCTTGTCTGGATACCCCTAGTATGCTATGCTTAGCAGATAGTTGCCGGTAGAAGTCGAGCAGAGTGGATGCTGCTCGCGAGTAATAGGGTTTTGAATGAAACTATTCCATGAAATGTGCCACACGATTTGTCAATGAGTAAGAAAGATAAAAGATTGAGGGTCAGACTGGGTACAAGTAGGTCGGCGACTGGTCCGGGACCAGGGTGACCGTAGTCTGGTCTGATCCGTGTGGCACAGCTGGGCAAGTATTGAATGTACTAATCGTATGCTGGGTGTTATGGGCCCCGGTAAACCTACGTAGCCTAGTGATTGCAACGTCGAACCTGCCCTACGATGTCTGACTAGGAGGAGATCTGGGGTGGGCAGCGTGGGAACTCCACAGAAACCGTCTGGGACACGTTGTCTGGTGGGATGCGGCGTTGCTAAGGCATGCGTAGGCTGGAATTGACGTTGCAGGAGCTGGTGTGAACGGTTGCCACGTGCGAGTCTGGGACACGCACGTGTCGTACGATTAGGTTAACCCTGCAGAGGTATAAAAATCGATTCGAATCGCTGTCGCTCTCAGCTATGAGCTTACTTGGACTCTCTGTCACATTCTAGTGAACAGGTCGAGACACAATGAAAATGAATTATGAATATTAATATTGCTATTGTTGATTCTATTATGTTTGCTTAGTTCAGTGCTAACTAAATTTATTTTCTAACCACTTAATCTGATGCTAAAATTTGACAAGAGTAGTATAGGCTTGCGAGTCCTTTTGCAAGTAAACCCACCCGAGTCGGCCAGCATATCTAGGAGTCGGCTGTAGTCAGCCACTTTTGTCGGGTAAGTCTTGCTGAGCTTCTTAGAAGCTCACGCGTTAGCGTTTTGTGGTTTTCAGGCGCCGTCATGCAGGAACCAGCAGGTAGCTTCCATTGGGAGGAGCCTTCCCTCGAGTTTGGGAACCTCCAGTGGGAGTTGTACGAGTCGCCGCAGTGATTTGTTGAAGTGGCTAGTAGCATGACGCCCGTGGGCACGGCGCGTGCTTTTGCTTAAGTCCGAGTGTCAGAGTTGTAATCGTTCTAAATCTTCCGCTGTTATCGTTTTTAAAACTGTTGCGTACTCTGAATCAATGTAATATTCAACTTTAATTTATGAACCAATGATATATTAAGTTCTCTCTTCTTGCAAATTATTGCTGTTTATCCCTGCCTGTGTTGTATCGTGTGTACGCTCGCTTCGTCGAGCGTTGCCCAACAAGATCTTGGCTTAACGACTGACCGGATCCGTCCCGAGATGAGGTTTTTCTGGGCGGGTCGTGCCATTAAAAATTCAAACAAATTTAATCTAAGTTGAAAAATTGCAAAATTTTAGAAGTACAGGACTCCTTTCTCAAACAAAAGTTGTTCCAACATATCCTGAGTGCCCACAAAACTTTTCATAATTTTCAGAGCTCGGAAACACTATCTTCTTCAACCTCCCGCCGAGAGCATCGCCGCCGACATTCGAGCTTCGAATTTGTCCTCTCGGTACCATCTTGGTTTGATTCCTTTCACCAACCAGCTTCTCTCGTCCTTGCGCTTCTTAGTGACAAGGTTTTGCCCACAGGAAGCTGCCGGTGAGGAAGAACTCGCCGCGCCGCCTCTACCGCCATTATCGCCACCGTGAGCTGCTCGTCGCCGATCAGTCTCCGGTCATCCCCGTGATCTTCCACACGTCCAATCGACTCCACGCGACACGGTGATGCTCCCAGACATCTCAATCGAACGCTAAAACCCCTCCTCCGCCGCGCGCATCGTCGCCAATGAACTTCTCCCGCCGTCCCTGTTCTGTTTTTGTTTTACTTCTGGAGTTGAAACTTGTGCCAGAAGTATGTCATGGCAAGAAGAACCCCCTGTTCTGTTTTGTTTTACTTCTAGAGTTCCAGAACTCTTTTGGAGTTGGAACTTGTGCCAGAAGTATGTCATGACAAGCAGAACCCCCTGTTCTATTTTTGTTTTACTTCTAGAGTTTCAGAACTCTTCTGGAGTTGAAACTTGTGTCAGAAGTATGTCATGATAAGCAGAACCCCCTGTTCTGTTTTTGTTTTACTTTTGGAGTTCCACAACTCTTCTGGAGTTGAAACTTGTGCCAGAAGTATGTCATGACAAGCAGAACCCCTGATCTGGGATTTTAAATGATTTTTGGTATTTTTTGACCGATTTTGTAAAATGCATAATATATCAATGCTAGCTCTAAAAATGGTAAACCAAAATTCCCTAGGATTGTTGTGAAATGCTCTAAATATCTGCTGAAACACTTTTTCATGAAAGTCCATGGAACTTCTTAAATAAATAGGTTTAGATGTCCAATTTTTTTATTTAATACTGGAGTTCTAGAATTTTTCTGGAACTAAAACTTGCACCCGTAGTGTGTCTTGGCATGTAGCACCTCCTGTAATTTTCCCAGAATTTAACCTTAACAAGATTCTATGTATACCTGTAATTAATCTCCAAACTATCATTTAAATTTACTACTTTCTAAAATACATTGTGCATGTCAACCAAAATTGATGATACCTGTTCTAAACATCATTTCAGTAACATTTTAGTTCATGTATCAAGTTTCTTGAATTTATCTTGTCTTTAGTACCTTTTATTGATTTTCTAAGTTTTAATAACAGAAACTTGTTAGAATCTTAATAAAATCTTGGGAGCTCAACTTGACCCAAAACCTTTGCCAAACATCTGGTATTGGAGGCTGTTTTCAATATAACTTGAGCTGTATTGGAGGCTGTTTTCAACATAACATCTGGTATTGGAGACATGTTTCTTTTTGCATTGTGTTCGTAGTCTTAGTAACTACTTCTTTACACCTTATCGCATCGTTTGTTTGCATCATGTCATCATGGCATATTTTCTCATACCGACGCGTTTTACTTTATAGAGTACGATCCGTTGGAGAGTAACACGGGCGCTGCTGAGGGAGGAGCACCAGAGGCTGACAAGGTTACTGAGGAGAACACCACCGCTGCTATTGAAGGCCAGCACCTCATATTGCTATCCTAAGTAAATATTTAATGTTAATATATATGCTTACGTATAGTATTGTATTAGTCGGGCAATAGTGGTAATGTCGGGAAATCCTATCATTGTTGCATATTACCCCTCCTTGATGTTGATTACGTCACCTTGTCAACTGGGTAGTGTGTCCTTGTTCGAGTCACGAAATTCTTAGCCATGCTTAGATTAACGGTAGAAGTCGAGTGGTAACTCCCACTCGCATGTATAGGTTTCACCCCGATTACTTATGAGCTTATGGCAAGTTCATATGTTGACAAAAGTTGGAAAGTGTTAAAAACTGAAATCCGGATGGTGGATTAGGAGTGCAACAAGATGTGGAGGTCTTGTGTGCCATAGGCCCCGTCTGGGTTGACCTTGGACCCGGCCGTGTTATTCTTCGCCTAAGCACTTTTCGTTCATACCACATGTCGAATATAATGGTAAGACAAGCTGAGTATCTCACTACGTACTAACGTTTGGTCGATGACTGCACGGTGCGTGGAACGAGGGACTCACGTGTGCCTGCGAGGCCGTGGTACTCGACACCGTGTGTATTTTCCAACCGTGTGGGCACGAGTGTGAAAAAGGTTGACATGAGTACCCCCTGTGTAACTTTAGCGGGTTGCACGAGCCGTATGGTCCTCAGTCGTGTGGGTACAGTTGCACTCCCCTACAGGGTGTATAATCGGTTCGAATCGCCGTGGTCTCGGTTATGATCAAGCTCAGTGTTGTTTGGATAATATCGTAGAGTTGACACATAACATGATGAGAAATGGATTATGGTTGATGGTATACTTGATTTGGTTACATGGTACTTGTGGTCATGTGTTTAGTAGGTGTTTGTGTCTGTAGAGTCTTTTACCTTATGTTTATTCACATATGCTTGGTGCAGCTTTAAGCAATCAAGTCTATCCCTATGCCTTACTTACCTTGCTACTACCACCATATTGCATTATCCTTGGAGTCGGGAAATTATTCCCACAACAAGGTAAGTCTTGCGAGTACCTTCGTACTCAACGTTTGTTGCTTAAGTTTTTTGCAGGTGAGGATGAGTTGGTGTTCGGCTACTTTGTCCCCACCGATGGCGGCGAGGGCGAGGAGTAGTCCAGACGTTCGTGTGCTCGTGATTTGCGATGTTCGTGGGCTGAGCATCGCGATCCTTTGTTGTTTTATCTTTGTCGTCACTGCGACCGCTCTATGTATCGACCTATGGTCTGTAATATTATTTTAAAACTAATGTAACCGAACCATTGTAACCTATGTGATGTATCAATCGTTGTTGTTCCGACGTGCTTGGATCTTGGGCATTGCTTGAGAAGCATGTCGGAGGACTATCGAGTTTACACTCCTTTTTATCTGGTTGTGTACTCGCTTACATTCATGGACGGTGGGTCAATTCGATAAACTTGAATGTGAATTGGACGATTCGTGTCAGCGCTGGCATTTGTGTCTTAAAATCACTAAAACCAACGAAAATTTGAAGTTAGTGGTTGCTGTTTTTATTCCTAACCTATTCTTAGCTTTGTTTTGTCAACACCAACTCAATTTATTAAAGGTCTAATGTGGCATTCTTTTCCTTGAGTTAAGGATGTCATACCAGCTCATCTTTGTGACCCGCGCCATGCACACCGATGGTTTTCTGAAGGTGCTGCTCGGAATGCTTAGGCACGCAAACTTCCCTTTCCTACCGGAGTATGCTGTCTATGCTAGGGGCCTTGGACCGGGATTGTGGTCTTACCAGGCTACTCTGGACACCCACCTGACAATCGACCGCACGGATGGGAAGACCTACATGGAGAGTGGTCACTCAATCGAAATGGCCATTCAAGCTGTGGCATTTCAAGCGGTGAGATCGCTCCGCTTTGAGATGAGCATTTTTGTAGAGATGCCTTTCCGCTACCACCCAACCTTCCTGGATGATGGACTCGCTCCGTCATACGTAGAGCAAGCCAACCCCGATGCACCGGTGTTTGAGCAGCAAGCTTTGAAGCTCATTCGAGCTCTGAACACGTATGCTCGCAACTGTTTTTTGGCACTCGCTATTCTTCAGTCGCGCCTCATCCTTCTGCAGCGACTCATCGAACCCAACGTTCGTATAGGGCTGCTGAATGCGGACACACTGTATGCTGGGGCGTGGACCAGTCCAATCCGAGATGTGGCGCCGCCGAACTACCGTTTTCCAATGGTGGAAGGTGTTGCTGCCCCTCCCGATCGTCGAGCTACTGCACGGGCATCTGTAGGGCTTCGTCTGCTGGTTATACCACGCACGAACACCACTGCAGAGCTGCTGCTAGGACCAGTGCAGCCGCTCAACTTTATCTGAGCACTGGAGGAACTTGGTGTTCGCCTCTGATGATTCGGAATGTACCCTTTGCTTGCTGCTGTGAGAGACCCGTCCAATTTACATTCAGGTTTACCAAATTGACTCGCGGACCACGTACGGTATGTGAGTAATCAACCTAATAAAAAAGAATGTAAACCCGACAGTGCCCCGACATGCTTCTCAAGCAATGCCCAAGATCCAAGCACGTCGGTATAACAACGATTGATACATTACATAGGTCACAATAATTCAATTACATTAATTTTAAATTAATCTAACAGACCAAGGTTCAACATAAAGTCCTGAAGCGATTTTAAGAAAAAGAGCGGTCGCAGCGGTTGCAACGATAAAACAGCAAAGGATTGCGATGCCTAGCCCACGAACATCGCAAATCACGGTCACACGAACGTCCGGACTACTCCTCGCCCTCGCCGGCATCAGCGGGGACAAAGTAACCGAACACCAACTCATCCTCACCTGAAAAAACTTAAGCAACAAACATTAAGTACAAAGGTACTCGCAAGACTTATCCTGTTGTGGAAATTATTTCCCGACTCCAAGGATAATGCAATATGGCAGTAGCAAAGGTAAGTAAGGCATGTGGATAGACTTGATTGCTTAAAGCTAAAACTAAGCATATGTGAATGAGCATAAAGTAAAGGACTCTGCGGGCATAAAACCTACTAAACCCATAGACCATAAATACCATGTAACTATAAACCACATATACCATCAACCGTATTCCATTTCCCATCACTTTATGTGTTTTCCCATCACTTTATGTGTCAACTCTATGATATTATCCAAAGGACACTGAGCTTGATCATAACTGAGATCACGGCGGATTCGAACCGATTATACACCCTGCAGGGGAGTCCAACTGTACCCACACGACTGAGGACCATATGGCTCGTGCAACCCGCTAAAGTCACAAAAGGCGGTACTCATGTCAACCTTTTTCGCACTCGTGCCCACACGGTTGGAAAATCCACACGGTGTCGAGTACCACGGCCTCGCAGGCACACGTGAGTCCCTCGTTCTACGCACCGTGCAGTCATCAGCCAAACGTTGGTATGCAGTGAGATGCTCAGCTTGTCTTACCATTATATTCGACATGTGGTTTGAACGGAAAGTGCTCAGACCAAGAATAACACGGCCGGGTCCTAGGTCAACCCAGATGGGGCCTACGGCACACAAGACCTCCACATCTTGCTGCACTCCTGTCCCACCGTCCGGATTTCAGTTTCAACACTTTCCAACTTTTATCAACATATGAACTTGCCACAAGTCCATAAGTAACTGGGGAGAACCCTATACATGCGAGTGGGACTTACCACTCGACTTCTACCGTGAATCTAAGCATGGCGAAGCATTTTGTGACTTGAACAATGACACACTACCCAGTTGACAAGGTGACGTAATCAACATCAAGGAGGGGTAACATGCAACAATAATAGGTTTTCCCGACAATACCACTATGCCCGACTTAATGCAATCCTATACTTAAGCATATTTATTAACTGTAAATATTTACTTAGGATAGCGATATGAGGTGCTTGCCTTCAGTAGCAGCGGTGGTGTTCTGTTCAGCAACTTGATCAACCTCTGGTGCTCCTCCCTTAGCAGCACCCGTGTCACTCTCCGACGGATCGTACTCTATAAAACAAAACGCGTCGGTATGAGAAGTATGCCATGATGCCATAATGCAACAATGATGCGATATGGTGCAGGAAGGTAGCTACTGAGACTACAAACACAATGCAAATAGAAGCACATCAAACGGAGGTCTACAGCTCAAGTTATGCTGAAAACAGTTTTACCGATTCCGAAAAACGGGTTCCCGGTTCCCGGGTCGGGTTCCTATATCGGGTAGCACACGGACATTGTTTCCGGGAAAAGTCCCAAAACAAGTCTCATGCACTGGCTTCACTAGGTGGCTAGGGTTACTACGGCACTAAGTTTGAAGGTTTTTACTCGCGTTAGTAGGAACACGAGCCTACCGACTATTGTTGCCCGTTTACGACATCGGTAGATATCGTAAAACACCGTAAAAGTCGTAACAACTTCCTGATGATAAATCAAATTTAAGTTACGAGCATGGGACCATTATTAGTTCAAAGTAGCCTCCAAAATAAGATGTTTGGCACTGGTTTGTGGTCAAGCTGAGCTTCCAAGATTTTATTAAAAATCTAACAAGGTTCTGTCGTTTAAAATTATAAAATCAGAAACATACTAAAACTTATGGAAAAATCTAAAGTTTTGGTTAAGGGTTTGGACTTTTGGAAGACTTTCCTAATATATTCTAGAAAAAGACAAATTAACTAGACAGTTTGGAATATGATTAATGACATGCATGAACAATGTTGCTGTAAAATCCTGATAAAAATGTAGGAGATGCACAAAGTCATGGCACACCCATGGTTCAAAAATCCACCCTAGCACCCTTCTGGAACTTCAAATAAAATTCCAAAACAGAAACGATTCATCTAATTATTGAGGAAATTCCAGGAACATTTTTGAAAAAGTGCTTCAACAAAAAATTAGTTCATTCTAAAGGATTCAAATAAAATTAGGTTTAGAATTTTTAGATTTTTCCACTATTTACTACACAATTTACAACACTAGCTAAATAATAGAAAAATGGAAATTAAATAAGGAAGAAGGGGCAGAACAGAGGACAGAGCAGGGCGGCGGCGCTCCGGTGAGGAGCTCGCCGGAGGAAAGGGTTAGGAGGGGAATGAGGAGCTGGGGAGCTTCACCGTGGATCAATGAATCAATTTGAGCGCGATGAAGGCCAAGGGGTCGACGGGAAAGTGGTCGGTGATGGGGACCTCCGCGGTGGCTTCAATGGCGGCCGAAGGGTGGCGCGCGGTGTCCGTCCTCGTCGGCGGTTATCTGTGGCCGAAACCATGTCAAACGAGTGCACAAGAATGTGGAGAACTCGCCGGTGAGAGGAATTGGGACGAGGAGGTACCGGAGTGTAACACTTCGTTTCGTCATCGGGTGTAAAAAGGAATTAAATTAATTAAAAGAGAAAACACCAAGGTTTAAAGATTCAAAGTAATTAGCAAAAATTACTAGTAAATGCTGAAAAGAAATTAGCTCATTTGGTCCAAAGGAATTATTTGAATACTTGCAAAAGAATCCTCGCGAATTTAAAAGCTATTCAAATTTAAATTGTTAGCTTAAAAACTTTAAATTGCAAATCCAAAAATTTATTTAATCCTTGAAATCAAATTTCTGAGATTTTGTGGGTTTTTTCTGAAAAATTTGGATCACCAGTGGGACCCACTGGTCAGTGGGCCCCACCGGGCAGCCTCTTCCTTCTTCCTCCTTCTTTCTCTCTCTGTTTTCCTTCTATTCCCGCGCGCGCGCACGCTCCGCCACGCCCGACCGGGGCAGGGCGCTTGCGCCACCTGCCACGCGCGGTCTGCGCCGCGCGCGTGCGTGGCGAGTGTGCGCGAGTCGCCCCGGCGCGTAAGAGGAGTGCCTCAGCCGGTGCTTCCTCCGTTTCTCTCGCCTGCTCTCTTCTCCCTATTCCTCCTCTGTCTTCTCCGTCGAGCCAGCCGCCGCGCAGCCGTGTTCGTGCTCGCCTCCACTTCGGTCGATTCCTTCGCAAACCGAAGCGCTCGGGACCCCTCTCCACTCCCGAGCACGGCCATCCCAGGAAGTTCGCCAAAGCTCATCGGAATTCCTCAGCGCCGCCGTCGGTACTCGCCGCCAAGGAGCCGCTCCGGATAAAGTCTCCATCGTCGGATTGAGCGCCGCCGCCCGCCATTTCTCCTCGGCCGAAGGAGGTCTCCGGCGATACCCGTCTTTCGGTGAGGTATCTAGCCGTTTTCTTCCTCCCTTGGCTCCGCCGTGGCGCGAGGAGTGTACCCGGCCAAGGTTTGCGGCCGGAAACGCGTCGTAGCGCCGCCGCGCGTGCGCCACGCTCGTCGCCGTCCCGCTCTCTGGCTCGTCGGTGACCATTGGCTAGCAAGATGGAATCCCCGCACCGTGCTCTAGCCGTTGGTGCCCGCGCCGCCGACCGCCGACGCCGGCAGCGCCGCCATCCATCGCCGGCCGGCTAGGGCTCGGCCCTAGCTAGGCATTTCCAATTTTTACTTTTGTCCAAAAATTCTATTAAGTTGGCTGGAAATTCAATAAATCCAAAAAAAATTATTCTAGCTCAAAAAAATATAAATCCAAATGTTTTGGAACCACGGAAAATTGTAGTTTTTATTAAAATTATAAAATCTCATTGTGTAAAATTTATAATTTTGAAATTTATTTAATTTCCCAAGAATGACCAAAAACCTTATTTAATTAATTTACAACTATTAAAATTTGAAAAAAACTTGTAGAACTCTAGGTTCAACCCTGGCTACTTATTTGTGTTGTGATAGCATTGGTTAGGGTTGTTTTGGTACCTTTAGAACACAGTAATTTGGTCTAGGTCAAGCTCCCTCGACGAAACCCTAATTATTAAATCGTTAGCGACCACTTCAAATTCTGGCGAAGGTTAAATACTGCTAATGTTACCTCTACTCTTGCATCATGTAGACGCCGACGTGAACGAAGTAGCCATCGAGGCGGACCCCGACTTTGCAGAAGACACCGTCGTCGCTGACCAGGAAGTTTATCCACAAGGCAAGCCCCGGTGCACTACTGTTTTTAAAGTTTTTTTTCTTTGCAACAGTATATGTGGGTCGTGTGATGTGCATTTAGGTCGACAGGAGTTGAATGAAACCGTAGATGCATATGTTGCCAGTAGTGCCTATTCTGGAATATTGGTACAGGTAGCCCAATGTAGCTGCTATGCTTAGGAATTCTTTCGGTAGAAGTCGAGCAGTTTGGACACTGCTCGCGATATGTTAGGAATTGATTGAAACTTCCACTTTGCTAGAGACTTATTTAGCGGGTTCAGGGTTAATGGAAAGAAATCGGGGTCAGACAGAGAATGATAGGAAGGCAACAGACCGGGGTTCTGTGTGCGGTAGCTCTGTCCGATCCGTGGGGCACAGTTGGTTGAGTATTGAATGTACTGCTCACATGCTGGAACTATAGGAACCAGTAAACCTAGGTAGCCTAGAGAAGGCAAAGTTGAACCTACCTTACGGTGTCTGATTGGCAGCGGTCTGGGGTGGACAGTGTGTGAACTCCACAGACACCGTCCGGGACGGGTGAGCTGGTGGGACGCGGCTCTGTTAAGGTAGCGTAAGAGGGAATTAACTTTGCCAGATCTGGTGCGAACGGTTGCCACGTGCGGTCCTGGACGCGCACGTGTCGTGTGACCAGGTTAACCCTGCAGGTGTAAATCGTTTCGAACCGCTGACACTCTCAGTCTAGAGTTTACTCAATCTCTCTGTCGCATATGTTAAGAAGTGAACAGAAGAATAATGATACTTATGATTGTGATGTTTTTACTAATCATTGTTTGTCAACATGAGTGTTTAGCTTCAGTGCCTACTAAAATTTATTCTTCTCAAACTTAAGTTGAGCTAAAACTTGAAAATAGGAGGCTACTTAGTAAAGCGTGTCTTTTGCAACTGTCCTACCCAGAGTCAGCCGTGCATGTCTAGGTGTCGGCTGTAGACAGCCTGTTGACCGGTAGTCTTGCTGAGCTTCTTAGAAGCTCACGCGTTGCGACTTGTGGTTTTCAGGAGGGTTCGATGCGACTGGTGGCAGTGGTGGCCAGTTTTGGGAGGAGTCATCTCCGGGCTGGGGTAGTTTCCAGTGGGAGCCGCTTGAGTAGCCGCTGCTTGTGTGTGGCTAGTAGCAGGGAGCCGTTGGGCAAGGCCCCTTGCTTTTGCTTAGAGTCAGAGTCAGAGTCTGTATCTTTACCTTTCGCTTCCGCTTGAGATCTGTAATCATTCTGCTGTTTTTATGAAAACTGCTTCCGTGAACTGAAGACTCTGTAATAACTCTCATGTAATACTTTTCTTCTGACTGTAATCCGTGCTTTTTACTGCCTGTGTTGTACCCTGTGAATGTTCGCTTCGACGAACGTCGCCCAGAATGGATCCCGGGAGGAGGATCTCCCCCGTTTCAGGGGCGGTCCGCCACAGCTGGTATCAGAGCCATTCTGGGATGGGTACGACCTTTTTCAGGGCATATTTTCAAAATCGCGTGCGAGTGAGGAACGTGCCCTAGTAGAACTAGGTTGTATCAGGTGGCAAGCTAACCTAGTGTAGGGTCTAACAAAACCCAGTTAGAATCATTTTTCTGTAACGACGCACCTACGCTAAGGTAAGCGAGGTAAGGTACGCCGCTCGACTACGGTGAAAGGTCGAGAAATCCCTGTTGCATCAGCAATAGTAGCGTTCCGTAGCGTGGTGGTATGGAAGGAGGTATTAGGTTCGTTGTAACCTAGTACACCCCCTTGCCGTTTAGGGAGAGAAGCGGACCTCTACCGTACGAGGTGTGGGTTACGGACCTATTGCGAATGCAGACCTTCGCAACAGTGGCGTCTTGTGTCTGTGGCACACAAGAGATGAGTTTGTTCTTCGCGACTTAGGTCTCGCGGAACCCTCTCATACCTCCGCTGCCTGAGGTGAAGTGCAGTCTGTCGCCGCGCAGGGAAGGTCGGACACGTGATCCCCGTACGTGGCCTACTCGGGGTGACCCATATGGCAATGATATGGGTTGTTGTTTTTACTTTCAATATTGATATCTATTCAATTGCCTGTCGTGTGATTTTCTGCAGGTATGCTAACCCGTTGCGTAAGAACGTGTAGACACGATTGACTTGAGAGATCGATTCTGCCACCGACTTAACGTATTAGGTTTTTATTTTTGTGAGGACGTATAGGTCGATAAAGGACTGCATTGCATCTTAAAAATCGAAAGATCACACGAATATTAAAACCTCTAAATCACAGACCTAAGCACGTTAAAATTCTTCAAACTTATACTAAAACTATCCAAGAAACAACCACTCCCATCAGTGACGATTTTGGCCATCGTAACCTTAATTCCAGGGTGTAGGCCTCGCTTGCACAAGAATTGTGAACCATTCCTTTTAACAGAAGTCGCATGCATGCTTGAATTAGGTATCGACATGTGACTTCCGTAAAATAAATTCTTCTCCGTCTTTGTATCTGCAGATGTCGAGCAACTCGATTGAGAATGGCTTGGAGGACTATGGGGTCGAGCACTCGACCCCCACTCGGATGACTCAAAAGTCGGGACGCAGGGGATTTGTCGAGTTACTCAACCAAACCCTGCGGTCGTTAGGCTATGAAGAGGCTTCTTGGTTCCGGGTCCGGGAGTTCAAACAGCATGGCCTACCTCGCTGCTCAGCCAAGTTTACACTACCCGCTCATCCTCACCGAACCAATGGAGAAATCTGGACCACCACCACAGTTGGTTCGGACGAGACGGAGGCCATTGAGGCCGCGGCTCACTAGGCTCTATTGAGGCTATGTGAGGGACACTTAGCAGATCTAGCAAATCAGCCAGCAGCATTGTTTCCGATACGGGACCAGATTGATGGTGTCTGGCGCCGGAACGTCAAGAATGCCATTGCCAAGACTCTCAAGGGAGAGAAAGACCATGTGACCCCACTGTTCACGTTGAGCGTAGCGATGCTCAACTTATATGAGGACACTGTGATGGCAGCCCAACATGACCGCCAGGCTCTGGGACAAGCTCATAGGGAGCTAGCACGAACCCTAGAGGAAACTGGGAGCATGGGGAGCAGGAACAATGAACTGTGTGTTCGTTGTGATGCTCGGGCGCAACGCATTGCCGAGCTAGAGCATCTTGCGACAGCTAGGCTTGCCCTGGTGCATGCCAGGAATGCTGATTGCAACGCCCTGCTGGAGCAGATCCACCAGCTGGAGATTACACGAGATGAGGCTCTGCAAGCAGTCGAGAACCTCGTTCATGAGAATCACCACCTGCAGCACCATATTGCTGGGCTCTTAGAGGCACAGCAACAGCAGCTCCGCCACCAGCCGGCGAGGACGCGCCTGAGTCAGAAGTGTCTGACCCAGAGGTGACGGGCCACGAGTCCGATGAGGAGCAGGGCAGTGGAGGTGAGGCCACCCCTTAGGGTTGCGACTCTGTAGGCTCGCTGGTTGGCAATGTGTGTTAGTTGTATAACTAAATGGTGTCTGGCTAGTAGTAGTGTGTTTCGATTGTATCCCTTAGGTGTGGTTTACCATGATAGCACTATGCTGTAGTCTGATGTAAGTCTAGAATGCATGACAATGCGGGTTGTAATGTGGGTACCAATGTATTGTCATGATTTTGGGAATGAATGTAGTTTGTTTCCTATGTGCATACTATATGTGTTACATATGTACATTCTTTGTTGTACCATGGTAAATGTATGTTGGACGACCACACTAACGGAACCATCGATTTGTGATTGCAGCATGGAGCGAAGCGAGGCGGGAAGTTCGCATGGTGGAGAGGAGCAAAACCCACCACCCCCACCAGGTGCTCCCACTCTTGCAGAAGCTATGGCGGCTATGATGCAAAACTCTATACAGCAAGGGGAGATGCTGGGGGCCCTTCTGGAGGGCCACAACCAGAACCGGGAACGCCGTGGTCCGCGAGAGAACAGCACTTATTCGGACTTCATGGCGACACACCCTCCCGAGTTCAGGGATGCTAGAGAACCGCTGGACGCAGATAATTGGCTTCGTACCATCGAGGCCAAATTTGGGCTTATTCGGTGCACTGACCACCAGAAGACTCTGTTCGCGGCCCAGATGCTGTATGGGCACGCCGGCGCATGGTGGGCCAATTACATCGCCACCCTTCCACCTGGCACTGAAGTGCCGTGGGAGCAGTTCAAGGAAGCCTTTCGTGCCCATCATATTCCCACCGGGTTGATGCAACGAAAGGCCAAGGAGTTCATGGCCTTGACTCACGGAAACCGCTCCGTCCACGAGTACTCTCGAGCATTCAATCAGCTATCACTCTATGCTCCAGAGCAGGTTGACACAGACGAAAAACGTAAGAGCCGATTTATGGGAGGGCTGGACATTACACTTCAGTCCCGCATGGCTCTGAACCAAGGCGGTACCTTTAATGAGTTCGTGAGCAGCACCCTTATCGCGGAAGAGTACCTCGAGAAAGAGCAGCGCGAGAAGAAGCGAAGCGGTGGCGGCCCCTCCAACGCGCCACCCCCGAAATATCGCTTGCTCTACACTGCGCCTGACGGGAGGAGATTCGGATCGGTTCCTCCGTTGGGGCCGTCCTTCCGTCCGCCGCAGCAGCAATACCGACCCCCGCGTCACCAGCAACAGGGCAGAAACCGCGCACCACCACCCCCACCGCAGCAGAATCGGGATGCCCGTCCACCTCAACAGGGCGACCGACCGGGACTCGGAGCTCCATGTTTCACTTGTGGACTCCCGGGTCACTTCGCTCACGAATGTCCTACCCGCAGGCAGGGTAACCCGGGTCGCCAGCAAGGCTCGAGGCAGGACCAGTCCAGGGGGCAGAGGGCCACCAGATCGGGTCGGGTAAACTATACCACGACCGAAGACATTGCAGAGGGTGAACCGGTGCTAGCGGGTATATTCTCACTCTCTGGTCACTCCGCTTTCATTTTGTTTGATTCTGGTGCCTCCCACAATTTCATTAGTCGAAGCTTTGTTGAGGGTAAATACTTCAATACCATTCTCCTAGATCCACCATTTATCATAAAATCACCGGGGGGATGTATCTTATCACGGCATGGGTTAAAAGAAACACCACTAAATCTAGGCGGACGCACCTACCCCACCTCTTTCATAATCCTTGACGGCCAGGGTACCGACATCATTATTGGGATGATGTGGATGAAACACCACCAAGCCCTCCTCGACAGCTAACCGAGTAGTCCACCTAACCTCACCACTCTTCGGGTCCGTATCTCTAAGGTTAGATCACCCCAGACCCATGACACGACCCGCCCAGAAACCTCGTCTCAGGACGGATCCGTTCAGTCGTTGAGCCAAGATCCTGTTGGGCAACGCTCGGCGAAGCGAGCGTACACACGATACAACATAGGCAGGAATAAACAGCAGTAATTTACAAGAAGAGAGAACTTAATACATCATTGGTTCATAAATTTGAAGTTGAATATTACATTGTTTCAGAGTACGCAAAAGTTTTGAAAACGATAACAGGGGAAGACTTGAACGATTACAACTCCGACACTCGGACTTAAACAAAGCACGCGCCGTGCCCACGGGCGTCATGCTACTAGCCACTTCAACAATTCACTGCGGCGACTCGCACAACTCCCACTGGAGGTTCCCGAACTCGGGGAGGGGCTCCTCCCAATGGAAGCTACCTGCTTGGTCCTGCATGACGGCGCCTGAAAACCACAGAACGCTAACGCGTGAGCTTCTAAGAAGCTCAGCAAGACTTACCCGACAAAAGTGGCTGACTACAGCCGACTCCTAGACATGCTGGCTGACTCGGGTGGGTTTACTTGCAAAAGGACTCGCAAGCCTATACTACTCTTGTCAATTTTTAGCACCAATTAAGTGATTAGGAAATAAATTTAGTTAGCACTGAGCTAAGCAAACATAACAGAAGTAACAATAGCATCAGTAATGATCATAATTCATTCTCATTGTGTCTCAGCCTATTTACGAAAATGTGACAGAGAGTTCAAGTAAGCTCATAGCTGAGAGCGACAGCGATTCGAACCGATTTTTATACCTCTGCAGGGTTAACCTAATCGTACGACACGTGCGTGTCCCAGACTCGCACGTGGCAACCGTTCACACCAGCTCCTGCAACGTCAATTCCTTCCTACGCCTGCCTTAGCAGCGCCGCGTCCCACCAGACAACACGTCCCAGACGGTTTCTGTGGAGTTCCCACGCTGCCCACCCCAAATCTCCTCCTAGTCAGACACCGTAGGGCAGGTTCGACGTTGCAATCACTAGGCTACGTAGGTTTACCGGGGCCCATAACACCCAGCATATGATTAGTACATTCAATACTTGCCCAGCTGTGCCACACGGATCAGACCAGACTACGGTCACCCTGGTCCCGGACCAGTCGCCGACCTACTGGTACCCAGTGTGACCCTCAATCTTTTATCTTTCTTACTCATTGACAATCGTGTGGCACATCTCATGAAATAGTTTCATTCAATATCCTACTACTCGCGAGCAGCGTCCACTCTGCTCGACTTCTACCGGCAATTATCTGCTAAGCATAGCATACTAAGGGTATCTATACAAGCTACCGTCAGGGTCTCCTATGGGAAACAGATGCAATTATGGTTTCAATCAACTCCTAGCACTTAATGCACAAGCAAGACACACTTAGTTATAAAAGAAAAATTTTAAACATCTGTTGTGCACCGGGGCTTGCCTGGTTCTCCGGAGTTGTAGACTTCTTCCGCTGGAGGCGAGGCAACTGGATCGACAGCTACTTCGTGCGCTTCAGAATCTACATGATGCAGTAGGATTATGATAAGTTCAAAGAAAAAGAAACTTATTGTTATTATCAATAGTAATCTAGGGTTTAGATTGACGACGCCTAGAATTAGGGTTAACCCTAATTACTCGACGCCGTCGATTAAATTCAATTCTTAATCTGTGAATGATGTTTAAAGAAATCTCTTCAACTCTCATGAGGTGACTTTTAGTTGGCATGTTTAACAACTTCAACTTTAATTAAGTTAATTCGACACTTTTCATCGGTTAAACATTATTTAATTCCTTCGGCTATTAAACTAGGGTTAAAATGAAAATTTTAAATCTTCCTCAAGATTATTTTTAGTTGGTAGCACTCCCTGGAATAAGCATTTTGGGCTTTGGGTGGGGCCTAGATGAATTTTCTATATTTTATAAACATTCATCAAATTTCCTGTTTTTAAATCTTATAAAATCAGAAAGCACTAGTAAACCTCAGAATAAAATTATGAAATTTTATGTGGGCATTCCTGAGCACCAGATCTAAATCTTTGCTTTTGGGTCTGACCCTTTTAAATGACTTTTACAATGCATTTAAGAAAATAGTATTTTAACTAGGCAGATTGAAGTAATTCAATAGGGTTACATACAATGTCGTGGTCCTAAAATCTTCATAAAATTCCAGGAGATGTGTGTGACCATGATGTATTTTTAGGTCAAGGCTTAGCCCTATCATTGCTCTGGAACCCAAGTTTAAATCCAAATACAGAAAGGAGTGTTTCAAATTAATTCTGCAAATTTTTGGTCATATGCTAAAAAGTTATTTAACAGAAAATTATTCTTTTTCATGAGGTTTCTAACAAATTTAGGTTTGCCATTTTTGGATTTTTCTGTGAATTTCTACAGATTTTACAAAACAGAGAAATAATCTGAAAAATAAAAAGAAAAAGAAAAACAGGGGAGGTTGCGCCGGCGAGCTCCGGCGACCGTTTCCCGGCGATGGGGTGGTCACCGGCCGTTGAACCTTGGCTTTTCACGATCTACACGACATGAAAAAGCTCAGAAACATGATAGTCATCAAGGTTTGGCCGTGAGAGGAGTGCTCACCGTGGGGGTGTCTCGGGGCGGCGGCGATCGATGAAATTCCGGCGAACGGAGCTCAAATCCGGAGGGGGAAGAGTGCGAGAAGCTTCACGGGAGTGAGAGGCAGTGTTTTGTCGAGAGAATTGGATTGGAGGACGGCTGGGAGACGGAGTTCACCGAGGAGGCGGTTTTGGCGGCTATGGCGGGCGGCGGCCGGGGCAGAGAAGAGGATGCTTCGCGCGTGGGAGGAAGAAAAATGGAGAGGGAGGGGGAGCTGGGGAGGGGGCGCACCCATTTAAAGGAAAACCGAGTAGGGGAGTAGGGGAGGCAGCAGGGGGGGGGGAGTGGTCGGCATGGCGGCAGCGCGGGCGGCGTTGGGTGGTCGGGCGGCGCGGCTCGGGCAGAGAAGAGAGAGAGGGAGGGAGAGAGAGCGAGAGAGAGACTGAGGGGGAGTAGGAGCGAGCGGCGGTCGCGAATTGAAGGCGCGGCGTGCGGAGGAATGGCCGTGTCGGCCGGGCGGCTGCTCCCTGCCCGCTCGCCGCTTTGTCGGGCGGGCGGAGCACTGTAGCCCGCCTGGCAACAGAGGTTTTATTTTTTTAATTACTTTAGCTGGAATGCAATTCAATTTAGAAGACACACTTCCCAAGCTCAAATATTTTGAAAATATTTGTGCATGCCCAAGAATTTATTTGGAACACTTTTCTTATAAGGTTCAAGTCATGATTTGGCCTCTAAAAATTCTTGAATTTCTAAGTTGATTATAGCTTGTGTGAATTTTTAAGAGGTCTAAATCCTTTCCAAAAATCTTGAATAATTTCCCAAAATTCTATTTTGAAGTGTACTTAATTTTTATGTAAAACTATGGCTAGGGTTTTGTGGAAATTTTGATGGTTAAGAGTTAGGGTTTGGGTTTCTTCCTGTTAACGAGATTTCGACACTGCTGATTGAGATTTTTTTCCCGGACTTTGCTATAGGGTTCTGTTGTTTGTCAAACTTTTCTTAGTGTCCCTTTAAGGCATTTTAAACAATATTCCTTTTTATTTCCAAGATTGAATCTGCTTTAAAGTGAGTGAAATTATGGATTAGGGTTTACAGTTGTCGATTTTTGCCCTGGTGACACCTAGGGTGTCACAATCCACTTCCACACAAATCTGTCATACTGTCGGAAGAAGTTTGGAGGAGATACCGGTGGTGGGAGAGTTTCCGGAAGACCTACCGGGGTTACCCCCAGATCGGGATGTGGAATTCAAGATTGATCTACAGCCAGGCACGGCCCCGATTTCTCGCAGACCATATAAGATGGCGCCGAAAGAACTGGCTGAGTTGAAAGTACAGCTGAAGGAGCTATTGGACAAGGGTTTTATACAATCCAGCTCTTCTCCTTGGGGATGTCCGGCATTATTTGTGAAAAAGAAGGACCAATCCCTACGGTTGTGTGTTGATTACCGCCCTTTGAATGCGGTCACAATCAAAAACAAATATCCACTACCCCGCATCGACATCTTATTTGATCAGTTGGCTGGAGCTAAGGTCTTCTCCAAGATAGACCTTCGGTCGGGCTATCACCAGATCAAAATTCGACCGGAGGATGTTCTGAAAACAGCATTCTCCACGAGATATGGTCTGTATGAGTACTTGGTGATGTCTTTCGGACTCACCAATGCACCAGCTCACTTTATGTACCTTATGAACTTTGTCTTCATGCCAGAGCTAGACAAATTTGTTGTCGTGTTCATCGACGATATCCTAATCTATTCCAAGACCACGGAAGACCACTCCGAACACCTTCGAACGGTCTTGCAGAGGCTAAGGGATCAAAAGCTGTATGCCAAATTCAACAAGTGTGAGTTCTGGATTGATCGTGTCCAATTTTTGGGCCATGTGGTCTCCTCAGAAGGCATTGCGGTTGACCCAGGGAAGGTACAGATCATTCTTGAATGGGAAGCGCCAACCTCGGTCCATAAAATACGCAGTTTCCTCGGGATGGCAGGGTATTACCGTCGGTTCATTCCAAGCTTCTCGAAGATAGCTAAACCAATAACTGAGCTGCTCAAGAAGGGCAACCAGTTCAAGTGGACCGATAGCTGCGAGAAAGCCTTCCAGACCCTGAAGAAACACCTAACGACAGCCCAGTGCTAGCGCAACCCGATCTGAGCAAGTCATTCGATGTGTATTGTGACGCATCTGGTATTGGTCTTGGCTGTGTATTAATGCAAGAGGGTCGAGTGATCGCTTATGCTTCCAGACAACTCCGTAAGCACGAGCAGAATTACCCGACTCACGACCTGGAGCTAGCAGCGGTCGTACTAGCACTAAAAGTGTGGAGACACTACTTGTTGGGGAATCTCGTACATCTGTACACCGATCACAAGAGCCTGAAGTATATCTTCAGCCAAAACGAGCTCAACATGAGATAAAGAAGATGGCTTGAGCTAATTAAGGACTATGAATTGGAGATTCATTATCATCCTGGCAAGGCTAATGTCGTTGCAGATGCCTTGAGCAGGCATGCTCACTGCAACTACTTAGACCAGGAAATTTCCACGGGAGAAGAAGAAGTGGCCCTGCGAGTTCTACCTCATGGATCATTGTACAATCTCGCTCTAATCCCAACCATTAAGGATGAGGTAGCAAGTGCTCAACCAGAAGACAAAGGAATGGAAAACATCAGGCTCAGGTTAAAAGATAAAAAGATGCAGTGCTTTCGAGAGGATAAGGACGGGGTGTTATGGTTCAAAGACAGGTTGGTAGCTCCAAAGAGTCTTGTGCTCCGAAAGAAGATTATGGACGAGGCTCATCTGTCAAAATACTCCATTCATCCCGGTAGCAATAAAATGTATCAAGACTTGAAAAAGAGATTCTGGTGGACAAGGATAAAAAGGGAAATTGCAAAATATGTGGCCGAGTGTGACACCTGCAGGCGAGTCAAGGCAGATCATTTGAAAAAGCCCGGACTCTTGCAATCCTTGAGCGTTCCCGCTTGGAAATGGGAGGATCTGAGCATGGACTTTATAATTGGGCTACCCATGACCGCTCGACGCCATAACTCCATCTAGGTAGTCGTGGACTGTCTCACAAAGTCCGCTCATTTCATACCGGTAAACACCAATTATCGAATGAAGAAGTATGCAGAGTTGTACATCACTCGAGTCGTCAGTCAACACGGGGTACCAAAGACCATTATCTCTGACCAGGGAGCCCAGTTTGTTGCTAGGTTTTGGGAGCAACTACATGCGGCTTTGGGTACCAAGCTAATAAGAAGTTCCGCGTACCACCCCCAGACTGACGGACAGACTGAGAGGGTCAATCAAATTTTGGAGGACATGTTGCGAGCCTCAGTGCTAAATCATGGCGGGAATTGGGATGAGTACTTACCCCTGACAGAATTTGCTTACAACAACAGCTACCAGGGAAGTATTCAGATGTCACCCTTCGAGGCGTTGTATGGTCGGAGTTGTAGGACTCTGTTGAACTGGTCTGAGTCAGGTGACAGGGTAATACTTGGACCAGACTTAGTTCAACAAGCAGAAGAGAAAGTAAGGTCCATCCGATCTAACTTGAAGGCTGCCCAATCCCGACAGAAAAGTTATGCAGACAAAAGACAACGGCCCTTGAGCTTCGAGGTGGGCGATTTGGTGTATCTACGGGTCTCGCCTACCAAAGGAGTACAACGATTTGGGGTTGTGACACCCCAGGTGTCACCAGGGCAAAACCGACAATTATAAACCCTAAGCCATAATTTCATTTACTTTAAAGCAGAATCAATCTTGGAAATAAAAAGAAATATTGCTTAAAATGCTTTAAAGAGACACTATGAAAAGTTTGACAAACAACAGAACACTATAGCAGAGTCCGGGAAAAATCTCAATCAACAGTGTCGAAATCTCGTTAGCAGGAAGAAACCCAAACCCTAACCCTTGACTATCAAAATTTCCACAGAACCCTAGCCATATTTTTACATAACAATTAAGTACACCTCAAAATAGAATTTTGGGAAATTATTCAAGATTTTTGGAAAGGATTTAGACCTCTTAAAAATTCACAAAAGCTATAATCAACCTAGAAGTTCAAGAATTTTTAGAGGCCAAATCATGACTTGAACCTTAAATGAAAAGTGTTTCAAATAAATTCCTGAGCATGCATAAAAATTTTCAAAAATTTCTAAGCTCGGGAAATATGCCATTTCATTGAATTACAATCCAGCTTGGTTAAATGAAAAAAAATAAAAAAAAAAGAAGAGAACCGTTGTCGGGCGGGCTATAGTGCCCGCCGAGCGGCAGGGCACCGCCCGCCCGACACGGCATTTGTGGCGCACGTCGCCCTCATGGTATTGCCGCGCCGGCTCCCTACCCTCTTCCCCCCCCCTCGCTCTCTCTCTCTCTAGCTCACTCCCTCCCGCGCTCTCTCTCTCCCTCTCCTCTGCCCGAGCGCGCCGCTCCTCCTCACTGTGCGCCACCCGACAACCGAGCCGCCCGAGCCGCCCCAGCGCGCCGCCCGCCTTGACGACCATGCCGGCCATAACCCTAATGCCCCTCCAACCCTACGCCGAGCTCTCCTTTAAAACGGTGCACCACCCCCCCCCCCCACTCCTCCTTTTTCCTTCACCCGCGCGAGATCTTTCCTCCTCCCTGCTCAGAACGCCGCCACCATTGCCGCCGCCCTCCACCTCCACGTCGACAGCTCACTCCGACGAGTTCCAAGCCGCACCACCGTGCCCCCTGGACTCCCCTCCACCCCCAGTTGCTCTCCGAACACCAAGCCCACCGGCGGTGCCCTAGCTTCACCGGAACGCCGCCACCTTCCTCTCGGCCGAAGTACCTCACCGCCGATCGCCCCTCCTCAAAATTCGTCATCGCAGTACAACGGTTTTTCAATTCAACTTGCCGGCTACTTCCTCTGGTTATTGCGCACCCCTTTGACTTGAATCCGGCCACAGGTGACCGTCGTCGGAGAAGAACGCCGTGTGCCACCCCGTCGGCCGCCATTGTCGCCACCTCGACCTCCACGTCGCCGATCCTGTTCCACTCTTCACCGTAGCCTCCATCCTCCACAAATCAGTGCAGTGAGTCGAGGTGAAGCTCCACGACACCTTGGTTCTTGCCCTAGCCCTCTTCTCCGGCGAGGAGCTCACCCGGAGCACCGCCTCTGCCGTGTGCTCTGTTTTGCAATCTACTGTTCCATTGATTTTCTAATTTTCCTTTAATTAGCCAGAGATTGTTAGGCATGTAACAAATCATAGAAAAATCCAAAAATGCCAAACCAAAATTTGTTAGAACCCTCGTGAAAAGTACTAATTTTCTGTTAAAGCACTTTTTAAAAAATGACCAAATATTTGCAGAATTAATTAGAAACAATCCTCTCCGTTTTTGAATTTTAAGTTGCATTATAGAGCAATGCTAGGGCTAACCTTTGATCCACAAGTACAGCATGGTACTACACACCCTCTGGAATTTTATGAAGATTTTAGGAACACGAAATGACATTTAACCCTATTAAATAACTTCAATCTGCCTAGTTTAAATACCATTTTCTAAAGTACATTGTAAAAGTCATTTATAAGGGTAGACCCAAAAGCAAAGTTTTAGATCTGGTGCTCAGAATTTCCCACATAAAATTTCATAATTTTATTCTGAGGTTTACTACTGCTTTCTGATTTTATAATATTTAAAATAGGAAATTTGATGAATTTTTATAAAATATAGAAAATTCATCTAGGCCCCACCCAAAGCCCAAAATGCGTATTCCAGGAATTACTACCAACTAAAAATAGTCTTGAGGAAGAATTAAAATCTTCATTTTAACCCTAGTTTAATAGCCGAAGGAATTAAATAATATTAACCGATAAAAAGTGTCGCATTAAGTTAACTAAAGTTGAAGTTATTAAAACATGCCCACTAAAAGTCACCTCATGAGAGTTTAATAGATTTATTTAAACATCGTTCACAGATTAAGAATTGAATTTAATCGACGGCGTCGAGTAATTAGGGTTAACCCTAATTCTAGGCGTCACCAATCTAAACCCTAGATTACTATTGATAATAACAATGAGTTTATTTCTTTTTCATTGAACTTATCATAATCCTACTGCATCATGTAGATTCTGACGCTCACGAGGTAGCTGCCGATCCAAGTTCCTCGACCCCCGCAAAGAAGTCAACATCAACTCAGAGGAACCAGACAAGCCCCGGTGCACAACCGTTGTTTAAATTTTTTCTTCTATAACTAAGTGTGTCTTGTTTGTGCATTAAGTGCTAGGAGTTGATTGAAACCATAGCTGCATTTGTTTCCCATAGGAAACCCTATCGGTAGTCGGTATAGATACCCCCCTTAGTCTGCTATGTTAGCAGGTATTATCGGTAGAAGTCGAGCAGAGTGGACGCTGCTCGCGAAAGGATAGGTTGTTGAATGAAACTATTTCATGAGATGGGCCACACGAATGTGAATAAGTAAGAAAGATAAAAGTTTGAGGGTCAGACAGGATACCAATTAGGTCGGCGACTGGACTGGGTCCAGGGTGACCGTAGACTTGTCTGATCCGTGTGGTCTGAGACTGATCGAGCGTTGAATATACTGGTCGTATGCTGGGTGTTATGGGCCCCAGTAAACCTACGTAACCTAGTGATTGCAATGTCGAACCTGCCCTACGGTGTCTGACTAGGAGGAGATCTGGGGTGGGCAGCGTGAGAACTCCACAGAAACCGTCTGGGACGTGTTGTCTAGTGGGATGCGGCGCTGCTAAGGCAGACGTAGGAGGGAATTGACGTTGCAGGAGCTGGTGTGAACGGTTGCCACGTGCGAGTCTGGGACCCGCACGTGTCGTACGGTCAGGTTTTCCCCTGCAGGGTATAAAATCGTTTCGAACCGCTGTCGCTCCCAGTTAGTGAGCATGCTCGTGAAACGCACCACATTCTAGTAAATAGGTTGAGACACAAATGAGAAGAAATCATGATTATTGCTATTACTATTGTTATTTCTGTTATACTTGCTTAGCTCAGTGCTAACTAAATTTATTTTCTAATCACTTAACATGTGCTAAAATTTGACAAGAGTAGTACAGGCTTACGAGTCCTTTCGCAAATAAACCTACCCCCATCAGCCAGCATGTCTAGGAGTCGGCTGTAGCCAGCCATTTTGTCGGGTAAGTCTTGCTGAGCTTCTTAGAAGCTCACGCGTTAGCGTTTTGTGGTTTTCAGGCGCCGTCATGCAGGACCCATCAGGTAGCTTCCATTGGGAGGAGCCTCTCCTCGAGTTTGGGAACCTCCAGTGGGAGTTGTGCGAGTCGCCGCAGTGAATTGTTGAAGTGGCTAGTAGCATGACGCCCGTGGGCACGGCGTGTGCTTTTGCTTAAAGTCCGAGTGTCGGAGTTGTAATCGCTCTAGTCTTCCGCTGTTATCGTTTTCAAAACTTTTGCGTACTCTGAAACAATGTAATATTCAACTTCAAAGTTATGAACCAATGATGTATTAAGTTCTCTCTTCTTGTAAATTATTGCTGTTTATCCCTGCCTGTGTTGTATCGTGCGTACGCTCGCTTCGCCGAGCGTTGCCCAACAGGATCTTGGCTCAACGACTGAACGAATCCGTCCCGAGACGAGGTTTTCTGGGCGGGTCGTGTCAGGGGTGAAGGGCAAGCTGGCTCCGAGGTACATTGGTTCGTTTCCCATCCGGGAGAAGTGTGGACCGGTAGCATACAAGCTAGAATTGCCAGCCCACTTGTCAGGGTTGCACAATGTTTTTCACGTGTCGCAACTGAAGAAATGCTTAAAAGCCCCATCAGACAAAACTGTACCAGAAATGGAAGGGTTACAACCGGATCTGACTTACTCCGAGAAGCCTGTCAAGGTACTCGACGAGAAAGAACGAGTCACCAGAACCCGGACCATCAAATTTTATAAGGTACAATGGAGCAATCACTCTGAGGAAGAAGCCACGTGGGAATCCGAGGAATTTCTCCGTGCACATTACCCCGAAGTCTTTTCACCGTCACTAGGTACCACCAATTTATCCCATCTTGCTTCTAAATCTCGGGACGAGATTCCTTTTAGGGGGGAGGGTTATAACACTTCGTTTCGTCATCGGGTGTAAAAAGGAATTAAATTAATTAAAAGAGAAAACACCAAGGTTTAAAGATTCAAAGTAATTAGCAAAAATTACTAGTAAATGCTGAAAAGAAATTAGCTCATTTGGTCCAAAGGAATTATTTGAATACTTGCAAAAGAATCCTCGCGAATTTAAAAGCTATTCAAATTTAAATTGTTAGCTTAAAAACTTTAAATTGCAAATCCAAAAATTTATTTAATCCTTGAAACCAAATTTCTGGGCTCTTATCAAATTTCTGAGATTTTGTGGGTTTTTTCTGAAAAATTTGGATCACCAGTGGGACCCACTGGTCAGTGGGCCCCACCGGCAGCCTCTTCCTTCTTCCTCCTTCTTTCTCTCTCTGTTTTCCTTCTATTCCCGCGCGCGCGCACGCTCCTCCACGCCCGACCGGGGCAGGGCGCTTGCGCCACCTGCCGCGCGCGGTCTGCGCCGTGCGCGTGCGTGGCGAGTGTGCGCGAGTCGCCCCGGCGCGTAAGAGGAGTGCCTCGGCCGGTGCTTCCTCCGTTTCTCTCGCCCGCTCTCTTCTCCCTGTTCCTCCTCTCTCTTCTCCGTTGAGCCAGCCGCCGCGCAGCCGTGCCCGTGCTCGCCTCCACTTCGGCCGATTCCTTCGCAAACCAAAGCGCTCGGGACCCCTCTCCACTCCCGAGCACGGCCATCCCACGAAGTTCGCCAAAGCTCGTCGGAATTCCTCAGCGCCACCGTCGGTAATCGCCGCCAAGGAGCCGCTCCGGATAAAGTCTCCATCGTCGGATTGAGCGCCGCCGCCCGCCATTTCTCCTCGGTCGAAGGAGGTCTCCGACGATACCCGTCTTTCGGTGAGGTATCTAGCCGTTTTCTTCCTCCCTTGGCTCCGCCGTGGCGCGAGGAGTGTACCCGGCCAAGGTTTGAGGCCGGAAACGCGCCGTAGCGCCGCCGCGCCGTGGCCGCCGCCGCACGTGCGCCGCCGCTCGTCGCCGTCCCGCTCTCGGGCTCACCGGTGACCATTGGCTAGCAAGATGGAATCCCCGCGCCATGCTCTAGCCGTTGGTGCCCGCACCGTCGACCGCCGACGCCGGCAGCGCCGCCGTCCATCGCCGGCCGGCTAGGGCTCGGCCCTAGCTAGGCATTTCCATTTTTTCTTTTGTCCAAAAATTCTATTAAGTCGGCTGGAAATTCAATAAATCCAAAAGAAAAATTATTCTAGCTCAGAAAAATATAAATCCAAATGTCTTGGAACCAAGGAAAATGTAGTTTTTATTAAAATTATAAAATCTCATTATGTAAAATTTATAATTTTGAAATTTATTTAATTATCCAAGAATGACCAAAAACCTTATTTAATTAATTTACAACTATTAAAATTTGGAACAAACTTGTAGAACTCTAGGTTCAACCCTGGCTACTTATTTGTGTTGTGATAGCATTGGTTAGGGTTGTTTTGGTACGTTTTAGAACATAGTAATTTGGTCTAGGTCAAGCTCCCTCGACGAAACCCTAATTATTAAATCATTAGCGACCACTTCAAATTCTGGCGAAGGTTAAATACTGCTAATGTTATCTCTAATCTTACATCATGTAGACGCCGACGTGAACGAAGTAGCCGTCGAGGCGGACCCCGACTTTGCAGAAGACACCGTCGTCGCCGACCAGGAAGTTTATCCACAAGGCAAGCCCCGGTGCACTACTGTTTTTAAAGTTTTTTTTCTTTGCAACAATATATGTGGATCGTGTGATGTGCATTTAGGTCGACAGGAGTTGAATGAAACCCTAGATGCATATGTTGCCAGTAGTGCCTATTCTGGAATATTGGTACAGGTAGCCCGATGTAGCTGCTATGCTTAGGAATTCTTTTCGGTAGAAGTCAAGCAGTTTGGACACTGCTCGCAATATGTTAGGAATTGATTGAAACTTCCACTTTGCTAAAGAATTATTTAGCGGGTTCAGGGTTAATGGAAAGAAATCGGGGTCAGACAGAGAATGATAGGAAGGCAACAGACCGGGGTTCTGTGTGCGGTAGCTCTGTCTGATCCGTGGGGCACAGTTGGTTGAGTATTGAATGTACTGCTCACATGCTGGAACTATGGGAACCAGTAAACCTAGATAGCCTAGAGAAGGCAAAGCTGAACCTATCTTACGGTGTCTGATTGGCGGCGGTCTGGGGTGAATAGTGTGTGAACTCCACAGACACCGTCCGGGACGGGTGAGCTGGTGGGACGCGGCTCTGTTAAGGTAGCGTAAGAGGGAATTAACTTTGCCAGATCTGGTGCAAACGGTTGCCACGTGCGGTCCAGGACGCGCACGTGTCGTGTGACCAGGTTAACCCTGCAGGTGTAAATTGTTTCGAACCACTGACACTCTCAGTCTAGAGTTTACTCAATCTCTCTGTCGCATATGTTAAGAAGTGAACAGAAGAATAATGATACTTATGATTGTGATGTTTTTACTAATCATTGTTTGTCAACATGAGTGTTTAGCTTCAGTGCCTACTAAAATTTATTCTTCTCAAACTTAAGTTGAGCTAAAACTTGAAAATAGGAGGCTACTTAGTAAAGCGTGTCTTTTGCAACTGTCCTACCCAGAGTCAGCCGTGCATGTCTAGGTGTCGGCTGTAGACAGTCTGTTGACGGGTCAGTCTTGCTGAGCTTCTTAGAAGCTCACGCGTTGCAACTTGTGGTTTTCAGGAGGGTTCGATGCGACCGGTGGCAGTGGTGGCCAGTTTTGGGAGGAGTCCTCTCCGGGCTGGGGTAGTTTCCAGTGGAAGCCGCTTGAGTAGCCGCTGCTTGTGTGTGGCTAGTAGCAGGGAGCCGTTGGGCAAGGCCCCTTGCTTTTGCTTAGAGTCAGAGTCGGAGTCTGTATCTTTACCTTTCGATTCCGCTTGAGATCTGTAATCGTTCCGCTGTTTTTATGAAAACTGCTTCCGTGAACTGAAGACTCTGTAATAACTCTCATGTAATACTTTTCTTCTGACTGTAATCCGTGCTTTTTACTGCATGTGTTGTACCCTGTGAATGTTCACTTCGATGAACATCGCCCAGAATGGATCCTGGGAGGAGGATCTCCCCCGTTTCAGGGGCGGTCCGCCACACGGAGCGACGAATTTGACCGTCGATGGCCGACGGCGGCACTCTCGGTCGAAGGAAGAAGACAGCGGCATTCTGGGGGGGGCAATGGACAACCGGAGGCCTTGGTGGACAGAGAGTTGAAGAAGATTGAGGGAAAGCTTCCCGACACGGTGGCAGAGCACGACGATCAACGGAGCGTGCTGGCGATGAGGAGGTGAGGTCGGTGGCAATGGCGGCGTGTGACCGGGGCGCATGGGAAGAAGAAGAAGGAAAAGATAGGGTGCTTCGTCCTCGGCTGAGTTTTGAAGGGCACGCGTGCATGCGGATTTGAGGAGTGGTGCGGCGATTGGGGCAGAGGAGCGGCGAACGGTGGTTGGCGCGTGTGGGCGGCGGCTCGGCAAAGGAGGTGGCGTGCCGTGCGGAGAAGAGTCGGCGCGGGGAGAGAGAGAGAGAGAGAGAGAGGAAAGGCGAGAGGGAGGGAGAGGAGCAGGGAGATCTTAGAGCAAGATTTTCCCCTTAGCGGAGTAATGGCGTGGCACAAAACAGGGAGCCGGCCCGGCATCGGCTGCAGTGCCATCCACGGTGATGGTTGGTCGCCATGGGCGGCGTCTGCCCTGTTTTCCTCTTTTTTTTTTTGATTTTTGCTTAATTAAAAAATTTCCCTCTCAAGACAATTGGAAATCAAACCTCCCCGGCTCAGAATATTTTGGAACTTTTTGTGGGTACAAAAGGAATTATTTGAAACAACTTTAGTTTAAGAAGGGTGCCCTGATTCTGCTTCTAAAGGTTTGCAAATTTTCAAATCAGCTCAAGTTGGTTTGAATTTTAAAGGGGTTTAAACTTGTTTCAAAAATTCTGATAAAATCTCCAAAATTCTATTTTATTGTGCACTTAATTAATATGCAAAAACATTGGGGTAGTCCAATAAGAAAACAGAAGATTTCTCAACAGCATAAGAAGGGTTACCTAAATCGCCCAAATTTTGCAACCCGGACCCACAACTCCCAAAAACAGGAATGGTCAAAAACAAAAATCCAGGCCGGTGAGCTCATTTTCAACTGGGACAAAAAGATTGAAACTTAGGGATGTGACAGCTGCCCTCCTTGAAAAGTTTTGTTTTACCGTTGAAATGACTTTCAATTCTCCAAACTATTACTGCTGTTTTGAGTTTTGTGTTCGGGGTTAATGAGCTCATCAAACCTGAAAATATGCCCTACTCGTACACCATATATCATAGAATCCCCCGGAGCAAAAATCCATGTAGATTCCATGGTTCCGACATCATTGACCCCGATTGGCGGTGTTACTTTGCAAGCCAATCTCTTACTCTTGGATTTGCAAGGGTTGGATGTTATTATTGGGATGAATTGGATGACTTCTCACGATGTCGTCTTCCACGTGGCTTCCAGAGTTGTTTCTCTGAAAGGTCCGACCGGCAACCGTTTTTTGCTACACCTCGCGGGTGATAGTTCCGGTTTGTACCATTTGCAAGGTACGACCAGCTCTAAGCGTTCATCCATTCCTGTAGTATGTGAATATCCGGATGTTTGCTCTGATGATTTGCCGGGTATGCCGCCCGACCGGGCTGTTGAGTTTGCCATCGAACTTGAACCTGGAATGACTCCGATTTCGAAACGGTCGTATCCGATGTCTTTCGAGGAGCTATCTGAAATGAAAAAGCAGCTGAAAGATCTCCTCAACAAGGGTTTTATCCATCCAAGTTCTTCCCCTTGGGGTTGTCCCGCTAACTTTGTGAAGAAGAAAGACGACACATTGCGCATGTGCGTCGATTATCGTCCGTTGAACGCTGTTACCATTAAAAACAAATACCCACTTCCGCGATTCGATATCCTTTTCGATCAGCTTGCTGGTGCCCGTTGTTTCTCCAAAATTGATCTGAGGCTGGGCTACCACCAAATAAAAATAAGATAGGAGGACATTCCGAAAACCGCCTTTTCTACTCGTTACGGCTTGTACGAGTACCTTGTCATGTCCTTTGGTCTCACCAATGCCCCTGCCTATTTCATGTACTTGATGAAATCTAGTTTTATGGAGGAACTTGATGTATGTGTGGTGATCTTCATCGATGATATTCTTGTGTTCTCCAAGTCGGAAACGGATCATGCTGTTCACCTCCTAATTGTACTCGGAAAGCTTCGTGAACACCGTCTTTATGCCAAATTCAGCAAGTGCAAATTTTGGCTGTAGGAAGGGGCTTTCATGGGCACGTCATTTCTGAAAATGGTGTTGCCGTAGATCCCACCAAAGTACAAGAAGTACTTGATTGGATCTTGGTCTCACCAAAATGGTGTTGCTCAGACGTGCTTGGATCTTGGGCATTGCTTGAGAAGCATGTCGGGGGACTACCGGGTTTATATTCCTTTTTATCGGGTTGTATCGCTTAATGTTCATGGACAGCGGGTCAATTCGATAAACTTGAATGTGAATTGGACGGTTCCTGTCAATGGCTCAAGACCGGAGTTAGCTTCAACTGTAAATCGAGTGGGCTGCCTCCATTCATTGAGCTCAGACCAACTCCAAAAAGGAAAAAATGTTGACTAATCTGTCGCTGCATCAACGAAGGAGGAACCAAGAATAATGTCACACCTATATGACCCCCTCAGGTCGTAGGGATTTCTCCCTCCGTCTATATCAACCAAGAGCAAGCCAGGGAAGGATCCCCATAAGAGGTAACTCGTATCATCTAGCTAGTTTGTTTTATTTCTTTCTTCCATTTAAAAAATAACAAATAAAAAATTAAAATGATAACATAGGCGTTTAGTTTATGTTACTCCCTTGATTTATTTCAAACATATAGTGCGCCTATTAGTTTGAATTCAATAAAGTTGGCTTCTCGGCAATCACACCGGTAGAGTCTTTGCTTGTTTCCACTTATTTTTGCTTTTGTCTCAATAAAGGAAAGCACTGTCACGCAAACAAGTGTGGGGGAGTCCTCTATACGTGCACGATCACATCTACACATAAGGCCTCCCATAGACGAGACAACCAACTTACTACGCCAACATGGAATCAGCTTCTATTGCATTCGATTTGCCTCCTCTCTCCCCTTATTTCTAGCGCTTGATTATTTTTAATTTGCAAAACAATGATGAAACCAAAAGCAACTAAAATCAACGAAGTGTCTCTCAATTAAACTACTTGTTTGATTGGCTTACATAATCTTTATTCCCTTTATACATGCCACTACTCATGACTATATATCTTAGGACAACATGTTAACTAGTTTGTTGACTAATGAGATATGACATATGATGATATGATTCCTGTTCTCTATATGCTTAGCTCTCTTGGGATGTTATTTCAAAACTAATTCACCTATCCGAGCTAACGCCACGGTTTTACAACAACTTATTAACATCAACTGAATTGACCAATTGAAATCCTGGAATATAGACAAAAACTAAAGTGTATATTTTGTTCAGAACTATAAATTAGAACATCTACAGATGGCCATCAATATACAGAGGGAATACTAAATTAATCATAATCCTGGAATGTAGCCTGAAAAAAATAATGTGTATTTTGTTCAAAACTATAAATTAGAACATCTACAAACAACCATTAATATACAGCAGGAATAAACAGCTAAAAGAAAACACACATGCTAGGAATTAATCAACTGAACAAAAAAATATAAATAAATTATTCCTACCTTTGAATCCTAGGCTCGTCGATATCGTTGTTGTGTTCCGTAATGATAATGGAGAGCAGCAGCAGCTAACCATACCTAACGAAGATGAAGATGGCTGAGGTATTGGTGAGCATCGGGGTTGCAGAGGACGCACGTAGAATAGCTGGAAGCCCCATGCGTCTTCTACCTCCCGAATGTGTTCGCCTGCCGCACTATCAACCACAATACCTCAGAGTCTACAGATGCGACGAATCGGTGGACATCATGGGAGAAGCAGGGCAAGACAGTCCTTAATGCGCCTTGGTGGCCGGCGCAACCAGGGGAGCGCCTGTAGATGCGGTCAATCTGCGGGTGGCGATATGGACCGGCGAGGACACGCCAACCACCACAAATTTCTTCCATTGTAAACTTGAGGACGTAAATCTTGCAACATAAAAACATATTAGAAAATTTTCCAAATCTACCCTAATCTAAACCCATGAATCAACCAACCTTCTTTGATACAAAGGGGACGCCGAAGCAACAGGCGTCATTGCGAGATTTGGCTACGGCGGTGCTTTCTTTGAAGCCCAAATCGGGCACAAACAAGAGGAGGCGGTAGCGGCGTGCTTAGCGAGAAGGACCTGGCAGCGGCGGCAGCGTCCTCGGTGAGAAGGACACGGCAGCTCGGTGTGGATCCAACAACGACGTCGTTGTCGCGTCTGACCTGGCGGCGGTTGGGCCCGGAGGCGCCGGCATCATCCTTGCTTGGCAAAATCGAAGGAGGAGACGGTGCAGCAGGGGCCGTGGCAGCGCGGCAGTCGGGGCAGGGCCGGGTAAGGCAGCGCGGCGGCAGGGGCCACGGCGGTCGGGGCGCGGCAGCCGGCAGGGCGGCGTAGCAGGGGCCGCGGCAGCGATCGTGTCGCGGCAGCACGACAGTCAGGGGGCGCAGCATTGGGAGCGCGGCAGCACGGCGCAGCAGGGGCCGCGGCGGCGATCGGCACGGCAGCATGGCAGTCAGTGAGCGCGGCGTCGGGGGCGTGAGTTGGGGGCACGTGAAAATTGATTTGATTGGACACAATTGTAGAGTAGGACAGCTGGAATTTCCTTCTTTCGTGAATTTAGATTTTCTTGTCGATTGAGGGAAGTTACAGTAGATTTAGTCTGGAAGGATGATAGGACTTTTGAATAGATTAGAAATCTGAGAATAGTTATGGGACATACAATTTAATTTAGAGACATATAATCCATCAGATGTTGAATTGAGGACTCTCGAATTGACTCAATATTCAGTTTTTTTCGTAATTTGAAGGATATAATTAGAAGGAATGGTATATTTGTAGGGTGGTGGACGTAAAACGGATGCTTTGATGCATTACAGTAGTAGGATTTACCATAAGCCTACTGTATTCCTCAATGCTATAAATTCCTATCGGAGCTATACGGTATTAATTCATGATAAACCTTATACTCATATGCTATTTACTTTCACATTGAGCTTCGTCAAATTGTTGTGACTCTTTGTTATAAGTTATTTATACTTTCATGATTAGGTTGTTGATTTATGTGATATAGTATGGTGACAGACCTCTATTCTCTATATGCTTAGCTAACTTGAGATGCTATTTTTTTTTTCCATAAGGCTTGCCTTATTCCTCAGTGATATAAATTTCCACCAGAGCCATATGATAATTATCCACAATAAACTTTATACTCATATGCTGCTTGATTTCACATTGAGTTTTGTCAAATTGTTGTGACCCTTTGTTAGGAGTTTATTATACTTTCATGGTCGTGTCCACTTGCACCCCACAAATATGCTAAACTCCTAAACTGGGAGATAGCGATTCCATTTCCCCTTCCATCCACCAAATAAATACTCCTAATATTTTCATTCATATCCCTCCATGCTATCATTAGAAAGAGACATGGCTGTATTGAAAAAAAAGAAAGGAGTACGAAATCTCCACATGCTCCAACAAAATGAAAGGAAAAATCCTATGAGCATGAAAGAAGACAAAAATAAATGATAAAGAGACAACCATGATCTCCAAAACATTTTAGGAGAGGAATATGGATTAGGAGTTTCATTCCACTTGCACTTTCACCTTAGTCCATCACACTTGCACCGCATGACCATGATTGTGTGATTTAACTTTCTAACTTTGGATCCGGTTTTTGGCTTAGCAATATATGTGTTGCAAGTATGCTTTCTATTTCCCTACCAAGCTCCACCACATGCCCATCATGAGAAAAATAGGAATAGAAGCAACACTTTGCCTTGGTGAGGAATCATACACATATTGAGTGACCTGAAAGAATCATCTGAGGAATACTTGCTTGCTTCTTGAAAATTCATTCAATTCCCATGTTTGCTTCGCTAAGAAATAGTATGACTTGAATCAATGTCGTTCCATTCTTCAACTACTCAAGTTGGCATGATAGACGCATCCAAGTCTGGGCACAGGTATGATGGTTGGAATAACTTTTATGTTTGCTTCATATCATCTTTTGGTACCCACTTAGATTCTTGGCTTCACTCAAGATGAGTAAAGAGCCAAGTGTGGGGGAGTTTGTTGACCGTCCTTAATTGCTAAATTCGACCATTAAATCTCTGCAATAAAAGATTAAAATGAAAACACTAAAATTCAGAATAGGTTTATTACTAACTAGTTTCACAAGTTTTGGTGAATATTTGCATGCAGGTGATTTACCACAGGAATGAGCTAATCCGGTCATGTGCCGAAGAACACAACTCCAACCAATTACGAAAACGCTATGTAGGCAGCACACAGATTCATGGACCCACCAGACGTGCCAAAACATCGAGAAATCCCACGGGCAGCACTTACCCTTGACTAGGCCCCATAAGACAGCCACGCAGAAAAGAATGGGGCCGAGCGGGACCAGAAGGGATCGGCCGGTCCCTAGCTCGACAGACTTGTGGGTGGGCCCGTTCAGGCCCCATTTTGGCGAGGCAGTTCTTACTGTCTTTCCTATGTTGGTACTGACTCAACCGAAGAGAATGAGTGGATGTAAAGCGTCCGCGAGAAGAGAGGAAACTCACCCCCAAGTTTCCTCACCCTATAAATAGAGGCCCTCTCCCTACTCACTCCATCAACTCAACACTTAGGCTCTTCTCCTTAGAGTTCTAGTAGGAAGAGAGAGAGGAGGAGATCCTCTGGGGAAGTGTCGGCCTGTTGGCACTCTCTCTCAGTCTAATCCTCCACTAAGTCGGATCGGAGTGTTAGTCTGTCAACACTCTGCTATGCACTTGTACCTCGACGGATGCTTCTCTGCTTCTCTTATTCAATAGCCTAGTAAGTAATGTTTATTCTTCCTTTGCTGGTTTATCGTATACTGCATAATATATGCTTTAACTTAATTAAGGGCTAGATCCCTACGCAGAGTTAAAGTAGTAATAATCTATGTAGATGTGGCGTCTAGATAGAGTATTACCTGTGAGTGGGTGTATCCCACGGAGGTAGAGGTAGGTTATAGGTGGTGACAGCCCTAGTAGTCCTTTGTATTCCTCCACGTTCTGATACATAAGTAGCATTTATAATTGCCGGAGTTATTTTTCTAGATTGGGACTAAATCAGACACTAAAGTAAGCGAGGATAGAATAAACCTTCTTTTTTAAGGGAACAAGAGGGGGAGTCTACCTACTGATTAGTTACAAAAAGTTATATATATATATATATATATATATATATATATATAAGAAACAAACAGTTTAGTTACATAAGAAATTATGAAAAGGAAGAAAGAGCATAGTAGGAGAAAAGGAAGGCTATCTCAAAGATTGTATCCATTGCTGCATCAGAATCTTTCTTTGGTTCCTTCGTCTGATGGATAACCGTCGAATTTTTCTTGGAATATTTCAAGAACTTTACCCACGGTAGGATCATTGGCGTTGAAGATCCACTTATTTCGGGCTACCATGTACTCCAGCACATGATTATTATAATCTCCACGAAGAAAGGAACCTTAAGCTGCCTCTTAATCCTTGGAATTGCAGTATCTGGATCTGCTATCATTGGCACTATGACTCCAATTATCGCCCAGCATTGACGAGCAAAACCACAGCTGAGGAAGAGATGACAGATTGTTTCTTCTCTATAATATACACATTTTACAATTATAATCCTCAAGGTTCATGTTTCTCCTTCTCAAGGTTCCTCTGGTATTGACTCTGTTCTTTAGAAGAGGTTAGGAAATTGAGCAACTTGAACATGTCCAATGGAATACTCTAGGGTGAAGGGCTACTGACACGGACCCGTCCCAGATAACTCAATCCGAGACGGATCCCGCATCTCGCCAGGATTCTGTTGGGCAATGCTCGGCGAAGCAAGCATACACATGGTACAACACAGGCAGGATAAACAGTAATCTTTTACGAGATAAGAGAATTTAATACATCATTGTCGTATAATTAATCATTTAGGTCTTACATCAGAGTACGACTAAGTTTTTAAAAATCACGAACAATAGCGGAAGACTTCGAACGAGGTACAGACTCCAACTCTGAGACTAAGCAAAAGCATGAACCTTGCCAGTGGCATCATGCTACTAGCCACTTCAAGATTCAATGCGGCGATTCGCAACGCTCCCACTGGAGGTTCCCGAACTCTGGACGGGATTCTTCCCACTGGGTCCTCTCATCCTGGATATGCAAGTCGGCGTCTGACTACAGCCGACACCTAGACATGCTGGCTGACTCAGGGTGGGTTTACTTTGCAAAAAGAACTCGCAACTCCTGAACTATTCTTGGTCAAGTTTTAGCTCAGGTTAAGTGATTAGAATGGTAACTTTAGTTGGCACTGATCTAATCAATCATAACTGAAGTAATATACAATAGTAATCATCAAATCTTCATCCTCATCATGGTATCTCAACTTCTTGATTATAATGTGGTGCGTTTCACGAGCAAACTCACAAACTGGGAGCGACAGCGGTTCGAAATGATTTTTATACCCTGCAGGGGGAAACCTAATCATACGACACGTGCGCGTCCCAGACCTGCACGTGGCAACCGTTCACACCAGATCCTGCAAAGTTAATTCCCTCCTACGCCTGCCTTAGCAGCGCCGCATCCCACCAGAACACACGTCCCAGATGGTTTCTGTAGAGTTCCCACACTGCCCACCCCAGATCGTCTCCAAATCAGACACCGTAGGGCAAGTTCGACTTTGCAATCACTAGGCTACGTAGGTTTACTGGGCCCCATCATACCCAGCATACGATTAGTACATTCAAAGCTCGATCAGACTCGGACCACACGGATCAGACAAGACTACGGTCACCCTGGACCCAGTCCAGTTGCCGACCTACTTTGTACCCTGCCTGACCTTCCTATTTTATCTTTCCTTAACCATCCATAACCAAGTGTTATATATATTTCATGTGAGAGTTTCAATCAAAACCCTACCAATCGCAAGTAGCGTCCACTCTGCTCGACTTCTACCGGTAAGTACTTGCTAAGCATAGCATACTAGATGGTCATCTATACCAATTACCGATAGGATTTCCTGTGAAAACAGATACAACTAGGGTTTCAATCAACTCCTAGAAACTTAAATGCACAATCAGGACACATAGTTATAAAAGATAAATGTTAAAAACTTGGTTGTGCACCGGGGCTTACCTGGTTCTCCAAGGTTGATGTCGACTGCTTCGGCAGAGATTGCGGACTCTGGATTGTCAGCTACGGCGTTCTCTTTGATGTCTACATGATGCAATATGAATACGATGAGTCAAATCAAAAGTTAACATGATGTTTTTAACAAAGCACACTATAGTGTTTTCACCATCGACTCCCAAAGGTTAGGGTTAACCCTAAATCCTCGACTTCGTCTTTCATTAAAGCTGTTACCTTGTGGTCCAAAATGAAACTCCTTACTTTCCCAGGGAATGATTTTTAGTTGGCAATGTTCTCTGAATTAGGAATTTTAAAATTTGGTCCAGGTCAAGCTGGGTTTCCTAGGATTTATAAATATTTAGTAAAAGATACTGTTATTCAAACTAGGGTTAAAATGAATCTTCAAATTTTACCATGAGTTTATTTTTAGTTGATAGCACTCTCTGGAATATGAATTTTGAAGTTTGGTTGAGGCCAAGTTGTATTTGCTAGATTTTATAAAAATTCAACAAATTTCTATTATTTAAAATTATAAAATCAGAAATAAATACTAAACCCTAGAGTAAAATCATGAAATTTGATGTAGACACCTATGAGCACCAAATCTAAAGTTTTGCTTTAGGGTTTAGATTTTTGGATAACTATCATAATGTATTTCAGAAAATGCCAAATTAAATTGGCAGTTTAGAGTATTTTTAATGAGATGTATATAACTTTTTGTGGTTGTAAAATCCCAAGCACATTCCAGGAGATGTACACTACTATGTTGCACTTATGGTTCAAGTTTTAGCCCTAGCACTTCTCTGGAACTTCAATTAAAATTCAAAAACAGAAAAGGTTCATCTAATTATTCAAGACATTCCATGAACGTTTTTGAAAAAGTATTTTAACATAAAAATAGTTACTTGTATGAGGATTCTAACAAATTTTGGTTTGGTATTTTTGGATTTTATTGATTTGTTAGACATTTTACAAGATTGACCAATTAATAGGAAATTCAAAATTTAAATGAATAAAGGCGGCTGAACAGGGGTAGGGCGGCGGCGAGCTCCAGCGAGGCTCTGGCAAGGCCGTGGCGGCGCGTTGGTGCATGACGGCACTCGAGGCTTGATCCTATACCACCTACACGCCTCGAAGACGACTGGCAACACCGCAATAGCAAAGAAATCTCGCCGAAAGATGGCTCTCACCGTGGAGGTCGACAGCGGACCTCGGCAAGCTCTTGTTCCCGATGACCCGAGCTACGAAACAAACAATGGTGAGCTTGGTGAGCTATGCCGGAACATGCCGGAGCTAGACGTGGCCGGATGCGTGGCTCACCGAGCGGAGTTCCTCGGGCAGCAATGGCGGCGGCGGCCGAGCGGAGGAAGAAGAAGGGAGAGAAAGGGGTGCTGATAGAACTGGAGTGCCCGATCTTTCGGTGAGTGGAGATAATTTCGATCTGTGGAAGCTAACCCTCACGATCCGACTACGACGAGCAAGCCCGAAGCGCCAATGCAATCGCTGAACCAACTTCCGATGGTTACCGACCTCGCGGGTGCAAGATCAGCCTGATCACGAAGATCGTTTCCTGCACGCAATCGAAGAACGAGCAAGAAAAAGAGGCGAGCAATCTAATCTATTACTCGAAGGTGGGGTTCTGAATACACGTCGTATGACGGCTGTAGCTAAAGCTATCAATTAAACAAAACCCAACCCTAATGTGGCGGCGGCTACTGAATATATAGGGTTTAGGTTGTGGCCTACCCCCCTGGTCACGCCCCTATGGGCTCCAACACGATACATGGGCCAACGGCCCAAAAGGCGGCGGCGCAGCGTCCTGGCAGATTCTGTACGTCCACTTGTTTCAAAGATTCCCGTTGACTCAGATGGAATTTGGGCATGAAACCGGTGCCATTGGAAAGTTTGTCTTCTTAGCTTTCCATCCATATGTAGAATGTCCAAAACGGACTCCGTATGTGGCCAGGGCGACCAAAACATCGTAAGCTGCTCCTGAATTCCGAGATGGGCTCGAACTTGTGTTGTTTTGGGCCTCCACCTTGGTGACTCGAATTGGATTAGCCTTGGGCCTCCTTCATGACTTGGACAACCTTGTTGGACTCCTCTTTCACTAATGCATGACCCAATCATGGTCGTATGCATGTGTGTCATGTTCTCATCATCCTCCCCTTCTTGAAGAAAAGCCGTCCTCGGCGTCGATTGTACTTGAAACCGATCCTGCACAACACAAGGGAGAGCGGGGTTTCGAAAGCAAAAGAAATCAAAATTATTGTGAGGAGGGATGTCACCATGTTTCCAATTGGTGAATGTGTCATCTCGCGTAGAAGATTTAGCAAGTATGGAGGCTTCTTGATCGGACGACACACAATGTGTGGCAACACTATCCTGCAAAAGATTAGTACTAACAAAAGACAAAGCAGGGATTGATAGCGACCAGCAATGCTCCCCTTCTTGGGAGCAAACTTGTTTCACCAAAACAGAGCTAGAGGAAGGTGAATTAATATTTGTAGTATGGCTGCCCTCTAGTGGATCAAAATTGCGCACAATCAAAGGATAATTCCGATTTTCACAAATGTACACTCTATGTATCATATATTCTCCTTCGTTGTTATATTTGCCAATAGCATGATAAGTGTGTTTAGAAAACCATGGCAAATCAGCATATTTAGAAACTCTCTCTGCAAAACAATCTAGATTACACAAAACATCAAATTCAATGTAACCCAAAGTATGTAAAGAAGACAACATTTTAAGCTCATCGATCGTGTTCAAAATATGAATGGCACGTCTAATGTCAGCACACGTGTGTGGTTTTAAAGCATGTACAACGGAAGCATTGTCACACAAATCATTTTTATCACAAGGAACATCAAGCAAATCAACTTGTGACAAAGATAAATCAAGAATAGGTTCCACTAACAATTGCTCTATGATATCATGAGTTGTGGAAAAATTCAGCATATCAGACGAAGGCTCACCAGCCGTGCGTGGAGCACCTTGAGCAGTACCTTTGCTCTCAATATCACAAAGAGTAGGTGCATTGTCAAGTGATGGTTCTGAATTTGCACATGAAGTTGTGGAAGGAGCACCACCTGTGGTCGAGGGTGCTGCAGGTTTAGTCGTCCTCTCGCGCGGTGTAGTGCTAGTCGTGGATGGCGCGGGGAGAGTAGGAGCAGCGCTGGATGACGGGTTTCGTCCTGCAAAAGAGTTAGTATATGTTTTCGAGCAGCGTCCCTGCACTTCACGTTCAGCTTTGCAAGCATATTCAAACAATGTGGTCATATCAGCATAATCTTTATATTCAAGTATGTCCTGAATTTCACGGTTCAAACCACCACGAAATCGTGCGATTGCAGCGTCGTCAGTCTCAATCACACCACAACGAATCATACCTTTTTGTAGAGCCTGGTAATATTCCTCAACAGTTTGTTGCCCTTGCTGGAAACGCTGCATTTGATTAAGCAAATCGCGGCCATAATATGAAGGTACAAAACGATGTCTCATGGCAGCTTTTAATTGTGTCCAGGTGGTGGGGATAGCAGTGGGATGTTTTTTATTATAATCACGCCACCACGTTAAAGCAAAATCAGTAAATTCACTAATAGCAGCTTTAACTTGAGAACTAGTAGGAATATCATGGTATGAAAAATTCTGTTCGACCTCTAATTCCCAATCAAGATATGCAGCAGGATCATATTTGCCATTAAAAGATGGAATTTTAAATTTAATCTTAGCAAATGAATCATTAGCTGAGTGTCGTACCACACGTGGGCCATGACCGCGGCGATCTCCATCCTCCTGCAACTCTGTGATCGTAGTGGTCAATGCATCAAGCCGTGCCACGATGGTGTCGAGTGTGGTCTTAGCGGCCGTCTGAGCGCGGTCGAGCTGATCGAACCGCACGGTCTTCATGGTGTCAAGAGAATCAAACCGTTCATGCATCGTCTTCATGTTCGCGGCAAGTCCATCAACTTGAGTCCGTATGTCCTGCAGCTCATCCATCGTGCCGTCGACGTCTCCTGCCATGGTTAGCGCAAACACAAAACAAAATCGACGACAACAATGGGACAAGGGTGTAACGGCTCACAGGGCACTCACTACCATGCTGTTATCAAATTCTTATCCGTTCTTACCAAGCGCACAGGGGTGAGCTGCAACCAACAGGTAGTACCGACGAAAGATTGGAGGAGCGATTGCCTGGGGAAACGAAGTATGCTCGTCGTAGAACTATGTGGAGTTCTGGGGAGGCTGCACTCAATTCAAGGGTTAGCACAATCAAACAATAATGCAATGTTGAATAATAGTGCTAAACACGTATGGATGCTGCTGGAAACAAGTGCGAGAAGGAGGCAAAGGTGAGGAACCGCTGGTGGCCGCACGACTAGGGATAGTCTGGTTCGGTTACGATCGGCCAAACAAAACCGATCAAGAGAAGACAACTGTGCCTTGTTGTTCTGGTTTTTTTTTTTTTTTCTTTTTTTTTTCTTTTCTTTTTCTTCTTTTTTTTTTCACACACTCTTTCTGTTTTTTTTTTTGATTGCACACGTGGCCTTTTATATTTTGTTTTTCCTTTTTTTTTTGACCGGAAAGAAAACACGGCAGGAGTCCGGACCGAACGGACACAGCAGGGCCGAAACCGACCTGAACTCAGCGGCGTACACGGCGCGTCCGAGCAGGATTCTGTGCACGGCGCGGCCGGCAGAGATGCAGCCGAGGCGTGACCAAGGCAGGCGTGATCGCCTGGGACTCTTGCGGAGCGCGGCGTGACCTGGTAGGAGGCGCGCACAGCAAACACACCGCGGCGGACACGACCTGGACTCTTACGCGCGCGGCAGCACACAGCAGATGGAAACAATCTGGACTCACGCGCACCGCACGGGAACGAGCTGGATTCTCGCGCGCGGCAGCAGATTGCGTAGTACACGACAGGGGGGTTGGTGGGGATGTAGGGTTTGTGGTGGCTATAACAGATGAGAAAAATCAAAACACAAGTAACCAGCAACAACGAACGCACAAGCACACAAATTCAACAATGCAAATTACTGATCGAAAGTGCGAGGCGCAAGGGGTGCTGGGATAAAAGATCTAACCTGAAAATTTTTGGTTGTTTGTGGACTAGGATGAACGAAAAACACACGATAAACTCACCGAGAAACACTGGAATCTGATACCACTTGATAGAACTGGAGTGCCCGATCTTTCGGTGAGTGGAGATAATTTCGATCTGTGGAAGCTAACCCTCACGATCCGACTACGACGAGCAAGCCCGAAGCGCCAATGCAATCGCTGAACCAACTTCCGATGGTTACCGACCTCGCGGGTGCAAGATCAGCCTGATCACGAAGATCGTTTCCTGCACGCAATCGAAGAACGAGCAAGAAAAAGAGGCGAGCAATCTAATCTATTACTCGAAGGTGGGGTTCTGAATACACGTCGTATGACGGCTGTAGCTAAAGCTATCAATTAAACAAAACCCAACCCTAATGTGGCGGCGGCTACTGAATATATAGGGTTTAGGTTGTGGCCTACCCCCCTGGTCACGCCCCTATGGGCTCCAACACGATACATGGGCCAACGGCCCAAAAGGCGGCGGCGCAGCGTCCTGGCAGATTCTGTACGTCCACTTGTTTCAAAGATTCCCGTTGACTCAGATGGAATTTGGGCATGAAACCGGTGCCATTGGAAAGTTTGTCTTCTTAGCTTTCCATCCATATGTAGAATGTCCAAAACGGACTCCGTATGTGGCCAGGGCGACCAAAACATCGTAAGCTGCTCCTGAATTCCGAGATGGGCTCGAACTTGTGTTGTTTTGGGCCTCCACCTTGGTGACTCGAATTGGATTAGCCTTGGGCCTCCTTCATGACTTGGACAACCTTGTTGGACTCCTCTTTCACTAATGCATGACCCAATCATGGTCGTATGCATGTGTGTCATGTTCTCATCAGGTGCGCCGGAGGAAAAAAGAGGGAGTGGGGGAGAGAATTGGGGAGCTGAGCACCCTTTAAGGGTTGCGGAGAGAGAAGGAGGGGTCGGCAGCACGCCGCGTCGGTGATTGGAACCGGCGGGCGGTGGGGTGCGCGCGGGGGTGCGAGGCAGAGGCGCGCGCCAGTGAGGGAGGGAGGGAGGAAGGAAGAGAGAGAGAGGGAGAAAGATTGCTGAATCTTTGCCGCTTTGATTGCTCAGCTCAAAAGTGGCGCCGGCCGGCGTTCTGCCGGCTGCACCGCTGCGGTGGCCGGATTGGCCATCGTGGCGGCAGGATTATTTTTTTTAATTTTTTCAAAATCTAGTTTGGAATTCAAATTAAATTCATACTTTCTGAGCCCAAAAAATTCTGAAAATTTTTGTGTGTGCTCAGAGATTTATTTGGAATAACTTTCATTTAAGGTTCAAGTCCTGATTCAGTCTCTAAAATTTCTTGAATTTCCAACTAGAAACAAGTTTATGTGAATTTTAAAGAGGTTTAAATCTTTTCCAAAAATTTTGATTAAATCTCCAAAATTCCCTTTTGAAGTGAATTAATTGCCATGTAAAAATATTGCTAGGGTTTCATAGGATTTTAGTTGGATTTCAAGTTGGGGTTTGAATTCTTTCCTGTTAGTAAATAATTTGGCACTGTGGGGTGAGGGTTCCCGAGTATACAAAATTGCTCAGTACTCCACCAAAATCTTCATGGGGGTTCATGGATGTCGATTTTGCTTTAAGGTGCATGCTTTGACTATTAGGGTTTACGATTTTGTCGACGCATTATGCGGTGATACCTGGGGTGTCACAGCTACGACGGTACTCCGTACGCTTGTGGATTTATTTGTGATCGTAAGAAATACCAACAATGCTCATGGTCATGTGAAAATTTTATTTTGGAGCCTGAACTATACTATACTATACTAATACATCACTAACATTAAATGAAGATCATTTCATACAAAAAAAAAAACTAATAATCCATGAGTATGTGTCGATATAAGAAAAACCTTAAGTTTATTTGGCTATCGATCTAGCGCGCTATCGGAACAAAAGAAGCGGAGAAGGCGGTGGTAGGCAAGCGTGGTGGTTGTATGGGCGGTGAGGGCATAAGCACTGTTGGAAGTGGTTATCACTAGCAAAGGTTAGGGATCTGGGTCTTGGGGTCGTTCTACCTTCTCTGGCCATAGCAAAGGTCCAGAGGGCGATGGGGGTGCGGCGAGGCGGCTGAAAGCCGCTGGAGCCGTGGGCGGTGGGAGGGGTCAACAGTTGGGACAGCGGGTGCCGGGAGCGCGGCGAGGTGACGACGCCCGAGAGGTGGAGCAGGGCGGCATGAGGGGACAAGGGCATCAGGAAGTCGCGGGAGGCGGACTGACCGGGCAGGGTAGCGTATAAAGAAAATGAAATAGTGACTCTAATACAGTTTTCTTTCAAATTAATTGAGAAACCAAGATTCAATCTATCTTCATTTGTTCTCTCATTAGTGTTTGAAGTATTAATCTTAGTGTAACTCTATCATTAATGTACATCCACAGCACCTGTCGTTACAATCCAAGCGTCACGGAATCTTATTCTTTTATAGTGTTTTCTCGTAGCAATTTTTTTGTTCTATATCGCTTGTACCCGTATTTTGAACTCTAATTCTGTTTTTATCCTCGTTTTTGCAACTTATCGAATTTGCCTCTTCTTCTTTTGAACTGAAGCAACCGTTTACTCCTAGTCTCACTGACGTTAAAGACATCACGTATTTTCCATTTAGAAAAAGAAGAAAAGAGAGAAAATGACAAAAGATGAACTACCCTTACCTCTCTCTACCTTATCCCCTCAACTTTCCCCTGTCGCGTCCCAGTAGTCAAGATGGTGGAATCATCTCACTATCCCTCATGAACAGGACTCATCCAACCTCCCTGAACGATGCATGTGAAAATAGGATCGCGGCACGTACCAGACAGCGGCCATTGCCTTCAGGGGGTGGTGGAGGCAATAGGCCAAATCCCCTCCGACGGATGCTGTCTTGGGGGCGCACACCAGATCGCGGCCAGTCGCGACGTCTCTGGCAGTTATTAGCGCAACGGATGGTGGAGGCAGCATAGTAGGTGCAGCGCCTCGACGGCGCGTGTAGTCACGACACTGACTCTCTTTGCCATGGGTGTTGTCACGAGGCCAGGTGCGGACGCAGCTGAACCAAACTGGTACTGCTAGCGGGGTGTTTGTTGTCCACAGAAGGTGCGGCGGTAGGAATCAACTGCCGGCCTCGACGGCGCGCTTAAGCACGAACCGACTTCTTTGTAGCAGGTAATGTGTTGGTTTCTCTGATTATAACTGTAATTCCTGGTTAGCCCACTCGATTACTAATCTTTTTACTAAGAATAATAAATCATAGATGAATATAGGAAATAATAATGATGGTCTGTTTAAAAATTTTCAATGCCGTAATGTTTTCTCTTTTGTTTTTTTGTTTAAATGAATATTTTATTTATTTCTTATCATTTGAAGATAACAATATTTTAGTGGCTGTCACCGTAGCGTTGACACGTGCAATATACTAGTATAAAACAATTTTAAGAGATTGATGCGGTGGTAAGTTCATAAAATAAATGAATACTCCTATACATTTATTAACTCTTCTGCTTTAAGATCCAACGTATGCACATTTTTGTATTGTCCACACTGCCACGTTCATAATTGAAGTACCCAGCATGATCAAAAAAGAAAAGAACTAACCAACATGAAGAAATTATTGTTAAAGACGAGGGAGGTGTCCATTCAACAGAAACAAATCTTGGATAGCGACCAAATTTAACGCGCCAAACATTGGCTAGCCCGCACGGGCCGGCGTATTGGCGGCCATTTTCCTCGCCCCCATCTCGCCCGCACGCGCCTTGGAACGTTGGCTCGCCAAACTCTGGAAGCGCGTCGACGTCAATCCAAACACACGCCAAATTCACGTGGGCGCGCATGGGCACGTCAAATTTTGGCACGCGAGCATTAGCGTGCATTCAAACTTAATAAGTAAAATAATGACCGCCATTGGTACTTTGGCCTTTGCCGTCTTGAGCGTTACTCCCGTTCTCCAATTAAGTTAATTTAAGAAAGATATCGGAAATGGTCGCGCTGTTTCCTTGTAGCCGTCTGACCTGTGACCCATGTTACCTGCTTCATGACCATGACCATAGTTTCCCTGCCGCGCAAGTTTTGTACTACTAGGATCTGTGCAATATAAGATGGTTGCTGTCCTCACCAGCAGCAGGTCCTGTTAGTCAAGGGCGGTCATCTTCCTTGTACCTCGTCCATCTTGCTGTTGCTGTTGCTGTTGCCACTGCCTGTCGTCCCAAATGTCTCCGTCCGCCGTTGCTGATGAGTATCAACGGCCACCGCCGAGACCGCTGGTGGTGACGCCGCATGACAAGCCGGCGTCCCATCCTCAGCAGGTGGTCTCTGGTTGCGCCGCCCTTTGATTTGGGCAAAGTTCTTTCCATTTCGACGCTGTCGACGGCCGTACGTTGTCAATCCTAAATAATTTCTTGGTTGTGGTCAGGTGCGCATTTCAATCGTGGGTGCGGACGCCATGCTGATATCCTGGATCACCGACGACCGGAGCGCGCCGACGGTGGTCGAGTACGGGACGTCGCCGGGGAAGTACATCGCCTCTGAAACGGGGTACAGCACCACCTACCGGTTCCGATCCTACGAGTCCGGCGCCATCCACTACGTGACCGTCGGCCCGCTGGAGCCCAGCACGACGTACTACTACCGGTGCGGCGGCGAGGCCGGCGATGAGCTAAGCCTGCGAACGCCTCCGGCCGCCCTGCCCGTCGAGTTCGTCGTCATTGCCGACGTGGGCCAGACGGAGTGGACGGCGTCGACGCTGTCCCACATCGTCGGCGCCGGACAACAAGACCACGACGTGCTGCTGCTCCCAGGCGACCTGTCGTACGCGGACCGGCGGCAGCCGCTCTGGGACTCGTGGGGCCGGCTCGTGCAGCCGCTGGCGAGCGCGCGGCCGTGGATGGTGACGGCGGGCAACCACGAGAACTAGTGGGTGCGCGAACAGCCCGGGCTGCCGCACTTCCTCGCCTACGACGCGCGCTGGCGCATGACAACGACGCGCGATCGGGGGACCGGCAGCGGCAGCAACCACTACTACTCCTTCGACGCGGCGGGCGGCGCCGTCCACGTCGTGGTCCTCGGCTCCTTCGTCGAGTCCGGCGAGGGGTCGGAGCAGCGCTCATGGCTCGCGCGGGACCTGGCGGCGGTGGATCGCCGGCGGACGCCGTGGCTGGTGGCGATGATGCACGTGCCGTGGTACAACACCAACAAAGCGCACCAGCGCGAGGGCGAGGGCATGCGAAAGGACATGGAGAGCCTGCTGTACCAGGCGCGCGTCGACGTCGTCTTCGCTTCGCACACGCATGCCTACGAACGGTTTGTAAGTACAGGACACCGCATTTGCGTTCTGATGATGATTACATTTACATATCGTACTCTTCCAAAACTGGTGTCCATTGATTTCAGTTATTGATGATTGTTCCGTCCAAATTTTAATTAAACAGACACGAATCTACGACGGCCAGGTCAACACCAAAGGTCCAGTGTACATCACGATTGGCGATGCAGGCAACAATAAAGCTCACAAGTAAGTGACTCGTGCACGTGTTCGTGTCCCAAACGAGGCATGAATACTGTAACTGTATTGTCGTTGTGAAGGTTCATCAGCGACCATGAGTTGGGGCACCTGTCGGAGTTCCGGGAGGCGAGCTTCGGGCATGGGAGACTCAGGATTGTGGATGAGACCTGGGCCCTCTGGACATGGCACCGCAACGAGGGTGAGCAGGCCTCAGTCAGCGATGAGGTCTGGTTGGAGAGCTTGGCCAGCGCAGGTCAGGCAAATGGTACCGGCAGGACCACTTGATGAAGTCACCCAGCGGAAGACGAAAAACGATTTGAATTTTTGTAATGATTTTATTTGTATAATCGAACAGATTTGAAACTCGATTCAAAGCAGTAAAACAAATTATGTGATTGTGGCCCTCATCGATGATGTTGCGGCTGCTGGAAACTTCTCCGAGGAGCTGCAAATGGCGCAATGTCGGAAGTAAATGTGAGAGCATGTCTGACAGGCAAAGGAGATGATATAATTTTCAATCATGCTAAACGTGAGTGTAATCAAGCTGGCACACTTGTTAGCGCAATTAGCTAAGAGAAATGTACACGCAGCTTTCTAGTGGGAGCAAATTCCAAGTTGCATCTAACAGCAAGTTGTAAACGATTGTAATTTGTCTCCTTAATAATAAACTCATGTTTACCTCAAAACAAAAGAAAAAGAAGTAAATGCGAGAGGGGCACCTAGCAATATGGCCACAAGTTATACTCCCTACGATATCAAAAAGAAAATAGTTTAGGATAAGATTTTGATCAAACATTGAAAATATAATCATGAATAACTTTTAAGTTATTATGTTTGAAAATATAAAAACCATATGAATAGATTCATCTTGATAAATATTGTCATAAAAGTATACATATATTATTTTTTTAAACAAATATATTTATAAAAAATAGAAGTCAAAGTTGAGTTTTAAAGACCGTGGCATTGTCTTAATCTACTTTCTTTTTGATACTGAACATAGTATACTGAACGCGCAAACAAGAATAATACACAGGATTGTTCGTAAAACGAAAAAGCATCTGTCAAACGCAACTGCAATATTTAAAGCTGTCCAATAAAAAACAAACTTGCATGTAGATAACCCGTTTTAAAGTACAAAACAAACATAGGTACAAGAATCAGAATTTATATGAAATAACAGAAGAAAAATGGACAAAATTAATCATTGAGGCAACCGACCTTTTTTTTTTTCCTATTTCAGGGAAATCGGATATCAGTGTCAATATCCATATCTCAGGCATGTGGAATCAAATTTACAGGCTAAGAAACACAACAGGTTGGATATTTAAGAAAGACAGAAGCCTATTATACAACAGAAGTGCTTTTCACAAGTTGATGTGCTCTTTCCCATTGGCAATACTGAATCCAACTCAGCTACTGCAGATGCTTCAATGATATTCTACAAAACCAATTCTACAGAGGGACAAAAGGGCATTCACAATTTTATACATGGAAGAGCTAGGTAGACAAAACATACAAAGCTGAGACATAATAGTGATCCATAGTGAAGCTTGGAGAGTTCAGCTGACCATACCTAGTACAGTATTAGCGAGCATTGTGCTTGTTGGTAGTTGTTCATTTGAATCATGTGATTCTGATCCACAATGGGGTTTGACATGATCACTGCCACCTGAACCACGGTAACCGTTGTCTCCAGGACTATCATCAAAGTTGTCCCCTCCATTTTTCTCATCCTTTGAGCTCCCAGCACTGCCATTTCGTGTGAAACCTTGGACTAGATCTGGTCTTGGTTCTACACCAGCTCGCCTCAAATGTAGCTGACCATTGTTTTGTGGATTATGGTTCTTCTTCTCACAGGATGCAATAACAATGGAAGCACAACAAAAGATGTGATTGCAATACCTGAAGGTATAAATTGACCTCATCTGGACGTGATAGGAAGGGAAAATCACCACCAGTCTTCAGCACAGCACGCCTAGCATCTGGGTACCTTTCATTCAATTGATCCTTCAACTGCTGGGGAACAGCAGAATAGTCGTTTGTCTGTTCAAAGATGTTCACTGCATTCAGTAGCATACTATAGGGTATCGGAGTGATAAAAGTCAACTATGTCAAGAACTTGGCAGTCCATATCAACAGAAATTGCCAAACACATCTATTGCTGCAAAGTACTAAATTAAACTTGCATATTTCCTAACCTACTTGTACAAGTTAATAGACAGTTTTTAAAACCCATGGAAACCATAGATGAGACGACATTTCTTGACTCTTGCAGCCAATTGGTGGAATGGACAACAGAGATTAATAGGAATGTATTTTTTAAAAGTACTATATGAGTTTCTGCTACATTAATTTTTGATAACTTACATCCATAATGGTGATGAGTGAATCTGGTAGCATCAATGATCCTACTGATGCAACATTAACATTTAACATCAATCTTGATGAGAGGTCATCTCTTGACAACGTCTCAACCTGACATGCACAAGATCGTATCAGACGAGGAGGAAGAACTTACAACATAAGTAATGAACAAAAAAGGCTGTAATGTTCAAATAGGTTAATCAGTTGGATATATAACGATATATCAGACATGTTTGATAACATAAACGTAATGCATAATCATTATAAATATTTGTGAATTCCAAGTGACAAAACATCTAATAAAGTGATTGAAGTCGATACCAACCTGACCTACAACGAAATCTACTGAATCTGCTATGAATGGTTCATGAGGACCATCTCGGATGCCGGTTAAGATATATCGCTTCAGCAAAAAGGCAGGCGTCCAATTAACGCTGCAATATCAAGTTGTTTGACATAGTTAAGAGGGGTTAACACGGGTATATGATTAATTTATTATACAAAAAGTATAATAATCATAGAAGAAGTCTCAAGAGATTATACATACACTGGAGACCACGGCATAGCAGCAGCAAACTTGTGTGTCTCAAGAAAAGTATTTGATAGGACCAAGGACTTTACTCTCCTTGGACGATGTTGAGCAAATATTTGTGCAAGAAATCCACCAAGAGATGTACCATAAATATGAACCTGCATTCTCTAATCATTAATACAATAAAATAAAACATCTCATGATTCAGCAAAGTAAAATTAAGATCTCTCTTGTACACTCAAAAGGAACAATGTATTAAACAAAACCTACTGTAAATGCTTTCTAAAGAAAGAAAAGAAATACAAACAAAAGTGTGTGACTTTAAAAAGCGTGAGTTACTTGCAATAATAATAAAAAGCATGAGTTCTCTTTCAATAATAAGTAGGAGACTGCATTAATTTTGACAGGTTTGTTCCAAGCTCACTGTACCTCTGTTAAAAATATTGAGTCAATGTCATGATTGAAAGTTCAATAAAACTGAAAAGGAGAATTCAGAATTAAAATTTGCGCTACACAAATCTGTAAGTGGAAACTAAAAGAACGGACACAAAATCTATCATGAGAATAACAAGAAACAAAATGAGAAATCCCAGTCCTAACTAAGCTAATAGCCTTGTTAAAACATGAACTCCCAAGAAAATGATGTGATTTGCTTACATGATGGATATTCATTGAGTCCAAAAACTTTTCAAATGAATGAATCCATTCGTGGTGATTCCAAACTTGAGGAACATCAATAGATATCACTCGATAGCCCTGAAACAAAAAAAAAGAGAAAAATTGAAAAATGAATCTTCAATTGGTTTACATATGTAATTAAGTATTTATACCATTAGCAGACAGAGATTAATAAGGTTTCCACCATAGTTTGTAGCCAAATTTCACTAAGGTACAATTACATACCGTTGACAACATAGACAGAATGTGTTTGCCTTCCAAGTTGCAATACATGAATACATCCCAAGCAACTGAAGCAGTATAAACAATTCAAGGCTTATTGACCAAGCTATTCTGGAGATCTGTTTTCTAGTACAGCATCTGGTGTTTGGCATGTTACATCCAAATCTTGGTGGGAGAGGGCAAGGGAGAGGCACAAGAGAGCTCTCTGGTTTCCCAGGTGAAGCATTTGCAGAGGAAGACACAGACAAGTAACAACTGGATAGGAAATAATAAAGGAGAAAAAATACCACTATGGCTGCCAATGCCAGCGTGGGAATGTGGTATTGTGGTAAAAAACTAATAGTACGGATCAACCTTTTCAATTAGGGGTACCAAATTCCTAATGCTTTAGTTATTCATTATTCAAAGATACTTCCGTTTATGTTCCAAAAGTTGCACCTGCTAACAAGATAGAAACCTGGCAGACTATTTTTGAATACTTTACACTATTTGTGTGGCTTTGTTTAAGGGGTTTTATGGTGGTATGGGAAGATGAGGTATGCTTTTGGCAATAGATGATACGTCTGAATTGATACCATAAAAGTTAATGAAATGAACACATGTATAATGGTTTGCTATCAAGCGGGATAGATTTGCAAACAGCAAACTAAACTGGTTCGTTGGGGTGCAAATAGGTGACCCTAATGGTATCCTCCAACCCCCTTAGTTTAGGGAAATGAACTAGTTCCAAAATGAACTCATCTTTTTAAAACACTACCAGTTCATTTGTGTAAACTAAAGAGGGTCGGGCACCTAATAGTCATTCATTTTTTTCACCACTTCAAGGTGCTCAAGGGCTCTTCAACATCAAGAAAAAAAATCAGACTACATATAGTAAGATGGATGGTTGCATTCATCTCATTGAGTATGTACCTTCATACAAAGGGACATGATCTGTTTGTAGTATACATCAGCTGTCCCAGCAATTCCTGGGATGCAGACAAGCGGTGGCACAACCTTGGGCCCAAAATCATAGTATCTCCACAATTTTGATCCAATCTACAAGGTGTCCAGTGAAAACAAAGAGCTCAGAAACTAGTTAGGCATATGGAATAATTATAAAACTCACAACTTATGAAATTACTATTTTTTCTACATTAACACTCCACGGAGAAGACATAGATTAGTATGGCTAATTTCAGTCTACTGGGTATGACTCATAAATGTATATCGATTGATGAATAAGACCAGCCAAAGCTAACCCTTTTTTATGTACAACTAGTTATGTCTCTGTTATGATTAAGATGATGTAAAAACACGCGTTACAGTGGTGAAGAAAGGAAGAAAAAAGACTTGCAAGATAGAAACACTAATGAACATGAAGACTTGTATAAACACACATTCAAGACAAATTCGATTAACATTAGCAAATAGAGAACAAACCATCAGTAGCTTCCATGATCAAGTCAAATGGACTCTTAAGTCTTAATCTGTAGTCTTAATCTGTAATTGTAACCAGTTTACAAAAAGACACCAAGAAATCGAAAGTTGACTTTCTCAACCTCTAGGATTTCCAGATCATGGCCAGCTAAGTATCATTGTGCAGTGAACAGAAATGCCAGACATGAACTGCAGCCATGCTGCAAGGCATAACGGCGTGAGACTCTATTGGCATCTCATCTGATTGATTTAACGATGTTGCCTGAACTGAGTGGCACCGCAGTAATAATTCAATGATAGCCAAAGGCATCTCTCCCAATACCAAAAATCATTAACCATAGGGCTCCTGTCGGTCTCTCAAAACAGAGGACAGACGATTCTCCGTACAGAAAACTGGCTTGAAACCCCGATGATAGAACCCGGACCATGTGGGCTGTGTTCAAAAGTCAAACGCCCCCGGCGAGAGATTAAACTGAATGACCTGACTAAACATACACCGGAAAACAGGCACAGAGAGCAATCAACCGCGAAGCGACGCCGCCACTCCCGACGGCCAAGCTCCTAACCGAGCTACACAAGGACGCCACGGCGGGCCCTACAATAGCCCCAACGGCCGGGCATGATACCTCCCACGCGTACCAACACCCACGCACGCAAGGGGTGGAGAGACAGAGTGGCGCTACGATGGGGAGACAGACAGGGGAGGGGAGAATGAAAAGGGAGCACGGGGTGCGGTGAGCACGCGCGCTTACAGAGATCTTGTGGAGCGGGACGACGGACTTGAAGTAGACGTAGTCCCCGGGCAGCGCGCCGCCGCTGCCACCCTTCATCTCTCCCTCGCGCGCGGGGCGCCGGAAGAGGTCGCCGTCGCGTTGGCTGCCGCCGAGATCGGAAGAGGAGAGAGAGGAGACGGTCCGGATCGCCTCCAGTTAAGTTAACCACGCGCCGGGGAAGAGTAGGCGGCTCGATGACCTTGGGCCCGGAAAGTTTGGGCCCACTCTTGTGGGCTGGCATGAACTGTTTTGGCAACTGGACGAGGGACCCATATCGAACGAGGACGTGGGGGAGATGAGGTGGCATGGATGATTGCTGAACGGCCGGTGGTGGCGGACTGGCGGTCGCTCTCGAGTTGTGTCGACAACCACTGACGTGTGGGTCATACATTCTTCACTTGTCATGTGGGTCCCTGAATGCAGTGAGGTACTGGGAAGAAATAAGAAAAGGAAGGCGGGGCAGCGTGGAGTGCTGGAGTGGGGAGTGGGACGGCCTGCGATGCCATGAACTCTTTTTCTTGGCGGCACCAGACAGGTGGACGCCGCGAGGAACTCGTCACGGGGATCTGGACAATCGGGTATACATGGAATAGGTTTACTGTATGTTGCAAGTCACAACACGACGAGCGTTCTCAGATCTAGGTACTGTACGATTCCCTAGGAAGCTAACTGCGCTCCAGAGATCTTCAATCCCGACAATTATACTTAACATTCTTATGATGTAGTAAAATGTGCTCATGAACACTGTTTAAGCTCGTGGGCATTTTAAGATATTAGAATCTCAACCTTTTTTAAATGTAGGAGAGAGGATTTTGCAAACGATCATATTGCCTCTCGAGAGTCACGATCATATTTCTTTGTTGAATACTACATGGCACTCGCTTTCCAAACGTGTATATATTCTTATCTCTCTCCTAATTGTTTTTTGCCACCACACTATTTTTTGTCACTTCTAGTTTCTTTTGCCTAAAGCTAAAACGTCAACGGTCTGGAATGGAGTGAGCAGTAATTATTACTCATAGGTTATCCAAAGTATCTTGTGCTCTTAGCGCTGAGGTGGCAGGAAATTTCACAAATAACCCCTTCCGTCACCGGAGAGACGGCAGGTCCGGCTCTCCATGAAGCATCGGCTCCAATGCTTCGCCCGAGGAGATGGAGACGGTGCTCGGCATGGTTGTACGCGAGGCTCGTCTCTTCCCGAATCCCGTGCGCCCACAGGGTCTTCCGATGCCTCCGAGCACCTGCCCGGGCCTTCTCCAGACTCAAGGTCGCCTCACCCCGCTGCAGCGCCCCGGCGCGTTGGCCTGCCCGCCGCCCAATCCATCTCTCTCCCACACGGGCATGCTCGTACATGGAGTTGCAGCCTTATGCCGCTTGGAGAAGGACGACGAGAATGCGTCCACATCTGTGCAGAACTCGTAAGAGCTGATAATTTGATGGTGATGCTGTGTAGATTGAGAGAGAGAAAGAGGTCAAGCGGTGGGTGCTAGTAGATTGATGTTGGACACACAAGGACTCTGCTGGATAACATTGAGAGCCTTTCCACGAACAATGATACTGCAAGTGGATAGGAAAAAAATTGTTTGAGTGACATAAAATGCTAGGACAGAGATAGTATTAGACAATGGTAATAGTTTTATTATATTATATTAATATTTAGTATGTTTTTTCAGTACATCGGAATGTTCTATTAAGAAAAACACGATAATCGATAGAATGAAATTCACGATTAACATCACATATATGAGTATATAAACAATACATCCACATCTGATCATCCAAGCCATACAATCATTAAATAACATATATTTATTAAAAGACAGTGTGAAAGGTTTCTCAACTGTATGAGTGTAGTTGTTTTTTATCTTTTTGTGTGGATATATGTGTCCAAGAGTTAGAAAGAGTCTCTCCTTTGTACATGTCCTAAGTATGCAAATCAAGTTTTAAAATAAAATAGAAATATATGATGCTTAAAACGCCGTTTGACCACTTTTTAAATAATCCAAATTAGATGTTCATAATTGTCATATATGTTCACTAGTATATAGGTTTATATATTGTGCCATTGTTAATGTGATATGGCTGGAAATTAGGGCAAGAGAGGCATGACATGCCCTCCTTCTGGAGGCTCTGAGTTTGCTAAGTTTTGTTTGACTTTTATTGATAGGTTGCCCTCTTTATATAGAGAGAGTACAACTTAACCCTAAGTAATCTGTTACCATATGGAAAATACTCGATCTAATCTTATCTAACTTAATGGGCAAGAATCTTATTGTGGACCCGCTGCTAAGTAGCCGTGGTACTGTTCAGTGGCAGAACAATACCTGGCTCTAGGCATCGGCTAGGCTTTGGGCCAAGTTTGGCTCATAACACCTGAACTCTTGCTAACAACCTGATCAGAATCGAATCAAACTCCAACGACTCAAATAAATAAGTGCAAGCAAAATCCTAATAATATCCCTGATCTATCTCTTAACCACTTTGATCGGTCGTGGACTTCTTTGGACGACTACTATAATGCTGTCCAAAGAAGGCGTCCACAACACTCCCCCTTCATGGCGAAACAGCTTGTCCTCAAGCTGAAAGGAAGAATACGCCGCCTTGAAATGCTCCGGTTCCTCCCAAGTAGCATCAGCTGAGGATCTGTCTTCCCAACGAACCAACAACTCCCAAGAGTCCTTTGTGGCGCGCGCACGATCAACCTGAAATGGCAACGCACGCAGGGCCGTCTGGTAAGACATGTTGCAGCAGTATTCCGCCCAAGGCAGCAGCAAAGCCATGATTTGGGCCTATCCCCGGCAAGGAAGCGATCAATGACCGTCAGCACCAGGGACTTGCCTCCGACTTTGGGAAATCCTTCAACGAAGTCCATGGCGATGTGCATCCGTACCGCCCATGGTATGTCGAGCGGCTGGAGAAGACCGACTGGGTGTAGATGCTCTGTTTTGTTGCGTTGGCACACAGAGCACCCTCGGATGACCTCCCAGACGACCTTGTTGTCCTGTGACATGTAGAAGGTGTCGTAGAGACATTGCAAAGTTTTTTGGACCCCCTCCTGCCCCATCCCATGCACGTCCTATAGCACCTGCGGCCACAGGGAGGAAGATGATGGCACGAAGATCCGGCCGTCGTGGAGGACCAAGTTATCAATGATGGACCATTGCGCCCCTACAGTTCCGACTTCAATTCTGCACATTTGGCTGAGCCAGTGTGTCTTCTTGGTGCAGGTCGAACAGCTCAAAATCCGGCATAGAGATGGCATGGATGTCCAGGATCTTTTCATCGCATCGCGACAGAGCGTCAGCTTCCGCGTTCTGGACTCCTGGCTTGAACTCCACCGAGAACTAGTAACCAAACTATTTGCTCACCCAAGCATGTTGAGGAATTGTGGAGAGGCGCAGGTCGAGGAGGAACCTAAGGCTGTAGTGGTCAGTGCGAATGATGAACAGCCGAGCCCAGAGGTATGGCTGCTAGTGGCGCACTGCCTTTACCAGCCCTATGATTTCGCGTTCATATGCTGCGAGCTTGGCATGGTGCGACGCAATGGCACAGCTGTAGAATGCGATAGGGCCAGCTCCTGTCACATCTCAAAATTTCCATTTTTAGAATGTGAATAATTTTTCTATAGTAAACCTCAAAATTCTTGTATTTTAAGTGCTTTTATTTAAAAATCAAACTTTGGAATGGCTCCATCTGTTTCAACATTTGTTAATTATTTGTATGATATTATGAAATATGTTTTGTATAAAAAATTAAGTTATTGTTTAATTAGTTTCAAATAAATTTTTACATTTCTTTAAATATGTTTTGTAACCAAAATTGAGTTGATTTATGAATGGTTACTTTCCACTTAGTTCGGCCTTGATCTATTTATCTCATAACCCACACGATCCCATTCGACCTCACACTCCGACACTACCGCTTCTTCAAGTTTATCAATCCACAGTTACTGTCAAAAAAAAAATGATGACCTTATGCTTTCATGTGAAGTTGTTGTTCTAGACCCCATCGATGATAGCAACAACGACCCAACCTCATTTAGCACACCCGTGATGAGTCTCCATGATGCAAGCCCTCCGCGATGATGACAAGGGCATCCTCTCCGGCTTGAACCATCCTCCTATCCACACATGCCGCCCTACTTCTCTCTAAACCGCATATATATTGCATCGTTGATATCCATCATCGCCACCCATCGAGACTCGATGTTTTCATGCTTCACTCCACATACTTTTATGCATCTGCATCGATCAAATGTCAGCCATATCCATCCCACCAACCACGAATGTGCAAAAGGAAAGAACACAGAGATTAAACCTTCCTTTATCAGATTTTTCCTTCCAAACATCTCTGTTTCCTCCCCCACCCCTCCCACCTCTCCTATAAATATAAGGGGCCTCCCAACGCCCTCCCTGACCCCCACAAATCCTAGCACGCCGCCAGGCTGCCGCCGCTGCGCCGTGCCCTCGCGTCCAGACCTGCAGCTGCTGATTGGAATTTTAGCAGAAGCTGCGCCTTGTTGTCCTCTACAACATATCCCAAAATCACGGTGATCTGAGCCTCCATGCCTTGGGATCTAAATCTTGGTGGCTGCTGTTCTGGATTCTAGACAGATCCTGCACGCATGTCAGTAACTTTATCTCATTTTTTCGCGATTCCGATGTCCTAGTGATGTGATCCCTGATGCACGGTGTGTTCCAGGAAGTTCCCTTTTGCTCCACCAAAGGGCACACTTAGATCATCAAGTATAACTCCAGGAACGTGATTTTTGCACTAACTGCCACTGTAGGACATTTAGTAGATCCATCGCTCGTTCTCAATTTCAGGTGAAATTCTGACAAAATCTTTATATCCCTGTCGTGTTCCATATAACATTGCGCCTTTTGGTACAATTCCATATTCATACCTGCTGCCAACTTCGGAAACATACACACTTTTATCTTAATGTCCCTGCAAGACAGAAACCGTACCTTGTATGGTTGTTGCTATTTTTCTATTACATCCAAGAACGTCCGAACAGACCACCCATGTCACTAACCATGCAAATTCATCCTCTATGCAGTGCTCATCTTGTCTCACCAAATAATCAAGGATGTCGACATTGCAAAAACTAGATCGTCATTGTCGTCATCATCCATTCTCAATAAATATTCCTTGCTGTTGGTATAACTATTTGGTGAGCCCTTCTTGTCCAGCATCACATATCACTCTCAATTATCCTTATTGTTGTATGACAAATCTTAGGTTTGTTTGATTGTTTGTTTGTCGGTAGCATATGCGAATAAGCACTCAACTTTTGGAACGACGGACTTCAAGAACAAGAGTTATGATCAATGAGCAACAACATTATTGATGCAAGTGACTTCAATCATCTTGTACCTATTATCTCTTATTCTATAATTGATTGCATTCTTGAGTCAATATGCGGGAGAACACCTATGATAGGGTTAACTAGATTTGTTTGACTATCCTTGTCGCCTGAAACCTAGTCATAGGATGGGTAGTTCTTGCTTAGTTTTGCTGTGTTAATTGGGATGGGCTGTATACTTATAATAATAGATACCGGTACATATATGATTGGATGGTGATTATGGATGAGACGGTTTGAATGGTGATGATGTTAGTAGATAGGATTCGAGCAAGCAAGAACAATGGTGGGTGCCGTTGGCACGGATTGGATTTGACGGAATGCTTGCTTGGACCCTAAGAATAGGATCAGCGAATGACCACTGTTGGTATTTCTTTCGATCACATATAAATCCGCAAGCGCACGGAGTACCGCCGTAGCACTTCACCCTAGAGTATTCCAAGGGTATTATAAAATCCTCATGGAATGTGTGTGAGCTATCTATGGCCTAAGTCCAGGGAACAACACCACTAAAATTTGGGCAAAGGATAGAGAGGCTATCTATGAGACAAGTTCTAATTAAGAAAGAAGATTTATTGTTTTCTCGCTTACTTCGGCGTCCGGTTTACTCCCAATCCGAGAAAAGACTCAGGTAACTATAAACGCTACTACATGTCCGAACGTGGAGGACTACAAAGGACTAATAGGGCTGTCACCACCTATAGCCTACCTCAAGCTCCTTGGGAGTACGTACCACTTGAAGGTAATACTCAATCTATATACCACGTCTAAATAGACTATTACTACTTTAACTTTACGCAGGACCGTGTCCTATAAGCTTAAGTATATACTAAGTAGTATACGATGAACTAGCAAGCAAAAAATAAATACTAAGTGAATTCTTACTTAATTAAATAAGCATCCGTCGAGGTACAAGTGCGGGCAGAGGGATGACAGGCCACCACTCCGATCTGACTTAGTGGAGGATCAGACCGAAAGAATGCCGACAGACCAGCCTTTCCCTCGGGAATTCCTCCGCTTCGCTCTCTTCCTACTAGAACTCTAAAAGATAGAACCTAAGCCTCTAATATGCAACAGAACAAGTGAATTCTGAAATGATGGGTTCCTCTAGTGAGTGAGGAGAGGGCTCTTATTTATAGGTGGAGGAGACTTAGGTGAGTGGGCTTTCTTCCTCCCTCTTTCTCTCAATTCCTGCCACCTGGAGTCGGTGCCGCACACGAACAGATCAGAACCGACGTTGTAAAGGCGGTGGGAAGCGATGCGTCAAAGTTGGGCCCAGGGGGCCGCACTGGCAGTTCGACCAAACCATTGGGTCGGCCGACCCGGGTGAGCTCCGCCCTGAACCATCTTTTTTCTAGAGGCTGTCCAGTGGGCCCTGGTTGTGGGGGTGTGGTGCCCGTGGGTTTTCTCGACTGTTTTACTCTGTTTGTGGGCCCTCCAATCCTTGTGCTTTGCTCTGATTGGTTGGAAGTGTGCTTCTTTTCCTTTATATTTTCTTCTCAATATTTTCTGTAAATCACCTGTACACAAATATTCACCAACACTCGTGGAATTTGTTAGTATTAAAACCTACCACTATGTTGATTGTTCAATTTTTTATTATTTATGCGGTGATTTTGAGGGTCAAATACAACACTTAAGGACTGTCAACAACCACCCAGGACAGTAGTGCCACCACAAGATTGAAAGTGGGATAAGCTTGGTCTATTAATTAAGTGTTCTTCCAGTCTCGTGCAAGCCAAATAGCAGAGTGGGGAATAGAAGCTAATGAGCTATTTTTGGATCCGAACAGTGCAAGAGGGGGCCCTTGGCAAAGAAGAGGTACCGAAGGGCCGTTCTATGGATAGGTACCAATGGTCGCTCGTTAGGACAGACGCCCGAAGGTCGTTCCCCTCCAGTAAAACCTTAGTAGGCGTGTGCATGCTAAAAGATTGTTCGGGAAGGCCTCATAGTGAAACTCTGCCACACACTTAAGTGTGATGTAAGTGGCGATCACTGCATACAAGGGTGATCACGACTTTTGGGTAAAGTAGTGCCACCTCTGTAGAGTATAAAACTGTCATGATAGTCGTGCTCACGGTTACGAGCGACCTGGATTCTCACCTGAATAGTTGGATGGTTTGAGATGTTGGTCTGGAGATGGATACATAACACCTAGGACTGGGTTGGCCATTCATCTAGTTAATTTAACCACTAATTACTGCAAACCGCTTAACGAGCTTTCCTTGTTTTGGCCTCATGTCATCTTTTCCTACACTTGAGGAGTACGACAAGTACTCACACTTGCTATTCACAAACATATGTTGCTCAATGAATGAAGATGATTAGCTGAAAAGATGAAGATGGTTAAGGAGAATTAGGCATGCGTGGTCTTCCGATCGCCTTCTTGTGGAGATGAAGGATGCCTACACATAATCAAAGCTTCATTACTTTGATGTATCTTTTATCTTTGGTTATTTTTGCAATTACTTATTCGATTACATAAAGATATTGTTTCTGTTATCACATATTGTCCTGTGTGCGTGAAAACTTGATCTTGGGCGCGTAGCCCTGGATGAATTTCCGGTAGTAACTGGTCAATCCAAGGAAGCCACGGACCGCCCGGACTGAGCGCGGCGTTGACCACGTGAGGGAGCCATCCACCCTGTCAGCGTTTGTGACGACGCCCTGGTTGGAGTTGACATGCCCCAGGTACGCCACAAAGGACACACCGAAAGAGAATTTGTTGCGTTTCACCGCCAAGGTATGCTCCCGGAGGCACTGGAGAATGAGATGGACATGCTGCAGATGAGAGCTCCACGAGTTGCTGTAGATTACAATGTCGTCAAAGAACACAAGGACAAAACGGCGAAGGTAATAACAGAGCGCATCGTTCGTGAGGGCCTGAAAGGAAGCCGGGGCATTTGTGAGCCCAAACGGCATTACCGAAACTGGAAGTGTCCGTGGTGTGAGCTCCTGGTGGTAGCCGCTGTGCAAGTCGAGCTTGGTGAAGAACTTGGCACCGTGGAGTTCGTCGAAGAGTTCATCTATCACTAGGATCGGAAACATGTCCATTACGGTCCATGCGTTCAATGCCCGATAATCCACGCAGAAACGCCATGTATCATGAGGTACTCTGCCGAATGATCCCCTGTTGCAGCATGTCTTGGCATTGTTGCTCGATCTGGTCCTTGCACAACTCCAGGTAGCGGTAAGGGCGAACCGCAACTGGTGCTGTTGGGCAAGAGGTGGAACCTGTGGTTGTAGTGACGCTATGGCGACAATCCCCTGGGAACGACAAAGACATCGTCGAACTCCTCAAGCAGTGTCGTCATCAGGTCGCGTCCCTCCAAAGTGTGGACGGCTAGCACCCGATCATGGTCTGAGATGCCGTGCCAGACGACCTGGTGATCGTCGCGCCAGCATGCCATGCGCGCCTGCTGGAAATCCCACAGGATAGGACCCAGGGTGCGCAACCACTGGACCCCTAGCACCATGTCGTAGCCTGCGAGCGGAATCACAAACAAGTCGAGGATGAATTCTACCTTGCCGATGATGAGGCCAATAACCTTACACGAGCCCACGCCCGTCCCAAGAACGCCATTAGCGACTGTGACCTTCAGTCCTGGCTGCTGCTTGAAGTGGAGTCCCTAGCCGCCTCCTCAGAGATGGAGTTTGTGGATCCTGAGTCGACCAGGGCTAGCACCCACTGTCCACCTATATGCAAAGCCAGCTTCATCGTGTCCGCGGTCTTCACCCCTGTAATGGCATGCAGGGAGATGCTCACCGTGTCGTCGTCATCTGAGGCCGCCTAAGCTGGACGAGGTAGACGCCTTTCATCGGGCACACCTTCAAGTGCTCCCTAGAGAATTTCTCCGTGCAGTTGTAGCACTTGTTGTGCTCCTGCTTGGCCGCCCATCTCTGCTGGCGTCAGCTGCTTGAAGCGTGATGTCGGAGGTTGTGTTGCCCCGCTGGTCGCCGGAGGTGGTACAGGCGTCTGTGTCTTTGCGGCTGGCAAGGCCAGTGGCGTGTGTCGTGGAGGCAAATGCAGCCATCCGGCTTGTCATCCGTCACCAATGTTCATACGGCATTCGTACTCTCAAGCCAGCGCCATAGCGTCCTCAAATGTTGTCGGCCGCTGCAGCTCGATGTCGGTCTGCAGGGGCTCATTCAGACCGGCTGTGAAGATCGCGTTCTACTGCAGCTCCGTAACGTCGTCGCGGCGCCCATGAGCTCCAAGAGTTTTGTCCTGGAAGGCCACCGCCGAATCCTCTCAACGAAGGTTGATGAGCTCCATAGCGCTGGTTGACGAACTTAACAAAGTCATCCCAAGTTGGAACACCGTGGTTGAGCTGGAGCTGGTGGAACCACTGCAGTGCGGTGCCCTCCAAGTAGAAGGCCACGAGCCAGACCTTGCCTACCTTCGCGGTGTTCTAGGCGTGAAAACAATTGCTCGCACTTGTTACCCATGGTAATGGATTTGCAGAACCATCATACCTCGGGAACGTGAGCTTGTGGGAGGTCGTGAACGGAGGCTCGGCGCCGAGTGTCTCTGTCTCGGCTGCATCCTGATTTTCGAATGTCGGCACCTTGGCGGACTGGAGGTGATTGACTGTGACTGTGAGATGGCCGTAATTGGCCTGAAGTGTGTCCACTTTGTTGATCAGGGCGGACATCATCTCGCGCAACTGATTCAGCTGCTCCTCAGCAGTCTTCGGCTTAGTTGTCATGGCTGCGGCAGCATGATGAGGGTGGGTTTCAGATAGCCATGGCAGCGGCGGCGTCGATAGGTTGGCTCTGAAAGATGTTATGGCTGGAAATTAGGGCAAGAGAGGCATGACTCGCCCTCCTTCTGGAGGCTCTGAGTTCGTCAAATTCTTACGTGCCTTTTATTGATAGACTGCCTCTCTTTATATAGAGAGGGTATAACATATGATCCCTAAGTAATTTATTACAATATGAAAAATACGAGATTTAATCTATCTAACTTAATGGGTAAGAATCTAATTACGGACCCGCTACTACAGTAGTAGCGGTGTTGTTCCTGTGCATGAATAGTACCCAGCTGTTCACCAGCTCGGCCTTGGGCCAAGTTTGTCTCATAACACCTGAACTCTTGCTAACAACCTGATCACAAACGAATCAAACTCCAACAACTCGAATAACTAAGTGCAAGCAAAATTCTAATAATATCCTTTTGATCGGTTGTGGACTTCTTTGGGCGACGGCTATAATGCTGCCCAAAGAAGACGTCCACAACATAATGTCCCACCATATTACACTCGTATGTGTATTTGGCTCATGGAAGTCATTTAGTGATGGGGACTGGTCCCGATCTTCCTACAGGTTCGGATAATCAACGATTTGGGCGAAATCACGACACAAATCAATCCGGCTTCCGAACAGCACGTACCGAACCCTGCAATCGTAGCACCACGTCTCCTCTAGTTATCACCTGCGCGAACACGGATGACCTCATCAAAAAGGCTAGTCTTTGTCTGCGAATCGAACAACACAAGAAAGAACACGGAAGATCTAACTCAATGATGAAATAATCTCATGAATTGGGGTTCTACAAATCGATGATGGTGAAACTATTCTTGACAGAATAATTTAAGCAAAACCTAACCCTAATGATGGGGGTGACGACTGAATATAAAGGAATTGGAGACTTACAAGTCCCTTAAACGTAACCCTAATGGACTGTAACTCAGTACAGGCCAACGGGTCCAAAGTCGGTGTCGCAGCACTGTGATAGATTCTGGACAGTGCAATGTTTCGATGATTTCTGTGGACTCTGGAGGAATTTGGACATGACACTAGTCCTATTGGAAAGATAATCTTGTCCTCTTTTAGTGAAGTGGTAGATCGCCTAAAATGGAGTCCGTATGTGACCTGGACGTCCATTTTAATGCAGGCTGCTCCTGGATTCCTAATTGGATTCAAAGCCAACGTGGATTGGCCACTTGTTTCTAAGATTCCCGTCGTCTCCGGATGAATTAAGGTATGAGACTAGTGGCATTGGAAAGATAATCTTCTCAATTTTTCATGCATACGTAGATCGTCCAAAACGGACTCCGTATGATCTGGACATCCGTTTTAGTGAAGATTGGTCCTGGACTACGAGTTGGATTTTAAGTCGATGTTGGTTGGACGTCCACTTTACATATGACGCCCATGTTGACCCCATAAGGAGGTGGCAAGGGGGAGGACGTCCGTGAGCATCCTTTAGTCATTCTCCACTTGGTTGGCTCATTCTCCTTTTTAGACCAGGATCCCAAGGATAAATATTAGTCTCACGACAACGTGATGACTGTCCCATACACACTTTTCATTTGTTCATCAAAGCGAATATTTTTGTATAGCAACACAAATCATGGTGTAGTAGTTTTCGTTCAAATAGATAAAATATTGAATCAACATAAAACACATGCACCTTTAATATATCGATACGTAGCATTGCCATAGTTATATCCGAGCTAATCATGTCCTCATCATATAGATTGAAATTTTATATCGTCAGTGGGGTTGGAAAGATCACTTGAAGCTTCATCCAGATATAAAATTTTTTCCCATGTTAAGAAACTCAAGAGCTTACATAATCTGCCATCTTTTGATTGCTTGTTAGCACCATGACGACATTGACTTTCTATGCATTGGAGCTGATTGTCAATACTTCTGAGCACTGACCAAGATGAATTTGAGGATGACACCGGATCCACTGTGCAGCTCATCAAGCTTTCCAATGGGTACTCAAACATCCCATTTGGATCTCTATATGAGGGAGATACAAGCTTTACTCTGCTGCCAGACCGCTGAAATCGACTGCGCATGATCTTGTTTTTGCCATAAATCGTATAGAAAGCTTCAAATATCAGATTTTTTTTCACTCAAAACTAGACTCGATGAAATTTCACAATATCAAATTTGTAGGGCTTGAAACCCTCTATATTCCTGGGCACATTACTTGGAATTTAACTGACAGAACATCATTATTCCAATAAGGAGCAACTCCATCAAGATTGCAATATTTGGATTCAAAACTTCCATTTTCATGGTAGATGACCATCAATCTTGCCTCCCTACCTATTGATGTGTTCAAGCCAAATCCCCACAAAGGATTAGTTTAAATGAATTGAAACATGAGAGCGACTTACCTTCATAATTTCTGCTTCAACAGATGAGATTAGCAATCTTGATGTAGATCATGAGCAAAGAACACCAAACTTCACTTTAGGTCGTCGTGTTGAATATAAAGTAGGCTTGGAAGACGACCAATGATGAAGTCGCCTGTGGTGCCTACTGGCATGGGCACTGTGCCAATCGGCATGACATCAATCGCTTAAAATAGCGAGGAAAAGGTAGCGCAGATCATCAACGTCAACAAAAATCGATGTTCCAGACATTTTCATGGTGCATGAGGTGGCGGTTGTCGAAGCAGGGTGGTGCCGATCGACGCTAGGGCGGTGCTGGTCGACACCACAAGCAACAACTCCATCTTTGATAGATGACGAATTGAGGTGAAGACGATTATTAAGGTAGTCGATTAATAGCCTCCGTGCAATGAAGAAGGCGAACCAGCAGCAGATACTGGGCCACTAACAGCGTTAGCACCTACCGCTAAGGAGCTAGGCTGAAGAGAATGATGGCTTGGATTGTTGATGCTGGGACGTTTCCAATCCATAGGGCAGCTGCAGTCGTCGAGGTGGAGTGGTGCTGATCCGCACTATGATTTGTGCCGACCGGCATCAGCTGTAATGATGCCGTTCGAGCTCTCTTCTATTTTTTTTCTCTCTCTTATATGTTGCCACGGTCAAATATTTTGTTCTCTGAATTGTATAATAGGACTCGATTCCCTTGCTTGAATTCCTTCTTTATCAATTTCCTGTTATATCATCTCAATTTCCTGTTATACCATCCCTTGGTTCTTTCAAGCATTTCATCGATAAAATTCCTGTCTTTTCCCAAATACTCATATCAGGTTCTCCGTTTTACCCCTATGGTCAACAAAACACATGTAGATTTCAAATTTCAGTCCAACTATCAACCATTTCGAATAATTCACCGTAGCAATGGGCAACTAACCATAACCAAACAACTGGAGGACTAGTGCTAAGCATCAACATTTCCAACAGATTCTAATATAGGAACCAGTAGCCACTAGATAAACGCACAGCCAAACACCAAGGAATCTGAAACAAAACATCCATTTACAGATCGATAGACTACAGATTGAACATTTCGTAGGGATGCAGCGGTAAGCACTTACAGCATCAGACATTTACTTCCACTTGTCACCACATGCCTTGCCGGCCAATCAGCAATTCATAAGAGCACACAAATCAGAAGGCGCAATTTACATCAACAATCAGCACAACAGTTCAAATCGCATCAAACCATTGCTATGCCTACAATGCATGACTAGCAGTTAGCTAGAGGTAGCAGTTATTATTAGTGATGGCATGACGGATCAATTATTAGTAAAAAAGAGATGTTATATAATAACAGACTACTAATGTCGTTGTGGTACTATCCAAATAAGAAGTTGTGGTACTGTCAAAATAGATGGCATCATGCATCCTCTACTGATACCACGAGCCATTGATTTCTTCACAAATTGAACCTAAGACACACAACATCCCAAGAAATATTTAGCTCAATAATAGTGTTGGGGAATACAGTTAACGAAGTCCCAATTTGTACCATCCACACTCCAGTTGCCATCGATTTTGAATTTACCTTCTGCGGGAGACAGTTTTGCTATTAGAACACTGAGTCTGTCCTTCACCCAAAATCGATAGCCTGAATCTGAGACAGGACGCAACAGTAGTAAGATCAGGTACTATTAATTTCAACTTCAACATATAGTTTTGCTACCGATATTAGAACATGGTTGCTGAATGTGATTAAGCACACAAATTTGACATGATCTCCATTTCAATCTGGCAGCAAGGAACCCCATATAACAATGTTTTCTCAGTACGTACCAAAGAGTTCTGAACAGCTAATAAGCTGACCAGATTTGCAGTACAGAGTAAAGACCATAAAAGGATAAGAAACATTGGAGAAGCAATAACAATGCATAGCATCCTTAGGTTTGGGATGGAACGAGGGAACCTAGAACACATTCAAATGCTCAAATTGAGAACCACGCATTCCTTTCTGACCGGTACCTCAGTTGAATTTACGTCCATATTGATCCAGCAATCAAAAGCTTTTCATGGCTTCAATACAAGAAGCAAAATCAATCGCATATGGACATAGGTACTTGGTAAAATGGCCCTTGCTAATCTTCACAAGCTTCATTGTCCCGAGGTTGAGCATAAAGAGGCCGTCACCCACCACATCCACGAACAAGAAGCCACTCTTCTCACATAACCCCTGAATGGAGAGTTCCACTTCCACCTTGCTGCCCGAGAAAATAATTGGTGACAGCATTGGCATCAGATGCACCGCCTTGCAACAGGACCACCGTTGCCTTTGCCTCTCAGTACTGTTGTCTTCCAGATTCCAGATTGAGAGTACCAGTTCATCCACAAGGACCAAGGAGACTGTACACTGTGCTGAACTGAACAAGCGCATCACCCTCATAGCTGTCGTCAGATGGTGCACACCGGCACGTGGTGGCAAGTCGAATCGGGAGACTGATGTCCCGGCCTCAGTGATGCGCACGGCCACAGCGTGCACGGCGTGCGGCAAGCCCCGGGTACCGCATATCCAGTGGACGGCGTTGCGGTGCACGACCGCAGGGGAGGCAATATCCACCACCATGTTGTCAGGAAGCTCCACGGTGTGCGACGTGTCCCAGTCTGTGCCCTCGCACCCGTCACCAGCGGATTGGGAGAAGACACGCAGGTTGAGCGTTCCTTGCCTATCATCCCGAACGGCAAGCAGGCGGAACGAGGCGCTATCGGCCTCCAGAAAGATGACTTTCTCCGGGAAGAAATAAGGCAGGGGCGGGAGCAGGGTGGAGGTCCCAGCCACGAGATTGCAGACGCAGATCCAAGCGGCGCGCTGCCAGGCGCACTCAAAGCGACAGAGGGCAACCAGTCCACCGGCACTGGACCCCACGGGGGCTAAAGTGTCGAGGTCGCCCATGGTTGTCAAGAACCGGGAGAGTGGGACGGCCATGGGCGTTGAGTTGCCGAGGATGAAGAATCGCGTGGGGCGGCGGAGGTAGCGACGGCGGCGGGGGAGGCTCTGGGAGGTGTCACGGAAGAAAAACCCAAGGAGCGTGGAAGGATCAAAGGCCCCAGCGCGGCAGCGACGCTGGAGGTGCGAGAGGAATCCCGGCTCCTTAATGAGGCGGCGCCAGGTTTTGCATGTGGCTGCGCAGCGGACGACGGAGAGGGCGTCGCCGACGCGGGACAGGATCTCCACCTGTATGTCCTCTGGGATGAGTGACAGCGAAGGCGGCGGCGGCGGTGACGACATCCGGCGGCGGCGGGGAACGGGAAATGGGGACAGATGAGGCATGGGAATGAGAAAATGAGTTCAGGCTTGCCCGTAGGGTGACACTAATGACGCTCGTCAGACGGACGAACTCTTAATGGCACGGGGCCCCTTTGCGAGGTGTGCTCGGGATGCCGTAGGAGGATGAATCAACGGCGCCTCGTCACCGTGACGAGCGTCAGAGAATCCATTTGCCACTAATTTGGGGATGTTTACTTGCCTAGTGACAGTATGGAGACGAACACAATAATTGTGTGGCTATCACAATTGTTAAACCTGGCGAGCATGGAAGCATTGTTCTTGTTCCACATCTACGTCACAAATATTTATTACTCCCTCCATTTTTTTTGTCGTCGTTTATTTTGTTCATTCATCTTAGTAAAAAAATATAAAAATATTAAATATTTTTTTAAGATTTGATTTGTTACTAAAATTTTTTTAATCTTAGCTTTTAATTTTACATATTTAAATTAATTTTTTAAATAAAACGAACGATTAAAATTTTTGATCAAAGTCAAGGATGATAAATAAAAAAAATAGAGGGAGTAGTTCAAAAATCCTTTTTGTTAGTTATCTTAAATCTCTCCCGATTTCAAGCGAAGACAGCCCTATATAGAACAGCGGATGCAGCAGGCGCGACAGAGGGTGACGACGGGACGGACCGCAGCGGCGGAGCGTGAGACAAGTGTGCGCGGTGTGTCACCAGCTTAGGTTGGGGCTTGTGAGGTGCCCTTTTTCGGGTGTGCTTAGAAGTTCGATGGTCAGGGGCGGCGAGGAGGTGCTAGGCGCAGCGAGCGAGGCGAGAAGTGGAAGAAACGGCCGATCTCGATCTAACAGCTGTGATTTATCGCCTGAAAAATTTTGGATTTTCAGACATCTGAAATTTAGACAGACCCTTATTAGTGAGGAAAAACTAATGAAGAACACAATAATTCTCCTTGAGAAAATGCTCCGTCGTTCCGAAATATGTTCCAAAATCATGTGTTATTTAAGAAAAAAAGTTAAGTGTGCAAAATTATAAGTTATGGTTTAGATAATTTGTGATAAATAAATTATAAAATTATAATATATTTATCATACTGTTTTTAGTGAGATGAATGTCAAAGATAAATTGAAGTTCAAGGGTGCTAAATATTTTCGATGGAGTAATATACTTTAAAGGGGACTACATATCACCTTTGTTTCTTTCACCTAAATTATCCTATTTTGTGGCAAATCCGACCAGATCAAGCTTGGTTCCTGACTTCAATGGGCGCACTAATGGGACCAGTGGGATCTGGGGGAGACCTTCGAAGAAGTATTAGTGGACTTAAATTTTTTTTCTTATTAGATACTACCTCTATTTTTTTAATTATTAACACTTTCTAATATAAATTTATACTAAAAACGTTAATAATAAAAAAACAGAAGTAGTAAATGAGACTACGAGAGGGAGAAGAGAGGAGCGGACAACTTGTGAGATGTACTGTACATTATGAGTAAGCAACTATAATATCATAAAAGATGACTCTAGCTAAGCAGGTAGCTCAACTAGAACTCAGATGAAGCTGTAGGAAGGTAATGAGGCACATTTTATTAGTTCACCCCAGTTACCGAGGGGTCAAGAACGACATTGATCAGAGCTTTTAAAAATAACCGTTGGCTTTTGTAATATTATTTTTAGTTTCTCTACACATCAAAAGCTAGGAAAACAGCTTTGAGTGAACCTTTCCGATTTTAGTTCATTTCCGCAAAAGCAAACTTTCATTCCGAAAAACTAAAATATATTAGATTTTGAGAACCTGTTTGTCTTTTCAGCTAAAAAGACAGTTGAAAAGACAAACAAGGCCTAAATATGCTGCACGCCGCGAAAGCCAGAGTTCTTTCCTCAAATGCACTTAACTTAATAAGACATCGTCTAAGCAGCCAAATACCAATCACCTTGTTATATCATATCTCACTAATTAGTAGTAACTCAGTAGGCTACAATTCTTTAGTCACGAGCAAGCACACAACTTCATAAGCAAACTACCAATGGCCGTCTGATCAATGAGAAATCCACAATTCTCCCTGCGCAGCTCAACACCTGCACCTTGCTTGATTGAAAAAGATAGTTCTGGTACAACGCATGGCTTCCGTCAGGCATTAACCAGCAGGGGATATGAAGCAGTGAAACAGGCCCGTAGCCAATCATTGGCATCTAACTAGTAACCCCATACGGCCTTTCAGCCAAACTGAAAACTAGGACTCCAGTTCAAATTTGGCATCACCGAATAGCTCGCCACCGCTTCACTACTCCACGACCATCACCAGACAAAAGATCCCAAAATGCAGTAGCAAACTCCACTATCGCCACCAACGTAGCTCTCTGGCACACAGATTCCAATGTTGGATTTGTCTCTGTAATCTACGTTACCTTCCTACATTTGTTGTTCTGCTCGCCGAATGGCCTCTTGGAAATATTGAAGGGATATGAGAAGTGCCTCCTGAAAATATTTCCTAAATTTTTTAGCATAAGATCAAGTTTCATAACAAAATGAATGAACTATTATAAAACATACAAGCTGCAATACCTCTGTTCTTATTGTTCTGCTCCCTTGGTTGGGGCACGTATTCAAATAAGATTTAAATATATCACTTGCACGTTTACCCTGTCAGAAATGTCTCAGCTGTTAAATTTGCTCAGATACTCATCCTGCTATGACATTTAAATATTACTGATTCAACCATGGACAAGATTTCAATCATTTGACAATTCCTTGTGCCATGCAAGTGCTCAGATATAACTAGAAATTGGAAGTATTGACAAAGAACAGTACTGTACCTTCAAATTTGTGTCTTCTTCAATGCTCTCTTCCAGACCAGCTAGACCACCAAATGCAATTAGAAGATGCCTGTATCACAAAGTTCCAAGAAATAATCATAGGATCCAACAATAGTGACAGCATACAGTATCTTTATCTTTACTATCTTGAAAGTAGGATATGGTGACGGTAATGGTCCTGTCACCACAACACCTGACATGTGTTAGACACCAGAATCACTAACATTCATGCAGAAATATACACGGGCTGCCGCAGCAACCTCCTTTGAAGAATTGATCCAGTCGATCAATTTTTCTTAAGCACTAAATGCCTCCAATGAGCCTACAAGCATCCAGCTGCAGCACCTCCTATCTTGCAGCCCTGGAAGTCCTCAACAGTAGCTCATGTATTTCTCACCCTAGCTTATATTCACAAGAAGCCTACATGTCTATTTATAGACTTCAACAACATTTATATAAGTTTTCAAAGCAAACTTTAGTACTTGCTACAACTCATACTAGCTAATTCTTAGAAACATCAAAAACCAACTATACTGATCATGTATGTTCTTCATAGTAGTCAAATACAAATTGACTTTATCTAGCTCAAAAATATGAACTAATTTCCAACAGACTTCCCCTTAATTCATATTCTTGAGATATCTTGCCCCACGCAGCAGCTCCCTCTCGAGAGAATTCCTTATCCACCATCCAAAATTCTCTTCCCTTATTCACCATCCAATTTTTACTCTTCCCTTATCTGCCACCGGATTTAATTTTGGTGAAATTGCAAAAACCCTCCCACAAGTCGACCAGAGTTGCACTTCACACCCCACAAGTGTAATATGATTGTAAATTGCCTCCTAAGCAGGTTTCATTGTCCACGTAGGGTTCATAACATTACCATGTGATAGTCGATACTATGTAATCTGTTGATACCTAAATTTTCTCGAAGCTCACAGTTTATTTCCATATCGACAAAACACTAACAACATAAATGACTATTCAACACTTCCGTACCACCACCAAGAACGGTCTCTCATGCTGTCGTGCTGGCATCTATCCTTGCATCGACATCTCATCACGCCGTAGGGTGCTAGAAGTCGACAATATAAGTGTTTTCAAGGGTGTGACCACTAGCTACGCTTGCGAGATGGAGCACCTCTAAGGAGACAATCTCCTTAGGAGCCAATCTGCAATTATATTATACCTGTAGGGTGTGAAGTGTAACTTTTAAAGTTATAGGAGGGTTTTTGCAACTCTGAACAACTTTTGGGAGGGTTTTTGCAATTTTGCCTTTAATTTTGCTTCCCTAATCTGCCATGATTCTAATGCCACCATGCTGCCATCTTTTCTCCTAGCAGCTTACAGCCACCATTCTGTCATAGTGGCCTCCGCAGTTTACTCACAGTAACATAGTACCAATTTCCTGTGGTCTCGCAGCTTTTCAATTCCTTGTGGCAACACAATTCCATCTGCTTATTGTGGTACCACAGCACTGCAGTGACGTCTTCTTCCTGCACCTTCACAGCAAAGTGAGCTCAACATCAGCTGTGCCAAAACCATCAGCTGATGCACCTTCTCCTTTTCCTTTGCCAGGGAACTCATGAATGATGCCCATATCATTCACATCTGTAGCACTGATCCGTGCTTTAGCCTCTGCTTCCTTTGCCTCCATGGCCATGGTCATGGCCACGGCCATGACCTTGCGACGACTTCAAGCCCCTCGCAATGACAAGCTGCAACTCAATAAATGCCCCGCATGCCTCGATGCGCTGCTCATGCACCTTTAGGGAGCCAATGATCTCTTCCAAGGTCATCTTCTTCATATCTCCAAATTACTCAATAGCTGATGAAATATGGACGAATCTGTTGGAGACGGCATGCAGCAGTCTCTTCACAACTTGAGTCTCCTCAATCTTCTCTCCAAGTCCTCGCATCTGACAAACAAGCGGCATTATCTTTACTGCAAAGGCATCGACCGACTCTGTTGTCCATGCTAGGGTACTCGAAAGATCCCAGTGTCGTGTATGGATCTTTGCCTCCTTGGCGTTCTCAGCCCTTGCGCATTTAGCACAACACTGTCCACATCTCAAATGTGGACTCCTCAGCAATTTGCACTAGCGCGGACACGGACACATGCTCAGATCCAAGTAGCTGAGGCGATAGAGGATCAAGCGAACGAGATGGAGAAGATCCTATCCCTGAATTTGTAACCAGACTGAAAACCAATGTTTCTGAAAGTAAGCTCGTTGCCAATCCTCTCCCTGAATTTGTAACCATTCTGAAAATTCCAACGTTTTAAAAAGGTGACATTTCAGTGTTTCCTTCAAATTGATATATTTTCACATATTTCTGTTTTCTTGTTACGCTTCCAAGACCTTCATTTCCTATTCTTCAGCAAGTCGCAAGGGAAGAAACTTGGAACTACCAAATGAGTTACTATTAGCATCCCACAAATATTAATTACTAGCTAATAAAAAGTTATAGAATCATTGTGGTCATTTCAAGGATCCAAAATAAGGGTTTATGCTCATTAGTTGTTCCAGAATTTGTAAGGCATCGGTAGCGTTGTAAGGGTATTATGCTTGTGTTTTTTAAAGCATATATTGCATGATTACAGCGCAACATTTCAAATTGTAGGAACACTGGCCAATGGTTATATGAATAATTTTATCAGAAAGCATCATTCAGTCCAAGTGAAGTTGCATCATGCCTTAGCTGACTTGATTGATCATGATATCACAAAGAAAGGAACAACCCTTGTGCTTACCATGAATTTTGATTGTGTTAAAAGAAATGGAGATTGGACTTTGGGAGAACCATCCTGTAACTAACCTAGCTTTCTAGTAAATGGAGGTTTACACGGATTTTTTTACCATGAATTTTGTTCACATTTGAAGAAATGGCAGTTGGACTTAGGGGAAACTGCTCGAGGGCGGCTAGCTCTGGCCACGTCCAACCACACCGCAGGGGACCAAGATCCAGCCCCAACCGTACGCGTTGGGGATGACAAGCCCCACTCAAAGCCAATGGGAGAAGGAACTTCCCATCCATGCTAACGCTAGAGGGGCTATATGTAAGGTTGTCATTGTCCTGAAGTTGTAGCGGCATCCCCTCGCTTGGTTCAACAGCATAGGTCCCAGGCACGCCTACCTCGGCTGCCATGGCAACATCTGGTGGTGGACGGGCTGCAGGAAGGTCGCCCTCAGCCTCTAGGTTGTTCGACGGGTGGTGGTGGATTGGCTGCAAGAAGGTTGTTCTCGGCTTCTAAGGCGACTACAGTGGCCAAGGTCGGAAGTGGCACATGCATGCATTTGGGATTTGAGGTCGGAAGTTCCAACACCGACGGTTTGTTCTCGCACCATAGGCTCTCGTTTTTTGGTCCACCGATTGAAAACCTATCTTTTAGTCCTTAGTAGAGAATTATAGGTTGAACTTAAAAAAAAGAAATTATAGGTATCCATTTAGAAGTGGCACCAATGGACGAGGAGCTTGTGCAACATCGTTTAAGATGGTTTGGAGTTTGGACATCCAACAAAGGCTGCAAGAGGAACTAGTATGTCGCGGGATAATGAGGCGTCCCAATAACGTGAAGAGAGGCAGAGGAAGGCTAAACTTGACATGGGAGGAAGTCCGTAAAGAGAGACATGAAGGATTGGAATATCAAGGAGTTAGCTACAGAAAGAAACACATGCCAGAACCTTGATTTGCTTTTTAAACTTTTGTTTTTCCTTTTCTATCTTCATCTTCTAACATTTTGTTTTTATCAGTCATTTGTGTTTGGGTGTTTTCCCTTTCTTATCTCATCGTCTGATTTTGATTTGTTGGTTTTGCTTGTCTTCCATCATTTGTCCCCTCTGTTTATCCTTGGGTTTTATTTGTGTTAGTTCCTAGAGGTTTCATCTATAGCCTACCCCAACTTGTTTGGCACTAAACGCCTTGGTTGTTGTTGTATACTATCCATTTAGGTACACTGCTGGAGCAGTTTTAGGTAGGGTTTGGTTGTTTCCAGGTATAGGTATCTAACATATTCTGCTGGCGATGTTCAAAACAAATTGGGAAAAAACAAAGGCCTAAAAATCACAAAGTAATAGCTTAAAAAAAAGAAATTTATATATCCAACTGATCAAACAACTGAAAAATCTAAATTGACCCTCAACAAAGTGGTGCAAGAGGACTGTGGATGGCATACCTAAAGGAAGGTAAGGTAAGCTCGGATGAACTAATTATATTACCATGCTCTGAAGTGCCAATGATATGATCATATCCTTCCTAGAGATAGTGAAAATAGTAAGTAGTAATAATAACTCAAGAGATGGTGGAAGTAGTGAATAACAATAAATTAATCTTTCTGACTGATATATTAAGATTGTGAAAATAATACTCTCTTTGTCCACGATCTACACATTAGTTGATCGACGTATTTCAGTTAGCAGCATTAGTCATTCTAGTATTATGCGCTTAAGGCTATTGGGCTGGTCAGCGTATTTATTACTTATTTTTCCTATTGACTTGGTTAGTAAACAACTTTAAGTTACATGTCCCTATTGACCTGCTGTTTGCATGTTTCAATAGAGTAAATGCTTTTAAATGTTGTCTTCATTGTTTGTGGTGCTACATGGTCTTTGTGCCTGGATGAAATATGTAGATCAAAAGTGGACGGAGGGAGTACCTTGTATGGTGAATTCTTGAACACACCACTTAAATTTGAAGCATATCGGACTTTATAGCCCCAATAAGATCCCATCTCTTCATTGGGAGTGGAGGAGGGAACAACTTTCTTTGGACAAGCTGGAATCAAGTAGAAATGCAGCTATTGTAAAGTGGCATATTTTGCCTTCCGAAATGAAATCATACAAAGAAAAATACCAAACGAGTACATAGCAAGTGAGACAACAAACTTAAATACAACCATGCCTTTTTGTCCCAAACAAGATTGTTAGAATTATATTTTGTGTATTGCCTTTGGGCCTTGTACTGTAGATGGGCCGGCCTGCCGCCTGCGCCCACGGGACGGGTCTCCAAGTTGAACCTGTGTTTTGTGATGACATACCTTTCCTTTATAAAGTACTTACCGGATTCGCTAGTAAACAAGAGAGGGTCCAGGGAGAAACAAGGAAAGGGATTGTAGACAAGCCTGTATAATTTCCTCTTACCTCTTCTCTTCGTTCCCTTTGCCCCTTTGCTTTTGCTACTACTACCACTATTCTAGCTCTTGTTTATTTGCAACCCTTTTTCATAGTCTTTTGACCGACGGGAGGGATTTTCTTTCTTTTGCAGGAACTGGGATTGCACTAGCTGGTGTCTTGGGTCAAGAAGGTATCTGGTATCGTGAAAGTAGGGCTGGTTTTATCTCTTCCTTTGCAGCTCTCATTCCTGCCTTATAAAATAAAAGCTTCAATCTACAAAAGTAGAACTACGCAGGTCTGGCCTACAACTGACTTGCTTTCAGACTTACTGGCTGAAGAGCAAAGAGATATCTATTTGACCCTCTCTAGACAAACGATTTGATCAACCCACTCTACTACTGGTACAGTAGCACCCTGCCTTAATAATCGCATAGGCACCTGGATCTGGGTACTGCAAGACAAGGATTCAAAGCATGTGCATCATCCTGAAGCACACACTCAGAGAAGGCAATCAATGTGCAGACAACAGCAATGGCTTTATATGAAGAAGAGGAAACCAAGACCCTTGAAGTGAATCCATGGTCGACACTCTCAGCGTCGTCCACTACGTCAAGATCATCTTCGGTTCTTCTCCGAGATGTGGCACTTGAGCATTCCGAAGAGATAGGCTAATGAGCATAGCAGGCAAGAAAGAGAGAGGTAGCACGACCACTTCCAAATGTAGGGAATCCGCGAGATACTGGTCACAGGTACACTTAGAGGACTCACCTATACGAGAGTAGTCATGAGGCCGCCGCGACTATGGGAAGTAGGCTGTTCCCTAGTCACTCTCGACTCTAGGTTGGGCGGAGCCTAGGGTTGAGCTGCCACTTAGGGTCAGCGCCCCCCATGGCATCAAGCCACCCGCAGGGGGCTAGCTGTGCGTGTGTGTATATATATATATATATATATATATATATATATATATATATATATATATATACCCATGTTTATGGAGGAATACATCTAATATTTGTGCCATATTCTCCCTGACAAATATGACCAACTTAAATGAGAAACAAAAAAATTGGAAATGAAGCAACAAGTACACTTCTTATAAATGATAAGATACATCTCACATGAAACAACTTGTCTGACAATAGAAGTATAGAACTATAGAGAATGTTTCTGGTCTGATAATAGAAGTATTGAACTGTAGTGAACCTTTCTAATAATATAAATTTCAAACTGAGTGCAAATGCTTATTACTCTTAAGAATTACTACACCTAGGTTTTTGAATTCTGGAAAAAAATAATAGACTAAGAGTTGATTTTCGTATTTCTAGGAGTCCACAAAATAAATGTTTTACCTGCTGTCAGGTCACGGTTGGTTCCCATGGCTACAGTTACTCTTTTCCCTGGTTTTAGGACTTGTTCAACCAGAACATTCTGCAGAATCACAATAAATTAGAATCAGTACTGATTAAATTGCACGGAAGTGGTCATATATTTTAGAGTAATATCCATAAAGCCTTTTGAAAGACTTTGGAATCAAAACATTTTAATCTTGGTAGATCTAAACAAAGTATATGCAGTCTGATTTCAGTGCCATTGCGCATCAGGAACAACGGTGAGGTGATACCCAAGAAACATATCTTTCGCTACTTGGGATCAATGTAGAAGGATGGAGATATCGATGAAGATGCAAATCATAGCATTAAAACCAGGTGGTTAAAGTGAAGCGAAGCATATGGTGTCCTATGTGAAATAGGATGCCACAATGAGTGACCCGATCTGCCATGTTATATGGAACAGATAGCCTACTAAAAGGACATGTCCAACATTCCGGAAACGATGTTATGATGGATTTGTCACCACCGGGCCAGGCAAAAAAATGGTGGGCGTCGCGCTGCCCAATTTAGCCCAGCCCATAATTACAGGTATACTACTAACTAGTTTTGGCTTCTTTGCCTGAGCTCACAAACAGCCAAGAAAAAGTTAAACAATTTGGTCTTGTGTGCTTGCCTTTGATTCTGTTTTTACAAGCACAAGGATTTTTATTTTGGGCAATATCGTTTTTGCCCTCGTGCCAAGGTCTAATGTTGATTTTGCCCACATTTCTGCAATTTATTGATTTTACCCTCACTTTTTTGAAATGAAGCTGCCATTTGCCCCTATTCTTTACCGTTACAGCCGTCAGACTTTTTTCATTTAAATAAAAAAAAAATAGGAAAAGGGGTCGAAAGACCAGACTGCCCTTGCCTCTCTAAACCTTATCTCCTACCTCTTCTTTCTCTCTGCATCAGCGCAGGCGGGCTTGAGTGCGGCGCGTGTAGGCGCTGCCACTGCGGTTGCTGGCGCGAGTGGGCACAGGCGCCGGCGGCTTGGTGGACGCAAGCGGGTGCTGCATCGAGATCCGGTGCACCAAGGCGAAGCTCTTGGTGGAGGACCAACCAAAGATGCAACACCTTGCGCTCAAGAAGGTCAACGCCTGCACTGTCTAAAAGCCATACATGCAATGCCTCTTGCAATTTTGTGAACTACACTAGATCTGCGTGCAGTGGCACTGACTCCTTGAGGGGCTTGCTTGGCTGCTTCCACGAATTGGGAGATGCTGGGACTGATTTTGTTAGGCCATTTCTTGAGCTTTTTAGTATTGATGAGAGTAGCTTTTTCAGCAAATTCGTGGAAATTTGGTGGTTTGTACAATTAATCTGCAATTTTGTTTGATTGGGACCGAGCCATAGGAGAACATCCATATGGTTGAGTGTATGACGTTAAAATTTGGTAACATGGTGCTACATGTTAATTTCTATGCCTAACGTGAACTATCAAAAATATTTGGTTGCTGAAATCTGTCTAAATTTGCTGCTAAAATCTGTCTTATGTTGATTTCTATTTTTTACCTGGTGATTTTCTATTGAAATTTCTCGAAATTTGCACATATATTATCCAAATATAGATGTTACTGAAATCTGTTCAACATTATCAAAATTTCTGCTGAAATCTGTGCAAATCATGGTCAAATATTTTATCGAAATAATGTTCAAATATTGACCAAAACAGGGGCACAATCAACATTTCTAAAAAAATAGGGCTAAGAATAGAAGGGCATTCAGTATTTTTACATCATATTTAACACCATTAGCTTGGTAGAACTGACTAGGGGCAAACTGCTGCTTCATTCTCAAAACACGGGGGTAAAATCGATAAGTTGAAAAAACAGGGGTAAAATCAACATTGGAGGTTAAAACGGGGGTACAAACAGCATAGCCCCTTTCTCTTTTGCCTATGGCCTAAGCTCACTATTCTGAAACAAATGTATAGCATCCCCAACCAAGTAACTGGATTCAAATGAGTTAAACATCCAAATACTTATTTTCAACTGTAAATAACAAGAGTAAAGCGCACGGTAGGTACCTAAACTTGTTGAGGTGTGTCATCTAGGTTCCTCAACTCCCAAAACGTGGATTTGACACCCTAAACTTGTTAAGTTGTGTCATCTAGGTCCCCAAACTTGCTATATGATTTATAACCATCTATTTAGATCTCCAAACTTGTCCTAGTGTGTCATCTAGGTCCTCTAACTTACTAATTAGTTTACTTAAGATCCAAATAATTTTTATTAGTATAATATGCCTACTTGATGTCTTTATCATGACCATATCTCTCTTAATCACAGATTGTTAAAGTTAAATACTAGGTCAAAAATGAAAAAAAAAATATATTGTTGAGATTTTTTTTTCTATTTTGTTACGGTGTTTATTTTAAGAATCTTAATTTTGCTTGTTAACTTCGATAACATGGTAAAAATGCAAAGGGGAATCCTCTTTCTCAATCGACTGAAATCCGATCGGGTTTCAGATGACGACGAAGCATAGAGGGTAACAGCTGAGTATGGGCAGTTCATAGTGGGCGGCGGCGCGGCGGCGAAAGCGCCACCGTGTCGTGAAAGGCGGTTATCACCTGCCATGGCAGTGGTCACCGACTCAGAGGGTTGGGGGTGTGTCCGGTGCGTCATTGCTTACGGACATAGCTTCGCGGCGTAGGCGGCACGCGACGACTGGTGGGCAGAGGTAGCCGTCGATTGAAGCTTCAAAAAGTCCCTATTGCAAATGATGAGTTCATACACTTAATAGTGATTCAGAGTGATATATGGTCATGATATAGAAATTAGGTAGGCATATTATTTGCTAATTAAAATTATTTAGATCGTGAGTAAACTAATTAACAAGTTAGGTGACCTAGATGACACACTATTACAAGTTTAGAGACCTAAAATAGATCGTAATAAACTGTATAGTAAGTTTGAGGACCTAAATGACACACATTGACAAGTTTAGGGTGCTAGAACCGCGTTTTAGGAGTTGAGGGACCTAGGTGACACACTTTGACAAGTTTAGGTACTGATTGTGCACTTTACTTAAATAACAATATGATGACAGATTAGCAATCTGCGCCTGACTAAGTCTATTTCAAAGTATAGGCAGAAGCCAAATATTCACTCATTCACTTCCACCTTGTCATACTAACACATTTGTTTGTAGGAACTTAGAAAATTTAATTTACAGAAGAAATGCATTATCAAAGTTCAAATGCTGTTAAACACGGTATTCTCTCGACTATTGCTTCAACTTTCATATACCCAATATTTATTTGTATTTCAACCAATATGGTACTATAGCTATTGCAGCATTAAACCCATCTTGATTAGGAGATGGATATCAGTAAAATAGCATAGAGCTTGAATGGTATGGTAATAGTATTAGCCTCTAAACAATACTTACATCAACTGCATACCGGTAAAATAGCTTAAGAGCTTGAAAGGTATTGTAATACAAAATAAAAAATACTTAAATCAACTGCATGCATAATCCTCTATATGATTTTCGTTACAGATCCCCCGATTTTATATCCTTAAATATTGGATCCGTAACTGCGTCTAAGACTTCTTGTAACATGTTTCGTTGTTTGGCAGTTTGTGTAGGGTTCTATCATTAAATTAGTCATAGCCATTAGAAGAAAAAAATCAATAATTAATGGCTTCAATATTTTGTGACCAGATCACTAGAATCTTTTCTACTTCAACAATGTTATATGTGTTCTCACTTAGCAAACTTCCTTGTAAGGAGACCCGTTCTTTCTTCTTTTCATATTGGTCATGGATGTTCTCAATCTTTAACAAGGCAGGTGAAAATGGTTTCCTCCTACCTCTGTCTAATAGAAACCCGAATCAGCGGATTTCCCAATATGCAGATGATGTGCCGCTCTTCATCAAGCCAACTGAAGGGGAAATAAATCTTACCATGGAAATTCTCCGCATCTTTGGGGGAAGCGACGGCTGAAAACAAATCTGCAGAAAAGCTGTTGCACCCCCATCCATTGTGAGCAGTAGCAAATTGATACAGTTACTACAACTCTCCCCTGTACGCCGGCTGAGTTTTCACGTACATATTTGGGTCTTCCAATTTCAGACAAAAAGTTACGGAAGGCAGAGTTAATTCCTAGGATTGAGATGATAGGAGATAAGATGCCAGGTTGGAGAGCTTCCCTCATGAACTTTTTCGAGAAAAAAGAGCTTCCCTCATGAACTTGGCAGGCAGATGGGTCTGCTTTGTTTTGTCTGCAATCCCAATTTATGTTGATAGCTATCAAGGTACCAAAATGGTTCATCAAAGCAATTAACAAGAGTATCGTGCTTTCGTTTAAGGTCGAAAATGATGCTAATGGTGGCTCTTGTCTTGTGGTATGGGAAAAGGTGCAAAGACCTCTTCAGCTTTGGTGTCTAGAATCCTTAATCTTGAAGTAATGAGTTGGGCTTTGCAGATAAGATGGTTGTGGCTTAAAAAACAGACCCACGTAAATCTTGGCAAGGCCTTGAAGTTCCAGTTCATCCCAACGCATGGCACTTTTCTCAATTTCCTTGGTGTCTCATGTTGGCAATTGTTCAAACACTCTTTTCTGGACAGATTGGTGGCTCTTTGGTTGCTGAGTTGTGGACCTTGCTCCGTCTGTGGTAACTGTGGTACCCCTAAAAATCCAGAAAAACAGAACCAGTTGCAGACACCTTCATAAATCATGGTTGGACTGTTGATGTTCTAGGGGGTTGTCATTGACTGGTTTGTTTGAATACTTCCAGCTTTGGGATATGCTCCATGATTTTCTCTTATGACAGTAGGAGGACTCCCATGTTTGGCGTTTTGAGGCATCTGGTTCTTTCTCCTCTAAATCAGCATATCAAGTGTTCTTCAATGGATCAAATACCATTGAACCATGGAGCCGGATATGGAAACTTGGGCACCAGCTAAGTGTACAGTCTTTCTTTGGCTCGTTGTCAGGAACAAGTGCTGGACAATAGACCGTTTGGCTAAACGCAACCTTCCCCACCGTGCCCAATGCCTCTGTGATCAAGCTGATGAAAACATTCAACATCTCCTTACTTCTTGTGTGTTTGCTCGGGATTTCTTGTTTAGAGTATTGGCGCCAGTGGGATTCCAGGCTACTGTTCAAAGGCAAAATGAGAACTCCTTTGCAGAATGGTGGAGAAGGTTGAGCAAGAGTGCTCCAAACGAGAAGAGAGAAGGGATTAACACGAAGGTGATTTTGTTAGTCGCTGAATTCTAACTGTTGGTAGTAGCAGAATTCCTATTCTCATCGAGGGAGAGGATGACACCAGGAGTTGGGACAATTTTCGAGTTTATTTTTCGCACACAATGCCATACCAACCTGAGGGGTTGGGGATACATATTTAAAGGCTGCTAATCAGCCGAACATATGCCAAAAGCTAGTCTAAGAGGCTGTGCTAGCTGGTCCAAGATGCTGTCCTAGCTACTACAAAGATGTCGGACTAGATGCTATCCTAGCTGGTCCAAGATGCTGTCCTAGCTGGTCCAAGATGCTGTCCTAACTAATACAAAGATGCTGTCCTAACTAGTCTAAAATGCTGTCCTAACTAGTACAAAGATGTTGTCCTAGCTGGTCCAGGATGTTGTCCTAGATGCTGTCCTAACTGGTCCAAGATGTTGTCCTAGCTAGTACAGAGATGTTGTCCTCCTGATGGGGCAGCAAGGACCACCATGCAGCAGTGTCATAAGGACAATTGCTGTAGCCCCACAAAGACCATGTTACAGAGACTTATCCATCCATCATTCTCCCCCTAATTCTTGTGCTGCGTCTTGTGGGAAAGTTGAACCATTCTGATCCGGGAGCAAAGCTCAAGGAACTTGACCCTTCCAAGAGGCTTGGTGAGAAGGTCTGCAAGCTGATCGATGACGTTGATGTAGCTTGCCTTGATGCTTCCTTCATCTAAACAACCTCAGATGAAGTAGTACCTCACCCAAATGTGGTTGCTCTGTTCATGGAAAACAGGGTTCCTTGCCAGGGCCAGAGCGGACATGCTGTCCAACCTGAGCTCTACCGCTTCGGTATCTTTACCGAGAAGATCACAAAGCAGTCGAGCGTGCCAAAGCGCCTGAGTCGAAACGGTGGAAGCTGCTATGTATCCGACCTCGCAGCTGGACAGGGCCACCACCTGCTGCTTGACTGACTGCCAGCTAACAAGTCACTTGTCGAGGAAGAAGAGAATCCCGCTTGTGCTCTTGCTGGTGTCGATGTCGCCCGCATGATCACTGTCGTTGTACCCGATGAAGTGTGCCGTGCCGGGACACCTCGGGTAGTAGAGGGTCCCCGCAACGTAGCGGATGATCCTCTTCACTACGTGTTGGTGCTCCGTCGTCGGTCATTGCATGAACCGACTAACGTAGCCGACGGAGAATGCCAAGTCCGGTCGTGTGTGGGCGAGGTAGTGAGGGCTCCTCACAAGACCTCGGTACTGCAGCATCCACCTCCTCCGTTGTGCTGTCACAACTTAGCTTCAGCCTCTCCTCTATTGGGGTGAGAGCTGGGTTGCAGTCGGTGAGCCCAGCCAGCTCAACGATGCGGTTAGCATAGGCAGTCTGGCAGAGTGAAATGCCAGAGCCGTCCTGGTGCACCCCAATCCCCAGGTAGAAGGAGAGGACCCCCAAGTCGCTCATCTGAAAGACGGCCTTCATCTCCTGCTTGAACTCTTCGACGTCTCCCTCCTTGGTGCCAGTGATCACCAGGTCGTCGACGTAGACGCCTACCAGCAGGGCGTTGCCATCCCTGCCCCGCTGGTAAACGCGACTTTGTGAGCGCTCTGCTGAAAACCCATCCTCTTGAGGGTGGCGTCCAGCTTGACGTTCCAAGCCCACGGGGCCTACCGTAGGCCGTAGAGGGCCTTGTACAAGCGGAGGACCTTGCCTTCCTGGCCACGGACGAAGAAGCCAGGAGACTGATGGACATAGACCTTCTCCTTCAAGTCGCCGTTGAGGAAGGCCGACTTGACATCCACGTCATGAACGCGCGAACTCTCCTGGGCTGCAAGAGCGAGGAGGAGCCTCACAAACTCCATGCGCGCGACAGATGCGAAGGCGTCGTCGTAGTTGACACCTTCCTGCTGCACAAACCCGCGTGCCACGAGTCGTGCTTTGTGTTTCACAACTACACCGGCCTCGTTTCTCTTCAGCTTGAACACCCACTTAAGGGTAATGGCGCAGTGGTCGTGAGGGAGATCGGCCAATTCCCATGTGCAGTTCCTCTCGACCGCATCCATCTCTTGCTGCATCGCGGCACGCCAATCCGCGTTGCCCGCTGTCTCGGTGAAGGAGCGGGGCTCGCCCCATCGTCTTGTACCAGGAGCAACTCTGCTCCAAAGTCGCGTTGGGCCTGTCTAGGAACAGGCTGCTCGCCAAGGATGTTCTCCATGGTACGGTAGCGGAGGGGCTCGCGTCGTAGCAGGCATCGACCTAGTCCTCATCCTAGGGCAGGGGCATAATGAACACCACCGTGCGCTGCTCGTCGTGGACCGGAGAAAATGGGCTTGAGGCCGAAGAGGTAGGAGCAAAAACTGGAGCCGGGGTCATAGAGAGGGGCGTGGCCGGCAGTGTCATCGGTGTAGAACTCGCCGGTGGTGGGAGACTCACCGGAGGTGGGGAAATCGCCAGAGATGAAGGCGAGTCGGGTGTCGGGGTAGTCCGGCTCGGTGAAGAGGAGCCGCCAACTCCCCCGTCTCCTAAATTGTGGACGTACTCGACGACGAAGTCACCGAGTGTCGAGGTCGCCCCGTCGTCCACCGCCTTGCCCCACACCCAGCCTCGCCCTTCGTCGAACACAACGTCACACGCCACGCGCACTCGCTGTGTCGATGGGTCGACAACACAGTAGCCCTTGACTCCTTCAGCGTAGCCAATGAAGCTGGGTGAGCTCCGGTCGTTGAGCTCGCCGATGTGGCCAAGCTCTTTGACGAACACTAGGCAACCGAAGACACGAAGGTGGCTAACCGCCGGCTTGCATCCGTGCCAGGCCTCGTATGGCGTCATGCCATCGAGCGCCTTGGTGGGCGACCGGTTGAGGAGGTGGACTGCTGTCACCACCGCCTCAGCCCAGTAGACCATCGGTATCTCCCTTTAATTGAGAAGGGCGCGAGCTGTGGCCACCACGGTCTAATTGCGGCGCTAGACGATGCCATTTTGCTAAGGTGTGTACGGCGCAGAGTAGTGGCGCTGAATGGCTTCGTTGGCGCAGTACGCCGCGAACTCAGCCGCCATGAACTCGCTCACTGTTGTCGGTGCGTGACACACTGCTTCCGCAGCAGCCTGCGTGCGCCTGATGGCGTCGGTAGCTTCTCCCTTGCTGTCGAGGATCATCACCCACATGTAGCGAGAGAAGTCATCGACGAGCAACAGGAATTAGTGTCGTCCTCTAGGTGTGGCTGGTGACACCGGGCCACACAAGTCCCCGTGCACGAGCTCGAGCCTCTCCTTGGCTCGAAAACTTTCCTAATGAGGGAGGGGAGTCGCCTCTGCTTCGTCAACACAAAGATGTTGCAGAACTGCTCCACATGATCAAGGCACGACAGGCCTCGCACCATCTCCGTCGCACTAAGCCGCTGCAGGGCCTCGAAGTGGAGGTGCCCGAAGCGCTTATACCACTGCCACGCCTTGTCGTCACGGCAGGCAGCAAGGCAAAGGGGCTGCATCACCGGTACGTGGAGGACGTAGAGGTGGTTCAGCCCTCGGTTTACCTTCACAAGGAGACGATGACTGCCATCCCAAATGCGACGCACCCCGTCCTCGATCAGCACGTGGCAACTGTTCGCATCCAGCCGACTGAGGCTGATGATGGAGTTCCGGAGCGTGGGGATGAAGTAGACGGTGGTGAGAAGGCGGTGCTCACCGGTCTTGGCCGTGAGAACGACCGAGCCAACGCCCTTGATCTCGAAGGCAAAGGAATCGCCGAACTTGACGGAGCCATGAACAGTGGAGTCCAAGTCGGAGAAGAACTCCCGCCTGCCAGTCATGTGGTGGGTCGCACCAGAGTCGAGGAACCATCCGTCGATCTTCTCGTCGCTGGAGCGTTGCCGAGGAAGACTCAGGCTTGCGGCTCGTTAAGGTGGAGGAGAGCAGCCGCAGATGTCAACGACGGTGTACTTGGCTTGATGCTCCCGTGTGTTAGGGACATAGCCGCGGCGTCCTCCTCGACCTGCGCAACGTTGTGGCTATCGGTAGTCCTTGGCCCAATGGCCAGGCTGGCCACAGTTGCGGCAGGTGTCATCTCGTGCCGGCTTGCGCTTGTCGGTGGTACCGCCTTGAGTGCCTCCGCGGTCATCTCCCTCGACACGTCCTCACACCTCGACCTGGGCGCCTTGCGCGGCTTGCCACGCTTGCGGCCGCCTGTCATGGAAGAAGACTCCCCCTTCTTCCTGCCACCTTGGCTGGCGGCCCACTACTCTCGAGTGAGGAGCTTCCCGCCATTAGTGACGAGCCCCGAGTGAGGCTGTGGCTCATCACCGTCGATGATCTTCAGGTGACCTATCGGCTCCTCGATCGACATCGTGGATAGGTCCAGCAAAGACTCGATCGAACGAGCCATTTGCTTGTACTTCTCGGGGACGCAGCAAAAGAGCTTCTTGACAGCTCTCTCCTCACCATAGGTGTCGTCGCCAAACTGCACCATCTTCTGCAACAGTGTTGAGACGGAGAGCGAAGTCATCAACGTCCTCACCTAGCTTGAAGGCTAGGTTCTCCAACTCCTTGCGAAGTGCCAGCAGTGTGGACTTGCAGGCGCGGTCGCTGTCGATGCGTGCTGCAGCGATGGTGTCCCAAGCCTCCTTGGCAGTCCACTTGTTGGAAAGCGAGAATTGCATCTCGGGCAGGCTGCAGCAACTGGCATCCAGCGCTCGTCGATCCTGGTCGTAGTTGACTTCGCCATACTGGACTGCCTCCCACATGTGCCGCACCTGGAGCCTCACCTTCATCACCGCGGTCCACTCAACGTAATTGGTCTTGGTGAGGGTAGGCCACCCACCATAGACACCAACGTCCCTGACAACAGCTTGGAACCCGTGGTAACCACGGTACTGGTCCGGGGAAGGAGAGCCACGCCGCCTGTGAAGGCCACGCTCTCCTTTGACTCGTCCACTGCGCACACCTCCAGGAGTGATGTCAACATGACTATGCCTGTCTGGGCTGCCAGCTCTCTCGTGGGCGTGTGCGGCTACCCACTGCGCCACCCGCCGTCACGCTGACTCCGTCTCTAGCGGATCGAGGTCTGCGACAGCGGTAGTGTCAGCAGAGATGGAGCTGCCGATGCTGCCGCGTAGAGCCTGGACCTCTGCTGCTGCCGCTACCTCCGCCTCCGTTCTGGTTGCTGCCAGTTCCGCCGCCGCCAGCCTCGACGTCCTTGCCGCCGCCGCAACGGTCTCTGCCGCCACGCACTCGCTATTCTCTACCACGGCGAGCTCGGCCTCCTACCGACGCCGCGCGCTCGAGGCGACAGAGTGCTGAGACTGACCAGACATGGCGCGCTACCGGGGGGCTGCTGCGTGGTGAGAGGGCTGCTTCTGACGAACTGCTGGTCGTCTGCGCAAAGGGAGAGGAGTGAGCAGGGGCAGTCTGACTGGGGCTGCTATGCGGCCAAGGAAGGGGCTGTACAGGAGATGCTCTGCTGCAAGATATTACGGCTCTGAAACCAATTGTTAGTCGCTTAATTCTAACTCTTGGTAGTTGCAGAATTCTTACTCTCATCAAGGGAGAGGATGACACTAGGAATTGGGACAATTTTCTAGTTTATTTTGCGCACACAATGCCATACCAACCTGAAGGGTTAGGGATACATATTTAAAGACTGCTAGTCAGCCAAACATATGCCAAAAGCTAGTCTAATATGCTATCCTAGCTGGTCCAAGATGATGTCCTAGATGTTGTCCTAGTTGATCGAAGATGCATCCTAGCTAGTACAAAAATGATGTCCTAGATGCTGTCCTAGCTAGTCCAAGATGCTGTCCTAGATGTCCTAGATGCTGTCCTAGCTGGTCCAAGATGCTGTCCTAGCTGGTCCAAGATGCTGTCCTAGCTGGTCCAAGATGTTGTCCTCTTGATGGAGCAACAAGGACCACCATGCGGCAATGTCATACGGACAATTGCTGCAGCCCCACAAAGACCACGGTACATAGACTTATCCATCCATCAGATATTAGGAGCCTGGATGCTTTGGAAACACAGGAACGCTTAGGTTGAGGCAGCCACGCCAAAGATGAGTTCTTCGATTCGCGCATATGACAATGAAAGACACCTTTGGGTTCTTGAGCGCGAAGTCTTAGAGTTTCAAGCCAAGTTGATACAATGCCGCTGAAGTGACCACAGAGGTGAGTGCAAGAGCAGGTACACATGGGAATTAGAGCGGAGTGTGTAGTTGACACGGCGAGGAGTGTTCTCGCCGAACGTGAGGGCGATGAACCCTAAGCCAACATCGGGAACAACCTCGCCCAAACAGGGAGGTTTATTCTTCTCGATACTCGAATTACAGACTCCTATCCAGCTTTTATATATGAGGCTAGTGCTGACTCAATCTAAACACTCTTGACCAAATATTAAACAAACTCCTATACTAATCAAAAATACCTTCCTAGTACCCCCCCCCCCCCCCCAGACTCTTAAGTCCTATACGGGAACTCAGACACTTGTGGTTGATGTCGTTATGGTGGCTGGCGCATGGGCTGACGACGGTAGAAGCGTCCCACAAATGCATCGATAACACAAGTTACAACGGGAGTCTAGCTTTAGCTCTACCTTCTATGGTCAGGTCTCTTCTTTTGTGTTTTTATTTTCTATAGTTTACACCGATGTGTGTTCTTTAAGCCCCCTCACTGGTTGGTCCGAAGTGGATGGGGTTTTTTCTTGTAAAAGACCATTTTTCCTCTTAATACAAAGATTAATAGAAAGATACGCAGCTCTCTTGTGTACTCGAGAAAAAAATACTTTCAATTAATAGAATTTGGTTTTGGTTTCTCCAATGGTAAGGTTGCTAGCAACCACGTTAAATATATCACTATTTCCTTCAAGATTTGCAGGTCAAAAAATGTCATGAAATGATATTGGCTACATAGAACATATCAATTTATTAAATGCACGGATTGAGGTGTTACAGACAGAATTATTCAACACACTCTCAAAGTGCAGGGTTGCAAGCACTGATGTCCCAGGCAACTTATCACGAGGATAAAAAATGACACTAACTACCATTCCATACAAACCTTGCTTAATCCAACATCAACAAGAGTCCCCTTTGAGTGATCACCCTCCAATGTTACACCTGTCCAAATTGAATACCATGTAAGCATTCTGTGGGATCTGACATGTCAATAAAAACTTTTTCACTTGTCTAAATTCAGTATGATGTAAGCATTCTATCCAATTAAAGAAGTCCCTTTTTTTCTCTAGGCACTCTTCCATCCTTATACATTGTTTCTTCAAGTAATGGAATGACTTACAACTCTCTCGTGTTGTTCAATTTAAAAAAAAAAAGAATTTGTGGTGATAGAAGATTACAGCATGAATGAAGAACCACGATTTAACCATCAAGTATAACAAATCCCTCAAGCTAGCAGAGATACAAGGACAAGAAATTCAAAAGACGCACTTATAAAACATTATTCAACTTCATGTTATAAGAAAGCTAAGGAAAAACAAAGATAAGCACGGTGTCTTGGGCTTTAATTCATATTATAAGAAATGCTGGGGGCCGTCATACCCCCGAGCATATTTAAGAGTTGAATCATGTAGGAAATTAAGGCCTCTCGTTGCTCGACCAGTCATGCGTTCAATTGTTTGTTGACGCGTGCTAACGATGCCCTTTACCGCCTTAGTTGTTTCAAGATTTTTCCTTCTGTAGTATCTCCATGTCTACGGACGCACGTCCTATGGCCCATCTATCTACTCATTTTTTATATCCTAAACAGTGTGAACCGACTTCGCTTCGATATTCAGCTTGGGCCCAGCTATGCCTTCGATTCTTTTCCTCTACGTCGGATGCGCTGTTCCTAGCCATGTGGGAAGCAGCATCCGCGCCTCTCTTCCGATTGTGGCACCGCTGTTCCTCCGCCGGCGTCGTCGCTTTCGGCGGCGGCCTGCCTGTATCCTCCGTAGCTGTTGCTCCATGAGCGCCGCTCCCATTCCTCCTTTTAGGGATTTTGGTTCGTTCTTCCCTGTTTCAATGCTGCAGCAACTAATTCCTCTCTCTCTCTCTCTCTCTCTCTCTCTCTGTCTCTGTCTCTCTCTCTCTCTCTCACTGTTAAATGCTCCTGTTAAATGCTCCAGGAGCTTCCTTCACTTTGGTGCTTCGCTGCTTTCCTCTCCCTCTCTCTCTCACTGCTAAATCCTTCAGGAGCTTCCTTCGCTTTGGTGCTTCGCTGCTGTGGGTAACACTGCTGTTCTCCTATTTCAAGGTCCTACGTGCTTCCATTACTATTGTTGTGTTCTTGCATTCCCCCTTTTTCGCATTTCTGAAAATTTCCTTTTTCTTGGTACCCTCTGCTCAATGCGTCTTCACAGTTGCTTCCATTGCTGCTCAGTGTGTCCCGCTGCACGTACTCGGACATTGCCTTCAACATTTCCATACGAGGTCCATGTGCCTTTCTTTTGCCTACCTCATATTCTATGCTCAGTTTGACTACCTTTACTATTATTAGCCCATTTTAGTTGCTATTGTTTTGTGTCCAATACAGTCGTTGCTGCTGCGTAAGTACGGCCGCAGCTGCTGCATAAGTAATTAGGACGCTTCATTCGTGGATTTGTTCTTTATTTTGATTTTTGTTGTTGTCCTACCATTCCAAGAAACGCCCGTCTGTTAGGCTGAGGCCCTCAATAATGTAATAACTTCTTTTTCTTTACAGGGAAAACATGCCTCCACATCCTAGCGTGCCTTTTCCACTAGTTTTGTTTTATAAGAGAAGATTTCTCACGCAGATCAAGAAAATCCTCGAACCTTCTTTCCTCCACCCTTACAAAGGGAGCTGCGAGCCCACGTTTGTTGGGACGGCTCTTAAACTATGTTTTGGTAGGGAGTCGGACGAGGAGATTTTTTTTAACCTCAGCCCTAAAATTCACTCCCATGGGAAATTGAACCCATTCACTCCCGTGGGAAATTGAACCCATGACTTGAGGAGTGTTGCTTGAGCTCCCTAACCACTCAGTTAGAGGCTCTTTGGCCTCTGCCTCTATATAAACAGAGGCATGACAGTCATTTGTAATCAATCAAGCAAGCAATGAAATATCAAACTCTCCCCCTCTACCAGTTTTAAAGCTTTAGGAATAGCATAGGCCCTAACCTATCCTTCCCCATAGCATCTTATATTAGAGTTGACCATATTCCATAGATACCTTCCCATGGCTTCTGTTGCCCATCAATCACATCAAAAATTAAGCCCAAGTCATGGTTTGATCTGGAACTGACAGACTTAAGTTGAAAAGGATACAAGCAGCAAAAGAGAAGGCTGCAAAGCAAAATGTGACTCATCCAGCTTGTTGTGGTAGTGCCTGCAGCAACTACCCTTTTGGCCTCACTGTTCTTGGCTATTGCTCCACAATGTGCAGCAGCGCTCATTCACCGTCACTACTATATATAAACGTGGATTACCAACTATGTGCTTTGGCTGTTCAGAGCACAGAGGAGGCACACAAAGATCACACATTGACCATGCTCTTCCTACAGCTGTCATATAGCACAACAGGTTATTTCCTTCAGCAAAAACCATCGCTGCTTGTTGACCGCTGATGTTTCATGGATGCCAAGAAGCCTGTAGGAACACATGTCAGGGTGCCATACAAATTGGAGCTTATAGGTCTGGGGCTTTCCACGGGATGGGAGCCTGGAGGAATTACAGTCCTCATTATGCTGCTGCAATCTGTGGCGGCACAGAGGACTATGCACCACAGATATCTCAAGTTACAAATAAGAAATAAGTCAAGATGTAAACCTTATTTTAGGTAGTCGGTTGCATCTAGGAATAGTCATTGCACTGCAGCTCGCCCATCTCAAGGGGAAGGGAAGGGAAAGGCTAGGACTCCAAGGACGTGGTAGAGGGCTCAGACATGGTCTCCAACATAGCTCAAGGACGAGTCGGGTTATTTAAGGTTGATTAGGATTAGGACCAGTTCTACCTCTGTATAAATAGAGGCATGTCAGTCGTTTATAATCAATCAAGCAAACGATTAATTATCAAATTCTCCTCTCTACCTGCTATCAAGATCTAGGGATAGCCTAACCCTAACCCCTTATCTATCTTTCCCCACAATATTCTATTCCCAGTACAGAATAAAAATGAGATCTTACATAGGCAGAGTACTTATGAGAATTATATAACCCTTTCCAAAGTTTATAATGTTTATTTGGTGTAAAAGCAAAACAAATAATGCACTTTAAATAAAATTGGGCAGTTCAACTACATATCTCCCCATCTTTCATACTCCTAATATATCCAATTTCCTTCAATAGTTCAGTAGTGTAAAAAGACCACCTTTCAATTGTTAGCTTCAAACAACCATTACATTCTCGAACACTGTTCCCATCACCATATATCCAGTTTGATCTGCTTTTCTAGGTGCCATAAAAAGGCAATATGATGGTTTTTCATAACAATGTGAAGGCACTGAGTTACAACTTACCAGTGACCTTTAAAGGAATATGCACACACTTAAAGAATGAAAGAACCGTGGATGGTTATTCTAATTTAGAAAGTGCAGAGTGGCCATGCCTCAAGGAAGCATTATGATTGGGTGCTTCATTTCAAACTGCTTCACACGCTTGCATTTGAAATATGAGAGAATACACATGATAGAACCCAATAAAGAAGAACCTAAGAGTAGTGAAACCATTGAACTATGTAAGCACATTTCCTGAACGAAATGATAATCCACTTCAGTTTGCCACCACACAGCAGAAAAAGAGGCAATGAAAAGATGCATCACCTTCACGAAACACGGACCACTCATGCTTGCGCACGTGGTGCGGCGCATCAAGCGGCGGAAGCAGTCCCTGCACAGCGATAGTAACAGAGAAGCAATTAGCACTTTTCATACCTCGGATGTCCACATAAAAAAATATTCAACATCCCACCACAAACTTGAAGTTCTTGTGCATTGGGAAGAGGCGGCGACGAAGGTACTGCGGAGTCTCCAGATACTCCAGTATCCGGACAAGGAACCGCGCGCCGCTCTCTTCACCCTCACCCTCGTCACCATTCTCAGCTGTCGGATTGCTGTCGAACACAACGACCTCGTCGATGCGGAAGACGGTAACGGCGCGAGCAATCTGGCCAGCCAGCTGAAACAGGAGAGGTGCACTTGTGAGCGCCCGTGCTTCAGGAATCACAAGGACAGGGCACAGGACAGGGCCCCCAAGAGGGGATACTAATACGGATTGAGTGGAGAGGGGTACGAACCAGGGTAGCGAGCTCGAGGGACTGGGCGTTGTCGATGATCGATCCGGCCACGGCGATGCTCACCGTGGGTTTCCTCCTGGGACCGGCCTTCTCCTTCTCCTCCGCGTCCTCATCCTGTCTCTGCTTCTTTTTCACCTTTCTGGGGCTCGTTTCTTTCTCAGCCGCTACGGCAACGCAGGAATCTTCAGCAGCTTCCTTGCGCTTCTTTCTTTTCTCCTTCTTGTCTGTCTTCTGCTGGATCTTCTCGACGTCGGTGAGATTCATGGCGGCGCCGGGGCGCGGCCGAGGAGGAAGGCTTGAGATTCTTGGATTTGGGGGTTTGGCGAGGGTATAGCCACCGCCGATCGGGATGGGGAGCCCTTTAGTCAGCGCGCTCTACGGTTTCTTTCCAGCGAGGCCCGCTAGCAGCCCACAAGCGGCACCGAAGACTTTTTACTTTTTTTAAGCCAAAATTGCAAAAACTCATAAATCATTTTTTTACAAATAACCGCCTACTCAGCACTCTTTGTTGCACAAACCACCCTAAGTTCACAAATATTTAACTGATTCATATGTTTTCACTAATAAAGACAAAGTTAAAAGTTTAGCATTGATAAGTGTTAAAACTTAAAAAATATGAAAAGTTTCCCTACATGATTATTCACAATTAAAAATATATTCAAATGTAAAAATTTATGAGACGTGTTTAAACTATATTTGAAATTTTTTAAAAAAATAAATTATAAAGATTATTATACTCTGAACTTCTTAAGTCCACAAGAACCATCAAATCCTCAACAGAACAAAAATGGATCAAATCAATTAAACATGTGTATGATGGGGTGGTTTATGCAACAAAGAGTAATGGGTGTCTGACTATTTGTAACAAAATGACTTATGGAGGATATCTCAAACTTGTAGTGACATATGGAGTGGTTTTTGCAATTATCCATTTTTAAAAGGCATTTTTATACGTCCATGTATCACTAACATGTGGATCCAAACCACACATGTCATTCTTACATAAGATGATATTTTGTAATTTATGATCTTATAATGGTATTCATCTAATTGTTCTTTTTAAATATATTTTTTTTATAAATGAACCTCTAAACAAATATACTTTGACGCTGTGTCATTTGACGTGGTAGGCTGACGGCATGGCCCCATGCTACTTGGCATTGTCCCTGCCGTGGATCCACACCGGAACAACGGGTAGGTGGTGAACCTACGGCTGAGCTTCAAACTATGTCATGTGTATAAAGGAAGAAGGCATGGGCGGAGCTAGAGAAATTTTAAGTGGGGTGTGGTTGCCTTGTGAGTGCGAAGGTCTTCATCGGAGCGGTGTGATATGGTGTAAATTTAAACAAAATATATATTTTTTCTAACACTGTAGATCCACCCTTGAAAGAAGGGGCAGCCCGTCATGTAAAAGGCGGGCTCACGCATCAGATGCTCTCCATAAGCCTCTCTACCTTAGATTAATTGGAGTCATAATGCATGCGAACATCCATCTACTATCAGGCTTTTCAGATGACTTGGATGTGACCATGTTGCTTCTGAGCGACAGAGCTCAGGAGATGTACACCTTGATGCTGGTGCAGTCAATTTATTTGAAAAGTCGACCATCTGTTCGACAGTACGTATTGCTAGCCTTTTCAGTTGACGTAGAAGCTGAGCATGCATGTTGCTTGTGTTCCCTTGGTTGAAGGGGCGATATCTATCATAAAGGAAGCGGACACTATCCTGAGGGGATCCCGACGCATCATAAAAATGGCACGCAAAGGCTCTTGAGGATGTCCCTTTGAGTAGCCTGGGATTGCAACAACGGCACTGGCACGTCTATGTGGCTCTGTATTCTAACAAGCCTTTAACTTTGCTGATAGTACATAGTTTCTCAGTTCATTTTGACAAGACCATGTTTGCGTGGTCATGTCATGTAAAATGTGCATCATAATATACTTAATTTAATAAATCACTTGGCAAAAAATTACCATAAACCTCCTGCACAAGCCAACATGGCATAAGAGTTACAACATAACAAATAAAAATCATATGAGATACAATCCTGTCACGTGATGAAGAAACACAACTCGAATCAGGTTATCACGTGAGCAGCACACGGATTCATAGACCCACTAGACATGCCAAAACACCACAAAACACCGCAAGCACCCACCACCAGAGCCCACAAGATAGGGAGCAGAGAAGACTAGATCCGAGTGGAGCCCATAGGAGTTCGGCCGAAAAGGGTTTGGCCGATCTGTAGTTGGGCCCATTCAGGCTCATCTTTGACGAAGCGCGAGTTGCCGCCTTTCCTACGTCGAATCTGAGACGGTGGCACCAAACTCGTGGTGGGAATAGGTCCAAACGGGGGAAGGAAGCTCACTTGTCCAAATCTTCTCTACGTATAAATAGGACCTCTCTTCGTCACATTCAACACATCAAGAAGAAATTCAACACACTCTTATAGTATTAATGGAGTTAGAAATTAGTCTAGATCTATTCTAACTCTGTAGTAGTCTTTAGGAGGTAGGTATGAGTCTAGTACTCTATTATTCCCTTTTAATACTTTATGCTACTTCAATATAGAAGATACTTCTTTATAATATTTCTTACATGGTTTGAGTACTCATGTCTATCCTTATGATTTCTCAGTGTTCATACTTAGATTATATACTAGTATCTTAGTTATAGTTATAGGCATATAAATAGATATACATACGTCCTATGTTTAATATAGTTGATCGTTGCTTTGGCATTGGTCCATGTGCTCATTGGAGTGTGCTTTAGTTGAAGGACTAAGGTCCTCGATATGCTACTAATCTGTAGCTAAATATACACTTATATATGTGTATATGCTTAGAAGTACATTGAGCGTGTGGCTTAGCCTTGGATTAATCTCTGGTCTACTGTACTATTATTATTTTAGGTGTAGATTATCCTCTTCGTGTCATATCTATACTTCCATAATAGACATAACCCACTAACAAATCCTTAACTCATATTTCTCTAGCACCAGGTTGAGCACATCACCTTAATTAATTTTAATCATTAGATCTTTTCCAATTATTAACAATCGTCCGAACATTTTGTGGCTTTGATACTCCTCTTCCCCTCCATATTAACTCATGCTACTAATATTGTTCATGCATCCAGAAAAAACTGCCACCACTAGTACTAGAAAATCAAAACGTCATGATGTGTACATGAGTTGGTCAACGTTACTACACTCTAATCCCCTGCCACGTCACCTTAATAAACCCCCAATCCGTTGAATTATTTGTGTTTATCACCATCCCTCTTCAGCAGTTTCTCCGGTCTCCAATGTGGTGCTCCACTAAAATAAAAAAGCTACGCCAAATAACTGACGTTCATGAAAGCATTAGTTACTAATGCTAGGCCAAGTAATTGTTTAGTGCTTCATGTCCCTTAGAAAATCATTCTTAGGCGTTTTTGGTTTTCACCCACTATCCCATATTCTTTACTAGTCTTTAATGTTCCTTTCTGGTGCTCTTAATTGAGCGTGTTGATTGTGGTAATCAATTCGTCAGCCTTTGTGTTATATATTTCTCTCCGTAGCAGCTCTTCATTGTTGCAGCTCTCTTCTCTATTTTTTCGGATTTCTCAGGTGTGTGCATATGTAAGTATATATAGTATGTAGAACCCTTTCTTCTCTCTTTGAATTGCCAGACTTGAGTTCTTCATATGACATTAGCACTAACCACAGGTTTTAAAATTTCCAGCAATTGTGAACAAAGCTTAATCCCGCTGCATCCGCCGGGCTATCAACTAGTTACCTTTTGTCCATGTGTTTATTCCTACATGAGTATGTGACATTTTAAGTATGAATAGCTTAGTGTCATAAATCATGTGCAAGATCCTTGTTAAGCCTCTTCCCGGTGGATATAACTATGATACCCTAGAATACTCAAGGTGAAATGTTACTGTACATTTGCGGTCCTTTCTGATACGGATTGGGGTTCTGATCTTCACGACATAGGATCAAGAACAAGATAACTAGTGAGAAGCCAAGATAACTAGCTGCAAGCAGCCGGGATAGCAATGCAACCTAACGAAATCAACTCAAAGTCAACCATCGTCACATATGGCAACCTGAATCGAGGATTCTCCCAACCACACTTTGAGGTACCAATCAATACAGCATGTAATAAAATGGAGCAGGAGCACCAATTGGGTGTCATTGAACCGAAGCTTCTGTACTCCCACGGGGAAATCACAAGAGCAAAGGGGTACAAATATCTCTCTCTGAATTTGATAGCACACAACAGATCAAAGGAGAATTGTTTTTTGATTCTGAAAGTCTTCGTCCCCAGTGATTTGGTTACAGTAAGTATTAATATTAGGAACACTCCTTCTAGATAGGTGTGAAAGGATGATAATTTGCCACTAAGAAAAAGCTAACTGAAAGGTGTGAAAACAACAGTCCCATGGAGTCTCAGGTGACCTTCAGCCTCCCTGGCAGTCTTCAATAAAATGATTTTTACTCCATCATTGGAAGTTGAAATGACGAACCATTTATTGAAGGTGAAAATAGAATTGATTATCTTTCCATCCATATGTAATTTAAGTGTATAAGTTCAAGAGGCTAGTGCGCATGGCCCTTGGAACTTGGCTTCGAAGTCAGCAGATAGTGGACTGGTTCATATTCTGCATATACGGACTCATGGAATGAGGTGCAGAATCCTGGGAGACTGATTCCCAGCGGTGAAACTGGACGCGACAGTGATTCCCCTTTTTTAAAGTTGATTTCATTCGTCTAAAAACTAAATGCTACATTTTCAATAGAAAAATAGTTCAGCTTCACTAGAAAAATATCCCAACATCAATAAAAAATTTCAAACACTATACCAAAAACTAGGTTCAACATTTAATAGTAAGCATGTGGTGCACTGTTACAACATTTTAAAAATTGTTAGAAAAATATGAGACAAATATTCAAATAATAAATTATGAAACATTTTTCATCATTGAAACAATTGATTTTCACTACCGGAACTATCAATTTTTGTTGTTGAAACAATTTTAACATATAAAATAAAATTCTAAAGAAGTCAAACTATTAATTTGACAGATAGAACAATTAATTTTGACTATTTCAAAAAAATGATTTGTATTATAAAAATAATTTTACTACCAAAAAAATCTAAAAATCAGGAAAATTGAAAAAAAATCTATTAAATTTCACCTAAGGAAAGCACTCACAATCCTTTCCTATTTGAGCCCATCCAAGTGACCTCAAGTGAATTTCACTGCTAGAACGATTCAAGAAATTTAGATTCAAACCTTGAAAAATTATCAAAACAGTTGATCAATACTAGAACATTTGATTATTATTAACAGAACATTTAAAAACTCATTCAAATAACTCAATATATAAAAATAAAAATTATTCATGTGGGATCTCATTTTTTAGCATTTATGCTAGGGCTTTTTTGCTAGAGGACACTCCTCCTTTACATAATTGATTAGGTTCGTTTACATATTCGCTAAAGGACACTCTGATTAATGTCCTGTGCTGCTTGACACCGCTGCCCCAGTCTGGAGAGAGAATAGTTCCAAAATAACAAAGGTGCCCTTGGGTCCTTGTTGAACCAGACCATATGAGCTTAAAGAGTTGGAGTGGGAGGCCATGGCCACCCGCTGTTGTCGCCTGCTTTCAACCTTCCGCAGTTGTCAACTGTGAGCGGCATGTGCTATGCCGCTAGCTGTCCTAGCCTCAATGTACACGAATGGTTAGGGTAGGTCACTTGACCTGGTTCTATCAAACCCATTAAACTTGATGCAGCACGAACAGACACTCAGCCAACCCAAGGGCAAATAATGATTGTTTATCATGCCCATATGAGCGGCAGTGTCTTGCAGTAAAGGACATTTTGAATCAGAGTGTCCTCCAACAAATATTCAAATGAATGATGTCCGCCAGCCAATTAAGCAAACGGGGAGTATCCTTCAGCTAAAAAGCTCTTAATTCTATGGAACACAACGATTCAAATAGATTTAAAAATGAAATTTGAGAGGAAAATGAATTTGAAGTATGTAATTTCTGCTGTCCATCGGGTGGGTCATGGTGCATGCAGCTCCCTCTCCCCCCACCCCCACCCGTAAAGAGCGCACTTTAGAGGAAAGCCACCAAATACGATATGACTGGCCCTATAAAAGCAAATAACTCAGCCCAAGGAATCAACATGCGAGTAGCTCCTTTGCTGATAGGTGAAATGCAATTGTAAGTTCTCAACAAAAGAAAAAAAAAGTGCAATTGTAAGCTTCCACCGTTGCATCCTTATCCCTATCCCCACTGCCCAAACCTAACCAACATCCGAACGAGATCTTGCACGCTGCATTTGTCCCCTCCTCTTCTCCATCGATAGAAGGAGTGGGGATCCATCCATTTTGAATTTGACTCCTTATGTTTATGTTCCTCTAGAGTAGGTGGGTGATGGCGTGTTAGAATAATAAGGTCCCTTCCTAGCTCAAGTCGATCTAGCGTTAGCCGAAGGGGCTTTGCGCGAGTGTGTCCCAAGATCATGCACTTTAGATCTTTATAATTGGCATAGGAGTAAAGTGCAAAACTGGACCTTAAACTTGTCTGGTTGTGTCACTTTTTCCCCTTATACTCTAAAGATGAGGGTTTCACCTCTAATCTTATCTGGTTGTTTCGCTTTGTCCCCTATCTCAAAATGTGTATTTTACCTTCTATTCTTATCTGGCTATGTCACTTTGCCCCTATAATCTCAAAACACGGAGCTACCCTATGTTGACGCTAGGATTTGGCTGGGTCTATGAGTCAGTCAGGAAGAACCAGAGATGGAAGGGCCGAAAGGGAAGTCATGGGCCATAACCCACCTGGGCCAATGACTGGAGATGGAAGATGAAGGGGCTGTTCGTATAGTCCTCTGTTTTCTTTTTTACTTTTTCTTTTATTATTTCTATTACTGATGTTCTAGGACTTACTCAGATAATTACGATCAAGCCCTTTAGGTAACAGTAGTACAACAAGAGGGGTAGTGGAAAAGAAGAAAAAAAATAAAAGAAAACTCATCCTTTGGCGCATCGCCAACCCTTTGGTGGGTACGTACCTCGCATGGGCGCATCCATGAGAGGTACGTACCGATCCCCGCCGTCCCCCATAATCGTGACTTGTTTGGTCCATACTTTTTTGGTTAAGTCTGATATTCTAGTTGATCTGACTTGTTTACTAGTTATTCAGTGCCTTATATCCTGTTTTCAAGGATTTCGTTAGAATATAGGGTGCGTACTGTCTCGTTTGACCTCGATCTATTGTATGCATGTTTGATACGGTATTTTTGTGGCTAGATCTGGATACTCGAGTTATCATGTAATGATTTATGTTGTGATTAATTAGGTCTATTTCTTGTTTTACTGATCTTGCATAGGGCTGCAACGATATTGTTCGATCCTTTGTAGATCAGATTTTTAGGGTTGGACCTGCCCTGGTCGTTTCATTCTTGTCTCCCACAGTTCTAACGGTGCGTTTAGCTGCTAGCTTATCTTGTTGCGCGAGTCATGTGTGCTTTGGATTGGAATCCAACGTACAAAAAACATATGGTATCCTGTTAGGTCTCGGGTGATGAGAATCCTCTAAAATGATTTATTCCGGTAGTTCATAATCATTATGTCCTGGAAATGAATCCTTACTTTTTTTTCTCTCTAGTTCATAGAGCTTGGTCGCTTCGTTCATACGAAGTATCCCCTTTTGGCGTATCGGCCAGGGACATGGTCCCGTCGACCCATACGCTCTGAGTGTTTAGTTACACGTGTTTGGGATCCGTCGGCCAAGATGCATATCACCCTATCAGATTTCATCAGCACCTCTGTAGTGCTCTGTTTTAATTGATCACGATCATATGGTTTTTCCTTCAAGTAAAATCCCGCTCGTTCCATGATGCTTGTTTGGTTGATCTGCGGTACGTAGCGGCCAAGTCTTCCAGGAAGGTCGTTATGCCTCTTTTCTGTTTGCTTAACCTCCTTGAGAGCCATCGGACCATTTGTAGTCGTAGGTTCGATGCAAACGAGTCTATGTGTGTTGGCGTATTTCGCTAAGGAAAAGGAACTTTTCCTGCTGACCAATGCGCTTTGGGGGATTACTATACTGCTTTATCTCAAAATCTATTCATCCTTGTAGATGGCCAATGCCACCTCAAGCCCGACCTTATCTGATAAGGGCGAGTCTATGTATCGGCCGCACATCGGGCCGATGGGATTAAAATTTTACGTTTGTTTTCTTTGTTAATTGTAGAAAAAATTTACCGGTACGTCTTTGAAGAAATTTCGAATGGCTGATTCGGTCCTGCACTAGGGCTAAGGTTTAAGAAGGTTCAAAGCTACTTTTAGCTCCTACGCAACACATCGAACGTAGAACCTCTATACGTGCAGTTGCACTGGCGTTCGTTCAAAGCGTGCAGTCTAGCAATTCAAAAACTTTATCCCACTTCCCAGCAGAAAATTCCGGTATCTTGTGCTTGTATATTTTTTCACTAGTTATTGATTTCTGAAGGAAAGAAAATAACTATTTTTTCACTAGATTAGTGAAAAAAATACAAACAGAAGATACTGCAATTCACTAGTTATTTTGCTAAGGAATGTTTTTCACTAGTTATGATTCATGGAGTGTATTCTTATCATCTAAGCCAGCCCATCAGGAAAACAATATGTAACACTGCACTTTTATTGCAAGATTTACAGATAATTTGTTTTTAACAAAAAAGATATACAGGTAAGGATGAACAAAAAAATTCTGAGTCGTCCCGAGCTCCAAGGCAACAATAAACACGCCGTTCGGCGTTGAGAGGAATCTACGGTTTTCTTCTGGACCCACTCCACCTCCCACCGGATCCAATGTGCGACAGGCGCGGCGGGGCTCGTCCGCCCGCAGCAGAAAGACGACGGCTAGTAGCGGAGGCGCGGAGGAGGCTTGTCCGCGCGCGCGGCGAAAGAACGGTGCCGAGCGGCAGTGGAGGCTAGCTCGTCCGGGCGGCGAGCAGTGGAGCGGCGGCGGGGCGAGTTGGTCCGCGCGGACGAGCATCGAAGGTGGGCGAGCAGAGCAGGTCGAAGGACTGCGGCCTTGCTGTCCTCCTCGGCGTTCTCCGCGGCGATGGCCACCACCTGGTCGTGCGCCATCTCGTCGTACCTCGGCAGCGTGTTCTCTGGCAAGCTCCAGGCCAGCCTCCCTCACAGCTGCCGTCACCGGCTGCACGATCGAGCGTCGGCGCAGCAGCGGCGCCGGGCTGTGTGGTTGATTGATTGTTTGGACCTTTCTCTGTTTTCTGTTCTCGCGTGATTGGTTGATTGCGGACCGGGGACCCTGTCGTCATTGCAGTGTCACAAGTGATCTCTTGTTCTTGAACCATGTTTCTTACCATGGTGGCAGTGGCACCGTCTCTTGTACTATTGAAGGAATTTATGCAATTGTGATACTAATTCTTGTGCCGATATTACTGAACTCTGGATTTCTATGCCATATTTTTGCATATCATTTTTATGAGTTCTAATCGGGCCAGCAGATAAGAGCCAGTGCCTGGTAATGCCAGATTTCGTTCGCTTGCATGAAATGTATATTTGAGGGCTACTTGTTGCCACAACTAATCCATCCTTTTTCTTACATTTAAGTTCTATTCTGTGTAGAAACTGCTATAAAAAAATATGGGTTGGAGAGGATAGTTTGCATAGAAGGTTTCTTGTTTACGTGGTTCTCTTGGAAACTGGACAGTTTCTTAAGTTGAGACTGCCATCAACACTATTAATCATTAACTGGCGGCATGCTACATTACTATGATAATCTTCTTAAAAAAAAGGAAAACAAAAATAACATTACTACGAAAAGAAGCATATACTACATATATTGTCACAGTAGGACGTGGTTCATATAGTTTTTGACAAACGCCGTACAGTAGCCAGAAAAACAAAACCGCTCGGTAGGTAAAAGAAGACTATATGAGTACATGGATCCACACATCGGCTGAACAAGAACACGTAGAGTTGCAATTAACAAACAAACAGACAGACAGAGCACAGACGATACGTGTCTGCATAGCTGCTAGTATGCTGAAGTGAACTAGCAGTTGAGTTTCTTTTGGAAGCAGGGGAGGTTCATGAGCTCGGACAGCTTGACCGGCGGCGCGGCCTTGTGGCCGGCGCAGCGCGGTCCTCCGTGGCGGCGGTGCGGGTGGCAGGGCACCGGCAGCTCGACCGCCCGCTTCAGCTGGCAGAGGCACGCGTTGTCGTCCTCGTCCACCACGCTGCAGCACTGCCAGCGGATCTCGTCGCGGGCCAGGCAGTTGCTGAAGTACTTCATCTGCGTCGGGCAACTCTCCTTCTCACCGTAGCCGCCATGGTAGGCCGTGGCGGTCGGCGCGGCGGAGAAGGCGCAGACAACGACGGCGGCCATGGCGAGCACGGCAGCGAGCTTGGAGAGGGCCATGGCGGGCGCTGGAATGAACTAGATGGATCGCGAGCTGCTGGCCTGATGTGTCTCGTCTCGTGGCTGGCTAGATAAGCTCACTTATCGAGTCTGAGACTGAGATGCGGTGACGGGTGAGTGATGAGGACCCATGTCGGTCGCGGCCAGTGCCTTTCATATACGCGGTGCTCGGTTGGACGGTAGCGGGCAGGGAACGTGGAGGAACATGGGGGTAGCTGTGCATGCTGTCTATTGTTTTCGTGGCAACTAGAGGTCGACGAATCAACTTGATCGGATGAAGAAGTGGTCGTGAAACGTCTCTCCTCCACCAGCAAAACATGGATCAATAGGCATCATCACACACTGTTGGCCTTGGCCGGCTGGTTGATTGAGGATCCAATTGGGCGCACATGCACTTATTCATCAGGGAACAGAGGCACGCCGGAGCAGCTAGGGGAAGCACTACTTAAGGAAGGGCGATTGGTTGGCATGACAGGAGCATTAGCGTTGGCATGGTTCCATTAGGCCATCAATTAGTGAAATCCGGTGGGAAGTGGATCTGATGACATGTTATATGTTATTATCAGACCATACAAATTATCAAACCTTGTTATATGTTATAAAACTAATATGGTTCAAAATTAGTTTGATGAAGAAATTCAAGAGTTTAACAAATACTACTAAAATTAATCTGCTAGCAAACGACATGACAGAGTTACTACTTCACCTATAGATAAAGCACACAACAAAACAGAAAATACAAACAAAAAAGAACTAAAGAAAACGTACTTAAAATCCCATGTTAAACAAATGATCGTGGCATTGTTGATGTGATCGGCATGGTTGTCGAAGTAGTCGATGAAGGCGACATAGAGGAAGTAGTCAATCCGTGTTGACGTAGATAAACGGTCTTGCGACAGCACCGTTGACGGCTGTTAAGTATCAAAAATATCATTAACATATCTCAGAAAACAAATAAGGACTTGCATTTCATACATGCATATTAGTTTAAAAATACTATATTTTCACCTGTACTTGAAAAATTTGTGCATAGAGGCAATTATCACAGGAATGAGACATAATCCAACCATATAGCGAAGAAACAAAACTCCAATCAATTACGGAACGTCACGTGGCTAGCACACGGATTCGTGGACCCACCACACGTGCTAAAACGCCGAGAAAATCAACAGGTGCCCCGCACCCACACTCAGAGTCCACAAGGTAGACAGCATGCCAAAGTGGGACCCGAGTGGGGCCAACAGGGGGTGGCCGGCCTTCCAATGGGCCCACTCGGTCCCCACTTTGATCATGGCGTGAGTTACCACCTTTTCAAGTCAGTTCTGAAATCAATGGCGTAAATGAGTGGTGGAAAATGGTCCAGAGAAGATGAGGAAAGAGAACCACTCATTTCAAGTCTTCTTCACCTATAAATAGACCCTTCCCCCTCACTCCCAAGACACATAAGAAGGAGTTTCATATGCAAACACACTCTCGTTGCAGTATTAGTGCAGATAGAAATTAGTCTAAAGCACTTCTAACTCTCTAGTAGTCTCTCTATAGGAATATGTATGAGTCTAGTAGTCTCTCTTATTCTTTTTGTAAGACTTTGTGCTGCTTCAATAGAATATAGTTCTATACAATATGCATCATATGACTTGAGTGCTTTTGTTTATCATTATACTAATTTGCTAGTAATAGTCATAAGTATAGTTATGCATATAATTATATCTATATGTCTTGTGCTTAGTATAGTTGATCATTGCTTTGGTATTGGTTCATTGTGCTCATTAGAACATGCTCTAGTCGAAAGACCAAGGTCGATAAGGAGGCTTAGAGTAATATTTAGGAATGTAAGCATGGTGTTTAGATTACTAATATATCCATGAATGTCGTGCGACCAACCGAGTTAGGGGTAGGCGGCTAGAAGTGACAGCCTTGTTTGTCCTTTGTAATCCCCACGTCCGATCGTAAGCTTAGATATCTCAGCTATGAACCCTTGCTGACATAAGATTGATGTGTACACTAGCATATATGTATGTATTGGGATACATTGAGTGTCTAGTCTAGTCTTAGATTTATTTCCACTCCACTATACTAGGATAATTATAGTTGTTCCCTTCTTCGTGTCACACGACCTATGTACTATCTTTGTTTACTCCTGCTTGATATGTGATTCATTAGTATGAATAACTTGGTGTCATAATTCATATGCAACAACTTTGTTAAACATCTTCCCTATGGATATAAATACGATACACTAAAATACTTCAAGGTGAAATGCTACAACGATATTTCGTGCGCTTGAAGTCTTTTCTGTAAACGTTAGAATACCAATGTACTTATTTCTATCGCCATTGCTAGGGATTTCCCCTTAGGCAAATTTTAGTAGTAATGTAACAAATACCAACAAGCATTTCTGGCGTCATTGCCGGAGAATATGTTTAATTAACAAGGATTGTGCTATGATTTATGTGCACTATGATATTCTTACTTAGTGTCTTTACTCAAGCAAGCTTAACCTTGTCTATTTTTTCTTTGTGAGAAAAATAGGGTAGTGTATGACTGGTTTTGACTTGCCTGAAAACTTCATTGAAGACCCTGAGGCATTCCTTCGCAAAGCTCACTCTTGCTTGACACTGCCTCAGACTCCATCCTTTGCAAGTCCATCAACCAGTCAGGCAGCATCAGCTGAGGAAGCCATGACCCAAAAGGTGCTTTGTGAATACTTCACTCCCTCTGCTAGCCATGTGCCTACCGGGCCCGAGGTTAACATGGGAGATGAGAAATTCGAACTCAAGACGGGTCTTATCACCATGGTGTAGGCCAGCCCATTCTGTGAGAAGGTCAATGAGGATGCCAACACTCACCTTCAGCAGTTCCCTGAGATCTGCAGCACTTTCACCATCAAGGGAGTCAGGCCTGAAGCCGTCAAACTCCGACTGTTTCCATTCTCCCTCCTTGGGAGAGCGAAGTAGTGGTTCTATGCTAAAAGAAGTGTTGTGGACACTTGGGAGAAATGCTCCAATGCGTGGCTCGCCAAGTTCTACCCGATGGGTAAAACCAATGCCCTTCATGGTAGAATCTAAAGCTTTCAGCAGTCATTTGATGAGTCCATCTCTTAAGCGTGGGATCGCTTCCAAGAGTACCTTTTGGCTTACCCTCACCACGGCATGGATGAGTGACTTCTCATCCAGAACTTCTACAACAAGGTGTCTTTAACGACCTACGATCATATTGATGCTGCTGCGGGAGGTGCCTTCTATGCACTCACTATCCCTAAAGCGACGTCCTTAATTGAGTAGATGGTGGCTAACTAGAATTGGAGCAATGATCGACTCCATCCTAAGAAGTGGGGCATGACACCGTTAAGGAGATGGACATGCTAACTGCTAAGTTGGACCTCCTCATGAAGCGCCTTGAGGACAAGCCGGAGATCCACGACACACTACAAGCGCTTGATTCACGCATGACTTTTGAAGTTTGTGGGAACACTGGACATTCGGGGAATGACTACCTCGAAACTCAAGAGGAAGTATGATGGATGAACAACAACAACAACAACAACAACAACAACAACAACAACAACGGGCATCGTCCTCAAGGAGGCCAACAAAACATCCTTATGATAAATCCCTAGAGAGCCTTAATGCTAAGTTTGATGGTTTATCTTCTTGTTTTAAGAGCCAGCTTAGTTTTAATAAAATGTTAGAGACTCAGCTAGACCAGTTAGCTACTGCTTTGCCTACTATGGATTCGGGGAAGATACTGGAGCAGTCCGATTCTTTCTTAGAACATATTAGTGTAGTGATTACTCGTGGTGGTAACTCCACTCGAGACCCGTCATATCCTGACCATGTAGCTAGGCCAACCCAAAAGAAGGAGGACAAGCCATAAGCCCAATCTGAAGACTCTCCCAAAGATAAGGGTTACGATGGGAAGGCTGCTCCGCATGAGTTCTTTGACACGAACCTCATGCCCTTCCTGAGTCGTAATTGGAAGCCATCTGTTAATGAGCAGTTCGCTCTCTTCGTTGAAGCCATGCAAAAACTCCACATCAGCAATCCTTTGCTAGAGGCAATGCAAGTCCCAACCTATGCCCGTTACCTCTAGGATATCCTAAGGAATAAGCGACCACTGCTCACCGCAGAAATGATTAAGCTCAAGGAGGAGTGTGGCACAGCTATACACAACTGACTTCTAGAGAAGAAGAAGGATCCGGGATGCCCCATGATCTCTTGCTCGATCGGGACACACCACTTCGACCAGGGCTTGTGTCATCAATGTTATGCCCAAGGTCGTATTTGATCAGCTCAACTTTATGGAATTAACCCCCACTCTGATGCAGTTTTAGCTTGCCGATGCCACAGTCCGCTTTCCTGAAAGTTACAGAGAACATCCCTGTGAAGATCAGGGATTGCTTTGTCCCTATGGACTTCGTCGTGCTCGACATGGAGATAGACAAGAATATCGCACTCATCCTTGGGCGGCCATTCCTAAGCACAGCTGGTGCCCGCAGCAATGTTGGAGCCGGAGAAATTCAACTCCATATCAATGGAAAGGAGAAGTTCAACTTCTGACCAAGAATGGAACAATATTCCATGATCAAGATCAAGTACGAGACAAATACACAGAACATCAAGGAGATCAAAGTGACACCACCCCAAGAAGGACCCTTTGATACAATTCATGAAGAGCTTTATTGAGAGGGAGAATCCTCCTCAGCCAAAGAAGCCTGGGCAAAGCCACAACCCGCCAAGATCATGGTGTCTTCAACCACACCTAAACCCAAGAAGACCAAAAAGGTGTGGCGCAAAAAAGAAGTTCTGTCATTCATAGCCTCATCTCCAACGTCGGACGCTGCTTCATCGAGCTGAACAAATGAAGAAGTCTTGTCCTCGAACTCAAAATGGCGAGACCTCAGCGGAGAAAAACCAGTACGTATCCCATATTTCCCTTTTCACATCATATATTTAATGTCGTCAAAATTAAAAATCCACATTGCATCCTCTCATAGCATATTTTATTCCCCTTGCATGTTGATACTTTAGTATGAATACCTTAGTGTAATAATTCATATGCAACACCCTTGTTAAGCATCTTCCGTATGGATATAAATACGATACCCTGGAATACTCCAAAGTGAAATGCTACAGCGGTACTCCTTGCGCTTGCGATCAACGTTAGAATATCAATGTACTTATTTTTGGCGTCGTTGCTAAGGATTGCCCCTTAGCCAAATCTTAGTAATAACATAAGAAATACCAACGAGCACTTTCTAAAAACCTGATTCGCCAGCACCCGCGCCGGTCTAAGATCATTGGCATTGGTCCGGAGAAACCGTTCCCCCTCAATCCACTATGCGGCAAACGGAGGGACGACAAGACTTAGATGACAATGAGCGCGTATGAGTATTTAATACTAAGGAAGTATTAAATAGCCAATACTCTTTCTAAATAAATCTCTCTCTTCACTTTTTTTTAAACTCTCTCTTCACTTGAGTGGCTAGGGCTTAAACTTGTTTTTGGTTCCTTTAGTATTTTGCCTCCAACTACTTGTTTTTAGACCTGGAGGGAGTAAGTCTCTTCTTTGTTTTCCTTATTTACTAGACATCTCCATATATAGACCGAGAGGAGAGCAGTCAAGCAAAATTGACATGCCATAATTTCGGTAACTGTCCTTGGAACCCTTCAACGTTAATCCTTGAGTAATTCCGTGTAAATTGCATTTACATGTCATTTAAATCTCTACTACTTATTAAATTTACTAAACATCACATGTCTGCCCATGGGTCGGACAGTGAAGTCACCCATGAAGTCACCGGGCCGAACTCCAACAAAATAAGACAAAACTGTGCCAGACTCTATCTCTAAAATAACAAGAATAAAATCATTATACTATCATAAAGTCGTGTTGGACTCTATAATAAATCATAATAAGGACCAGTTTACTCCATGTCACGAAATCATCAATCGAAGTCAAGTCATCCATAATATAATAATAAGGATAAAATTGTGATGGACTCTATTAAAAATCATGCTATTACATAGGACTCTTTCAAAAAAATCATAATAAGATGGTACTAAAGCATCATCACGTCAAGTCAAATACTTGAACCTAATTTACTTAAGTATTAATGCTATAATATTTGAGAGAAAATATAGAACTATAGTAATCTTACATTGATTACTGTAGCAACGCACGGGCATTCTGCTAGTCCTATCAACGGATGAGTGATCAGAATACTGCTACTATAATGCACCAACTCATCCGTTTTACGTCCACCCCCCAAAAAGAAGCATGTCCTTCAAATTCTACCATTAAAATTACTGAAAAATGATGCTTCACTCAAATCTAAGTTTTCTTTACTCAAATCTGACGGATTATACGCTTAGTTATCGTCCTTCGCTCAAATCTTATGGCTCCTATTTGTTCCTGGATGTTTAATGAGACGCGGCCAACAACCCTCTGTCCTTCGTATTTAAGGTTAAAGAATACTGTAGAATATAATCTGTTATCAGAGAACACATAATAGAATCTGTTATTATTCCCAACCGCCGCCTCCCTCCACGTACAGCCACCGACGCGCAGCCGCCGCGGCCCCCTCGGCGCGCAGACGATGACGTCGGACACCCACGCCCGGGTCAGGTCCGTGCCGCCGAGGCGCAATCGCAGCCACCACCGGGTGCCGATGCACAGACGACGACATCCGACGCCAGCGCCCGGTCACGTCCGCGCCGTCGATACTTGAGGTGCGCGTCTTTGAAACTCACGATACTTGAGTATGCTGTATGAAGACTTACAATGTCAACTTGTGATGTATTGGAGTCTTTCTTTTCACTAGACTTGGATTTTCATTGACACAGTTAGTGGTCTATAATTTTTATACTACAAAGACAACAATTATATGAACTTGCTTTTTTCTGATAATTTATTTGGTGTTGTTTGCAACAATGTCATCATCAGGATGGCAAATGCATAACAGAATGGATACATCCCTGGACCATGGCTGAAATTGATGCGATTGATTTATCTTTATGCTGCATTGCCAGACGGGTATTAGATCATGTCTCACGTTTGACGTTAAACAAAAGTCTTTTGCAGGGCCCAGGCAGGATTTATCTCCTGCAAAATCCGATGTAGCAAGAGGCAATGGTAATCACCTTTTATGTTTGACTGCAGTTTTATCTTTTACTCCAGTCATTCATCTCTTTTGTTAAATATAAAGAGTTTTACTCGTTTTTTGCAGTTATAGGAAAGAAAACAGAAAGATAGAAGCCATTGAAGAACAGCACTAGATATGCAATACTGATCACACTCCTAAGTCCTGAGGTATGATTTTTTTTTGGGGATCTATTTGACCCTTTTTTGCTGTTCACGAATGTTGCCTTTCTTAATAGACTAAGTAAATAACAGGGATATTGGACCAAAGCTCATTGTTAAGTGTAAAAATATGCAGATCGTGTAGCTCCATTGCCATATCCATAACCATGACGAGGTGCTCCAGGGAGCATGGCAAAAATCTCAGCCGTCACCCAGGTGAATGGTCATCCTCACCCTTTTTTCCTCCTATATGCAGGCTTTTGTCACTTAATAATTTTCAGCAATTATGTTCTTCAATTTAAGTTTCTACAATTGATGCAACTTATTTCCTAAGAAATGTTTTATGAATTCAGTAACATTTGATTACTATTTTGTGCCAACACTCTCATGTTTCACCAACATCAGCACTATCCTCGGAGCCTAACATTAGTTAATATCGATAGTGTATGTCATGGAGCTTAGTTTACTAGCTCTTAATATTGGCAGTGTGCCATGGTGTTTGACAGAATATTCATGTACCTATATCTGAAATTCTCTTTCTCTACTTGTGGTCCACTTACTGATGCAGTTAATGATAATAGTGTCATGCTGCTGCCCTTGATGGCTTCTTATTCTGTTCAATGATCTTGAGAAGAAATTAACTCCCCAAAAAGCTTCATGTCTTGTAATTATTGTTACATAGGGGGGTTTCGGGAACAGATTTTAGTATTTGCCTATTTGATAGATGATCACTGCTCACGGCATCAGTAACCTCTCTATGCAAGTTAAGAAGTTCAGGGATGCACTTGCAAAGCACAACCAGACAGATGTAGCATGGTCCTGACTAAGGGACTTGAGGAATCAGAGTTAATGGTTTTGGCTGCAAATAAGGACCTGCAGTTTAATTACTTACACCAAGGAGCCAGAACTGGTTCCAACTTCCAAGCGGAGATGCTGCTGTGGAGGTCATTGCTCCTGAGCCGCCAAAGTTACTTGTGCCAGCGAAGCCTGGTCAGGCGTTCTCAAGAGAGGTCCTTGGTCACGTCAGGAAGACGAGTCGTGATGAACTGATGATGATCTGTGTGATATCATTGTTCATAGGGGTGTACAGGTTGTATCTTGTCATGGTAGTTAAGGGTGCGCAGGCTTTGGCAGGTGCTGTTTTTGTTCATTGAAAAAGCTTAATTTTGTTTAACCCATTTCAAAATTCTAGGGATAATATTGTTGTCTGGTTGGTATTGATTCTCACTTATTGTATTATTTATGGTGTGCAACTACTTCGAATTGCTAACTTGCTATGAAACTAGCTCGTCAAACGCTAAGTTCTCAGGTATTTCTACCTAGATAGAATATGTTCTCCATGTATGTGTGTTTATAGTGCTTGAATCATTAAGTGTGAGATATAGGTTAGATGTTGCTCTAGATATTATAAATTGATTAACTTTTTTACACATAGCGCTATACAAAAATTCAAAATGTGATGTATTTTATACAGTTAAAGTCTTATTAATGATTTTGGTTTAAAATTTATGAAATGTTGGGTTCAAATATTGTTTTTATTTCAAACCGTAGCGTTAGCACGGGTATGGTACTAGTTTTGCTAGTCCTATCAACGGATTATTGATCAGACAAGTCAATTGCAAAATTTCACATGTTTTATTAGATGAACAAATGACTCCATTACTCATAGTATTAATTCCGCAATCAAGATGTTGATGACATTTATTCTACTGTAAGTGCGACAAAATAGTTGTAAATAATCACAATGCGATTGCGCATTGTTAACAATGCGTAAAATCACGATGCCCGTGTGTGTGTGATTATATCAACTAACTAATATTTATCATGCACATGTTTACAACCAAAGGCTGCCGTATAAGTATAATGGCATTCACATAGACTAATAAAGTAGTATAAAACTCACCTGCCATCTTTACACACCACCCTTGACTTTCCAATGAATTTGGGCCAAAATCTGGGCCAATTCCAACAGTTAATATGGGAACAATTCATTGTTGCAATTATTCTTTTCTGAGGAGGAAGAGATCGAGTATCAATTGATTATACAGACAACCAATTTCCCAGGCTATCGAGTGTGCTATACGATTCGCCAAGTATATAAGCTCATCAGCGACCGTGTACTCTTTCAGCCATCAATTTTAAGTCTAATTACCTTTGCAAAAAAAAATAACTCTAATTATAATTTAGCCATTGTTATTTTAGTTGTATTTTAATTCTTTTTTAGCCAAAAATCTGATAAGCTTCATGGTTAAAAAGACAGAATCTGAAAAATGTGACACCCCATGTGTCACCAGACTAAATCGACAACTTAAAATCCTAATTGGCAAATTACATACTTAAAAGCAAAATTCGACATTGGAAATAAAAAGGAATGATGTTTGAAATGCTCTAAAGGATCACTATGAAAACTTTGGCACACAACAGAACACTATAGCAAAGTTTGGAAAAATTCAACTAGCAGCTTCAAAATCCTATTAACAGGAGATAAATTCAAACCCTAACCCGAGACTATCCAAATTTCCACAAAACCCTAGCCATACTTTTGCATAACAATTAAGTACACTTCAAATTAGAATTTTGGGAATTTATTCAAAATTTTTGGATGAGATTTAGACCTCTTAAAAATTCACACAAGCTATAATAATCTTGGAAATTCAAGAATTTTTAGAGGCCAAATCATGACTCGAACCCTAAATGAAAAGTTCTTCAAATAAATTTTTGAGCCTACACAGAAATTTTCAAAAACTTTTGAACTCGGGAAGCATGTCATTCAATTACATTGGATTTCAGCTTTAATCACTAGCAGAAAAATCAAAAAAAAAATTGTTTGAACCGGCAGGGGCGGCACAGTGCCGCCGCCCACCACGGGCGGCAGGGCATGGCGCCCCGTCCGGCACGGCTTTTCCCCGGTTTGAATGGCACGTCATCGTCATCAATTCGCTCCCGGCACTTCCCTCTCTCTCTCTCTCTCTCTCTCTCTCTCTCTCTACTCCCCACGTCGGGCACAGTCCCCGCCGAGCTGCCCGAGCGCCGCCCAGCCATGCCACCACACCCCCCTGCTCCCCCTACTTCCCTACTCCGACCCCCTTTAAAATGGCGCAAGCTCCTCCTTTTCTCCCCCTTTTCTTTCTTCCCCGCAACGCCCGCGCTGAGGACCTCCTTCCCTTGTCGCCGCCGCACACCATTGCCGCCATTGACGAGCCTCCACGGTGAACATTGTGCTCCGACTCTCCTCCATTCCGTTTTCCTCAACTAACTACTCTCTCCCCCTCCCGTGAAGCTCACCGCACTCCCCAACCTCGGAATCGAGCTCCAATCGCCGGAATTTTGCTCACCGCCGCCGCCATCGCCACCCGTCCGGTGAGACCACTTCTCTCGTGCAAAACCTCGATCACCGTCGTGTTGTCGAGTTTGCCGTGTTGTGTAGATCGTGGAAAGCCAATGTTCCCCCGCCGGCGACCACCCCATCGCCGGGAAATGGCGCCGGAGCTCGCCGGAGAATCTCCCCTGTTTTTCCTTTTTTCTTTTATTTTCCATATTATTTCTCTAGCTTGTAAAATCCATAGAAATTTATAGAACAATCCAAAATTATCAAACCAAAATTTGTTGGGAACCACGTGAAAAGGACTAATTTTCTGTTAAAGAACTTTTTAGAACATGTCAAAACATTTGCAGAATTAATTAGAACACTCTTTTCTGTTTTTGAATTTTAATTTGAATTCTCGAAAAGTGATAGGGCTAATATTTGAACTAAAAGTATATCATGACAATACACACCTTCTGGAATTTTGTGAGGATTTTAGGACTACAAAGTTGCATATAACACTTTAACAATACTCCAATCTACCTAGTTAAAGTACCATTTTCTAAAATATATTGTAAAAGTCATCCAAAAGATTAGACCCAAAAGAAAAGTTTTAGCTTTGGTGCTCATGAGTGACCACATAAAACTTTATAATTTTATTCTAAGGTTCACTATTGCTTTCTGATTTTATAAGATTTAATATCAGAAAATTTGATGAATTTTTATAAAATCTAAAAAATTCATTTAGTCCTCAACCTAAGTTCAAAATGCATATTTCAGAGATTTCTATCAATTAAAAATAATCTAGAGGTAGAATTAAAAGTTTTATTTTAAACCCTAGGTTAACGGTCGTAATTTATTAAATAATGATTGCCTAAAGAAAATGTCGAATTAACCTTAACTACGGTTGAAATTTTTGATTTTAAAAACATGCTAACTAAAAGTCACCTCATGGGAATTTGAATAGATTTCCTTGAACCTCATTCAAAGGTTAAGAATTGAAATAAATCGACGGCGTCGAGGAATTAGGGTTAACCCTAATTCCTAAACGTGGAAACCCTAGTTTAAACTTTAATAAAGGCATAATTTTCTTTTCAATTAAACTTATCTTAATCGTCGATGCATCATGTAGATTCTGAAGTGCGCGAAGTAGCTGCAGATCCAGTTGCCTCGACCTCCGCAGAAGAAGTCTGCAACGACTCCGGAGAACCAGGCAAGCTCCGGTGCACAACCGTTGTTCAAATTTTCCTTTTATAACTCAGTGTGTCTTGTTTGTGCATTAAGTGCTAGGAGTTGATTGAAACCCTAGTTGCATTTGTTTCCATAGAAAACCCTAACGGTAGCTGGTACAGATACCCCCTTAGTATGCTATGCTTAGCGGGTATTGCCGGTAGAAGTCGAGCAGAGTGGACGCTGCTCGCGATTGGTAGGTTATTTGATGAAACTATCATTTGAAACATTATGACACATGATGATGAGTTAATTAAGAAAAAGATAAAATTTTGAGGGTCAGACAGGATACCAAGTAGGTCGGCAACTGGACTAGGTCCGGGGTGAGCGTAGACTTGTCTGATCCGTGTGGTCCGAGACTGATCGAGTTTTGAATGTACTGGTCGTATGCTGGGTGTTATGGGCCCTAGTAAACCTACATAGCCTAGTGATTGCAACGTCGAACCTGCCCTACGGTGTCTGAATTGGAGGCGACCTGGGGCGGGCAGCGTGGGAACTCCACAGAAACCGTCTGGGACATGTTGTCTGGCGGGATGCGGCGCTGCTAAGGCAGGCGTAGGCTGGAATTGACGTTGCAGGAGCTGGTGTGAACGGTTGCCACGTGCGAGTCTGGGACACGCACGTGTCGTACGATTAGATTTTCCCCTGCAGGGTATAAAATCATTTCGAACCGCTGTCGCTCTCAGTTAGTGAGCATGCTCGTGAAACGCACCACATTTTAGTAAATAGGTTGAGGTACAATGAAAATGAATTATGATGATTACTTTTTGCTATTGTTGCTTCTGTTATGCTTGATTACGTTAGTGCTAATTAAAGTTATATTTTAATCACTTAATCTGTGCTAAAATTTGACTAAGAGTAGTACAGGCTTTGCGAGTCCATTTTTGCAAGTAAAACCACCCTGGTCAGCCTTCATGTCTAGGAGGCGGCTGTAGTCAGCCAATTTTTGACGGGTCAGTCTTCCTGAGCTTTTTAGAAGCACGCGTTAGCGATATGTGGTTTTCAGGCGCCGACATGCAGGACCAAGCTGGTAGCATCCATTGGGAGGAGTCTCACCCCGAGATCCGGAACCTCCAGTGGGAGTTGTGCAAGTCGCCGCAGTAAACATTGAAGTTGCTAGTAGCATGACGTCCGTGGGCACGGTGCGTGCTTTTGCTTAAGTCTGAGTGTCGGAGTCTGTAATTGATGAAGTCTTCCGCTGTTATTTCTAAAACTTTAATTGCGTACTCTGATTCGCTGTAAGACTTAAGTTTCAAACTATGAATCAATGATGTATTAAGTTCTCTCTCCTTATAAATTATTGCTATTTATTCCTGCCTGCGTTGTATCGTGTGTACGCTCGCTTCGTCGAGCGTTGCCCAATAGGATCCTGGCTCAACGACTGATAGGATCCGTCCCGAAATGAGGTTTTCTGGGTGGGTTCGCGTCAAAAAAACATGTTCTAAATCACAATTAGACTTCAAAACTATGCCAGAAACACAATTGACCCTTCTCCTAATTGCTTAATACCTAACATCTGGTAACAAATTACGTATTCTCTGTATTTAAATTATTGAGTCGATGACTTTTAATATCAACTTTAAACATCCATCTTAATTTTTATTCAAAAAAGTATAATAAATATTATTTATTTTTATGAATATAATTTGTTGTATATTAGAGGTACTTCAAACATGGCTGTTAATTTTACACATGTAAGCTATTTTTTTAAATAAGACATGATCAAATATTATGTTAACAATCAATGGCAAATACGGAGTACTAGCTCACTTACCAATTGTGGAGGAGCCTTCCAAATTGTATACATAATTACCAAATATGTCGACTAACGCGGAATGAACCTTGACAGCCATTCGACACACCACAGGTCCAGGTTCACTCCAAGCTGCCAACTACATGATATTTGATAATAATACATACAATTCAGGTATTCCCCGGCATGCAAACACAATGCCCAAGATCACGTTGCATGCCGCTAAGCCACAAATATAACCATCATCATCACAAGGGATAAATAAAGAGCAAGTTTAATATATTACATAGCAACTCTATTTAACTTAATATTTACAACAAAAGAGAGTTTCAACTCAAAGGTTAAGTCAACCAACTACTAAGCATGAATGAGGACAGGGTTATGAAGTTTGGTCCTCAATCATGAGTTTATGCAGCAGAACTTATAAACCAAAATACCCAACGATGTCCACCCCACGAGCATCACCTTTTCCTGCCCATCGCCATCTTGAGTGGGGTAAAAGTACCAATAGACATACTCATTGTAACCTGCAAAAACTCAACAAATAGTATCGTGAGTACGAAGGTACTCAGCAAGTTGGACTCCACTACCTACACAATGATTATGCAATTTGGCAAAAAGGATAGGTTGTAGGATGACAATTTACATAAAAGCATTAAGAACAACTTGCAACCTAAAATATAAGTGAAGCTATAGGGCGACACTACTGACCAGCACCATATGACAAAGAATATTGTAATCTCATATATCTCACTCTCAACTAAACCACAACTACGAAAATTGTATCAAAATGTTGTTGTTGTACCGAGGCATGATCATAACCGAGACCACGGCGATTCGAACCGTTTTTACACCCTGCAGGGGAGTACATCTTTACCCACACGTCACACGACCACCCACCATACACCCCGTCGGAAGTAAGTAGTGATTCAATGTTACAAACCACTCCCAAATAAATCGCGACCATTTAACCGTCGTCCAGTCAAGGCAAGTTCGCAATGCTACCTTCCTAGCACCTCCTGCACCCCGGGACTCGAGGGACAAATGGTCGCAACTCGGTAAGGAAGATGACTTACCTACCCCTTATCTCGGTATGTGGAAGTACGAAGCAGGCCAAGGACCCGGAACTATCCATTAAGCAATTTCCACCTAAACATCTCAATACTATCATTCATCCTTTTAATTGAGCAAGGCCAATTCATCCCAAGTAACCACCTATAACGCACGAATGACGATGACCTTCCAACATTCGACTTCTACCATTTAATTAAAGCACGGCTAAGCAATACCCATTAAACCCACATCTGATCCTACCCATCTCATCATCAAAGTAAGGTAGTGCAACAAGTACAAGGAAGGTAAATGCAGCAAGTAGTACATAACTATAATACCTAGTGCCCGACTTAATGCAATCAATTAATTTGACAACATATTCATTAACAAGACGCATCCAAAGGGTTTGAGATATGCAACACATGCCTTCAGTTGCATGTTTCACACTCACGGACCCTGAACTGCAGCACCACTGTCACCACCCACGTCACACTCCGGTTGCTCGATCGCTAGACAAAATATTATATCAAATGAAGGACATGAACAAGTAATGAGATGAGGTGCAAATGTCATGAAAATTGGTAAGAATGAGGTGCAATTAGTTATTGTTGCAATGCAAAAAGAATTATTTGATTTGGATCAGCAATGCTCAAGTTATAAGTATTTTCATTCAATCTGTTCTATTAAGAGCAGGATCAGTATTTAATTGTTTAGCAAACTTACCAAAAGGTTAACAGGCTGGGGATTATTGTTAGCACGAAGTTAACTTCAATTCAACATTGGCTAGAAACAGGAAATTTCAGAATAGGACCAACTCGAAAATGAGATGGAGAAATGTTAGAATTAGTTCTTGGCAGTGAAAGGTAATCTTATAATCAATCACGATTATTAACAACACAAGAATAACCTAGAATCTTGATCTAAAGTGCTAAATGTGACATGCATTAGCTAGGTTAGGTCAAGTGCCCTAAACAATGTTGAAGAGAAGCCATGAATGGACCTTGGAGCTCAACAATGTCGCCTAGATGATTAAGAAGAAGATGAAGAGGAGTGGAGGACGGCCTTCATCTCCTGCTTGAACTCTTCGACGTCTCCCTCGTTGGTGCTAGTGATCACCAGGTCGTCGACATAGACGCCTACCAACAGGGTGTTGCCATCCCTGCCCCACCGGTAGACCGCGGCTTCATAAGCGCTTTGTTGAAAACCCATCCTCTGGAGGGTGGCGTCCAGCTTGGCGTTCCAAGCCCACAAGGCCTGCCGCAAGCCGTAGAGGGCCTTGCGCAAGCGGAGTACCTTGCCTTCCTGGCCAGGGATGATGAAGCCAGTAGGCTGACGGACGTAGACCTCCTCCTTCAAGTCGTCGTTGAGGAAGGCCGACTTGACGTCCATGTGGTGAACAGGCCAACCCTCCTGGGTGGCAAGAGCGAGGAGGAGCCTCACAGACTCCATGCAAGCGATAAGCGCGAAGGCGTCGTCATAGTCGACACCTTCCTGCTGCACAAACCCGCATGCCACAAGTCATGCCTTGTGTTTCACGACCACCCCAGCCTTGTTTCTCTTTAGTTTGAACACCCATTTAAGGGTGATGACGCGGTGGCCGTGAGGGAGATCGGCCAATTCCCATGTGCGGTTCCTCTCGACCGCATCCATCTCTTGCTGCATCGCGGCGCGCCAATTCGCGTTGCCCTCCGCCTCAGTGAAGGAGCGGGGCTCACCGTCGTCATGTACCAGGAGCAACTCCGCTCCAAAGTCGCGTTTCGCCTGTTCGGGACAGGCTGCTCGCCAAGGATGTTCTCCATGGTAAGGTAGCGGAGAGGCTCGTTGTCGTAGCAGGCATCTACCCGGTCCTCGTCCTGGGGCAGGGGCACAGTGAACGCCACCGTGCGCTGCTCGTCATGGACCGAAGAAGACGGGGTCGAGGCCGAAGAAGTACGAGCAGGAACTGGAGCCGAGGTCAGAGAGAGGGGTGTGGCCGACAGTATCGTCGGCGTAGAGCTTGCTGGTGGTGGGGAAATCGCGGGAGATGAAGGCGAGTCGGGTGCCGGCGTAGTTCGGCTTGGTGAGGAGGAGCCACCAACTTTCCCGTCCCCCAAATTGTGGATGTACTCGATGATGAAGTCACTGAGTGTTGAGGTCGCGCCGTCATCCACCGCCTTACCCCATGCCCAGTCTCGCCCTTCGCCAAACACAACATCATGCGCCACGCGCATGCGCTATGTTGAAGGGTCGAGAACGCGATAGCCCTTGAGTCCTTCGGCGTAGCTAATGAAGATACTGGGTGAGCTTCGGTTGTCGAGCTTGCCGATGTGGCCAAGCGCCTTGACGAACGCCAGACAGCTGAAGACACGGAGGTGGCTGACCGCCGGTTTGCGTCCGTGCCAGGCCTCGTATGGCATCATCCCGTCGAGCGCCTTGGTGGGCCACCGGTTGAGGAGGTGCACTGCTGTCACCACCGCCTCACCCCAGTAGACCGCCGGCATCCCCCTCGGCTTGAGAAGGGCACGAGCTGTGGCCACCACGGTCCGATTGCGGTGCTGACGACGCTGCTTTGCTGAGGTGTGTATGGCACGGAATAGTGGCGTTGGATGCCTTCGTTGGTGCAGTACGCCGCGAACTCAGCCGCCGTGAACTCGGCACCGTTGTCGGTGCGCAACACGCGCAACTTGTGGCCACAGTATGCTTCTACACAAGCCTACGTGCGCCTGATAGTGTCCGCAGCTTCTCCCTTGTTGTCGAGGATCGTCAGCCACATGTAGAGGGAGAAGTCATCGACGAGCAACTGGAAGAAGCGTCGTCCTCCTAGTGTGGCCGGTGTCACCAGGACACACAAGTCCCCATGCATGAGCTCAAGCCTCTCCTTGGCTTGGAAACTCGCCTGTTGAGGGAAGGGGAGTCGCCTCTGCTTCGTCAACACACAGACGTCGCAGAACAGCTCCACATGATCAAGGCACTGCAGGCCTCATACCATCTCCATGGCACTGGGCTGCTGTAGGGCCACGAACTGGAGGTGCTCAAAGCGCTCATGCCACTGCCACGCCTTGTCGTCGCGGCGAGCAGCAAGGCAGAGGCGCTGCGTCACCGGTACGTGGAGGACGTAGAGGTGGTTCGGCCCTCGGTTTACCTTCACGAGGAGACGACGACCGCCATCCCAAATGCGAAGCACCCTGTCCTCGATCAGCATGCGGGAACTGTTCGCATCGAGCTGACCGAAGCTAATGATGGGTTCCGAAGCATGGGGATGAAGTAGACATTGGTAAGAAGGCGGTGCACACCGGTCTTTTCCGTGAGGACGATCGAGCCAACGCCCTTGATCTCGACGGTGGAGGAGTCGCCGAACTTGAAGGAGCCACGAACGATGGAGTCCAAGTCTGAGAAGAACTCCTGCCTAACAGTCATGTGGTGGGTTGCACCGGAGTCGAGGAACCATCCGTCGATCTTCTCGTCGTTGGAGCCGTTGTTGAGGGAGACTCACGCTTGCAGCTTGTCGAGGTGGAGGAGAATGCTGCAGATGTCAATGACGGTGTACTTGGCTCGATGCTCCCGTGTGTTAGGAACAGAGCCGTGGCTATCGGTACTTGGCTGTCGGTAGTCCTTGGCCCAATGGCCAAGCTGCCCACAGTTGCGGCAGGTGTTCGTGCCGTCTTGTGCTTGTCAGCCGGTGCCGCCCTGAGTGCCTTCGCGGGCATCTCTCAGAGCACGTCCTCGCGCCCCGGCCTGGGCGCCTTTGCACAGCTTGCCATGCTTGTGGCCGCCTATGGTGGAAGAATACTCCCCCTTCTTCCTGTCACGTTGGCCGACGGCCCACTACTCTCGAGTGAGAAGGAGCTTCCCGCCACTGGTGATGGGCCCCGAGTGAGGCTATGGCTCCTCACCGTCGATGACCTTGAGGTGACCTATCGCCTCCTCGATCGACATCATTGATAGGTCCAGCAAAGACTCGATCGAACGAGCCATTTTCTTGTACTTCTCGGGGACGCAGTGCAAGAGTTCTCGACAGCTCTCTCCTCGCCGTAGGTGTCGTCGCCAAACTGCACCATCTTCTGCAACAGAGTGTTGAGACGGAGAGGGAAGTCATCAACGTCCTCACCTGGCTTGAAGGGCAGGTTCTCCCACTCCTTGTGAAGTGCCTGCAGTATGGACTTGCGGGCGCGGTTGCTGCCAATGCGTGGCGTAGCGATGGTGTCCCAAGCCTCCTTGGCACTCCGCTTGTTGGAAAGTGAGAACTGCATCTTGAGCGGGACTGCAACGATGAGGGCATCCAGCGCCCATCGATCTTGGTCGTAGTCGACATCGCCGTACTGGACTGCCTCCCACATGTGCTGCACCTGGAGCCTAATGTTCATCACCCTGGCCCACTCAACGTAGTTGGTCTTAGGGAGGATAGACCACCCACCACCGAGACCAACGTTCCTAACAACAGTCTGGAACCCGTGGTAACCACGGTACCGGTCTGGGGAAGGAGAGCCACGCCACCTGTGAAGGCCGCGCTCTCCTTCAACTCATCCACCGCGCATACCTCCTCCAGGAGCGCCGTCAGCATGAATGTGCTTGTCTGGGCTGCGGGCTCTGTCGTGGGTGTGCGCGGCTACCTACTACGTCGCCGGCCGTCACGCTGACTGCGTCTCTAGCAGATCGAGGTCTGCGACGGAGGTAGTGTCAGCAGACATGGAGCTGCCGATGCTGCCGCGTGGAGCCTGGACCCCTGCCGTCGCCACTTGCGCTGCATCTACTATCGCTGCTACCTCCGCCTCCGCTCTGGTTGCTGCCAGTTCCGTCACCGCCTGCCTCGACGCCCTTGCCACCGCCGCAACGGTCCTGCCGCCGCTCGCTCATTATTCTCTGCGCCGATGAGCTCGGCTTCCTGCCGACACTACGCGTCGAGGTGACCGAGTGCTGAGACTGACCTGTGGACGTGGTGCGCTACCGGGAGGCTGCAGCGTGGTGAGAGGGCTGCTTATGATGAACTCACGGTTGTCTATGCAAAGGGAGATGAGTGAGCAGGGGCAGTAGTAGCAGCAGCTGCTACCAATTGGGGCTGCTGTGAGGCCAAGGAAAGGGGTGTGCAGGAGATGCTCAAGCTATAGGATATTAGGCTCTGATATTAGTTGTTAGTCCCTGAATTCTAACTCTTGGTAGTAGCAGAATTCTTAATCTCATGGAGGGAGAGGATGACACTAGGAGTTGAGATAATTTTCTAGTTTATTTTTTCGTACACAATGCCATACCAACTTGAGGGGTTGGGGATACATATTTAAAGGATGTTAGTCAGCTAAACTTATGCCAAAAGCTAGTCTAAGATGCTGTCCTAGCTAGTTCAAAATGTTGTTCTAGCTCAAATATGTTGTCATAGATGCTGTCCTAGTTGATTCAAGATGCTATCCTAGCTAGTACAAAGATGCTGTTCTAGATGTTGTTCTAACTGGTTTAAGATGCTGTCTTATCTAATCAGAGATGTCCTAGATGTTGTCCTAGCTGGTATAAAATGTTGTTCTAGGTAGTATAGAGATATTGTCCTCTTCATGAGACAGTAAAGACCACTATGTATCAGTGTCATAAGGACAATTGCTGCAGCCCCACAAAGGTAATGGTATAGAGAGGAGAGGATTTACTTTATAAGATGGGTTTTTCTAAATTTTTTTCTAAGTTGCGGTTAGTATATGTATACTATATTCGTACATTTCTTAAACTCGTACTAAGAGAAAGCTGTCCGCATCTTTTATACGCCATATTTCTATTCCTGAAAGTTCCATATAGTTCCGTATAGTTGCTTAATTCTTGTATCGTGTGTTTTCTGCAGAATGTATTGGGCCAAAAAGATTCCAGAGTGGACCAATGGGCCTGAAGAAGCACTTTCAATAGCAATACACTAGAAACATAGCGCGGCGTTGCCGCGCTGCCACGTTACGTAGCTATTTTAAGGCCTTATGAATAGGCCAGCAAGTTTCACATTAGAGGTAACACTTCGATATTATAAGTTTTATGCTTCACTGTTTATTTATTTGAAATGTTCGACACCTCCATTCTCCTTTCCTATTCCAACTTTAGTGATTTTTTGCATAAAAATTAATAAACAGGCAGCGGAGTAGAATGAAAAGAATCATCTATAGAATTTAGCGTCAAGCATTGTAATGCAAGCTTCTTGTAGTCACTTCATCAAGCACGTATCGTGCAGAAGTCCTGGGTCGAATAGAACAGGGGAAGGGCATGGAACGTCGGAACATGAACATACCAGGTCCACAAGTTGTTGTGTGTGCGTGCATCACGGATCACTCGGCCATGGATACATGGCGCTTCGCTCCTATTTAGCTTTATGTGCTGCTGTCCACCCATCCATTAGAGCTACTGACCAATGTCATTCTGGGGGCCAACACAGAGTATTCTTAGCGGGGATCCGGTCGCGCTGCAATGGTCGGGTTAGAATCAGGCACCAGCATCTTTCGGCTTCCACGCTATCGGCTGCCCCTAGCTGACGGCCGAGGCGCGGATTGAATCGGAGCGGCGGCGCGGCGCGAGCGCGGGCGGCGGCGGCGCTGCAGGTCGGCGCGAAGTGGAGCGGATGCGCGGCGCGAGCACACGCGTGCACGAGGATGAGGGTGGGCAGCTTTGCAGGCCGGCATATAGACTGCTGCAACCAAACTACTCCAGCAGTGAATGGCGGCTTGGCTCCTCCCATGGAACACTGAAGAAGGAGTGCCTCCCATGGGGTCGTTTTCGATTTGGGCCGTGGCTATTCCACCTGCTATCCCACCTAAACGCTAAGCTGCAGGCCATGGGAGATTAGGGAGCGGCGGTCATCAAGCTCCATGCAAGCCGTCGCGGATGGACATCCTGTGCGGCGACCACGGGGGTGATTATTTGTTGTTTCTTTCAATGATCTAGGTGTAAAAAGAGCGGTGGTGGAAGGACCGCGATTAGGTTTCAGTTTCTTGAAGGGTCCGGAACTAAAAAAGAACAATGACAGAGGAAGGATCGCGATGTCGTTTCAGTTATCACGAAGGAGCTAGATACAATTATTAGAGTCAGATCGAACGTCTCAGGTTTCTTCAGAGGACCATACGCCGGCTGATTTTTCGCGGACGACGTGGCCTGTCTAATTTGTAAGAAAACGCATGCGTATTAGACTATTAGAGATTTGAATGAGAAGGTGGATGTTAAATTGCATGTTTGTGATGTATTGCATGCTTTTATTGTCTTAGATAAGTCTCTAATTCACTAAATGCATGAAACTTGCCGTATTTGAGTCATTGCTGAATATGAGTCCATACGAATACAAATGTCATTAAACATTACATTCTTGAGTTGCAAAATGTGAGTCGGATTGTAGTTCCTTAATCCAGATGGTAAACAAAAAGGAGCCGGGGAAGTCTAATCTTTGTTTCCTGGAGCGGGAAATCCGGGAGTGGTGTTCAGAGCTGCCGAGAGTGACTTTTCAGTATGTTAGAAGGGAGAGTAACGGTGCTGCTCATGAGCTCGCACAAATAGCAAAACGCTCGACGCATACTGCGGTATGAAGAGTAGGTCTGTAGTTGTATAGAGCGAACAATTGCTCGCGATTGTAATCCACTTTATGAGTAATCAATAAATCTCCCTTTTATCGCAAAAAAAAGATGGCAGGGATCCAAGTGGCTGTGCTGGTCGCATGTGGTCTATATGTGGCCTCCGTGATCAGGTTGGAAAATTGGAACCCCTATGGATGCCTTCACGAGCATAGTATAGATTATTAATCACATTCTGCAAGTTTATGAGAAAATCTACACACTTTTCAGGGTTGGAAAGAGCGTCCAGTGTTTGGAAAGATACGGTACATGAACTACGCTGGCTGCAAGAGAGTGTTTGATGTGGATGCATACATTTCCTATGTTAAAAAATCGGTTGCTCAGTCCAAGAAGATGAAAGCTGAGGAATCTCCGAGCTCAGAAGCAAAACAGTCCAATCCTGGCGTGGCGTAGTTTAAGGATAACGGGAAGAACAGTTGGGGATTATTATGACTCAGGAGAGGGACTAATGACCTTTTGCTGTATTTATATGAACACACAAGGCTGAAAAATAGGATAGGCAGTAGAGATTGATAATGAGCTGTTTTTCTTTTTGTTTTTGTTCAAAATAGTGAACACTAAATTAGCACGGATTGAAAATCTAATTAACATTAAATTGTAGTAACAAGCTTTTAGATGTGCTATATGCTAATTCACGAAAGATCTTGAGGGGTGGTGGCTGTGGTGGTGATGCTAGTGATTCATGGTGTTGGGTTCTCATATTTAGGGTCTGTTTATTATAGATTTTAAAATTGCTTTTGCTTCAGCTTTTTTAAAAAATTTGACAAACATTTTTAGAAGAAGCACTTCTCTAATTTGTACTAGGAGTTAAAAGCATAAAAATATAGCTTCTCATGACTTTTTCATTCAACTTTCTATTAGAAGCTAAAAGAGAAGTTGTTTTAACAAACATTTTTATAATAGAAGCTGTTTTTTTAGGAGGAGCTACTTTTAAGGAGGAGCTATGTTTGGAGAAGTTGTTTGCTAAAAAATCTATACCAAACACATCCTTATTCTAGTAACATATAAATATTTGAACTTTGTTTCTAAAGGATTTTTTGTGGGGTATTATTGGTGCTGTCTGAATGTTACGTGTTTTATGTTTTGCATCTGAACGTCTGTAGTCTGTACCATGTGCTGGTTACTGCACAATCTCTACGGTTACTTTGTCCACTTTATCAACGAACTATATATTTCTTTCCATTTACCTGAGGTTCTCAAATTGCACAAAGATAGGCTAAATTGCACCACAAATGTTTCATACTGCAGTAATCGGTGCAACTAAGCCAAAATTCAGGACTTTGTCGAACCATGCAGCCATGCACCACTTGGTCCTGCAAACTGAGTTTAGCTAAGATGGTTAGGCTTCTTGTGGTGGAACCAATCCACTCGGATTTAAATTCTAGATTTAATATGGATGTTGCATTTACAGTTAATTATTTGTTCAGTAGCAGACGGTGTTTCCGTCGACAGCAAGATGCTTGTGCTGACTTCGTAGAATCTTAAGAATAGCCGGCTCACTCTGTTGTTGGCACTCATAGGGATAGGATGTGCATGCGTATATTTATAGAGGTGGGTATTCGTGCATGTATGTGAGCGTCTGCGTCTGTACCGTATTTATTTTTTAAAAAAATGCACCACTTGGTCCTGGTCTGTTCTCACTGCGAGAGACGTCCGGTGATAGTTTTGCTCATAGCAGCAGCAACCTATCCAAGGGTTGTTGTTTTGTATGAAGCGCGCTTAAAATAGTGTGCAATAACAAGGGAAGTCTTAAATTATGAGTAAAATGCACTATTAAATCATGAGATGTAAATTATAAGAGTATATCTCTAATAGCTATTTAAAGATCTCCTTAATCAAATTATGCTTTAAAAACAACTTTTAAAAACTTTTTAAATCTTTCTCATATATATCTATATATCTCTACAAATTAAATGTGCTAAGCGTGACATATCTACTTGCTTCTGCCCACCACGAAGTCGTACGAGTCACTGCAAGCCAAAATAAAATGTCAAAAAGCCAAAACTATTGTGTAAAAGAAACGCGAGTTGCGCAAAAGCAACAAAAAAAAAATTTCCAATTTGGATACAAGTGAAAAATTAAGTCAAAGCCAGCAAGAGAAGAAAAAGCATCGGGAGGGACCCCGTCGGGAGCGGCTTGCCGTGGGTTGTCCTAAGTCGGCAGGTCACCTAGGACACCTTCTAGAGCTGCCAAGATACGAGAAGAACAGAATTAGGGTTTGGAAAAAGATTAGGGCAAAAGAGACTAAAGGAAACTAAAACTTGAAAAAAGTATATTTCAATTGGAGTTGACTCCTCAGTCGGTCGTAATCCCTTTATATTTATAAGGGATGTGTTCTTATCCCTTTCTAAGTCGAGATCCGAACCGAATCATGCGAAATCCTTGTTTCCCAATCAGTTACAACAAAACCGGAACTTCTTGTTTCAAAAACCGGAACTTCCGGTTTCGCACTAGTGCAAATCAGGAAAACCGGAAGTTCCTGTTTCCCAAAATGAAATGTTCGTTTTTGCAGACTGGACCATCTTCAAATTGCCATAATTTCCTAATCCGGTCTTCAAACTCGACGATGGCTACATCATGGAAACTTCAAATATACAAATTGACTTCATCTTCTTGCTGTTCCAAGCATTTCTTTGCTTTTTTTAATGAAAACTTAGCCGCAATGCCAAATAATGACGCATATATCCTGCAAAATATGTCTAAACACCAAACTTGTGATATAAACGTTATTAGCTCAAATCCAAATATTTTGCACCTTTTGATCCAACAAAACCAGAGGTTCCGGTTTTCCTATAAAGCCAATTTTGATTGTCAACATATGCCCCCCTGATTTTAAGAAAAGCTTGCATGCCGAAAAATATTTTAATAACTAAAATTGTCTCATGGGAATGGTTTTAACATAACTCATCAGGCATATAAATTCTAAGGGCAGTATTTACACATATCGGCCGTGTTTGACTCAAGCATTTTGCCAAACACTAGGATGATACTTTTTCAAGTATCTACCATTCAGAGCTCTAGGCAAACGCTCACCTTGCAGTGTCTTCACCATGTATGAATTGCCAAAGATGACTCTTACTACTTTGTATGGACCCTCCCAACTTGGAGACCACTTGCCAAACTTACTACTTTTTGACCCAAGAGGCAAAATCGTTTTCCACACAAGATCCCCTACTTGAAACGATTTTACCTTGACTCTTGTTATAAGCCCTAGCAACTCTAGCTTTGTCTTGCTTAATCTCCTTTAGCGCTTTTAACCGGTTATCAGTCACTTCATCTATATTGTCCGTCATCGAGTGATGATAATCTACGACCAATAGCTCATTCTGTTTAGCCAACCTATAAGCATTCAAATTGACCTCGACAGGTAACATAGCCTCCTGCCCATATACTAACTCAAAAGGAGTAACTTTAGTAGCACCATGTCTAGAGATTCTATGAGCCACAAAGCTTCCGACAAAAATTCATGACATTTTCAAGGATTATCTTCTATCTTCTTCTTTATTAATTTAATCAAGGTCTTGTTGCTAGATTCTGCTTGACCATTAACTTGAGCATAGTAAGACGAAGAATTAAGCAACTTAATGCCATAGGATTCGGTAAATTCTTTAACTTGACTAAAAACAAAAGAAGTACCTTGATCTGTAGTTAAAGTTTAAGGAATATCGAATCTATGAATAATATGTTCAGTTATGAACTTTATTACCTCCACATGTGTCATATTCTTGAGAGAAACTGCTTCGATACACTTGGTGAAGTAATCCGTAGCAACCAACATGGAACATTGCCCTTTTGAAGAAGGAGGATGTATTTGCCAAATGAAATCCAATCCCCGTCCTCGAAACAGCCAGGGCTTAACAATAGTATGCATCATAGCAGTAGGCACCATCTAAATATAGCCAAATTTCTGATATTCTTCGGAACCCTTGTAGTAACGAAAGCAATCAGCTATCATGGTTGGCCAATAAAATCCAGCTCTCCTCAAAAGCCACTTCATCTTAGGAGTCGATTGGTGTGTACCATAAATACCTTCATTAACTTCTCCCATAGCTACTTTAGCCTGATCTGCATTCAAGCACTTAAGGAGCAAATCCTTGCCGGTTTGGCGATACAAATCATCATTAAGCAAAATGAACTTAAACGCCCACCGCCGAACCTTCCTGTCAACTTTCTGACTTGGATCACGTCAATAAGCAATAATAGGAGCTCTCCAATCATCTATGTCATTTATATTTTGAATAAAATCAGAAATAACCCAAATCTCAGTTTTACGAGGAAAACCAGAACTTCTGGGATCCAAAACCGGAACCTCCGGTTTCTTTATTTTTTCTGTATAGACAAAGCCAGAAGTTCCTGTTTCAGAAACCAGAATATCCTGTTTCCTCAGAACAGGGTTTTTGGCTATATCAAGCATCGGTTGTGAACTAACTGAAAAATTCTTTCTGCTAACATTATAACCAGATGCTTGTTGTGCCAAATCATTAGCTCTAACATTATTTTGCCTAGGAACATGATGTATAGAGAAATCATCAAAACAAGCTATTATATCCAGGCATCTATCTAGATAAGCATTTAGTAACCCGTCCTAACAATGAAAAATTCCGGTAACTTGCTGCACAGCTAATAGTGAATCACCAAAAACCTGAACATGCTTCACACTCATATTCGCTTTGATTATTAGTGCAAGGATATTCTAATTGGCTAGAAGTTTCAAACAAAGCACCATTAGGCCAAACAAAGACAACACCTATGCCATGACCTTCCCTACAAACCAATCCATCAAAATATAATTTCCATGATGTAATAGCAATATAATTGGCCTCTACACTGTCATCTATGTCTATCTGATGCTCAACAATAAAATCTGCTACAACTTGGCCTTTCATTGCATTCAAAGGTTTGTATATTAAATCATACTCAATTAAAACATATGCCCATTTACCGATCCTTCCTCTCAAAATCGTTCTATGCAACATATATTTAATGCCTCAACTTCGTACAAGCATAATATAATGAAGAGCACAATTTTTCAATGACCAAGTACCTTGTCTTCGCATCAATCAACCATCGGCTCACATATGTGATGATACACTCCTTGTCGTCGGCTTCTTGAGTCAAAACAGCCCCAATTACTCCGTCTTCCGCTGCAACATAAAGCCTAAAGGCACCCCACTCCTAGGAGCCCTCATGATTGGCGCCGTAGACAAGTATTTCTTGATTTTATCATAGGCTTCTTGCTGTTTTGCCCCCAGGTAACAGCATTGATTAAACTCGTACTAAGAGAAAGTATTGATTTTTCCCAACAACTTAGAAATAATCTCCTCAAGTAATTCACCTTGCCTAGAAATTTTTGTAAATTCTTCTTACACGTAGGTGCTTGAACTTTTCTAATGGACTTGATCTTTTTAGGATCTATCTCTATGCCTTTCTCATGGATAATAAAACCTTGGAATTTACCAGCCGATACACCAAAAGCACATTTGAGTGGTTTCATATTTAAACCAAAATGACGCATCCTTTCAAAGGCTAAGCACAAATCGGCTAAATGAGGGTCTAAACCAGCCGACTTAACTACTATGTCATCAATATATACCTCTACGATTATACCAAGCAAGTCATGAATAATTAAACTCATAGCCCTTTGATAAGTAGCACCGGCATTCTTCAATCCAAAAGTCATAACAACCCATTCAAAGAGACCAACAAAACCAGGGGATCTAAAGGCCGTTTTGGCTATATCCTCTTCGGCCATAAAAATTTGGTTATAACCCGCATTGCCATCAAGAAAACTAATGACTCTATGACCCGAAGCATCATTAATTAACATAATGGCTATACGCATAGGATATTCATCTTTCGGAGTGGCTTTATTTAAATTTGTGAAATCGATACATACCGTTATCGTTCGGTTCCCTTCTTCTCCACTGGTACAATGTTGGGAATCTACTCCGCATACCTGCAAGGTCTTATAAACTTGGCCTCAAGTAACAGATTAATTTCTTCTTTAACACGATCATGAATATTAGAATTAAACCACCTCATCGGTTATTTGTAAGGCCTAAATCCATCCTTAATAGGTTGCCGATGCTCCACAAGTTCACGACTCAAACCAGGCGTCTCGGGATAAGACCATGCAAAGCAATCCGAATACTCCTTCAATAGCTCGATCATCTTAGTCTTTTTATAATCGTTTTAATTTACATATGTCGGCCTTCGAATTGTGTCGTCTCCGATATCAACTTCTTATAAAGGATCAGCCGACGTAAAACCTTGACCCAACTTGTCTAAATCTCTATCTTGTTCTGTCATCTCGCATGTATCGTTCATATTGGAACGAAAATTGCTCTACTCGATCTTGCAACCATTTTACATTGGAATCCATCTAAATTACAATGTGGTTGAACCGACTTTCAATCCATTTCGTGTAGATGGGTACAAAGCCATCTTTGGACACACTAAGGAAGTCATAATTAGTAAGATCTAACTCTGTCAAGCATTTAACTTCATCATGTGGTGAAGTGAAAGGATCCGCTAATGCTACACAGGTCGATGTTTCTCCATGAACTATCTCAACACTATCACCGACCCATTGAATCAAAAACTGGTGCAAGGAAGAAGAGATACATCTATTTGCATGAATCCAATCACGTCCTAGAATAACATTGTAATTGCCTTGCAATCCACGAGAAAGAAGGTCGTGGCAAGCGTTTTGCTCGCAATGGTGAGCTCCATAGAAGCAACGCCCTTAGCACCGATGGGCTCGCCTCCTCCCACACCGGTGACGGTCATGTTGGTCTTGATCAGCTCATCATCACCCTTGCCAAGCATCTTGTACAATGAGTATGGCATCAAGTTGACCGCAACACCATTATCAGCAAGCATACGCGAAATTGGTGAACCATTAAGGTGACCTCTCAGGTAAAGTGGTCTTGATATGGTTCTCCGACTCCTTTGGCTTTTCAAATGTAGCCTTCTCTGGTCCGAAGTCAAATTGAGCTACCTCCTCCTCATCTTCACCAATAAGAGAATAGTCGTTAGTGGATAAATACACAACATTAATATCCATACTCTCGCGCGTTGGTGAGTGCTCATAATCCACCAATTCTTCATCCATATGCTCTGATGTATCCTCTACAATCATCATGGAAGGTGTGGAAGAAGAAGAATCAAAAACAGAAAAATCACCAGAAATCGGAACTTCCGGTTCAGAAACCAAAACATCCGGTTTTTGTATAACCAGAGCCTCTGGCACACAATTCGCATAAACTGGAAGTTCCTGTTTTGAAACCGGAATATCCAGTTCTGGCTGGCAACCAGATTCCCTTTTTTTTTTCATTGTTATTTCTGAATAGGTCTTGGCTTGATCTTCTCGAACATTAAATCCATATGCCTCTCAAGTTCCTTAGCCTTGGCTTCTTGCTGTCGGAGACGCTGTAAATTCATCTTTTGCATGTGAGTTAGCCTGGAAGGACACCACCTTGGCTTGTAAGTTGAAGGAGCTGTCCCACTTCCACTAGCCTCGTGATCATTAGCTCAAAGAGGTGGCTAAATGGTGGTATTAGAGATTGTAGACCTGACCGAATCATCAATAACAACTAGCCCTTCGAACGTCCCCTTGATGGTGAAATTTGTGGAGCCAATCCGAATAACATCATCGGATGTTGTTCTCTAGGACTCCAACCTGCTAGAAACTCCACGCTCTGCTCGAATTTCACTTTGCAACGTCATTCTTGTTTTGGAGGGGATTGTGACCTTCTGGGAGAACTGGAAGTTTTGGTTTTCCAAACTGGAAATTCCGGTTTTGCTGATCAGCAAAACCTGCAGCGCCCTGATCTGAATTCGACCAATAATTGCTTGACCGATCATGCTTGTTATGTGTGAGCCAATCAAACACTGATTCTCGTAGTGAAGCCCACCCTGGATGAAACGGTGGAAGTTGCGTCGGAGGAGGGGTGACCCAAATCCATAATATGGATCCCAAACCAGAGGCGTTGGATAAAATATTGGTTGACACCATGGCATATTAATCTTCGGGTTGGCATGGCACATATCCGTCTCCTGTCGCGCAGCTCATCCTGGTAATGAATCATGTCTTTCTTACCGCATTGGTGACCTTGGACGCTTCCTTAAGCGATCATTAAAATCGGTTCCTTTTCTTGTATACTTTTTCAAAAGTCGATCAAAAGTAACTGGAGGTCTTCCTTTCTTGATTGGTCCCTTCCCTTTGTTTGATTTCCATTGATCTACGGGATTCTTGGGCTTGACGAATTTCTGTCTACCCGGGAAACCTGGAGGTTCCGGTTTGGGAAACCGGAAGTTCTGGTTTCTCTTGGACCGTAGGATCAACCTGCTCTGGCGTTGTTTTTGCTTGTCCCCTGTGTCTAGAGGCTTGAATAGTGATCTCAATGGTCTCCTCTCCATCTGGAAGCTTCCTAACTGTCACCGCCATAGTTGGAATTTTTCTTCTCTTGATTTTGGCCTCTCATCACCAATTAGCACCTTCTTGCCCTTTGTGTATCGGCTTGATTTGGCCGAATCAACACCGCAGCATCTCTAAAATCAATGGTATTAACTGGGAAAGGGTGCTTGTCAATTTGCATCTCCTTAAGACTTAACCGGCTTCATTGATGGCCAATTGTGCCTGTCGGCGAAACATATTGCAATCATTAGTAGCATGAGAATATGAATTATGCCATTTGCAATGTTCTCTCCGCTTAAGTTCATCAAGCGGTGGTAAAGTATAAGACATTTTGATGTAGCCACCTTTATGCAACTTGTCAAAAATGCTATCACATTTAGCTACCTCAAAAGTATATCTCATCTCTTCTTGCCGGTTTTTATGAGCTGGTTTAAGAGATTCACAAGCATAAGATTTAGCTTTACATGGCAATACGAATTCTGCAGCAAGCACGTCATTAGATTCATCGGATGAACTATAAGAATCACATTCTACAATATGAACATTATGCCGGTTGGTCCTATGACTATCTCTTGTTTCTTTGCTACGGTTTTCTTGAACCGAAGCCTTTTGTTGCAATGCGCAAGAGTAAAGATATCATGATTTTCCAACCTCTCTCTAAGGAACGAATGAGACCATTAAAAGCTAAATCTACCATGTCTTTTTTAGAAATTGTCAAATTAAAGCATCGGTTTTTATTATGTTTAAACCTTCTAAAATAGTCATGAACGGATTCATTACGACCCTGCTTAACCAACGTTAAATGTGACAACTTAAGCTCATTTTCTCCACTATAAAAGTGATCATGAAATTTGCGCTCTAATTGATCCCATGAAAAAATAGAATTAGGAAGCAATGAATAAAACCACGAAAAAGCAGTTCCAGTTAATGATAAAGAAAACAATCTAACTTTCAAAGCATCAATGGAACTAACTTCTCCTAGTTGTGCAAGGTATTGACTAACGTGCTCCCAAGTAGTTTTATTATCATCTCCATTAAACTTAACAAATTCAGGAACACGCCAACCAACAGGGTATGCAACCGAATCAAAGTGAGTGGAATACAATTTCTGATGTACACGATCTCTAGATTTTAAATCTATACCAAGTGTTTCCCTAAGTTTTTGATCAATTTCTTCCCTAACCGCATTAAAGCAATCTTGGTATGTGCTTGGGGTGCATGGTTGCGCTGCGGTGGCTGCGGTGCGGTTGGGCTTTGTTGTTGGTAATAGTAATAAAGAACAACATCATTTAACGGTCCACATAGAATAGCATTGCCAGTAGGTGGGTGCGGTGGTGTGTAATGAGCTATGGACCTAAAAGGCGTCACAAACCCTGCAAGTTCATTGATTCGGTTGTTAGGAACTGAATTAGGTATGCTAGCGATGGGTTCAGGTGTGGCAGGATGCGCGATCATGGCACTAGTGGCATAATCGGTTTGTAGCTGCATAGCCTTAGGCAATGGTGTTTGTCCAGAAAAATAATTCAACGACATACCGTATTGAGGTTGTTTTTCATGTGAATTAGATGATGCCAATGGACCATTATTTGTGTAAGTAGCAGGTATATCATGCTTAGCGTAAGAAGATGATGCAAAACCTTGAGTATGTGAAGCAAATCTAGTATCTATAGATTTTTGCATATCAATTTACATATTGCTGAGCATCTTAGACAATTGTTCAACAGTAATCACAGGCGTGGTGGATGCGTTACTCACATTGGGATTTACCTCAATTTTGTCACCGAGTGGAGGCGGGGCGAAGACCTTGATTGGCATAAGCTTGCCTTGCTGATCCTTCTTGGAGCACGTCGGGAGCTCCTGCAGCTCCTTCTCCTCCTAGGCCTTCCTTCTTGCCTCAAGCGCCTTTTTGCGCTCCTTGAACATCTGTCGGGATTCATCGGGTAGTTACTCATAAGACGCCATGATAATGTTCTTGTCGCTTATTTTGGAGTTCATAGATGGTGGGGTAGATTAATTTGGTTGTATGCAACCGACTCCTCTATGTCCCCAGCGGAGTCGTCAAAAAGTGTGTTGACGCGAAAACGCGTCGTTAAACACGAGATGTCCCTGTTGGAAGTCCACAGGTCAAGACTGCGAAAACCGAAACTTCCTGTTTCCTCTGAGTAGTTGGGTAAAGACCAAGGATCGCTGCTTCGGGAGGCACCCCGTCGGGAGCATCTTGCCGTGGGTTGCCCTAAGTCGGCAGGCCATGTAGGACGCCTTCTAGCTCTGCCGAGACGCGAGAAGAACAGAATTAGGGTTTGGAAAAAGATTAGGGCAAAAGAGACTAAAGGAAACTAAAACTTGATAAAAAGTATATTTTGATTGGAGTTAATGTCCCTCAATCGGCTGTGATCCCTTCATAATTATAAGGGCGGTGGTCTTATCCCTTTCCAAGTCGAGATCCGAACCGAATCATGCGAAATTCTTGTTTCCGAGTCGGTTACGACAAAACCGGAACTTCCTGTTTCCAAAACCGGAACTTCCGGTTACACACTAGTGCAAATCAGCAAAACTAGAAGTTCTTGTTTGCCAAATCGGAATGCTCGGTTTTGCAGACTAGACCTTCTTCAAATTGTCATAATTTTCTAATTCGATCTTCAAACTAGGCGATCCATATATCCGTTGTTGATCATCTCGATGATGGCTACATCATGGAAACTTCAAATATACAAATTGACTTAATCTTCTTGCCGTTCCAAGCTTTTCTTTGCTTTTTTAATGAAAACTTAGTCATAATGCCAAATAAGGATGCACATATCCTGCAAAAATATGTCTAAACACGTGAAATAAACATTATTAGCTTCAATCCAAATATTTTACACCTTTTGAGCCGGCCAAAACCGGAGGTTCTGGTTTCCATGTAAACCCAATTTTGATTGTCAACAAACTCCATGCCCGAGCGACGACCGTGCGAGTTGGAGCTTGCATATTGGCTACCAAGCGACAGCATCAACAAAGCAACCTGAGGAAAAAGTGTGTGCTTGCCGCTTGGAGAGAGGGAGCTCCACCTCACGCGCACCCCGCCTGTGAGACCGGTGTTTTTATTTTTTCACGGGAGAGATGGAGATTAGGGAGAATGTTGGGAGGGACAGAGGATGGAGCCTCTCATCATCCCAAGGATGAAAAGTCTAGGCTTGGACCTAGATGGAGTTCGTCGACAGAGATCTAAAGGTGGGAGATGTAGATTGGAGAGTGTTATTGGGAGGTACTATACAAAGAAAATACTATAGTACTGTGTTTATCTGTTGAGCACGCAGGGAGGAGGCTTGGGGAGCCGTACTGAGCAGAAAGTTTGGGAAGAAAATCTTGATCGGAGATTTTTTATGTGTTATAAAAATATTATAGCAGTAACATATTTTATTGGTACTCCTTTGTTACAAAATTAGGATTACTACGTGGTATCTCAGTTTAAGTTTTAGATATCCTACTATCCAAATAATATATGAATCACCGTCCCAATTGGCACTATTGCATCGTAAAACTGTAAATAAATTTAAATAAATAAGTTACATAGGTGTTTAAAAAAGAAACAAAATAAATCAATTAAAATAAAGGGAGCTTAAAATGAACTGTTTAAAAATTAAATGTACATTTTAATTATATTTCTTTGTTAGAAAATTATTTTTTGACTGCTATATTTCTTGCCACTCCCCAATGGCGACGGCCCTCTCCACACCCCTTCTCCCCGCACGCTTCCCCGCGCGAGAGCTGCATTGAGCGGTGACCGCTGCTCCCAGCAAAATCTCTCCCCGCGCAAGGTCGTCTTCAAGTGCATCACGTAGAAGTGCGGCCCCTTCCCACACCCTTTCCCGCGAGTGACGAGAAATATAGCAGTTGAGAAAGAAACACTTTTTTATTAAAAAGAAACATATTGAAAATGTACATTTTATTTTTTTTCTTATTCATCTACAATTTTTTTTCTATAGTGAAGAAATATAGACTGGATATAATATTTTTACTAAAAATATGTTTTTTCTATACAATTTAAAATAAACGCAAACACTGAAGTTTAAAATGTTTGTTATTTGACCTCAAACTAACACTGTTAACTTGAAAACTAACTTAAGCCAAGGAAAAAATGCTGAAAATTATGGAGGCCAAATAGGTAAATTTCATTAGGAGAGAATCAAGAAAGAAAAAGAAACTTTTTTAAAGGCTAAATAAGTAATTTGCTTATGAATAAATTGTGTTGTATTTGTGTTTCTGTATCTGTATTGATGATGTGGGCTTAGGCCAACTTACATGAACATGTAAGTTGATGTTGCAATTCATGTATGAACAAACAAATAACAGATATATGCATATGCGTGAGGGTAATGTGAGCAGGGCGGACAAGCAAGTAACGTGAATCGGTGAGTTAGGGCAATGCAGTAGAACAACACTAGCGTTTCATCAAAGTTATATACGAGGAAATGATATATTGTCATATAATGACCATAGCAACGTATGGACTTTTACTTAATACCTATCTAAATATATTAAACGTTGTACGTTCTCTCGCAAAATAGCATGCCACATCACCCATAAAACAGGAGCCATTGGATCACGCCAAACTGAACGTTCATCTTCATCAGCGCAACTTATGTCTACACCCTTCACAAAACACGAATCAATTTCCAATCCTTCGACCAGACCTTAAGACTTTACTTCTAGACCTTTCGAGAAACAGGAACTATTTTCTGGTCCTTCCACCTCCACAATTGCATGGAGACCCTTCACAGATGAATATTTTGTTTCCACCCCTTGTACTGCTGTCATTTTGTTATCAAGGCCCTTCGTATACCAAAAATGTTCACCCCTTTGATATTGACAAATAAAGTAGCTCACATGGAACTTGAACATTAATCAGAATGCAAAAATTCAACATCCTACCAAATGTTGAAATGTCAAATGTACCAACATCTAACTTTACATCGTTACTAACTTAACAAAATGGTGGTCCAACTATAGTTTTAAGCAGCATCGCGTAAATGCGCGCCCTTTTTTCTAGTAAGCATTGCTTTTGACGGCGTGCTGATTGTGCCAAAGGGAAGAGGCAGCACAGGGCACGTTGCTGACGTCCGCCCGTCCTCTTCTTTTTTTTTGAATATTTTAGTCCTCTGAAACTAATATTTGACAAATGATCTGCCCAAATCTGTATTTACAAAATCTGGTCTGTTTCGATCACACCAATCAGATTGGCATGACTCACGTGCCACATATGATATATATTAAGTCAGTGCATTTCTCCTATGTGTCATTTGGTCTATGTGTCATTTGGTCACACCAGTCAACTTGATGTGACTGTATAGGTGAGTCACGCCAAATCAATTGGTGTGACCAAAAGGGGCCGGTTACTGAAAATACTGATCTATAGAGACTATTTGTAAAATTTTAGCTTCAGAAGAACCAAAACGTGAAAAAAAAACCCGTCCTGATCACCGTGCTTGGTCTTCGGCGCTTGTCAAGATCGCGGTGCTGCCCTGCAGCCTGCACACGGCCGGTGGTTTTGAGGATAGAAAAGCTTAAATATTATAATAGCTCCTAAAGATGCTCTAAGCTAATTTTACCCTTTTCCCAATCTCATTTGCTCCATAATAAGGCCCCTTTGTTTCAACTTTAGATTATGAAATTTAGATTGTTGATTGTAGATTGTGAAATCTAAGATAGTTTGACAGACCCGCCCCAGATACTAGGAATGATCCATCTCGCTAGGATCCAATTGGATGATGCTCGACGAAGAGAGAATACATATGGTACAACACAGGTAGGATAAACAACATTTTTTACAGGATGAAATAATTAATACAACATGGTTCCATAGATTAAGATAAAGTCTTACAACATCAGAGCACGAATGAAAGAGTTTTAGCGGAAGCATCAAACACGGTACAGACTCTGACTCTCATAAATTAAGCAAAAGCATGTGCCTTGTCTAGTAACACCATCCTACTAGCCACCCAAGGTTCATTGCGGCGAATAACAGCGTTCCCACTGGAAGCTCCCGAACTCCGGGTGCGGCTCCTCCCACTGATAGTTGCCATGAGCAGACCAATCGTCAGCGCCTGAAAACCACATATTCGCAAAAGTAAGCTTCTAAGAAGCTCAACAAGACTGACACATCGAATTGGCTATCTACAGCCGACACTTAGACATGCAGGCTGACTCAGGGTAGAGTACTTTGCAAAAGAACTCGCACTATCTGAAGCTATTCTGATCAAGTTTTAGCTCAGGTTAAGTGATTAGAAAATCATAACTTTAGTTTGCACTGATCTAATCAATCATAAAGAGAAGCAATAGATCAAATAATCATCATAACTTAGTCATTATCATTATAGCTCAACATCTTAATTAAATATGGTGCGTTTCACAAGCAAGCTCATAAAATGAGAGCGACAGCGGTTCGAAACGATTTACACCTGCAGGGATAACCTAATCACACTACACATGCGCGTCCCAGACCGCACGTGGCAACCGTTCACACCAGCTCCTACAAAGTCAATTCCCTCCTACGCTACCTTAGCAGTGCCGCATCCCACCAGAACACGTGTCCCGGACGATTTCTGTGGGGTTCTCACAACTGCCCACCCCAGATCACCTCCGAATCAGACACCGTAGAATAGGTTCGACTTTGCAATTACCAGGCTACGTAGGTTTACTGGACCCATTATATCCAGCATATGATCAGTACATTCAATGCTCGATCAGGCTCGGACAACACGGATCAGACAAAACTACGGTCACCATGGATCCGGTCCAGTTGTCGACCTACTTTTACCCTGTCTGACCCTCCAGTTTTATCTTTCCTTTTTAATCATACTTAGCCATAGTTGTGCATGTTTCATGAGGTAGTTTCACTTAACTCCTAGCAGTCGCGAGCAACGTTCATTCTACTCGACTTCTACCGGTAAGTATATCTAAGCATAGCATGCTACCTTAGGGATGCCTGTACTAATATACAGATAGGGTTCATAAGGAGACAGATGCAACTAGGGTTTCAATCACTTCCTAAAAACCTAATGCACAATCACGACATATGGTAATAATAGAAAAACTTTAAAAACTGGTTGTGCACCGAGGCTTGCCTTAATCTCCTGCTTGGGTGGTGAGAGCTTCGTCGGTGAACACGAGCTCCGGATCAGCAGTTACTTCGTTCACTTCGGCGTCTACATCATGAAACAAGAATGAGATGAGTTACTAATAGTTAAGGTAATATGGTGTTTTCATCATAGATAAAATGGTGTTTTCATTATTAAATTTAGAGGTTTAGCGTTGACCCTAGTCGAGGTGGGTTCGACTTAATACTTACTTATTTCGACTACGGCACATTAATAAAAGCTATTATTCACATAATGATCATGAACTAAAGTGAAACTTCAGATCCTACCAGGAGATTATTTTTAGTTGACAGTGCTCTTTGAAACATGATTTTTGGAGTTCAGTTGAGGTTGAACTGAATTTTCTAGATTTTGCAAAAATTCAGGCAAGTTTCTATCAATTAAACTTATAAATCAGAAATAAATACTTATGTTAAAATCATAAAAATGTATAGATGCACTAATAAGCATCTAATCTAAAGTTTTGATCAAGGGTTATGATTTTTAGTTGACATGCATAATATAGTTATGAAAATAACAAATTAAAATAGCAGTTTTGAGTAAAATTTTTGACATGCATAGAACTTTGTTTAGGTTAAATCCTGAGAAAATTACGGTGGTTCAAGCATGCCACTACACAGCTTTGATTCAAGTCTCACCCCCCGAAGACCTCTAGAACTCTAGGGAAAATTTAAAAATAGAAAAGATTAACCAATTATTATGGAAGTTCCATGAACCTTTTTGAAAAAGTGTTTCATCAGCTATTTAGAGTATTTTACAAGGATTCCAAGAAATTTTGGTTCATCATTTTTAGAGTTTCCACCAATTTATTAGTATTTTACAAAACAGGGGCGGCGGGAGTTCGCCGGCAGCAACAATGGCGACAGAGGCGGCGTGGCGAATTCTTCCTCATCGGCGGTTCTCTACGGTTGAAACCTTGTCATACAAGTGCGCAAGAACGAGAGGAACCAGCCGGCGAAAGGAATCAAGCTAGAAGGATACCGAGACGACGAATTTGGAAACGGCACGGCGGCGGCGGTGCTCACTGTCGGAGGTTGACGACGGCTCGTTCCCGGCGGAAGAGTGGACCGGAGGGGACGTTGCTGGTTGGGGAGCTGAAGGAGGCTGAGGGGAGTCGAGACGGCACGGTGGTGGAGCGCGAGAAGCGTCGAGCGGTGCTGTCGACGTGGAGACGTCGACGGCGGCACTAGCGATCCAGCGAGCTCGTGCGCAGTGAAAGAAAGAAATGGGGGGGTTGGCTGCGCTTCGTCCTTCGCTCGGTTTTGAACCAGCACGCGCACACGAGGACTTAAGGAGCTGCGCGGGTGAGTGGTGTGCGAGCGCGGGCGGTGGCACGTGCCGTGGGAGGATGGGACGGCGCGGGAGAGAGAGAGAGAGAGAGAGAGAGGAGAGAGAGAGCGGGAGAGATTCGCGCGGCGATGGGACAGGGCGCGAGAAAAGGCACGCGCCGACGTCTGTCGCAGCCTGCCCGCTGCAGCGCGGATTTCCTTTTTTTTAATTTTTTGCAATATTTCTAATTTCCTCTCTCATTTGAAATCCGCACTTACTGAGCTTGAAAAATTTGAAAATTTTTATGGTTACTCAGGAAATTATTTGGAACAACTTTTGTTAAAGGAAGAAGTTTTGATTCTGCTTTTAAAAATTTGTGATTTTTTAATTCAAATCAAGTTTGTTTGAATTTTTAAGAGGGTTAAACCTTTTCCAAAACTCCTAGTAAAATCTCCAAAAAATTTTTTGAGGTGAACTTAATTTCCATGCAAAAATTTGTGGGTTTGTATTGGGTTTTTGATGGGTTTTCAAAGGTTTAATGGAATTTTTACATGCAATATAAGGATTTGGGTATTGTGGTTCCAAAAACTCCTGATTCCCTAAAAGTGCTCAAAAGTTTACTAAAATTTTTATGGGGGTTAATGGAATTGCTTAGAACAATAATACTTATTAGCTCAAGTGGAAATTTTGCTCTCTGAATGTGAAATTTTTGGCTTTGATGAATTTAAGTGACACTTAGGATGTTACAGATAGTAAAATCTGAAAGACAAAATCTACGAGTTTGTTTATACAATCAGTTTAGATGGGTCCTAATGAAAAAAATATAAATATTTATGTCACAATCTATTTAAAAGTTATCTCGCTCCAACTTGTAGGATTGTGGAATTGCATGTCTATGCAAAGGCTACCTCCATTTTTAAATCATTATCACTCCTAACAACAATTTTAAAACTAGAGGAGGTATATCTAATGTACAAACACTATCTATGTCTATACTACATTTAAAATCCTCAGTTAGTGATGGTCCGTCTAACCTCTTTGCTTCTAGATTTTGCGCCAATTGATTAATTGACTAATAGATGAATATACTTATTAGTTATATATGTATGTATTTTATAACATGAAACAATTTAATAGAAATTTAAAAAATAACCATAGCAACTTACGGACATTAGGCTAGTCTAGATCTAAACATCTGAAGCATGAGGTAAACAAACAGTTTATCATTTCTTTCAGCTAAAATAGGATACTAAGGAGCGAGCAGTTTTTATTAACAGAAACCTTCCTTGATCCAGAATGGAACCCTACAAAATCATCCAGTTGTGTACACTCGATGTAACTCTTATTTACCGCATCAAGACGGCAGTCAACCGGAACTGCTAGTCTTATCATGGGATTATATGAACGCATGGTGCTAGAACTTATATATTAGTTAGTAGTATCCTCTCCGAGTGATTAATGACCCCCTTCCTGTGTAATATGATCCACTTGTAGGTGGGGGAGAATAGATATATCCAGATCCAGACTGCAAAAAGAAAAAGAAACAATTGAGTAATGATTCAAATGATTGCAAAAGTTCAGAAAGATCCACTGAGAATTGCAGTCATACGATATGCATAAATAACAAGAAAAGCGGTCAATGAGATCACACCAACTCAATTGATATTCCTACACAATATGTCGAGGCAGACCGGAGAACTACCCTAGGCCAGTCATTTGCCCTGGGCCCCTGCCCTGCAGGCCTCTGTCGACCATGGCAAGTCTAAGCAGGAGTATACCCAACTGCAACGAGGCCCATGAGAACGTAATCATTCTGGAGGCCTACAGTTCTGGATTCATCTACTACATGTTATCCCTTCTAAGGAAACTATGTGTTTAAGGCGTTACCTAGTAGTCTAGAGCCATGATGTCCACCTTGCCTTACCAAATATGGAGTGAAAATAGATAGAACAAAGAAGGGAGAAGATGGGAGGAATGGCTTGGAACCTCTTCGTCGACTTCTACGACACTCGGTCTGGAAGGGCGCAGCAGCCCTGGTAAGCTGACGACGCACGAAGCAGAGAGGAAGGGCAGACGGTGTGGGAGGAGGTGTCATAGCAGCGACGTTCCCGGCAGACCGAGTGGCGCACGACAGTACTGGCCTCGCGATTGGGATGGGAGTGGGAGGCCGTTCGGGAGAGGATGGGACGAGGCGCGGCAGCCCCTACATGGCGGAGGCGGAGGCGGAGGCCTACGGATGCAGAAAACTAGGGATTGGGGAGGCACGCTACGCTCATTAGTGGGCTGGGCCAAACGTCCTCCCTTCTCCTTTCCTTTTTTCTTCTTTTTTTTCCCTTTTGTCCTTTTCCCTCCTGCCTACCTTTGTTTTCTTATTTCTTAGCATGTGTTTGGTACGGTTCTAGATTCTTCGAGAATCATAAACATTTCAGTTTCTCAGAAACAATTTCCAGAAGAAACAGAATCACTTGTGAAACTGTTTGGCAGTTTCTATAGATTTAGATTCCCAAAAAAGAGAAGAAAATGAAGTATAGACAAATTTGCCCTTCATTTTGTGTTGTTCTTTTTCCATAGAAAATAATTTCTATTTAATTATTATTGTCTTTAGAAGACCATTCTAGAAGTCATAAGGAAAAAGAGAAGAAATATAACTGATGCTGAGCCCACTAAGCCCAGCCCATTCTCTTTTACATCTTAGCCTAGCGTTCACAACCCACATTGTTTCTACTGCTCATCTGCCTCAAGTCTTCAAGACACACGCAGAGGGAGAAGAGAGGGGAAGAAAGAAAGTGAGAGGGGTCAGCTCGGGATGATGAATCAGGATGGAGAAGTGGGGGAAAGGGTTCATGGATCAAGAGCAACCCATTTTTGAGGTTATATATGGACCACAGATTGCTATGGCGGAGACCGCATCCGTAAAGGAGCTGCTTTGAAGAAGGGACTGTTGGAGACGATGAACACTGCAACAGAGGTACGCCCGGAGGAGGGGACAAAGAGGTAATCAGAGAATCGAATCGGTGCAAACACCTCCCCAGCCGATTCACGCCTATAGGCCAAAATAGCAAATCATTTCACTCCAATCTACCCCTGAATTGATTAAGATTTTTGCTGTTTTGTAGCGATTCAACCGATTCGACAGAGAATCCGAATCGTTTCGAACAGCCAAATGCGCCCTTAAGCATGTATGGCGTCTCCTTGCCTCGCCTTATGATCGCCTAGGCGTCGCATAGGCCATTGGAAGCGTGCAGTGCGCCACATATCGCCTCACCACCTTACAAAAATAGTCAGGAAATATTTGATTAAAAATATCAAAGTCAAGGAATCAGCATTTCTACCGTACCGAATTTGGCCAGGTTCCGTTTTTTGACTACCAGGGAGCAGCTGCCCTCTACTTATGACCATAGGTGACAATGATTAGATATCATATCAAAATAACATGTTTCATAAGAAGGGCATTCTTGCCTTAATGCACATTAACTTTATTCAACGCAACAAAATATATGACAAATCAAACAATACATTGCAACTGAGTTACCTGATAGCGACCATGACTTGTGTAACCAGAATAGGTTGATCGTGGCGGTGTTCTTTCTGCCCAAAAGGAAGAAAACAAAAATTTTTATTACTAACCTAACAGTTTGGCAATTGAAATACAATCATGCATAGCACAATCTCATAAACTGAAGTGATAACCACAAGGTTGCAGGAAGATGAGTAAGCATCAATTACTACCTCCGTTTTTTTATTGTTGACGCTTTTTAGTACAAATTTGTACTAGAAAGTGTCAACAATTAAAAAAGGAGGTAGTAACATATATCAAAATTCCAAACAATCAAATACTCCAATTATGTGCTCACTGGCTGGATGCAAATGAGTTGTAGCATTGAATAAGGCGATGGCATGATCAGATGAGAACATGACCAATACTACCTTAGTGGCCTAAGATCTATCGTACTATAGGAAAAAAAATTAATAATATTACAGTTTCAGTATGTTGATTTCGTATCATCCATTATGGGTTCTGTTGGGTTGATCGTTAGGCTAATCCACTTACTTGGGATAATGTATGGTTCTTGTTCACCCCAGCATTCATTTCTCCAACAAAAGTTTACTCAATATTGCAATGACCAAACACTCATACTTCATCTTGATGCTACATGGACCTCATATTCACTATTGGTGTGATTGGTTGCCGGGATATGATCCAATCAGGCCAGTGCAAGAATAGTTGCTTTTGGCTAGTCCAAGCTTCTGTTCGGTTGCCTGGTTTCACTGAGTGATGTCACATTTGATGCTGTGAGTTTTAGCTCCATCACCTCTAATCTTCCCTCCCAATACATCTAATAACTCATGTTGTAAAAAAATTGTATTGGGTGAATTTGTAGCCCAGAAAATTTCTAGATTATGAATTTTGATTAAGCATTGTAACAACATTGAAGAAATGTTATCACTATACCAGGAAGCGGCGTGGAGCAGGACAGACAGGCCAAGGTACACGAAGCCCTTCTATGCCGGAGAGGACGATAGTTCGGTGTTTCCGAGTTCCGGACATCTCTGTTAATCCAGAAGGTCCGATGATTGCTGCTCCTCAATCTAGACGTGTTTTCTTGGACTGTTCAACTAACAGCGGACGACGAGTTGAAGAAAGCCCGCTCAGTCTCAGTGGTTGGAGACGCGTCGGTAATCTAGGTTGAGGCTTGGCAGCTGATCTTGCTAGCCGCTATGAGCTCTTGGTTGAGTCGTTGATGTTTCACTGCCTTATCAATGAAGACTTCATTCTCGTCCGGGAAGACGAAGTTGCTGCTCTATGTGTGTACGATGAAGGGCACCCTCTCTAGCTGCTGCCGTTTACTGTATGTTTTCGGCATTGGTCGCATTTTAGGAATGCTGCTGAAGTTAATCTGGCCTCTCTCGTCGACGTCAAGCACCAAGGTATTCCTATGCATGCATGGAGCTTGAAGTAGCAGAACATCTTTTGGATGATCGGTGTTGGATTCGTGAGCTGCATCAAAGCACAATTGATCGAAGCGATTTTTCAATGTTCAAACTTAGGGCTTGGTGTTCGCAGCCTGACCTTATACTGGCTGGGGAACTAGTGATCCTAGAGCTGCCGTTGCAGGTTGAAGAAATCCTACTAAAGCATGCCTTAGCATACCCCATCAAGGTGAGTGTAAAGGAGCTCATAGGTCAGGGAGGGATGGTGATCTGCCGCCGTTGTCAAGTGATGACCTAGAAGGTCATGGGCGGAGTCGTCGCCAGCGGTACTCTCACTTGCCGGAGCTGTCAACTCGTGACTCTCAAGAGGTTCTGCTATACGAGGCGTTCTGCCTCAGGTCTCGGTGCGCCAAAGGCTGGGGCCAAGATCTTCGGCTGATGAAGGGGTGGAAGGAATAGAGGGGACACTTGAAAGCTTCCCTGTACCCAAAGTGGTGGACAGGCTAGAAACTCTAGCGCCATCATGTTCGCCTGCCTTGGAATCTCCGTTCTTCCTTTTATGATATGGTGGCACATGTCATTATTTCTAATCTTGGGAATCCGGATGGTGATATGGTTAGATTCGAGGACGTCATGGAGTCCAAATGGCTCATCCTTTCCGTTGATGGGCCATTATATGTAACTACAGCCCAGAGCAGCACGGATCGGGCCAATATTATGGAAATGCAACTGGAGAATACATCCATGTAAAGAACTGAAGGATCCAGTCCTGGCACCGCTGCAAGTTTCGCCGGAGTCCAAGGCGTTCTCGAAGCCTACACCGCTGTCGCCAGAAATACATCCATGTAAAGAACTGAAGTTTTTCTCAACAAAAGAACTGTGTAGAACAAAAATAGTGGTTGTGGGAGCCTTGCAGCGGCTAAGCCAATAGATGTTTAGACGACTATTGTGGCAGTCTCTAGTTCATCCCGAGTATTCCTCTAGGACAGGAGTGTGCTGGAGCTGCAGTTGTGTCTCCATCTCCAGTTATAGCCTCGCCGTCAATCCAAGAGCATGATCTTCGCGTGTCTGGGGAGCCAGATCCAACATTGCAGCAGACATAGGTTGTGTTACTCATCTTTGGTGGCCAGCTTCATTCAAAATGTTTCTAAACCAGCGGGTGCAATGTTATCTATGCCTACAAGAAGACTTCGCCTGATGGATTTGTACCTAGATGAAGTCGTTGTGTGGCCAAATTGCCTCCGGTGGTGAATTACAATGCCGCAACCATGATTCGTCGTAAGGTGGGTTTTTCTTCGAATTTTGGAAGAGGACTTGGAGCGCTATGCGCGTATCTTTGATGGTCCGCTGAGTCGTGCACATGTTGCAGCAATGACTGCAGTATTCGGTTGGGGTTGGGGTGCACCGCCAGATTCCAAAACACGTTTTGTGGAGGTGATCCCAACGGTCTGAGCGTTTTTTGTGGTTGTCCTTTCCTCTCCTGGACCAACGGCTTCAAACAAAGTCTTAATTCGGAAATTTGTGGACTAAATGATAGGGTCACAAATATACTGTACACAAATCAGTGAGCAATTGTCGTCCGATGATCGTGTCTTCAAGAAACTAAATTGGCTTTCATTGATGAACGTGATATTCTTGCTATTCTAGGCCCTGCTTTCAGCTCTTCCTTTGTCTTCCTCCTAGCTCAAGGGACAAGAGGGGGTATTCCACTCGTGTGCTGTTAAATGGTGACTAGGGGATTTCATCAAATATCAATTGGGGCTCCGGCAGGGTGATCCCCTATCTTCTATGCTATTCATAATAGTTATGGATGTTTTGGATATCTTTGCAAGGCGGATCTAGAGGTTTGCTTCATCCTTTACCTCCTCAGTTCTTTGGCCAGCGACTATCTCTATATGCAATGATGTAGCTTTATTCATCAGGCCCACTGAGCAAGACTTACAACTTACTAAAGGAATCCCCCTGGAGTTCGGTACAGCTTCAGTCTTACATACTACTCTAAACAAAAGTTGTGTGATACCTATTAGTTGTGAGGACGATGTGAGTGCTATGGTGGATAGTAATCTTTCCTGCCTGATTAAAAATTTTTGTTGCACCTACTTGGCGTTCCCTTTATCCAGCAAGAAGTTGACAACAGCTGTTTTGTTGTCATGGGTTGAAAAAGTGGCAGATAAGCTTCCAAGATGGAAAGCATCTCTAATGAATTTAGCTGGGAGAGCCAGAATGGTGCGCTTTGTCCTCACGACAATAGCTCTATATCTTTTGGTGGCGATGAACGTGCCAAGATGGTTCATCAGAGCAATACATAAAATCGGGAAAGGTTTCTTTTTCAAGGACGAAAAGAAGACAACGAGGGATCATGCTTGGTGGCTTGGGACATGGTGTGTCGTCCTATTGAGCTAGGTAGCATGGGAATAGCTAATCTAGAAACAATGGCACGAGCATTACAAATGAGATGGCGTAGGTTTGAAAAAAACACAATAGGATCGTCCATCATGCGGTTTAGCACCTTCCAATCCGAAGGTTGATGCATTGTTCAATATTAATGTTTCATCCTAGGTGGGGAATGGAGCAAATGCTGTTCTGACAAATGGCTTCATGGCCAGTATTGTTGATCTCCCCCCTTCTCTTTTTAGTTGTGCTTGTTAAAACTGCTAGACAAAGGAGTGTGCAGCAAGCTTTGATGGAGAACTCATGGTGTGAAGATGTTAGAGGTGGTCTATCCTATATTGGGCTATCAGATTTTTTCTACTTTCAGATATCTTGCAGGACTGAATGCTATCTGATTATGATGATCCTAACATTTGGAAGTTTGAAGCATCTGGTCAATTCACAACTAAATCAGCATATAGGGCTTTCTTTGTGGGATCGATTGGCTTCGAGCCTTGGCATCGGCCGTGGCAATCTTGGGCGCCGAGTAAATGCAAGATGTTCAGATGGTTAGCAATAAGGAATCGATGTTGGACTTGTGACCTTCTATCTAGGAGGGGTCTCCCACACCCTCAATGTTGTCTTTTGTGCGACCAAGAAGAGACGGTGCATCACTTGCTAACAACATGTGTCTTTGCAAGACAATTTTGGTTCAAGCTTTTCTATATTACTGGACTGTCCATGATGATCCCTGGTAGTGGAGAAATCTGCAAAATCTGTTTTGCAGATTGGTGGGGTAGGTGTAACACCCTGCACCCAAATTCCGCTTATAGCCCAGCTCTCATGTGGAGCGTGCACGCGTATTCTACATAGCACCCCTCTTACCTTTCGTCCTCACTTCGTGTAAAAGGGTTAACCCGGAGGTGTTATGATTGGAACGTGGGTTATATGTTGACCCTCACCCACCTAAACAACCAATGTGGGATAATCCCACAACTTCACTTCACTACTGGGTCACACAGGTCGAAACTTCAACTACATAGGCTTCAAACGGGCTGGGGTATTACAATGGGGCTGCCCACAATGAGATAAGGAAGGGAGTAAATTCCTTGATAATCCTATTAGCTTGGTGCCTTTGGTAACTTCGCAATGCCTGTGTCTTTGAAGGAAGAACAGCTGATATGGATGAGTTATTAAGGTCCTTCAGAGACGAACACCATATTTGGTGTTTGGCGGGGGCCAAAGGTCTCCATTCTCTTATAATAGAGTTCTTAATATAATATGGACAATAAAATAATCTCACTTTTGTTTTGTAATACAATACAATTTCATCGCTTTTTTATTCAGCATTGGGTTTTACCCTTTTTTCCCTTCTCTATCTTCCACCGATTTGTTTTTATCAGTTATTTGTGTTTGGGTGCTTTTCCCATTTGTCTTTCACAGCTTGCTTGTCTTCCATCACTTGTCCCTCTTGTCCCTCTGTTTTCATGTGGGTCTTGTTTGTGTTGGCTGTCATTGGTTTCAAGCCTACCGCAACTTGTTTGGGACTAAAAGGCTTGGTGGTTGTTGTTGTTGTATCATACTCATTAAGAAGAAAAGGAAAATAAGATGAGTGATCCCTGGAGTGTGAGTCCTAGGATGTCATTTCCCATTAGTGAGGGGCAGGTAAATTTTGAGTGGTAGCAATTCATCACGGTCCCACCGTCTGTTTGTTCCGTTTCGTAGACTTTGTCCACATGCCATGGCTGACAAAATTAGTATTTGGGGGGCTTCATCCATAAGCTGTCGAGGACAGCTCTAGCATCCAAGTCAACAAGCAGCATTTGAGCTTGCAGCACTGTCCACGAGTGTGAGTTAGGTGGAAAGGAAAGAAACAGAGGAGATAAAAGATATATGAATCCAATCCAGAACCTTTCCATCAAGTTCGGCTTCAATTGAGAGCATGGAGCTATGGATCATAAGATAGGCAACAACACACTGAATCGGGACCATGCCATCTTGCAAAGCCTCAGAAATCCTGCACTCAGCCCAACTATCAATCTGCTGCCAGCCTGACACAACAGTTTGGCAGACAACAGGTTAATCCGTCAATGAAACTCTAGCCCGTGGCTTGGACAACCAGTGGTGGCATTATGGATTTACCAGGCTCGACCACTCGTCAGCACCCATGGAGCTCAGGCTGAGGCAGCGCCCATGGAGCTTGACCACAAGGCCGCATCTGGATCTCAGTCCCATGCTCGCACCGACGGGAACTTGTTCCTCAATGGGGATCATGAAGATTGACCTTGACACCAAGATCAGGGCACCAGCATGGCTCAGACTTATGGGTTAGTACACAAGTAGTGAGGGGATTTTGTCACAGATGCCATCGATGACATACAGGTTGCTTTTGAACAAGGGAAGCAAGGACAGGTGTGCAGAGAACCAAACATGTAGAGACGTTGTTTTGCTGCGGTAAGCCTAGCTAGATCTTGGCCCATGAAGCCAGACACACCCTATACAGCACTTCAAATGCCACATGCAAAGAAAAAAGATATGACATTCATCTTTACATATTGCACCCAAGAGTCACAAGACGATTTCAAGACACAAATGAGGATGTCAAGTAACTTATATAACAAATCACTATACTACTATTGATGAACTTTAGCAAAATCATACCTCTGGCATGAGCATCTATCCGATGGATATCGTACCCGCCAATTCTGGGAGAGCATAAAATAAAACTCAAATTAGCTACAAGTTATAAACATACCAAATATAATTGTTTAAGGATAGTTGGCCACAAGACCTATAACCGGCGCCCACAAACCATGCCACTATTCTCTTGATTCATCGTGTGAATAGTAGCACAGAAACATATAAACAGGCTCTGCCCATACTGTTTGTTTATGTGCTAATTGAATGTTGGTTATAACTGGACAAGGAAAATCATGTAGGTATGATTAAACAAGATTAAATTCACTCTTAGTTATTTGGCTTTTAAGCAATTTCATTATTATATATCAATAGAGAAGGGCCACCGATAAAGAGGCAAGCAAATTAAGAAGGAAAAGTTTTCCCTTTATGGTCCGGGACTACTATCCCGAGGTACGCATCATCAATCTCCCTCTCAAATCCATCAAATCCAAATACGTAACAATGAGTAGCAAGTTGAGGGAAAAAGAAGAAGAGTGGAACCTCCGCTGACCATATGCCTGGGTAACATGAACTTGATTCACAGGAGGGATGTATCCAGCATGAGGTTCCTACAAGGCATGAATACATAACTTACAAACAAAATATATGAGAATTCTGGGTGAGATGAACATTAAGATCTAAGACTATCAAGTAGTAAGATCTAAAACTATCAAGTAGTACCAGATCAGAGGCATATGTTTTAGATCTCGAACTTTCACCCAGACCACGGTGCACTCGAGAATATTTAGGTCCTGCAGGATGCCCTGTGCCCCTAGTTCTCTGGGGTTGTATAACATTTCCTGCATATTCAAGCATAAGAAACTGTTTTTGGATCAAATAATTGTCCAATCGATTGTTAGAAAACATACGATTGTTATGTGCTTTCTTCAGTGGTTTTTCGTTTATATGGGTATTTAAATCCTTGCCAGGCTTCCTTTTCCCTTTAGAAGGGTTGGATGTTTGCAGTACTGCACTTTGATAGGTTCGATTGCCACCATCAACATTACCTGCAGAGTTATTAATATATGAAATAGCTTTGCTTCATCGTATAATTGTCCAATGAGTTATGAGAGAGAACATACAATTATTCCTTGCTTTCTTCGACGGTCTTTGGCTTACAGAGGCATTTTTATTCTTTCCAAGTTTTCTTTCCCTTTCAGAAGGTTTGGACACTTGCTGTACTTTTGTAGCATCTTCTGAGGTTATCTTTCTGCTATTATCATTTAGTTGTTTACTTGGTGCATTCTTCTTCACAATAACCTCCTTGGCCTGAGAGGTCAGCTTACCCTTGTCTATGCTAACCTTTTCTTTTTGGTCATGTTCCTTAGATATTGTAGCATCCTCTGAAGTTGCACCATTTTTTGGCCGAGCAAGACACGCAGACAACTTAGTATTGAGAGAAATGACCATGTTAGCAAGTTCACGAAAACAAATGAAGGGCTCAAGAAAAAAAACAGAATACCTTGATGGAACCATCAAATATCTTTGCATTGTTTATTCCTTCCACACAAGCTAACGCGCTGTTGCTGGATGAGAATTCAACAAAAGAAAAGGTTTCGTTTTTCTTATTCTTTGATATCTGGAAAAGGTCAACATTCAGAATCTTTCCATATTCTCCACAGCGCTCTTTAATTTTATCTTCATTCCAAGAAAGAGGAACATGTTCCAAGTATACTCTTTTAGCCTACACAGATTATGATTCAGTTACATTGAAACAAATGTCTGATAATGTCGAAGTAAGTTCAGCAATTCTAAAGTATGATGATGATCTGAATGAAAATAGTGCCTAATTTCGCCAGTAGTATAACAAAATTAGAAGTTTCCTATTGATTCGATATGGTATTTGACACCCATGGTTTACCAATGTGGTCCATGTAAAAAACAGAAACACATTAATCCCCTAGTCTCAAAGAAAACAGAGGCAACCAGGACTTGCATGCTATGAACTGTTCTTTCCAAAACAGGCATCATAAAAGCAAACTCAATAGCTCCCGCTGGTTCAAAAAACCTTGAAGTTCGGTAACCGCATGGTTTGAATATATAACTTTGGCCACTGATATAGTTAGAGGGAACTTAAATAAACCAACAAGTACATGATATTAAGATAGTACTTCTGAAGAAAAATCTACAAAGATCAATGAATGCAATCTCCAAATTTTTAAACTTAATGTTTCAAAGGTTATTAATAGTCACTTTCAAATGTTAGACTACAACATTGTCCAAAATGACATATATGACAAACTGGAGGAATAGTTAACAAAAGATTATTCTTTCAGAATGAAGTCCCTAAAAGTTCTAGAATACAGAACATTAATGATGTATGCTTACCTCCATAAGACTATCACTTGATTTTGGGGAATTTCGGTAAAAAGATACTGTTACATTTCTATCAATGCCAAAAGTAACATCTTGTTTCATTAACCGAAAAAATGCAGCTCTAGCATAATAGTGTGACCCAAATTTAAGAAAAGCAAACCCTCTGTTTTTTTTCTTATAACCAGAGGGCAAAGTTAACTTGCATTCTTGAATCCCAATGTTACTTAAGGCGGTCACCACCTATAAAAGTAAATAAATATAAAGTGAACATGTGACCATTTTGGGAATGCAGAACTTTTTTTACTCTAATTACAGAGAAAGTACAACAAGCATAATGACGTAGACATCACAGCAATTTTTAAAATTGATTATGAATTCAATAATAGATCATGTTGCAGCAGCATAAAGCCATCCAATTCTTCTGTGCCTCAGCTCAAATTACTTATCTCTTTTAGGATTTATCACTGTATTGTGAACCATAGACAACAAAATCTGTATTCTCACTGATAGCCTCCCACTGGCATTATGCCAAGCAGCTTCCAGGTCCATTTACTTCTTTAAGAAAAATAAACTACCCAAATACAAAAGGAAAACAATTCAAGATCAAAATCATGGCAATCTATGAGCCTTCAGGACTGACTACAATATATTTTGGGGTATGATAAACTTAAGGAAAAAGTCCTTACTTCCCTCAAGTATAACCAAAGTCTAGATAACTGCGTAAACTATTTTTTGTTCAGTTTACCCACACAACTATGACATTTGATTCAATAATTCAATTTACCCCTTAATACAATTTATCTTTTTCGTGTCTCCATGTACAAGTTGAATTTTAAATTAACATTTTATAGGGTGATAGTAGGCGTCACAATTTTAATGAAAAAAATATAATATAATTTTTTCATAATAGGTTTTATATAACTTTTTATCCCAATGATTAGTTTTCTATTAAATATCCTATCATATCAAAATAATGATAAAAACCATGATGTATTTTTCTAACATGTGTTATGATGTACAGTATGTTATAAAAATGACAGCCTGGGCCCTGGTGCATGTAGGCCCTGCTTGCGCAGGGTACATGTGCTATGATGTATGTTATCATCTCATAAAATTTTAATTCAAGAATCAAGACTCCCTTGTGCATGGAGAAATAAAAAAGAGAATTGTTATAAGGAGGTAAAATGAACCAAAATGTTATAGTTGTGTGGGTAAACTGAACCAAACAATAGTTCAAGGGAGTAAATGAGACATTTCATCATTTTAAATACACAAGAAAGTTCAGATAACAAGCCTATATATATATATTGATTGTGGCTATTTTGCATGCCTTCAACAAAATGAACAGTTTACATTTTGTTTATGTAAAATTAAAAAAGTATTACAATATAAAGATACCAAAAATTACTTTATACCTAACTAAGGCTCCTTCAATAAATTTCATTTCAATTTCAGAAACAGCCTGAACATATATTCCGTAATAAAGAAATCTATATGCCCTCTAAAGCCAATAGCAGAGACTGAAATGTTTACATATGAATTTTGAAAGATTATAAAATTAATGAAATGCTTTGTTCTGAATAAATGAAATAATTTTGAAGAGAACAATTAAAGACTGTTATGGCATGCCTGATCTTTTGTCCAGATCTTGCATATGTTTCCCAGAAAAAGGGTGCGATTATCAGGGCAAGCAGACACCCTGACCTTTATTCCTTTAACCTGATGAAAACAACATACAAAATGGAATATGACCATCATGCAGTAAGCTATGAATATTAAAATAACCATACAGAGTTCATTTGGTTAAATTCAAAACCTCAATTCCCTTCTTGAATTCAGTGAGAGCCTTGTCTGCAGCTTTAATGCTAGAAAAGCAAACAAATGCAATGTCTTTGCTCTTTTGAGTTGAGGAGTTTCTAATTATCCTAACAGATTTGATCTCCCCACATTCAGAGAAGACCGCGGCAATGTCTTCTTCAACGCAATTTGAAGGCAATTCATCAACCAATAACTCAAGTCCACCAGAAATTTCCGACTTCTCCATATCATTAATTCTGCTTCCACCAGAATCGTAGTCATTGCTCAATATATCAGCAACTTCATCCTTATTTTGGTCACTACGTTTAACATGTTCCCCCTCGATTTTTTCGTTCACTCCTGAAGAAATAGAAAGAAAAATATTAATTGTTTACCACCAATGAGTGGTTCCGTATTAGTGTAGGGCACAGAAACTGCCAAATATGATTACCTTGCAGGAAACATAGGCATATGTAACGCTGAGAATTACATAACTCAAAATTAAAATTGATTTGACAAAGACCTTAATATGCGTTCATATAATATAGATTACAATACACAGTTTACGAGTAGTAGCCTCTAAGGATTTAGGGGCCAAGGGTAGCGACTGTCCACGGTCCCCCTAACCTCAAATATTTTCTTTAAGTGCATAATTTTTTGTTACTAAAATTGCTAATCTCCCCCCTTGCTAATTTCTGAACAGCAGCCTGCCCCCCACCCCTTCCTAAATTCATCCAAGCTCCGTCACTGGAACCTTTGCTTGTGTAACGCCTCTTGTTATTGTAGTGTAGTCATGAATTTATGGCTGTTGCGTAATGCGTAAAACCTCTTGTCATTCCAACACTAATTTTTCCAGATAGTTAAATGTTTGAATTGTTAACTTGTCAAACCTCTCGTGAATCAGCTAAGCAACAAAACTAGGAAAAGATTATTCATTAAGGTGTTGTAGCTTGCGCCCATTTAAATTCAGGAGTACTAACAAAACATACAACCAGGTACCTGCAATCTCATAACAAAGGTTAAATGAACTCTGTAGTTCAACAATGCCAGCACGGCAGCACTTCAAACTATGAGAATACGGAATACCTACTCCACCTAAACAAACAAGGACTGTGACGATGACACATAAGACAAAGTATCAGACTGTATGTCAAAATGCCATAGACTCTACTTACCATCCGCAGCAGATCCATGCACCAAGCCTTTTGCGCCATCCTCCACAGCTACGCCAGCTTCGACGCCCTTTTTCATCTCCTCAAGCTCTTCCCCATCCATCTCCTCATGATCCCCATCCACCTCACTGTGTTCCTCGTCCCCTGTCTCTTCGGATTCATCCTCCTCCTCCTGCATCTCCCCAGGATTCAAGGTCACCAGTGGCTCCGTCACATCCACTTCGTCACAGGTCTCCTCAGCCTTCTCCCTCAAATCCTCCTCATCGTCCTCTTCCTCGGGGTCCTCATCCGAATGCTCCTCAGATTCTGCCGCCGTGGCCGTGCCCTTCTCGGGCTCCACTGTCTCCTTCTCCACATCAGGCTCCACGTCATCTGGTTCCTCAACTGCAGAAATGGCGCCCAGCTCCATGACAACCTCAACACCGGCCTCCACCGCTTCCGCTGGGGTCTCTCCCTTGTTCGCGGTGGGTACCGGAGAACTCTCCCCGTCCGTGACGGGTGGAACCATTCCTGCCCCCTGGTGTCGTAGCTAGGGTTTGGTGTTTCAATTTGGCGAGAGTGAGGAACTGTCGATGGAGGCGAAGGCGGGTGAGGTACTGAGGTGAGGAGGTCCACTGTCGACGACGATGAACGACGCTTAGGTTTATGGACCGTCCAAAAAATACAATCTTAACATTTATTAAAGCACTGTTTTGTGAGGAAATATCGTGTACTACCTATTCTATTTTTAAATATAGATTTTTATTTATAGGACACTTAAAAAGACATTGAAAAAAATCCAGATTTTTCTCAATATAAAATTATAATTTTTGTCTACAACACATTAAGACATGAAAATAGATATGATTTTTAAATTTTATATTTCAATGCACATAAATACATAATGTATCATAACTTAAAATTTAACAAAATGTTATCAGGTTGTGTGTGCTACTTGTTTTCATTAACTTTTCTTCGATTGTTTTATAAATTACTAGAAATTTACCTGTGCGTTGCTACGGGAACCTATTAATTACATATTATATTATACTAAATTGATAAAAATATGTATAAATTTTATTTTTAAAAAGTTTAGTAAACTATATAAAAAATGAAACAAAACACTGTATTGTATAATATATAAACTCAAATCTCTTTTCAAATGTTGCATTACATGTAATGTTTGTCCTGAAAAACTAAGAAAACTATGTTGATTGTGTTACCCTTTTAATATACTTGAGCTGTTTTGTTTTTCAAAAATGTCAGGCGGCAGCTTATGTCTTCTTTTTCTTTATTTCTCTTTTTATAATGAATGATAAGTTCAGTTTCTTACGTTAGAGATAAAGTCCGAGGCGATTTTATTCTTATAACTAAATTTTGCACATTAAAAAAAGTCAAAAAAATAGCTAGATCACACAATAAAATAAATAAATAAAATTCTAAAACTTGGCCCACTCAACCACCCGTTAATCTAGTCTAAAGACCAACCTGAAGACCTGAAACAGCCAACCGAACAGCCCTTGGAAGGTGTTTGGTTCATACGTTTTGTAACGTACTCGGATTACAACTGGTAACCCAAACTGTTACAAGTGTTTGTTTAAAGATAGTCTGTAATTGGATACGGTGTAATGGGATAATAGTCAGTACAAACTCGACTCCCTCCTCCCCACACCGATGTCAAATCAGGGGCAAATGATGTGCCACCACTCCTAAGTGAGTGTATCCCTCCACCACCATTACTAACTCGCTCCTCCCGTGAATACCATCGCCGAACCGATGTTCCTCCTCCCACCACCACTCCGCTCCGTATACCTCTTCTATTCTTTTTTTTGGACCGAAATCATTTTACGCTTAACCATACTACCCCTCTCCTGTTAACACACTCCCCATGACATCTTTCCCCCCAAAATCTCCTAGGCTAATCTCCTATCCTCAGCACAGGCGAGCGGCGGGCGGGGGCTCGGGCGCGGGCGGGCAGCGGCGGGGCGCGGGCGCGGTCGCGTCTCCGGAGGCAGGGCAGGAGCGGGCGAGCGCGGGCTGGCGCGGGTGGGCGGCGGCCAGGCGCGGGCACGGGTGCGGGGGCGGCCAGGAGGCGAGCGCGGGAGGCCAGGAGGCGAGCGGGCCGGGAGGCGAGCGCGGGGTGCAGGGGCGGGGGCGACCAGGAGCAGGCGAGCAGGGAGGCGGGCGCGGGAGGCGGGTGAGCGCGGGAGGGATCCACTCGCGCAACCAACCGTGCTTACAAAGCGCTGCGATGGAGAGTGATGCATTACCATACCAAGCAAAAGCAAGTTGCCTCATCCTTTTCATGCTCAACCGAAATCAGCAGCGCTCTGTCTAGTTTCCTCCCTCAGTTGTGCACTGTGTGACCGCACTCCCACGGGGGCAATTGTTCTGCCACCACTCCTAAGCGAGTGGATCCCTCCCACGGGCGAGCCAGGAGGCAGGCGCAGGAGGCGGGGGCGGGACGTGGCCAGCGCGGCGAGCGGCAGGGGCTACGGCCAGGGGCGCTCCGCGGCATGGATACCGATGCGCATGCGGACGGGAATGGGCACAGCAAGGAAGGTCAAGGAGCATCGAATTCACCGTCACCAATCGATGTTGTCTTGCCTGAGGGCACCAGCCACCACAGCTGGACAGATGGAGGGTAAGCCTAGACATTCGATGAATTTTTGCTAAGCACAAATGCTTTTGTCACTGATTTTATTTCTGCTCGTTTTAGGAATGCATCTGACACGCATATTAGACTGAACCTTAGAGTCCCTGGCTATACATTGTATCTTGATGATGGCAGTAGTACATATGTAGAGGGGACAGATTATAATGTTGATGTGCAGAATGTTAATGGCTACCATAAGCGGCATCTTTTAGCTGAGTTGGCAAATAAAACCAAATGGGGTATGTGTTAGGATCCTACATTTTGGTATTGGGACTTTGAAAAAAGGGGATTACAAACTGTTGTGACAGATGAGGATTTAAGCTATGCATTTATGAAATCGTTGAATCGGAAGGTTCTCTCATTGGTGGTGGAGTTCTTAACTAAACCTTCCTATAAGAGTAGTGCCACAATGGGTCAAAAATTGGAAAAGTTGCCGGTAAAGAGGAATCCAAACGTAGTGTCTGAGACAATTGGTTCGTCTGATTCCGAAAGTGAAAGTGAGGAGGAAGATGAAGAAAATGTGGACCCTTCTTGGATGGATGATGAGGATATATTTATGGATGACCATGAGGTTTTTGTGTCACTTGGTTTGAGGGCGGAGGACGAGGCAGCAAAAGTTAATTTACAACAAGAATATGCCGCCTTTGGTGCACATGAAAAACAGGTTCCATTTGTAGATGATGTTGCTGAAAATGAGCCTAGGTTTACAATTGACAATGAGAGTCCAAAGATCAAGAAAGGTGAGACCTTTCCATCTATGGTGGATTTTAGGATGGCTTTAAGATACTATGCCATTCTGAAGGAGTTTGAGGTGCACAAGGTTGTAACTGATAAGAAGAGGTACCGGGCTGAATGCAAGGCAAATGGGTGTCCATGGAGAATTATTGCTAATAAGCTTGGTGGCCAGCCAACCGTTGAGGTATGTATAATATGTAAGTTACAAACATTCTTGTGTTAAATTACATATTATGTGATACATAACTAATTAGTGCTCTCTTTCTTAACACAGATCACCATGTTACCTTATGAGCATGATTGCATCGGGACAAGCAAGGTGGTTACCAAAATGGCAACAGCAAGTTGGGTTTGCAACAGAGTTCTTCCATGGCTTTGGAAGAATCCAACGCTTGGAGCAAGTTACTTGCAGGACAAGTTATTGGAAAAGTATGAAATAGAGGTTGGTTATAACACGGTTTGGAATGGAAGGCAAAAGGCATTGGACTTAATTCTTGGAGCTTGGGAAGATAGTTTTCATAGCTTGTTCAGTTTTAGGGCTGCCCTCCTTGAACAATCCCCGGACTCTATTTGTGAGGTTGCCACCAAAACAGAACGAGGCGGTGTGAGGTTTGACAAGGTGTTTCTTGCTATCGATGGGTTCCTTCAGGGATGTCGACCTTACCTTGGTATTGACTCAACATGGTTGACTGGCAAGTATAAAGGACAGTTGGCATCTGCTACCGCCCTAGATGGAAACAACTGGATGCATCCTGTCGCATGGGCAATCTTTGATACAGAGTCTGGTGATAATTGGACTTGGTTCATGCAGCAACTGGAAAAGGCAATTGGTCATCCACCCTATTTGGCTATTTCATCAGATGCATGCAAGGGTTTGTCCTTAGCCGTGAAGAAAGTATTTCCTAAAGCTGAACACAGGAAATGCATGAGGCATTTGTGGGCTAATTTTAAGAAACAGTTTCGTGGAGAGGTCTTTGACAAGAATATGTGGCCTGCAGCTAGAGCTTACAAGGTAGAAAAATTTCACTTCCATTTCAATCAAGTCATTGCTGCGTGTCCAGAAGTAGTGACATATATGAACCAACATCATAATCACCTGTGGAGTAGGTCAATGTTCTCAACCAATGTGAAATGTGATTATATTAACAACAACATTTCAGAAACATTCAACAGCTGGGTTAAGAAGGAAAAGGAGTTGCCAATTGTTGATTTGCTTCATAAGTTGAGACAAATGACAATGGACTTGTGGGACAAGAGGAGGAGGATTGCAATGAGGCTCTCTGGAACTATTCTTCCAACCATATTAAAACAACTCAGAGCAAAAACAAGAAGTTTGAGGCAAATGAAAAGGTTTCCAAAGGTGCAAACAGTGCTGAAGTATTTGGTTTTCATCACAACCTCACACCATGGCGATATATTGTAAAGCTGAATAATCACACTTGTAGTTGTGGTGAATGGTAAATGACAGGAAAGCCATGTCCTCATGCCTTGGCTTTTATTCAGATGTTTCCGGATATTGACATGGCTTCTTTTGTCCATGAATACTATAGTGTAGAAAGGTTCAAAGGTAGCCTACTGTGCTTCTATTCCACATTTGACGAACAAATCACAGTGGCCTCAAGTTGACATGGGTTTTAAGCTGCTGCCTCCCACATTGAAAAGAGGTCCTGAAGGCAAAGGATGAACAGGTTCAAAGCTAGCCATGAACCTAGGGGAAAAAAACAGCAAAGGTGTCAGCAATGTGGCGAATTTGGACATCGTAAGACTGGAAATTGTCCATTGAATTCACCCAAAAGAGGTTTGCCAAATCTGTTATATTTTTCTGTTATGCGGCCATGCATGCGTTTAGACATTCATTACTAAATTTTTCATACCTTGTAGCGCTAAGAGGGTCCGAGTCAAGAGGAAGCCAAAAAGACCTAAATTTGTACCATCTGAAACCATTTCGCCTGGTTCCATCATACGAAGGATTGTCAATTTGGTGCATGGAGATGGTGAATCTGGGACATCTACCTCTACCATTTCAGCTAAGAGGCTATTTGTCGTACCTGAGGAAGAAAGTGTTTCGTGTACCTAAATAAGGCAACTGTTGTAGTATGGTTAAGACTTGTTGTAGTATGGATTTTGTGACTTGTTCTTGTTGCTATTGTTGTATAATTTGATATGGTTCGAACTTGTTGTATTGGAATGACATGTTGAACTATATTACATTTTACTCCTTGTTTTTGTTTTGGGATTTACATTCAGTAGATCAAACATGAGACATATGAGCATTAGACTTGTGCACCAGCAGCAGTACTAGTTGGGAGGCTTTAATCATTCATAAAGCAGGAGCTACACATAGATAATTGATCATACATAATTGAAACTTTCAGCATGATATTGATGCAATGTTTTGCACTAAAAGTAGATGGATTTGTACACAATGCTATTGATATTCTGATCTGGTCAGTCATTCAAACACGCCGCAATGCTAAATCAGTATCAAGCATCAGCTATTCAGTTGAATCAGTATAAATAATTTCTCTTGGATTCTTTCATATCTCTTTCGAACAAAAGAAACAACAATAGTGGCAATATCACTCGATGTACCAGAGGGGCAACCGCACACTGATAGGGACAAGTACAAGATAATAAGTTTAAACAATCCAGTTTAGGTCATCCGCTGCGCAGCCTCCTTCACAAGCAGCCTCTAGGATCTTGCTGAATTCAAGTTTGTCCTCGTTCTTGACCGTGGTGAGGCACAGGACAGATGCAGTCTTCTTGTGGACGACCTAAAACAAACAGTTTGTCACCTTCAATTTCTTGCGAGCACTTTTGGCATTCCTAATAACAAGCAACAAGCAATAGATAGACCAAATTGATTATAATACCGATCCAAGGCGTGCTTTTCCCTTAGACAATGCAGTATGGAACCTCCATTTTCCTGCAAAGAGCTGGGAGCCACACAACAAGCTCGATGGGGTCAACATTCATGAGCTATGACAACCAGCTGGGCCTTGCTCTGCATAATAATGAATATCGATGTGAATAAGCAGAACAGACCATCTCTCAAACACAACTCTGTGTCAGGTTACCTGAGTAAACAGATGCAAGAATCAAATGCACATACTTGCTCAATGACATAGGTCACATGGTTGAGGCCATACAGCCTTGTACTGCTCAATGTTGCTCAAGTTACTTTCACTTTCTTGATGTGTTTGAGACTGTGAGCCCAAAGTACTGGTCGGTTTGGGAAATCAATTCATTGTGATTACATGAAAGTGTCCAAAGGACGGGGAATGAAGGGTTGGTTTATCAGGGATTCAGAAGTAAAAGGAATAACCGTTTTACAAGTAAAAGGATAGGGTACGAAGGGTTCGTCGGGGCGGCGCTGCGCGCCAGGGCGGAGGCGGTGCTGCTGTCGCTAGATGTGGCGGGCGCTCGCCCGCCTCCCTGCTCGCCCGCTCCTGGCCGCCACCGCCCCCGCACCCCGCACTCGCCGGCCTGCTCGCCTCCTGGCCGCCCCCGCACCCGCGCCCGCGCCTGCCCGCCGCCTGCCCGCGCTCGCCCGCCTCCCGGCCCACCCGCTCCTGGCCGCCACCGCCCCCGCACCCCGTGCTCGCTGGCCCGCTCGCCTCCTGGCCGCCCCCGCACCCGCACCCGCGCCTGGTCGCCGCCCGCCCGCGCCCGCCTGCGCTCGCCGCCCGCACGCTCTTGGACACCGCCCGAGCCCCCGCCCGCAGCTCGCCTGTGCTGAGGATAGGAGATAAGCCTAGGAGATTTTGGGGGGAAAGATGTCACGGGGGGTGTGTTTAACAGGAGAGGGGTAGTATGGTCAAGCGTAAAATAATTTCAGTCCAAAAAATAAGAATAGAAGAGGTATTCGGAGCGGAGTGGCGGTGGGAGGAGGAACATCGGTTCGGCGATGGTATTCACGGGAGGCACGAGTTAGTAATGGTGGTGGAGGGATCTACTCACTTAGGAGTGGTGGCACAGCAATTGCCCCTATCAAATCAATATGGTGCTCTGTTTGCCCCCCGACTCCCATCTGCTCAGCTCCACGTCTCGTCACCACATGTCCTCTTCCCGTCGTTGGCTCTTGATTCGCCGTCTGTCCTCTTGTCGCTGCCAGGCCCTGATTTGCTGCCGGTCCCTCGATTCGCCGCCGGTGTTTACCACTGCTGGGCTTTGATTCGTCACCAGTCCTCGCTGCTGCCGGACTTTGATTTGCTGTCGTTCCTCACTTTGCCTAGGACTGCTGCCGGTGAGACGCCAACGCCACCGGTGATGCAGGGGCAACCGGATATGAGCGTATCCGGTGGCCCCGGTGGCCGCCGATATCGCGGCGAACGCGCGAGCCTAACGACTTCTTGGGCGAGGTCAACAAGCGTAAGTGAGATGACGAAGGTGGGCTGATTGGAATGATGAACTTTGACTGGTTCAACGAACTAGCGGAGCCATGACCTTCATCTTGTTTTGTCCATGAGGTGCTGGGAGGCTTTGCCGGTTAGAGGATGAAGCTGAAGGCGGCCCCCATTCCAGGACGAGAACCAAGCACTGTAATGGTTTTTGTTACTTTGTTACGCTACCGCTGTATTACGCTTACAGTTCCGATTGCGTTACAATTCTTCAACCAAACAACTCCTTGCTGCCTTGTCGTCTCCTCTGACCTCCGATTGTGCACACCAAGTGAGCAGCAAAGCGTGTGCGCCGTCGACAAGCGTCAGAGCACAGGCACGGCTGACGAGCTACGGCAACAGGACGAGTACGTAGCAGCAGGGCAAGCTCTAGGCACAAAAGGAGACCGAAGCCCTAATCTGAAATCTCGAGACCGTTCAAATTCAGGTAGTAAATGTAAACACCCGAACTAACTGAAATAACAATAGTCCAAAATGTTATCACTTTCGATCCAGCCCATTTACACGTACACCAGTATATAAGCAAATTACCCATATAAAACCCTCGCTTTCTTCCCCTAGACCCAAGGACACACCCGCCACCTGCTTTTTGGTCGCCACTCGCCCTTCCACGGCCCACCGCTGCTTCGCCCCGGCGCGCGTCGCCTTGCCGCCGGCGCCCCGCTCTAGCGTGCGTCGCTGGTTGCCGCGCACAACCGTTGGTGCCCCTACCTCACGCGCCGAACTTCTCTTCTCCGCCGTGTAACGTCCCGCCTCCTCGAGGACGGTTCCGCTTACATTAGGTAGCTTTTTAGGCTGGCTCACAGACCAACACAAGTCTTTTCTGCGCACATTTGTCATCACTCATGCACACTTCCCGGTTGGTCACCCATCCTGAAGGTTTTTGGAGCTAGGCTATCGGAAAAGAAGTTGTACCTTGTAAATATGAGTATCATATTAATCCTATTAAGCCCTGAATTGGGTGTCACACGCGGGGCAGTAACGTGTATGAATTTCTTCTCCGCAAGCTATTTTTTCTATTCTAAGTTTTCCTGTTTCGAATTTGATCTAGACTCTAGTTTCTTCTATTTTTTTTTCTTTTTAAATTGATCCGGACTCCATGTTTCCTAATTTTATAGTCTCAAATTGAGTTGGACTCTAACCTGTGATGAACCAAACTAATGATGCGCTAATGACGGAATTCAGGAGATGAGCCCAAAGGGGTGGCTGACGACATCAAGACATTTAATAAGTAGTAAATATTTAGAAAAATAATATATTTTTATAACCAAACTGTGCAAATAATAAGATAAAAATCGACATGTATAGTGAATACAAAATTTAATTTTATATTAAATTTTAAGTTGTAATTAATTTTGTACAAACAAAATAATTGTACTTGAGTGTGTTATAGATAATTATCACAATTGAGTAGTGTCTATGAGATAAAATCTAGTTTTGTAATGTCCTATAGATCAAGTTATGCCTTTCTCATGTTCTATAGACAAAAATGCTAGCAATCTCAATTCAATAACAAGGGCAAACTAAGCTTAGCTCAAATGGTTAGGCTCCTTATGATGAAACTAACCCATCCGAATTCGAATCATAAACTAGATTTGACATAAATGTTGAATTTACAAGTAATAACTATTCGTTCAATGGTAGGTGATGGTTTCGTCGACAGCTAGGGACCTGTGGTAACTTTGTAGAATTTCAAGAACAATTAGCTCAGTCATTTTTTGGCGTTTCCATTATGTGATTCAATAAAAGCACGACTCCCACATTTTTTTTCACCTTGGTTTACATTTTTTGCAGACATTTTTTTCTCTGGTGTTATTTTCATATATATATATATATATACATATATATATATATATATTCTTTCTTTCATCACATTTCTTTTCCCCTACATTATTTCCTTTCGTTTCTCCTCTTCCTCAGAGTCCTCACCACACATCTTTTATCCTTAACTAGATGAATTCCTCTTGCATTTCAGCGGGACTCTAAAATAATTCTTTCAGATAAATATTTTATAAAGAAAGAAATGTGATTCTTTTTTTTTCTGGAAAGAAGGAAATGTGATTCTTTACCGTGGAAGTCATTCTTTTGCTTTGTCCCTGTCCGCCGATGCTACAAATTTATTGTAGGCTATAAGTGATTTCATAATAAAACCAAAGACAATATTTAGTATGGTTTTTCGAAAAACCAATAGTTAGTATAGTCCATGATGCAACATACCATTGGTGACGAATGGTACGTGGTCATCTGACCTGTATATAGGACAGGACTATTTGACACCCTGGGTACTTAATAGCTTATTCAGTATCCAGGTCTAAACTGCAAATAATTACCATAATTGTAAAATGTTTATATTTTCATCACAAAAATAGATGGTGCCATCAAGCGAGCCTTGGTTGGCCAGGCGTCTAATTCATTCTACCCGGAAGCATATTTAAAACGCACGTGGGAGAAGTGGAATGAGTGAGTTTTTTATTTCTTTTCTTACCGGTTTGCTTACAAGATATTTTTGTCTAATTTTTACATTTCGGACTTGTAAAATATATTAGCCATGATCGTAAAAATTTAGACCGTTATGTCCAAGGATTTAATAATCATGAAAAAAGTTAATTTAAACTATTTTTATAATCATACAGTTTGACATATAAAAATCTTTGTTTGATTTTGTTTTTATCAAAACATGTTACTTACACACGTAAAATCTATACTTAAATTGAGAAAATTACAATAGGTATGTTTTCGCATCCAGTGTCACAGAAGCGTGGTTGTACTTCTATTGTGTAGAAACGTTGATGCATCTTCAAAACTGGTAATGATTGAATTTTATCAATCTAAGGAAGTTGTATTTCAAGTGTAAAAAAGTATTTGAACAGTAAAAGTTTTAATTCAAAGGGATCTCTAAACCCTCCAATATAAAGTTGTAATAAGTTTACATCACCTGGTATATAATTTTTCATTAGTAAGGATTTTGTGCTGCGACAAAATAAATTTTTTTCTATAAACATAAAAGAAGGTTTTACAAACTCTAAACATTGGACTTGCGACTAAATAGTTTGTAAAAACATGTCATTATTTGTAATAGTTTTTACAGTTCGAACTTATAAAACCTATTAGCTACATTCTTAAAAACCTAATCGCAATTCCAAATGATTTAATACATGTCAAAAAAAAATTTGAATTCATAATTGCTTTTTATAACCGGACGCAGTTGGCTACAATTTGACATGCAAAAACCTTTATTTAATTTGTTTTCACCAAAGTCGGAAGTGTAAAAACATGTTATTTACACCCATAAATTTTATACTTGAATTGACAAAGTTACAATAGATATGTTTTTGCACTCATAGTCTCAAAGAATCATTGTTAATTTCAATTTTATTTCCGTCATGTAAAAACATTCGTGCACTTGTAAAAACTGGTTTCGATTGGATTTTGTATGCACCATGCATGCATTACTTGTTTTATATGCACTACGCATACTTATTTTATAGTCACCATTGTACTTTTCTAGTGGAACCATAATTAGTTTCTAACAAAAAATTTAATTAGTTATTAAATATATTTTTATGTGAACGTATACAATAGAAGTTTTATGGTCACACCGTTTTATAGTAAAAAATAAAAACTATTTTACAATAACAAGCAAACCGATGCATGGTAAAAGTTTGTACAATTTATGGTTCCAAAAATATGTTTGTATGGTGAAAAAGTCGTTTTAGTGTCATGGTAAAATAAATTATTTCCTATTAAAAAAACATTTAGTAGTAAAATTTTTATATTTGTTAAACATTTTTTATGTTGATGGAAAATAATTTATGATCGTGTTAATAGTATTTATAGTTTTATAAGCCAACAAAATAATTAACTATACCTTTTATGATTTGAAACTATATTTTTTACATACTCATTAAATGTCTACCTTAGCAAATACCTATAATACCAAATTGAAGTAGGATAAAAAAGCAGGGACAACATATCATGATAAAAATATAAACACTTTACGATCGTGATAAATAATATTAACAGTTTTATAAGACAAATAAATAATTTAGTATAATTTTTATGATTTAAAACTATATTTTATACGTACTCATGAAATATCTTAACTAGCAAATGAATATAATACCAAATCGAAGGTGGGTAAAAAAGAGAGACAATATATCATAGTACAAATATGAATATTTTACGATCGTGATAATTATTTACAGTTTAGATCTGGATACAGAATAAGCTATTTAGTACCCAGAGTGCTGTATAGAGCTTATATATATATATATATATATATATATATATATATATATATATATATATATATATATATATATATATGTGTGTGTGTGTGTGTGTATATATATAGCTCTATATAACACCCTGGGTACTGAATAAGCTATTCCGTACCCAGGTCTAAACTGTAAATAATTAACACGAACGTAAAATGTCAATATTTTCATCACGATATTGTCTCTCTTTTTTACCTTCCTTCAATTTGGTATTATATTCATTTGCTAGTTGAGACATTTTATGAGTATGTAAAAAATATAGTTTCAAATCATAAAAATTATATTAAATTATTTAATTATCTTATAAAACTGTAAATATTATTTACTACAACCGTAAAGTGTTTACATTTTCATTATGGTATGTTGTCCCTATTTCTTTACCCTACTTCGGTTTGGTATTATATACATTTGCCAGTTGAGACATTTAATAAATAAGTAAAAAATATAGTTTCAAATCATAAAAAGTATAGTTGATTATTTTATTAGCTTATAAAACTATAAATACTATTAATATAACCATAAATTATTTTCTATCAACATAAAAATAGCTTAATGAAATATAAATTTTTTATTGCTAAATAGTTTTTTATAGAAAATAATTTGTATTGTCATGACACCAAAACAGTTTTTTCATGATAAAAACATACTTTTGGAACCATAAAATTATACAAACTTTTACCATGCTTATCAATTTACTTGTTATTGTAAATACTTTTTATTCTTTAGTATAAAACAGTGTGAAAAACTAATATTATTATACGTTCACATGTAAACATATTTAAAGAACCAATTAATTTGTGATAGAAACTAATTATAGTTCCACAAGTATAATGATAACTATCAAACAAGTATGCGAAAATAAGTAACCCACGTGTGGTGCATATAAAATTCGATTAAAACCAGTTTTTGCGGGTGCATGAACGTTTTACATAGTGAAAATAAATTTAAAATTAAACCACACATCTTTGAGGCTATGAGTGCAAAAACACACCTATTGCATACACTTTTATACTTCCGACTTTGATAGAAACGAATCAAACAAAGATTTTTACATGTTGAACTGCAGCCAAGTGTGTCCAATTATAAAAAGCAGTTTTGAATTCAATTTTTTAGACGCGTATTGAATCCTTTGGAATTACGGTCAAGTTTTTATAAGTATAGCTAACAGGTTTTATAAGTTTGAACTATAAAACTATTACGAATAATGGCGGTTCTTTATAAACTACTTTGCCGCAAGCCTAATGTTTATAATTTGTAAGTCCTTTTATGTTTATAGAAAAAAAATTACTTTACCATAGCATCAAATCCTTACCAACGAAAAGTTGATATGCTAGGTGAAGTAAACTTATTATAACTTTATATGGGAGCGTTTAGAGATCTCTTTAAATTAAAACTTTTACTATTCATATATCTTTTTACACTTAAAATACAACTTTTTTAGATTGACTGTTTTTACGCAATAGAAGTACAACCACGCTTTTTTGAGACTGAATACAAAAACATACCTATTGCAACTTTCTTAATTCAAGTATAGGTTTTACGAGTGTAAGGAACATGTTTTTACATTTCTGACTTTGGTAAAAGCAAATCAAACAAAGATTTTTATATGTCGAACTGTAGCCAAATATGTATGATTATAAAAGCAGTTTTGAATTGACTTTTTTTGATGCTTATTGAATTCTTTTTACGATCATAACTAACAGGTTTTACAAGTTCGAAATATAAAAAATGAGCAAAAATACCTGGTAAGCAAACTAGTAAGAAAAAAAAAAGTAAAGACTCACCTATTCCACCTCCTACGTGCGCTTCAAATGTGTTTTCGGATGGAATAAATTAGACGTCTGGTCAATCAAGACTTGCTTGGTGGCACCATCTATTTTTACGATAAAAATATAAATATTTTACGATCATGATAATTGTTTACAGTTCGCAGGTGCCAAATAGCCATGCCCTTTATATATATAGGTGATGGATGGGTGCTGTTGGCTTTTTATCTCCCTTTTATTTGGAAGAGAGTAAAGAGTCATGGATGAATTAGAATGTCTGTGACATTTTGAAATGGAGTAAGGAGAGTAAACGGCTGCATTAAAAATAAAAATTTGTTGTGGGTACTGACGGCTAGTCAGTTTTATCGGTGGGCAGATAGAACGGGGAGAGAAATAGAAAAGTACCACTTAATTGCAGACCCTTGATTATTCACGTTATGCTTGTTAATAGCTTTAAACGGTAATAACATGTATGCGTTGTTAATTAGCTGATGGTGGTGGAGCACCTAAAGGAAATAGAGTAATCATTCTCTCGACACGGTGAGGATGGAGCACTGGGCTCAGGAGGATTAACTGTGGAGAACTGCTGTTGTAGTGTTTCGGTTAGGGAATGGACGAATTGATAAGAATATAAGCTAATGATCTAACAATAAAAAAAATATAGGAGGACATGACTAGCTGTATAGATTATCGTCCTTTATTACCATGGGATGTCTCTGCTCTATTTTCTAAAATGTGAACACTCTGATTGATACAGGGTTACTCATCATCAATTGATGAAGCAATAGCATATAGAGGCACGGCCTTTGTTAGCGTGACGCCGAATTTCTCGGTCATATCAACTCCGTTTCTCTCAGCGTCGGTCGGAAGCTTCCATCTGAACTGCTTCAACAGCGATGCGAGAAGCAGGTGCACCATCCTGGTAGCCAACGGCATTCCGGGGCAGATCCGACGGCCTCCGCCGAACGGGATGAGGTCAAAGTCCCCACCCCTCAAGTCCACCGTGCGCCCCACAAACCTCTCGGGCATGAACTTCTCAGGCTCAGCCCAGACTTCCTTGTCGCGACCCATTGCCCATACGTTCACGAACACGCGAGAACCCTTGGGGATCGTGTAGCCCATTATTTTTACGTCGGCCTGAGTGTCGCGTGGCAGCAGCAACGGAGCTGGTGGATGCAGCCGGAATGTCTCCTTGACTACAGCTTGAAGATAGGGCAGCTGGGCGACATCAGACTCCTCAATGTATTTTCTGGAGCCGATCACTGTTTCAAGCTCTTCGTGAGCTTTAGCCATGGAAGATGGGTTCTGAAGCAGTTCCACCATTGCCCATTCCACTGTACTTGAGCTTGTATCGCTCCCAGCAGAGAACAAATCCTGGAATAAAAACATGTGATCAAATTATTAGTAACAAAAGAGATACAGTTTAAAACAAAATAATTAAGCAGTCTCTTATTGGTTTTTTTTTATAGTTCAAAACAAACTAATTAGACACCATAGCCCATTTTATAGCTTTATGATTTACAATAGTGCTGAATTTTGATGAGTGTAGTGTGTTTTGTTAAGCAGTCTTCTTCATATTCTTTTGGTACGCGGTGCCTAAAAATCCATGGTTGTCAGGCCAAAAGACAAGTGCTAGGGCCTTCTGTCAGTCACACAAGAGTTGGCAGAGCCAAGCATTGCCACACATTAATTTCGTCAGAATTATGACAAACAGCCAAACGGTACTGCCGAAACAAATTGTGGCACAACAAATTTTCGGCACGGGACGGGAATATTCGCAAGCGAAAGAAGTCACGTAGTAAATTACTACTAGTTCTCAACTTGTTGTGAACACACGCATCGCAAGTGCCTCCCCCACAAAATGCAGTAGTAGATCTATATAAGAAGATTATCTAGAACATATTATATTCGTCGGAGTAGTAGAAAGAAAAGGTTTGCCTTCTTGGCCAGTGCATGCCTATGATCGTGACACCTGATCTTTCGTGTCCAATAACCAGAACTGATCCATCATATATATGGCTTTTGACTTATGACCACACCCTAAACGTACATTGACCATTGAGTATAAACATCATCGCCCTGCTTTAGAAATCTTTAATACTACCAAAAAGAATTTTCAGAAGGTCAATAACTAAATTTATTTTTTAATTAGAATTGCTGCTTCTTGAACTAGAATTGTTGCATCTGAAATTAGAATTGTTGCTACAATGATAGGGATCTTTGAAAAAAAGAGGGAGGTAGGTATCTGGAACAAGAGTTTGAATAGATGATGTGGTTACCGTGAACAGTGAGCGAAGCGTGTCATGGTCCAGCCGCGCCGTATTATCGTCGCGTGCGGCGGCGTCAAGCAACAGGTCGAGGAAGTCGTTCTTCTTCTTCCGGGGCTCGCCGCCGCCGCTCTCGCGGCGTTCCCGCATCCTCTTGTCGATCTCCTGGTCGAATATCCTGTGGAGCCGCGCAAACAGGCGCGCCAGCCTCCGTCGCCAGCCCTGCAGGTCGGCCTTGGCCAGCGCGGGGAAGAAGTCCGACACGTTGGGGCTCCCCACGGCTTCCATGATGCCGGTGATGAGCTCCTGGAACTCCCCCGACGCGCCGTGGTCGTCCAGGCTGGTCAGGTCCCGCGAGAAGATGGTGCACGACACCAGGTTCAGGCTGGTGGTGAAGGCCGCGCGGCCGACGTTGATCTCCCGGCCCTCCCGCGCCAGCCGCGCCACGTGGTCCACGAGCTCGCGCACCTTGTCGCGCCGGAGGTGCTGCAGCGCGTCCAGCCGGTGCGGCGCGAACAGCTCGGCGCCCATCAGCTTCCGCAGCGCGCGCCACTGCGGCGCGTTCGGGAGCCACACCACGGAGTGCCTCACGTGGGCGCCCGGCGCGTCGGGGACCGACCGGTTCGCGAACGCGGCGTCGTGCCGCTGCAGTAGCTCGCGCGCGGCCGAAGGGGACGAGGCCACCACCGTGGTCACGGACCCCAGGCGCAGGGACATGAGCGGCCCGTGGGTCCTGGCGAGCCGGGCCAGAGAGCGGTGCGGCTGGGTGCCCAGCAGGTGGAGGCTGCCGATGACGGGCAGCGGGCGGCGAGGCCCCGGCGGGAGGCCGCGACGACGGCGGCTGTCGTGTGTGAGGAGGACGTTGAGCAGGTAGACGGCGAGGAAAGATGCGAGTAGCCATCCTAGCCAAGGAAGCAGCATAGTCGCCATTGTCTACTGCATACAGGAGCGACCTTTTGTGTTGGGTACCTGATGATACTTCCTTCTAGGTTACTGTATTTATATTGGAGAAGCAAGCAAACGGTATACACGTACCCGCTGACGATCGCAAGCCATAAATTAAACGAAGCTGCGCGGCTTCTGCGTTCATACGGCTTTCAGCGTGCAAAGAATTATTTTTTGGTTTAGTACTACTACTAGCATTACATGTTCCATTTCTCCGATGGTCCACGTACGTGTGGAAAGGCTCGCTCCCAAACGGCTTCTTTCTGCTCTCCTCGGCTCCTCCCATCCCGCGCGTTCTTGTAGATACGACGGCACATAATCAAATGTTTTGTATATCACTCTGGTGGAGCTTATTAAAAATGTAGCATCAATCTTAAAGCACTTAATTATATTAACTAATAATTTTAATTAATAAAATGAGTCGGCTCATGGAGCCGTGATCTGGGCCGTCTGTAGCTCTCCCCCAATTCCGTGAATTTCTACACGGCGCCAAGGTTTCAGTAACTTCTCACGGCCGATCCCAAGCCACAAAAATATTCGCCAAAAGAGATGCGACGGAGCAAGAAAGAAAGAAAACAAATCCCGTCCGCCGCCGCGCTCGTCGGGGGAGAATGTATCATCGGGATGACCTGGCTCTAGAAGAAGGTACGTGTGCGGGTCCATGCGTGTTGTAAGGTACGCTCGCGCGTTCCAGAAGAGCGGCATCGAGGCCGGCATGGACGCTAGGTGTGAGCTGCTGCTCTTCCCTGGTCTCTGCTGCGCCCACGCGCGCGTGTGTCCGCATTGATGGTGGTGCAATACTTGCATAGAAACAAACCCAGGATACATAGTACATTCTTCGCCGTCCTCCCAAATCGAGTCATCCTGTCTCCGATCTGCCATTTCTCAGACACTGCAGTTGAATGATAACAAAAATGTATTATTATTTTCTACATCTAAGTAGCAAAAGCCAATGAAAAAATGACATCACACCCGCTACAAATTATGGAGCAAAATGACCGAACGAAAAAACGACTACAAACGACCACTACCGGAAACCCACGCTTTGCCGAGTGTCTATACTTTTACGGAGTGCATTTCATTGGACACTTGGCAAAGGATTTAAATACACTCGACAAATATATAGCACTCGGCAAAGAACACATTTACCGAGTGGCATCGGGAATACATTTCTTTGCCGAGTGTTACAAAAATGGCTGTCCGCAAAAATTTGGCACTCGACAAAGAACCGACGTCGTTAAAGACCAGGCACAACTGTCAGATCTTTACCGAGTGCAAAAAATAGTCGTCGGGCAAAGTGTCAAAGTGCCGGCACTAGGCAAAGGATTTTTAATTTTTGGCTTCTGACCTCCAAACTTTTTTGTGCTGTCCACATGCAATACCTACTACTTCATGTTCAAATTTAGAAAAATTTAAAGTACGTTTGCTATATTTAATAAATTTTTGTCTTTTAATTGAATTTTTTTTGGATAAGTCCAATTTGAACTGCATGTAGTTCAAAGAGTTAAAAAATAAATGAAAAAATTGATATTCATATGATTAAGATTACAATAATGTTAACACATATGGGCAACCAAAGGACATTTGGAACCTCGTGTTGATGAAATATGTCCAAGAACTTGTGCGCAAAATGTTTTAAAATTTTAAAAAGATCAAACAAAGTCAAAAAATTATGAAATTTGTCAAGATGTCATGATATGATATGTGGAGGTTGTGGTAAAATGTTTAGAAGGTTTTGCATAAATTGACACGTATGATGCTTAGAAAACGAAACATCCATGTAAAAGATCATATAATTGAGAAGGATTCAGTAAGATTTGGAGTTAAACTGACTGTCAATTTGAGTTTTGATGTCAAAACTTTTTTTATAGATAATAGATAATATAGATTGTGTCGTGTAAAAATTTAATAATTTTTTTAATCTGTTTGATAATTTTACTTTTTTTAACCTTGATGGCACATTTAATTTGTTGAGTATCAAACGTCTAGACACTCGACGAAGACACTGCTCGGTGCGAATAGCAGACACTCAGCAAAGATCCTAAATATAGCACCAAAGGTGGGATAATTGGTCCTATGCCATCCGTAAACGTTGGCATCCCTCTCACGCCATTACTTTATGACGCATCCCTTTCGCGTCACTGCTTTCATTCTTCTCCTCTCTTTTGCACCACCATCTCATTTTCATTATTTTTGAATTATTTTTATAGTCAAATGATACAACAGGACACTTTTGCCCCTGTGCAACCTCCCTATACAACCAGATTGAAATACTAATGAATGATGAAGAATATACTTGATCATAAAAAATTAAAAAAAGTTAAATATTAAAAATTTTGTAAATAATCCATTTACACCTTAAAAATTTCAATAAAATTGGTAGAAACCATATTTTATCAAAAAAATTCAGATTAATTCATAAATTCAGATTACTACCAATAAAATGTTCATATTCATAAATTCAAATATAGAAATCTATGAATTAATCTGAATTTTTTTGATGAAATATGGTTTCTACCAATTTTATTGAAATTTTTAAGGTGTAAATGGATTATTTACGAAATTTTTAATTTTTAAATTTTTTATGGTCAAATATATTCTTCATCATTCATTAGTATTTTTATAAGTCTTTATAATTATTTATTTCAATCTGTTGTATAGGGAGGTTGCACAGGGGTAAAAGTGTCATGTTTGTATCATTTAACTGTAAAAATTTGAAAATAATAAAAAATGAGATGGTGGTATGAAAAAGAGAAGAAAAATAAAATTAGTGACATAAGAGAAATTTGTTGTAAAGTAATGGCGTGAGAGGGACGTCAGTGTTTACGGCGCAGGACCAATTATCCCCACCAAAGGTATTTGTCCTTCAACAGCACTTGGCCATTCATCGCCCGCACGTCCTTTGTCGTTCCTCACCATCGCCCGCCCCTCCGCGCGCGCCGCCGCGACCCTCAACCGCCCCTACGCCGCACGTCGTTGCCGTCGCCTGCACGTCCTCACCTCTACCACACCCAACGCCCTCACCTCGCCTCTCTCTCTCACCCCGCCCTCACGCCTCCTCCATTCAGATCTGCCGCGTGCATGCCCCGGTCTCCAGTGCCTTCTCCTCGTCCTCCTCCTCCTCTCTATGTGGATGGCTAGCAGGTAGGGCTGGTCCAATTTATTACACTTTCCGTCATCCTAATACTCTTCACATTCTGAGCTGAACGGAGCAGCACATATGCTTGTTTATATGTCCAAGAGGAAGTCTCTGAAATTCATGCATAGATGAAGTAGTAGTATTCGTTCAGAATTCAGATGTAAATCAGATGAAAACTGCATATTATTGAAGGTTGCTGTGAAATTGCATTTTGTTGAGTGGTAAGTGGTCTAATCTCTGTCCTCTTTGATTTTCTTGCATTTGTAACACAAACGGGTGGTGCTCTATCTAATCGCGTATTTGCTTTGTGATAGTATATATGTTTACTTATTCTATTACTTTATTCCTAAGTGAACTGATGAAGTTAAAATGAACTGTTTCAATTTATCACTCGCATACTCCTAGCTGTTATTCATGTCAGTGTTCAGGTTCATATGTTGAGCTGCTGTTTCAATTTATGGATCCTTTGCAATGGTTTATATGCATATTTTAAGAACAATGAAGTTTTGTCCATGTTCTTGTCAATGTTCAGGTGAACAGAGCCTTATGATTTATGCATAATAGTTTAGTATCTACCGTTTATTTCAAATCAGCACATATTTGTATATTCTTTGGCCTCTTTGCGTTGATGACACTGAACATATGTGTTCGTTGGTTCAGATTGCATATATACTACAATTTGTATTTGCAGGTCTTTTGTTGACAAAGGGCAAGCGGTACTAACTATTAGCTCTTCATATGGAGCTAATCTTTATGTTTAGCTGTAAGTATATTCCCCACATTAGCTATCGCATTTCTCCCGCCTATATATGTCTCCCATAGTTTGCTGTGTGCCAATTCAATGAATGAATGGAATGTTGCATCAAAATGATGTATGCAGATTTGTTTGCTTAAGGGATCAAAATAACGCTTTGTACATGAATGTGATACTCTTCTTCCAAGAAATTGCAGTTTCCTCACTACATGATTTCCTTGCACAACCAACAGTGAAACTTGCAGGTGCTTTTTCTCCTACAATTTCATGCTCTGATTACTTTTTTTGAGCAAACAAAATATAATGTAGCATCACATGCTCTGTTTACTATTTCTAAAGTTGTGCACTAATTGATCTGTCTAATATTTGTATATTTCATTTGATTTGAAGTAGAAAAAATGCTTGACTCTAAACTCTTCAGTTTTCCATTCAATACATGAATTTTTCTATCATCTGAGACATATTGATCAAGCTTTTCTGTCATTTGAAACATACTGAGCTAACAATATCTATACTAGCCATTTTGCAGCTTCTTCCTTAACAGATTTTTAATAGGCCAACTGACTCTACATCTTAACATATTTTTCATACAATATTCCTCACACATAGCCATGTTAGTTTCAGTGTATGAAGAGTTCCAGGTGGATTACTGAGTGTGACTCCAGCAAAATGACCCTCCCGGTACTTTATCTTTGCATTTAGCTAAATTTCACCTTGTGATATTGTTGCCGATGTTGCTCTCCAGATTTAGAATATTGTGTTGATCATTCACACCCCTAGCTACTTTTGTTGTGTTGATGTTTAGATTTAGAATATGTGTATATTTTTCTTTTTGGTCTCAGTTGGAACAAAATCAATTGAACAATAAGTTAGTGCAATATGAATATCATAACTCAGGTTTTTCTCCTATGTATGTTAGTACAATCTGTTGGATGATTGATAATCCCTCTTTAGATTTGTCTATGTGCATTGATAGAGAGATCTTGTGATTGTGAACTTATCAAGAATTGATGTACCATATAGTGTTAGCTTCATTTTCTACTATGTGATATAGTTATGACTTTGAGTATATTGGAAGACATACAGATTAATTGATTCGTTTCCTACTATGTGATACAGTTATGACCATAGCACTCGGAAAAATATATTTTTTAAAAAAAAATTAAAAAATTCTTTGCAAAGGATTTTTTTAAAAAAAACCAAAATTTTGTGCCTTTTTTTTAAAAAAATCAAAATTTTTTGTCGAGTGCCAAAACATGAAACTAGGCAAAGAAAGACACTCGGCAAAGAGCCGTTAACGGTGTCCGTGCTGTTAACGACAACTTTTCTTTGCTGAGTGCCACGAAAAACACTCGGCAAAGACTTTACCGGAGTGTCCAACGAAAAGTACTCGGCAAAGATCTCTTTGTCAGCACCTAGTTTGTCGAGTGTTCTTTACCGATGGCTATCCTCGGCAAAGACTTTGTCTGAGTGCATTTTGCCTTTTGTTGAGTGCTAGAGGCGCTCAGCAGAGACCCTGTTTCCGGTAGTGGGCGGCTAAACGAACCTTAGCCCCTGCTTACCGCGTGCGGAGCGCCCAGCCGTCCGCAGCCCCCAGCACCCGCGTATGTCGGCTTGCCGCTCCTCCGTCCGGTTCGCTTTGCCGCGCAAGCCGAGCGGCTAGCCGGAACGGTGCCTCGGCTGGCCGCGGCCCTCTGCCGGCGGGGCCACAGCATGCGCGGTTAGCCGGAAAATCTTCTAGCTAGCTCGCCGAGCCGACCGTTCCCGCTCGCTGCCGCCTCCGCGCCGGATTTGCTGCATGTCGCCGGATTTCTACCGCCGGGATGCAGGCTTGCTGCGTGCGAAGCAGTGCGGGGATGCGACCAGGAGTGGTCCAAATGGTTGGTCGCAACGGTAGAAGAGGATAAGGGGCGTGTTAGTATTTTTTTTTCGAATTCAGTTTTGTATCAATTTTTTCGACCATCATACTTCATGTATTTCAAAATCTTTGACCACCAAAATCCTTAAGTTTTTGCCTAGTTCTTTTTACGTATTTTTTGTTACAATTTTTTTCAAAATTTAAATTTCATCAAATTTCAAATCTGAATGTCGATCAACTGAGCGGTTTCATTGAAAACCACCAAAACCGGTCCGGTTTCTACTGGTTTCGTAAACCTTGCCTGTGACCGACCGCCGCGGCAAAGACATAACGCTGTTGGGAGAGGAGACGGCGCTCTTCCTCACCGCTCCTCATTAACAGGCTCACAGCCGTTGACTCATTTTCTATAATTAAATGATTAATTAATTAATATAATTAATTGCTTTCAGATTCCTGCTATATTTGTAAAAGCTCCACCACGCCACTTTCTATCACGAAACCATGTACTCCATCCGTCCTTGTGAAAGTGTCTATCTCGCTTTTTGAGAAGTCAAACTTTTTCAACTTTGACTAGATTTATAGAAAATATTAAGAATATTTAGATCTTCTAATAAATTTATTATGAAAATATAATTAAAAATAAATCTAATGATATATGATACTCATAGTAAATATTATAAAATTTTAATATAATTGGTCAAAGTTGAAAAAGTTTGACTCTTCGAAAAGCGAGATGACACTTTCATGACGAAGGTAGTATCTTTTTTTCTATTAAAAGGTGTGCTATTATAACATGTATCATTTTTCTATAATATGATATAGATCAAACCATATATCATATAATGTGCTATTTTGTGTATCAGGGGACGGGAGGCAATGCTTTGAATATATAATGTGCTATTTGTTGATTGAGTCAGATATGTCTAGGTATGGCACATAGTGGCACAGCCTTTACAAGTGTGACGCCAAATTTTTCAGCCATATCAACTCCATTTCTTTTCATCTCTTCTGGGAGCTCCCATTTGAACTGATTTAATAGCGATCCAAGAACCAGGTGCACCATCCTAATAGCCAATGGCATGCCCGGGCACATTCGCCGGCCTGCACCAAATGGGATGAGGTCAAAGTCTCCACCTTTAAAATCAACGGTCTTTGCCAAAAATCTCTCGGGCATAAACTTCCCTGGTTCAGACCATACGTCTGAATCTTGACCTATTGCCCAGATATTTATCAGCACACGACAGCCTTTAGGTATTGTGTAACCAGCTACTTTCGTGGTCTTCTCAGCTCGACGTGGTAACAACAGTGGAGCAGGAGGATGCAGTCTAAAAGTTTCTTTTATCACAGCTTGAAGATAAGGTAACTGGCCAATCTCTGATTCTTCAATGTTTCTTCTTGAGCCGATGACTCTTTCAAGCTCGTCACAAGCTTTGGCCATCGAAACAGGGTTTTGAAGCAACTCCGCCATTGCCCATTCCACTGTACTAGAGCTTGTGTCACTTCCAGCAGCAAACAAATCCTAAAATACATAATATCATGAGACATTGCTAATTTAAATTGTAGAATACTATTATTTTGACCTGTATAATCTTTACTTCGTTTTAAATATGTATACATATATATATACACAATATATGTATACACACAAGAATCCAGTAATTCTGTCTTATCCTTATGTTTTTTGTGTGGCAAATTTCCTTTTTACTGCAAATCTCCAACATATTATACTTTTTTGCAAGAACCACACCACGTTGTAGATGCGTAGCCATTTTCACATGTATTAATCGATTGAGTCAGAAAGGGTCAACTTAGCTAAGTTTTAAAGTGCTGGGACTTTTCATAGAAAAATATTATATTTAAATAGAAAAAAAATCATGGGGCAGCATGTATGCTCTAATCAGTATTTTTGTGCAAAATCTCTTAAAAATATAAATATTGTACAATCCCCATAATTCATAACTTTTATAAGGACCCCATTGATTTCTCCAAATTAATGAGAACATGTTGAATCAGTTAAGCATATGCAGATCAGGGTGATTGTTACAACAAATCGAATACGTGGTAGGTGTGTATTTGCAGCAAAAAAAGTTTATGGGTGGAATCTCAACTCTAGATGCGCTTGATCTGTAATGTCACTATAGTTTTATAAAATAAAAATATGTACTTTGAACTTATCTTTCGTAGGTATTATTAAAATTAAACTATAATGTCATAGAATAAATTAGTTTTTGAAAGAATAATGTGTTGCTGCCGAAAACCACCACGTAACAAAGCATGTAGTGCGAGGCACAAGAGAGCATGCATGCCTCTGTTATCAGTAGAAAAAAGGAGTGACGTACATAGCAAGGACCACAAGCGCCTCACGACAAATGATTAGCAGTTACAAATGGCATGCTACATATATATATATATATATATATATATATATATATATATATATATATATGCAGGTTTGTGTGAGTCCTTAGTAGTAATTTGGACCGACAGAATCGTGGAACACAAGTAGAATGAAACTGGTACTATTGAGAAGCATAAAAATATGAGCGGAAAACCATATGAAAGGCAACATGAGAGTTCATCAACAGTTGTTGTTGTTGTTATTTAGCGACGATTGTTTGGTAGAGATTATCAAATTGATTATAAAGCTTATAATTGATTATTGGAAAAAATAGTTTATCTATTTATAGCAATTTAAGGGCCTATTAGATAGAGATTAGAGAACTGATTATAGCATATAAGTGATTATGTGTGCCAAACATCTAAAACTCATAAGTAATTATGATCATATATACCCATAAGCCCTTTTTAAATTTATACTAACATAAGCTTTTTTGGATAAATTGAAAATAGTAGTTTTGTTATAGCTATGGATACACATAGCCACATAGGCCCTTATAAATTGCTATAAATTGAAATAAGTAGATAAACTATTTTTTTTGAATAATCAGCTATAAGTAATTTCATAATAATTTGATAATCCCTATCAAACAAGTCCTAAAGTTTGACAAACTAGTTTACAAAATAGATTATGTTGCTATATATATATCCATAAGAAAAACTATTATATTTAGCTTATCCAAAACAACATATGTTAATATAAATTTAAAAATTACTTATGGATGCATGTGATCATAATCGCTTACGAGCTTTAGCTGTTTAGCACATTTAATTATTTTTAAACTATTATTAATTTAAATAATCAGTTTTATAATACATAACAAATAGATTCTTATTGAGCCTCGTAAAAAAAGCGATTCCATGCACGACAGACGGCAGCTGTGCCATTACAAGGAGCGCAGGGCCAGCCCCTCTACCGAACGGTTCGGCAGAGGATCCCGGTGCCTATGCATGGGGTCATATAGGGGCGTAACGGTTCAAAAATGTCACTCGCCATGTGCGCATGGTATCAGTCACACGTGTCATCAGTTTGTGTCGCGGCTTTCGTTTTCTTACGATCTGATGATAGGGAACCTTTAAATATAGGGATAAATCCCTATATAACAATATAATTTTACACAAATTATTATTTAATACTGCAAACATAAAAGATTCTTATATTTTTAATTCTTTTTATGACATCTACGTTATAGTATAAATAAAAACAATTAATAAAAAATACTTCTAAAATTTAAAAAACTCTCACAATTTTTATGGTGGTATGAAAAATTATATCCTACCACTTTTCTTTTTGACCCAAGTTGATTTAAAAATATTTTTATTTAAAATTAGTATCTTTAAATCTACCATAAAAGACTTAAAATTATTTAAAATAGTTAAGTTGTGAAATAAATTGTAAAACTTGGTCCAACTATTGTTTTTAGAACCCTAATCATTCAAAAATTATGTACAATGTTTTTATCTATCAAATATGTGAGTATAATTTAATAATTTGAATTTAAGTTAAATTTTGAAATTTTCACAAATTTTATGAAAAAACACAATGACCATAATTTTACAGTGACTATTAACCTAAAAGACATAAGTGAACCAACTTTTATAATTTATGTCAAGGTGTAACTATTTTAAATAATTAAAACCATGTCGTATGGCAGATTTGGATCTCTGAATTTTAAATCAACATTGTTTAGGAATTTGAACTCCTATCAAAAAGAAAAGTTATAGAAACTTAGTTCACTTACTACCCCAAAAATTTTGGGAGTGTTTAGATTTTAATAGTATTTTTTTATTTTCTTTATTTAGATTATAAGATCGATATTATAGAAGGATTAAAATTACAACTCAATGTCATATAAGGATTTTTCAGATTTGCAATATCAAATAAGAGTTTGGGTGAAATTGTAGTGTCTCAGGGGTTTATTCCTTAAATATAATATAGCCCATTAACCCAATGTGTCGCTGTTGATGCAATTTTGAATCAATGGAATTATATTAAAACAACATTATTTTTCTGTACTTACCAACACGAAAGAAATTATACAGAAACAGTAGGTACTTACCGAGAACATTGCCCGCAGCGTATCGCGGTCGAGAACCACCGGTCCATCATGTTCTACTGCGGCGACGACGTTGAGCAGCAGGTCAAGGAAGTCGTTCTTCTGGGGCTGGCTCGCTTCGCTGTCACGCAGCCTCCGGTCCACCTCCCCGTCGAACATCCGGTGCAGCCGCGCAAACAGCTTGTCCGTGACCGGCCGGCGGCCCTGCAAGTCGGCGGCGGCGAGCGCCGGGAAGAAGTCCGACAAGTTCGGACTGCCGCCGGCCTCCATGATCTCCAACACCACTTCATGGAACTCCTTGGCCTCGCCGCCATGGTGGTCCTCCTGCAGGTGCGCCAGGTCGCGCGAAAAGATGGTGCGCGAGAGCAGGTTCAGCATCGTAGTGAACACCAGTAGCCCGACCTCCTGCACGGCGGCTCCCCTGTCGGCGACCCTGCCGACGTGGTCCACGAGCTCCTGCACCTTCTCCCGCCGGAGACGCTGGAGTGCGTCGAGCCTGTGCGGCGCAAACAGCTCCGCGCTCATGACCTTCCGAAGCGCGCGCCAGCGCGGGGACGAGTGGGGCATCCAGACCATGGAGTTGCTGGCGTGGCTGACGATGGCGTCGGGCACGTACCGGCTCGAGAACGCGGCGTCGTGCTTCTGCAGGAACTCGCGCGCGAGCTTCGGGGACGAGACGACCACCGTGGTCACAGACCCGAGGCGGAGGGACATGAGCGGCCCGTGGGTCCTGGCGAGGCGGGCGAGGGAGCGGTGCGGCTGGGTGCCGAGCAGGTGGAGGCTGCCGATGATGGGCAGCGGGCGAGGACCTGGCGGGAGGTTGGGACGGGCGTGTACGACGAGGTCGAGGAAGCAGATCATGGCCAGGAGGGCGAAGGCAAGCCATGGCATGCACATGAGCAGGAGCTCAGCCATTGCGCGCGAGCGTTTGTCCGGCTTTCTGGTTGTGTTCCTAGATTCCCACACCCACAATATATGACACACGAGATGCCTCTGTCAAATCAGTATTTTTTTTTTCTTTTGAGACGCTATCGAATCAGTATTGTTTATTCTGGTGAACGTTGAAGTTTCTCGGTACCATGCCACGTGGTCCATGCAACCTGTATATCGGTATAATATAATGTTAGATTTTTTCTGTTAAATAAATTTCCGCACGATTCGATCCACCGCACCTTACGCCGGCAGATATGGACATGGGTGCGCCGTACGCTTCGGACGGCATTGAGGTCGGAAAAAATGGCCTTGCAGCAGCAGGATGCGGACGAGGAGCCCGTCAGGCGGGGACGAGCAATTTGCAGGGCGAGGCCGAAAAAAACCCGTCCACGCAGAGAAAGGCCCCGGGTGGAAATCCACACCCGCCCGGTGTAGAAATCAATGGCCGCACCCGTCGGATGTTGGGCTCGGGTGCCCGTCGGTGGGTGTCTTGGGTGCCCTCTCAGGATTCGTTTGGCCACGGCGTGGATTGGGTGCATACCGGACACCACCGCATCGCCGCGCAGGAACCGACGCCCCCACGCCAGTGTTTGGCTGCCCGCATGGTTGCCTACGGAGAAAGGATGGGCGTGGTCACGTGGACGTATGGAGCAGACAGACGTTTGCTGATTAGTACATACTAGTTTAAAACTGCATGCTATTTTTTTTAACAAGAGAGTTCATAGCTATAATATGCTACCTGATACAAAACAATTGCATCCTATTTGATACTACACAACTATATATTATATGCTACTTGAAATAAATTATCTCATGCCCCAAAAAGAAAAGAGGAAATCAACAAACATATGCAGACTGATATCCAATATCAGTACAATTTATCAAGTATCAGACAATATTAACATAAATTATCTCCATGACATACATCCTGATTCCACAATCATTCATAAGAATACTGTTAAAAAATCCATTCGTTAAATAGAATGCAATGAGATAACCGAAAGTAGCATTGTCGTTAGAGCACTAGAAAATATCAAATAAATGATAAGTACAATGGCATTAAGTGCACAAACAAGTGTAACTGAAAATCCTTCTGCTTTGTGATTATCACAGTCATAAAAATATTAGCAAAAGCGTCTCAGAGTCCCCTTCTTCCTGCTTTATGTTGAGTCCATGGTGCCATCGTCCTTGTGATCAGAATGGTTTTAGAATTCTCTACAACAAAATGAATCACATTATTAAACATCACGTCAGGTTGTGCTGAAGTTATAAAAGCAAAAATCTTTGCACTACTGAGAACAAGCAGACGATGCTTTCACTAGCAAACTTTTAACCGATGAATATGACAGATTGAGCATGCTAGTTGTAGAAGGTCTCAGGAAAAAAAAAATAACATTGTTATCATATAAACTGAAAGCTTTCAACTTGATAGTTCTTACTGTCACTTCCTAGTTGCTGCTGCCTGGTCTATTTCTAATTTCAATTGAAGAATAAATAAATAAACTAGGTGCAGATTTCAATCAAGAATGACATGCAGATTCAGACAAGATGGAGATCCTATTTCAACATATTCACTGAATAAGCATATTGAAAAAAGAGGCATGAACTAGTTTATTTGAAGGACCCCTTTAATTCATGTTTCAGATTTTTAGTACTTTTTCCGAAGTTTGCTCCAAACTGTGCCAGACATATATATTGAGCTAAAGAACTGAGATTTACAATGTCGTTTGTGACACACCTATTGTGGATAACAAGAAGCAACAATGATCTCACATGCATGAATAACTGATAAACAGTCTAGAACCGACAATAACAACTAATTGTAACTCAGGAGGATGGGAAAAGAACCGATACCTTCAGGACTTCTAATTTTTTTCGTAACCACTTGAGACTCGTAGAGCCTTTCGCGTTCATGAAAATTGATCTATTATGACCATATTTGAACACGTCATAAGATTCAACTTTTTCATCATAAGTCAGTTCATCCATGCTGTCAACAACACTAATGCACATTGGGATGGAAAACTCATCATTTGCAGTTCTTATCTTTTCTTGTAAGGCTGCCTCAACTTCAGCTTGCTTTTCTTTTTTTTCCAGAAACCTCCCCATCATCTGAAGAACCTTTCCATCTTGCCTACGTCTTTGTCCTGCTTTTTCTAATTTGTCACTTGCAGTAGTGTCCTTGTGTCTGGAACTTGCAACCCATGTATCCATTCTTGTTGTGGCAGACCTTGAAGCTTGTTGTTCTAGTATCATAACTTCCTCATCATTGTGCATATCATGTAGTTGAGAAGGCTGTGTGATAGGAACTTGAGAAGGCTATGAGATAGGAACTTGGAAAGGCTGTGAGTTAGGAGCTTGGGAAGGTTGTGTAATAGAAGCTTGAGGAGGCAATGTGACAGCAACTTGGGAAGGCTGTGTCATAGAAGCTTGAGAAGGCAATGTGATAGGAGCAATAGAGGTAAAGTTCAATTTTCCCTTAGCAATTTGTCCTACACCATAAAGATAAAAGTTTAACGGTTTTTAGAATATTCTAAGCTCATGCATCCTGCTGCAACAACAGTTTTAGAGTTAAATAATTTTCAGACATTGTAAACCACCAGAAAGATGGAACTAAGTGAGGTAGCAAGACAAAAGTTTGGCTGCTGCAACAACATTTTTATCATTGATGAAAAGGTTTAGCATTGATGACATACCGTCAAGTAGCTCTCCTAAAGACTCAAACAACGCGAAACATTTTTTCTTGAACTTCCTGGCCCTCTTATCAGACTATTCAATACAAGGATGAAATATAATTAGCAAAAGAGGTAAAACTGATATTTCACTTGAGAATTCAACAAGAATTAACATGTGCATATAGACAAGAAATCTTACAGTAATGATATTATTCCAAGATGCTTCATCGGCCTCAATCCTGCAAAACTTTTCATCCCAATGCACCCCACTTTGCTTTCTTGCCTCTTTCAGAATTTTGTAATCCCTTTTCAGCTCTTTTTCCTTGGTCTGGATCTGATCCTTATTCAATTTGACATAAGGAAATTTCTGATAGAAAAGTTCGACAATTGTGTTCCATGCTTCTGTTGACCATCCATTCTGACCCTTGTAGCACTCATTGTTGTGGTCAAGAAGAATGTCAATCAGACCCCTTTCAAGCCCTGCATTCCAACTTGCTCTGCTAGCACCAACTGCAATATGTAGCAATTAGCATGTTACAACAACCATACAACTAAATGAGGATCAGTAGTACATACCTTTTGGTGATGCCTTTCTCTTATGTGTGCCTGAAAACTTTGGAGACCCTTTTCGCATAGCTGCAGCATGGAGCAAACTAATCCTTGGGGACCCTCTCCCAAATATTGTTGCTGTAAGTATGAGAATATGATATCAAATTTAAACCGTTGAAAACAGAAAATATAAGTAAAAAACAAATTAATTCAAAACCAGTTAACACTCACATTCATTGGTGTGTGTTATGGATATTGTCATTCCACACTATCATATCCCTAATCGTGTTCCCATCTTCTATTTGAGTGCAAAGGGATGCCACATCATTATTGTAGTGGTTGTCACCTTCAGGGAGATCAACAAAATCATATTCAGATATGTTATTGCTTATTTGCCTATCCAGCCATTCCTCATCTCCATGAAGTATTCGTATAAGATTGTGTAACACCACTGCTGCAACTGGTATCTACACTTGGTTTTTAATTTGATGATGTGTTCCAACCTTTAAGATAGGGAATCGTTTCTTCAGAACACCAATAGCTCTCTCAATGTAATTCCGCAATATGGCATGATGATGATTGAACAACTCCTTATAATTCCTTGGTCTTTGGTGATTGTTGCCAAATTCTTTCAAATGGTATCGTACACCACACTACGGTGCTATGAATGACGGGATGTTAGCATATCCACCGTCGACGAGATAAAACATGCCCTTAGGTACATGGAATCCTCCAAGCAAGACTAATCTAAGAACCCTAGCATCTGTCGCTGATCCCTTCCAACCAGATGATATAAAGGAGAAATTCAAATCAAATCATACGCCAATTTTGGCTTAATGTACCCTTTCTGTTCTGATATGGGGCTTGCTTATCTACAGAAATGGTGATAGGAACATGTGTTCCATCAATAGCACCGAAGCAATTCTGAAAATATGGGAAGAATCATTGATCCGTGCTGATCTTCCAATGAGTTTCAGTTTCAATGCTAGACCGTACAAAACTATAGGCTAGAGATGGGATAACCTTAAAAACCGATGTAACATGCTGGTGAAGTGTTTCCCCACTATGCTTGAACTCATGTTGCAGATCTTCATAGCTAGCATTGTGGGACATCGTGAAAAGGAAAAAAAATCCAAGTTTCTCCTCGAGGGTAACACCCTTCGAATCATGTAGAAGAACCTTTCTACATCGGTGTCTCGCTATTGCTCTAAATATGTTAGGCTCCATGCGAAACGCAACAAAGGAGATTTTTTCATGTCCTCCTAGAATCTCTCTAAGCTTCTCCTCACCGGACTGTGTTGAAGTATGCCTAGCTCTTTTCTCCCTCCCTCCATCACTAGTTATAAGATATAGGGGAGACAAAAAGAACATCATCATTTCCTCATCCTCCTCTTCTTTCGTTTCCCTAGTTACCAGATCTATCTTCTAACTAAATGAAATTGAATTTAAAATGCCTGCAGGTAAACAAAAAAAAGGAAACTGCTTTACTAAATCAAATTTTATTAGCAGCAATAAACTAATCAACAAGCTAGTTAACTGATAATGTCATTTGTTTTCATGTGGCAGACCTAATGAGTCAAAGAATTAAGAGACACTTATTAACAAATATACAATAGATTTTGACACTATTTAAAATCAAACATTTTTTCTTCTACAAAGAATTTGAACAAAGCGTGAGAAGTCCAACACTATTGGTTACTAGGGATCATGCCTATTGATTGGTGTACTTCACAACTTGCTGCGATATTAGAAGTTAAGTTGCAAATCCAAAAATTGATTAAACCATGGCATGTTGAGAATACATTGATTATTGGCTACAACATCACAATCAAAAGATTCCTACGTGCATCACGCTTATATACAGGCATACAACTATTAATAACAAAGGGAGAGGAGGGGGAGATGCAAGAGGAGGAAAGGGAAAATACCAGTCAGATGGGGAGACCATGCTGGAATCGCAGCGATGGGGCATGTGTGTCAATCAGGAACAGGAAGTCTTCACCACCGTCAGTCCGAGCAAAAGCGCGTAGTCTAAAGATCTGATGCGGACAAACGATTCACCTCGTGAACCTTACCATATTCAATTGTATTGTAACAATAAAACTGAATTTAAGATAACTGCAGCTATCAAGAAAAAAAAAGAGAACTTTATTACTAAAGAGATAAACATGCCAAGCATCAATATATCATATATTTGCGTAAATTGCATCAATATACTCAACATTGATAACAGTATCCAACTTGTGCAAGAAAAACAAAGCTTTGTGTCCAAATTGGTTAAAATTTTTTTTTCCTCAAACACACAATCCCAATATCAATTAGACTGCAATCTATTTTTTGGACCTTTAATCTTTGTTTAATTCTTATCCTGTATCACACACAAGCGCACAAACACACACCAGTTTCAGAAAATTGATCTCATAAGCATCACATTCATGCTGTCTTACGTAGGCATTCAAGTGTCATGACTAGTAAAAGCTCTCAGCTTGGACTGTTCCCTGGTCATTTTACCAACCAAATGCAAGTTGCAAGGGTACTGAGCCATATCAAAAGTGCATTAACATTTCACCGACGCAATGCAAGGATGCTTTGCTTAAAAGTTAGGATAAAGAATGTGATGACTTGAGCTAGCATAAGAAAATAAAATTCAGAGATCCACAGTATTATATGTATAAGCATGAACAGATTGACACATCAATATAATCCATCCAAATATGCAGGCAAAAGCTCTCTCTACGAACAAGGGAAAACACAATCGAGGAAACTTGTGACTCATGTACTGGCAAGCACACATCCATTTCAGCAAAGATTCATGGCAGGAAGAGCAGGACACACACGGTGACTCATGCGACGGGTGTTGATAGGGACAAACCCATAGGGTGGCCCAATCTTCACGACAAGAGGTACGGAAGAGGATAACTTGCTGGAAAAAAAAACAGCGGGGATAACTAGCTTTATACCTGCCAAAGGTTTGGAGAGTATCCAAGTGTTGAGAGAGAGACACCGAGTGTTGAACTCAACTCGATCTCACAAACTCAAGTGCACAATCCAGCAGCTTTAGACCTGGCCAAGGTTGGATGCGATCAAGCGACGGGGCGAGAGGCACCGAAACCTTGAGGGACTTCGACTCGATCTCAGAATAACAACCGGGACTAATCCACACAAAAGGACCGAAATCCTAGAGCACGAATTAGGGGGTCCCAGAGGAACCTTTGCGTATACCGGCGAATCGGTCTCTCACAACCTGATGAAGAACTCGCAAGAAATTTGGGGTAAGTCACTCAGCTCTTGGCTAGAACACCATGTGGTGGATTTCATATATCAAAATAGTCTGAGTTTGGCTTAGATACCACCGGTATTTATACTAGGAACACCCCTCCTAGCTAGGTGTGAACGTTGCATCAGTTGTGCAGAGGATAAGGAATGTGAAAGGTGTGGAAACATGAGTTCCCGAGGAGCCTGGCGTGTCCTTCAGCCTCCCTCGCAGTGTTCACTTAATTGACCATTACTCCCTAATGGGAAGTCCAAATGACAAGCCGTTTGTTGGAGGTGAAAGAAGACTTGATTGTCTTTCCATCCATATGGATCATGCCTGGTGAATCTTGATTGTTTGGTGCACGTGGCTCTTGGAACTTAGTTCTATTGTCAGCAGTGTACGTGTTGGTTCAGCTTTTGTGCAATTCATATCCCCTCCGGTGTAACTCGCCTCCCTTGATTCAATAGCTGCTCCTTCTTGTGTAAATCTTAGCAATACCAATGTGGATGATTATGTACTATAAAATTCTCATTCTTAACATATTCAAATTCAGTAAGAAGAGAATTCACCTCTGTTGTAGTTTCTTTGTGCGACTTCTAATAATCGGTCCTTGTATTTGCATAGCCGGTTCGTGACTTGAGTCATTGGCTGGAATGTCCTCATCATCTTCCCCCTCTTGAAAAGGAGTCGTTCTCGGCTCTTCTTATCCAAAGAATGGTGAGAGATCAGCCACGTTGAAGGTTGTGCTTATATCGTACTTGCTTGGCAGATCAATCTCATATGCATTATCGTTAATCCGCTTGAGCACTTTGAACGATCCATCTGCTCGTGGTTGCAACTTGAACTTGCGTTGCTCTGGATACTGCTCCTTGCAGAGATGCACCCAAACCAATTGTCCAGGTTCGAATACAATTCTATACGACCCTTATTTGCACGCTTCACGTACTGCTTGGTCATTTTCTCTATGTTGACTTGAGCTTGTTCGTGAATCTTCTTTACAAGGTCTGCACGCTTGCTTGCATCAAAGTTTATATGCTCCTGCACAGGTAAAGGCAAAAGATCAATGGAGGAGTAGGTTTGAACCCACAAACAATTTCAAATGGTGAAAATTTTGTGGTCGAATGTACCGCCCTGTTGTATGCAAATTCCACATGAGGGAGACTTTCTTCCCACATCTTTAAATTCTTTTTCAGGACAGCATGCAACAACGCAGACAATGTACGGTTTACAACTTCAGTTTGTCCGTCCGTCTGTGGATGACATGTTGTAGAAAAAAAGTATCTGTGTGCCGAGCTTGCCCCACAATGTCTTCCAAAAGTAGCTCAAAAAGATTGTGTCGCGATCTGAGACTATAGTCCGTGGTACTCCATGCAGTCGCACAATTTCCCTGAAAAACAGATCAACAATGTGGGAAGCATCGTCGCTTTTGTGGCATGGAATAAAATGAGCAATTTTGCTAAAACGATCAACCACAACAAAAATTGAGTCCCTCCCCCTCTTAATCCGAGGTAACCAAGAATAAAATCCATCGAAATATCCTCCCAAGGTGTGCTAGGAATAGGAAGAGGAGTATATAGGCTATGTGGATTGGAACAGGACTTAGCTTTGTGGCATGTAGCGCATCGTAGAACATGTCTCTCAACATCACGTCGCATCTTTGGCCAAACGAAATGGTCAGCTAGAACATGTTCAGTTTTCTTGGTGCCAAAATGGTTCATAAGACCACCAGCATGAGCTTCCTGCAAAAGCAAAAGACGAAGAGAACAATCTGGTATGCAAAGTTTGTTAGCTCGAAACAAAAACCCATCATGCATGTGGAATTTTTCCCAGTCTTTTCCAGCAGAACATTTGGAATGTGGTTGAGTGAAAGAGGAGTCTTGAGCATACAAATTTTGATACTGTCCAGCCCCAAAATTTTAGCATCAAGTTGTGCAAGCAAAACATGTCGACATGATAAAGCATCAGCCACTACATTATCTTTGCCTTTCTTGTAATTGACAATATAGGGAAGATTCAATAAATTCACTCCATTTTGCATGTTTACGGTTCAGTTTCAATTGTCCTTTGAGGTGTTTCAAGGACTCAGGATCTGAATGTATCACAAACTCTTTTGGCAAGAGATAATGCTGCCATGTTTCTAAGCTTCTCACAAGAGCAAACAATTCTTTGTCATAAATAGAATAGTTGAGGACCACTTACTTTTTCACTGAAGTAAGCAATAGGCCGCCCTTCCTGCATAAGCACTCCTCCGATCCCTACACCACTTGCATCACACTCAATTTCAAATGTCTTACCAAAATCAAGAAGTGCAAGGAGTGGTGCTGTTGTCAGCTTGGTTTTGAGCTCATCAAAAGCATTCCTTGTGGTTTACCCCAATGAAAAGGCACGTCTTTCTTCGTCAACTCATTGATTGGAGCAGCATTGGTACTGAAATCCTTAACAAATCGTCGGTAAAAACCAGCAAGCCCAAGGAAGCTTCGCACCTGGCTCACATTTTGTGGAGGTAGCCACTCACGAATAGCTTTGATCTTCTCTTCATCCACCTCGACACCCTGATCTGAAACAACAAAGCCAAGAAAAACGATCTTGTTTGTGCAAACACTGCACTTTGCAAGGTTAGCATACAACTTTTCCTCCCGTAAAACAGAAAGCACTAAACCAATATGTTCGATATGTTCATCAATGGACTTGCTATAAATCAAGATATCATCAAAGTAAACAACAACAAACTTTCCAATGAATGCATGAAGAACATGATTCATCAACCTCATAAAAGTACTTGGTGCATTGATCAATCCAAAAGGTATAACGAGCCATTCATACAATCTGAATTTAGTTTTAAAAGCAGTTTTTTACTCATCACCTTCTTTCATTTGAATTTGATGATAGCCACCTCGCAAATTGTAATTTTTGTAAAAATGGTGGCACCACTAAGTTCATAAAGCATGTCATCAAGACGAGGTATGGGATGGCGATACCTCAGAGTAATATTGTTAACTGCACGACAATCTACGCACATCCTCCATGAACCATCCTTCTTTGGAACTAAAAGAACCGGAACAGCACAAGGAGAGTGACTTTCTTTCACATACCCTTTATCAAGTAATCTTGCACTTGGCGCTGAATTTCCTTTGCCTCTTCTGGGTTTGTTCGGTATGGTGGCCGATTTGGAAGTGGAGCTCCTGGAACAAGATCAATCTGATGTTCAATGCCTCTTTTTGGTGGCAGTCCAGGTGGGATCATCAGGAAATACATCTTCATATCCCTACAATAGATCAAAAACAGCACTAGGCAAAGCAGCAGGTAAGTCATTAGTTGATGAAAGAGTGTCTTTACATAGGAGTACAAAGAAGACTGCATTGCGTTCTCTCATTCTTTTATATCTCCCTCCCTACCCATCATTACTAACCCATGTTTTCCCGTTGGCTTGGTTTTTTCAGGCTGTGGGGTTTTATTTGGCTTTGGAAGGTCTTTCTCACTTTTTAAGTTGGATTCACTCAATTGTTTGTTACTTTCTCGCTGTTTGTGCCTTTCATCATCCTTCACACCTCTGGTGTTAGAGGCAGCAAAGAGACTCGCTCCCCTTTGTACTTGAGAACAACCTTGTTGGAACGACCACAAATTTGAGCATCATCATCATATAGCCAAGGTCTACCCAAAAGCAATTGGCATGCATGCATTGGTACCACGTCACAGTCCACCTGATCATGGTACTTGCCAACAGAAAATTGCACGGTCACCATATTGTTTACACTCATGGCACCACTATGAGTGAGCCATTACATCTTATATGGAGCAGGGTGTCACTGCTGTTTTAATCCTAGGCGCTCAACCAATTCTTGACTTGCAATGTTGTTGCAGCTCCCATTGTCAACAATAATCCGAAACAACTTATCCTTGATCATACCACGGGTGTGGAACAAATTATGTCTCTGTCCATTTTCTTCCTTTCCAATGTTAACAGTAAGCACTCGACAAGAAATACAACAATTATTGTCATCAACATCAGCTTGTATCTCCTTCTCATCACCACTAAAAAGTTCATCTTCAGGATAGTCATCATATGCGGGTTCAATTGCTGATTCCCATTCATTATTGTCATTGACAACCATAGTCCGTCGACTTAGACATTCAGCAGCAATATGTCCACGCCCTATGCACTTGTGGCACTGGATATTATGACAATGAGATGCTGATGCAGCAAAGACGGCCCCTGTGGTTGCAGCAGCACTTTTGTTATCACTGCGAGGTGCAGGAGAAGAAGCTGACGATTGTGCTGCCTTGGATGTGGGATTAACTGGAGCACTTCTTGCTGCAGTTTCTTGAGAACGACCTCTAGTGAATGATGTATTTTGTTATCTCAACGGGACAACTGAAAATGATTTTCCTCTCTTTTCTTGCTGAATTTTCCTTCCGTGCGCATAGCTTGGTCAACAAGATCTTGGAGACTATGATATGGAAACGTCTCAACAAAATCAGAGATTTCATCATTGAGACCATGCAAAAATCTTGCCATTTTTGATTCTGCATATTCTCTAATTCTGGATCGAATCAGGAGCAACTCCATCTCCTTGTAATAATCATCAACCGACCTCGACCCTTGTCGCAATGTCTATAACCTATTCCGAAGGTCACAATAATAACTTGACGGAACAAAGCGTCTTCGCATCACTTGCTTCATCTCAGCCCATGTGTCAATATGAGCACGACCCAATATCTGGTTCTCTTGAATTTGATTCCACCAGTGAGTGCATAGCCTGAAAATTCGAGTGAAGAAAGATTGACACAGCGCCGATCAGAAAGATTATGTACCCTGAAAACCGGATCACACTGTTCCTCCCATTCAAGATATGCATCCAGGTCTTCTCGACCTGAAAACTTGGGAACACTTAACTCGACACGAGCGATGTTGTCTTGATTGTTCCTATCGCGAAACTGATGATATTCTCCATCATGTCCAGCACCCCTATGGCGATCATGGCGATGCTCAAAGCATCCACGATATGCAAAAAGGGTTCTTATCGTCATGATATGCATAATCATAATTATCATGTACCTCCTCATCCTGAAAGTGCACATGGCGGTCACGCCCACGCCCATGATTTCTTCCTCCTCGCTGATCATCATGACCAGTACGCGAACCATTGCCACGGCCATCGTGACCATCTCTGAAATTGCGGCGAAAACCATTTCCAAAACCTGAATTTTGATCACCAAATTCTTCATGTTGGTGTTCTGGAACCCTCTGGAGCGAGACGTTCGTTTAACATCCTCTCCATGACATCCAATAGTTAGTTTCCAAGTTGGCGCAACTCAGCTTGCACAACAGGTGGTTCATCTTCTCCATGACGACTACCATGAACACTCGCAGCAGATCCTGCCATGTTAGATCAGCAGAAAGAGAAATGTAGAATATGTATTATTTGTGGAAGACTCACAATCTCACCTCTTACTCACCAAAGTTCTTATGTGTTCTCAACGATTGTGAGTGTGCCGATGCGACAGTACCACGGCCGTGATTAAGTGGTTGAACGGTTTACGAGAGGTCTGGTTACGGTATTATGTGGAGTTTGGGTAGCTGAACAAAAAGGGTTTGTAGTACTAAAAAATTATGGTCATAAGCCCACACAAAGGTGTGTAAATACTGTTGGCACAAATTGAAATTTCTCAACGATGATAAACAACACAACCCCTCTATTTTTATCTTCTCTTTTTTTTTCTGTTTTCTTTAACTTTTTTTCATTTGTCTTTTTCTCTAACTATTTTTTTTAACTAAACATGAGGGTGCAGACCAAAACATGATTGTAAACAACGATGAGACCAGTAGTACTACACATAGGTTTGGTTTCTTTTTGTGGTGTTTTTAACTTTTTATGGACTATGGGTACAAATCAACAAACACAAAATGTGGCATAGTAGAAAGATGATAAACTAATGAATGATATGGTGATAGTACCTATCGTGATAACATGAAATCTGATACCAAATGATGGGGACAAACCCGTAGGGTGGCCCAATCTTCACGACAAGAGATACGAAAGAGGATAACTTGCTAAAAAAACAGCGGGGATAACTAGCTTTATAGCTGCCAAAGGTTTGGAGAGTATCCAAGTGTTGAGAGAGAGACACCGAGTGTTGAACTCGACTCGATCTCACAAACTCACGTGCACAATCCAGCAGCTTTAGACCTGGCCAAGGTTGGATGCGATCAAGCGACAGGGAGAGAGGCACCGAAACCTTGAGGGACTTCGACTCGATCTCCGGACGACCACAGAATCACAACCGGGACTAATCCACACAAAAGAACCGAAATCCTAGAGCACAAATTAGGGGTCCCAGAGGAACCTTCGTGTATACCGACGAATCGGTCTCTCACAACCTGATGAAGAACTCGCAAGAAATTTGGGGTAAGTCACTCAGCTCTTGGCTAGAACACCATGTGGTGGATTTCATATATCAAAATAGTCTGAGTTTGGCTTAGATACCACCGGTATTTATACTAGGAACACCCCTCCTAGCTAGGTGTGAACGTTGCATCAGTTGTGCAGAGGATAAGGAATGTGAAAGGTGTGGAAACATGAGTTCCCGAGGAGCCTGGCGTGTCCTTCAGCCTCCCTCGCAGTGTTCACTTAATTGACCATTACTCCCTAATGGGAAGTCCAAATGACAAGCCGTTTGTTGGAGGTGAAAGAAGACTTGATTGTCTTTCCATCCATATGGATCATGCCTGGTGAATCTTGATTGTTTGGCGCACGTGGCTCTTGGAACTTAGTTCTATTGTCAGCAGTGTACGTGTTGGTTCAGCTTTTGTGCAATTCATATCCCCTCCGGTGTAACTCGCCTCCCTTGATTCAATAGCTGCTCCTTCTTGTGTAAATCTTAGCAATACCAATGTGGATGATTATGTACTATAAAATTCTCATTCTTAACATATTCAAATTCAGTAAGAAGAGAATTCACCTCTGTTGTAGTTTCTTTGTGCGACTTCTAGTAATCGGTCCTTGTATTTGCATAGCCGGTTTGTGACTTGAGTCATTGGCTGGAATGTCCTCATCATCTTCCCCCTCTTGAAAAGGAGTCGTTCTCGACTCTTCTTATCCAAAGAATGGTGAGAGATCAGCCACGTTGAAGGTTGTGCTTATATCGTACTTGCTTGGCAGATCAATCTCATATGCATTATCGTTAATCCGCTTGAGCACTTTGAACGATCCATCTGCTCGTGGTTGCAACTTGAACTTGCGTTGCTCTGGATACTGCTCCTTGCAGAGATGCACCCAAACCAATTGTCCAGGTTCGAATACAATTCTATACGACCCTTATTTGCACGCTTCACGTACTGCTTGGTCATTTTCTCTATGTTGACTTGAGCTTGTTCGTGAATCTTCTTTACAAGGTCTGCACGCTTGCTTGCACCAAATTTACAGTTTTCTGCTCATGTGGCATCCTTGTGGCAAGGGTTGCATCCATGTCATCTTCTTTCTCTGTCACCTCCTCTCTCTCTCTTCGAGGCCGATCTCCCTTCACGTGCCACCTTCGGGTCCACGGCATAACAGCTGATGCCTTTATGACTAGGACAGGGCGCTCGAGAAGGGACACGGCATCAGTGTGGCATTTGAGGCTGCAGTGGATGACAATAGCGACATAGAGGCTCATGACAAGCTGGAGCTCAGTGCCCTCGCTGCGGCGCTAATACAATTCCCGCAGGGTGGGGTATAATCCAATGGCTCCCCCACCTCCCCTCATCACAGCCGTCGCCCTCCTCATCGTCGTCGTCTTGCGCACCAATGGAGACGTAACTGTGCTCCCCAACATCGATAGCCCGCTGGGCATGGCATTCAGCTTTGCATAGTCCGCATACGCCATCCTGACCGACTAGCCAACCGTCACCACACACCTCCTCCCGCTGCTACTATTCTTTGCCCTTGATCCGTTAGCCTCCCTCCACTGATGGCCATTCTCATCACCGGCGAGAGCTATGCCGACAAGTACATCCCTGGTTTGGATGCACACATGTAACACCCTAAATTTTTTAAAAGAATAAAATCATTTAAAAATCCCTTCCGATTTAAATTTTTCAGTTTATAGGTCTTGCTCTCAAAATTTTAAATAAAATCGCACTAAAGTAGTAAAACATAGAAATAATTTTATTTAATTAAAAATACGCATGCTCAACATGATTATCTCTGTTTTTCTTTATTTTATTTCAATCGAATTTACTAAATTTCTTTTGCCATTTGAGTTTTGTTTGAAATCCAATCAAAAACCAAAATAAAAAAATGTTAAACATTTCCTTTCCCTCTCCTTTCTTTCTCTCCACCAAGCCCACTCCTTCTCCTCTTCTTTCTCCTCTCTGGCCCAGCCTGCCTCCCTTTTCCCATGCGTGGACGCCCTCCTTCCTTTTCCCCTCGGCCCATCACTGTGCTAGCGCATCCGGCCCGCCCGCGCCACTCCCCTTCTTCTTCCTCCCTCCCTCCCTCCCTTCTCTCTCTCTCTCTCTCTCTCTCTCTCTCTCTCTCTCTCGCAGCTTCACTGGCGTGAAATAAAGCAGTCGTCTGGCCGAGTGCTGTCTCAAGCATAGGCGCAAATTTCCTCCTTTCCCGCTCTCTCAAGCACGCTGCCGCGGAGCTCCGCCTTCCACCGCCTCTCCTCCGTCGATGATCTGTTATTGTGGGACTCATCCAAACCCTACATGCACCAACCATCGAACGAAGATGTGAGAGACCCGTCCAATTTACATTCAAGTTTACCAAATTGACTCACGGCCCATGTATGATATGCGAGTACTCAACCCGATAAAGAGGAATGTAAACCCGGCAGTCCCCCGACATGCTTCTCAAGCAAAGCCCAAGATCCAAGCACGTCGGTAATAACGAGTGATACATCACATAGGTCACAATAATTCAATTACATTAGTTTAAAGTAATGTTACAAACCATGGTTCAACCTAAGTCCTGAAAATAAAATTAAAAGGCGGAAGCGATTCTAAGGAATAGAACGGTCGTAGCAGTTGCAACGATAAAGCAGCAAAGGATTGCGATGCTCAGCCCACGAACATCGCAAATCACGGTCACTCGAATGTCCGGACTACTCCTCGCCCTTGCCGGCATCGGCAGGGACAGTAGCCGAAGACCAACTCATCCTCACCTGCAAAAACTTAAGCAATAAACGTTGAGTACGAAGGTACTCGCAAGACTTACCCTGTTGTGAGAATTATTTCCCGACTCCAAGGATAATGGAGTATGGCGGTAGGAAGGTAAGTAAGGCATAGGATCAGACTCAATTGCTTAAAGCTGAAACTAAGCATATGTGAATAAGCATAAAATAAAAGACTATGTGGGCATAAACACCTACTAAAAACCCATGACCATAGGTACCATGTAATCATAAATCAAGTATACCATCAACCTTACTCCATTTCTCATCATGTTATGTGTCAATTCTACGATATTATCCAAAGGACACTGAGCTTGATCATAACCATGACCACAGCTGATTCAAACCGATTATACACCCTACAGGGGAGTCCAACTGTACCCACACGACTGAGGACCATACGGCTCGTGCAACCCGCTATAAGTTACACAAGGGGGTACTCATGTCAACCTTTTTCACACTCGTGCGCCCACACGGTTGGAAAATTTACACGGTGTCGAGTACCACGGCCTCGCAGGCACGTGAGTCCCTCGTCGAGTATCACGGCCTCCCAAGCACACGTGAGTCCCTCGTTCCACGCACCATGCAGTCATCGGCTAAACGTTGGTACGCAGTGAGATACTCAGCTTGTCTTACCATTATAATCGACATGTGGTATGAACGGAAAGTGCTCAGGCCAAGAATAACACGGCCGGGTCCTAGGTCAACCCAGACGGGGCCTACGACACACAAGACCTCCACGTCTTGCTGCACTCCTATTCCACCGTCCGGATTTTAGTTTAACACTTTTCAACTTTTATCAACATATGAACTTGTCACAAGTCCATAAGTAACCAGGGTGAATCCTATACTCGTGAGTGGGACTTAGCACACGGCTTCTACCGTTAATCTAAGCGTGGCTAAGCATTTCGTGACTCGAACAAAGACACACTACCCAGTTGACAAGGCAACGTAATCAACACCAAGGAGGGATAACATGCAACAATAATAAGATTTTTTGACATTACCACTATGCCCGACTTAATGCAATCCTATACGTAAGCATATTTATTAACTGTAAACATTTACTTCGGATAGCAATATGAGGTGCTTGCCTTCATTAGCAGCGGTGGTGTTCTCCTCAGCAACTTGATCAACCTCTGGTGCTCCTCCCTCAGCAGCACCCATGTCACTCTCCGACGGATCGTACTCTATAAAGTAAAAATGCGTCAGTGTGAGATGTATTCCATGATGCACAAATGATGCAATATGATGCAGAAAGGTAGCTACTGAGACTATGAATAGAATGCAAAAAGAATCACGTCAAACTGAGGTCTACAGCTCAAGTTATGCTGAAAACAGTTTTACCGATTCCGAAAACGGGTTTCCGGTTCCCGGGTTCCGGTTCCGATATCGGGTGGCACACGGACATTCTTTCCGGGAAAAATCCTAAAACAAGTCTCATGCACTGGCTTCACCAGGTGGCTAGGGGTTACTATGACACTAAGTTTGAAGGGTTTTTGCTCGCTTTACCAGGAACACAAGTCTACCGACTATTGTTGCCCGTTTACGACATCGGCAGATACTGTAAAGACACCGTAAAAGTCGTAACGACTTTCCGAAAATCAAAGTTAAGTTACGAGCAGGGGACTATTTTTAGTTCAAAGTAGCTTCCAAAATAAGACTTTTGGCACTGGTTTGGGGTCAAGTTGAGCTTCCAAGAATTTATTAAAAATCTAACAAAGTTCTGGTATTTAAACTTATAAAATCAGAAACATACAATTAAACTTATGGAAAAAGCATACATTTTTGGAAAAGTGCTTCAGCAGAAAATTAGTTCATTCTACAAGAATTCAAATAAAATTAGGTTTAGCATTTTTAGATTTTTCTAAGATTTACTACACATTTTACAAAACAGGCTCATTAAATAGGAAAATGGAAAAATAAAGAGGAAGAATGGCAGAACAGAGGAGCATGGTAGGGCGGCGCTCCGGTGAGGTTCTCGTCGGAGGAGAGGGTTAGAGCGGAGAGGGATGAGTCTAGGACCTTCATCGTGAGACAAAGAGCTAATTTGAGGGCGATGAAGGCCAAGAGAGCGACGGGAAGGTGGTCGGCAACGGCGAGCTTCACGGCGGCTTCAATGGCGGCCCAAGGGTGGTGCGGCGAGTTTGTCCTCACCGGCGATGATCTGTGGCCAAGGGCTTGTCAAAACGGTGCACCACGGTGAGACGAACTATCCAACGAAAGGAATTGCAACAAGGGCGTACCGTGGCGACAAATTTGGAGTTGACGGCCGGTGGCGGTGCTCTCGGCCTGAGGAGAGAGGATCGGGTGTTCCGGTGAAACGGCGGCGAGAGAATGCAATTCCCCTTACAGTGAGAAAGAAGGAGCTCTGGAGAGTGGGATTGGCAAGGTGGCACGACTCGGTTCGTGCTCCTTTGAGCTGTCCTCGTGAGAGCGGGCGGGGCGGCTCTAATGGTGGCGTGTGACCGTGCGTGCGGAGGAAGGAGGCAGGGGAAAACAGGGTGCTTCGTCCTCGACTGGGTTTTGAAGGGCATGCGCGTGTGGAGTTAAGAAGTGGCACGACGATTGGTGCAGAAAAGCGGCGAGCGGCTGTTGGCGCGTGAGGGTGGTGGCTCGGCAGAGAAGGTGGCGTGCCGTGCGGAGAAGAGCCGGAGCAGGGAGAGAGAGAGAGCGAGCGAGAGAGAGAGAGAGGAAGGGAGAGGAGCAGGGAGATCTTGGCAAGATTTTGCCTTGGCGAAGTAATGGCGCGCGGGAGCTGAGCCGGCCCTGTTCCTCTCTTTTTGTTTTCAAATTTGATTTGGATTATTTCAAATATTCTCACTTGAGTCTAATGAAAATCATACCTCCCTGGCTCAAATATTTTTGAAACTTTTTGTGGGTACTAAAGGAAATATTTGGAACAACTTTGTTTTAAGGAAGATGCCCTGATTCAGCCCCTAAAAGTTTACAAATTTTCAAATTAATTTAAGTTTGTTGGAATTTTAAAAGGGTTTAAACTCCTCCCAAAAATTCTGATAAAAAGCCTAAAATTCTATTTTAATGTGCACTTAATTAATATGCAAAACCATTGGGGTAGTTCCTATAAGAAAACAGAAGATTTCTCAACAACAAAAGAAGGATTACCCGAATCAAACAAAATTTTGCAACCCGGACCCAATTACTCCCCAAGAAGAGAAAATGGTCAAAAACGAATTCAAGGCTAGTGAGCTCTTTTTCATCTGAACAAAAGACTAAAACTTGGGATGTGACAGAAGACCTCTGTGAATCACCCTTGTCAAAATCGAGCTTTGAAAATATCTTCCTCACCTCTCCTGCCGCGCGCTGCCTTCCACTGTCTATTTAAAGGCCGGAACCGCTCCTTCTTCCTCTTCTTCACGCTCCTGAGCTTCGACAAGCACCACCAACCTTCAATCTAACTCAAAGTGACCCGATTTCGAGTTTTTTTTTCACTTTTTTTCTCCAAGTCCGTCCGTGGCCCAATTCCCTGCCTCTAGTGAGCTTCCCCATCCCCTCTCTACTCCGTCAGCACCATGAGACCACCCTATACCTCTTCCACACCTTAACGGCCGAGCTTCGAGATGGGGAAACGCCGCTCGGCACCGCTGACTAGCTCCACTACCGCGCGTCGTCGGTGATGGGGAAGGGTACTGATCTTCTTAGAGGTTTTGATAATCAACGATTTCAGCAGAGTCGCGGCACAAATCGATCCGACTTCCGAATGGCACTTTTCAAACCTCACAATCATAGCACCACGTCTCCTCTAGTTATCACCTGCGCGGACACGGATGACCTCGACAAGAAGGCTAATCTTTGTCTGCGAATCGAAGAACACAAGAAAGAACGAAGTAGAAAACAACCAAGCAGATGAAGATTAAACTCACAAAGTTGGGGTCTCACAAACCGATAAAACGATGATACTATTTTAGCAGGAATAATCTAAGCAAAACCTGAACCCTAATGGTGGGGATGGTGGCTGGATATAAAGGAATTGGGGACATGCAAGTCCCGTGGACGCAACCCTAATAGACTCTAACTCGCTACATGGCCAACCGGCCCAAAGTCGATGTCGCAGCACTCTGACATATTTTGAGCTGTATAATCTTTCAATGATTCCCATGGATCCTAGAGGAATTTTAGATATAGGACCAGTCCCATTGGAAAAATAATCTCGTCCTCTTTCCATGAAGTGGTAGATCACCTAAAACGGAGTCCGTATGCGACTTGGGCATCATTTTAGTGCAGGCTGCTCCTAGACTCCGAGTTGGATTCGAAGTCGACATTGATTGGGCCACTTGTTTCTAATATTCCCATTGGCTCTGGATGAATTAAGGTATGGGACTAGTGGCATTGGAAAGATAATCTTCTTAGATTTCCATGCGTATGTAGATCGCCGAAAACGGAGTCCGTATGCGACCTGTACGTCCGTTTTGTTGAAAACTGGTCCTGGACTCCGAGTTGGATTCGAAGTCGATGCTGGTTGGGCCACCACCTTGCATATGACGCCCATGCTGCCCCAAGAAGGAGGTGGACAAGGGGGAGGACGTTTTAGGGCTTTCTTTGGATGCTCTCCAACTGGTCCAGGATCCCATGAATGAGTGTCAGGTGCAAGACAACGTGATGAATGTCATGTCCATACTTTTTTGTTCATCATCCAAGCGAGTATTTCTACATAGCAAAATATACAAAACTCATGGTGTAGTATTCTTTGTTCAAATAGATAAAATATTAAATTAACATAAAACACATTCACCTTTAGTTTGTCACTTTCAAAGGTGGACATGGCTATATCCTTTTTGATCCTGTCCTCATCAGTCGGCCTTTCGCCGGCCGAGTGCACCTCCCCAACGACTTCCCCACTCCTCCAAGCACCAACCCAAGGACTCAACCGCACTCAAACACGAACGCGCATAAGTTTTTGCACTTCGTAGGTGTTATCCCCACCTCCGGCGAGGTCTCACCGCCACTACAGTCAACATCGCACATCGTTAACCTCACAAACGAGTGCGCCTCCTCGCGCTGATCACCGCCGTACTATCCACGGGCCCGCACACCCCGTAGAGCTGCACAATCACTAGGACCCACCCCATAATCCAGTCAGCAACACACATGTCATGCCACATCAACACACCCCTAGCCCCTTCATCAGCCTCTATCATTTCTGATTTTTGGAAAATAAATAAAAATACAACTCCAGATAATATTCCAGGGTATATTCTGTCCTTTTCCTTCTTTCTGGAATTTAAAACCTAGCCACCTTTGAATGCCCATATCTTCACCGTTTCAACTCCGATTTCGACGATTCTTCCACCAAAATTCATCTAAATTCAAGTTGTATCCATCCACACAAGTTTGGTAACTTCAGATTTTATTTGGATTTTAGTTGCGTTTTTATTTCACTTTGCCTTATCGATAGATATTTTACGTCGTTAATTACGTAATATGGACAACGAGTCATTCGAGGAGGACGGTGTCGACCTGGAGTTCGAGGAGGAGTTTAATGCAGGATTCAAAGACAAGCTTTAACTTCCTTGACCATGTTGTTCCAATTTTTGCAAAATTATACCTATTAAGCCTGTTTTATTTAGATATGCATGTTCAATATATTTATATGCAAGTGCTAGTGATGATCCTATTTGCTTACCATGTAATGACTCATATATCATCTATTGATATTTAGGTCGGTTACTTGCTCTTTTTAACCCGCTCCCTGATATTGAATATATTTACCTTGTAAACCTAGGATTAATTCCATCATTATTAATAATAATGAATGACGTGTTGTTATGCTTATATAATAATTAGGACCCTTGCAATGGAAACATTGCCACACTCTTACATCATGATTTTTGTGAAAAATGTGAAAACCTTGTGAGTGTGTGTGATTGCAAAGTGGAATGGGTGATAGAAACAATAGTGATAGGTGAAGTGGTGGTTTATGCGGAGGCGAGATAAGGTGTGGATGGTTACAGCGTTCTTCAGTTTAGTCCACCTGTCGTGGATATGATGGAGTTCACCCCGGCAACCCTAGGACCGTTGGACCTCAGTCATGTATTTTAGTACAACCACTGAACCCGTGTGCGAGGGACTTTTCTTACCGTCTTGATATCTACCACATGAGCCACCAGGAGGCTTGTAGATGGCAATGGAAGACCAGGAGAAGACATGAGGAGTTAGTGCGCTCGTGATCTAGCTTGGGTAGTTCAGCCCCAATTAAATGCCCTTGAGTACGTTCGACGTGGAATTGTGGAGCCGTTAGAGAAGATAGGCGAGTGTTACATTACCGTCTCGCGAAGGCGTGCATAGCTTGTGGATAAAGTGTACAACCTCTGTAGAGTGTTTAATCTATCCAGGAATTTTTGGTGAATTACTCATCACAAATATAAATTGAATCAAGACACACAATAAGAGGGGCATTTTCGTGATGTGGAAACGTCGAAGAAAATAAAAGAGGAGGGCTGGTTACCTGCCTAGGTGACGGAATTTGGTGAGGCTTTTGGTGCCTCATTTTGTGGAGAGGGCTAGGGTTAGAGAGAGAGAGAGGAAGACAGAAGATGGCTCTTTGTTCTTTAGCTTTTTGCCATTCTTGTTTGGAGTGTGCTAGGGAGTGGCTTGTACACATACACCTTAGTAATACAAAGTTCAAATTCGTACTCAGTGTTCTCCTCCATCCAAATCCTGAATTTTCTATTTTCTCTATTTTCAAAGCTATTTTAGGGTGAATTTTTGTTCTTCGCTTTGGATGCGATTTTGGTGGGACTTGTTATGGATTCATGATGCTAGGACATGCTAGAACATCCCTTGGTTAGTTCTTGATGGAATCCATGGCATGAGCACCTCGAACTTCATGGATTTGCTTGAGTTCATCCACTTTCCCGTCTTCTCTTGTGTTCATTGAAAAATTTGTGATGTCCTCCTTACTTGAGTTTTTTTGGGTGTTACTAGGACGACGAGGAAACTTTCTGGAGTGGTCTCGTTGCAAATCTACTCACAAGCATCGTGAAATCTTAAAAACTGTTCAAGCAGCCACCTTTTGGTAGGTTTTACTAAAAACACCATATCTTCTGTGACACCCCTGGTGTCTCTTCCTAATCCTCTGTTGTAGCTATGCCAAAACAACGCCAATTTCAAACTGCAAGCCTTCAAAATAATCCCAAATATGAAACTTGACTTAATTTAAGTAAATTTGAGTTATCTAAATAAACTTCCATAAAAATTGATAACAAAATCCAAGGGACATAATTTTATTTTGATCATCAGCCCCAACCAAAATTTTTAACCAAGTTTTCAATTCTTGAATCATAGGTTAACTATTATAAATTATTCAAACTAAGTTTTTGAAAGATTTAATATCCGGATTTTTAATTCCATATCCTCTTCGATTTCGTACTTTATCCTAAAATAAAAGTTGTAGTTCGTGTTTTGTTCTGTCAGCAGCAAAAATTCTTGTAAGTTGTGGAGGTCTCAAGCATTTTCGTTTGATTTACCTAAGAGAGGGAATTTAATCGAATGGAATTTGATGGGCCCACCTGTCAGTCATCCCCTTCCTCTCTCTTCACACCAACACGCGCCCTTTGCGTGCCTCGGATTCCAGCTGGCTCTGGACGTCAAGTCGAGCGCCTCGGCCTCTCCGTTCTCTCCCTCTTTCATTCGCCCTCTCTCCATTTCAGCTCCATGGCCGGGGTCTATTGAGCTTCCCATTGCTGCAATCTGAGCTTCGCATTGCTGCAGTCTGCCCCTTGTCACGGTGAGTTCCGACCTGCGATTCGAGTACACGCGGCTTACCCAAGCATGAGTGAACCTTCTTGAATCATTTTCCTTCTTGTTCCGAGGTCAGGAAGGGCGAATCGAGCTTGCCACTGTCGTCGACTGCCACTGCATCGTTCGTGGTCGACTGTTTCCCGATGAGGTTCTGTTCTTGATACCCTGCTAGATGAGTTCTCCTTGTTCTCCTTTTTTTTTTAGTGGTTTCACCGCGTCAAAACCCGGCTCGAAAGGGCGCCTGGCCTGAGCGCCGCTGCACTCCGGCAGCTCCTGTGCCCCATGGCTGTTTGGCTCTGCAGGCGTGGATCTTTTGTGGCACTGGATCCCCTGTGGTCTACTCTGTAGCCTTCCTGGGGCAGCAATCTCATTGGTCCGTCCGTTTATCTTTCCAGAAAATATTGCGATCTTGTAAACTCCAAATAAAATAAAATAATGGTCATAAAAATGCACACTAAACTTTTTTGGTTTCGTCTTGATCCACTCTATCGCCTGGATAACTTAAGTCTTTATGTTAACAAATATTTTGGCCACATTAATTCTTACAAGTAAAACCGTAATAAAAATGTTATGGCTAATCCACTTGTATAAAAATCTTGATTTTTGGTGAGTATGTTCTAGTTAGGATTCCTTGTCACCATAAAAAGTCCCATAAGTTTTTGACCTATTTAACCATGTGTGTTGCTTAATTACACCTAAAACTGATATACACCTAATTAATTAATTCGTCTTGAGTCATTCACGATAAAATCATCAATTTTGGTATTGATGTTCCTTAACTCACATCATGCATGAAATTTCATCTGTACTAAGTCCTGATCAAGATAATGATATCGTTTTTACATACAACCATCCATAATTAATAGCTTAATGACTTATTAATTTAATGAAAAAATATTTCAGACTAATGTAATTAATAAGTAACATTATTTACATGTCCAGAGCATCCTTTTTACTCACATCTCGATCACCTAAGAATAATATTTGATTGTGTTAACTTATATTGATCATTATTTCATTGTTGCATTCTTCATATAGGAACCGATCAAGATCTTTCGGCGGAGAATCCCGGAGTTGAGGAGGACCCTACTGCTAACTTTGTTTGTGATTGTGCTAACACTTTGTCGAACCAAGACAAGCCCCGGTGCATACCTATGTTTTCAAAATTCTAGTTTTATCACTATGTTTGTAGGTTATGTTTTGTGCATTAAGTTTCATGAATTGTTGTGATACCTAGCAGCATGACCATGGTAGGATTCCTATGGGTTTAGTTTAGTTTGGTCCAACCAGTCAATATTGCTATGATTAATTATAGGACATCAATAATTTATGAGAAGTATGGAAACTTACTCATTTAATCTCTAAAATTTTGGGTACGTGGGTAAACTTCACAGGATTAAAATTTGAGACCAGACGGGGATGATTAATAAATGAATGACTATGTTCCTGGTTTGTGCACTAATTTTGTAGCCCTGTCTGTGTTGCTGGTACCGCTGGACAAGTTTGAGTTGTGTACCGAATACATACTGATATATGGGATCCAGGAAACCGATATAGCTCATTATACAGCAGCTGAACAATTGGCCATCTCTCTTTTCCGGGTGAACGGAACGATATGGTGGATGCTTTTGCTGTTTTATTTTTGGGTATGTGTTAGTGGGATAGGCTTGGGCTAACCATGGATGCAAGGTGTCTCATGGAGGACCGTGTCCTTGGGAGAGATGGATTTTGGCTCGGCTCTGTAATGGTGTTGCGAAAGGTGGCCACGTGCGACTCGTAATAGTTTGCATCTGTCGTGTATTCGGGTTTCTCCTGCAAGATGTACATCGATTATAGTCGCCGTCCTTCACAATTATGAATACCACTTGCTTGGTGCTGCCATATCATAATGAGAAATGAAATACATGATGATATTCTTGCTGTTTTGATGCTCTAAATTATTTGTATTGCAATCATGTTTGATTAGCTCTTATGGCACACTTTTAGTTTTATTAATAAACTCTCTTAATTTGGCTAAAATTTGGAAATAGGATCAACTCTTAGTGTTGTTTTGGCAAGTTAAATCCCAGCCCTACAAAGGATATTGCATGCTAGGAGCCGATCTTAGAAGACCACGTTGATGGGTCAGTCTTGCTGAGTATTAGTTGCTCAGGGTAGGTGGCTTATTTATTTGTTTCAGGTATTTCTTATGATAATGCTCTTGTTGGTTGTGCTAACATTGGTGGGGAGAGTAAAGCTCATAGAGTGGTCCTTTGAGTGGATTCCCACTTCACCATTTCACGAAGAATGAGCACATTAGGGCTGATGTGCTTATTGTATATATGTATCGTCGAGTTGTATATTTTAGGTTCCACTTTCGTACTCGGTTTTAAAATTTCGCTTCCGCACTCTAACTGAACCAAGAAGTATGTAATAACTTTAAATCACTCTTGTAATATGTTTTTCTGCATGGTCTTGTTAATTCTTGTACTATTTGATTCCTTGCTTCGACAAGTGACACCCAAATGATCCTGGATGAGCGAGCCGGTTCTAAATTGAGGACAGCCCTGCGACATCTTCCTCATTTTTCAAGATTTTTGAGTGCTTCTTGTTGGAAAAGTCTGTAACGTTGTCAGGAATCTGCTATCCAAATTTCGTCCAATTCCAAGTTTGTTTTACTGGGTTTTTGTCATTTTTCATGAGCCTGCATACAACAGTGCCAGACCCTCCGGTAAAGTGACGGTTCTCCGGGGTCCGGAGCCTCCGGCAAATTGCCCTCCAGGAAATTGTGCAACTTGTCCCTAAAGATTTGCCGGAGTTCCGTGGTTTTTCTGACCTGAAAGTTTCTTGTTTTCTCTTCCGGTTGTCCATCTTTGTTCGTGTTTGCTTCCACTTTGCACGAGACCTTTCTGTATCATTCCTAAGGTTAGCTTACCACAAATTGGTATGTGTAACCTTGGTGATAGTGTTTTGAGGCACATCGGGTTATAGTTGGGACATAGGCCAAGTTCTCGTTGAGAATTTTAATTGGTTTCCATTCAACCCCCTTGCTCGGTCCTTCACGTTGTCACGACATTGACACGCATGCCTTTACCTGTGCTCTCAGCACTCAGTTATTTTTCAAACCCATGTGATACGCGAGTTGATAACATGTGTCTATGCGTATTTTTAGAAATGATGGCAATGTGTGCTAGAGTCGGTAGGACCTTTGGGCTGAAGGCTCAAAATAAAATATTGGGAACTGGAGGATGGATAGTATCTCCCCCTCAGCGCCAACCCAATTAAAATAATGACCAAAATCCGTTTTTGAAATGTTTTCCAAATATTTTCAAAACAGACCCTTGCATCATTGCTTTAATCAAGTGCAAAGTGCAAGCCCCTCTCTTGCTAAAGCCCATATGCATAATAATATCCCTTGTGTTGTGTTAGGGCTTGAGTACCTTAAGTACTCACTCATTTGCCTGATAATTCAGAAGGTTAAGATTATATTTACGATGATGTTAATGAGGATGGTTGCGACGTCTTGTTCAAGCTTTCTATGGACTTCGGAAGATCGCTTTTGGTTATCTTCTTTTTTTTTTGGCAAGCTTCTAGCCATTTTGATGTAATATAAGAAATGCTTATAAGGCATTTACAATATTATATTGTATAAATCGTAGTATGGATTCTGTATTCGCTTTGTATGTGCGTACCAACTACTGATTAGGGATTGGTACGATAAGCACAATGGATCTCAGAATGGGGTTCGATAGCACATCATCCCGGAGGCAAACCCGATGGTTCCCAAGTCACCGCACGTCGTGACCATCGACAACGAGCTGACGCACCCAGTCGCGTATTTGGCCACGCACACGGACTCATGTTACTTTACTGGTCTAATCAACGCTGGACAGAGGTTGGAGCTGTAGGCAATGCAGGTGGAGGCGCTGGTGCTTGCTTGAGGAGGGGCCCAGATTATGGTTGAACACGCGAGGAGGTGGACGATCAGGGGATGGCGGCCCCTTCCTGAGCTGAGATGTGTCGGGGTCCTAGGATTTGTGGAGATGAAGAGAGAGGAGGAGGAGGTGGTGAAAGAAGAATACGATCATGTGGAAACACACCACTGCCAGTGGATGGCACATCAGTCGAAAACCATCTTTAAAATGTCCAAGGGTGAAAAGAAACAGATTTAACAGGTGAGTGACTTGGGATACCCAATTTTATAATTAGAGGGGAAAAGTGCGACTTTTGTGATAGTTGAGAGGGTAGATAGACTTTTCAATTGAAGAATAAAGAGTTAGGAGGTTAGCTGAAAAGTAAGTGGGCTGCTTTGGGGCCCATGCATCACCTGCGGGGAAAATATTAGACCCACACCGTCGGTTGTGCGGGACGGGTGCAGTGGTACAGTTGGGTAAAAGCAGCCACTCGAACCCGCACCCGTCGGGTGCCAAACCTGTCAGGTTTTGAATTAACGGGTTTTATTTGGCCATCGCCTATTTCTGTGCCACTTTGATTCACCATACCTTGCTAATCGTACAAGTGGCACAATAGACATCATCCATTTAGTTTTTACATTTCACTGCAGTAATATCAGCGCAATGCAAAAACAAAGAACTTTGAGTATATTCTATACAGACATTTCCGGGGACCTGCCTGGGTTGTTGTTTCATTACCAACCCTAGCTATGGGCCTCAACGGCATAATAATAAGTTGAATACCTAATCTCGGTGGAATCATAAAAAGCCCCTCTCAAAAAGCATACAAATTTTGAAATTATAAAACTTGACATATATGACGTGTTGGGAAATTTAGACATATAATTTTAGCTAAGTATTGGGGCATGTGTGAAAGATGGGAACTATATTCCAATAGTAAACATTGTAATTCTCTGATCTTATATACTTTAAGAAGCCAAAATGTATTTATTCTTCTTCATAGTTGTAATTTAAATTTTGAAGACTTTTTTCAGAAAAAAGAGGTTCTCTTAAAAAAAAATTCTAGTTGCTTGTTAAATTGACATCAACATTATCTTTTGATTGGGTTCATCCCATGGGTTGGACAGACACCAAAAGGTCATCCCATAGGTACCGATGACCGTCCCATGGGAATTTAACTATTGAATGATGCATCCAATGCTAAATTTTCTTTAGGAGTTATGTGAATTTTTAGCTTCATAGAATACCTGGCCCTGGAAGCAATGGGCCCCATTCCTCAGACAATCATTTGTATACACTATACTCTGCTAAGCTATACACTCTAGCTAATAATTCTACCCAAGATAAGGCACGCGTGTATAAATTCTTCGATTCTTCTTGAAAGATTTGATCTTACTCTGCCTACCATTTTCTTAAGACACCTTCTATTTCTAGTTGAAATTGCAATCGCATCAAATGCCTCTTGTCTTTCGGAAGTGCAGTGTCATCTCTTTTTTCCACACTCATTCTTCAAGCAGAGACACTCTTCAAATTCCATGAGATTATCTTGCCAGCCACACACAAATGTGACCTCCAGCAATGTTTTTTTTATAATCGCCCTTGTCTTGAATTTTACTTTCTAATTTATTATAGTAGCCCTTCAAAATTTAGTTTTTTTTTTCTGGTTAGTAATAAGTCCAACCAAGATCCATTGTCACGTGTTTGTGCCCAAAATTTGGACATGGGGAAAAAGACAGAAAACAAAACAAAAACGATTAGATAAGTTAACAAATTCTAGTGCTTTTTCCGTGAATTAAAATGTCTACTCGATGATGTAAACTTAATCTTGAAGCCTTTATCTGCTGCATTCACTATCGGAAACCGGACCTTTTGCCGAGTGTTTCTACCTTTGCCAAGTGTCTTTGCCGAGTGACTGTCCTGAGACACTCGGCAAAACATACACACTCAAGGTAAATAGGGTCTTTGTTGAGTGCTTCTACCAAGACACTCGGCAAAGACAAAGTTTTGCCGAGTGTTGACGGAATACCGTTGGCATATACCCCTACCCCGTTACCAGCAATTACTACTCGTTAGATATTTGCCGAGAGCCTAAAGACGACACTCGATAAAAGACCTCTTTGCCGAGTGTTTTACCTTAGCACTCGGCAAAGAGTTTTTGCTTTTTTTTTTTGCTTTTCGTGCTTCAATTTTTTTAGTGTAAATATAGTGCATTATAATTTCTTTTAAAATTTGGCATATTTTATACTCCATTTGCTATATTTAACTAATTTAATTTTATTTAATTGAATTATTTTAAATATGTCAAATTTGAACTGCAATTGCTTTTAATAATAGAATAAAAATAATAAAAAGTGATATTTATATTTTTCATATTAGAGTAAAGTTAAAATCTCAGCTGAAAATTTTGAATCACTTATAAGAAACATGACCGTGAACTTGTAAGCATACTGTATTAAAATTTTTTAAAAAAACAAAATCAAAAATAGTGAAATTTGTTAGTATATCGTAATATCATACGTGAAAGTTCTGATAAATAGTTTGGAAAGTTTTGTGCAAGTTGTCATGTACGGTGCTCAGAAAACAAACATACAACTGGAACATTCATACCTTTAAAAAGAATCCAGTAAGCTTTGGTGTTCCGGTAATTGAAAATATTAATTTAAAGTCATAGGTTTTTTTATAGCTAACACATAATAGAGATTATGTCTTGTGAAAATTTGGTAATTTTTTGGATCTACTAAATAATTTTAAAATTTTTACTACCTGTAGGAATATATACTTTGCCGAGTGTATTAACAAAAGCACTTGACAGGCATATAGATCTGGCACTCGGCCGAGCCGCCCGCCTGCCTGTGCGCTGCACCGGGCCATGCTGCCGCCGTCCGTGCTCGTCCCTGCCGCCCGTAACCTCGCCACCTCGTTCCCGGTGCTTGTCGCCTAGTCCCCGCCCTGCCGACCCGTCCTCGCCCCGCTCCACTGGACTCTTTGTTCCCGCCTCGTCTGCCGCAAAGGTATCATGATTGTTTTCATATATGAGCAGCTGTTGTGTCATGTGGTTGTCGGCCATCATGTTGTTTGGTTGTTGTAGATTCCTGAAACCTCACCTTATTGGGGAGGTGCTGTCAAAATGTTCGATTGACACTAGTATTTTTTTTTATAGACAACATTTCGGTCATGTTAGCTTATCTCCACCGCCACCCAAAGTAAAATCATATATTCCGTGTCATGTTCTTACGTAACGTAACCTAGTTAGACGTCTCCCGCTCGAAAAAGATACGGTTGAAAATATGTAGATATTTGCATATCTATAATCGTATCTGGTTCAAATTGTCCAAGATTTTTGCACAGCCGAAGAATGCATAGATGTGGTTAGTTTCCATGTTTTGCTCTAATCTGAGGTAGAGTTTCGGCATCATGTTCCTGTTGTTCTCTGGATACACAATCTCCTTACAAGAACGTGTATTTGGAGAACAGCGGGGAGGTGCTTTCAAAATTCTGTCTTGGATAGGAGTCAAGCATGGAAACTCACTTCATCTACGCATCCTCGGGTGGGCTTAGGACCTATCCTCACCTATTACATAGTTGAAACAACGTCTAAATGCAATTTGTGGTTACATAGTTCGTTGATATAAATGTTAGAGGATGGGTGACCATGAGTGGATGTACACGGGTCGCACAAGTCAGAGTTCGTGGACGGATGAATGGATTCGAAAGACCGATGCTTTCTTGGAACTAGCATTTGCCAATGCCAAAGGATTGAGTGCCACTTGATGTCCCTGCAGCAAATGTGCAAACAGGCGTCGACAAAAAAAAGATGTCGTGGGAAAACATCTTTATAAGAATGGATTTACGCTTGACTATACCCGATGGATCTATCATGGTGAAACCGATCGTATCAAAGAGGAGGTCGTGAGACAACACCTCAATGATTATGATTCTGACGCCGGCGTAGAAGATATGTTAAATGACTATCACGAAGCAAATTTCGCTGAAGATTGTATGGAGAAGGAGCCAGAGGCAACCACAAAGGCATTCTTAGACATGTTGACCGCAGCTTAGAAACCACTTCACGGTCATACAAACGTTTCTCAATTGGATAGCATTGGACGCATAATGGCATTCAAGTCTCTGTATAGCTTGAGTCGATATGCCTTTGATGCCTTGCTGACAATTTTGGGTAGCTTGCTTCCAGATGGTCACATTCTGCCAAAGAGCATGTACGAATCACAGAAACTCCTTTACGCACTTAAGATGCCATAGCAGATACATGCGTGTCCAAAGGGGTGCATCCTATATAGGAAAGAATATACGGAAGCAAAGTACTGTCCAAAATGTAACTCCTCTAGGTTCTTGGAGGTTGACTCTGGTGATGGCCAAAAGAGGCAACTCGAGATCCCCGTAAAGATCTTACGGTACCTCTCATTCATACAGAGGATCCAACAGCTATATATGACCGAGGAATCCGCAAAATAGATGACATGGCATAAAAATGGCAAATGATACAATCCTGACAAGATGGTGCATACATCCGACGGTGAAGCATGGATCCACTTTGATGGGATTCATCGTGACAAAGCATTAGAGGCTTGTAATGTACGTGTTGCATTGGCAACAGATGGGTTCAATACTTATGGAATAATGGCTGCAACATACACATGTTGGACCGTTTTTGTTATCCCCCTCAATCACCTCCCAAGCGTCGTCTATCAACGACAGAACATGTTATTATTGTTGATAATTCCTGAATACCCAGGTACTAATATGAGTGTGTTCATGGAGCCTAGGATTGATGAATTGATCCGTGCTTGGGAGGAGCGGGTATGGACATAGGATCAAGCTACAAAGAGAAACTTCAAAATGCACGTCTACTACCATTACTCCCTGCATGACTTCCCGGCGTATGGGATTTTCTGCACCTGGTGTGTTCACGATAAGTTTTCATGCCCAATATGCAAGGAAGGTCTTATATTCATTTGGTTGAAGAAGGGTGGCAAGTTTTCATTATTCAACAAACATCATCAATTCCTCCCTCTTGACCATCCATTCAGATGAGAAATCAAGAACTTTACGAAAGGTGTCGTAGTTACTGACCTGCACCGCAGATGAAGATAGATCTTGCGGTTCATGCTCAGATAGATGCTCTCGTGGTGAATCATCAAGAAGTTGGTTTTGTGGGATATGGTGAGGAACATATGTGGACTCATAAGTCGGGCTTGTTGAGCCTTTCCTATTTTGATGACCTTCTTCCACATAACATTGATGTAATGCACACCAAAAAGAATGTTGCTGAGGCACTTTGGTCAACAATAATGGACATTACCGATAAGACCAAGGACAACGTTAAGGCTAGAGTGGATCTAGCGACGTTATGCGATAGACCAAACCTAGAGATGAAGCCTCCTAGTCGCGGCAAGACATGGAGAAGGACTAAGGCCGAATTCGTTTTGACGAAGCCCAAAGGAGGGAGGTACTAGAATGGTTCCAAACCTTAATGTTTCCTGATGGGCAGGGGAGTGAACTTATCTATGATGCGAATCAATGGGATGAGAGTCCTGACTTCCACATATGGATTGAGCGGCTTCTTCCGATGATGGTTTGAGGCTATGTCCCAAAGCATGTGTGGCAAGTGCTGCCAGAGTTAGGCTATTTCTTCCGTCGGATTTGTGCCAACGTCGGACCGTGGTTGCAGACCTGAAAAGAATGACACATGTGTTGCTTTGTAAATTGGAGAAAATCTTTCCACCCAGCTTCTTCCATTCGATGCAGCATTTGATTTTGCACCTCTAGTATGAGGCAAGAATGGGGCCCCATGCAGGCCAGTTAGTGCTATCCTGTTGAGAGATGCTTAAAGGTTCTTCGAACTAAATGTAAAAATAAAGCCAAAATTAAGGCTTCCATTGTAGAGGCATATATTCTGGAAGAGGTGTCAAACTTCACAACAACATACTATGGTGATAAGCTATCTAGCTTGCATAATCCACTCCCTAGTTACAATGCTGGTGAAAATGAATCGAACCTCAGCCCTTTCTGAGGGCAACTAGGAAGTGCAAGTGATGTGAATCCCAAGACTTTGAAACATGAAGAGTGGCGCACTATCATGCTATATGTGTTGAACAACCTATCTAAAGTGGAGCCATACATGCTGTAACTTCTCAACGAACTTGTTCTCAAGTATTCTAGCGTGCAACCTGTTTTGTATCTAAACCCCTTGTTTCTCGCTTGTGTAGGGAATTTCATCATCAGTTCTAGCATGAATCAAGGGAACCTACCCCGTAGGAATCTGAGACCCTACTTAAACAGGGTGCGGGACATGGAATGCCTGATTTCAGTTCTTGCTTCAAACAGAAGGTTCTAACATATTCCGTTCGTACTTAGTTTCACTTTACAAAATCCTATTGTGTCAAAATACTAAATCGTGCTTGTGCTTGCAGGGCCAAACTGATGCGTCTATGAGTCCTGACGTGAGACAAGTTGCCAATGCTTTGCCTATAGGGTCAGGTCATTTACCGGCTATGATGTCAATGGCTATTGCTTTCACACAACAAGATACGAGCAGAGTCGGGCCAAATCGACGAACCACAAATTCCGGAGGCTTTACGCCCAGGATAGATGGGCGTCGAGTATTATGGAATAATTGAAGAAATATACGAGCTGAAGTTTCATGGTTGCAAACCTCTTAATCCTGTTATATTTAAATGTCATTGGTTTGATAAGTAACGAGATGGACCCCTAATCTTGGCTAGTTAAAATTCGCCATGATTCTATCCTACCAGGAGACGATGTATATATTGTGGCTCAACAGGCCACGCAAGTTTATTATCTCTCATACCCGTGCCAAACCAACAACCATCTTAATGGTTGGGATATTGTACACAAGGTGTCACCATACGGTAAAGTACCTGTCCTAAACGATGAAGATCACAACATTGACCCAAACACATATGACGGAGAGTTCTTTCAAGAAGAGGGGCTAGAAGGGAGTTTTGAGATAGATTTAACCTAATGGGAACGGGGTCCTGATCTTCGTACAAGTTCAATAATCAACGACTTCGAGTCGCGACACAAATCGATCTTGGTTCAGAACGGCACATTCCGAACCCTGCAATCGCAGCACCACGTCTCCTCTGGTTATCACCCGCGTGAACATGGATGACCTCGCCGAGAAGGCTAGTCTTTGCCTGTGAAACACAAGCAAAAATAAAGTAGAAAGCAACCAATGCAGATGAAGATTAAACTCACAAAAGTTAGGGTCTCACAAACCAATGAAACGACGATGATGTTTTTAACAGGAATAATCTGAGCAAAACCCAAACCCTGATGGTGGGGTGACGGCTGAATATAAAGGAATTAGGGACATGCAAGTCCCCTGGACGCAAGCCTAATAGACTCTAACTCGGTACAAGGCCAACCGGTCCAAAGTCGATGTCGCAGCACCCTGACAGATTTTGTACTCTAATGTTTTGATGATTCTCGTAGACTCTAGAGGAATTTGCACGTGGGACCAGTCCCATTGGAAAGATAATCTCGTCCTCTTTCCACGAAGTGGTAGATCAGCTAAACGGAGTCAGTATGCGACCTGGGCATCCTTTTTAGTACAGGCTGCTCCTGGACTCCGAATTAGATTCGAAGTCGACATGGGCTGGGACTCGAACTTGGTTTGGACTTCCTTGGATGACTCCTATCTGGTCTCCCATTGTTCTTCTGTTCTCTCCATGATTTCTAATCATAATAAAATCATTAGGTAGTAATCTATCCTCGAGAATGCGTAATGGAGTGCTAAGGAACAAGCTCACCTCTAGATTAAGTTGTCAGGCGCGAGCTCTAGTGATTGGACCTTCATGTGTAATAGCAGGAGAAAGATTATGTGTATCCATGGGTGTGATGTCCTCATCATAACCGAAGCGATCGGAATGGATGTAGACTATGAAAGGGTTGTTAATGACGAAGATGGAGATGAGGTGCAAGATGTGCAAGACTTAGCATTACTTGAACGTTTAAGTCTAGGCAAAGACAATGAAGACAACATTGCTCCTTCCGATAATGTTGCATATATCGACATGGAGGATAGCGACGATGATACTGATGATCTAGCTAAATCCAATTATGATAATTACTTCTAGTACATGTAATATTATATTATTTTATAATTCTATTTTGTTAGTTTTACAGATCTTTCTTAATACATGTTGCTTACCTGTTTCCTCTTTTAAATTGCAGGTGATTGGACAAAGATAGTGGGCAGTATGAGGAACATAGTGTTGCTTTATCGAAGAAGTCGTCATAGGAAGGAGCCATCACCTGAGGCAGAGAAGGAGGTACCATAGACGGAGGAGGAGGCAGTGGCGTTGTCTGAGGAGGAGCAGGAGGACGACGGGGAGGAGGCGGTGCCGTCGACTAAAGAGGGGGAGGGGGGGGGGTCAGCGGTTCATTAGGTATCTACCAACAAGGTCCCTCGAGCCTCCCACAGCGACCGATACGTCCTGAGAGACGCCCGATGATTCAACCCAGTGGGAAAAGGTAAATAACGTTAATTTTATCACTCCTTCATTTCATATCTTGAAAATCACAATACAAAATAATAATATTTTTCTTAATTATTTGGACTGGAACTAGAAGATTGTGGTACAAGGTGAATACAAACGGCATGTCAATGGCATCTTGGGTCTTCTGTGAAGGGAACATTTCCTGACCTGGTTCAATACGGAGGAGTGTGGCAGCCAGCCTACACGTTTGACCATTACATGGCCGTTCCCGATTCCAGAGATCGGGATGGCAGGTTATACAGCAACAAGGCGGAGCGGGTGACGGCCGAGCTGTGGGTAAGTCTTCATCTTACTATATTGCTCAATATTTCATTCATGACATAATTTTAAAATAATGAGCTAACGCATCACGTCTATATGCAGGATTTCTTCAGATGCATGGAGGGATATGAGGACAGGACGGTTAGGGTCTCAAACAAAGCCTGTTACAAACTCGTGAAGGACATGCATTATGAAACGCGCATCCAGTCCGTCCTCACTTACCACGCGGACTTCCTTAAAGTGAAGCTCGCAACATCTCTAGCAAGAACCATGACGCTGACTCGAGAGCAATACCTGGAGGTGAACATAGAACATCAATATCGAGAATAAGTACACTTAATTTGATCTTCATATATGATGTGTAGGTGCCTTCTTGGTGGTGCGCACAGCATCTGCTGTGTTGACACAGATGGTGGACAAGTGGTGCACCAAGGACTAGGAGGAGAGGCACAACGCTTGTCGGGAGCGACATTTGATGATGTCAGGTGCACCGCACCATCAAGGCAACCTAAACCTTGATGCATATGAAGAGAGATGGGTACGTGAATTTATTTATTTATTCTAATGCTCAATCCTGCATAGTTTCTAATCAGCTCCCTGTTTTGCTCGCAGTCGTCGTCACATGGTGGTGAGCCTTGCTCCCAGTTCCAGGCATATGCTATGTCTCGCTAGGGGAATGCGACGTCCGATGTCCACTACAACCTAGAGGACCCACCCAAGGCGTACAGCAACGCAAGCGTTCACAGCCGCCTCAGCGAGTACACATAAATGGCGAAGGCGGTTCATGGAGAAGATTACGATCCGACCACCCAGGACTTTGATGGTGAAGTCGTCATGAGGGCGAAAGGAGGCAAGAAGCATCGGTGCTATTGGCTTGGCGACGGCGTCATCGACTATACGAGTACTCCTACTCTCTCACAGATTCGAGCAAGGAGCACCAGCTCGAGCTCGGCCATACGCCCATGGCCGAGCAGTTTGCAACACTAGATGGAGGCACTTCAGGTTTTTTTTCTGTTTTATTCATCGTCCATTGATTGTACATACATTGAGATCACTTGTAAAAATAGTGAGATTATATTGTAGACCAAGGAGCAAGAAGACAGGAGGGTATGGGAGGAGATGGAAGCAAGTTAATGACAGGAGATGGAAGCGAGGTTGGCGGCCCAACAGGAGCAGATGTTTCAGTTGTTGCAATCTATTGGCATTCAAACGGGTCCAACCCCACCATAATTTGTGCTGGCAACTACACCTCTAAGTATGAATGTTTACCAATATGAAAAATAAGAAATCGCTACCAAAACATGGACTCTCACTTAAACAAGTCATTTTTGAAGCAATTGTAATCCTGTCTTATAGACATAATCTTTGTGCAGAATCAATCGGCGGCATCGAATAATGTGCCTCATCAACTTGGAGCATCGCCGACAACGAATGTGAGGACTCCTCCATTTGGAGCATCACCGCTGTCAAAAGTTCGGCCTTATCACCCCGACAGTTGCCGTAGTCAGTTTGGTGGTGATTGTTTCTGTATGTTTTTCTTCTTCCATTTGTCACACTTGGCAATTACGTTTACGAACGACTTATGTTCTGATGTTTGTGATGATATTTGTGAAAATATTGTGTTTTGTGTGACGTATGTTGAGAAATATGAGATGTTTTGTGAGATATGTGATGTGTTTATGGTATACGTGATGTTTGGTGATACATGTGATGTTTGAGGATATATGTTTGTGATATCTGTGTTATTTGTCAAATATGTGAAAATGATTGGTTGGAACGTAATAAACAGGAAAAATCTTCAGGTCCGTAACAAGTTTGCCGAGTATATTTACCATAACACTCGACAAAGGTTAGGTCTTTGTCGGGTGTATTTACCACAACACTCGGCAAAGATTTAGGTCTTTGCCGAATGTATTGACCACAACACTCGGCAAAGGTCCAGGCACTCAGCAAAGGTCCAGGCACTAGGCAAAAGAACTGTCTTCGTCAAACTCTGTTCTGAAACCTTTTTTATGCTGAGAGGTAGATCAGTCACTTGGTAAAACCTTTATTGAGTGCCCGGCGGTTGACACTCGGCAAAGGTGCCTTTGCCTGCAAAGTCTTTGCCGAATGTTTTTTGAGCTTCAGCCGAGTGTCCCTAGCACACAACAAAGAAGATGAATCTCGTAGTGATTTGATATAGTATTGCACCATTAGAGATAGGCCTCTCCAACTATCTCACCCTGAGGCCTGGCAGTAGGCACTGGTTTCTTGTGCGTGCAACATATATGTGATTCTATCTTTGTATGCAATCTGCAGGTTGCATGAACCGGCAGAGTTACACTGCTTCGAGAGACGAGAGTGGACTCCCAAGTACCTCCGGGGGTTTTCCATTCCATTGTAGTCGTCTTCGGTGTACATATTAATCCCCAGGACATCAGGTGTCGTCGCCCATTGCCCTGATGTTTTGAACAGGGGCCCACACTATCTTTTCTTTTTGGTTGACAGTAGTAGAAGAGTCACTTGAGGTTGTACTATTCCCCATGAGAACCACAGAAAGAATGTTGTATATACAAATGTCTGAATTGTTTACAATAAATTTGGGGACGCAGTATCACCCGATGAGTGTATCACTGTAGCTGTACTGCTTTTCCTGTATGTAACTTGTGTCTTACTAGTACTTTTCTTTTATTTGTAAGAACACGTATTTAGAGTGTCCGTTGAAGAAAGCACATACTAGGAAATAGAATAGGACACTTGCACGGACCTCACTTCATTTGTATCTGGGATGGATCCTTTGCAAGATCCTTTAACCAGGCTATTGATGATATGGCTTTGCAAGATCGAGCTGCCTCTCATGGATGGATTCTATAGGTTCACTTGGTCAAACCATCAGGAGGTTCTTGGTCACTACAGAGTGGGATCAGCTCTGCCTTCCTTAACAGTCAGTTTTGCATAAGCCTCTGACTCGTATCATGTGCCCCTGCCCCCTGCCCCTGACAGTCACATCTTATGTACTCTGGTTTTTTTTTTTTTTTTGGCTATCGTTCCGACAGCAATCGGCAAGTCAATTTTAGTACGTTACGTTGGTCGGGAAGGACAAACATTTCTGAAAAGAGGAGTACTACTTAAATTACAGTACAACAATTACCCGTTGAGCCAGATTTTTATGGTGACAAACACTAATTTTTTGTTTTTTTTAACAAACTCTCTATTTAGTCTTAAAAACAAAAACAAAACCTCCTATTGCTAAATGTCGTGCCAATATAGCAGACCGAGGCTGAAGAGTGGTCCATCCATCTTACAAACGACTCTTCTTGGTCCCTTCATGACGGAAGGGATGTGGTATCCACGAAGGAACTCAATCTCACACTTGTACGTAACTCTGAGCCACAACACCGAAATACAACATGAAGAAAAATTTCTAGTTAGCAAATCATGATAAAAGAAAATATATAAAGAAAAATAAGGAAAGAAAAAATTTTCTAGTTAGCAAATCGAACTAAATAAAGTTGAGAAAAAGCAGGAAATAAAAATATTGGCCCTAAATCAAGATAAATAAAAAGTAAGAAAAAAAAAGAGGAAATAAAAATATTAGCCCCATGAAGCTAGAGTGTCCGACAGCAAAGTTTAAAATAAAAAATAGTGTCGTCCGCAAAAACCACACTTAAGCATAGCATATTCTAGCAAAATTGGCCCAACGGCTTTGTTGTGGTGGAGCTTGTTGCCACTACAACACATCACAGCTTTACAAGGAATTTCAAAATGCCTTCAAAAATCATTAAACGCCTTAAAAAGTCTTTGAAGGCATTTTAAAAAATGTCGGTGATAGTTACGTCGCTGTCTGTCTTTGAAGGCATTTTACCAAAATGCCTCAAAAAATACCAAACCAAAGGCATTTCAGCAATGCCTTCTATTTTTTTCAGGCATTTCAAAAGTGTCTTTTAAGACATTTAGAGGTATTATACAAACCCCTTCAAATATATGGAAAGGCACTTTTTTTTTGAAAGCAGAAAGGCACTTTTTAGAAATGCCTTCCAAAATCATCTATACAGAACTATCAATAATAAAACAGTCTGATTCTGTTCTTCCTGGCGTAGGAGCTCCACCCCACGGCGGCTGCGCTCTCCAGTTTTCCTCTTCTTGGTGGAAGAGCCCCACCCCACGGCGACTGCGCTCCGACGGCGGCAGGACATGGTGGAGCAGCCCGACGAGGCGGTGACGGTGTGGCGGAGCGGAGCGTGCGGTGGAGGAGACCCACGACGGCACGAGCACCAGCAGCGGAGGAGGCCCACGCCATGGCGGCTGCCCCTTTTCCTCTAGTGATCTGATTCTGTTCTGGTAGATTTTTTTAAGTTGGAGGAAGGGGAAGGACGTTGCGTTATAAGAGGTGGAAGGGCTCCTTCATGTACATTAAATTTTGGAAGGGTTTTTCTGAAAATACGCATTAAAATTAGAAGGCATTTTCTGATGAATGCGTCCATTGATGCCTTACATTAGAAGGCATTACTATAAAATGCCTTCTAATATACTGAGTTTTAGAGCCGATTTTAGCAAAACGCCTTATGATCCTAATATATTACAGGCATTGCTAAAATTTGCCTTTATAGATCATTTTTTTGCGGCATTTAACTAAAATGCCTTTAGCCAAATGCCTTCAAATCCCTTCCAAGTTGTAGTGTGCCCTTCTAAACAAACTTAACGGCTGGTGAAGCAGTGGCTGCATGGAGCAGCAGAATTTTCTCACCAAGTACCAAATCCAAATCTTTACAGCCACCAAATTTTCTTAAGCTTTTCTTTGGGATTCACTATAATAAAATTAATGTGTGACATAGATCATTGCAGCGGGTGGTTTTAGACTGACAGTTTTGGTACACATGTGTTTAAAACTGGAGTATATGGGACAATATCTCTGCAGATCTTCAACCGTATCTGTTAGATATAAAAAAAATCTGCTTCACAAATGATAGCATATCTTGCTCCATTTAATATTCAATTTTGCTTACCTTATATATATGTGCATGCCCTTACGTCGGTCACCATATCATCTCAAATCAGTGCCTTTGCTAGATTAGCGACAAGATGTTGCCTGAGAAAGTAAAAGTCCTCCTCTTTCTAGTGTGTGCAATGTTATTTCTTCACTTGGTATCCGCAAAATACCCAACATGCTCTAGTAGACAAAAAAATGAGATACTGTGGAACTGCAGAAATTTTATCAGGGACATACGACCTCAACCTCTCACACGTCTACGTAAAAATAGTTCATGTTGTGAATCGGTGAGAGAGGTGCCAAACAGCAACATGAACTGTGTTGTTGCCCTTCTTAATGACAAAGAAAAGAGTAGGGTAACTCTCACAAGGATCCGGCAGCTCAAAGCTCGATGTGCCCAACCTGTTGCTGCTGCTCCTTCTCCTCCTCCAATAGATGAGGTAAAAATAAGCTTACCCATGTTACAACTGAGTGAAGATTGTGTAAAGTCTGCTGTTCGGTGGCCACAATAACTACCAAGTAGGTCAAGAAGATCCAATAAAATCAATTGAACCGTCTGCTGGTGTTGTATGGTGTGTGTGGCTTCTATCTTTCAATATTAATATTATGGAAATAAAATTATGTATTATTTTTCATTGTGCGAGCCAGGTTGGGGTGGTACCGTTGGGTAAAAACAACCACTCGAACCCGCACCCATCGGGTGCCAAACCTGTCAGATTTTAAATTACGGATATTATTTGGCCATCCCTATTTCTGCGCCACTTTGATTCACCACGCCTTGCTAATCATACAAGTGACACAATAGACATCATCCATTTTAGTTTTTACATTTCACCGTTGTAAACAAAGAACATTGAGTATATTCTATAGAGACATTTCTAGGGTTACCAATCCTAGCTATGGGTCGTTGTTTCGTTACCAATCCTAGCTATGGGCCTCAACGGCAAAATAATAAGTTTTTTTTCCTAAATGAACACAGTATAGATGCAGACACTCACATACACGTATGAGTACTCATCCCTATGAACACACGCACGCACACCCTACCCCTATTATCGCCAACAAAAGATTGATCCGGTTGTTCTTGAGATTCCACGAAGTTACCACAGAGACCTCGCTGTCGACGGAAACATCGTCTGCCACTGAACGAATAATTAGCCGTAAATTCAACACCCGTGTCAAATTCTAGGATTTGAACCCAGGTGGGTTGGTTCTACCATAATGAGCCGAACCATCTGAGCTAAGCTCAGTTTGCGGTAAAATAATAAGTTGAATACCTAATCTCGATGGAATCATAAAAAGCCCCTCTCAAAAAGCATACAAATTTTGAAATTATAAAACTTGACATATATGACGTGTTGGAAAATTTGCAGAAATAATTTTAGCTAAGATTGGGGCATGTGTGATGTCATGAATTAAAAAATAACACTATGTTTATGTCAAAAATTTAAATTATTGAACAAATATGATTTATGAAGAAAATTATAGTGTTGGAATACAAATGTTGAAAATAAAAATGTCATATATTTCTAATTGTCCAATATAATGTGAATGTCAATGAATATGCCCAAAAATTTGAAGCATCTTTAGAATGCATTTCAAATCTGAGTTCCATTCCCGAAGTAATTGCAAAACAGTGCATGTGAAGCTCTGTTTTAGTACAGGACGGCAGCCGAAGTCAGAAGTTTTCATCCCAGGCTTTGTTTAGTCTAACACTTGGATCCATAGCAAGCCTCACAATGTACCATTTCAATCCCTCTGAATCTTGGGCCAGAATCTTTATGAATTGAGGTGTAGTCATACAAAGAGCCTCACTGTTGAGGATAGTTTATCTTCGGTCCAAGCTGACAATGCGGATAAGGTTAAGTGATACGGGTGATGCCAATCACAAGGAAATACGGACAAACAGATTGGTTAGATGCCCTGTCTAAATTACGAAAGCAATTGATGTCTTCACACCAAGCATGTATTACCACTACCATAGAAGCCACAAACACATACAGCACTGATCGTCAGACATGCAGATACTAGTAGCAATTACCGTTAAGCTGCTTCCATGGCTAGCATGGCTTGTCGTTTCCCTCCTTGCCATGTACTTGCTCGGGCTCCTCGCACACGTCCGGCGCGGCCTTCCACCGGGGCCTCGGCCCCTGCCACTCATCGGCAGCCTCCATCTCCTGGGCTCCCTTCCGCACCGCTCGCTGGCCCGCCTCGCCGAAACCCACGGACCGATCCTGTCCCTCCGGCTAGGCTCGGTGACCACGGTGGTGGTGTCCTCCTCTGCTATCGCTCGCGAGTTCATGCAGAAGCACGACGCCATCTTCGCCGCGCGGCCGGTGCCGAACGCCCTACGAGACCACGCGAGAAACTCCGTCCCCTGGCTGCCGCACACGTCCCCGCGCTGGCGCGCGCTCCGCCGGATCATGACCAGCGAGCTGTTCGCGCCGCACCGCCTTGACGAGCTCCGGCACCTCCGGCGCGAGAAGGTGCGCGATCTCGCCGACCACGTTAGGCGCCTGGCCCGCGAGGGCGTGGCGGTGGACGTCAATCGCGTGGCGTTCGCGACGAGCCTGAACCTCATCTCGCGCACGATCTTCTCGCGCGACATCGTCGCCGGCCTCGACGACCCCGGCAGATCGAAGGAGTTCAGGGAGGTGATCGCGGAGATTATGGAGGTCGCGGGCAAGCCGAACCTGTCGGACTTCTTCCCGTGGGTCGCGGCGGTCGACCTGCTTGGCCGGCGCCGGCGGATGGGAAGGCTGCTTCGACGGTTGCACCGGACGTTCAACGATGAAATCGACCAGAGACTCGACGATGGTGGCCGCCGAGCTGCCAGGCCGCGGAAGAACGACTTCCTGGACCATCTGCTCGATGCTGCTGCGTCGGATGAAAATGTCGCGGCGGGATTGGACCGCGCCACGCTCCTGTCAACGTTCACGGTAACAAAGCAGACGCGTGAGATCCTCATATATATAGTTCGCTTGGTAATTTCACAGCAAGCGTGTGTTCGTGTTTTGTTGTTGTGAGACGATTAATTAAGTAATGCAAACGAAAAATAATGTCCGTCTCATCTCATCTCTTAAATTAGGATTTGTTTACCGCCGGAAGCGACACCAGCTCCAACACGGTCGAATGGGCGATGGTGGAGCTACTCCGGAACCCGGCGGCGATGGCCAAAGCCCGCGACGAGCTTGCAGTGGTCACCGGTGGCTCAAGAAGAAACATCGAAGAATCTGAAATCAGCCGGTTGCCGTACCTTCAAGCCGTGATTAGAGAAACGTTTCGGCTGCACCCTCCTGCTCCGCTGTTGCTGCCGCGCCGAGCTGAGGAGACGACAGAGATCGCGGGTTACGTCGTACCCAAAGGTGCTCGTGTTCTGGTCAACGTATGGGCCATGGGTCGAGATAAGGGTGCGTGGCCGGAGCCCGAAAGGTTTCTTCCCGAGAGGTTCCTGGAAAGGGCCGCAGCCGTTGATTTCAGAGGTGGTGGAGACTTTGAGCTGATCCCGTTCGGCGCGGGACGCCGTATCTGCCCTGGTATTCCGCTGGCCGTTCGGATGGTACACCTCGTTCTTGGATCTTTGCTGAATCAGTTTCAGTGGATCCTCCCAACCGGTGTTGACAGAAATGGACCAGATATTTTGGCAGAAAAGTTTGGTGTCACCTTGGTGAAGGCTGTGCCTCTCTGTGCAGTGGCGACACCGCTATGAATCCAGCCATATCTTTAGGAAGTTACAAGTCCCAACCGCGTCTCTAGCATTGATGCCAGACATATTTGTCTCTTATTATGTCAGGCATGTGTGGAAATTGATATTCGGTGGTAAGTGGACAACAAACACTATATTGATATTTATTTTGTGACCAAGAAATCGTTATCACCTTACTGCCTACACAAAATTCTCTCTACATAGGAATATGCGATGCCCAATGGCCAATAATTAAATGTGTTGACCACTAAAATTATGGAACCGGCTAATGCACGCCCGTGCGTGCAAACAACAGTTTGTACGCACACCCAAATCTGGTATGTTAGAAACGGTAGCAGCCAAAATTGGAAAAGCCATGCGCAAATAGGCACGGTGATGCGGGGACCAACATGGCTCGGGCGCATAGGTGTGGCACAGAACGCGGAACACAGAGGAGGGCTAAGCATCTGACGTCCTAATAGTAATAGTAATAGTACTAGCTTCATCCTTTTACACTCTCCCTCTTTTACATGACACTCCTTTTTTACTTTGACGATTCATTCCTACTTCAATTTGATTCATCAGAGCAATAGAGACAAATTAAATCAAACACTAAGAAAGTCATAATCCTCTAATGATCTTTCATTTTTTTCTACCAATTAAAAAGACTAGATTATCATTGCATTAACACAAACTTTCTCCTCCATACATCTCATACAGAAAAATGTACATCTCCTCAACGATACGTTCCTTCTTTCAAATGTTTCTTCATATTGAAAAACCTCCAAAGTCTGTTTAAATGCTGACTACACATATCAGTCCATCACTTCTTCCTTATTTTATCACCTGAGAATAAAGAAATGAGGACAAATATATCAACATGTCCTCGATTATTTCAGTAATTAGGTTGAAAATGCTCATGTGTCCATCATACTATATGTTTCACGTGAACAGAAATGCTTCTTTAAAGGGCAAATATTGTCAGTACACATGAATGCTTGAAATAAATGAAAAAAAAAATGCTTAAAGGTTGCTTACAGTATTAGGCTATATGCTATTGTATTCATTATATGTTGCCTTTTGTACATAATAAAAATGCTTAATAAGTCAATTATGAAGAACACAATAACAAACTTAAAACATGCCACATCCTAAATACGATGTAACAATTCTGAAGATCTCAACCAATTTTTGTGTGCTCAAGCAACTAGAACATATCCATCGAGGAGGCTTCTTGTGATTGGTTTTGACATGTACTGCTATAATGAAGCAATATTAAACGGCACAAAATGCTTAGCCATATCAACAAAACTTCTGGAGGCCACAAAGTGGTTTCTTACACATGATCACTAAGACCATATTATTAGTGCTCACATAATTATGCTAGGATTAGAACGAGTAGGTATAGAAAAATCAAACAAGAAACAATAACCACATAAACCACCATAACAATGCATGAGAAGCAAAATATATTTACTGTTGCATTTCATATATACCGGATGTTTTTGAATATTTTTAGTGTTTCTTTTCGTATATACTATATATGCTTTTGAATACATTTAGTGTTGCTTTTTCACAAAGTGTTATGTTTTCGAATATGATGCTTTTGTTCACATCGTATGAACAACCATTGCTTGAGGTCCCAAAACAATGCGATCTAACTTAAAAAGTATTAACAGAAATGTTTCATGATATAATTATCTGGGCTATCAAAAGAATTAGCTCACCGAAGGGAAAATCTGTGAGAACCACATCAAAAAAGCCAAAAGATTAAGATTGATGAGTTATTATAAACTACATAATCTACAATATGATCTGTATATTGACAGCAAAGAGTGAACTCACCAGAAACTCTGAGGGGCATTATTTTATCACTCCACGGTTAGAGATGCCCACCCGGTTTGACAAACAGAGAGACCTGCTCCAATACCACATGGTAGCCAATGTAGTTAATGTTATTCTGGCTGCAATGAAAAACTAGGAATGAACACCATGAAAAATAATGAAGCTTCATAAATATAGCAAATAGCATCACACCATGTCTCTTGCTGATATACTTTAGTAGGAACACTAATGTACTACTACACAATATTAAATATGCTTTTCAGAGATAGCAATAATGCATTTAAAGTAGAAAACAAATATGCACAAATTACTAAGTTCGACAGAAAAAAAAAGAGAGAGGTGGTGCAATCTAACATGGAACACATGTTTATAAAATGAAATAAATTTCAGCGATGCTATTAACAGAGAAATGACCGGAATGAAAAGATAATCTTTAAAAAACAGTATGCTCCAGCGTGCATTGCATCTTCTGTACAATAGTGTTGCTTTATTAGTCATAGTATTATGCTATTTCAAATACTAAAATATGCTTTTCAAAAGAAACAGTAAATAGGTGACACATATTGTCTTTTATGTACAGTAGGGTTGCTTTATTAGAAATACTAATATATTATTACAAGATACTAAATATGCATGTCAGAAGTAGCTTAGATGCATTTCAGATAAAAAAAAACAATAGAGACTAAAAAATGCTGACACACTATAGTCAAGAATTACATCACATACCAGCATTAATTGGCTTAAAAGATCGTTCGCTTATTTGTTGGATTATATCAGCAAATAGCTATGAAGTTCAGTGTCAACTACAGTATTATTATTTATTTATTTTTTGCGAAGAGTCTACTACAGTACATTATTCACTGCATCTATAAAGCCAAAAAGTGAACATTTCAGCATCAGAGAAGAATAAACCATCGACTAGTAATTCTTGCATCAGGACCAGCCAAAAAGTCCTACTAATTTTGCTGGATACCATGAATACATGATCTAACAACTATAATATCAAAGTATTGGTATATTCAGTTAAGCTTGTTAGAACCTCACCGGAGATACGACGCGCACGTTGCCGGAGAGGATCACGGCCAACACACACACACACACAACGAGCACACACTGGAACACGTCAATTGGTGCTGCTGAATTGGCAGCTTTTCCAGGGTCTATTGCTTTGCTTAAATACACGATAACATGGAAAGAAATCAAAGGCCTCATAATCAGGCCGGACAGTGTGCAATCGCACAGCTAATACCTACCTAAATTAAGCAACTAGCCAAAACAAACGAGCGCTAATCTAGCACCCAAGGATTATTCTTGATAATCTCCTCCTAAACCTTGTGCTGCATATTACAGATATGTACCAGGCCAATCTTAGAACGAAGCTCATGGAACTTGGTCTTGCCGAGAGGCTTTGTCAGAATGTCACTCAGCTGATCATTGCTCCTGATGAACTCCACCTTGATCATGCCGTCTTCCGCAGACTCCCGGACTAGGTGATACTTCACCTGGATATGCTTACTTTGTCCATGGAGTACTGGATTCTTGATTAATTAAAGCAATGGCGGACTTGTTATCCACCCTTAACATTGGCACACTGGGTGCTGCTCCACTCAGCTCTGCTAGCACCCGAGCCAACCATAATGCCTGACAGGTCGCATTCGCAGCTGCAACATACTCTGCTTCACAGCTCGATTGTGCCACCAGCTTCTGCTTCTTGGACTGCCATGTGATAGGGCTGTTGGTGAGGAAGAAGATGACCCCTGTTGTGCTCTTTCGAGCATCAACATCTCCAGCAAAGTCACTGTCGCTGAAACCTATCAGACATGCTTGCTCCTCCTTCTTCCTACTGAACCAGAGTCCCCAATTCTGGGTTCCTGCCACATAACGCAGGATATGCTTCACAGCAGCAAGATGATCCTCGCGTGGCTCCTCCAGAAAACGACTCACATAACCCACAGCAAATGCAAGATCAGGCCGGGTATTTACCAGATACCTGAGACTTCCCACGATGCTCCTGTACTCGGTGGCATCGACCGGTGGCTCCGTGCTCAGCTTACTCAGCTTCAGCCGCGTCTCCATTGGTACCTGACAAGGATTGCACCCTGCCATCCCACTCTTGTCCAAGATCTTAGCCGCATACGCGCTCTGGCTAAGTGATATCCCCTCCGGCCCCTGCTTCACCTCAATGCCGAGGTAGTAGTGCAGCAGGCCGAGATCACTCATTTTGAACGCACTGCACATCTCCTGCTTGAAGTGCTTGATGTCGTCGCAACTGGCGCTGGTGATCACTAAATCGTCGACGTACACGCCGACCACTAGCTGCGCATCACCATTCTTCCGGCGATAGATCGCCGCCTCGGACGGGCACCTCTCGAACCCTAATGACAGCAGCGTGTCGTGAAGCTTTGCATTCCAGGCGCGCGGCGCTTGATGTAGCCCGTACAACGCCTTCCGTAGCTTGAGCACCTTGTGCTCCTTGCCGGAAATGACGAATCCGGCCGGCTGCTCAACATAAACTTCCTCCTCTAGGTCGCCGTTCAAGAACGCCGACTTGACGTCCATGTGGTGCACCTCCCACCCCTCGTGTGCCGCGAGGGCGATGAGCAAGCACACCGAGTCCAGCCGCGCCACCGGCGCGAATACCTCGTCATAGTCGATGCCGTGCTGTTGCACGTACCCCTTCACCACGAGCCGCGCCTTGTGCTTGGACACCGCCCCGTGCTCGTCGCGCTTCACCTTGAAAACCCATTTAAGGCCGATCGCGCGTCGACCCGGCGGGAGGTCCGCGAGTGCCCAGGTCTTGTTGTCCTCGATGGACAACATCTCCTCCATCATCGCCTTCCTCCAGCTGGGGCTGCGCTCCGCCTCTGCGAACGATGCAGGTTCATCACAGCTCACGGTGTTAAGTTCCTCCACGACCAGCGCTCGCGGAGCGAACCCGAGTGGCGAAGCCGGGCCGATGATGTTGTCGATTTTTCGGAACCGCAGAGGGGCGTCGTCGTCGTGATCAGCGTCCAGCAGCTCGTTGGCCTCACTTGGTGGTGAGGAGAACTCCACCTCGCCGTGTTCCGCACCCCAGCCGGCATGAGGCGATGTCGGCGGTGTCTGCTCGCCTTCCCCGGCCGCAGCTGCAGGTGCCTCATCGATGCCCTCGGCAACTGAAGGTCCCTGGGTGGGGATAGAGTACTCCACTGTGAACATGTCGTCAACGCCGATCGTGTCGCCGCTGACCTCCTTCGAGCCCCAGTCCCACTGTGCTCCCTCGTCAAACACCAGGTCGCGCGTTATGTGGACGCGCTTCGTGATGGGATCGTACGTGCGGTATGCCTTGGAGCCGCGTTCATAGCCGATGAAGATCATCTTGCGGCCACGATCCTCCAGCTTCTTCAAATGCGGCGCCGTGTTCCGGACGTATGCGATGCAGCCAAACGTCCTTAGATGGTGCACTACCGGCTTCTTCCCGTGCCAGGCCTCGAACAGCTGATCGACTTTCCCGATTTCCGGCAGGCCGCGCACTAGCTCCTCCTGAGCTAGTTTCCTTAGCGCTGCCATGTTCACATGGCCGAAACGCTCATGCCAGTGCCATGTCGCCTCGTCACGCCGCCCGCGCATCGCCAAGCAAACTGGCTGTGCCAACATAACGTGGAGCAGGTACAGCCGGTTTGCGGCGCGATTTATCTTGGCCAGCAGCTGACCACCAGGCTCTCGAATCTGCATCACCCCGGAGTTGATGTCGATCTTGTACCCGACCTCGTCGAGTTGACTGATGCTCACGATGTTCGTCGTCAGTCGGGGAATAAAATAGACCCCGGTGAACGATCGAAGCTCACCGTTCTTGCACATGAACGTCACTGTTCCTCGGCCTTCGATCTGTGCCACCGAGTCGTCGCCGAACCGCACCGTGCCCAACACCTCCGTGTCTAGGTTCCGAAACGCTGCCCGCGACCCGGACATGTGGTTCGTCGCACCGGTGTCCAAGACCCAGGACTTGGCGTCGCGCTCCTCCTCTTCTCCGACGTGGGCAAACACCTTCTCCTCGCGTAGCTCGATCTGCGTGCCCGATGGCACCTTTGTCGCTTCAGATCCGCCGCCACCATGCGCCTGTCTCGCCTCCTGCAGTGACACGTCGATATAGGGGGGTGGAGTCACCTTCAGGAGGTCCGCCGACGACGAGTCGGCCGGCGTGGTGTCGGGCGATTTTACCGGAGGCGGTGTGACTAAGGTTGGGGATGAATTCACGTACAGAAGTGTCCCCTCCTCGTCATCTTGAACGACGTGGGCTAGCTCCTTCTTGGGCTTGGATCGACACTCGCGAGCCCAATGGCCCAACTTCCCACAGCGTCGACATTCGTCGCCAGTGGGCTTGTTCGAGTTAGATGACCCGCTCGATGGACCACCACGCCCTCGTCCGTGTCCACGTCTGCCGCCACCGCCGCCGCGACGCGCCGAGCCACTGCTCACGCCGCCGCCACCGTACTCCGCCTCGCGCTTCTTTCTCCGCGCGTCCCATTCCTCCTCCGTCAGGTACAACTTGCCTTCATGTACCATCGTTGACGGTGGTTCCTCGAACGCATCTTCCGCTGCTCTCAGCCGCCCTGTGAGGTCGGCGACGGTCAACGTCGACACATCCAGCAGCTTTGTAATCGCCAGAACGATTTCCTTGAATCGCGGCGGCACGCTGCGGAATGATTTTCTCCACAACTTTCTCCTCCTCTACTTCTTCACCGAGCGTGGCGAGGGTTGCCACCATGCCGTTGAGGCGCAGGGCGAAGTCTTCCACCGTTTCTCCATCTTTGAAGGCCGCCAACTCGAACTGCTTTCGCAGTGCCTGAGCAGTGGACTTCTTCACGCGGTCGCTTCCGACCCGCAGCGTCTTGATGGTGTCCCAGACTTCCTTTGCCGTGTTCTTGTCGGCGACGAGCGGCATCATTTCCAGTGGCACCGCGCTGCAGATGAATTCGAAAGCCGCGGCGTCATCCATGAGATCGGCGTCGCCCTTGTCGACAGCGTTCCAGAGCTGCCGCGCCTTCAGCTTGACCTTCATCAACAGCGCCCAGTCCGAGTAGTTCGTTTTGGTGAGGACGGGCATGTTCGACCCGCCCGCCACCTCACGCACCACTCGCTGGACAACGGCACCCCCGCCGGAGCTGCCGTTGCCCTTGCCCTTCTCACCCTTCTCACCTCCTCCGGTCATCAGCGCGAAGTGAGTTCCTTGCCCACGTCGCCGGCTCTGATGCCACTTGTTAGAACCTCAGCGGAGATACGACGCGCACATCGCCGGAGAGGATCACGGCCAACACACACACACACAACGCGCACACACTGGAACACGTCGATTGGTGCTGCTGAATTGGCAGCTTTTCCAGGGTCTATTGCTTTGCTTAAATACACGATTACATGGAAAGAAATCAAAGGCCTCATAATCAGGCCGGACAGTGTGCAATCGCACAGCTAATACCTACCTAAATTAAGCAACTAGCCAAAACAAACGAGCGCTAATCTAGCACCCAAGGATTATTCTTGATAAAGCTGAAATCGTGTTGTGTTTGGAGATGAGATGGTATGGGATGAAACAATCCTTATTTTTGAAGACGGGATGGACCAAGCACTTGTTTGGTTCAAGGGACATGATGATTTTTTTTTTGGTTTAATTGGTACAAGGGATTAGAAGGATAGGGATGGACGCTGCTCTGTTAACTCTGCTGGTTCACTAATCAAAAAAAAAAAAAACCTCTGCTAGTTCAGACAATTCGTCAAACAATACACGTACGCTGGCCAGCAGAGCATCCTCCATCTGTCCATCTCCCTGTGGTGTGCTCCAAATCCACGTGTGCTTCAACAAAGGATGGTCAAGCAAGGAGATCAAGTAGATGGGTGTAGGAGAATGGAGCTCCCATGCTCCCATGCTCCTGTTCCCATGGTTGGGTTGGAGGACGTCGGCGACGCAGCCGACGAAGAAGCCGGCCAAGCTTGGCTGGTGGTTGCCAGGCATGGCGCTGCTATCTGCCGTCGACGCGCTTCCAGGCGCAGCCGGGCTCGCCCCGCGGCCGCCTGCCATCGTCGTGCTTGCAGCGGCCTCGCTCGCTCGGAGCTGCCTGTTGTTATCGTGTTCGCCCGCTCCCGCCTGCTGCCACACTCGCTTGGAGCTGCTTGACGTCACCGTGCTCGCCCGCGGCTTTGGGTTTGGGAGCTTAAGCGCGGTTTAGAGATTGGAGGGAAGCGAGAGAGGAAACACAAGACGTAGAGGAATGACGTACCAAAGCACAAACCCTAACAGGTCAATTTGGCGGAGAATCGTCTGCTCCGATGAAACCCGTCGCCTATGGAGTTGCGGCCTCGTCCAGAGGGGGCGGCCGGCCACTAGATCTAGTGACGGAGAGCGCAGAGGATCCTATCGCCGTCTCCTTGATGTCCTCCGCCTCCACCATGGCCGCGCTGCGCCTGGGTCTGAGCATCCAGGATTACGTCGTCCGCCGCTAACACGAATGTCCACACACTGCTGCTCCGCATGTGGCCGGAAGGGAGGAGCGAGTAGGCAGGCTCGGGCGGCCGCGTCTCTCGCCAGAAGGAGGTCGCGCCTCGCGGCCGCCTCACGCTGCCGGGTGCGCACAGGAGAGCACCACGAAATGAAATGGCATGGGTCCCACTAGGGCATGAAGCCAGTTTCTTACCGGCATGGATGCGCACATCGGACGACATCGGTTGGGTGCGTGCGGGGTTGCGCGATAACGCACGCTCGTAAAGAAGCCTTTACCTAAAAGTATATACCCTCTCCATTTTTTATTAAGAGTTTATTTTGAATATATTTTAGCATATCAAAGAGCTATTAATTACGGTCTAATTTTCTCTGTATGTCCGGTGGTCTTCTTCATTAATGAATCCAACTAAGCTCCAACACAAGCCGTTGTGGGGCAGACCAACACAAATCAATCCTTTTACTCGCGTGCTCGTTTTTTCGTAACTCTTGGCTGGAAAGGAAGCAAGCACATGGAGGTTTGGCTAAAACGAACTGCTTTGCAAAAAATGGTAAAACCTCTAGAACCAATGCATTGTGTGCTGAAGTATATATATAGGAAAAAGTCTATTTTACACCCCTCAACTATCACAGAAGCAAGTTTCGCCCCTCATCTATAAAACCGGGTATTCCATGTTCTTGAACTGACGAAACGTTTTTTTTCACCCTCCACTAGTTTCGACCCTGGTTTCGTCCTACGTGGACTGCCACGCTGGTGGAGGGCACGCGCGCAATGCTGGGTAGGAGAGCGAGAGAAAAAAGGTATGCACGTGATCCTTATCTTCCTCCCTATCCGCTCTCCATTTTTCTAAGACGTCGCAGCCCTAGCTCGAAGCGGCGGTGACACGGGGCGACACCCAGAGCCCCTTGGCCGCGATTGAGTTCGAAAGGGAGGGATCTGGTGGCCGCGTCGATGTGGGTGGAAAGTTGAGGCAAGATTCGCGGGTTAGTGGATCTTTTCCCGCTTGTAGTTGTTGGATTGTGTGTGATACGAGGAGCTAAGTTCTGTTTTTTAATGGGGCTTGATGTTAATTTAATGAGATTAGATCTTGGTATCGAGGTTACGTAACTATTGTTTATGTGATTCGTAGTACGGTGTGATGGATCCATTGTAGACGTTGTCGGTTAGGTTTCATATCAATGGGGAGTTTGTTCACATGCGTAGGGAACTATACTACGTTGGGGGGAGAGAGGGGGACAAGCAATGTCCTCCATTGACAGGGACAAGGTTAGTTATCTAGAGGTTGTTGGACATCTGAAGGACCACAGCAATATGATGGAGGGGTCAAAATTTTTGTGGTTGTTCCCTGGATGTCCACTGAAAGATGGTCTTCGGGTATTATGGGATGACAATTCAGTTTTGGAGATGTGTCAGGCTATCGTTGAGTGTGGTGTGGCAGATATTTATGTTGACACTTGTTCATGTGGACAAGATAATAACATTGATGATATAGTTGTGGTTAGTGACTTTGAGGATGAGATGACACAACTGTCATAAGAAGAAATAGATGGGGATGAGGGTGATGATGAAATTGTAGTGATCAGGCAGTCCAGGAAAGAATCTCTGTCTCAAATAAACAAACCGAAAGAGTTCTACTCAAGTCCAACAAACAAAGCTACAAAAGTTAATGACAAGGGAACATCAGTGTGGTATGGAAGTGGTAGGAACAAGAGCAGTGACAAGAGTGAAGAGAAAAATGACAACGCTGCAGATGGGAATTCAAGTTGTGATAGTGATTATATCCCTGGCGATGACTGTTCTTCTAAAGATGATGATGAAGCAGCACTGATAAGGAAGAAGTACAAGGAATTCAAGAGGAAGATTAGAAGTGGACAGGCAGCTAACTTGGATGATGTAGTGCTAAATGGTTCCACTGCCATGGAACCTGGTTTTGATGGTTTTGAAGATGATGTCAATGAAACAGAATACATTGAGTCAGTTGATGAAGAATCTTTGGATGAGCTAGGAAGTGATGGCCAGGTGAAAAGGAAGGCAAGTAAGTTCTCTCGGTTCGGAAAGAGTGAGGATGTTCCTAAATTCTCTTTAGGAATGAAGTTCAGTGGGAAGGCAGATTTCAAGAAGGCAGTTGTCAATTATGCAATGGCCGAGAAGGTCATAAAATTTGTGAAGGATGAGGTAAAAAGGGTTAGAGTTAAGTGTGATTGAAAAACATGTCCATGGGTTTGTCTACTCGCTAACAATAGTAGAAATGAAGGGTGGCAGATTGTTACCTTTGAAGATTTCCACACTTGCCCACCTAGAAGGAACAACGAACATGGCATTTCTAGGAGGATAGGTGAAAGGTATGAGAAGTTCATAATGACAAACCTTTCTTGGAACCTGGCAGCCATATAGGTGAGCATCTAGGAAGAGATGTTTGCAAATGTTTTACTGTCCAAGCTGAAGAGGGCCAAAACACTGGTAATGTAGAAAATCCTTGATGCAAGTAATGGTCAATACCAAAAACTATATGATTACCAGTTGGAGTTGTTGAGGAGCAAACCAGGGTCTACAGTTATTATACACAAAATCCTGCTTCGAAATAACATTATCCAGGTTCAGGACTTCGTTAAGGTTAAAAATCTCCTTAAAGGTTGGATCACAGATGTTGAGCCCCATACATTTCAGAGGATATATATCTGCCTTAATGCTCTGAAAAAAGGCTTTCTGGCTGATTGCAGGAAAGTGATAGGGTTAGATGGCTGCTTTTTCAAAGGAACATGCAGTGGTGAGCTTCTTTGTGCCATAGAAAGAGATGCAAACAACCAGATGTACCCAATTGTATGGGCAGTGGTTGAAGTTGAAAACAATTCTTCTTGGGACTGATTTTGTGACTTCTTATGCAAAGACTTAGGAGTTGGACTTGGACAAGGCTGGGTTTTTATCTCTAACCAACAGAAGGTACATACCTATTATTAAAGCTAAATGTATATTTCATGTATCCCATGAGACTTATGTACTAACAAGTGGGCTGTGTCAAATGTAGCGTATTATTGAAGCCAGTAACAAGTGGGCTCCTGAAGCTGAACATAGGAATTGTGCGAGGTTATGCTAACTGGAGGAAACATTTCAGAAATAAAGAGTGGCAGAAACTGTTTTAGAATTGTGCAAAGGCACCATGCCTCATGTTATTCAATCTAGCTAGAAGTAGGTTGGCTCAAGAAACAAGAGATGGAGCACAAGCCATAATGAACACTCATCCATAGCACTGGAGCAGGGCTTGGTTCAGGATAGGTTCCAATTGTGACTCTGTAGACAATAATTTCTATGAGTCTTTCAACCACTGGATTGTAGAGGCTTTCCCAATAATAACAATGTTGGAGACCATAAGAAAGAATGTGTGGTTAGAATCCATGACCAAAGAACCAAGGCAGCAAGGTGGCAGACTCAGATATGCCCCAACATATTTAAGAAGCTTAATGTTTACATCAAAGAGTCAGCATTTTATCATGCAATCTACAACAGTACAATGAAGTATGAAGTAACACATCATGTGCATAGGTTTTCAGTGGACCTGGAGAAGAAAGAATGTAGTTGTGCATATTGGCAGCTATCAGCGATGCCTTGTCCCCATGCCATATCTTGCATTTTTTACAAGACCAACTCTCTTGATGAATACATTGCTCCTTCCTTCTCTGTCTCACAATTCTTGCACACTTATAGCCATTGTCTACAGCCAGTACAAGGGATGAGCTGCTGGCCTGTGTCGACAGGTGTCCATTAAAAGCCCTAGGTTATGTTAGAATGCCAGGAAGGCCAAAAAAGGAATAAGGGAACCACATGAGAAGGAAAAACCAGGAAGGGTGTCAAAAGTGAGTACAAAAATCATAAGCAGGAAATGCAAACAAGTGGGCTAGGTCAACTTGTGATAGGATCAATGGACCTCAGGCTGCTGCCCTCCCTGGACCTGCTCCATTTGCTCTTCCTAGCAGTCAATCTCAGGCTTCTCCTAATATCATTGTTCCCTTTCATAATAGCCAACCCAGTGTGAGCACAAGCAGGAAAAGGAAAACAAGAGAACCATCTAAAGGTGCTGCTGCTCAGGTAATGAACCTCACCTATTTACCATTTCAATAGTTTATATGTATATGTCCATTTCAGCTGTTTATTTCTTATTTCTTCCTTATTTCTTCTATTTCAGAGGCTCTTGAAAAGTACTGCAAGTGATAGAGTGAGCACTGGGCTAAGTGGCTCAGCAATACTCCAAGTCAGTGCCACTATTCCAGGTTCTCAAGCAAGCTCAAGTATAAACATAAACATTTCTGCTTCTGCATCTGCCGAAGTTGCTACTTCTTCAATACCAAGGAAGAAAACTGTAGCCAGGAAACAACCAACTAAGCACAATGGACCTGTGATGGTTCTGCCCCCATGGGAATCTGCCAAACTGTGATTTCATTCATTGTTTCGATGTGTGAACTATGCCTATGTAATGTGTGAATCTATGTGTCCATTTGTGAACTGTAATGGCAAGACTATGCCATCTGTATTATTTCTTATTTCTTCGGTACCATTGCTATCTACCTTTCCTATGTTATTGTCAAACATTTCATCACACGGTCAAATTTCATAAAATCTGAGATAAGCACATGGAAGAATATGACATAACGCAATTGAGGTAACAATAACACATAACACCAGTTCAACATTCAACATACATATGGCCAATCCAACGATACTACCTGCCCTGCATAGATACAACCTACCATATCAACAACATACATATAAATGAACCTAAAACAAACACATCTACAACCTGCAGACCCAGTTCACCTATTACATTGCCAGCCATTTCAGAGCAAAGCAGACCACAAAGAAGGCACAAATAGCCCTAACACCATTTTCTCCAGCTCCAGCCACTGCACCGCATTGACCAGCCCTTTGTTCTCGGCTCGAAGACCTTCCACATCCAGTGCATCATTCTTTAGCTTTGCCAACTCCTTCCCCTGCTCCTTGACCTATGCCTCCGCCTCATCTAGTGCTTCCTTCATGTCCTCCCTCTACCACCTCGTTGACCACACCGCATTTGCGCAGGTCCACAAGCAAAGTTTGCACAAACGCATCGTGCGGTCCCTCATACCACCCCATGAAATTGTAACCACCATCCTATTTCACCAAAGTAACATAAACAAATCCAAATCAATGTCCCTGCAAACCACTCAAAATAAACTCTTTTCCAGCCCAACCCTTACTATCCCGAGCTCCGTAGCACTTCAAGTTGCGGCGCGTGGGGTTGTCATCGCTCCAAGGGATCCACAACGCCGCCTCTGCTTGCAATGACAGTACACTGCCAGGTGGTAGTCCAGCAGCCCCACGCGGTAGCGAATGGGGGAGTGACATGCTTCCTCCCCGGCGGTCCACGCCGACGAGCAGAGTGAGCTAGAGCTCATGGCTACACAAGCTAGGGTTACGGTTCGCAAGAGCTTGGAGGACGGAGAAGGATGGAGAAGAGAGATGGTGGGCTGAATGGAGAAGCTTCTTTGTTTTTCCCGTCCACCCGCCCATTTATTACCCCACAGCCAGTAATCCTAGTCAGCCTTCCCCCACCAGCGTGGCAGTCCACGTAGGACGAAACCAGTGGAGGGTGAAATAAACGGTTTCGTCAGTTCAAGGATATGGAATACCCGGTTTTATAAATGACAGACAAAACCCTTTTATGATAGTTGAGGGGTGTACAATAGACTTTTTTCATATATATAATTATTGGCCAACGAGCCGTTTTATACGGCCACATCACGGCACAATTTAAGGGTAGTGATGGCCCATGGGCCAACACCCAAGCCCAAGATGTATGCGGATCGGACAGCAAGGTAGCTCGAGCATGAGCAGCCGGCGCTTATCTTGTGGCGGCCGGCCATGACGAGCTCGAAGACTCAGAACTCTGACGCAGACATGCGCACCTTTCCCCACACGGCGTACGAGCTCTGCATTCTGCGCCCCTGCAGCACGGCCTGTCCGTCTGGGGCAGCTAAAGTGAGCAGATGAACGAGCAGCCAACGGGATACCTTCAACTTCAGATCATCTTGGCGCCATGACCGAGAGCTCAGCAGGAAGGCCACTGGGTAGCTCGGTAGAGAGTGGTGGGCGGTTCGTGCAGACCTCTGTGGATCGGAGGCTGTTCGTCTGCCCGTTGTTGTTTAGACAAATTGGAGCTCCTAGTGGTCTCCCTGGTGACAGGAGCTGAGGGACACGTACGGTGGGTAGCAGTAGCTTTGGGCACCGTGGGGCTGTTAGCATTTTAGCAAATATTTGGGTTGTCGTTTGGCTAAGACATATTTTTTTAGGTGGTTTGTAGCGAAACAATACTTTTAACAGTGTCCAGTATTTATCGATAATAAAAGACTCTTAGATTAAGGGCCGAACCGAGAGTCTACTATGTTGCTGAAACTGCTGATGGTAGATATGTATCAATGCAAAAGTAGCGGCACATATATACCTAGAAGAAGAGACAATAGATTGTGAAGTGACTAACTCATTCTGCAACTGGTATATGCATGTCGTCACCAACAATTATTGATTATTGTTCTTTTTATTCTTCATCTACCGTGATTCACAACAAATTAACGGAAAAAGCCACCACAAACAATTATATATATATATATATATATATATATCGTAAAAAACACATAATTTTACTCGCGGATGAGATAGTAGATGCGCCCTGGAGGTGATGAGTGAGAGCGCGTATTATTGTGTTGCCTTTGTCGAGAACGGATCAGATCCATGTTTGTCTCCTCAGACTCGGACCTCATCAGGGGTTGACGAAGATTTCGAGGTCGATGATCTCCGGGGTGATAGTCTTCCACAGGACGTATCCGCGCGCCATCCTGAACTGGCCCGTGCCGCCGACCACCGAGAGCTCCCTCACCGGCGCGTTGATGTCGTCGCGGCCCACGACGGTGATGGAGCTGCCGGCGTATGGCCCGCCCGTGAGCACCACGTTCATGGTCACCAGCAGCTCCAGGTTCGCCACGGACGCGCACATGTAGTAGCCCTGCGCGCGGCCCACGGTGGCGGATGACGACGACGTGCCCTCCGTTAGCCGGTCATCGATCACGAACATGTTGCCGAAGTAGCCGCGCGGGGCGTTCACCACACGCACGGCCGTCGGAGACGGGCCGCCCGTGACGTCGTGCATGTAGAAGTGCAGGTGCGCCGCCTCCGCAGCCGGCCCGGCGGCAGCGAGAGCTACCAGGACAGCAACGAGCAGCACGGGGTGGAGCATGCTGGTTGAAGCCATAATGGGTGAAGGAAATGGAGAGAGATATTGGAGGTGTTAGGCGTTGATGGTGATGCTCTAGGGGTCCAGTGTGGGTTTGCTTTTATAGGCGGCAGCAGCAGGTGGAAGGGTAGTTACCATTGTACGAGTTTTTTTTTTTTTCCCTGAAGAAGACCACAAGAGCCGCCTCTGCTGCTAGATACTGTCATCAGGATAACAACCGCACGCAGGTCGCAACGGCTGTCTGCACTCTGCGGCAAGTAGTTATGGGGAAGATTAGACCCAGGAAAACGGCAGCCGAATGTGTGCAACAGATTTGATCTCTCGTTTAACTGAGATTGAAGTATTTTATGGGGAAGATTGAATGTTTAAAATAATAGGCAATTCAAGTAGTTTTGAGATTGAAGTATTGAATTCAATATTTTTCTGTAAAGAAATTCCACAAAGACAATTATTAGACCACTTAATCCGTTAGTTGTACTACCATGATGAATGATGAATCCGTTTGTTCTCACTCGATAAATCCACGTCCACACTATTACCAAAACATTGCAAATATAAAAAAAACTCGGCCCACAGGGATAGACCACCACCGAAATGTTTCATTAAGAGGAAGAGACCCTCTCTTATAGGTCGAGTAAACCCCTGAACCTCTACCCCATCCATACAAAGCGGCATCGCAGCCATTAATAGAGCGACCTGGACCCGTCTTATATTGTGCTTTAAGTGGGACAGATAAGGAGATTTTTCTTATCTTACGGCTAGGAATGGAGAGCCCGAGGGATCGAACATGCACCACAGAAAATGGGAAAAAAAATCCCCGGTGAGGCACCCGTTATGAAAAATCCCAATCAATTTGGAGCGCGCAACCACTGACGTTAGTGCGCATGTACACCCTGATGTGCCGATTCTGACACGCACTGAAACAACCATTTCAATATAGAGATGTCTGGTGAACAGTGTAGCCTAAGATGTAGCTAGTGCGTTGTTAACCTCTCTTCTGGCTTAAAGCTCTTGGGTTTAATGATTCTGGTTGATTGGATTACGTTGATCATACTTAATTTACACCTGTCAAACACATCAATAATGTAGTAATATGTCCTGTCATCAGCCGTTAACAGCCTTGGGTGGTCTTCCTCTTTTGGTTGTTCCTTGTCGTCGTCCTTGCTAACGGTATACTCAGAGGCGTGTGACCGAGATCCGAGATCATGCTGTTGCTATCGTCGTGGTGCATGCCTGTCGAAGGAAATCGAAGGGACCCAATCCAGCGCGTAGACAGGTTAACAAAAGGATCTGTTCATGTGTCTCTTATCAGTCCTCCTGAATGGATACGTCTTATATGCCACAGATTGAGTCCGTGGTCCGCGCCGTGTCCTAGCCAGTGTCGGTGCATACTGCAAGACGAACTAGCTGTGATTTGTTCGTCCTGTGCAGCCACGTTGGTGAACAGGAGCTATAGGAGTGCGATACTTGGCATAAATTAAAAATTTTACTAATTTCAGTTGCGGAATGATTGATTTATCTGGTCGCAGTATGAATGACGATGACATTGCTGCAGTTCACTTCAGTGGCGTGTAAATAAGCATTCTTGCATTCCCAGACCAAAAGGGTGTCTCTGAACTGATAACGGCGTCTCTCTCTCTCTCTCTCTCTCTCTCTCTCTCTCTCTCATTTTATACGTTAGGTCCTCAAACAAATAAAAAAAACAAAGGTTTTATAAAAAAAAGGAGAGATAATAAGGTGCTTGGAACAATAAGAAAATTGTAGCCTGATTCTTAGTAAACAAACACACCAAACAGATACGCGGAACATCGATTCTCAGCATGCTGGACACGAATGATGGTCCATTGGGTTGTTGATAGCATCGTTATCGCATTCAAGCTTCAAGGACCAACATTCTACGTCGGGATAGAATATATCCGGTCACACAACAATATACTCCTCCATTTTTATTTTCACATTGATGTACACCGTTCTGATGCTTTCTGCTAAACTCTGCCCATTGTGTTCACCGGAAAGGTGGCTGATCGATCTATTCTCCCGTTATGGCTCTACATACGGCCAGATTTGGGCGGATTTGCTGCCTTGCACCCTCACAACGTTGAACGCCATGGCTCGACATTGAGCGCGAGAGAGCGACTTGGTGGCGAGCAGCTCACAATTCACCAAGTACAACCGGGGAAGAAGGACCGCATGGTCGTCTCATTCTCTCGTACGTTAACGTCAGTAGTTGCCTTGCCGGCCCTCTATTGATACACACGTTTCTCCGAATAATCTCCCCCCTATATGCCCGTTTTATTAGCTTTTAACACCGACATGGCCAGCTCAGGTAACGCAGGATGGGCATGGATGCCTAATGGATATTTGTTGATCTCTCCTGCTTCGAAAAATGAACTAGTGATTCAATTTTGATGGAGAAAAATGAACTCCTAATTCATTTGTTTGAACTAGGAGAGATCCATAGATCGCGCCACCACGTCTATCCCTAAATGCATGAGCGGAGTCTTCTGGTGGCCAAGGATTCTAACTCCATCTAAGGAAATGTGCTTGCCCACCAGGGACTCTGGTTCCGTTATCTTGAAAGAGGTTGAAATTGTACAATCCCTTATTTGACATTACAAAAGTGCAAAACCCTATATGACGCACTGTATTGCAATTTTAATCTTTTATATGACTTGATATTGTAATTTCAATACAAAAACATTGAAAATGAGAAGCTTTGAAAACCAAAAAATGTCCAACTTTTTTGCGGTGGCGGCTGAAATCATATTCTACAACTTTTATTTTTAATCATAGTGCAATTTCAAAAAAATTAATATTGAAAATATACCATAAATATTTGAAATAAATTGTCAAACTTGATCAAAACTTTATTTGAGGGTCCTGGTCCTCTAAAATTATGCCCACCGTGTGTTGCTATCAAATTTTACAATTATTTTTCCGTAACAGAAAGGAAATGCTTCTTCCAATGCTCTTATTCTTTTTCTTTTCATTCACATTCTAAAAGAACGGCACGTCAGTACCAACCTTTGCTTGGGCTTGTACATTTTTGTTACTAGTTTATTATGGGTCACAACTGTAAAGAGTACGAGTCTTTATTAACAGATATTTGTTGCACAAATTATGAGTGATTCATATCTCCATCCTGTAGAAGGTCGGTTATTTCACCTAATATACAAATTCGATGTATTGAAAATACCTGACAGTCTATTTAGAAAATCATTTGCACTTTCAATCCTTCATTCTCAGAGACAAGATAGCATGACTATATTATTATTATAGAACTCTGAAGTTTGACTCTTCGTTTTAAACTAGAGTTCAATGTCTTCTTATTCCAAAAAAATATTTGCATCATAAAGCATGTGCCTCATTAATTTATTAATTTATCAATGTGTGCCTCATTACTTTACTAAAACTTTGGAATGTGAACTGTTTTTCAATAATAAACATTAAAAATTCTTCAATTTCAAGGTTTTGATTTATTGAAAATTGAACTTTATATATTTTATCTCACTATTTGAGTTTCATATTAAAGATTTTTCTAAAAAGTGTCTTTTGAAAGAATTACTCTCTTTGTATAAACCTTTGTTTTGAAAATGAAATTCATTTGGGTTTAAAAAGGCTTTTAGTTCATTCTAATTTAAAACCTATAAAAGTATTTTCTTTTGACCTTAGCCTATCTTTCTACATATCGTCTAGAGTTCACTGCTCTTTCCTCATGCATGAGCGAGGCCAATGGCCTTCCATGTAACATCCTAAATTAACAAATGACCAGAAAAGAAAAAAAGCCAAAACCTTCCAACCCAGCCCATAATGAGCCAACCGAACCCTAGGTTACCTTCCTCAACCGAGTCTTCCTCCCTTGATCGTGAAAACTTGAGGCGGCACTCCCTGCTCACCATGGACAGGGGGCGCGATGTGCAGGCTAGGGAGTCATCTCCAAGGTCAATTTCCCTCTCTTAGGGCTAAAAATGGGTTTCTCTCCTCCCTTTGATTCCTCTGGACTTGTTTTGCTCGCTACAGATTGAAGGGAAGAGGACATGGCAAGGGCAAGAGGTGCAGCACCTTTGGAATTCCATCCACCTGAGGCACTGATTTCAGAGTTCGCCTTGCTCCTTTTAGGCCTAAGTCCTGCAGGTCCTTTTTGCAATTCGTGGCTGCTCCTACGTAGCAGTAGGTCAGGTTGTGTTTTTTCGTCTCGGTACAACAGTAGCTCAAATCGCTTATTTTGAGGTTTAGATGTTTCAATCTAAAAATTTTGTAATAATGAAAGTTGTACAACAGGTCAAAACCTTACAATGGGTATTGATACAACTTCGTTCATCAAGGATTGTAGAAGTTACGGGATCTGAATTTTACCATTGAAACTGTCCAGTTAACAGTTTCATCAAGGATTGTAGAAGTTATAGCAATCTGAATGTTGCTGTCTGTTTTGGACATATTGCAGTTTCAGTTTCAGTGATATCAGGGTTTGACCACTTAATCGTAGGATTCTCATGTTTTAATGTAATACTCGTATTTAATTAATTAAGGAAAAAAACAAAGGGATGTAATGGGCCGGTCAGCCAGCAGTTTGGGCCTGAAGATGGAGTCCAGTTGGTGGGAAAAAAATTCTATGGACCCTAGCAGCCCCGATGCCTTCCCCTTTTTTCACTATGTAAAAAACGTTAATAGAAGACACTTTAATTGGAAATTCATTTTTAAAACGTGTCTCTAATCATTTATTGAAGACGTGTCTCAATAATACGAATTTTTAATTAGTTTATATCAAAAATATGTGTAGTTGATTGCAAACACGGCTAAACAAAATGCATCTCCAATCAGTACTCCTGCTGATTAGAGACACGTTTTAATAATACACGTCTTTTATTTTTTTTTTTCTAGTTAGAGACATGTGTTATTTAAACGTGTCTTCAGTTATTGGAGACACGTTTTACTAACCACGTCTGCAATTCGGTTTTGATTGAAGACACATTCTGTATCCCGCGTCTCTAATTTTTGAGCCCGAATCTTTTACAGTATTTATGTAATCTCAACCCTATCCTCTTTGATCTTTCTTTCTCTCATACGGAACGGAATGTCGGTCCTCACCGTCGCCGCCGCCTCCCGCTTCTCTACGTGCGCCGCATGCCGGTCCTCTCCGTCGCCACTGCATCCTGCTCCTCTACGCGCCCCGCATCTCGGTCCTCTCCGCCACATCTCCTCCCTGATCTATGGCCCAGGAGGGATCCACAGCCTCCCATAGCGTAGGCGAGATCCACGCCCCCCATGGCGCAAGCTGGCGTCTGATGCATCCCTCCTCGTGCTCCACGGCGCTAGGGGCTCGCTTGTGCTCGGCTCCATACGCCAGTCCAGCGCGCCACCGTCGTCGGGTCGCCGGATCCCGTCCTCTTCGTTTCGCGCTACCATGGTAAGCCCCACTCGCTCCCTCCTCCCTCTCCTCAATCTCTGGTCAGAAGGTCTCCTCCATAGCGAGGTCGTGGCGGCACGGCAGGAGGCCACTATAGGCACGCGCAGATCGTTTGGTCCGAGTTCCTCCGCGTCCTCGCCATGGTGCTCACAGAAGCGTTGTAGGGAGCAGCTCCCATTCTGCTGTCTCGTGGCAACCAATCCCATGGCAATCCGGATGGATTTTCCTGAGCAGTTTGTGTGAGATGGATTTCTGCGTGGTGGATGGGTTACGTTTCTGTCGATTGTTGCGGTACGGTTCGTCTACAGTACGTTTTCTATCAAATGCCGCAGTTTAGGTGCATGTCGAAAAGCTTTTAGATGTTCATAGAGCATTCTTGTCCTGTTGGTATGCTTTAATCTATGTTATTTTCTCATGTCTCTACGCCATATCATTGTTAGCCTATTAGTACAAGAATATTCAATTTTCAATCTGAACTACGGTGCTCCTGGCAGGTTCGAGTCCTATCATTTTTTAAATATGAATCTAGTGCAGTTCTTCTATTTAGTGAGCAAATTGTTGACTATATTACTTGCAAGTTGCAACCTGCAGATGTGTGAGGTTTGCTACTTTGCTTTATCTCTTATACCATTATTATCAGGAGAGGTGCTTTGAGCTAAGCGTATGGTTTTGTACTGCATAAGGAAAAGAAAAAACAAAGGTATGTGGTTTGCTACTTTGCTTTGGTTCATGTATTTTCTCAAATTGTACTCTTCGTTTTTTTCTAATGTATTGGCCTTATTGTTATATCGCTTTCTGGAATCTATGGAGCTCTATATTATTTTTAGTAATTTTTTCAGATGAATTGATAAGCTTTGGTGCTGTGACTTTTTGATTTTTATGCTATCAACCTTTACTGAACTGATCACCCCTATGGCCCTCTCATTCTTAGTACCTTGCTAACTTTGTAGTTACATTTATACTCATAAAAGAACTTTATTAACTCCAGTGATTTATATAGGAAAAGAAATTACGAATAGAGTCTAAAGTGTCAGTGAAACGACAAAAGCCAGCTTCAGCAATATCTCGGCTCCACTAGCAAAGGGAAATAGACCTTTTATTTATGTGCAGCCAACTGAGAATCTTCAACTGTTTTAAGTTAAGTTTAAATGATTTTTTCTACAGCTCAAGGCTCTGAAGGATGTTTTTTGACACGACCCGCCCAGAAAACCTCTTCTCGGGACGGATCTGGTCAGTCGTTAAGTCAGGATCCTGTTGGGCAACGCTCGGCGAAGCGAGCGTACACACGATACAACACAGACAGAGATAAACAGCAATAATTTACAAGGAGAGAGAACTTAATACATCATTGGTTCATAACTTTGCAGTTGAATATTACATTGTTTCAGAGTACGCAAAAGTTTTGAAAACGATAACAGCGGAAGCAACTCCGACACACGGACTTAAGCAAAAGCACGCGCCGTGCCCACGGACGTCATGCTACTGGCCACTTCAACATTTCACTGCGGCGACTCGCACAACTCCTACTAGAGGTTCCCGAACTCTGGGAGCGGTTCCTCCCAATGGAAGTTACCTGCTGGTTCCTGCGTGACGGCGCCTAAAAATCACAAAACGCTAACGCGTGAGCTTCTAAGAAGCTCAGCAAGACTTACCCGACAAAAGTGGCTGACTACAGCCGACTCCTAGACATGCTGGCCGACTCGGGTGGGTTTACTTGCAAAAGGACTCGCAAGCCTATACTACTCTTGTTAGATTTTAGCATCAGATTAAGTGATTAGAAAAATAAATTTAGTTAGCACCGAACTAAGCAAACATAACAGAAGTAACAACAGCATTAGTAATAATCATAGTTCATTCTCATTGTGTCTCAACCTATTTACTAAAATGTGACAGAGAGTCCAAGTAAGCTCATAGCTGAGAGCGACAGCGATTCGAACCGATTTTTATGCCACTGCAGGGTTAACCTAATCGTACGACACGTGCGTGTCCCAGACTCGCACGTGGCAACCGTTCACACCAGCTCCTGCAACGTCAATTCCCTCCTACGCCTGCCTTAGCAGCGCCGCGTCCCACCAGACAACACGTCTCAGACGGTTTCTGTGGAGTTCCCACGCTGCACACCCCAGATCTCCTCCTAGTCAGACACCGTAGGGCAGGTTCGACGTTGCAATCACTAGGCTACGTAGGTTTACCGGGGCCCATAACACCCAGCATACGATTAGTACGTTCAATACTTACCCAGCTGTGCCACACGGATCAGACCAGACTACGGTCACCCTGGTCCCGGACCAGTCGTCGACCTACTTGTACCCAGTCTGACCCTCAATCTTTTATCTTTCTTAATCATTGACAATCGTGTGGCACATCTCATGAAATAGTTCATTCAATATACTATTACTCGCGAGCAGCGTCCACTCTGCTTGACTTCTACCGACAATAGCTACTAAGCATAGCAGACTAAGGGGGTGTCTATACCAACTACCGTTAGGGTTTTCCTATGGAAACAAATGCAACTATGGTTTCAATCAACTCCTAGTACTTAATGCACAAACAAGACACACTTAGTCATAAAAATAAAACTTTAAAATTCGGTTGTGCACCGAGGCTTGCCTGGTTCCTCTGAGTTGATGTTGACTTCTTCGGCGGGGGTCGAGGAACTTGGATCTGCAGCTACCTCGCAAGCGTCAGAATCTACATGATGCAGTAGGATTATGATAAGTTCAATGAAATAGAAACTTATTGTTATTATCAATAATAACCTATGGTTTAGATCGGCGACGTCCAGAATTAGGGTTAACCCTAATTACTCGACGCCGTCGATTAAATTCAAATCTTAATTTGTGAATGATGTTTAAGGAAATCTATTAAACTCTCATGAGGTGACTTTTAGTTGACATGTTCAACAACTTTAACTCTAGTTAAGTTAATTCGACAATTTTCATCGGTTAATATTATTTAATTTCTTCGGCTATTAAATTAGGGTTAAAATGAAGATTTTAATTCTTCCTCAAAATTATTTTTAGTTGGTAGTACTCCCTGGAATAAGCATTTTGGGCTTTGGGTGGGGCCTAGATGAATTTTTTATATTTTATAAAAATTCATCAAAGTTCCTGTTTTTAGATCTTGTAAAATCAGAAAGCACTAGTAAATCTTAAAATAAAATTATGAAATTTTATGTGAGCATTCCTGAGCACCAGATCTAAAACTTTGCTTTTGGGTCTAACATTGTAAATGACTTTTAAAATGTACTTTAGAAAATGGTATTTAAACTAGGTAGATTGAAGTTATTTAATAGGGTTAGATGCCATTTCGTGTTCCTAAAATCTTCATAAAATTCCAGAGGGTGTGTAGCACCATGGTGTACTTTTAGATCAAAGGTTAGCCCTAGCATTGCTCTATAATGCAATTTAAAATTCAAAAACAGAAAGGAGTGTTTCTAATTAATTCTGCAAATGTTTGGTCATTTGTTAAAAAGTGCTTTAATAGAAAATTAGCCCTTTCACGAGGGTTCTAACAAATTTTGGTTTTCTATTTTTGGAGTTTTCTATGAATTTCTACGGATTTTACAAGACAGAGCAATAATCTGAAAAATAAAAAGAAAAAGAAAAACAGGGGAGGTTTCTCCGACGAGCTCCGACGATCAATTCCCGACGATGGGGTGGTCGCCGACCGTCGAACCTTGGCTTTCTACGATCCACTTGACACGACGAAGCTCGACAACATGTTATTTTTCAAGGTTTTGGCCGGGATAGGGGGTCTCACTGTGGGGGTGCCTCGGGGCGGCGGCGATCGATGAAATTTCGGCGAGGTGGCTCGACTTCAGAGGATTGGAGGGTTCTGTGAGCTTCACAGGGTGGAGAGGAACTCCTTTGGGTGAAGGAATTTGATTGAAATTGATCGGGGGTGGCGTTTCACCTTGGGGCGGCCGGCAATGGTGTCCACGGCTGGGGCAGGGGAGGTGAGCTCGCGCGGGGAAGAAGAAAGGGAGAGGGAGGGGGAAGCTGAGGGGGATTTGCGCCAATTTAAAGGAGGAACAGGGTAGGGGGAATAGGGGAGTGGGGGAGCAGTGGGGGTGGCCGGCGCAGCATGGCGGGCGGCGGTGGCGCATGGCCTCGGGCGGCTCGGGCGGCGCGGGCTCGGGCAGAGAGAAAAGAGAGAGGGAGGGAGAGAGCTAGAGAGAGAGAGAGAGCGAGGTAGGAGTGAGAGAGGAGGTAGGGGGGGGGCGGCCCGACGACGTGCTCAGAGCCGTGTCGGTCGGGCGGCGCAGCTCCCTGCTCGCCCTGTTGTCGGGCGGGCGGGGCACCGTAGCCCGCCCGGCAACAGTTATTATTATTTTTTTTCTTTTACATTAAGGCTGGAAGGAATTTCAATGAATTGGCCCACTTCCCGAGCTCAGGAATTTTTATACAAGCTTAGGAATTTATTTGGAACACTTTTCATTTAAGGTTCAAGTCATGATTTAGTCTCTAAAAATTCTTGAATTTCTAAGTTGATTATAGCTTGTGTGAATTTTTAAGAGGTCTAAATTTTTTCCAAAAATCTTGAATAATTTCCCAAAATTCTATTCTGAAGTGTACTAAATTGTTATGTAAAAATATGGTTAGGGTTCCGTGAAAATGTTGATGGTCAAGAGTTAGGGTTTGGGTTTCTTTCTGTTAACGAGATTTCGACACTTTTAGTTGAGATTTCTCCGGACTTTGCTAAATGCTCTGTTGTTTGTCAAACCTTTCATAGTGTCTCTTTAAAGCATTTTAAACAATATTTCTTTTTATTTCCATGATTGAATCTGCTCTAAAGTGAGTGAAATTATGGATTAGGGTTTACTGTTGTCGATTTTTTGCCCTGGTGACACTTGGGGTGTCACATTTTTGTTGAGTACTAAAAATAAAAAGTGGAGATGCTTGAGAGGTTTAATGAGATGGGATGATAGATACACTTACATATCATGGCTTCCTTCCTCCAATGTAAGCAATAGTATAATCTTTATGCTTACTCTTTGAACTACCAGCTAATTTGTTTATTTTGCTTACTGCTATATAATTTATCCATGCTGATTTCACTGAAAATGACATTTCAGACTAACAGTCTAACATGCTGAATTGCTGATTCACTGCAAGCTGAATATTCCTACATTCGATGTATTAATTTCCATTATATTTTAGGCTGTTTCTGTGGCAAGCAAGATAATAGTGGATTATTTTACTGAACTGAACTTAGTTCTTGAATTGTCTCAGGCCTTGTATCGAGGTTTGGAACTATTTCTGATCAAAGGTATGCCTCTACTACAAACTAATTAGTTTTTGCATTTGAGATTTTATAGACTAAAACCTAAGCATGATTGAAGTTTCAATCTCTCAACATCTTTTGCACTGTTCTGTTGATTAGTCCGAAGGATTTCTCTTGTTGAAAATTAGATGTTTCATATACTGCATATGAACTGCTATTATTTGCTTGAACTCCAGCCATTGTTTCTTAACAACTATTTGAAAAATTGGTAACACTTGCTAATTTTCTATCCTTACAGCGGTATGTCAATGTATATATGTGGATATTGTTGGCAGGAGCAACAAGGGCACCATCCAGGTTCAACGACATGCCTTGAGTCTTTTGTCTACTACAACATGTTTATAACTTCTCCGTAGCTTAGAAGATTAGACAGGTCTTTTATGACATCATGTAAATCAAAATGACTCAAATCTTACACTACTATATGCATTCAACAGCGGTCGATTCATGATGTAAATCAAAACATTGTGTATCTACATTGTATCTAATAACAAAGCATGTGTATTTTTGATGTAAAAGAGGTTCTATTTTCTTTTCTATTTTTTTTGTTTTTTCAATTTATAAATTGGAGACAATGATTGATGAAACTCGTCTGCAATTATGAATTATTGGAGACACTGATTAATGAAATGTGTCTACAATTGTGGTCAAATTGGAAACGCGTCTCCAATTTCCCTCGATAAACGCGTCTCCAATTGAGGAACATTAGAGATGCGGAAAAACGTGTCTCCAATCACTTCAAATTACAGACGTATTTTTTCAGTGTCTCCAATTGCTATTGAGACGTGTCTCCGGCGAGCCTTTCTTACATAGTGTTTCCCCTAGTGACGCCGCCTTTCTGCTTCCTTCCTCCTTCCCTGCTCTTGCTGCCTCAAAACCAGAACATGTGCAGCGTTGGACCCTGGCCAGATTCAGCCACGACGGTGAGCACTTGTCCATCCCAAGCCTTGTTCCTCTCTCTTGTTTTGCTGCTGCTGTTTTTCCAATTCCTTTGATCTTTAGGGCAGACTAGGGGTGAAGCTTACTGCAAAACAGGGGACTCGGATGAGAAAGTAGAGCGGGCAAGAACCTGACCAGTTGTGGTATGGAATCGAACCTTCCCACACTGTTGGGAAAGATCAAGCATCATTTGGCATCGTAGCTGTGGCACAAAAGTGAATAAATTCACCGTCTACAAAAGTGTTCTGTGGTGTAGTGACTCTAGGATATATCTCGTCTTGTGTTCTCTTGGCTGGACGGTGTGTGCGGCCACCCGTGTCGACCGTTCTCTCTTTTCTCGAAAAACGCAGGAGGTCTGCGTCGGCCGCTCTCTCCACACTGTTGCACTCACCGCGAATCGTCGCAGGTACGGCCTCCTTTGGCCTTCAACCGCATTGCTATGCCCTTTCCTAACTTTATATATTTCTTAAAACAAATGCAAATAACAGATGGTGGGCATCAAAGAGCACATATATAGTTAATGAGCTAGAAATAACAGATGGCAGGCTATGGGCCGTCAGGCGTATTATGTTAAGAGGAGGGCTGGCTCAGTGTAATATCCCAAGTTTTACCAATTTCCTTAAAAATATATATATATTTAATTCTAAAAGCTTAAAGAGTTGACTAAAATTTTGACTTTTTGAACTGTCGATCACATGGACGATCGGACGCCGTGGATGCGTAGATCTCGTCGAAACACATCCGTTTGATTACTCAATTGTTTGATTCGATCACCGAACGAGTGAGTTACATGATGTTTAATTGGGACCATCGATTTTGACCTAACAAGGAATAAACTCCATCAGTTGCCTCCCCAATCGTCCCTGTCTTTTTTTTTCCTCACGCCGCTACCCCTGTCCTCAACTACAACAGCCGCCACCCGTCCTGCCCTGCACTACCGCTGTTGCTGCTAGGGCCCTGATCGCTGCCTGCTGCGCTGGGTGCTTGAAGAACAGGTACTGCTGCTGGCCGCTGGGTGCTTGAAGAACAGGGACTGCTGGGAGGGAGAGAAGGAAGAAAGGGAAGGGGAGAAAGAAGGGGAAGTAAGAATCCCAGGTATTCCTCCAAATTCGTTCGAAATTGATGATGTCTGCAGCGGAGTAATCCTTACTAATCCTCAAATTCTCACTGATTAGCTAGTGGTTAGGTTTGACGTCGATATCAAAAATAGGGGTTAAATTCTGGTACAGTGGTGTAATATTTGAAAACTGACAATTATCAATGTCGAATTTGGCTACATGGTAATGAGAAAAGTTTTAGGGTTGGTTTTTATCTTTCAAATGGCTTTGGTCCCACTCAATTCCGATCAACCGTTAGGAAGAAATCATGAAATTAGTGCTGCTGTGTCAGGGTTGTTCGTATTCCTTGCAGTAATCTGTTTTGTATTTTTCGACCAAGTTCGGTGCAGAATTAGCCAATCTGATAATAAGGAAAGTTGTAGGAAATTTTCTGTAGATTTCAAAACTGTATTTATTTGCCTACATTAGTTAAGCCAATCAAAAGTTATGAATTTAACAGTGCTTTGCTTCAGTTTCTGAAAATTTAGTTGGAGATGGATTTTTATTTGTTTCTTTAAACAGTAAGGTGGAGATATGCTGGAACGTTTTAGATGGGTTTTTTAGCATCGTTTTGAAATCGTAGTTCTCGTTATACAGGAGTGGACGGTTGTGGTGTCAAGAGAGCGTTTTCGGATTATCGTCAACCTTAATTAAGGCAAGTGCAATGATGGACCTTCTTGTAATGTGAACGTTGCTATTTCTTGCCTCCGGTTCGGATATGTTCATTTGATTAATTGTTTCATGAGATGATTGCTTCAAGTATTTTCGGTTCTTGCTCAGTGTTCATGTTTCATGTTATTTACTTTATACCTTCAAGTGCCGGGTGTTTGTATAAACACCGGTTGTGCAATTTGATTCTTATATTCAGGTTTCCTGTGAATAAGTGCTGGCCCCACTTATTCGGCTTTACCGGTAAATGCAAAGGAAAGTTTCAGGTGACGTCCGTTTTAGACGGAAACTACTGTTTCATGGTTCTGGAATTTTGTGGTTGATTCTCGTTCTCTACTTATTGTTCTAAAAATGGTTACTGTTCTTTCGGTCCTGAGTTTGTACTTGCTGAGTGTTTTTACTCACTCTTGTTTTCATTCGGTTTTTAGGTACTCAATGATCGAAGCATTCATGGGTTGGGAAGAAATCACATGCTAGAGCACCCTCACATTCTTCTATCAACATTTAGTTTTAATCTAGACAATGATTAAAGTAATTAGTTTTAACTTCTTTAGTATGGTTCGAAACTGTCGTGAGGTTTTGTTAGTGAAATTTGAGGTCCTAAGCGTAAGTTATGGTGGTTGATTGATGTTCTTTTCTCTTTACCATACTATAATGCTGATTATTGTGAATTGTATGCCGCGAAAATATAGAATTTATAGGGGAGATTCTGTCAAAATTTTCTATTTATTTTAGACTTGTTAAATTTTTTTTTGATTTGATCGTGGTAGCCTCCAAGGGTGTGAAAACTTGGGGTGTTACAGTTGGTACTCAGAGCCAGGTTGGATTGTCTTTGCTTAGGATAGTTAATTAGGAGTTGCTTGTAACGCTTAATTTAGATTTACAACTTAAATTGACGCACTTAGTCACGTTAGGATGGGTTGCATGGGCATGCTTCGTATTTTAGTTTCTACTGTACTTTCTCATGTGTATATTTTTTCTTTTCCTACAATTATAATTATTAATCGTATTCTTATTGATGTTTTGGAATTAATAGAACTATGCCACCGAAAAGAAGTGCACGTGTTGCGAATCGCGGGAGAGCTCGCGGTAGAGGTCGTACTGGTGGTCGCGGTAGAGGTGATGATAACCAGGAGGAAGACAGGGAGCATGTGAATCAGGAAAATGAAGTGGTTGGTGGGGAGGAGGAAAATTCTGTAGCTGATAGAGGTTCCGCTGGTCGTGCTGTTGCTGGTGCTGCTACTCGGGCTGCCCCTGCCCAATCCATGACGTTTGCTAGGTGGATGTCTATGCGATTAGATACATTTGATGGTTCAGGAACACCCACAGATGCTGCTGATTGGCTACGCAAGATGGAGAAGATTATGCTTGCATGTAGACTGACAGGAGAAGAGATGATCTTGTACATTCCGCATCAGCTCACCGGTCAGGCTGATATATGGTGGGTAGGAGTATGTGATGCGTGGGCTCCTGCTCGTGGTGCTATCAGCTGGGAGGTTTTCTTAGAACAATTCAGAGCCAAGTACTATCCAGACTCCTTCAGAGATAAGATGAATGATGCACTCAATCATATTCAGCAAGGGGACAAGTCAGTTGATGAGTATGAGAGGGATTTCAGCAACATCGTTCGCTTTGTACCTAGTGTTGCTAGTGATGAGCGTGAGAAGGCTAGGAAGTTCTTCATAGGCCTTAATGCCTGTTACCGGGAGGTGATGGGAAGAAGTCCACCTACTACTTACATTGCAGCAGTTGAGGAAGCTAGGGGTATGGAGACCCAGTACCAGCTCACAATGCTGCAGCAGAGGCGTAATGGGAGCGTAGGTAATTCAAGTGGTGATCAGAAGAGGGTTCACCAAGAGGGAGCAGAGTTCTCTCAACAGCCCCATTTCAAGAAGCCTAAGGTGAATCAGTCTTCTCAACAGTCTCAATCGTTTAGGCCTAAGCAGTCAGGGGCCCAATCTTCCTCGGGACAGCGCACTTCAGGTTCCTCACTTATGCGTCCTGTTCCAGGACAGGGCATGATTTGCTTCAAGTGTGGAAAGGGTCATCGTGCTTCAGAGTGCACTTTTGCAGGGACATGTAACACTTGTGGCAAGGATGGCCATGTTAGTGTGGTGTGCAAGAGAAATCCAAACTGTATCATCAAATGGCAGAGGCCCAACTCTTCTTCAGCAATATCCACCTCAACAGGTAGTTCTAGAGGTTCAGCTCCTTCAGTTAATGCTCCTAGAGGCACAGTTCAGATGATGGTGGGTCATTCAGCCCAATATCCCCAATTCCCTCAGCAATACGCTCCACCAGGTTACTATTGGCCTCCACCACCGCTTCCTGCTCTGTATGCTCCACCTCAGCTCCCTGCACCATATGTTCCACCATCACTACCTGCCCCTTCAGCACCTTCAGGCCCGCCACCTCAGTATGGTGCCGGCGGTTCCAGCTCTTCTGCCCCTACTGGAGTGTACACCATGCCTACAGCTTCCACTGTGGGACGTCCAGATGTTGTCTCAGGTATTCTCACTGTTGATTCACATGATGCTCATGTCTTGTTTGATTCGGGTGCTACATTTTCATTTATTTCGCTTAATTTTGCAAAAAGGGCAAATATTTCTAGTCAGGAAATTTCTCAGTCAGTTCGTATTAGTTCTCCTGGAGGCTTAATTTCTAGTTCAGTAGTGTGTCCAGGATGTGTTGTTTCGATACAGAATGATGATTTTATAGCTAACCTTATGGTGATTCCCTTACCGGTTTTTGATGTCATTCTTGGCATGGATTGGCTACATCGGTATCGAGCCGTGATATCTTGTTTCTGGAAGACTGTTACATTGGAGGCGCCATCAGGGCATATAATAACCTTTCAAGCAAGTGCACCTCTTGATTCCTTATTAGTGATGGCTTGCCTCTTTCCTGGCCGTCGTTATGTGAAGACTGGTTTTCTATGGAACCTTGTTGAGAAGCAAGAAAAGTCAGTGGTGCTTGAGGAAATTCCAGTTGTATGTGACTATCCTGATGTTTTTCCAGGAGAGTTACCAGGAATGCCACCCAAGCGTGAAGTGGAGTTCCGCATTGACCTTATACCTGGTACACGTCCTGTATCGGTTGCTCCATACCGTTTATCCCGTCCCTTTCAGGAGGAGTTGAGAAACCAGTTGAATGATTTATTGGCCAAGAAGTTGATTCGACGCAGTGTGTCGCAATGGAGGGCCCCAGATTCAGCCACGACGGTGAGCACTTGTCCATCCCAAGCCTTGTTCCTCTCTCTTGTTTTGCTGCTGCTGTTTTTCCAATTCCTTTGATCTTTAGGGCAGACTAGGGGTGAAGCTTACTGCAAAACAGGGGACTCGGATGAGAAAGTAGAGCGGGCAAGAACCTGACCAGTTGTGGTATGGAATCGAACCTTCCCACACTGTTGGGAAAGATCAAGCATCATTTGGCATCGTAGCTGTGGCACAAAAGTGAATAAATTCACCGTCTACAAAAGTGTTCTGTGGTGTAGTGACTCTAGGATATATCTCGTCTTGTGTTCTCTTGGCTGGACGGTGTGTGCGGCCACCCGTGTCGACCGTTCTCTCTTTTCTCGAAAAACGCAGGAGGTCTGCGTCGGCCGCTCTCTCCACACTGTTGCACTCACCGCGCATCGTCGCAGGTACGGCCTCCTTTGGCCTTCAACCGCATTGCTATGCCCTTTCCTAACTTTATATATTTCTTAAAACAAATGCAAATAACAGATGGTGGACATCAAAGAGCACATATATAGTTAATGAGCTAGAAATAACAGATGGCAGGCTATGGGCCGTCAGGCGTATTATGTTAAGAGGAGGGCTGGCTCAGGCTGAGTGAAGCTACCTGCGCCTGCTAACAAAAAATCGCCCTCCGCGCATGCCATGGGAAACAAACCTCAATCGTGATCAATGCTGCCAGGCCATCACGTGGTCTGCGCTGCCTGTGCTCCTGGTGCATGCGTGCAATTCTCGGGCGAACCTTTTGACTACGAATTCTTTCTGAAGAACGAAACGAGGAAACTTTCGGTGTTTCAGACTACAGTTAGCCCTGCTAGTGGGTCGGGTTGATTTGGGTTTAGAAACAGGTCGACGTTGAAAGGATTCTCACAGGTTGCACAGTTCTAACGGGTTGGGTTGGGTCGGGTTCGTAGCGATCGCGGGTTAGAATGGGTTCCTCCCACGGGTTCGTAGTAGCTATTAGTTTGGGGTGGGTCGGGTGCGGGGCAGGTCCCAACCCAGTAGCAGGGCTAACTACAGTTGGGGACGGGTAACGGCTGGTCGCCGTAAAATATTCTGACTATCCGCCCGGAGCACATCTCGGTATGTAAGCATATCACGGTATGCAATAAGCTGCTGCTGAGAGCCTCGACTCCACACAAAGGCGCGCGAAAGCTATATATTACGTGTACGTAGTATCTTGCTGTGCTTTTGTTAATTAATTGTGACCATGTTTTCTGGATCTTTGCATCCAACAGTTTCTCCAAAATACCTTTTGGGTTCCTAGTCAGAGGACAGAATATAATATTAATTGGGACCGGATGACTAAACACTCTTCATCTCCACTGCACCCATTGTGGTTTATTCTAACGATTAATGTCTAATGAACTTAATTAAGAGAAGTCTAGTCACAACACAACAAATTTCATAGTGACACACATATCATTGCTATAATCATGCTTATCGTCGAGAATGTTCACCAGCACCAGAAACTTCTGCCTGCAAATCACCCGAAGAAAAAAAGGAAACTGTTCCTGAATGAAAATCGCCCAGCACCCTCCACTTGAACACCCTAGCCGTCCAACAAAATAATAGTAATTAATTCCAAAATAATGTCCAGATATTCACCAAAAGTTTCACAACCGCCCTATGAACACGTCTATCCTCCCACAGTATTAGCCACAAAGCTAACGAGGGCACATTTTTTTATACTATCGATTGTTGCTCAGTTGATCATTCCAGAACTGGTACATATATGTATGTCATGCACTCCCAACAATGGTGTAACTATAGAGACACACAAAATCTAGGGTGTGCCTTTGTAACGGGTGGTCAAAGAAGGTCCTAACATCGATAGGAAGGTTGCCGTCATAATCTTGCCTTCCACGCATCCATATAGACAATAGTTCTCTCATGCCACCTCTGCAACTCGATCTGCCTATATTCAAACTGACCTGCATGTATTAATCCTTGTTCTTTGACCAACTCAAGAAGGCACCCTACGCGCAACAGATGGAGTCACGCATCTCACACAAAAGAAGAATAGACAGGAAAAAGGCACGGCTTTTGTATATAACAACAAAGGATCATGCTACCGTGGCATGCAGACGGTCATTTATCGTTTCTTCACAGGTGTACTTTTCTATTGTGATAGCAGAGGGCGCAAATTTAAATTCAGTGTGAAGTTTAAACCAATAATGTATAATGTCTTCTCCCAAAGTTTACGAAAGACAAGAATTACAATCTCATATTTTACGTAGTAATTATGTCATGCCATCGTTTTTACAGCAGAACAAAAATGTACAGTATCCAATTTTTTCCACAACAATATTTTTTACCCTTTTTCAGTGGCATATTGGGAATTTAGGTGAAAAAATGGCGCAAGGTCTTGTCCCAAATTTTAAGTAATATACAAGAAAAGCGGTCTCCTATTTTGCGTAGTTATTAAGGTATTGCGATAACTTTTATAACATGTGTGAAATCCATGTATTTGCTCACACCTTCCTCGTGCTGGTGGACGCTGGCGCTAGAAAGAATAATCCCTTCTTTCAAATCATATGACTAAAGCCCATTCCATCATTTTGCTAAAATATTTTATTCACGGTTGTATTATCAATGCTATATTTTATTAACATAAAATTTATGGGGCAATTCCTTGTACACCACTAGAATACTACAAATGCCCATATGCTATGATTGTGTCTATGACACATGACTCCTGTTGTGTCACTGACATGTGGACTATGATGCCATATTGGTGGTTCTATTTAAACCAATGGTGTACAAGGTTTCCCCCCCCCAAAGTTTATTATTTAATATGCAAGAATAATCAATATGTTCTATTTAGTAGGCATTAAGTTGTGGTATCATTCTGACAGCGCAACAAGAAACGCGTGGTAACAAGTAATTTCCACAGCACTAATTTTCTAATTTTATGATCGCATATCGGTTTAGTTTACAAAAACTGTTGTAAAAGGTCTTCTCCAAAGTTTATTTGATATACAACAATCATGATTTCCTATTTTGCGTAGTCATCATGTTTGTTCTATCATTTTGGCAGCACAAACAAAACGTATGCTAAACAATAAAATTCTACTGCGATAGTTTTTTCCTTTTTCGATGATATATTGGGGATTTAGTTGTCAACAATAGAGGAAGGTCTTTTCGCCCTTTTTTTTTTTGCTATACAAGAATCGTGATCTCCTATTTGGACACTAGCCTTTATGTTATTCTAACATTTGACGGTGCATATATATTATTCTTCCTTTATAACAAATATGTAAAATCCATGTAATTTTTCACTCCTTCCTCACCGCTGGATGTTGGCGCTAGCAAGAACACTATCCCTTTTTTATGAAACTTTTAACTAATGGCAATTGCAAAGTTTTTATAATATACGTTGTTTTATGGTTGAATTATCAATGCTGAACTTTGTTAACATAGATGTGATTTTGTTGGCTATATATATGGAGCATTGCGTTTGATGAAGCATATAAAAGACTACAAAAGGTTATGAGGCATTCTCTTCTACACCAGTAGAAACTTCAGATACCCCAGTGCTATGATTGTGTCTATGCATATGACACATGGGTCCTGCTATGTTGCTAACATGTGGACCACGATGCTATATCAGGGGTTTAGTTTAGACCAATGGCGTACAAAGTTTTTTCCCCAATGATTAATTGATATACAAGAATCACGATCTCCTTTTTACGTAGGCATTAAGTTGTTGTATTGCTGCCGGCGCAGCAAAATACGGATGGTAACCAAATACTTTCTACAATATTAATTTTCTCGTTTTCAAAGACATATTGGGGTTTAGTTTACTCCAGCGAGCGTATAAGGTCTTTTCCCAATGTTTATTTGATATATGAGAATTGCTATGTCCTATTTTGCGTAGTCATTACATTTGATCTAACTTTTTTGCAGCCAAACAAAAATGGATGGTTATCGATTGATTTGCACTACAGTATTTGTTCCCATTTTTTATGGCATATTATGGATTTAGTTGAAGAATCACGATCTCCTATTTTATGTAGTCATTAATAAGTTATGCTACTGGTCGCAGCAAAAATGAACAATAACCAAATAATTCTTCTTTTATAACAGATGTTCTTAATCCATGTAATTGCTCACACCTTCCTCACCCTGCTGGATGGCTGGCACTGGAAAGAAATAATTATTATCCCTTCTTCCTAAACATTTGACTAATGCCGCCCATACCATGTTTTGCTAATATATGTTGTTTTATAGTAATTTATTAATGCAAAACATATGTGATTTTCTTTGCTATATGAAGCAGTGTATATAAATGGAAATTTGTTGGTCATTCGCTTGTACACCAATAAAATACTTCAGATGCCTCATATGCTGTAATTGTGCCTATGACATATAGGTCCTTCTGTGTGTCACTGACACGTAGACCATGATGTCATATTAGTTTTAAACAAATGGCGTACAACTTTTCTCCGCAAAGATTATTTGATATAGAAGATCACGATCTCCTATTTTACGTAGTAGTTATGTTGTCCAATCGTTTTGACAGCTCAATGAAACGGACGGCAACCAAATAATTTCCACTGGAATACCATTTTGCACAATGGCATATGCAGGGTTTTGTTTAAGCCAATGGGGTCCAGGGTATTTTCCTAGCTAAATTTTAATTTGATATACAAGAATCGTTATCCTTTATTTTACCTAGTCAATAAGTTTGTGCCATCATATTGATAATACAACAAAAACGGACGAACCAAAGAATTTCCACAGCAATAATTTTATCCATTTCGAAAACTTATGTATGAAATCCATGCATGGAATTTCTCACGCCTTCCTCGTGCTGCTGGACACAGGCCATTGTTTTTCCAACCTTTGGACTGATGCATTTTCCGAAAAGTTATGCTAATATACGTTGTTTCATAGTCTGTATATATTAATATTTTATGTTGCAACCTTAATTTTATGTGATTGCAAATCCTGAACCTTCATCGTCATAAAAAATTTAAAATACCAAACCTTTAAAATCAAGATCCATCTTCTATTGTTTGGAGAAAAATGTTGATTTCCTAACAAAGGAACATCAGAACATATAGAAACACCTGAGTATAGCGTATGAGTGGAAGAATGTCATGTTCATATCACATGGGAGTGTGTATGCGATGGGACCTCTCAAGAGTGGCGTGGTGGTAGTTTTAGATACAGAATATAGTCGCACCAGAGAAGGGCCATAAGAGGATGGGTGCAATTGCGTTGTTTCCAGTCTTGTCCTCGGCTAGCAAGTACATGCAGTTTTCCCTTCCCGCAATATTATAAAACCTTGAGGAAAACAAATGCGGGTCATGGCAACCCACCCAGGCTTTGCTTTCAAGTCTCATCAATAATACGACGGCTCTAAAAGAGGCAGATATTGAATACTAAGGGATATAGCTAAATAAATTAACTATACTAAGAACTACAGGAAAAGATAGCAGGAAATTAAAAACTGCTAAACATACCAGGATGGGAAAGGTCTATATATACAGCCTCACACTAGGTTCACCAATCGGACAAACAACCTACGCGGACCACTCTTCCTACTTCAATAGGTACCATTTTGTCTGGCTATCTTGGTTTTTTCTTGTTTTGACCTGCAAGCAGAAGGAAACTCATCAACGGGCCTGCCTTCCTAATCGTGAACGTAGGTAGGTAGGAGCTCGACAGTCATGTTCGTCGGTGGCACGTCCAGCGGAGGCGCCGGTGGGCATGGTGGTGGTCACGGTGGTGGTGCCTCCGGCGGCGGGGGGCCATGCGGCGCCTGTAAGTTCTTGCGTCGCAAGTGCGTCAGCGAATGCATCTTCGCGCCGTATTTCGAGCAGGAGCATGGCGCGGCACACTTCGCTGCAGTGCACAAGGTGTTTGGCGCCAGCAACGTGTCAAAGCTGCTCCACCAGATCCCAGAGGACAAGCGCCTGGATGCCGTCATCACCGTCTGCTTCGAGGCACAGTGCCGCCTCCGCAACCCCGTCTATGGCTGCGTCTCCCACATCATCGCCCTCCAGGAGCAGGTTCGTCGTCCTACTCCCCACAGATCCAAGGACGAGTTTGAAGGTTTTTTTTTTTTCTTTTTTTCTGCTTCGATCTTTTGGTTGGGGTGGAAGCATGCCAAGCGGAACAAAAGAAGCAAGTTTACCACGATTTATTATGATACGGATGATGTGCAGAGATCCTATCTCATCTATCATATCGTCGACTCCACATCGTACGTCTACCCCTCACGAAAAAGGGATATTCAGCCAGGCTAGCATCAATCTGTAGTAATAGTATAATCGGCAGACTTCCCCATCTTTTGGGACATTTGCACTTTTTTGTATGCATTTCACTCTAGTCGCTTTGATCACATTTTCTGTTCATAAGAGGATCTGATTTGAAGTTTGCAGAACCTTACGGTTTCTTCATGCATCTAATTAATTTCTGTTTTGTCACCATCTGCATGCAGATCACAACCCTTCAGTCTGAGCTCAACTACGTGCAGAACCAGCTGGCCGCAATGGAGAAGCAGCAATCGCAGGTGCCACCATTACCTGCGTTTCCGCAGATGTCCATGAGCGTCGGTGGCTTCTCCGACATCAACCTTGACCTGTCGTTCCTCTTGGACGAAGAGGCTCCACCGCAGCAGCAGCAGCAGCATGTCAACATGGGAGCGGCCTCCCGGGGTGCAGGCGGAAGCGGTGGTGTTGGGGATACCGGCGACCTGGATGCGCTGGCAAGGGAGCTAGTCAGGCATGGCCAGGAGGCTGGTGGCTCTGCGCCGCCCCCGCCGGGCACTTATCAGTGAGCGTTAAGCTAGCCTAGGTATAGACGAGTGATCAGGAAATAATTACATCATTAATGCACTGTGTGGAGAACTAATGCCGCTATAGAATGCGGCTGATGAACGAGAATGACGGCGAGGACAATGATGATGTGGGCTGGAGATGGTAGGTAACAGGCATCTCGCACGGCTTTCTTGTGTACCTGCTTTGTTCATGACCGGTGATGCAAGGGCACCCACTTGTTTGGGAGTCAGTTCCAAAGGAGTAATGAGGCCTGGGAGAGATTGCCGTAGCCTAACGCTAGATGTTATCTTCTGTTACTGTTCCATTAGAAGTAGTACCTGATCTGGATATACTGTCATACCTAGCTAGTAGATGGATATTTCCCAATCTGTTTGCAGATCATTTCAAAACTAGCATTCCAAAACAAATAGACTCTTTGTTCATGCATGGTTTATTGGAATCTATGAGATTTGTGAATACCCCTCAAATAAATTCAAAAAATTCGTGAATTTTTGTTATGATAGATTGCCTTGTGATGTTTAATATTTAATATTCCTGAAAATAAAAATGTTTACTAGATTTGTAATTACAACTTTGAGAAGTAGTCATATTAGAGAAGATCGAAAGTTAAAATAGTCGTTCCACAGACAAAAATATATTTGTATATGATGCGGTGTCTCTCTGACAAATTCTATAAATTTTGAGTGTCTCTCAGGTAAATTAGAGTTTTCACTGTCTCTCAGAGCGAGCCGCAAAATGTGACCGTCTCTCATGCGTACATATACTTCCTTACATGGTATATACATGCCAAGGGGTCTCTGGTCTACTGGCTAAGAGCTACCGGTGGCACTCCGCAGGTTGCGAGTTCGAATCTCGGTTGAGCGAATTTCCACCTGGGAAAAAGAAACTCCTAGCTGGTCTGCAAGCCAAAGCACTAGTGGTAGCAGCCTGTTTTGGCCTGTGGCTGTGGGATTCTCGGCCGGCACAATTAACGGTCCCTAATGGTGAGTCTGTTCCTAGTGTCAGGGCGGGACTAGGGTTCGGTGGGGTTTCTTGGTCGGGGAACTGAGAGTTTCTTCTTTATTGAATACTATGGAGGCGGTCTTTCGCCCACCGGCCGAGTTTTTTTTTTTACATGGTGTATATATATTTACAGAACCATCTCCACATCAATCGCCTGAGATATGGTACAATCATTCGTTTATTTTTGTAATGGCCCGAATTGCTTCAAGATTCGTGCAATTAACCTTTCTTCTCTCTCTCTTTATACTTTCGCGTCATGTGCAGCGGCCTTTCTTTCCCAAGCTGAACCGAATCGAATGGACGCATGCACCGCTCCTACACAATCCGCCTCACCGACATCATCCCTAGCGTCGATGAGGGATGGTACCATCGGCCCGCACCCCACAACCTCGTCAGGGTCCGTGAGGCCAGCAACACACCCGCCTTTCAACCCTTGTCCGCTGTCCCATAAATCTTCATCATCTCCAGCAGTTCGCCCATGTCTCAACAGACTCACCGAAGCCGCCGCCGACAATGAGCACCACCATTAACCCCTTTGAAGCCCAACACTTTCAGTCCAACTATCGGTTAGAAGGAGTTTTAGGACCTTCCCCTCCCCATCCATGCACTAGCCCTCTGTCAATAATTTTCAGTACAGAAATTGTTTCCTTTCTTGGTAATAACAGTCCCCAACATGGCTTTCGCATCTCTACGTTAACCTTTCATTGAACACCCCTTGCCATCCAACAAACTAAAACTAATTATTTCCAAAATCTTGACTATACCCAACCACCCCATCGCCATCAACGCGTATATCTCGCATGAGCATCTCCTGCCACAAAAAAAAAGTAACATTATGGATATAAAAATTATGTTCTCTCAAGTAACCAGGAGATTAGTCCGTTACAGTATTTTAATATGCACCACATTTAAACAGAAGTGTTGTTTCTACAGCATTTCATGTAAATGTTAGTATAATTTTAATGTCTTATTGCTTAAAAGTGCAGCAATCTCGATCTCAGGAGAGAGAGGGGAAAACATAGACTACAAATTCACTTTTTCGTTCCATATAAAAGGAGAAACACAATATTAGCTGCGAAATTAACAAAGGGTACAAAATTTGTTAATACTATCCCGCAGCATAATAAGTCACCTCCTTCTAAGCCTGCCGGACCAAAAGTAATCTCATCCTGAACCCTAAACCTCCAAATCCTCCGACCCTAAATTCTTTGTACCAGTTCATTTTTTGTGACAGAGGTTTTATTGAAAAATCTCAATATTTATTAGTTTACTTGAAGTATTACTGCACCACAGTACTACGATGTACTACCACAGATCTGGCCATTAATGACATCACAATAGCAAATGTTGTATAAAACATGTCACAAAAAGTATTAGCGACGGTGTTCCAACGTCCATAGAATTACTTGAGCATAGTGACATTTAAAGAATGGCATCACTAATATACCTCATTAGGAAAGGGCGCATAGAGACCGTTGTTCAAGAGTTAGAAAATAGTGACGTGTATATGTGTTAGAGACGGATTTTTCATCATTGTTGCAGTTATACAATAGTGACGTCTTTATGAATCTCCGCCAGCAACAGGTCCTATAATAGTGACGAGCGCACAGACAGGTTTTTGTTTACATGTCACTGCGGACTACAACATTAGTGACGGACTCTATAGTGATGGTTTTGTGCTGGCCGACACAATTTGTTTTGTTTTGACGGTTTTTCGTGGCCCATCACTATTGTGGTGTCTTATTCTAGAAGGTACAAAAAAGCCACTTGGAAAAATAAGTGTGAGAAGCGGGTTCTGAACTCAGGATGCTGTAGTATCTTTTGATGTAAGTTTAGAATTAATATTCTACTGTGTGACATATTGTGGATGTTATGTTGAACTTTGGGACGTTTTTGAAACTAGATATGTGGTTGTTGACTGTAAAACATGTCTTGATGTTTCGATATCGCAATATGGGCGTGCATGCTGGATGATTCTGTGATTTTGTTTCAACTCACTATTGTTTCATGCATGTATGGACGATTTTGTTTTTTCGATGTCATTATTTTCTCTATTACATGTATTAGGGGACGGGCATTTGTTTCATCAGAGATGATCTTACATTTCCCATGGCTAGTACGACGAAATATCAGGAGCACATGACTATATCTGTGCACATGTATATATACTCAATTCAGTCTATCGGATCGCATTTAAGTGGCATAGATCACAGCCATGCTCTCCCACCTTCCCACCTACGACATTTTCTGTTTACACCTATACTTGGCATCTGGTTGTTTTGCAAAAAAAAACCCCTAGCATCTATCTAACTGCCTGCCTCTCTACCTCTTCCCATCATTGCCGTGACAGTAGAATCATGAGCGACCCCGGCGAAGCTAGGCATACTCAGGGAACCCAGGCAGCCAATGCACCGGATCGTTTCCTCAGTCGACGACGGCTGGCCTCTGCATTGACTCCGGCCACGGGACAAGTAGCGCTTCTGGCTAAAAGTACATATTGAGCATGCACTGAAATTCGTCAAACCACTAATGCATGTTACAAAAGAAGAAAAATTCGCACTCAAAACAACTGCAATTGGAAGTAAAGTTGAAGCCATGCAAATCGTTCGTCATTGGACTGGGACGGACTGAGAACTTGGATAGACGAAGCTAATGAGGAACTATCCTTCAGTACAACACGGTTCATTTTTACCGACATATTAGCTACCAATGATGAGTCATTAAAAGTGGACAACTAAGTATAGGTTGGTAATTCCACGTACGTCGACCAAACATGGGTCGGTAATTATCTCAATACATATCATCTGTACATCGGTCGGCAAAAGAAAAAAAAATTACAACCAACTATGGGTGGGTATTTCCAACACGGGTCGCCTATAATATTAACTGGCCCGTAGCATCTCGCCCGGCCCAACTCATCCCACCAGCACATAAAACATTCTAACCCTAGCGCCACAACTGTCTCACTCTCCTTCGCTTCAGCCACCATATCCTCTTGATCTCTCCATCTCCCCACGCCTCATATCTCTCTCTCTCTCTCTCTCTCTGCCATGACGGGCAGATCTGCGGGTCGTCATTCTCCTCCACGGCCTCACGCTCGGCGGAGGCGCCCTCCTCCACAGCCCCATGCTCGGGCAGCTACGGGTTGTTCCTGCTATGGAAGCTGCGAAGCTTCCGCGAGCCTAACCTCACTGAGGAGATGGGCCTCCGCACCTTGCACCGGACGCTGCCTTTCCCTGACACCTTCTCCATGAGTTCAGATCCGTGGGTAAGCGCAGCGGCTCGGCTGATCGTGGGCGAGTCCAGCTACGCCAACCAGAAGAACTCGTGCTCACAGTTCATATGTCTACTGTTATTCACTCCTTCCTCCCCGGTGAGTTTGTCACGTCTTTGTTTGTAATTCCCCCATCGGCTCACTCATTGATGTGACACTACAAGGCATTTGAGATTCGATGACGAACATCTCGTGACAAAAGAGAAAAATGTCATTACTCAGGTTCGTTTATGACGTTTTCCTAGGGCAAATTGGCTTAGTGACGACTGCTAAATTTTGGTCACAGAAACAAGTTATGAATCGTCACAAACCATGCTTAATCTAATTTGTGATAAAATCTATGTCCGTCACAACAATATTATTTTCTCGCAAAAAAACCTAGAGTCCACGATAACAATTTTTTGTTCTTGTCGCGAACAAAGTTTAGTCCATGCTGGCAAGGTTTCGAACTGTGCCCTAAACACGTGCTCATGGGTGTTCTATTAAGATGTGTGACCCTATCTAGACATATAGTATCATCAGCTAACAAGTGCACAGTGACAAATAAACCAAAGAAACATCCCAAGTTTTTTTATCTTCTCAATGGTAGAATATTGGTCGTTTTTGGAGGAAAACATGTGTAACTTTTTTTTCCCCCTAGCAGTTTCTTTGCGCCGTTAAGAATTGGAGTGAAAAAACTTGATAACAGGAAAGAAAATAGAAAAAACATAGCTGTAGGGAGCTCAAACCCACAACCTCTTGTCAGGAAGTCAAACCGACTTACCACCACAACAACAGACAAGATATGCGTTCGAGCACAGATAACTTGGTAACAGAGTTGAAATCTTTTGAACTCACGGCCACGAAATACAACAGACCGGCCTATCTACCTACGCGATATATAGAGAAAGAGAGAGAGTTTATGGTCATTTCAAATACCCCATATGCTAAAACTGTGTCTATGACACATAGGTCATGTTGTGCTGCTGATATGTGGACCATGATATTATTAGCAGTTCAGTATAAACCAATAGCATACGAGGTTTTTCCCCAAAGTTTATAAGTTATACAAGAATCACAGTCTCCATTTTCATGTACGCATTAAGTTGTGTTGTTCTGATAGCGCAAAAGAAAATGATGGTAACCAAATAATCTCCACTGCTTTAATGTTCTCCCTTTTATTATATGTTATATTGGTGGTTTAGTTTTAAAAAAACGGAGTAAAAGGTATTCTCCCTTTGTTTCATATACAAGAACGTGATCTCTGTTGGTATTTCTTACTTCATCATCAAGTTTTGCATAAAGAGCAATTCTTAGCAATGGTGCTAGAAATTATTATATTGGTATTCTAACGTTTACAAAAAAGACCACAAGCGCACGGAGTATCGCTGTAGTATTTCACCTTGGGATATTCCAGGGTCGTATTTATATCTAAAGAGAAGATGCTTAACTAGGGTGTTGCATATGATTTATGACACTAAGTTGTTCATACTAAATATATCATATACTTATGCAGGAGTAAACAAAAAAAGTATAGGTAGTGTGACATAAAGAAAAGAACCTACAAATGTAATTATCCTAGTATAGTGGAGTGGAAATAAGTCTAAGACCTACATTAGACACTCAATATATTTCTCTACATATACATATATATCTAATATAAATACATGTCCTATGTTAGCTAGTGATCCTGGATGAGACATATTTAGGCACCGGTTACTCCCAGTCCAAGTAAAAGACTCCGGCAATTATACACCTCTAACTTTACGATCGGATATGGGGGATTACAAAGGACGATCAGGGCTGTCACTTCCAGCCCCCTACCCCTAGCTCCGTGGGTCGCATGACATTCATGAACATCAAGTAATCTAATCATCACGCTTACATTCCTAAATATTACTCTAAACCGTCCGGAAGACCTCAGTCCTTCAAATACAGAATGCCCAAATGAGCATAATGAATCAATGCCAAAACAATGATCAACTATATTAAGCATAAGGCATATAAGCATCACTATATATATACTTATATTTATGACTACTACTAGTAAACTTATATATAATCTAAGTAAAAACACGTGATAATTATAATAGTAAACAAGAACATTCAAGCCATACGAAGAATATTGCATAGAACTATATTTTGTTGAAATAGCACAAAGTCTTGCAAAAGGAATAAGGGAGAGTATTAGACCCATACCTATTCCTGTGGAGAGACTACTCAAGAGCTAGAAGAGCTCTAGACTAATTCCTAACTCTAGTAACACTGAATTAGAGTGTGTTTGTAGGTGGAGCTCCTTCTTGTATGTGTTGGGAGTGAGGGAGGGAGGTCTATAAGTGTATTTATAGGTGTAGAAGACTTGAAATGAGTGGTTCTCCTTCACCTTTTCTCTAGACCATTTTCCTTCACTCATTCATGCCACCGTCTTTAGAACCGACTTGGAAGACGGTAACTCATGCCACATCAAAGTAGGGCCCAAGTGGGCCCACTAGTTGGTCGGTCAATCCTTGGGGTTGACCGACCCCCTACTGGCCCCACTCGGGTCTTCACTTTGGCAGTGCCTTGTGGGCCCTGAGCATGGGTGCGGGGTGCCTGTTAGTTTTCTAGGGGTCTTAGACACGTCTGGTGGGGCCATAAATTCGTGTATTGTTCACGTGGCATTCCGTAATTGCTCAAAGTTGTGTTTCTTGGTCACGTGACGGATTTACCTTATTCCTGTGATAATTGTCTGCATGCACAAACTTTCCATGTATATGTGGAACTAACATGCATGTATGAAATGCAAGTCTTTTTTTGTATTCTGAGATATGTTGATGATATTTTTGGTACTTAACGACCATCAACAATCTCCTATATTGTGTAGTCATTACGTTGGTATCGTTTTGGCAATGCAATAAAAACGTACTCCAACCAGCTAATTTGCACTGCAATTGTTTTCCCTTTTTGGATGGCATAGCGGGGATTCGTTTGAAGACAACGTCGAGTAGGTCTTCTCCCAAATTTGTTTGCTATAAAGGGAGCACGGTTTATTTTCCATAGTTATTAAGTTAAACTACAAGTTTGATGGGGCTGCAAAAACGAAATGTAACTTTCCGCAGCTATAATTTTTTTTCCATCTTGTGTAGCACATATGTAACTGCTTACACCTTCCTCGCACTGCTCGACAATGGGGCCAGATAGGACTATCCCTTTTCTCCGAAGCTGTTGACCAATGCTCAAAGATTTGCTAATATATGTTGTTTTATAGTTGAATTATCAATCCTTATCTTTGTTAACATATGTGATTTTCTTGGCTATATAGAGCAGTGCGTTTGATGAAGTGTATAAAAGAGTACCAAAGTTTATGGGGCATTCCCATGAACACCACTAGAAAACTTCAAATACCTCAAATGTTATTATTGTGTCTATGAGACAAGTCCTGCTGTGTCGCTGACATATGGACCACGATGGGGTGTTCCAGTTTAAACCAATGGCGTACAAGATTTTTTTTTTTGCCATAAAGTTTAATTGATATATAAGGTCACGATCTCCATTTTATGTGGACATTAAGTTGCGGTACTGTTCTGACAGTGACACAAACTGGTGGTAACCGAATAAGTTCCACTGCATTGTTTTTCTCTTCCGGCGATGGCATATTGGGGGTTTAGTTTAATACACACGGCGTATGAAGTCTTCTCCCAAAGTGTATTAGATACATGTGAATTGCTATGTCCAGTTTTGCATACTCATTACGTTTGTTTTATCTTTTTGGCAGCAAAAAAAAAAAATTGAAAGAGACCAATTGATTTCCACCACAATATTTTTCCCCTTTTTAATGGCATATTGGGGATTAGCTGAAAGCAATGGCGTTAGAGGGTCTTTTCCCAATTTTTTTTATGATATACAAGTATCATGATCTCCCTTTTTCGTAGTCATTAGGTTCTGCTACCGTTTTGATGGTGCCAAAAAAAAAAAAACAGACAGTAACCAATAATTTCCATTGCTATAATTTTCTTCTTCTTTTATAACACATGTAAATTCCGTGTAATTCTCCTCATACCTTCCTCGCACTTCTAGAGGATGACGCTAGAGAGAATTACCCCTTTTTTCTGAATTTGTTCACTACTACCGATTCCAAAGTTTTGCTAGTATATGTTGTTTTGTTGTTGAATTGTCAATGCAAAATTTCATTAACATATATGTAATTTTCTTGGTTACACAGAGCAGTGTGTTTCATGAAGTGTATCAAGGAGTACCAATTTCTATGGGGCATTCCTTTGTACACCACTAGAAAACACCAAATACTCCATATGCTATGACACATGCCTCCTACTGTGTTGCCAACATGTGGATCACGATGACAAATTGGGGCTTTAATTTAAACGAACGTATACAATGTTTTTCCCCCAATGTTTATTTGATATACAGCAAAGGAATCGTGATCTCGTTTTTCATGTAGTAGGTAATAATTAGTTGTGCTATCATTTTCACAACGCACAACAAAATTGGGTGGTAACTGAACAATTTTCACTAAAACAACTTCTTCCCTTTCAGATATGATAGCATGTCAGGGTTTAGTTTACACAAACGGCGTGCATGGTCTTTCCTAACAAAAATGGACAGTAACCAAAAAATTTCCAATGCAATAATTTCCCCTTTTTCTATACTTGTGTTTGAAATGCATGTAATTGCACACACCTTGTTGTGCTGCTAGATGACGTTGGTAGAAAGTATTAATTATCCTTTTTTTCCAAGAATTTGAGTAATGCCCATACCATGTTTTGTTAATATATGGTGTTTTATAATTGTTTTCCTTTGCTATATTAGAATTTTATGTAGTTTATAGAAGGGTACAGAAGTTTGTAGGTCATTCTCTTGTACACCACTAAAAGACTTCAAATGTCTGATGCTATCATTGTGCTTATGACATTTGGGTCGTCTTGTGTTTAGACCATGATAGTATATTCAGGGTTTAGTTTAAACCAACGGCGTACGGGTTTTATTTCCCAAAGTTTCTTTGATATACAAACAATCATGATATCCTAGTTTACGTAGTAATTAAGTTGCGCAATCGTATGACGGCGCAAACAAAATGGACCGTAACCAAATAATTTCCATTGGAATATTGTTTTGTGATATCATATATTCAGAGTTTACTCTAGACCAATGGCTAAAAGGTTGTGTTTTCCAAAAGTAAATTTCATGTACAAGAACCGTAATCTCTTATTTTATGCACGGTAGCCAATGAATTCCACTATGATAATTTTCACCTTTTCTATAACTTATGTATGAAATCCATGCATGTAATTGCTCATGCCTTCCTTATGAGCTGCTGGACCACGGTGCTAGAGAGGACTATCCCATTATTTTTCCGTGCTTTGGAATGATGTCCTGGTTCCAGGTTATGCTAGGATATATTGTTATATAGTTTACATATATTAATATTGTATCTTTTGCAAAAAAAAATATTAATATTTTATGTTCCAACATTTAATTTCATGTAGATGCAAATACCACTTTATCATGACAAAACGAAATTAAAATGCCAAACCGTTAATACAAGATCCATCTTTGCGTATTCGAAGCATAGAAAAACCCGTGTATGTATGGGGAAAATGTCATATTCGTATCACATGGGAGTGAGTGTGTGCGACGAGACCTCCCAAGGGTCGTTTTGAATAATGAATAAAGTCACAGCAGAGAAGGGCCTGGGTGCAATTGCATTGTTTCCAGTCCTCTCATCGGCTACAATTTTGCTTCTCGCAACATTCTAAAACCTTGAGAAAAACCAACACTACTGGAAACAAAAATATCCCTGAAACCCTCAGGGAAATTCAATGTACCGTCTCGAATATAGCAAAACCGTCAGGACAATTGACAACCGTCACGCAAATTTTCATCAAGTTTAGCTTCACAGGGAAATTCTATTTCCCTGACGGTTCACCCACAGGAAAATATGGCCCCATTTCCCTGACGGGTTGAACCCACAGAAAAATTGTGTTCCGTCAAGTTTCTTACATGCTAATCCTGACAGTATACAACCGACAGGGAAATAGAAAAGAAAATTCAAAAAAAAATTCTAACCACTAATAGAACAGTAAAATTACAAATAGTAATATTTCAATCAGACATCAACATATAATTGTTGCACATGAGGTACGCATTGCACTCTATTATCAGCACCTCAAAATTACAGTCACATTTAATCATTCACTTCACCATAGATCACTAGTGCTTACATAATTTTAAAACTAAAGTAAGACATAACTAGCTACAGTTAAGCTCAACGATGAACACCACACTAGGCCAATTTCTCTTGTATGTCCATCAAATCCCTAGAAACTTCCTTTTCCTATGTGACAGAAACTCTGCAAATAAGAAAAATATCACAAGATCAATAGACTCTGAAAACCCATGTTCAAAGGGTTCGAAGATAATAATACATGTACAACTAGTTTATGAAACCATGCAAAACAAAATCCACTTAAATGGCTTGCTGTTCATACAACTGAAAAATTAATGAACACATACAACAACTGCAAGTGGTGGAAGCTTAAAGAAGAGTCTGCTTAGACTTTCAAAGATAGGGTCCTCCAAGAGGGCCCTTGGCATGTTGAAGATGATGCTAACAACATGTGGTTGAAGATGACCAAATGCATTAAGAAAGTGGCTGCGGAAGAATTTGGAGTGACTAAAGGAGCAAAGCACGAAGCTAAAGACACGTGGTGGTGGAATGAGGAGGTCCAAAAGGCTATCAAAGAGAAGAAGGAGTGTTTTCGGCGCCTACACCTAGATAGGAGTGTGGAGAATATAGAACAATACAAGGTGGCAAAGAAGTCTGCGAAGCGAGCGGTGAGCGAGGCACGGGGCCGGATGTATGATAGCTTATACCAGCGATTGGGCACGAAGGAGGGAGAAAAGGACATCTATAAGATAGCTAAAAGCCGAGAGAGGAAGACACGCGACCTAGGTCAAGTCAAATACATTAAGGACGAGTCAGAGCAGCTGTTAGTCACAGATGGAGAGATCAAGAAGAGATGGCGGGAGTATTTTGACAAACTCTTTAACGAAGACAGCGGGAACTCCTCTATGGAGTTGGAAGCCTCTCCCGATGACTCCAATGTGCACTTTGTGAGGAGGATTCAAGAAGCGGAGGTCAAAGAAGCTTTGAAAAAGATGAAAGGAGGCAAGGCGTTGGGTCCAGATGGTATACCCATTGAAGTTTGGAGAGGTCTTGGTGACATAGCGATAGTTTGGCTCACTAGATTGTTTAACCTTATCTTCCGATCAAACAAAATGCCCGAGGAGTGGAGACAGAGCACTTTAGTACCAATCTTCAAGAACAAAGGAGATGTTCAGAGTTGTACTAACTATCGGGGGATCAAGTTAATGAGCCATACAATGAAACTTTGGGAGAGGGTTATTGAACATCGCTTGAGGAGGTTGACAAATGTCACCAATAACCAATTTGGCTTCATGCCTGGAAGGTCAACTATGGAGGCGATTTTCTTGATAAGGCAACTCATGGAAAGATATAGGGAACAAAAGAAAAACCTGCATATGATCTTCATCGACCTTGAGAAGGCATATGATAAAGTGCCTAGAAACGTTTTGTGGTGGGCCTTGGATAGGCATAAAGTCTCAACAAAGTACATTAACCTCATCAAGGATATGTATAATAATGTTGTGACAAGTGTCCGAACAAGCGGTGGAGACACGGATGCCTTCCCCATTACTATAGGGTTGCACCAGGGGTCTGCTTTGAGCCCTTATCTTTTTGCCCTAGTGATGGATGAGATCACAAGGGACATCCAAGGAGAGGTCCCTTGGTGTATGCTTTTTGCAGATGATGTTGTGCTAGTGGATGAGACTAGGGCGGGAGTTAACCAGAAGTTAGAATTATGGAGGAAGACTTTGGAAGCAAAAGGTTTTAGGCTTAGTAGATCTAAAACAGAGTACATAAAGTGTGACTTCAGTGCCACTGCACACGAAGAAGGGGAAGGGGATGTCAGACTCGACGGTCAGGTGGTCCCCATGAAGGACACCTTTCGATATCTGGGATCAATATTGCAGAAGGATGGAGATATTGATGGAGATGTCAGTCATAGAATTAAAGCCGGATGGTTGAAGTGGCGTCAAGCCTCTGGTGTCCTATGTGACAACAGAGTTCCACAAAAGCTCAAAGGCAAATTCTATAGGACTGTGATTCGACCGGCTATGCTATATGGAGCTGAGTGTTGGCCTACTAAAAGGAAACATGTCCAGCAGCTAAGCGTGGCAGAGATGCGTATGTTACGGTGGATTTGTGGTCACACAAGAAGAGACCGTGTCAGGAATGAAGACATACGAGAGCGATTAGGAGTAGCACCAGTTGCGGAGAAGCTCAAGCAACACCGCTTGAGATGGTTTGGACATATCCAACGGAGACCTGAAGACGCACCGGTCCGCAGTGGCATCATTAGGCGCCCGGTTAATCTAAAGAGAGGAAGAGGAAGACCAAACTTGACTTGGGAGGAGTCGGTTAAGAGGGACATGAAGGAGTGGGATATTGGTAGGGAGTTAGCCTTAGATAGAAGTTTGTGGAGACTGGCAATCCATGTGCCAGAACCTTGATTTGCCTTCCTCTTTTTTCCCTTTTTCCGTTTGCTGTTTCACCTTCCGTTCCCTTGGTTCTGGCCTTTTGGTCTTTTCTCAGCTTCCTTTTTCTTTCCTTTTCGATTTGGTCCTCTCCTGAGTTTCTTGTTGGTACTTGGGGTTTCATCTCTAGCCTACCCCAACTTGCTTGGGATTAAAAGGCTGGTTGTTGTTGTTGTTGTTGTATACAACAACTGCAATACATCGACATACCTGTACTGCCAACAATCATTTAATCACACAACTAAATGCAAGAGGGGTATTTACCCTTCCAAGTAAAACCTGAAAGAAGAAAACAGCATCACCATGGTTGAATTGTATAGATACATAAATAAAAGGACTACATAAAAAGTTTGAAACCTGGAAATAGCTTTGGAAGATGTAAATCACAAAGTAGAAGGTAGGTAACAATTCCAGTATATGAAATCGTTCGTTTAATATAAGAAAGCACCTAGCACCAAAACTTTAATTCAAAAGTAATAGATTGTTTGGTTTATAACACCTGCTCACAAATGAACAATGAGCTATGCCAACCGAAAGAACAAAACAGCATCACTGTATCTGAATCGTACAGAGAAACGCCTTGTTCTTCATGCCGGTCTTCAAAATTCACAATAACAAAGCTATGGGCCTGCGTCCATAGCTGAATTGCCTGCGGCACCGAAAGATATACATGAGAAATTTAGCTATTATGCGATCGGCCCTCTACCAGGTAAGGTCAGAGCAGATCGGCTCCAACAAAGAAGAATTACATCGACTCCAGAGGTGGCGCGGGAACTCCCAGGCCAGCAAGGCTGACATGGTTGCTGCAGCCGGAATCGCCGAGCTTCGACGCCTTGAAGCCCCAACACCGCTGCTCCCCGTCCATCAGATCAGAGAGAGAGAGAGAGAGAGAGTTACGGTTAGGTCAACTAACCTAGCATTCGGCCGCAACATCAACTCGCCGTCCACCTTGAACGGCGGCCGGCGGACGCAGGGCCGGTGCGCAGAAGCAAGCAGCAGCTCGACGGGGACCAGCGCCTGCGCACGAGGGAGAGGACGGCGGCTGCGCGCGAAAGAGGAGGCGGAAGCAGCGGGAGAGAGGAGGCAGCGCCTCGGGAGGAGCGGCGGCGGCTGCGCGCGAGGTAGAGAGGGTGGCGGCGGCGCGAGGGAGATACGAGTGAGGGCTGCGAGGTTAGAGTTGAGGAGGCTTATGTGCTCGGAAGAATTATATACGGCATCCACGCGTACCCACATGTCAGCGACAGCGAGTCACTACAATCGGGCCTCGGGCCTCACCTGTCAGTGTCCAGTTCTTCTCAGATCATCCGCCAGGGTTCATTTTTTTTGGTTTCGATTCATATTAAAATTTTCAAACTTGTATAGATTTGGCATATGAAGTCAAAATGAGTCGTTTCTTTGTCTCTACAGTCTCAAAAAAATATGCACTATAAGGAGGAGCCTTTCCATCTTGCGAGTTTTGATAAATTTTACACTCATCCATTAACTCTTTAATGGTCCATATTTAACATTCTCTTCATCATTTTGTAAATCCGAAAAAACTTTACATTTTAAAATAATTTTTTGTGTGTATGAATAACATATATGCATCTACGCATAAAAAATTATAATTATTTTTTTTTGAAACACCTAAACTTCTGTAACTAATAAATGGTCCTTATTTGTCTCAATGCGTCATAACTTATATGTGGTTTTGTAGAATTTGCACACGTATCAATTCAAATATAGTCGATTATTTTTTTTCCAAATTTTTCAGGGCTTGGTGTTACCTTACAGTAGCCCCACAACAAATTTTGGTTCTAAATTCATTATACATTTAAAGATACAAAAAGGTAAAATATCACCATTTATTTGTTTTTTTTTGGTTGCACTCAAAGTATGAAGATTTCTAACTCCAAATTAATGAATGAATGCAATATAGTCTTTCTAAAGTAGTGGAATTTTGGTGGAATTTTTTTGAAATTTTTTTTATCCATGTAACGCTTTAAAAAGAATCAAATTTCAACAATAAAAATGCATAATTTTCCTGTCGGCAATTTGAAACCCATCAGGAAATGATCTATTTTTCCTTCTGGTTATTTCAATTTTCTGTCGGTTATTTAGAAACCGTCAAGAAAACGACATTTTTTCTGTCGGTTACTGTATTTTTTCTGTCGGTTATTTTAAAACACTTAAGAAAATTACATTTCCTTGAGAGTTTTGCTCGAACACACAGGGAAATGACTTAATTCTCCTGTGTGTTGTAGGATTACCGTCAAGGTTAATGCTCACCGTCAGGGATAATCCGGTTTTCAGTAGTGTAATGCAGGCCTTGGCAACCCGCCACCCAGACTTGGTTTGGACACGGATTCAAAAGAGACAGAAATGGAATACCAATAATACATGTGGCCTATATATACAGCTCCTGATCTCCTATTTTACGTAGTAATTATGTTGTCCAATTGTTTTGACAGCTTAATAAAAATGGATGGTAACTAATTAATTTCCATTGGAATGCCTTTTTGCACGATGTCATATTCAAGGTTCAGTTTAAACCAATGGCCTACAAGGTATTTTCCTAGCTTTTTTTTTTTGATATACAAGAATCGTGATCGTTTATTTTACATAGTCAATAAGTTTGTGCTATTGTATTTGGTAACGCAACAAAAATGAACGGTAACCAAAGAATTTCTATAGCAATAATTTTATCCCTTTCAATAACATATGTATGAAATCCATGCATGTAATTTCTCACGCCTTCCTCGTGCTGCCGGATCATGGCCCACTGTTTTTCCAACCTTTGGACTGATGCCTTTTCCCAAGTTATTATGCTAATATAAGTTGTTTTACAGTTTGTATATATTAATATTTTATGCTCCAACCTTAATTTCATGTGATTGCAAATACTGAACCATTATCATTGCAAAAAAAAAATTTAAAATACGAAACCTTCAAAAAATTTAAAATCAAGATCCATCTTCTAGCATTCGGAGGAAAATATTAATTTCCTAACAAAGGAACACCGGAACATAGAAACACCCGAGTACAGCGTATGGATAGAAGAATGTCATATTCGAATCACATGCGACTGGACCTCTCAAGAGTGGCGTGGTGGTAGAGCTTCAGGCAGAATATAGTCGCAGAAGAGAAGGGTCGTAAGAAGATGGTTGCAATTGCGTTGTTTCCGGTCTTCTCCTGGCTAGCAAGTTCAGTGTTTTTGCTTCGTCCCTTAATATTCTGAAACCTTGAGAAAACAAACGTACGTCATGGCAACCCACCCAGGCTTGGCTTTCAAGTCTCATCAATAATTCGACGGCTCCAAAAGAGGCAGATATTGAATACTACGGGATATAGCTAAATAAATTAACTATACCAAGAACTACACGAAAAGATAGCAGGAAATTAAAACTTGCTAAAAATACCAGGATAGGAATGGCCTATATATACAGCCTCACACCAGGTTCACCAATCGGACAAACAACCTACATAGACCACTCTTCCTACTTCAATAGGTAAGATTTTGCCTGGGCACTATTGGTTTTTTCATGTTTTGACATGCAAGAACAAAAAAAAAAACTCAATGAGTCTACCTTTCTGATCTCCTCAACGTAGGAAGGCAGGAGCCCGGCGGCGGGGCAGGACCCATGAACATGTTCGTCGGGGGTGCATCCAGCGGAGGCATTGGCGGCCAAGGTGGAGGCCATGGTGGTGATGGCAGCGGCGGCGGGCCATGCGGCGCCTGCAAGTTTCTGCGTCGCAAGTGTGTGAGCGAATGCATCTTCGCACCGTACTTCGAGCAAGAGCATGGCGCGGCGCACTTCGCCGTGGTGCACAGGGTGTTCGGCGCCAGCAACGTGTCGAAGCTGCTCCACCAGATCCCGGAGGACAAGCGCCTGGATGCCGTCGTCACCATGTGCTACGAAGCACAGTGCCGCCTCCACAACCCCGTCTATGGCTGCGTCTCCTACATCCTCGCCCTCCGGGAGCAGGTATGTCATCCTACTACCCATGGATCCAAGGAGGAGTTGAGATATTACTGTTTCTTCTTATTTTACTTATTCTGCTGGGTGACTTTCCCTCACGAAAGGTACTACTCATATTGGGAACTTTGACCTGTTTTTTGTTGGAATAAAAGCATTCCAAGCGGAACAAAAGAAGCAAGCTTGCCAGCCGATTAATATGACATGGATGGCGTGCACATATCTTATCTCTCGTCGATCCTATCATCAATTCCACATCGCTTTCCTTAGATGGAAAAGGGGAATTCTCAGCTAGGCTAGCATCGATATGTAATACTACCTCCGATTTTTTTAATGTCGTTATGACATGGAAGCCAGTTCATTTTAGACTTGGAGATGCTGTCGGAATGTCATACAAAATATTCGGAGGTAGTATTCCTATAATCGGCAGGGTTCCACTCTTTTGAGACATTTGTCCTTTTCTGTATGCATTTTACTCTAGTCGCTTTGATTGCATCTATAGTCATACAAGGATCTGATTTGAAGTTTGTGGAAACTTACGGTTTCTTCATGCATCTAATTGTTTCCCGTTTTTGTCACATCTATGTGCAGATCGCAACCCTTCAGTCTGAGCTCAACTATGTGCAGAACCAGCTGGCCACAACGGAGCAGCAGCAAGCGCTGGTGCCACCGCTACCCGCGCTTCCTCCGATGCTAATGACCGTTGATGGCTTCTCGGACATCAACGTCGACCTGTCATTCCTCTTGGACGAAGAGGCTCCACCGCAGCAGCAGCAGCAGTATGTCAGCATGGGAGCGCCCTCCGGGGGTGCAGGCGGAAGTGGAGCTATAGGGGACACTGGCAACCTGGATGCGCTGGCAAGAGAGCCCGTCAGGCATGGACAGAAGGCTGGTGGCCCTGCGCCGCCCCCGTCAGGCACTTATCAGTGAGTGTTAACCTAGCTAGGTATAGACGAGTTGATCAGGAAATAATTACATCATTAATGCGCTGTGTGGAGGACAGATGCTGCTATAGAATGCGGCTGATGAACAAGGATGACAGCAAGGACGATGATGACGTGGGATCGAGATGGTAGGTAACAGGCATCTCGCATGGTTTTCTTATACTAGCTTTGTTCATGGCCGGTGGTCCAAGGCCACCCACTTGCCTGGAAGTCAGCTTCGAAGGAGGAATGAAGCCTGGGAGACTTGATAGCCGTAGCCTGAGACTTTCTGTTACTGTTCCCTTAGGAGTAGAAGCTGATCTGTATACTGTCATACCTAGCTAGATAGATATTCCAATCTGCTCGCAGATAATTTCAAAACTAGCATTCCAAAACAAAATGGACTCTTTTTTCATGCATGGTTTATTGGAATCTATGAGTAACCTTAAACTTATTGATTACTAGAGATTTATCTGAACTGAAACGAGGGTCAGCAGCTGCTGGTAGCGCTCTCTCTGTCTCTCTACATACACATGAAGTTACATGTCTTGGCAGGCTCTTGCTCGACTTGATACTTGTGTTTACTTTGGTAATGCATCATTATTACATTCCAAATTTATGCTAAGACCATTTCAATGCAACAATACTAAGAACTAAAACATAACCCACATACTTAAACTTCATTACATGGTATATGGAACGTCTCCACGTACCTCTCAATCTCCTGAGACATGGTAGTTGGCACAATCCTCCGTCCATTTTTCCAACAGTCTAGATAGCTTTAAGATTCGTGCAACTTTCATTCACTCTCAACTTTCTCTTCAAGTGCAGCCGCCATTCTTTCCCGAGCAGCAAATGTATCAAATGGAGCCACGCGCCACCGTACTGCCTCGCTAGTGCCATCTCTGGCGCCGATGAGGGCGCTATGCACCTGACCCACCACCTCGCCGGCGCCCCTGAGGCGAACAACCCACACACCCACCCTCGTCCGTCGTCCCACACCAATCTTCATTATCTCCAGCACGATGGCAGTCACCACCCATATATCAACCGACTCACCGCCTGACCATGGTGGTGCCCCCACCGTGAGCCACCGCTATCAACCGGCACCACCACTAACCCTTTGAGAAGCCTAACGCCCCTACCACTTTCACGTTCCAACTATTGGTCACTAACAGTTTTAGGATCTCCCCTCCCCGTCCCGGCACTAGCCCTTCCTCAATTAACATTTCCAACAATACAACAAAAATAATTTTCAGTATAGAAACAGTTTCCTTGCTTGGTCATAACTGTCCCCAACACCTCTTCCTCATCTTCACGCCAACATTCCCTTAAACACCCCTAACCGCCCAACAAAATAATATTAATTATTTCCAAAATCTTGTCTAGATATTCAACGAAAGTTTCCTCTGCCACTCCCTCGCCATCCACGTTCCTATTCTCCTATGAGCATCTCCTGCGTCCAAAAAGTAACATTATTGATTCAGAAATAGTCTTCTCTCAAATAGTAACCAGGAGAATAGTTGTCGGTTACCGGATTTCTGGACAAGGTTCACCAATTTTACTAATATGAAAATTGTGAATAAATGATGAGAGCTTATTTTAGATCATATCTTAATATGCACCATATTTAAATAAAAGTATTGTTTCTATGTCGTTTCACGTACATGTTAGTATACTTTTATTTTTTTTTTATGGCTTAAAGGTGCAACAATCTCGGTCTGTCTATATCGACACCCTCATGTGCTGAGCGCCGCACCAGAGAGAGAGAGAAACCATAGTACTACAGGTTAAAATTTTCCGTTCGATATAAGAGGAAACACAATATTTAGCTGAAAATTAACAAAGGGTAAAAATTTTTTGTTCAATTGTTTGGTCCTGCCGCCAACCACGGCGGGTGAGATCTCCTCCGTATAAGCACGCCGGACCAAAGGTACGTAGTCCCATCATGAACTCTAAACTAACCCTAAATTCTCTGCTCTAGTTCATTTTTCTGTGACTCGAGGCCAAGCCAGAGATGCGAAACAAGCTAAATTTTTATGAAACGCAAAGCGCGTCATACGAAACACAGTAACCAGGAGGTCACTCGAGGCCGAGCCAGAGATGCGAGACAAAAGTGTTTTTTATCATCACGTGGGTCCCAAGAAATCGATTTAGCACTAGACCTCTCTCGACCATTCAGCCATATGTACCGAACTGTACCCATGAACTCGAAAGGGGTGGTGGTAAGAAAATCGGTACACTAAAATCTTGCAACTCAGAGCATCTTTGGTAATATGATCGTAACAAGCACGTACTAGCACATCGGCAGAGCCGGTAATTGGCCAACTGGGCCTCCTACACCTAAGAGCCATATAACACCACAGTTAGCAATGAGACTTTGATGAGGACATCGACTCTCCAATAGCAGCACCTGCGCCTCCACTTTCTCAGGCTGCGCCTGATGCCATGACCGAGTCAGACTCTACTTCGACTTCAGCTGTGGCGCCATATCAAGGCCCAATGACTCAGGAACTCAACTATGTGACGCTGCTACGGAACCAAGGTCCAGAAGCATCGACAGGCGATCAGACCAGCTAGAGCCACACGTGTGTTCAGCCCTTGTCGCGTGTGCGCCATGTGGGCCCCAACCTAGGGACGCGCGCCCTCCTTGGCCGCACCCCTACCTTAGGGTTGCGCCCCCTTTCTTGTGTATTTAGTCCGGGGCTGCGCTCCTGTTAGTCTTCGAGTTTTGTTTAATTGTCAGCTTTAGCTACAGCCGTTGTTCTTCAGAACTCCACCTTCAAGTAATACATTAGATTACTTGCATCTCTTTCTTGCTCGTTCTTTGATTGCGCGCAGGAAACGATCTTCGTGATCAGGCTGATCTTGCACCAGCAAGGTTGGTAACCATCGGAAGTTGATTCACCGATTGCATTGGCGCCTCGGGCTTGCTCGTCATAGTCGGATCGTGAGGGTCTACTTCCACCAAATCAAATTTATCTTCACTCACCGAAAGATTGGGCACTCCAGCTCTATCAAGTGGTAATAGATTCCAGTGTTTGTCGGTGAGTTTTTCATGTGTTTTTCGTTCATCCTATAGTCCAAAAAAACCAAAACAAAAATTTTCAGGTTAGATCTGTTATCCCAGCACCCCCTTGCGCCTTGCACTTTCGATCAGTAATTTGCATTGTTGAATTTGTGTGCCTGCGCGTTTCGTTGTTGCTGGATTACTTGTGTTTTTATACATCTGTTCTAGCCGCCACAAACCCTAACACTGCTCCCCTGCCGTACGCGCCTAGATCTGTTCCCTCCGCGCCGCGCAGGAGTCCTGCTCGGTTACGATCTGCTATCTCAGCGCCGCGCACGAGTCCTGCTCGGTTACGATCTGCTATCTCAGCGCCGCGCCAGAACCCAAATCCTGGCCAGTCACGCCGTCGAATTTCACTCGTCTCCTTCTCTGTTTTGTTTTCGTGACAGTTCAATCAAAAAGGAAAAAAAAAAGAAAAGGAGAGAAAAGAGCACGCAAGTGTGCCATAAAACAAAAACCCAAACAGGAGAGGTTTGTTTCTCGTGATCGGTTTTGCTGGGACAATCCCAACCGATCTGATTCGCCGTGTGTCCTCGTTGGACTCGTGAGTCTGTCCGTGTTCTGCAGCATCGGCTCATTGAAAAGTTCGACCTTACTCTAGAGAGAGAGAGAGAGTGCATGTGGTGACTTGTTACCCCTACAGAGAGAGAGTATCTTTTAATTACCTTTTTACCCCTGCCATCTCCGAAAAAAGTGCATGTGGTGACTTGTCCATTTGCTTTCCTTTGTTTATATAATCAGTTTTTGGACGCTCAGCCACGGATTGTTTTCCATCGGACCTTCTCCTACAACCAACTCTAGCTCTTTCTCGCAGTTGTTTCCAGCAACGTCCATACGTGTTTAGCACTATTATTCAACTTGGCACTTATTGTTTGATCGTGCTAATCTTTGTCTTGAGTGTAGCCTACCCAGAACTACACATATTTTTACTACGAGCAGACTTTGTTTCTCCAGGCTAGGGTCATTATTGATCATAAATGCTCAAGCGGTTTATTATAAATTTAAAATAATTTACTAAAAATTTTAGCTGTTGTTGAAAAAGATTGGTTGTCGCATCCATGACATTCACCCAAGAGTCAGTGAGTCACCCATGCTGATTGGGCATAAAATTTCTCCTTTTCTTTATTTATGCACAACTTGGATTTTAAATTGACATTTTATAGGCTTATTGTAGACATCACAATCTACGATATTTTTTATATAATTTTGTATCTCAATGATTAGTTTAGCTATTAAATATCCTTTCATATGAAAATATTGATCAAATATCATGATCTATTTTTCTAACATGTATTATAATGTATGTTGTCATCTCTTAAAATTTATATAAAATTCTACTTGTGCATGGAGAAACAAAAAAAATTGTATAAGGGGTAAAGTGAACAAAAGTGATATAGTTATGTGGATAAATTGAACTAATCAAAAATAGTTTAGAGATTATGTAAACTTTGGTCAAGCACTAACACTTTAGGGCAGTAAATTGGACTTCTTCCTTATAATTGGCGGGAATCATTTTAATTAAAAACTTTGACCACAAGATCATGCTGCAACAATCAATAGTAATTTTGGGGTTTGTTAGCATAAAAATAAACTAAACATGTTATACTAACACCGAATAGGGAAAAAATCTAGAAGGATTGATGTATTTATATAAGTATCAGGAGCGGAAATTGGAACAAAATTAAAGTGAAAAATGCAATGGGTGATGAACATTTCATGACCCGAAAAGGGCGGTAGCCTAAGAAAACTTCGAGACAAATAATGAGAACATGCATACCCACAACGGCCCAATGTGTCTGCTCTTGTCAATCTTTATACGCTCACTCCTTTTATACTTCGAACTCCGTACTAGTTTCAACCAGATTTCCTTTCAGAAACGGATATACAGCATGAACGAACACAACAACTTGTTTCTTGTCTAGAACGGAATAGGGACGGTGGAAGTACTACAGATTTAGATGTTATTTTAGAGTTGGGCATAAGAATTAAAGTAGGATGAAAAAGATACTCCTCCATTTTTAATTTGCTGACGTTAAGACAACAACTACTTTTAGTTCTCTGTTAGGCCATTTTAGTTGTCCTAAACGACAGGAATAGAAAAATGGAAGAGTATAGTATAAGAGATCGAGACAGAGAGGTATAGCAAATAGAGAAACATTGAGAATGATAAGTAAACTGAGACAAAAAAAAGGCTAAAATGACAACTAATTTAGGAAGATAGAGACTAACTTAAAAATAAGTTTTGAGGATTGAGAGTGACATGATATCGTCACCGGTTTTGCTCAGCCTGGCTAATAACACAGCCGAGACTATTGCCGCACAAAGAAAATCTATGAACGCAACGACGCTCTGAATTTGTCACTGGGCCGAATAAAGATATAATGACGAATGGGACGTAAAAGTTTTTTTGTAAGCCAATAGGCTTCTCGGGCCTCATCGGATCCCTGCAGCGTGCACATATCCGTTCGTGGCGACGTCGTCCGTTCGTGCCTTCATGACATCACCGCCCACACAACATGGCCGGGGCCCACCATACAGCCACCACGGACGTAACTGTCGCTATTTCTTACGTCATCACTAAGTTTTGTCTAAGGGTAATCCCTTTTAATATTAACAGAAAAAACTACAAGCGCACTGAATATCGCTGTAGCATTTCATCTTAGAGTATTCTTGGGTATCGTATTTATATCCGCAGAGAAGATGATTAACAAAGGAATTGCATATGATTTATAAGACTAAGCTATTCATACTAAGTATCATATACTCATTCATAGTATAGTGGAGTGGAAATAAGTCTAAGACTAAACTAGACACTCAATATACTTCTATGCATATACATATATACTAGTATGCATACACGTCATATGTTAGCAAGTGATCATGGTTGACGGCGGGTAAGTAACAAAAATGTTGTCAATATATCTCTAAAAATAAAATAAATATTTGCATTTCATACATATATGTAAGTTTAATCAGGATAATATAGCTTCACATGTACTTGAAAGTTTGTACACGTAGGCAATCATCATAGGAATGGGGCGTAATTCGGCCATGTGACGGAGAAACACAAATCCGATCAATTACGGAATGTTAGTGGGGCCCATAGGAGATCCTCTAGTGGCCCCACTCAGGCCCAGCTTTGATGTGACGCGAGTTAACGCCTGTTCAAGTCGGTTCTGAAGGCAGCGACACGAATAAATGACGGAAAATTGTCTAGAGGGGAGGAGGAAGGAGAATCACTCATTTTCAAGCCCTCTCCAACTATAAATAGGACCTCTCTTCTCACCCTCAAGACACACAAGAAGGAGTTTCATCTGCAGACACAGTATTACTGGAGATAGGAATTAGTCTAGAGCTCTTTTAGCTCTCTAGTAGTCTCTCTATAGGAATAGGTATGAGTCTAGTAGTCTCTCTTGATCCTTTTATAAGACTTTATGCTACTTCCATAGAATATGGGTTTATAAAATATTCCTCATATGAGTTGAGTGCTCTTGTTTATCATTATGGTTGCCATGTTTCTATACTTAGATTATATAGTAGTTTGCTAGTGATAGTCATAAGTATAGTTGTATATATAGTATAACTATATGTCTTTTGCTTAGTATAGTTGATAATTACTTTGGCATTGGTTTATTGTGCTCATTAGAGTACTCACTCCATTTTAAAATAGAGTTCATTTTGGATGAGATTTTAGTCAAACATTGAAAATATAAATCATGAATAACTTTAAATTTATTAACTTTAAAATTTGAAAATCATATGAATAGATTTGTCTTAAAAAGTACATTAAGAATAGTATACATGCATCATTTTTCAATAAATATTTCTATAGAAAATAAAGGTCAAAGTTACATTTTGAAGACCGTGTCATTGTCCAAAACGAACTCTATTTTGAAACGGAGGGAGTATGCTTGCTCTAGTCGAAGGACCAAGGTCCGTCGGGTGGCTTGGAGTAATATTTAGGAATGTAAGCATCGTGCTTAGATTACTAAATATCCATGAATGTCGTGCGGCCCACAGAATTAGGGATAGGCGGCTAGAAGTGATAGCCTTGTCCGTCCTTTGTAATCCCCCACGTCCGGTCATAAGGTTAGAGATGTATAATTGTCCAGCCCGATAAGTCTCAACTATAATCCCCTTACTGACATATGAATTATATGTATAGTAATATATATGTATATGTATAAGAATACATTGAGTGTCTAGACTAGTCTTAGATTTATTTACACTCTACTATACTAGGACAATTATAGTTGTTTCCTTTTTCATGTCACACTACCTATATACTCTTTGTGTTTACCCCTGTATGACTATGTGATACTTTAGTATGAATATTTAGTGTCATAATTCATATGCAACACCTTTGTTAAGCATCTTCCCTATGGACATAAATACGATATCCTGGGATACTCCTAGGTGAAATGCTACAACGATACTCCGTGCGTTTATGGTCTTTTCTGTAAACGTTAGAATACCAATGTATTTATTTCTGACATTGTTGCTAGGAACTGCCCCTGAGGCAAAACTTAGTAGTGACGTAAGAGATACCAACACCTAAAACGCCCAGGGTATTCCCGGTACGAAAAACACTTTATTATACCAGTCCCTGGATCAGTCACTAGTACAAGTCTTACATCTAGTGGTGATATAGAGCCTGATGGATTAACGGGCGAGATATACAGAAAGCAACAATTAAAAGAAATATAATATAGCACAACATAAGAACTTCTAGTGGCGAACATATGGCGGAAGCAACTAGGCGGTAATCTACTCCACCGACAACTCGGGTGCGGATGGGCCCAAAGCTTATTCTTCTTCTTCACCGTCGATGGTGAAGACAGAATCCTCCTCTGAAAACAACGAGCCAGGATGAGTACAAAAGTACTCAGTAAGTCTCAACCTTTGCCCTATGATGGGGGTATAATGTATGCAATTGGTAGTAGCAAAGGTTAGGCCATGAAGTTTATCTTTGCATAAAGCAATACACATAGCAATACACATGCATGTGTTTATTTTATAGAAAACATTATATTAAATATTATGTTTAGTCAAGTTTTAACGTTGTCGGACCCCAGTCCTCAACAACCTTCGGCGAGAGGCCGGTCTTAAATCCGTAAAACAACTCACGCCTCAAGGAATAATAACTAACCCAACTAGTTGTTGTGACCTGACCATAGTCTCGTCCTTTGACCGTGGACATGACAATTCGAAGTGGGCACGGCTATTTGAATAGATCAAAACTCTGCGGAGGTTGCACGCTGTACCCACAATCTAAACTATGCTACACACTGTTTAGAGTGGCGTTGGTTCACAAAGCCATTACCCATCACAGCATCGTCCTGACTAATCGTCATGGGAGTTAACCTGGGGTTTCTACACTATGGCTAGGTTAAACCGGGTCGTCAAGGCTGCACCACTTGCACCTACACTAGGGGCTCCCATTGCATCTTTGCCACCGGGCAATTAACAGACTAGCTGGTGGGACTTAGATTAAGCCCTGCCGCATATAGGGTAGTGTGGTCGCACATGAAAACGACTAGGTACGATGTCACACCAACTTTTTTCTAATACGAACCGAGGCGATTATCTCCACACCAAACCTACCACAAAGGCAGCACTTAATCACCGAACCAACCGAATCATCTCGTCTCTAACCCACTTTCATTTAATCATTTGTTCATTAGTTAATCCCATCAAAAAATCACTATCTCTTAACACCAAATCACACGCTTTTCACTTTTGTAAAATCTAATGGTGGTAAGTGTAAATAGTGATAATATAATCCTAAGCATTTTAACTAAACAAGGTAACATATCGATAGACGTGATTGAATTGCCTAAGCGATTGTTTAGGTTCATTAAGGAATAGATAGGACGGGTAATCTATGGTCCACTAGTCTTGGCCATTCATCACAAAGGTTTTCACAAATCAGTCAATCATTTCATGCAATTAAAATGGCTTCTACGGATATTTAAAAACATAGGATCAATATGATCAAAGGGAAACAGATTGAGACTTACCTTCGTTGAAGTGGTCAGCATTCTCTGGGTCGAAGGCGGCGTCTTCTAGGTCGTGCTCTTCCTCCTCGTTCTCTCCGTTCGCTACGACGCATAACCGGCAAACAATACAAACAAGCACAAATAAATACTAATAGCACCAAAATAATTTTAGAAAAATTATAACAAGGGTTTTAGTGGGTAAATAATGATTTTAGATGAATTTAGAAAAAAGAATCAGATGAAATGGAGTTCAATGAGTGAGATATGGATTTTTGAATGTGACGGTGAATATAATTACAAAAATGAAAAAAAGGGAGTGGGCTGCTGGTCGTGATTTGGCCTGCTGGCCAAGAGTGGGCTGTGCCTGGGGCTGGGCCGCGACCAAGCTGGGCAAGCCCAAACGGGAGGAGTCCCATTTTATCTGAAATAGCACATGAGAAGGGCATCGGGACGGGTTCCTTCTTACTTCCCTGTCCATTGACTTCATGAAGGTTGAGCTCAGCTAAGATCGGACGGGGAAAGGGGGGAAAGGGAGGCCGGGAGGTGGGGGAAACGGAGTCTCTCGGAGCTTCGGGGATTGAAGGTGGGGAGATGGGTCGGTCACGGAGGAGGTCAATCATGGCTATGGAGATCGGTGGGGAAGAAGGGGAAAGAGACATGGAGCTTACCAGGAGGCGTGGCTCATAGGAGATGAGGAAGGAGAAGCTCGCGGAGGCCCATTTATAGATGAGGGAGAATAGGTGGGTAGGGGAGTAGTTCGTGTGGCTTCAATGCCGGAGTGACAGCCGTGACTGCGGCGGTCGTCGTCCGTGCGTGCCACAGCTTGACGAGCGTGAGAACTGAAGTGGAGGAACGACATGTGGCAGAACTAGGCATCATGCTGCAGCGGCGTCGTTTGCGATTTAAGGTGATGAGGCAGCTCGAACAGGGTAGGTGATGATGGAGAAGAGCTATGGCCGTGGTGGCATTCGGTACTGAGCAGACTACCAGCAGCGTCGTGGGTCCAGTGCCGGCCTCGTCAGTTTGCTGTCCGTCAGGGAGCGCTCAACGGGGGTACGAGAAGATAGTGTCACATCGTTGATGGCTATTAAATACTAAAAATACCGTCGGCACATCTTAAACTGAATAAGGACATGTATTTCATATATATATATTAGTTTAAAAATAATATAGTTCCACACGTATTTGAAAAGTTTGTGCATGCAGACATTTTACCACAGGAATGAGGCATAATCCGGCCCATGGGAAAAAATCACAACTCCAGTAAACCACAGGACGCTACGTATGCAGCACATGAATTTTTGTACCCACCAGACGTGTTAAAACACCGCAAAAATCATCAGACACCCCGTACCCACACTCAGGACCAACAGAACAGTCACCACGCCAAAGTGGGACCCGAGTGGGGCCCTACAACAGATTGGTTGATCCTTGGGTGCCCCACTCGGCCTCACCTTTGACGTGGTGCGAGTTACAGCCTCTTTATGTCGGCTCTAAAGTCGGTGGCACAAATGAGTGGTGGGCAATGAGTGGAGGAAACCCACATGTCCAAGAGTTCTCCATCTATAAATAGGACCCCCTCTACCTCACTTCCAAAAACACACAAGGAAGAGTTTTTCACCTGCAACACACACTCATTTTTGTATTAGTGGAGTTAGAGTCTAGTCTAAGAGCTCTTCTAGCTCTCTAGTAGTGTCTTATTCTTCTTGTAAGACTGTGATATTACTATTCAATATATTTTTATGTTTTATTCCTAGTTATTATCATAAGTATTGATATGTATTTAGTCATGTCTATATGTTATATGCTTAGTATAGTTGATCATCGTTTTGCCATTGGCTCATTGTGCTCTTTAGAGTATGCTCTAGCCAAAGGACTGAGGTTTGTCGGGCGGCTTAGAGTAATATTTAGGAATATAAGCGTGGTGCTTAGATTACTAGGTATCCTTGAATGCCGTACGATCCACGGAGGTAGAGTAGGCGGCTTGAAGTGATAGCCTGTCCGTCCTATGTAATTCCCCACGTCGGGTCATAAGGTTAGAGGTTTATAATTGGAGAGTTTTTTCTCTGGATTGGAAGTAAAACGGTGTCCCAGTATGTCTCAGCCATGATCTCTTTTATATATATACACACACACAATGAATCTTAGTTTAGACTTAAAAATAGCTCTACTCCACTAGTATAATAGATTATGGTTCTCTTCTTCATGTCACACTTCATATATATATATATATATATATATATATTTTATATGCTTACCCCTGTATGAGTATATGATACGTGAGTATGCATAGCTCAGTGTCATATTTTCATATGCATTATCCTTATTAAACACCTTCCTGTGGAAATAAATAAAATACTCTGAAATATTTCAACGTGAAATGCTACAGCGGTACTTCGTATGCTCATGGTCTCTTCTGCAAACGTTAGAATAACAATATAATTATTTCTGATGCCGTTGCTAAAAGTTATCCTTTTAGCAAAACTTAGTAATATCGTAAGAAACTAGCCAGGTTTGCCCATAAATTTTAAATAAATTTGATGTTCAAATAATTCAAAATATATTTTAAAAAAAGATCGAAAAAAGATTACTATGTGATGGAAACACCAATATTGCATTAGGGCAGATTGACATCCAAATCCTAGGAAATCAAATATCCAATTCTATATTTCACAATTAATTCACGTTGTCCACCAAATTGCTTCACAATTATGGTACAAAAATCATGGAATATGCTTGTACAATAACAATTTGTATTTTGTATTCACTCTGAATATATTTACAACTAAGGGCTTAAACGTATCACTTGATTGTCATTCCAAATTTTTCCATCTCACGGGCAATTCAAATGTAACTGAGCGGAAAGTGTTTCTGTGAACGCCTTGGTTACAAAGTGAGGGACCATAGTTGTAACAATGATAAGCCCGTTATATTGCCCTAGAAAATGTCACCTGCATCAATAATTACTTCCAGGTTCCTGCGTCTCCATTATTGGATTCTGCATGTAGCAATCCAAGATTTGTCAAAAGGTCATCTTTGCAGTATACATGAACTGAAGGAAGTCCATTGAATTTCAACATAAAATTCATCATAGATATGTCAAAAAAAATTGGAAAAGAAACAATGGAGCACTTTTTTATCATCGCAAACAGTGCTCTTGTGATTTTTAAATCTTGATGTGAAAGATAATTTTCATAGAGAATTCAGGAAGTTTTCATAACTCTATATGTATGATTTCAAGGATGGCAAATAATTAAAAGCACTAATGGTAACAGGGTACTGTTTAATGAATCATGCAGTGCAAGGCTTCAATATGATTGCACTACAGATAAAAGGAGTTTCTCTGATTCTGGTAGTTCATCCTAAAACTTTTCAGCATACAATTATTTTGAAAAAAATATCCTCATCTATTGTTGTATTGGTATAATAACACATCAACTACATGTATGTGGATGGAAAAACATATGAGCAATACAACAACTTATATTACGTTAAATGGTTGTCCACCAGTTTGCAATAGAAGAAAAATAGGACCATAAAACGTTGAAGGCAGTAAAGATTGAGTAAAGGTAATATAGAGAAGAATGTTTAGGACTAACCTCATGCCTCATAATCTCCAGAGAATAAGCAAAGAACGAACACCCAGAGTCAGCACTGTGAAAATGTTACAGTGCTGCGACTTGGGAGAAGAAAAATGGTGTCAATCAACTGGTAGGTCGACACCATGACCAAAAAGCATCACCGATTTATTTACATCCCTCTGCAGTCTTTTGATACATAAATCAAAACATGCATACTTATAGAAAAAAAAACTCATTACACAAACCCAAACCAGGAGCACACCCACTACTTATGTAAACAGTTCCCTCCTAGGTATTGCACAATTAACAAACAGGGCCGTGCCCTTTTGTTGGGCAAAGACGGCCATTTCAGACTATTACTTGTAAGCCTTAAATTCAAATACATTCATTACAGGGAACAGGACAGTTTCCTTTACAAAATGAATCAAAACACACCAACAGTCAAGAGTACCTTGACCAATGAAACGGTATAACTAGCAAAATTACAGACACAAACCAACTCAATTTCCTATTTTACGGCCCATCCTACAATCACACATCCTACAAATTATCCATAGTAATCCAGAGGATACATATGAAATCATGGAACATACAGGGAAGCAAAGCAATACCGGAGGAGGTAAATAGAAGCCAAATACAGAATTGTAGATAATGTAATGATTCATATAAGAACAGAGTCCACAAATATTGTTGATTGGAGAAGGAACCCTGACCCTAATATTTTTTAACAAAACAAAAGCAATAATCAGCATACTTCATTGTTTAAATCCCACGCCATCACAACATGGAAACAATATATATAGTACACATAATATAACAATTAGTCACTTACCATGACTACTAAAAACCTCCTGAGGAAAGATTGTGAGAGGTTGGTTAAAAACAATTGTGCGAGGTCATATTCATATATGAAATAGCAGTTTGCTAATACTTTAGAACAGGGGAAACATTGATTCAGCATCCTTCAAAACTTCATAGGCAAATGGTAGGGAATAATTATTTAAAGAGCTAAGACAAACAATACACAGGCACACATGAGATTTCTTTGAACTACTGCATCATAAATTCTAGGAAAATATATTGGCACGACAAACTTGTAAGGAGAGGGCCGGTAGACTACAATGTGACACTTATAATGGGTAGGCGACCAACAGCAATAGAATTTGAGTGAGAGGATATACATGCAAGCTAATAGCAGAGACAAAATGTTATTATGGCATCCTCCCTAAAGGGGTACCGCCATTATCTATTTCTTGATGCGCAATAACACAACATAATCTCAGCATTAATATCCACTGGTCAAACCAAAAGAAAGTGAGATTCTTGGTGCAGGTGCTGATTTGAGCCAATGTAATACTGGAGATAGAATCGAATCTACGGCAACAGGAACAAAATGTAAGGAGTGAGCAAATTGATTTATGCCAAAAAGAAAGTTAATCACGTTTAATTGTGGACAGCCAATTATAATTCAGTCATTTTATTTTACAGCAGACATCATAACCTAAGCTAAACACATTGCTGATTGATGCACCATATAGGGAAGCATTGAAAAGTTAATTTTGCACTACGAAGAAATAAATGCAGGTTATCTAAAGAAATAAAATGAAAAAACAGGCCAACTGAATCTGCAGTTAATCCCTATCTCAAAATACAGATGCAGTGTTTTGTCTTATTGCCTATTCTGTATCCAGGCTTGGGCATGCCCTGTATAATCCTGATGAAAACCATAATCCAATAAATCAAACAATGTAATTCACTAATTTCCAACTGAACTTGACTTATTTTACTTGACATTGAACCAACAATTAGTATACGAAGCAGCAGAATTTCAAGGCTGCTGGAGAGAATAAGAGAAGGGTGTCGGGTGGCAGAGACCTGGAATCCGCCGGGCAGGTCAAGATAGCAGGACGTCCACGATGTGGATCTTCAGGCTGCGACCGGCATCAGGTTCCAGATTCTTCGAATCAAGTGGGAAGGAAGAACGGGTGGAGAGGGAAGCGCCAGGTTGGTGTGGAGCTGAGGCGTGGTCGTGGTGCCAAGCTCGTTTGGTGCGTGTATTGGGGATGTGTAGATCCCATGGCTGCAGCTTGTATGAAGCCAGAAGGTGGCGAAATAGAAAGATGGAGCGCGATACTGACCTGGGCTGCTGTCCTGGCGGTAACCGGAGGAAAAAGGAGGCCGCCGGCGACGACCTTGAGCGGCGAGAGGAAAGGTAAAGGCTGCCCGGAGCCGACGACGACGGCGCCGTAGAGGAAGACCGGAGCAGAATCGGGTCCGTGAAGGCGAGGGAAGGGAGGCAGGCACCGGCTGCCACGCGTCACTAGAGGCACCCACGTGCTCTGCCGTCCGCGAGGATCCGAGGCGAGGTAGGGAGAAGGTCGGTCGGTTCCGGGGAAGCAGAGCGCGAAGAATCCATGGCCAGTGGCTCGCTCACACGAGAGAAAGCCACGACGGTACGGTCAAAAATAGCGTGGCGTAATATAAAGTTATCCACGAGACTACGCGAAGATCCATGGTCAGCGCCTTGCTCACACCAGAGACAGCCACGACGGTGCGGTCGAAAATTGCATGGCGTAATAGAAAGTTATCCACGTAGTCCCAATTAATCTGGTGGCTCACAGGCCAGGCTGATTCAGCATTTTAATGTACCAACACACATGTGAAGATGCCATGATGCAATGAGCGACTGATAAAACTGTTCAGATAAAAGATGAATAGTTATGGTAAAAGCGGTCGAGACGGTCATAACTTTACTCACGTGTTGCGACGCGTCGTTGGCGATGCTGGTGACGCGGATCCGCCCCAGAAGTCTTGATCCGGGATGGATCCCGCATCTCGCCAGGGTTGGGCAATGCTCGGCGAAACGAGCATACACATGGTACAACATATACAGGATAAACAGCAATTTTTACAGGAGGAGAGAATTTAATACATCATTGTTTCATAAATTAAAAAATTAAGCATTACATCATCATCAGAGTACGAACAGAGTTTGAAACACGAAAATTCAGCGGAAGACTTCAAATAAGGCACAGACTTCGACTCTCATGATTAAGCAAGAGGATGGGTCTTACCCAGTGGCACCATACTAGTAGCCACTTTAAGATTTAATATGGCAAAACGAAGAGTTCCCATTGAAGGTTCCCGAACTTTGAAAGCGGCTCTTCCCACTAGTAGCTATCATCGTGAGTATACATCTCGACGCCTGAAAACCACGTATTCGCAAAGCGTGAGCTTCTAAGAAGCTCAACAAGACTGACCCGTCAAATTGGCTAACTATAACCGACACCTAGACATGCTGGCTGACGCAGGGTAGGTTTACCTTGCAAAAAGGACTCACATTACTTAAGCTAATCTTGGTCAAGTTTTAGCTCAGGTTAAGTGATTAGAATCATAACTTTAGTTCGCACTGGTCTAGTCAAACATAAATAGGAGCAATATATAATAATAATAATCGTCATAACTTCATCCTCATCATTGTATCTCAACATCTTGGTTATAATGTGGTGCGTTTCACAAACAAGCTCACTAACTACAACCGACACCTAGACATGCTGGCTGACGCAGGGTAGGTTTACCTTGCAAAAAGGACTCGCATTACTTAAGCTAATCTTGGTCAAGTTTTAGCTCAGGTTAAGTGATTAGAATCATAACTTTAGTTCGCACTGGTCTAGTCAAACATAAATAGGAGCAATATATAATAATAATAATCGTCATAACTTCATCCTCATCATTGTATCTCAACATCTTGGTTATAATGTGGTGCGTTTCACAAACAAGCTCACAAACTGGAAGCGACAGCGGTTCGAATTGATTTTTTATACCATGCAGGGGGAAACCTAATCATACGACACGTGCGCGTCCTAGACCGCATGTGGCAACTATTCACACCAGCTCCTGAAAAGTCAATTCCCTCCTACGTCTGCGTTAGCAATACCGCATCCCACCAGAACACATGTCCCAGACGGTTTCTGTGGAGTTCCCACGACTGCCCACCTCAGATCGCCTCCGAATCAGACACCGTAGGGCAGGTTCGACTTTGCAATCACTAGCCTACGTAGGTTTTACTAGGCCCCATTATACTCAGCATATGATTAGTACATTCAATGCTTGATCAGGCACGGACCACATGGATCAGACAAGACTACGGTCGCCCTGGTCCCGGACCCGTCGCCGACCTACTTGTACCCTGTCTGACCCTCCAAATTTTATCTTTCCTTAATCATCCATAGTCATGTGTCATAATTTGTCATGTGTAAGTTTCAATCAAAACCCTAGCAGTCGCGAGCAACGTCCACTCTGCTCAACTTCTACCGGTAAATACCGCTAAGCATAGCATACTACAAAGGATACCTATACCAAGTACCGATAGAGTTTCCTATGAAAGACAGATACAACTAGGGTTTCAATCAACTCCTAGAAAACCTAATGCACATTCACGACACATATTGTTAAAAGGAAAAAAAAACTTAAAAAACTGGTTGTGCACCGGGGCTTGTCTTGGTCTCCAGCATTGGTGATGACGACCTCTTCTGAAATCGAAGACTCTGGATCGACAGCTACCTCACGCGTTTTGGTGTCTACATGATGCACATGAACAAGATGAGTTATGAGTAAATAAGTGAAATATGATGTTTTCATCATTGATTGCAAAAGGGTGTTTTAATCATTACCACTTAGACGTTTTAGGGTTAACCCTAATTTCTCGACTTCGGTATTTTATTTAAGGATTTATTCTTATTGAGTTGGACCAAAGTGAAACTTCATATTCTATCGTGAATTTATTTTTAGTTGTAGTGCTCTTTAAAATATGAATTTTGGAGTTTGGTTGAGGTCAAACTGAATTTTCTAGATTTTATAAAAATTCTGCAAATTTCTATTATTTAAAATTATAAAATCAAAAATAAATACTAAATCTTAGTGTAAAATCATGAAACTTTATACATGCACCAGTGAATATCTAATTTAAGGTTTTGATTAAGGGTTTAGATTTTTGGATGATTTTCATAATGTATTTTAGAAGATGACAAATTAAATTGACAGTTTAGAGTATTTTCAATGGCATGCATATAACATTGTTGTTGTAAAATCCTAAGAACATTTCAGCAGGTTTATACTGCCATGTTACAATTATGGTTTAAGTTTCAGGCCTAGAACCTCTCTGGAACTTCATTTAAAATTCAAAGACAGAAAGGACGAAACTATTTATTGAGGAAGTTCCATGAACCCTTTTGAAAAGGTGCTTCAGTAGTAAATTATTGCATTTTACAAAGATTCCAAAAAATTTTGGTTTGGCATTTGTGGATTTTTCCTCGATTTACTAGACATTTCACAAAATTTAATTGGAAAAGGGGCAAAAGCAGGGGCGGCGGCGGCGGTGCTCTGGTGAGCTGGCAGCGAGGGGGTTCGGCCAGGGCTGGCCAGATTATTGCTCAGGGCACTATGCCGCTCCGTTGGGTGGAGGATATGGCCGCCGGCGACGAACGGCACACGACCGGCGACGTGGAGGCGCGGCAGCGCTCCATGCCCGGCGGCGAGCACATGGAGGAGTACATAGAGAGTGGGGAAGGATGTCTAGGAGCTTCACCGTGGTACGGGGAGTTGGTTTGTTGGGGTTGGAGACCATGGGGGCAGCCGGAAGATGGTCGGCGACGGCGAGCTCCACGGGCGGCAACAATAGCGACCGACGGTGGCGCAACGAATTCGTCATCACTGGTGGTTTGCTGTGGACGAAACTTTGTCAAAACAAAGTGCAAGGAAGAGAGGGAGGGGCCGGAGGAAAGAATTGAACTATGGCAGTACCGTGAGGACGAATTTGGAGCTTGACGGTGGCCGCGGCGCATTCGGTCGGAGGGAGAAGAAGGAGAAGAAGGAGGAGGGCGCTCTGTGGAGGCAGAAGGGGAAGTGGGGGATTGCAGAGGGATCGGGTGCGCCTTAATGCGCTGCAGGAGGGAGCGAGAGAGAGAAGGTGGCAGAGCAGCGCCGGGGATTGGGGAGGCGCGGGCGGTGGCGTGCGCCCGGGGAGAAGCAGAGGGAGAGAAAGAGCGAGTGTCGCGCGCGGTAGAGAGGAGGGAGGAGAGAGGAGGGGGAAGATCTTAGTGGATCTCACTGGTGTAATGGCGCGGCAAAAGGCGCGCCGGCCGGCGTCCTCCTCGCAGCGCCGCTGCGGTGGCTGGATTGGCCACCGTGGCGGCGGGATGATTATGAATTTGTTTTTGAATTATTACAAAATCCCAAAATAAAATCAATTGAAACCCATACTTCCAGAGCTCAGAAAATTTTGAAAATTCTTTTGTGTGTTTAGTGATTTAGTTGTAACAAATTTCATTTTAGGATGAAGTACTGATTCAGTCTCTAAAATTTTGTACATTTCCAACTAATTTCAAGTTTGTTTGAATTTTTAATAGGGCTAAATCTTTTTCAAAAATTCTGATAAAATCTCTAAAATTCTATTTTGAAGTGAACTTAATTGTCACATAAAAATATTGCTAGGTTTACATAGTATTTTAGATGGACTTTGAAGCGGGTGGTTGAATTCTTTCCAGTTAAGAATTAATTTTGGCACTGTGGGTTAAATCTCCTGATTTAATAAAATGTCCTATTATTCACCCAATCTTTTTCTACATGCTATGGGAAGTGTTTCAAACAATAGTTCTTATTATCTCAAGTGTTGATTTTGCTTCAAAGTGCATGACTTAACTGTTAGGGTTTAAAATATATCGATGGATTCTATAGTGACACTCGGGGTGTCACGGTTGTCGGACGCATGCGTCCACATGGGAGACACGTGAAAAAAAATAGATTGATGAAATGATAGGATTTGATAGGAATTAAAGATGAGGTGGTAGAAACATTATTTTGCGTGGTAGATTTTTTCTTAAAATTTGAGCTGTTAATTTGATTAAAATTTTGAGATGTTACAACACCGGATGTGGGGGTTATACTTGGGCCTCTTTTAACATTTCAAATTTGAGACCATACATGGAAGAAGAGGATGAGCTGAGTTGAGGACAACTTCGCTTAAAGAGGGAAAAGAGGACGAGGACATCATACCCATGGATACACTCAATCCTTCTTCCTCTGTTACACATGACGCTGCAATCACTAGGTGCCTGACAACTGAATATAAAGGTGAGGTCGTTTTTGAGCACTCCATTTGTAGCACTCCGTGTTCGCCTCCGGTTTAAAAAAAAAATTAATCAATTGCAAAGAAAGTACCAAAAATTCAAAGATTAAAGTAATTAATAAAATTTCTAGTAATTGTTCAACAGGAATTATTTTTCATTGGTCCAAAGAGAAATTTTTAATCTTGCAAGAAATTCTCGCGAATTAAAAAGCTAGTCAAAATTTAAATTCTAAGTTTAAACCATTAAATTCGAATTCAAACTTTACATAAATCTGAGCTTAAACTTGGGGCTGGTTCAAATTTCATAATTTTGTGGAATTTTTGGACCTTTCTGAAAATTTTTCACAAATGGGACCCACTGGGTAGTGGGCCCCACCGGTCAGCCCCTCTTCTTTCTTCTCCTCTGTTTTTCTTCTCTCTCCTGCTCTCTCTCAGCGCGCACGCACGGCAGAGGCAAGCTGCCACTTGCTGAGCGTCGGGAACCCCGCAGCATGCGCGGGCAGCGTGGCGCGCGCGCGGTGCGCAAGCCGTAGTTTAAAACCGTGCCTCGGCTGCCCCGTCGCTCGCCTCGGTCGCCGCTTTTCCTCTTCCTCCCGCCATTTTCTCTCTCCGTTTTCCTTCGCCGTTCTTCTTCGCCGAGCCAGCCACGGCGCGACGCCGCGCCTCACGCTCGCCCAAGCTTCGCCGTTCCCTTCACAAACCGAAGCACCCGGAACCCTCTCCACTCTCGAGCTCAGCCGCCCCATGAACTTTGCCGGAGCTTGCCGGATTTGAGGACATCGCCGACCGCCGCACCGCCGTCGCCGCCGACCACGTCTCGGTGAGAGCCCTGCCCATCTTCCTTTTCCACTAGCTTTGCCGCTCTGTGGGGAATCTCGTCGGCAAGATTCCGCGACCGGCCGTGCGCCGTACCGCTGCCGCGCCATGGCCGGAGCGCACCGCGCGCCGCTGCTCGTCGCCGCCTCGGTTCCGAAGCTCGCCGGCGGCCGCTAGCCAGTCAAATGGGTTCCCCGTGTCAAGCCCGTGCCGCCGGTGCCCTCGCTGTCGGCCGCCATCGCAGGTAGAGCCGCTGCCCCTCGCCGGCCGGGCTTTTTGCCCTAGCTAGGGCTTCGGCTTTTCCTTTGTTTCAAAAATCGTTTAATTCGGCTGGAAGTTCAATATATCATGAAAAATCAAGTTTTGCTCAGAAAAATAAAAATCCAATTGTGCTGGAACCAGAGAAAAGTGTAGTTTTTATGAAAAATATAAAACTTCATTATTTGAATTTATTAATTTGGGGATTTATTTAATTAATAAGAAATGGCCAAAAACATTTCAATTAAATTTCAACTATTAAAATTTGGAAAAATTTGTATAAAACCCTAGATTTAACCCTTGCTTTATATTAGTGTTTGATAGCTTGATTAGGGTTTGTTTTGGTGCTACTAAATTAATTAGCTTGATTTAGGTCAAAATCCTTCCTGACCTCAGAAATTATTTAACTTGTTATCGATCACTTAAATTCATTTGGGAAATTACTGATTAATGATTTCACCTCTTAATTGCATCATGTAGACGCCGACATGAACGAGGTAGCCATCGAGGTGGACCCCAAGTTTTCTGAAGACACCGCCGCTGCAAACCAGGAAGATCATCCACAAGGCAAGCCCCGGTGCACTACTGTTTTAAAATTTTTCCTTTCCCAACAGTAATGTGAGTCATGTGATGTGCATTTAGGTCGACAGGAGTTGAATGAAACCCTAGATGCATATGTTTCCAGTAGTACCTATTTTGGAATATTCGTACAGGTAGCCCGATGTAGCTGCTATGCTTAGCTATACCCTGCGGTAGAAGTCGAGCAGATCGGACACTGCTCGTAATATGATAGGAGTTGATTGATACTTTCCCCTCTTGTCAGATAACTTGTAGCAAATTCAGATTTCATGGGAAGAAACTGGGGATCAGACAGGGAATGATAGGAATGCAACAGACGGGGTTCTGTGTGCGGTAGCACTGTCTAACTCGTGAGACAGTTGGTTGAGTATTGAATGTACTGCTCACATGTTGGAGCTATGGGAACCAGTAAACCTAGGTAGCCTAGAGACGGTAAAACTGAACCTACCTTACGGTGTCTGATTGGCGGCGGGCTGGGGTGGACAGTGTGTGAACTCCACAGATACCGTCCGGGACGGGTGATCTGGTGGGATGCGGCACTGTTGAGGTAGCGTAATAGAGAATTAGTTTTGCCAGATCTGGTGCGAACGCTTGCCACGTGCAGTCCAGGATGCGCAAGTGTCGTGTGACCAGGTTAACCCTGCAGGCGTAAAACGTTTCGAACCGCTGACACTCTCAGTCTAGAGTTTACTCAATCTCTCTATCGCATATGTTAAGAAGTAAACGAGAGAAGAATGATGATTAAAGTTGTAATATTTATACTAATCACTGTCTGTCAAACCTGGTTGATTAGTCATAGTGCTCACTAAAGTTTACCTTTCCGAACTTAATCTGAGCTAAAACTGGATAGGAGACACTAATAATTAGGGCGTGTCATTTTGCAACTATCCTCACCCCCCGTGTCAGCCTTGCATGTCTAGAAGTTGGCTGTAGACAGCCATGTTGACGGATCAGTCTTGCTGAGCTTCTTAGAAGCTCACGCTTTGTGACTTGTGGCTTTCAGGTGGGTCTGATGCGATCGGTGGTAGCAATGGTCAGTTCTGGGAGGAGTCAGCCCCCGGTTGGGGCAGTTTCTAGTGGGAGCAGATCGAGTAGCCACTGCTTGTGTGTGGCTAGTAGAAAGGTGACGTTGGGCAAGACACTTGCTTTTGCTTAGTGTCGGAGTCGGAGTCTGTAATCTTATCTTATCTTTCGCTTTCATTGAAGACCGCGTACTTTTTCACTGCTGTATCAAAACTCGTCGTGTGTAATCAACTCTGTAATAACAACCCACGTAATATTTTCTTCTATCTGTAATTTATTCTATTATCTGCCTGTGTTGTATCCTGTGTATGTTCGCTTCGACGAACATCGTCCAGAACGGATCCCAGGAGGAGGACCTCCCCCGTCTCAGGGGCGGTCCGCCACACCATTACACATTCTCAAAGATAGATTAGCACTTAATAATTTTATTATGATTAGAAATCATGGAGAGTATAGAGAAACTACAGGAGACTAGCTTGGAGTTGGCTAGGGACATACAAGCCAAGTCGGAGGCGCAGCCCACGTCGACTTCGAGTCAAATCCGGAGTACAGAGTAGTCTGCACTAAAACGGACGCCCAGGTCGCATACGAACTCCATTTTTGATGACCTAGCACTTCATGAAAAGAACACGAGACCATCTTTCCAACGAAACCGGTCCCATATCCAAATTCCTGCGCAGTCCACATGAATCATCAAAATAGTGGGCCATCTAGAATCTGTCAGGGTGCTGCGACATCGATTTTGGGCCGGTTGGCCTTGTATCGTGTTTGAGTCGGATTAGGATAGTGTTCAGGGGACTTGCATGTCCTAATCTCTTTATATACAGCCGTCACCCCATAATTAAGGTTCGGGTTTTGCTTAGATTTTTCCTGTTAAAAATAGCATCGCCGTTTCATCGATTTATAAGACCCCAACTTTGTGAGTTTAATCATTATTTGTAATTTGGTTGCTTTCTACTTCATTCTTGCTTGTGTTCTTCATTCAATGTTGATTATGTGCATCACTGGTCAGAGATTGTCGATGCCACTACGCCGATCATCGACAACACCGAGTCGCGCTCCTGAACACCACCTGCGCCATCAGGTGCTGTGGGGTCTGGAACACGGTTTGTGATGCCGCCACCGAATGCTGACGAACAATTGGATGCAGACCATGATGGTCCCGTCTGGTTTCGCGCCATCGACAACGTGCTGGGCGCGACCACTCCCCCGGGGCTGACCGCAGGAACCTCGACATCCAGCTGCACGCCACAAGTGCTGAAGAGCAGGCGTCGTTCGCAGAACTGAACAAGAGGAATGCTGGCGCAGGGCAATGCTCGAAGAATTGAAGTCAATCGAAGACAATAGCACCTGCAAGTTCACGGAACTTCCACCCGGACACAAGGCTATTAGGCTCAAGTGGGTGTTCAAAGTCAAGGACGATGAACACGGTGCAATTGCCAAGCGGCTGGTGACAAAAGGGTATGTACAACACCACGGGATTGACTTCAATGAAGTGTTCGCCCCTGTCGTGCGCCTTGAACAGTGCGCCTGCTGATGGCCGTGGCAGCAGAGTGCACCATGTGGATGTGAAATCCGCGTTCTTGAATGGGGATCTCCGGGAGGAAGTGTACGTGGCCCAGCCTCCGGGGTTCGTCAACGATAAATGCCCGGGGAAGGGTGTTGCGGCTGCGTAAGGCGCACCTCGCGCTTGGAACGCCAAGCTCGACAACACTCTGCTGTCGCTGGGCTTCATGAATAGCAGCTCAGAGCACGGCATCTACACGCGCGGCGGGAGCGAGAAGTGCCTGGTGGTGGGAGCCTACATCGATGATCTCCTCGTCACCAGGGCCGCCCCGCAGCAGATTCTCAAGTTCAAGAAGGAGATGATGAGCATGTTTCGCATGAGCGATCTTGGCATGCTAATCACGTACTACCTCGGCATCGAAGTATGCCAGGAAGACGTCGGGATCAAGCTTGGGCAAAAGGCGTATGCGAAGAAGCTGCTGGAGCGCTGGTCTGGCAGGCTGCAATCCGGCCAAACCCCCATGGAAGTACGACTGAAGCTGAGCAAGACAAGCACTAACCCGCCGGTCGACGCCACCATGTATCGCAGCCTGGTTGGAAGCTTGAGGTACCTTGTCCACACGCGGCTAGACATCACGTTTGCCGTGGGTTATATGAGCAGGTTCATGGAGGATCCTCGTACTGATCATCTCGAAGCTGTCAAGGGGATCCTACGCTACGTCGCCTCGCCGGTACATTGGACTATAGCGTCCACTACATCAAAACAGAGGCCAAACGCTTGATCGGCTACAGCGATAGCGACATGGCCGGAGATGTGGATGGCCGTAAAAGCACTACGGGGCTGCTGTTCTTCTTCGGGACAAATGCAATCACCTGGCACTCAGCCAAACAGAAAGTGGTCGCGCTCTCATCGTGTGAAGCTGAGTACATCGCTGCGGCATCAGCAGCCTGCCAGGCAACCTGGCTGGTGCGACTTCTAGGCGACATCGTCGGTTCAAAGGTGGTCACTCCAGCGCTCAACATCGACAACAAGTCGGCAATATCACTTGCCAAGAATCCCGTCAACCACGATCGAAGTAAGCATATCGAAGTTCGCTATCATTTTCTTCGTGAGTGTTGGCACTCAAGAGCAGCTACAGACATGTTAACAAAGCCACTCGGCCGCGTCAAGTTTCAAGAACTACGTGAAAAGATTGGCGTTGTCAAGCTCGGTCAGTAGAGAGACACAAGATTTAGGGGGTGATTTGTTGAATAAACTTGTGCTCTGTATAGGCTTGTGTGTGGGCGTGAGCTTGGGCATGTCCAGGTCATTCGCGTTGTGCGAGTCGGGCGCGTCATGCGCGCGGTGCGCGTCGTGTCCGCCTTCAGCGGAGTAGTGAGTCGTGTGGTGACCCGATAGTTGTGGATCTTTGGACGGCTTGACTGTCAAGTATCTCAGGCTTTATATTCCGCAATCAAAACAGAAAACGCTGCCCACAATTTGCAGCACAAAGCTCCTGTGTGCTCACCGTGTCCACCGTGTTCGCGTGTGTTTGTTCTAGAGTTCGCCGGCATCCATTGCCGGAGTTGACGACGACATTACCGCCACATCAGTGACGTCTAGCAGGTCACGGGTGCTGCGACCGATATCTATTTAACTTGTTAGCCATCACTAATATCCTTTTCTTACATAGTGAGTTCATCGGTGTTTTTTCTGCTGCAGCTTCTTCTCTACCGGTGGCAGCGGAGTCTTGCATCAGCGCTGGCGGTCGAAGGCGAAGAGCACTTGTATCTTTTCTCTCCACCATCACTCACACGTAAATCCCATAGAGTAAGATGTAACTCCTTTTGAATTTGTGTGACGTTGTTTAGTTAAACTAAATGCAAATGGATGAGTGTATTTTGGAACTTCAGATTCAAATGGTACTTACAATTTAGTATGTACAAAAATCTGGATATTAAAATTTTATACTCCGCAATGATTTGGATTTGGACAACGTTTATGAACGATGGCACTCCGAGGTGAGTGTTTTTTTTTTTTTTTGCCAGAATCTGTGGTTGAGGACAGAACAAGAACAAGAGGGCAACACTGGAAACCGAGGGATGCAGGCCCAAGAAGCCCCAAGGTGCACCTCATATCGACCAGGCTATCCCGTGCGAATGGAACAGATTCCTCTCTGCGGCCGTGATCGATTTATCCATCTCGTTTCAAGCACGCTGTCGTCGACTCCTGGTACGCGCTAACGCGCGCATCATATGCAATTATGCAATTTGGATTTTCTTCACCCACAAGTACATTCCCACTGTCATAAGTACCTTTTGAACTTACGATTTTTAAAGTCACAGAAAAACTCCAGTTGCTGACTAGAACGTCGTCTTAAAAAAAAAGAAAATTCAATTTACTCCCCTCAATTATAGCCGAAGTTTAAATAGCCCACAAACTATTCTTTAGTTTAGTTTTTTCAAAATTGTATCATTTGATTTAGTTTACCTTGTCTTTTTTTATTTTTGCATACATAAGTTAAATTTTAATTTAAAATTTCCAAGAGTGATAGTGGACATCATAATGTATATTACAAAAATATATTTAAATTTTTAAACACTATTTTGCATATAAATTTGTATTTCAATGTTTACTGCACTATTAAATGTCCTTCTCTATCAAGATGAGATGATAAACTATTTGTGAAGTATTTTTCTAATATGTGTTATGATGTCAGCTATCACTACAAAAACAATTCAAATTAAAATTCAACTTGTATGAAAAACAAAAACAATTACTAGAAGGTACACTAGACCAAATAGCATAATTTTGAGAACAAACTAAACCAAAATGAGCCGTGCTGGGAATTGGTACGATATTAAAGGCATACTTTCAAAAATTACGCGTGAGTGAGGTACGAGCCCTAATAGGAGTAAGTAGTATCAGGTGGCAAAGCTAACCTAGTGTAGGAGCTAACTAAACGCAGAAAAGATTTAATTTCCTGTAACGAGGCACCTACGCTCAGGTAAGCAAGATAAGATACGCCGCTCGACTGCGGTGAAATGTCGAGAAATTCCTGTTGCATCAGTAACAGTAGCGTTCCAATGGTATGGAAGGAGGTATTACGTTCGTTGCAACATAGTACACCCCTTACCGTTTAGGGAGAGAAGCGGACCTCTACCGTATAAGGTGTGGGTTACGGACCTGTTGCGAATGCAGACCTTCGCAACAGTGGCGACTTGTGCCGTTGATGCACAGGAGATGAGTTTGTTCCTCACAACTTAGGTCTTGCGGAACCCTCTAATACCTCCACTGCCTGAGGTAAAATGCAGTCTGTCGCCGCGTAGTGAAGATCGGATTCGTGATCTCCGTACGTCGCCTATTCGGGGCAACCCATATGGCAATGATATGGGTGTTGTTTCTACTTTTGATATATATTATATTGCAACTGTAATATACTGTGATGTCTTTCTTTTGTAGGTACGCTAACCACGATATCATAAGAAACATGTAGCAAACGTCTAACTTGAGTGCGATCTCCACCGCCTAAACTTATATTCTTGTTATTTTGTGAGGACGTATGGCTGATGTAGGATTGCATTGCATACTATAAATTGGAAACCAAATAAAATCACCTAATAAAAAGGAAATTGAATGTTGGTTAACACAAAAAGGCTAACTATAACAATTAACTTGTTGAATCTAAGTGATAGCTGGAACATAGAAATAACTCAGTAGTTTACTAAGATGTAGACGTAGATTTAATAGTTGTTTTGAAGGATGGGTAACTACATAAAGGTTTTCAAGGAGTCACTTCAAACTCCTGATATCAATTGTGTACAAATATGGTAGGGTCAAACCAAAACCTTTAAGCATCGAAGAAAATCCAACCTTTGAACGTTTTCGAACTCTTTTGCGTTAAGTGGGGAGGTTCACCTAGTCCTGGAAATTCTTTCATGTCTTAGTGATCTTTTCTAGACTTACCTCTGCTCAATCATCATGAAGATATGAATCAGTGCAATATGGAGGAGTCGGGAAATCCTACCACTTGAATATTTTGCACTTATCAATCTTTATTGACAAGTGAACCACTTTGACCAACCCGTGAAACCGTGTCTGGAAGCAAAACCTTGTCGCCTCCTGCAAAGGTTATCAGCGTCGACTTTCTCATTCAGACGACATGAGGTTGCATCCTAGTAAAAACTAAATTCTACGATAACACCTCCTAAGGCATCATGTTCTCAGGTTTACTTGTAGGCATGCAACTCTTATGTTTCAGAGCTATTCTTGTACACTTTATCAATCACCTTTGGCTCCTTCACGGGATCAATAGTTTTCGTGATCAATCCTCTGTTAGTATCTTACTTTTCGACAAATTGAGTCTTCAAACATCCCAATTTTTCAAAATCTTAGGAACGTTAAAATCCTTCAGACTTATACTAAAACCATCCAGGAGCAAAAATTCCATCAATAATGGCTGTAGCACTCTCAGGAATAAAAGAGGCTCTCCTGGACCCCTCTCATAAAGAACACGTGGCACCAAATTCAACAAATGAACCCTGAACAGACTCTTCGTCAAGATTAAATTTTATACAGCACGGTCCTTAAGGAGTCCTTGACAGGTCAACTTAGATGGTAAAGCACCTTGGACTATCTATGTGACTGTAGATAAGAAAGGGGGTCTATAGTAGAGCACGGAATGGATATGACTATGGAACAAACATGGCCATTTGGTTAGCATCAAAAACCTTTAGAAGGAATATTTGATAAAGTTAACAAACTGTCATTACCTACCTCCAGATTCACCTTTCCACATCAGACAACTTTGGTGAATCAGAAACTTTACCTACTCACCAATAAAATGTAAAGGAATACAAGGAAATATTCGTTAAAGAGTATGAAAGTTATCTGTAATCGTTGCTTGATCATGATAGATTTTGTGGTAGCCAATTTAGCATTCACATGTAAACCTTCCAAATTGTTGAAGTGAAGCTTTTCCTTATGTTTGTCTGAAGTCCAGATCATAACTAAAACCAATTACTTCGGAATATTCTTCCAATAACTTGAAATCTTATCTCCTTTCAACAATAGAGAGTCCTTACAAACTTTTAGCCTTCTTCCACAAAACCATCCTTTCACATTTTTATAGGGTCTCATAATTCATTGTCCCCTAACTCATCCCTAGTGAGAGGTTATGTTCTCAGAAAGTTACAATTTTGCTTTTGAATTGTGTCGGTTCGCTCAGGCGTTTCTCAAATGCAGAATTGCGAAAGAAGAGAACATATTCCTATTTACCAGACGGAAAAGTGTAACATTCTTGAACTAGGATGGCGTATTATCCGGAATATGCAACCGAGACAATTAATGTTATGAGTAGTGATAGAATTCCTTAGCGTTACAGCTAATCAAATCCTTAACAGTAATCATATTGCTATCTTTATTCTTCTATATTTAGGTATTGCTCGACATGTTTTCTTCTTCACTCCAAACATAGGCGTTCCCCAAAACTTTCATGGCTACCATGGAAATTCAGTCAAGAAAAATAAATTACCGTGAATTGTTAAGGACGACCAAATATACAAATGAATTTTTGTCACATATATTTCCTTTAATCTAATATAGAAACATACCTAAATATCTAGTTTTCTCTACCCTTCCTGCTCATAAAAGCATTTTCGGAACGTGATTTCTTTAAGGGGGGAGGGCTGTGACACCCTGGTGTCACTAAAAGCATTTTCGGTCAGCTAGCAACAATAATCGGTCGATTGAGGCAAAAAGGGTAATAATCATTTCTAATATGAATAAATGTAAGGAGAAGGATCATATATAAATTTGACCAAAGTTCCAAAAATACATATGATAATTATTGTGTATCCCATCTGAAAGGATACTTTTAGAGAATTTTACAGAATGTTAGCACGTTTAAAAATATGTTAAACACATGGATTAATGCCTCAAAATCGCACATGTTCCTAGAATTTCTATAGTTTTTAGAAGCTGAATCAAATCATGATCCAATGACAAACTTTGCTCTATATAACTCAAATGATACCCACAAAAATTTTGATAAATTGTTGAGCCTTGGAAGTACCAGTTTTGCAATTTATGAAACCGGCACAGAATCTGAATTCTGGGACTTAGAAAAGTTTCTAAGTCTCCTTGTCACTTAGCCCTTTTCCAAATTCGAAATTGTGGCTTGGAACACTCTGCATGTCGAGTTTGTGCTATTTTCCAGGTTAACATCTTCACCGAGTATCACTCTGTTCAAATATTAGCTTGATTGCTGTCTTTTGCAAATTTCAAGAGCTGTTCAAATGTTGTTAAGCGTTAAGCTTTTCCCCAGACTTCCAAAACTTAAAAATTCTAAGTCACCTTAACGACTAGCACTTTTCGAAATTCAATAACTAACGATTTCTTAGCAATCTGCCTGTGGATGTCTATATAGCAGTAGACCATCCTATGATCCTCAAGTCTGCCAATTTTCATGGCTATTGGAGCTTTCCTCTAATTTCTGTAGCGCACACAAAATAGCTACTGTAAAACAATGACTGACGCACAGAACCCACTGGTCAGTCCCTGTGTGCAGCAGAGGACAGGGCCTATTTTCTCCTTCCTGAAACGTCCCTCACCCTCAGTCTCTCACTCGGCTGCTGCTCTCTCTCCTTTTTTCTTCGTCTTCCCCATTGCCATTGCCAAGCTGAGCTCACATCACTTCCGCCTACAGGCTCAGATGTGCAACAAATCATCATGTCCGGAGGTCCTCAAGCTTCTCCTGCAGCCATCTTTTTTTTTTTCTCGTCGTGAGCTGTGATCGACGCGCGATTATATCTTGTGGCTGCGCACTACGAGCATGTACGGCATCACCGTTTCCTTCCTTCACGGTGAGTTTTACCGGAAGCTTGGTGTTCCAATGTCATGCCGATTTGATGTATCCGTGGTCTGTACCTTAGCCTAGACTATTGGGATTCTTTTTCTCCATCGACGACATTGTTGCAGCTTCAAGGTCTGCATCGAACTCTTCTCTCCGTCCATCCTTCTCGTCCAACTCCTCCATGTCGGCATCCTATCAAACAAGGTGAGGCACCCCGTCATGTTTTCCCAATTTTTACTGCTTTATACCATGCTCGCGCTCTTGTTGAAGTACGCAGTTTGACAGACTACTCGTCGGCGAGTTTCTAGCCATCTTTGAATGTCCAAAAAAATCCTCGAATAAATGTATATCGATCTGTGCTTCACACTGGCAAAAATTCAAAAAAACAAAATAGAAAAATTGGCGCGCGCCGCAGCGGCTGGCGACCGCGACAGGCGCCGGGGGGGCACTCCTTTTTCCGCCGTCTGGTCACGTCGCTGCGCGAATCATGCTGTGCTCCTCTCCCCTTCTCCTCTCTCCCCCGCGCCATCTCTTCCCACCTGCGCACGCCACCGCCCGCCGTCTCCATTCGACGACGCGCCTCCTCCCCCCCCCCCCCCTTTGCCGCGGAGGAGGCGAATATTTAGTCGCGCAAGAGCTCCTCCCGCTCTCCACACCTCCACTCCCCCTTGCAGCGCCAGCGCCCCGCCTCTCCTCTTCTTCTCCGCACGCGCGCGCCCGCCATTGCCGCCCTCAATCCCACACGGTGAGCACCTGTCTCCGCCCCAAAACAATCTCTGAAACCTTGTCTATCACGTTCGCCATACCTTGGCACAGCTCGCGGAGGTCACCGTTACCAGTTTTTGCAGCTCGAGTCGACGGAACGTGAGTTCGCCGCCGTTCTCCGCGAAGCGCTCCGTCGCCGGCGACGTTCCGGTAAGAAATCGACCTCGTTGTGGTGTTGCCGAGCATCCCCAGAGCGCGTAGAAGGTCTAGGACGAGGGCGCGGGCACTACCTTGCTTTGCCGCGCCGCCGTGAGCTCAACGGGTTTCCTTTGGAGCCGCCGCTCGCCGCGCTATCCTCTGCGATGGTCGCCGCCAGCCGCCGTAGTGCTCTCGGAGCTTCCCCGCACCATGCGCAAGGCTGGAGGACCCTCACCGCAGTTCCCCGTCACCAGCGAGGCCGTCGCCGCTGAGCTCGCCAGAAATTCCCCGCCTCCCCTGTTTTTCCCCCTTTTTCCAATTTTAAATCAATTTTATCATTTCCAGTTTGTTTTGTAAAATGCATAGTATATCGAGAAAAGCTCTAAAAATGCTGAACCAACATTTCTTGGAATCGTTGTAAAATACTCTAATTAACTGTTGGAACACTTTTTCAAAAAAGTTCATGGAACTTCCTAAATAAACAGATTAAGTTTTTCTATTTCTGAATTTTACTAGAGTTCCAGGGATCTTCTAGGGCTGAAACTTGAACCAGTAGTGTATCTTGGCTTTATGAACCTCCTGTAATTTGTTCAGGATTTAACATTAACAAAGTTCTATACATGTCAATAAGTATGCTCAAAACTGCCATTTTAATTTGTTATTTTCTAAAATACATTATGCATGTCAACCAAAAAACCAAACCCTTGATCAAAACTTTAGATTAGGAGCCCACTAGTGCATATATCCATTTTCATGATTGTACCATGAGGTTTAGTATTTATTTTTGATTTTATAAGTTTAATAAATTGAAAATTTACTGAATTTTATAAAATCTAGAAAATTCAGTTTAACCTCATCCAAATTCCAAAATTCATATTTCAGAGAGCACTACCAACTAAAAATAATCTCCTGGTAGAATCTGAAGTTTCACTTTAGTCCATAATTTGATTAACGGAAAATTTAACTGAATTTTTATAAAATCTAAAAAATTCAGTTTGACCTCAACCAAATTCCAAAATTCATATTTCAAAGAGCACAGGCAACTAGAAATAGTCTCCTGGTAAGATATGAAATTTCACTTCAGTCCACGCCCATTAAAAATCATTGCTTTTAATAAAATGTCGTAGTCGAATTATTTAGGGTTAACTCTAAATCTCTAGATGTAGTGATGAAAACACCATTTTATCTATGATGAAAACACTATATTATATCATTTAATCATAACTCATCTCATTCTTGTTGCATCATATAGACTCCGAAGTGAGCGAAGTAGCTGTTGATCCGGAGTCCTCGATCCCCAAAGAAGTCCCCTTCACCAACCCGGAGATCAAGGCAAGCCCCGGTGCAGAACCAGTTTTTAAAGTTTTTCTTTTATCACTATGTGTCGTGATTTTGCATTAGGTTTCTAAGAGTTGATTGAAACCCTAGTTGCATTTGTTTTCCATAGGAAACCCTATTGGTACTTGGTATAGATAACCAATATAGTATGCTATATACTATGCTTAGCGATACTTCTCGGTAGAAGTCGAGCAGAGTGGACGCTACTCGCAACTGGTAGGAGATGATTGAAACTATCACCTAAAACATATGACACATGGCTATGGATGATTAAGGAAGATAAAAACTGAAGGGTAAGACAGGCTACAAAGTAGGTCGACAACTAGACCGAGTCCAGGGTGACCGTAATCTTGTCTGATCCGTGTGGTCCGAGTCTGATCGAGCATTGAATGTATATGCTGGGTATAATGGGGCCTAGTAAACCTACATAGCCTAATGATTGCAAAGTCAAACCTACCCTATGGTGTCTGATTCGGAGGTAATCTGAGGTGGGTAGTTGTGAGAACTCCACAGAAACCATCTGGAACGTGTGTTCTGGTGGGATGCGGCACTGCTAAGACAGCGTAGGAGGAAATTCACTTTGTAGGACTTGGTGTGAACGGTTGCCATGTGAGGTCTGGGACGCGCATGTGTCGTATGATTAGGTTATCCCTGTAGGTGAAAATCGTTTCGAACCACTGTCGCTTCCAGTTAGTGAGTTTGCTCATGAAATGCACCACATTATAATTAAGAAGTTGATATACGATGATGAGGATGAAGTTATGATGATTATTTTTTTATCTATTGCTTCTATCTATGATTGACTAGCTCAGTGCAAACTAAAATTATGATTCTAATCACTTAACCTGAGCTAAAACTTGACCAAGAATAGCTTCAGGTAATGCGAGGCAAAGCACCCTACCTTGAGTCAGCCAGCATGTCTAAGTATCGGCTGTAGCTAGCCAATTTGATGGGTCAGTCTTGTTGAGCTTCTTAGAAGCTCACGCTTTGTGAATACGTGGTTTTCAGGCACTCACATGTACACCTATGATGATAGCTACCATTGGGACCAGCCACGTCCGGAGTTCGGGAACCTTCAGTAGGAACGTTGTGATTCCCCGTAGTGAAAATTGTGTGGCTAGTAGCATGGTGCCACTGGGCAAGGCTCATGCTTTTACGTAAGTCTGAGAGTCAAGAGTCTGTACCTCGTTTAATGCTTCCGCTGTATTTCGTGTTTTCAAACACTCTTTTCATACTCTATTGTTGTTGTAAGACTTTAATTTATAGAACCTTGATGTATTAAATCTCTCATCCTGTAAAAGATTGCTGTTTATCCTACCTGTGTTGTACCATGTGTATGCTCGCTTTGCGAAGCATTGTTCAACAGGATCCTGACGAGATGGATCCGTCCTGGATTTGATTATCTAGGGCGGGTCTGTCACAGCTGGTATTGGAGGCTATACTTGAAGAGTGGTAAATTAGATTTTGTCAAAAACAAAAAAGCCATAAATGTAACGCGCATACTTGATCTAAGACTCATATATGCTCAGGGTGGGTACATAGGTTCCATCATCATAAGAAACGTGACCAACTGAGAGTGCGTTTGGTATGGTTCAAATTCTACGAAGAACAGAGGCGTTTTAGATTCTCTCCAAAAAATTTTCTTACTTGAAACATAATCTCTTCTTGAAAGTAGGTAATTGACCAGACTGTCCATGTTGTTTTTATCATTGTTTTCTTAAAACGTAATTTTTATCAATTATAATTTAATAGTATATCTAATCTATACTTCTATAATAGACACAACCCACTAATAATCATTAACTTCTATTTCTCTAGAATTAGTTTGAGCCACATCATCTCAATTCTTTTCGCTATTGGATCCTCACCAGCCATTTACTTCTGACCGTACATTACCCACTGACATCCAGCAACAGTCAAGAGGTGAACGTTATCAATGGAGCTATATATATTCCTACTTCAGTTACAGTCATAATTTCTTTCATAACTAAAGAGGCAACACCACACATCTAAAGAGCCAACACACAAAGAAGAATAACACGCCAGACAAACGCTTACCCCTTAAGAGTTTAACATTCTTAATTCCAAGTCTATTTAGCTAGTGGTAACTACATTAGATGATGTAACTACCACTCTCATACTCATATCATACCCATGAATAGACAATATATAGTTTTTTTTTTAATATGCTCCTCCTTAATTAATTAATATTTTACAGATTAATTAATCAACTAAATTTGAAGTAGAATTTAGGGGAATTTGGGTTTGCGGATAAAAATTACCTTATGCCGGTGGCCTTAGAAGAGGTTCAACGGTGGAGAATTTAGTGTGGCAACGATCGAAGAATTTAGTCTGTTAGTACTTGAAGAATTTAATGTGTCAATAGTTAGAGAATTTAGTTTGGCAGTGAGAACTTAGTGTGGTAGCTACGTCTTGCAATTCAGCAGCGTAGTGAGTTAGGCGACTGAGCATGCATCTCAGATTAAGCAAGGGACCAGTGCCTTAAAACACTACTGAAACCTTCACTGTCTTTCATCAACTCCTAGAGGAGTGCTGGTCCGTTGCTTTTCATATGGCAAACAGTACATGTTCTCTTTTATTCACACCATTCTGCATTATTCACCAGTTATAAAAGTTGATAATCGTCACTTTTTTGGATTTCTATTCACTTGAATTGGATTATAGTTTTGTCTACATATAAATTTATATTCACAATTAGTCCTTTGTTTTTTTCATTTCAACTATATATCATTTGTAGTTGGATATGATTGAAGTATAATTCATTAAATAATGTTTCTATATTTCTTTCCTTTTTCAATTAAATCCTTTTTGAATTCCCGCTACAACGCGTGGGATACCACTTAGTCTATCCAATAATCAAGAATTCGACCAGTTACATGGGAGCCAACAAGGCCGAGTCCACTAACATCCTTAGGAACCGGTTGATAACCCTGCACGATATGTCGGAATTTTAGTTAGTTTTATACTAATAAAAAGTGTGAACATAAAGTAGATTATTTAATTTGATCATATGGCAACACCTTTTGATGGAGACGGGTCCTGATGTTTTTAAAGGTTCGGATAATCAACGATTTGGACGAAGTCAAGACATAAATCATTCCGGCTTTCGAACGGCATGTTCCGAACCCCGCAATCGCAGCATCACGTCTCCTCTAGTTATCACTCGTGCGAACATGGATGACCTCGCCGAGAAGGCTAATCCTTGCCTGCGAGTCAGAGAACATAAGCAAGAACGAAGTAGAATGCAACCAAATTGCAGATGTAGATTAAACTCACGAAGTTGGAGTCTCACAAACCGATGAAACGATAAATTTGTGTTTACAGAAATTATCTAAGCAAAACCCGAACCCTAATCGTGGGGGGTGGCGGCTCTATATAATGAGTTCTGGGCATGAAAGTCCCCTGGATATAAACCTAATTCGACTCAAAAATGATGCAAGGCCAAATCGGCCCAAAATCGGTATCACAGCACCATGGCAGATTTTGGACGGTCCACTGTTTCGACGGTTCTCGTGGACTTGGAAGTAATTTGGCATATTACCAGTCCCGTTGGAATGATAGTCTCGTTCTCTTTCCATGAAGTGGTAGATCATCGAAAACGTAGTCTGTATGCGACCTGGGTGTCCGTTTTAGTGCAGACTGCTCTTGGACTCTGAATTGGATTCGAAGTCAACGCGGGCTGGGCCTCCGACTTGGCTTGCACGTCCCTGGCCGACTCCAAACTGGTCTCCTGTTGTTCCTATGTCCTCTCCATAATTCCAAATCATAATAAAATTATTAGGTAATAATCTCTAGATTAAGTTGTCGGACGCGAGGTTTACTGATTGGACCTTCATCTCTATCTCTACTCCTATAATACACACTTTATTGTTTTTCATCCACCCCCTAAAAAGAATTCCACCATCCTAACAATATCTCCATAATTATGATGATAATGTTACTTTAACTCAAATCTAACGACTCACGTGCATTTCCTCTACTAACAAAGTTATATTTACTCAAATCTAATGGCTGCTAATTTCTGGATCTTCCATTACAAAATTTTGCAAATCCCTACACACGTTCTATGCGACAATATTGAGTCAATCATGAATTCAAACTGATCTGTTATTCTCTCTCACGACTCATGATCCAATCTGTTATTATTGTGATCTACAAACCTAACGCCCACTAGTCGCCGCCGCCGCGCCTTCCCCGCCGACGTCGCCGCCACGCTTCACTCGCCCGACCGCCGCCGCCTACGAGCCGTCGCCGCCGCGCCTTCCCGGCTGCCCATGACCCGCCGTGGCTACACCTTCCCGGCCGCCGCCGCCCACGCCGCCACCGTCGCGCCTGCCTTCCCCATGAGCCACCGCCGCCTCCGCGCCTGCCACTCCCTCACCCCGACCGCCTCCCCGCCGCACCCGCCGCCGCGTCCCTTCTTGCCGCGACTCCACGCCACCGCACCTCCCTGCTACGTCACCGAGTCCGAGCCACCTTCTCGCCGGGGTCACCGTGTTCCGCCCTGTTGTGCCATTGTTCGCGCATTAGGCCTTTTCTCCGTGCGGACAGGTCACAAGTTTGCATCTATTTTTTCCCTCATCAATCAATTGGCTTGGATTGTTAATTCCAACTGTATTACACAAATCATTGATAATTTCTTTCACAAATACATGTTTTTAGACCAAAAATTTAAATTACTATACTATATACTGTATTCATTAAGATTGGTTATTGCATAGTAATTCATTTTCTACAAAGAATCTTATTATATTAGTTATCATACTTTTTTTTAAAAAAAAAGCTGTGACATTAGTACGGGTAATATACTAGTATGTAAAAGCGGAAGAAGGATTGGGTATATCCATGGGTGTGATGTCATCATCAACTTTTAACAATATTTATAGTTTTATCTTAATAAAAAGTGATGGTAGCTTAATGGTAGGGGGTTGTCTTGATTGTTAGAGGTCATGAGTTCAAATCTTTATTTTAACATAATTTTTATAATAATTATGAATAATTCAATGAAGTGTATGATCTTTAGACTAATTGGATGGTTGTGGTTTGATGATGATGCTAATTGAATGGCTTATGTGTAGTGCTGATATGGTGCGATCGGTGTAAGAGAATTGAGTTAATGGGCAATGATTATTATATAAAAGTAGATACGTGCCATAGAACGGAGAGAGGGGGCTGGCCACCAGTTAGGAATGCAGATTTTCTATTCGTGGATCAATGAGTCCACTCAAAACTTTAAAAATGAATTAGATATATCTCTTTTTCTTCATAAACTAATCACACAGATGAACTAGCTACCCGCACCACCCAATGCATGGGTACCCACTTGCAACCCTACCACCGGTACCATCGGTGTTCCAGACAAGAATCAGAGATGCTGAGGTGGGGGAAGAATGAGGGAGAGCTCCAACGGGGTCCACAATGGTCAATGGGAGAGGCAAAGGAGGAATTCCGGAGTGAATCGGTGTGAAACTGGTTTTCCCTGATTCAGTGCCCTAGTACAAAATCACGAAACCAGATGATTGTACCTCGAGATGATTCGGGTTTTGTCGGTTGGCACCAATCCACCTGATTCAAGGCTGAATCGGAACCGATTCTGACTGACAAAAACGGACCCTGAGTTTTGTTTGCTACTACGACAAGATGGTGGTGAATCTGACACACCACGCTGGTTCAGAACACTGCTTCAAAAAAACTAGTGTGAGGGCCATCTAATCAAAGTGCAACAACACTAGTATATCAAAAAAAAAAAAAGTGCAACAACACTTGTTCCTATGTGGAGCTAAAATTAAAACTTGGAAAGCATTGTGCTAGGTTTGTTTTTGTAACAACGATATATATATACTTGATAGGCACATGGATGGGTGGACACATGCTTAAAGTTGGACACCTGTGTAAAGCTATGGTAATCTGACTAGTAGTATTAGTTAAGAACTAGCATTACACATGGATGCTTAACCACCCTAGGCTGAAAGATTTGCTTACTGACAGATGAAAAGGATAGACGAGGTGTTGCGAGTACAACAGTCTCGCCGGCGGACGAATACCGGTGCGGAAACACATCTGACGAATAAGAAGACGCATGGGCACTTAACCATGTGCTCATAAAATCTACATCAATTATCATTTTATTACATTCCCTTTTCAAGTTACTTGTTATATACTCCGACTAGCACGGTGAGATGCGGTGGCGGGTGAGTCCGTGGGGAAGAGATGCCCGGCCTACCGAGCAGTGTTTTCTGGACATTTTAACGGTCGAAACTCGTGGCTGTCATCCCCTCATCATGGTGATCCAAACGTTGCGACCAATTTTCCTATGAGAGATTCCTACGCGACAGGTCGCTCCGCCTATCTCCCTGGGTGTCCCCGTGCTTATAAACGAGCCCTTGCTCTGAGGGGGGCAATTATCCTGGCACCATCGGTAAGCGGCGGGCTCCCTACAACAACATTACTAAACAAAGGCTTCATATAATACCATCCTCGAACGAAGATTGACCTTCCCACCATCACTACTTTCATTTGCCCGCCTCGTCCGCTCGCGGCAACCAGCCAGCCTGCGTCGCCCCCGTGCCCAGCTCGCCCCGCTGCTCCGCTGCCCAAACTCACGGCCAGAGTGGATAAGGTTAGGGTTGCTAACCAGCTCGCACAAAGAACGAAAATCGTAGGAAAAGAAAAGGTCTCTAGATGTGTTGTTGAGAATAGGGGAAGTTTGGTCCATTTACTTCTATTTTCTGGGCAAAAATAAAAACAAGAAATGAGGCAAGAAAGAACAATCGGTGTTGGAATGGTCTGGCTGCGATCGAGGATGGTATCGCAGAGAGCCTTCGTTTAGTAATAGTATTCCAGCGAACCCATCGGTTACGGATAGAGCCAGCACAATTACCCCTTGCTCCGAGCCACTCCGTAGGGATAGCTGCTACTATGTCACTGATTGTGAAGACGCCTAAGTTGGCCCCTCTGTTTAGGATAGACTCTTATAGCACACCCCCCCCCCCCCCCCCCCCAACATGATCTATAACTATTCCGAAAAAAAAAATGATCTATAACTCTTTGCACCAGGGAGAAACGACATGGCATATTCGTGATGCAAACGCCGTCTCCATCAAAAAATAAAAAGGCAGCGAAAAGCAACTAGGGCCAAACTTTAAAACGAAAATAAAAAAAGAAATGAGTCCAAAATGAAATATATATTCCTATAAGAGTAAAGTATACTGGAGGTCGCTAAACTATTCAACTTGTGTCATTTAGGTCCATAAACTCTTAAACTGAACATCGGGGTCCCTAAACTATTTTTACCGTGTCAAATAAGGTCTAAATCCTATTTAGAAGTCAGAAATATATTATAAATATTTCAGAAAAGCAAAATTTATTGTATGACACTTTTAAAAAGTTGATTTTCGTCAACGAACGCTGTGACTCGATATTGATAGTCTCAAGACACTATAGTATGAGAGAATACTGTTATAAACTTTTTTATCTTAATGCATAATATACTGATCATGAAATTTAAAAAAAACTAGACCCGCGGGGTAAGATAGCTCCGTCCTTTGGATATTTTATTAAAAAAAACATTTATATAAGTCAAAATAATTACTAAATTGTTTTACTATACCCTTATAACAAGGGTCTTGAAATCTGTGGGTTAGTTTAGATCGGTCCTTAATCTATGTTTTAACACGGACTATTACGTGTAGATTTTTTCAACCTCAATCAAAATTCACGTCGTGAACTAGGACCTGAGAAGTACCACTTGGACACCCTAACCACTCGATTAGAGGCCCTTTAACTTTTTTTCTCATATGATTTTTCAAAAAGAAAAATAAATATAATTTTATACAGTAAAAATAGATTTGGATCTTACTTGATATAACAAAAATAGTTTAAGGGTCTAAATGATCAGATTGAGACTACATGACATATAACAAATAGTTTAAGAAACTACGTTACATTTTACTCTTCCTATAAAGTACAAAGCGACAAATGTTGGCGCATGAAAAAAATAGTGTGGGGCAAGTGCATGGTTCCCTTCAATGTTTTAGTGCTAGCTTGTGGTGTGTTGGGTCCCAATGCAAAAATACTACTGCTACTCTACTTCCTTCGATTTTTTTATTTTATTTTGCTGTCACGTCTGTGGCTACGCAAGCGCTTGCGTGAAGGCCGAATGGAAACCCACCACTGCTGCGAATTTGGCATCCATCGCAGAATCTCCCCGCGGCTTCACCTGCTTTCTCCCCACGCGACGTTCCCGGCCTTTCGAAATTCTTGTTTCCCTCCTTTTCTTCTCTCTAGCTGAGCGCTTTATATTATCGTCAATCAAGTATTGATATCGCTCTATAAATAATTTATAGTTATGAAATATTCAACTATATCATTGCAAAATTGTCTAATATAATATCAGTGTCGTCACAAAAGTGATAATACGATTCTTGACATCAGGTTTACAAACTTTAATCGTATATATCATTACCGTTAACGTTGTCAAACTATTTTATTAATATTTTTTAAAAATACACATTTGATCCGCCCTTAAACATCTAGACAATCTCCTGCTCCACTCCATTTTGTATGCCAGCCATATGTACACTACCGCCTAACACATCAGAGACATATTATGCGGTGTCAAAGGAGGGGTAAAATAAATATTTTAAAAAAGCGTGTCTATGGAATATTCTGACAGTGTTAACAATAACATATTGGATTAAAGTCTACACACTCGATGATACTGATCATATAACATTTGATGATGGATATCACATTAGTGGATTTTGTACTGTAGAGTCAATTAATAATTCAATAATAATTATCTAGTACATACCCCCTCCATCTCAAAATACATATCATTCTAGACTCCTCAAGTTTTACTAATTTTTTTATCATTCTCTCTTTTCAATACACGTTTCTCTTTTTCTAATATGACTATATCTATCTCTCTCGGTTTTGAATTATGTGTAATCTCCTTATTTACTTTCTTAATTTTTGTGCCAAGCTCTTAAATTGGGACGCACGGAATAGTTAACAACAGTTTGCTCCAACCTAACTACTCAACTCATTCCAAAATACTTTAAAACCTTTTATTTTCATGCATAATCTAGTATTATATTGTCATATATAAAAAATTATTAAAAAATAAAATGTTTAAGTCACATATAAATATTTTATACTCTATCAAATAATAATGAAGAAAAGTCTATTTTAGTCCTTATGTTATTGACATAGTTTACTTAATCCCCTATGTGGTCTTTATCATCTTAACCCCATGATTTATAAAATCAGAGCAGTTTGCACTTTTGGTAGCCTTTCGTAACCTGATTTTCCTTACATGTCTGTTTTTTCATGGACTTTGGACTGATTAAGACGACATGTCACCAATATGACGTGACAAGGTGCATCCCGGTCACATACCTCCCTTGCCTGTCCTAGTTGATTTGATAATCTATTTTTCATTGGTTGCACGTGGGTTGGGCACTAGCTAGGGTTGAAGAGGATGGAGTCGTCTAAATAGTGTCACCAATGAAGCCGAGATTTTCCAATGGATGGAATCGACGTTGCAACCGGGAGTCGCAGAATGGCGAGGAGTCTCATTGAACGAGTCAGTTCAATAAGGGTAGGGGGCACGCCTTCCTCGTCATCACAGAGACATGTCATTGTCATCCATTGTTCATATCAATAATGCCGGATTATGGAAGCCATCAAAGGTGTAAACTGCTATTTTAAACTTAAAACTGAGACCTTAAAAACTAAACGTCAAGTATTTTATTCGTAAGTATTGTACTGGACGAGCATTATTGCATATCTTGTGAGTGGTAGGATCAAACAGACTAGCACACAGACCTCAATAAACCATAGTCCTACTCCTATATTGGAGTTATGCATATCATCGACCTCGTGTGGGATCGGTGAAAGTCAATTTTTGCCGTCAACAATTTGTGAGCCCCACGATTTAATTAATGGATATTTCTTTACATGATTTGACATGGCTTAACAATGTTAAATGATACGAATTCCACGTACTTTTGTAACGAGCTTTATCGATCATAAAAGATTGTATTCCTCACGGCATATTTCTAAAATGAAACTAGGAGGATCATCTAACTAAGAATGACTAAGCTTATTACATTCTCTCTCGTCTGTATGACTTTTGTTTAACCTATTTTTAAAGTAGCATTGATCCTGAGCAAATTAGAAAATTGTCACCAGTTTCCTTAACTGGGATGACTTCGGTAAAGGTGTTGACGTGTCGTTTTGAACATGTGACTACCACTCCGGACCACACGATCCATGCATGCTGTCCGGGCTGTTAAGAACGGAGCGATCCGTTTGTTTTTCTAACTTTATTACTATTAAAGTTAAAACTGTAAAATAAATCACAAAACTGAATTGAATTATCACCAAACACGAGTCACACAGAAACCACGAAAACCAACAATAAACAGTTTTACTAAGTGGTTTACCGTTCAAATCGTTCGTTTTTATTTCAATTTCTCTTCTCTTAAATTTATATTTCAGCGTTTGAAATGCTTTTTAATATTTTCAATGCGTTTCCACATAAATCATAAAACTAATCTCGAGTGGTTTTCAGGGTTCCAACGCTTGGTCCCGCTCGAACGAACGAACGAACGAACGCACCAGAGAATCGAATCGCGAGAGGTGAGAGGGACCCCGCGCGGCTCGCCGACGCCGAATTCCAATTACAATCCGATTAAATCCCGCGCGCCAAGTCCGGGCCCACACGGGCCATATATACCCGACCCCGCGGCGCCGCTCCCCTCCACGGATCCCGTGCCGCCAGCAAGCAAAGGCATCCGCGCGTTCACACCTGAGCTTCCTCCTTTCGCTACCGCGAGACGTGGGCCCGCTCTGTCGTCGAGGACGCGGACGTCCGCCGCCGCCGGCCTAGCAGCAAGGGCGGAAGGAGGATCACCCGTCGTCACGGAGACGAGATGAAGTGGGGACTCGCAGCCGCCGTTGCGTCCGCCGCCGCCGTCGCCGCGGCGTCGGGCGCCGAGCTCCTCGCCTGCGACTGCGCCGCCGCCGTCGGGCGATGCGAAGAGCTCCTCTCCCGTGTCCACCACGACAACGACGAGGTGCGTGCCCTGCCCTACGGATCACGATTTCTCCGCGCCCTTAACCCGCTACCGTTCGTTCCCTGCCGCGGTAGGTGCAGCGATTCGGTTGTTGGCTGGCTGAGATGGGGGATGTGAGTTTCCTTCAGATTTAGATCAAACGTACTGGAGATTGACTGTTTTGCTGCTTTTTTTCAGGGATCAGCGTCGGCGTCGAGGGAGAAGCCTGGCCGCGCCGGCAGCAACGGCGGCGGCGGGGACAGGTTCGCGCCGCGGTTCGACGGCCTGCGTTTCATCGAGACGCTCGTGACGGCGCACCGCTGAGCGAACGCCAGGCAGGGGCTGTTTCCTGTGGAGGTGATTCTTGCCATGATTCGGCGGTCTATTGGTGGCGCCTAGGCCACGGAATTTTTGTTAGGACAATTTTACTTTGGATTCGCCTCTTTTCCCTCTGGTACTGTCTCTGTCCTTGTTGATGATGACGATTAATGGTTCTTGCGTCGATGCGGCATGTAAATTTGAGCAACTGTTATTATGTTGTTCGGACAAGCTTGATTGATTGATACTGTCTTTGGAATGCATGAATTTTTTTTTTCTATTTTCTGTGTTTTTAGGTGAAATGAACTGATTTTTATAAAATTCTTGTACGTGTAAAATTCTTGTATTTCCAGGGTCTCTTCTTGCCCAATTGCCACTCTACCTTTGAGAATTGTCCAACTGCTTTTCGTTTTGAGATATAGATACTTCTGAGAATTGCTAATTGATCAATTGCTCTGTTCGCTCGAGTGGTTACGATTTGTGGTGATCAATCTACATGACCCGTGGATGTGATCTTCTGATGATGGCGAAGGCAGAGGCGGGAACGCTCGTGATGTGGCACCACCCAGTCCACTCTGTCCAAGCTGCACTCGTGTCTCCTGCTTCATCTGTCTCAGCGATCAGCGTGTGTACTCCAATCTGTGTATGATTCCCCACACCACCCCGAAGCTATCACAGCGTATGGTCTACATCCATCTAAGATATCAACGAAAAAGCGTATACCTGCATCCGTCTGATAATGATTCAACGAACAATATCAGAGATTGGGAGTTCTGGATTTGAGGTTTTATGAATTGCTTCCAGCTTGCATCCTGATTGTTGATTCGTAACTGGCATACATTCCACTGCTTGCACCCTGAATCCCTGATGAAGAAGCTGTGTTTCCCTGCAAATGGAAACCAATTATTACTGGAAGCGTTGGTCAGAAAAGGTAAACGCTAAGAAGGCCAAAGCGGAAAAAATGCCAATAAGATTCAGATGATGCTAAAAGTGACTCCAATTCAAGAGCACAGTACAGTGGAGACGTAATTCAACCATCTGAAGCTTCCAGCGGTCACTCGAGTTCTCACCACACCGGACTACAGAACAGTCCATTTTCCTCTACACTTCTGCTGTTCTGCAATCGAAAAAGGATGGTATTTCTTTTATTCAGTGGAGCTTATGGATAATTTGCACTGTTGCAATCACACTCAGCATACTGATTAACATATTGGTCATAAAACGCTTGGCTTCTTCACAAACAAGAGCAGCTTAATTATTCAGTTACAAAAATAAAAGTCTAGAATCAGTACACTAAGCTACGCGTAATACACTAGAACCATGATGAACTGACGTTGTTCCAAGCCTGGCACAAGTATGCTTCCATTGATCACTCCAACATTAACTGATCACGTGGCTGCAGCCTGGTGGATTCATCATGAGAGCTATTAAGGAGGTTGGCACCTAAACATCAGACTAACAATTGGTCTAGTTGGATCCAAACAACCCCTAAGAGAAGCTCAAAGTGATCAAGGTCTGTTGGAAAAATAAGTTTTCATGTGATCGAAACTCAACTGCAGCAGAAAACAATAAGAAGCAATTATTCGTGCTTAGCGTCAATGAAACATTATTGAAAAAAGATAATGAACAAGAACAAACATGATTCACACAAATAAAAAGATGCTACTTTTGGAATGAGCTAGCGCAAGTAGCGAATCAAGAAAGCTAGAAAGGGTTTCTCCAAAAGAAAAAGAAAAAAAAAGAAAGCTAGAAAGGAGAAATAAGAACAATACGACGAGTTGGAGCAATGCAACATGATATTCGATTCTTAGATCAAGGTATTCTGTTCCGAATGCCTTCATCAAGACATGAAACATGCAACAGAAAGACTGCACATTTGTAGCAGTTCACACCAACGTCCGCAAGAAAAAATAAACAAATCGCAGTTCTAATACTTCAAGTTGAGCCCAGGGCTTTTGAAATGACATACTTTTGCGACGCTTCTATTAAGCATACTGATTGGTCAAGAGAAGTACCCCTAGTCCCCTATATTAAATGTCAATCGTTAACATGACTAAACCATATTTATCAATCTGCTACAAATCTTAATCAACACAAGGCTAGGAACCAAAAGCAATATTTATCAATCTGCTACAAGTTCATTTATCCCGATCTCTATGCTTAATAGGATTGGTGCTATGGTCCGTTCTAGGACCTTGGCAATTTAACTCCAATGTTACAAGTTCAGAAACATGGACAATTCATTATTCAGAAAAATGGGCAATTCACTTTTCTGAAAAAATAATAGTATCTTGGGACTCCATGAGGTATATTGCTATCCATAAACCAGTGAAGCAAATGAATACAAATTAGCAGAAAACAATACGAAAAAAGATTATGTTGGATTGGAACTCCATTTTTGATATTACAATCCATACAACAGTGAAGAGGATGGAAACAAATTAGTTATGCAACATCTCTAAGATGGTTTAGACACGAAGGCTCAAAGAGGCACCGATACATAGCAGGAATGCAAATAAACAATACGCCCTGATAGTGTAATGAGAGATAGAGAAAGACAAAAACTTGAATTAGGGGGAGTCCGTGAACATAACGTATTGGAATATTGCTAGGGAGTTAGCCTTTTTTTTGTCACTACTCAGATATTCATTCATTAACTAACAGCATGATTACAACCTTCAGTTACCAGGTGCATTACACAAGCTGGTATATTCTGCCACGGATCCAGCCTCCTATCACCTGAGACTTGCTTAGCTAAATTATGCGCAGCAACTCAATTACATGAGTGAATTGCATGCACTAGGGTGAAACCAAGAAAAAGATTACTACATTCTCGAATCTCCTTGATAATTGCTGAAATCCATGATATTTGTTCGCCCCCTGCGGACCACAGCTTCATCAGGTCCAGACTATCAGTTTCCATAAGTAGTCTCTACACACCCTTTTCATGAGCAAGTGTAATCACGCTATCCTAACATGCCACTATGACAGTGCCTCCATCATCAACGCATTCAAACAATGTGGGTACTAGGTTACCTTCCCTTCCTCCAGGAAGGTGCCACTATCATCCTGAGAACAACTCAGGTCAGCTCCTTGGCAATGATCTGGATAGAAAGCTCCATCAAAATTGTATTTAAACCACCCTACCCCTGCCAGTGTAGTCCATCTGCAAACATCTTGTCTTTGCACTTGTGTTCGCGAGGATGATTCAAAGATTAAAGATTGTTAGCAGTATCTATCGCCCATTGTAAATCCCACCTGATTGGTAACTGACTATCTCCATGTCGTTGCATCCATAGGGAAAACATCCCGGTTATGAGAATGTCCCGACCTCTCTAGCCACAGACCAGACTAGAAGGTCACTTGCCCAAGTGTGCGGATGGAGCTCCCACAGCTTAACATCTGTTAGCACTTTGGGGCAGCAACTGAGGCAGCAAGTTCCCTATCGTCTTCCATGATTCATCCCCCGAGGCATCAGCATTCATCCCCTTTCCCCTATCATTTGCTTCGTCCAGCAGCCTGTAAGCTGATTTCACTGAATATTTCTGGCTCCCGGGCCCACCAGTCATCATTTTGTGGTAGCATCAATTGCACCAGTAAAAATAGGAAGTTAAGTCTGATGAGCTCATCATTACATTGCCCATTGTTTGTCAGCGGATCAGAGACAAACTCCAGCTCCGGGCCATCACTCGGTGTAATGGGTCTAGCATTAAAATGCATCCGTATCCACCTATGGCGCCAGATATTAGCAGTAAGGAATTAACTCATAGACACGACAATGTGGAAACTAGCAATACACGTGCTAGAACCTTAATTTTCGGCTTGGGACTACAAGGTTTTTTTGTTGTCGTTGTTGTAGGGATATATCTACTATCGTTGTAACAGAAGATATACAGAGATATACATATACAAAAACAGGATTTCTACTGTGTACAGAGGAAAGGCAAATTAGTACTTTCGTCTGTGTTTTCAAAAATTTCATTTAAAATAAATAGGCATAATTTTTTTATATTTTTTAAGGAGCTTGGAAAACTAAAATCAGATAGTATTTGTGATAATCGTATTCAATACACAACTAATTCTAATCAACAAGCTATTCAAACTCTGTATTCACATTCATAGATTATCATTCCACAAGTCTATTTCCAACAACCTGGGTTTGACTAAACAATTTTTATGTTTGACAACAGGCAGCAGAAAGCATGAGCAACGATCCCAAAATGAAGTATGCAACAGCCATTTCTTAAATAAAGAAAGAATCAAGCATCAGCCAACAAGTGAAATTAGACGCAATTACCTTGTTCATGTTCATGACAATTCCTAGGATAAGCTTGGCACAAACCAGGTGCCACCATGCACCCACGGACCAGACAACTCTTCCGCATGGCCATCCTCCATACTAAACCTGTAGATGCAAGACCTCTTGGACCTCTCCAGCTTGAAGAAATAAATGCAATCCCCCTTAATCCCAGTGAAATCTGCAGCATGGAATGAGAACCCCTGGTAGAGCCCAACAAAAAGGATCCTATCACCAATGCTCCTCATCCTAACCCACCCCCACTGCAGTGGCTGATCCTCCTTGTTCCCACTCCCAATCCCCAAAGCCAGCCTGTAAACCTCCAGAACACCACAATCCTCAAATGCCTCTCCACACCCGTCCATGGCGATGTACCGGATCACACACAGCAGCTCGTCGCCGGAAGGCACAAAGGCAGCACACCTGCAAGCGTCCCGGCTCAGATGTGTCCATGGTAGTGGCGGCACGGCCCCGACCACATCCAGCGTGGTCGCGTCAAAGGCTGTGATGTGGCCGTGGTGATCGCACACGAAGAGCTTCCCGCCAAGGTACATGTTCTCGGCGACGAGGCTCGTCACCGGAACCTCCGTCCAGCCGGCGCCCGGGTTTGCTGGTTCAACTCCGCCAGGGCCGGTGTGGCCGAAGCGGAAGAAGAGCTTCTTGGCACTGTAGAGAACGACAGGCGCCGGGGATTCCACGCCGGCGGAGACGAGATAGCCCTGGATGATGGGGCTGGAGGCGGGGAATGGGGAATCAGGGAGGGGGAGCCGGTTGCCAGTGAGGGGGTTTAGTAAGAACAGGTGGGGGCTGTCGGAAAGGAGGAGGTGGGATCTGGTAGGCCCAAGAAGGTGGTGCGCTGCAGCGGGGGTGGCGATGGAGCGGGTAGCGCCGGAGGCGAGGGAGAAGAAAGAGAGGGGAGCATTGGCGGCAGAATTGGTGGGGCGGACGAGGAGCCAGGGGAGGAATGGGGGTGGGCATACGGCAGCGGAGCGCCAGGAGCGGCAGACGGCGCGGAGGTAGAGGAAGTCAAGTGGGTCGTGAAGGTGGCCGGAGACGAGGCGAACGAGGTCGCCGGGAAGGTTTGACCAGTCCATGGGACGCGCCTGAGCGTGTTTTTTGCTATTACGGGACTCTCGTCCTCTCAGCTTCGTCAGAATAACGTCCCCATCTGGGCTTAGCTAGAATAGAATTTTCAACATTAGTTTTACTCTAAAATAGTATTATACATAGTTTAATATTAAATAGTCATATAAATGACGAAACTACTTCTAAACGCTTTTTTATACATCAGCCAGTTTGTAGATCACGTAATTAACAAAATGCTATACTGCTGGATAGTCTTTTTTTACATGACAGACCTTTCTATGCACGTATTTAACAAAATGGTCGTACGTAACAGCATTTAGTTAATAAAAGTTGTAGGGGAAAAAAATCAAAACAAGATTTCTTTTTGACACAGTAGCCTATTATGCTCATTTGTACCGCATGTAATTAACAGAAAAAACATGGCCACATAATTCTTTGTTTCATAGCAACTCCATCCGATTTTCTCCAATATAGCATGCCATACAATTATGCAACACAATTTAAAAACAGTAGTACATAACAGGGAAATAACAAAAGGAGTTCAGATCCCACAAACACAAAATGAGTTCACATCTCAAATCTTAGTAACCGGCACTACAAATTCGTCCCTTGGTACATTAGATTTCTAATTTCCTTGTAGCCTTCTTTTTTGGAGTCAACTTCTTCGGAACCAATCTTGTAGCAGTGGCCTGTGGGGTCTGAGAAGATGAGCCTTCCTGAGACATGCCTTCTCTCATCAAAATAGCCAGGCGCCTATGGAAATTTGTAATTCAAAGAATTTTAGCTCAGATGAAATGATACTGTGCATATAGATGACTAGTGATAACAAACCTTCTTGTCACAACTCTCCTGGACTTTCTTGCATTATTTGTTCTCTTGTTTTAGTTGGCCGATCTGGAGTTAATTCTTTAGGAATCCAACCTTTAGTAGTATTTTTTCTTGGTTTCCTCGGTCTGCAAGTTTAAAAGAAAAAAAAAGATAAATAACATTGAGATAAAGGAAGCATAAGATCGAAGAATGACCACAACTTACCTCTTTTTTACTCCATTCAATGGGCATTTGTAGCTAGCTTTTCGATGTCCCAAAGTATGATATTCAGAACAGCGTACTTTGCCTCTAACCATTTTTTTGGTTTTCTCATTCTCATTTCCAGCAACGTTTGTAGCAGATTTTTTCTGTCCACTCCCCCCCTTCGAGGCAGCCTTTTATCCTATTTTTTTTTGCCTTCCAATAGGTCTATTTCTTAGTGGTGCACACACCTCAAATGGCAATTCCACAATCGGCCACCTTGACTTATCACGGATTGGCTCGATCTCTCTAGCATAGGCTTTCCTAAAGTTGGCAACCGAGTAGTACTCGTGGACAAAAATCTTCTATCCTGACATTCCTTATTTGTTGGGATATTATTAAAGACAAAGCATGCTGACAAGGCTTTCCAGTATGTTGCCACTCTTCACATGAACACTCATGCGAATATACCTTAGCCACAAACCTGTTATTGCAATTGTCCCACACTTTAGCAGAATAATCATTAGCTTTGTGAATAGTTAAGTGTCCCAAGCCTCTAGTCCTAGCATTTAAGATTTGTAGGACAGCAGGAAGTATCCTCCCATAAACTCTTGTTCCAATCCTCCTCCTCTTGTAGTGAAGATCCATAAGCATTTCTCTTATTTTGTCAACAAGCTCAACCACAGGAGGTCCTTTATGTCTTTGATCCAATTGTTGAATACTTCCGCTACATTGTTTGTCACATAATCACATTTACCGTTGGTACTGAATTCAGACCTCTGCCACTTTAATTTATGATTCTTCTCAAGCCAAGCCGGAGCATCAGGATTACCTCTAAAAACTTCAGCCATATGCCTCTCATACACAACCTTCTCATATGTCCTTGCTGCAGGCCACATATGTCCACAACTTTCACCAGACCATCGCTTAATAAAATTTTGCATTAGATGCCTGAAACATTCCCTTTGTTCAACCCCTGGAAACACTGTTTTCACTATAGTTATTAAACCTGGGCAAGCATCTGTACAAATAGCAATTGAAGGAAGATCTCCTACAACCTTATGTAGTTGAGCCATAAACCACTCCCAATTGTCTCCGGTTTCAGAATCTATAAATCCAAACGCAACAGGGTACATCCAATTGTGACCATCCACACCGGTTGCTGCAGCTAAGTGACCATTCCATCTACCATTAAGGGCTGTGGAATCAACACCAAGCCATGGCCTACAAGCTGATCGAAAACCCTCGATACAAGGACCTAGTGCACAAAAGAACCTCTTGAAATAAACCTTTCCATCAACTGGCTTACAATCTATCTCAATAATACTGTCTGGCATTTTCTGCATCACTTCTTCCTTCCAATTAAACAACAACTGAAATGACTCTTCCCAAGTTCCAAACAACAGTGCCTCTGCCTTCCTTTGCCCTCTCCAAACTGTGTCATAATTGATAACACACTTGTGCTCATCTTGTAACTTAGTTTGTAAGTCTACATGTTGAGGGTCAATACCAGAGGTGGTTAATCTTAATGACCCTTGACCTTGACCACGTGATCAAGGCATAAGTAACTCCCGCCTCGGACGATCCACGCATCATACGGACACCCGACGGACCGTGCCAATAGGCGACCTCCGCCTCATCCGACCCCTTCATGGGGGGTCGGGTCCCCGCGCACGAGCAGCACGCCCGACCCCGTCCTCGTAGGGGTCGAGCGCTCGCATCTCCGCCTCGCCCGACCCCAGGGTCGGGCGGATCGCTCGTCGCACTACGGGTAGGCTGGACGGTGACGGTTGGGAAATAAATGCCTGACACACCCACGCTCGCTGACAGGTAGAGCCATCCATCGCTCGGCAAGTGAGCGTTAAATGCACTCGACGTGCACCGTCCATGGGATGGGCGTCGCTGCTACAGCCCCTGTCAGAGACTCATCGCCCCTTCACGACGGGACGTCCCGAGCGACGGCCACAACTACGGCGTCACCACGCCAACGCCTACAGTGGTGTTTCTCCATACGGACGGGACTCCGTCGAGTGACGGCACGGGCCACTTCGTCGAGCAGTAGCAACACCACCACACCAAAGACGTCATCCGCCGTGGACAGGCCCAACTTACGTACGGCCACGACACTCACTAGCATTCACGTTCACAACACTCACTAGCTCACTCTGGCCTAAGAGAACACACGCACGAACAGACTTAGAGACGGGGAACACTCCCTTTCTCACCCTCTTGTAACCCCCATTGTAATCCTTGCCGCGAGTAACACGAACAGCTCGTAAACTGGACGTAGGGCATCGTTGCCTGAACCAGTATAAACCTTGTGTCCTCTCGCGAACCATCAAGACCTCAAAACGCACCCCCTACGATAAATTCACTAGTCGACAGTAACGAACCTCGACAGTTGGCGCGCCAGGTAGGGGTCCGGTGTGCTTTCGTCGATCATCCCTCAAGTTTCGATGGCAAACCACGTCAACGGGTGGATCCTCGGTACTGTCGTGTCCTTCGAGAGCCTCGACTTTGTTGCCACTTCTGGAGGTAACCTGGTGCTGGACGACGCCTCGGCGTTGCCGGTCATGGCCCTTGTTTCCCGTTGCACGCCGACCGTGCCGGCCAACGGGAAAAAACGACGCCCTGGCAAAGGCTCGCGCACTCGAAAGCCCTCATGCAAGGGACCATGCGCAGCCTCTTCACCCAGCCAGGGCAATCCTGGTAAAGCCATGATGACTCGTACATCGTCGTGCGAAAGCCCCTGCTCCACGAACACCAAGTTCGTGAGAATGACAGGCTATACATTGGAATCCTTTTTCGACCTCTTCGACGAGGCGAACAGAGATTCTGGCCCGGAACGTAGCGAGGGAAGCAACAATCCCTCGCGCGAGTGCCTCATGGCACATTCTGAAGACCCGCTCGACCCGGGGAGTAATCTCCCTCTCACCCAGCTGCCACCAGCCTCCAAAACCCCCTCCCGTGACATACTGCCGGAGCAGTTACAAGCGCGGAGGGAGGAACTCCGTGCGGCCAAACTACAGTTGGAACAGGAGGAAGCGGAAATCGACCGCGAGATCGCTCGTTGCGAACCCAGCGGACATGCCCGCTCCATGGCGCGTGACGTACAACAGCGGATCATGGAGGAGGGCGATGGACGCCCACACTTCGCGCGGGCCAGCCAGAACCTTGCCGCAGCGGCAGCATTGCTTCGGGAGCTCCCCGAACCCATCACGCCCGAAGCTCGACGCACTCAACGTGAAGTTGAGGCGCTGCTGCAGCGCGCGGCGACACAACAAGCGGAGAGCTCGCGGTCACGAGCACGTAGACCGTACACCCCGAACGCATCTGTACAACAGACGCGTCCGGGGACAGACGAGGCTTCAAAAGCCTGCGTCCGCGGACGTCTCGGTGCAAACCATGACGCCCGCGCCACCTTGGAGGCACGACGACAACAACTGGAGCGCGCCCCCGAGGTGGGTCGAGGTCGTCACCCGCGCCGAGGAGGGCGCTACGACGATGACGAAGACAGGAGTCCGAGCCCGGACGCTCCAAGACCTCGGGCTTTCAGCTCCCACATTCGGAGCGCTCCGTTTCCCCAGCGTTTCCGACCGCCGACCAACGTGTCGAAATAGGCGGGAGAAACGAACCCGAGGCTTTGGCTCGAAGACTATCGGCTCGCCTGCCGAGCCGGAGGAGCGGATGATGATCGTTTCATCATTCGCAACCTGCCACTTTATCTGGCCGACTCGGCCAGAACGTGGCTCGAGCACCTCCCCGTCGATATCACAAGCTGGTCCGATTTGAGAGAGCTCTTCGTAGGTAACTTCCAAGGAACCTACGCGCGCCCGGGCAATCCCTAGGACCTTAAGAACTGTCGACAGAAACCGGGGGAGACCCTCCGGGAGTATGTCCGACGTTTCTCCCGATAGTGCAACGAGCTGTCGGATATCGGCGACGCCGATGTCATCGGGGCCTTCTTGTCCGGGACTACGTGCCGCACCCTAGTCCACAAGCTAGGGCGCAAAAGTCCACGAACGGCCAAGAAACTTTTGGACATCGCGACCAGTCACGCTTCCGGCGAGGAAGCCGTTGGCGCGATCTTCAACCGCCCCGAGACGAAGGGGAAGCAGGGCGACAATACCGGCGAAGGCCCCTCCAACCGCTCCCGTAAGAAGAAGAAGAACCGGCCACAATCGTCTGAAGGATAGATGGTTGCGGTTGCTGAGCGGAAGGGCTCCAAGGCGCCAGCTACGGAAACCTCGGACCACTTCGAGAAGAAGTGGAATGGTCCGTGCCAAACCACGAATACCCCGTGAAGCACCTCTACAAGGACTGCTCACTCTTGAAGCGGTTCTTAAACCAGGGCCCCCCGAAGGGTAAGTCGAAAGACAAACCCCGACAAGCCCCTGAGGGTGCAGATGGCAAAGGCGACGCCAGCGAAGGCAACGACGACTTCCCCGAGCCCGACGGTTGCCTTATAATCTTCGCAGGTCTGGAGGCGCACGGAGGAAAGCGTCGTGCGAAAGTCGAGCGTCGCGAGGTGTTCGCGGCTGAACCCGCGACACCAGCCTTCCTCCGGTGGTCGGAAGCCCCGATCACGTTTGATCGGTCCGACCATCCCAGCCACGTCCCACGACCGGGTCGATACCCTTTGGTAGTCGACCCCATCATTGGCAAGAAGCGTCTCACAAAGGTCCTCATGGACGGAGGCAGCGGCCTCAATATCCTATACGCAGGGACGCTCGACGCCATGGGCGTCGACCGGTGGCTCATCCGACCGACTGGAGCCCCCTTCCACGGCGTCGTACCCGGGAAGCAAGCTGTCCCACTCGGGCAGATCGACCTGCCCGTCACGTTTGGGATCCCGACCAACTTTTGGACGGAGACTCTCACATTCGAAGTAGTCAGATTTCACGGGTCGTACCACGCCATCCTGGGGAGGCCGTGCTCAAATTCATGGCCATCCCCAACTACACCTACCTGAAGTTCAAAATGCCTGGGCCAAAGGGGGTCATCACTGTAGGCGCTTCCTTCCAGCGCGCCTACCAGTGCGAGACGGAGAGCGGCGAGCTCGCCTCCGCAACCATCGCGTCTATGGAGGAGCTTGCTGCCATCCGGCAGCAGATCACCGAAGACGCCCCCGACTCCAACCGCAGCGCTGGATCCTTCGAGCCCGCCGAGGGCACCAAAGAGATCCAGCTCGACCCCCCGAGAAGGTGGCAAAGATCGGGGCGTCCCTCCCCACCAAATAGGAAAGCGTGCACGTCGACTTCCTTCGTGCGAACATCGACATCTTCGCGTGGAAACCCTCGGACATGCCGGGCATTCCGAGGGAAGTCGCTGAGCACTCCTTGCATATCAAACCGGATTCCCGACCGGTGAAGCAACGACTGCGCCGCTTCGACGAGGAGAAGCGCAGGGCCAACGGAGAGGAGATAGCTAAGTTGTTGGCAGCCGGTTTCATCAAGGAAGTGTATCACCCTGAATGGTTAGCCAATCCCGTCCTTGTATGAAAAAAAGAATGGGAAATGGAGGATGTGTGTCGACTATACCAGTCTCAATAAAGCGTGCCCAAAGGACCCGTTTCCTTTGCCACGCATAGACCAGATAGTTGATTCAACCTCAGGGTGTGAAGCCCTCTGCTTCCTTGATGCGTATTCCGGATACCATCAAATTCGTATGATAGAGTCCTGTGGAAGTTTGGTACCTGGGCTAATTAATCGTATTAGCCCGGAAGGCTAAGCCGCGTAGAATAGCCAAACCACCTCCGCTTTGATAGACCCGGGCCCGAGGACGAGGGAGGTTACCCCGTCTCGCCCGACCCCGATGTTCGAGACTCGGACGGGTAGAGCCCGACCCCTGAGGTCGGACAAAGGTTCCGCCTCGCCCGACCCCGACCTCGAGGGGTCGGACGAGGATTCCCCCCAGCCCGGCCCCGACCTCGAGAGGTCGGGCGAGAATTCCGCCTCGCCCGATCTCCGGGGTCGGACGAGAGTTCCGCCTCGCCCGACCTCGACCTCGAGAGGTCGGACGAGAGTTCCGCCTCGCCCGACCTCGACCTCGAGAGGTCGGACGAGAGTTCCGCCTCGCCCGACCTCCTGAGTCGGACGAGACTGGGCGATCCAACCACCCCGGACGAGACAGATGTCCGGGGACAGTTGAGGCCATTAATAAGCTCCAACTCCGGATGGGACAGTGGCGATAACCGCTCCCGGAAGAGTAAATGCGCACGACGTGCACCGCCCGCGGGATGGGCGTCGCTCCAACAGTCCCTTGTCAGAGACTCACCGTCTTGCGCGATAGGACGCCCCGGAGCGACGGCCATCACCACGGCGTCATCATACAGGCTCCTACAGTGGCGCTTCTCCATACGGATGGGACTCCATCGGACGACGGCTCGGGCCACTCCGTCGAACAGAAGCAACGCTATTATCCCAAAGACGTCATCCACTGCAGCTCGGCCTAACCGGCGTACGGCCACGACCAGCCTCACAGAACCGGCCCTCCTCACGCCACCACATAAAAGGGGAGGAAGACCAAAGGAGAAGGGGGGTCTGGAAGGCGAACAAGCTCTCGGGGCATAGACACACAATCCACGCTCACGAGCACCCTTAGAGGCAGGAAGCACTCTCTCTCTTCCTCCTCCGTTTGTAACCCCCCTCATTGTAATCTCAGTCGCAAATAACACGAGCAGCCACCAAAACTAGACGTAGGGTATTCAGCCCGAACCAGTATAAATCCTTGTGTCTATTTGCGAACCATCCGGGCCCAAAAACGCGCTTCCCCTAAAATAATCACTCGTTGGTGATATCGAACACCGACAGTTGGCGCGCCAGGTAGGGGCTTAGCGCGTTTTCGACGATCATCCCACTGGTTCGGATGGCCAACCACGTAAGCGGATGGGCTTCTGGCGCACTTGTGCATTTCAGAAGTCTTAGTTTCGTCGCCCAGGAGGATGGCTTGGTGCTGACGACTGTCTCAGCTCCACCAATCCACTCCTCTGACCCACATCATTCGTCACCTGCTCTGGCGGGTGACGCGATCGATGAGACCACAACTCATCGCACGGTCCAGTACCGCGACCCGGAGCCCGCAAACATCGAGTTTGTCGGGATGGCCGGGTACGCGTCGGAATCCTTTTTCGACCTCCTCGATGAGGCAAACAGAGGTTCCGATCCGGAACACAGCGAGGGGAGCCACAATCCCTCGCGCGAGTGCCTCATGGCACACACCGAGGACCCTCTCGGTACAAGGGATACTCTCCCTCTCACCCAGCTGCCGCCAGTCTCTAGAACTCCCCCCCGCGACGTGCAGCTTGACCAATTAGAAGCGCGTCGGGAAGAACTCCGCGAGGCCAAACGGCAGCTGGAACAGGAGGAGGCGGAGATCGACCGAGAGCTCGCTCGCGCCGAGCCCGGTGGACGTGCCCGCTCCATGGCGCGCGATGTGCGACAGCGCATCATGGAGGAGGGCGACGACCCCCCGCATTTCGCGCGGGCGAGCCAAAACCTCGCTGCAGCAGCGGCGTTGCTTCGGGAGCTCCCTGAACCCATCACTCCCGAAGCCCGGCGCACTCAGCATGAAGTCGAGGTGCTGCTGCAACGAGCAGCGGCACAACAAGCGGAGAGCTCGCGATCGCGAGCACGTAAACCGCATACTCCAAATGCGTCTGTACGGCAGACACACCCAGGGACGGACGAAGCCTCGAAAGCCTGCGTCCGTGGACGTCTCGGTGCAAACCGCGATGCCCGTACTACCCTGGAGGCGCGACGGCGGCAGCCGGAACGCGCTCTCGAGGTCGGCCGAGGACGTCATCCGCGCCGAGGGGGGCGCTATGACGATGACGAGGACAGGAGCCCGAGCCCTGACGCTCCAGGTCCTCGCGTCTTCAGCTCCCACATCCGAAGCGCTCCCTTTCCACAGCGTTTTCGGCCGCCCACCAACGTGCCGAAGTACGCCGGGGAGACGAATCCGAGCCTCTGGCTCGAAGACTACCGGCTCGCCTGCCGAGCCGGAGGAGCGGATGATGATCGCTTCATCATCCGCAATCTGCCACTCTACCTGGCCGATTCGGCCAGAACATGGCTCGAACACCTCCCCGCCGATCGGATCACGAGTTGGTCCGACCTAAGGGAAATCTTCGTGGGAAACTTCCAAGGGACCTACGCGCGCCCGGGCAACCCCTGGGATTTGAAGAACTGTCGACAGAAACCGAGGGGAAACCCTCCGGGAGTACGTTCGACGATTCTCCCGGCAGTGCAACGAGCTGCCGGACGTCGGCGACGCCGACGTCATCGGGGCGTTCCTGTCCGGGACCACTTGCCGTACCCTAGTCCACAAGCTAGGGCGCAAGAGTTCTCGAACGGCCAAGGAACTCCTGGATATCGCAACCAGCCACGCTTTCGGCGAGGAAGCCGTGGGCGCGATCTTCGATCGCCCCGACGCGAAGGGGAAACAGGGGGGTGACTCCGGCGAAGGCCCCTCCAACCGCTCCCGCAAGAAGAAGAAGAACCGGCAACAATCATCCGAAGGCCAGATGGTTGCGGCCGCCGAACGCAAGGGCGCCAAGGCGCCAGCAGGGGAGACATCGGACCACTTCGAGAAGAAGTGGAACGGTCCATGCCCCAACCACGAGTACCCCGTCAAGCACCTTTACAAGGACTGCTCACTCCTGAAGCGGTTCGTAAACCAGGGGGCTCCGAAGGGCAAGCCAAGAGGCAAGCCCCGACAAACCCCCGAGGGTGTAGACGGAGAAGGCGACGCCAGCGAAGGTAACGACGGCTTCCCCGAGCCCGACGGTTGCCTTATGATCTTCGCAGGTCCAGAGGCACACGGAGGAAAGCGTCGTGCGAAGGTCGAGCGTCGCGAGGTGTTCGCAACTGAGCCCACGACACCAGCCTACCTTCGGTGGTCGGAGGCCCCGATCACATTCGATCGATCCGACCACCCCAGCCACGTCCCCCACCGGGTCGATACCCTCTGGTAGTCGACCCCATCATCGGCAAGAAGCGTCTCACCAAGGTCCTCATGGACGGAGGCAGCAGCCTCAACATTCTCTACGCGGAGACGCTCGACGCCATGGGCGTTGATCGGTCACTCATCCAACCGACCGGAGCCCCATTCCACGGCGTCGTCCCGGGGAAGCAAGCCGTCCCGCTCGGGCAGATCGACCTGCCCGTCACATTCGGGACTCCGACCAACTTTCGAACGGAAACTCTCACGTTCAAAGTAGTCGGATTCCACGGGTCGTACCACGCCATCTTGGGGAGGCATGCTACGCGAAATTCATGGCTATCCCCAACTACACCTACCTGAAGCTCAAAATGCCTGGGCCGAAGGGGGTCATCACTGTAGGCGCTTCCTTCCAACGCGCCTATCAGTGCGAGACGGAGAGCGGCGAGCTCGCCTCCGCCACCATCGCGTCTACGGAGGAGCTTGCTGTCATCCGACAGCGGATCACTGAAGACGCCCCCGACTCCAACCGCAGCGCCGGATCCTTCGAGCCCGCCGAGGGTACCAAGGAGATCCAGCTTGACCCCGACAACGCCCCCGAGAAGGTGGCCAAGATTGGGACATCCCTCTCCGCCAAATAGGAAAGCGTGCTCGTCGACTTCCTCCGCGCGAACGTCGACATCTTCGCGTGGAAACCCTCGGACATGCCGGGCATTCCGAGGGAAGTCGCCGAGCACTCCTTGCACATCAAGCCGGACTCCCGGCCGATGAAGCAACGACTGCGCCGCTTCGACGAGGAGAAACGCAGAGCCATCGGAGAGGAGATAGCCAAGCTGCTGGCGGCCGGTTTCATCAAGGAAGTGTACCACCCTGAATGGTTAGCCAATCCCGTCCTTGTACGAAAAAAGAATGGGAAATGGAGAATGTGTGTCGACTATACCAGTCTCAACAAAGCGTGTTCAAAGGATCCATTTCCTTTGCCACGCATAGACCAGATAGTTGATTCCACCTCAGGGTGTGAAGCTCTCTGCTTCCTTGATGCGTACTCCGGGTACCATTAGATCCGAATGAAGGAGTCCGACCAAATTGCGACATCCTTCATCATGCCGTTCGGGTCGTACTGCTACGTTACGATGCCGTTCGGGCTCAAGAATGCTGGCGCAACCTACCAACGCTGCATGATTAGATGCTTCGACGAACTCATCGGAGACATCGTCGAAGCATACGTTGACGACATCGTCGTCAAATCCAAGAAGACCGACCAGCTCGTCGCCGACCTGGAGCGGACCTTCGCTAAACTCCGAGCGAACGACATCAAACTCAACCCCGAAAAATGTGTCTTCGGGGTTCCGAGGGGAATGCTACTCGGATTCATCGTCTCCGAGCGCGGCATCGAGGCCAATCCGGAGAAAATCGAGGCCATCAGTCGAATGGGCCCGATTCAAAACTTGAAGGGAGTACAACGCGTGACCGGATGCTTGGCGGCTCTGAGCCGCTTCATCTCGCGTCTCGGAGAACGCGTACACCCTCTCTACCAGCTCCTGAAGAAATCCGAGCGGTTTCAATGGACGCCCGAGGCACAGGACGCACTCGACAAGATAAAAATCATCCTGTCGAAGCCCCCAGTCCTGGTACCTCCGACCCCGAAGGAGCCTCTCCTCCTCTACATCGCCACAACGACCCAGGTCGTCAGCGTCGCCCTCGTTGTAGAGCGGACGGAAGAAGGCCACGCCCTCAAGGTCCAGCGACCGGTCTACTACGTGAGCGAAGTCTTGTCGGAGACGAAGACACGATATCTTCAAATCTTGAAGATTCTCTATGGCGTCGTCCTCGCTAAAAGGAAGCTCCGACACTACTTCGAGTCTCACCCGGTGACCGTCGTCAGCTCCTTCCCACTGCGCGAAGTCGTCGAGAACCGCGACGCAACGGGTAAGGCCGCGAAGTGGGCTCTTGAGCTGATGGGCGAGGGCATCACATACGCCCCCCGAACGGCGATCAAGTCCCAATCCTTGGCTGACTTCATAGCGGAATGGACAGAAGTACAATTACCCACGGCTCCTATCGACCAGGAGTATTGGGTGATGTACTTCGACGGTTCGTTGATGCGAAAGGGAGCAGGGGTCGGGCTCGTCTTCGTCTCCCCTCTGGGGGTGCGCATGAAGTACGCAATCCGCCTCTCGTTCCCAGCGTCCAACAACGTAGCCGAGTACGAGGCGGTCGTCAACGGGCTCAAGATCGCCAACGAATTGGGAATCCGACGACTCGAAGTTCGGGGCGACTCCCAGCTCGTCGTTGGCCAAGTCATGAAGGAGTTCTAGCTGCCACAACGAGACCATGGATGCCTACTGCAAGGAGGTCCGCAAGTTGGAACATAAGTTCCACGGCCTCGAGCTCAGGCACATCCCAAGGCGACAGAACGAAGAAGCCGACTCCTTGGCCAAGATGGCGGCCGGGCGCGAACAAATCCCGACGGGAGTCTTCGCCCACGACCAGAGCCGACCATCAATCCGACCCCAAGACACGCCAGGGGTCGACACCGAGCCGCCCCAGGCACAAGAGGACGGATCGGCCGCGACGCCTCCCGACCCCTGCGTCATGGAGATCGACGAAGCGTCCGCACCTAGTACGAGCCCTCCAGACGACTGGAGGACGCCGTACCTCAACCGACTCCTCAAAGGAGAACTCCCCGCCGACAAGACGGAGGCACGACGCATCGCGCGACGCGCCAAGTCCTTCACCGTCATCGTCGGAGAACTCTATAAGAGGAGCCTCACCAGAATCTTGCAGCGCTGCATCCCCGTCGAGCAAGGGAAGATGCTGTTGCGAGACATTCACGGAGGGGTCTGCGGTCACCACGCCGCGCACAAAACCCTCGTCGGGAACGCGTTCCGACAGGGATTCTACTGGCCAACCGCCGTCAACGATGCTGCGCACATCGTTCGCGCGTGCGAAGGCTGCCAGTTCTACGCGCGGCAGACCCATCTGCCGGCACAAGCGCTGCAGTCCATCCCCATCACGTGGCCATTCGCGGTCTGGGGATTAGATCTGGTTGGACAACTCAAGAAGGCACCCGGGGGCTACACCCACCTCTTGGTAGCTGTCGATAAGTTCACCAAGTGGGTTGAAGCCCGGCCAATCACGAGGATCCGACCAGAAGAGGCAGTCGAGTTCTTCCTCGACGTAATCCACCGCTTCGGGGTCCCAAACTCCATCATCACGGATAACGGTACGCAGTTCACAGGGAAGCGATTCCTTAAGTTCTGTGACGACTACCATATCCGAGTAGATTGGGCGGCCGTGGCGCACCCCCGTACGAACGGGCAGGTCGAGCGCGCCAATGGCCTGATCCTTCAAGGCCTCAAGCCACGCATCTACAACCGGCTGAAACAGTTTAGCGGGCGATGGGCAGCCGAGCTCCCCGCTGTACTGTGGAGTTTGCGGACATCCCCGAGTCGGGCGACGGGGTTCACCCCCTTCTTCATGGTGTACGGCTCCGAAGCCGTACTACCGACCGACCTCGACTACGGAGCCCCGAGGATCAGAGCCTACGACGAAGAAGGCAACCAGACGTCCCTCGAAGACGCCATGGATCAGCTCGACGAGGCGCGTGACATAGCGCTCCTGCGATCGGCGAAATACCAGCAGGCGCTGCGACGTTACCACTCCCGCTACGTGCGGGAAAGAGCGTTCAACGTCGGCGACCTCGTCCTTCGACGTGTTCAGAGCAGCAAGGACCGCCACAAGCTGTCGCCTCCATGGGAAGGGCCCTTCATCGACTCAAAAATTCTCCGACCCGGCTCCTACAAGTTGCAGATGGCGGACGGACAAGAACTCGCCAACGCGTGGAACATCGAACAGCTACGTCGCTTCTATCCCTAGAACTCGTAGTAATCTTACCGTTCCTCGCCACCGAGATAAGCGGCGCCCGACCCCCGCCACGCGGGAGTCGGCCCCCGCTCGGGGGCTACACCTGCAAGGTGCGCCTCACGCGCGCACCTCGACACTTGCTAAAATTTTGCCATTTCGCTTGCAAAATTTCGAGGAAAGGGTAAACGAAACTCTACCCTCTTCAAGGGTCCCGACCCCTCGTCCCGCGCTCCGAATCTTAGAAGGGAAAGTCACGAGTGGAAGAAGACGTGAAATCTGGTTGGTCGGAATGCGCAAACGCCTACGACCCCTGAAGGTTACGGCAGCGGCGCTCACCAGCTAGATGGAACGTTGGAGCCACCCGCGGCCTAAGACTTCTGAGGATCGAAGACAAGGAAAGAAGGGGATCGAGCACCCTCGCGACTCTGTGAAGCGACACCTTCACAAAAGGGGCACGCTTCCTGCCTCTTCTTCCGCCGTGCTCGCAGCAAGCTCCCGCTGGGAGACAGACCGATGGGACGACATCCCCAGTCGATTCGACCGGCGCCCCCACGACCGCCTCTATCCGCGTGACAGATGCCCCGCTGGAAGTCAAACCGACGGGTATGTACGAGCCTCTCCGCAGTAAATCGATACATATATATGCATATATATTTCGTGTGCAGGGTTCCACCCCCGGTCGGTTCGACCGGCGTCGTTGCGACCGACTCGATCGGCGCGACGAACGCTCCCGACCTAACCTGACGCCTGAGTCGTGCCCGCCGTTTCAGCTTCCGCACGGGTCGCGACTTAGTCAGGTACGGTCTATAAGGGCTGACATACGCCCCGACGGCCCCACGAGTTCGAAGGCTGGCCTGATGGACGGGTTTGACAGCCGCTCAGGGCGTAACTAGAGTGAGGGGTGGATTACGATGGGCCCACTAGCGGCCAATACCCTAGCGCCTGGGCGCCCGGGCGTCAAGGGCATCGTAAATCCGCGTTCGAGTCCCGGTTCGTCGAGCCTAGTGACGGTTCGCGCCGACCCATGGGTATCCTATCGCAAGGAGGCAACGAGCCCTCGGAACCTATCGAATGGAACCGAGAACTATATGGGTCGGCGACTGGGAATATTGGGACCGGCCACCAGCTGGCCTACGTCGGGATCCCCCCGAAGGGATCCCGGGGCCCCACTTGAACTACCCGTTAGCAGCTCGATGAGCGTCGCACTACGGCCCCCGAGGTATAGTGCGGCTCGGCTCAACCTCCCCGTCTGTCGAACAGACGCGTGGGAAGGCGAATAAAGACGAACCGCGCCTCCGGACGGGACTCTGCGACGAGCGGAGGACTCGGAGGACGGAATCGCAAAAAGAGATCCGTACGGGATCGCAGAGCGCAGCGGCTTTGAGCCACTGCTCAGTCAGGCCAAGATTTGGGCTGAAACACGCCCCGACGGCGCGCAGAGTTCGAAGGCTGGCCCGCCGAACGGGTTCGACAGCCGCTCGTGGCGCGAATAGAGCAAGGGACGGAAAACGGCGCCCCCGTTTAGCGTCCAGGGTGCGCTCTGGCGCCGGGGACACCGTAACCCGTGTTCGAGTCCCGGTTCGTCGAGCCTAATGATGGTTCGCACCGACCCATGGGTATCCTATCGCAAGGAGGCAACGAGCCCTCGGAACCTATCGAACGGAACTGAGAACCATATGGGTCGGCGACCGGGAATATTGGGGCCGGCCACCAGCTGGCCTACGTCGGGATTCCCTCCGAAGGGATCCCGGGGCCCCACTTGAACTACCCGTTAGCAGCTCGATGAGCGTCACACTACGGCCCTCGGGGTATAGTGCGGCTCGGCTCGACCTCCTCGTCTGGCGAACGGACGCATGGAGGGCGGTTCAAGACGAACCGCGCCTCCGATCGGGAATCCGCGACGAGCGGAGAACCCGGAGAGCGGAATCGCAAAAAATCCGCGCGGGATCGCAGAACATCACGATTCGGGAGCCTGAGAACGAGATTATTCACTCCTTCTCAGGCTCGGGGGCTACTGTGGAAGTTTGGTACCTGGGCTAATTAATCGTATTAGCCCGGAAGGCTAAGCCGCGCAGAATAGCCAAACCACCTCCGCTTTGATAGACCCGGGCCCGAGGACGAGGGAGGTTACCCCGTCTCGCCCGACCCCGACGTTCGAGACTCGGACGGGCAGAGCCCGACCCCTGAGGTCGGACAAAGGTTCCGCCTCGCCCGACCCCGACCTCGAGGGGTCGGACGAGGATTCCCCCCAGCCCGGCCCCGACCTCGAGAGGTCGGACGAGAATTCCGCCTCGCCCGATCTCCGGGGTCGGACGAGAGTTCCGCCTCGCCCGACCTCGACCTCGAGAGGTCGGACGAGAGTTTCGCCTCGCCCGACCTCCTGAGTCGGACGAGACTGGGCGATCCAACCACCCCGGACGAGACAGATGTCCGGGGACAGTTGAGCCATTAATAAGCTCCAACTCCGGATGGGACAGTGGCGATAACCGCTCCCGGAAGAGTAAATGCGCACGACGTGCACCGCCCGCGGGATGGGCGTCGCTCCAACAGTCCCTTGTCAGAGACTCACCGTCTTGCGCGATAGGACGCCCCGGAGCGACGGCCATCACCACGGCGTCATCATACAGGCTCCTACAGTGGCGCTTCTCCATACGGATGGGACTCCATCGGACGACGGCTCGGGCCACTCCGTCGAACAGAAGCAACGCTATTATCCCAAAGACGTCATCCACTGCAGCTCGGCCTAACCGGCGTACGGCCACGACCAGCCTCACAGAACCGGCCCTCCTCACGCCACCACATAAAAGGGGAGGAAGACCAAATGAGAAGGGGGGTCTGGAAGGCGAACAAGCTCTCGGGGCATAGACACACAATCCACGCTCACGAGCACCCTTAGAGGCAGGAAGCACTCTCTCTCTTCCTCCTCCGTTTGTAACCCCCCTCATTGTAATCTCAGTCGCAAATAACACGAGCAGCCACCAAAACTGGACGTAGGGTATTCAGCCCGAACCAGTATAAATCCTTGTGTCTATTTGCGAACCATCCGGGCCCAAAAACGCGCTTCCCCTAAAATAATCACTCGTTGGTGATATCGAACACCGACAAGTCCGACCAGCTCGCGACATCCTTCATCACACCGTTCGGGTCATACTGCTACGTCACGATGCCGTTCGGACTAAAGAACGCAGGCGCAACTTACCAACGCTGCATGATTAGATGCTTCGAAGAGCTCCTTGGAGATATCGTCGAAGCATACGTCGACGACATCATCGTCAAATCCCGGAAGACCGACCAGCTCGTCGCCGATCTGGAGCGGACCTTCACCAAGCTCCGAGCAAACGACATCAAACTCAACCCCGAAAAATGCGTCTTCGGGGTCCCGAGGGGAATGTTGCTCGGATTCATCGTCTCCGAGCGTGGCATCGAAGCCAACCCGGAGAAGATCGAGGCCATCAATCGAATGGGCCCGATCCACAACTTGAAGGGAGTGCAACGCGTGACCGGATGCTTAGCGGCATTGAGCCGCTTCATCTCGCGTCTCGAAGAGCGCGTCCACCCTCTTTACCAGCTCCTGAAGAAATCCGAGCGATTTCAATGGACATCCGAGGCACAGGACGCCCTCGACAGGATAAAGGCTATCCTGACGAAGCCCCCGATCCTAGTGCCTCCGGCCCCTAAGGAGACTTTCCTCCTCTACATCGCCGCGGCGACCCAGGTCGTCAGCATCACCCTTGTTGTAGAGCGGGTGGAAGAAGGCCACGCCCTCAAGGTCCAGCGACCGGTCTACTACGTGAGCGAAGTCCTGTCGGAGACGAAGACCCGATATCTTCAGATATTGAAGATCCTCTACGGCGTCATCCTCGCTAAAAGGAAGCTCCGACACTACTTGGAATCTCACCCAATAAACGTCGTCAGTTCCTTCCCACTACGCGAGGTCGTCGAGAACCGCGACACGACGGGAAAAGCCGCGAAGTGGGCGCTTGAGTTGATGGGCGAGGGGATCACATACGTCCCCCGAACGGCAATCAAGTCTCAGTCCCTGGCTGACTTCATAGCAGAATGGACCGAGGTACAATTACCCACAGCTCCTGTCGACCAGGAGCATTGGGTGCTGTACTTTGACGGCTTGCTGATGCGAAAGGGAGCAGGGGTCGGACTCGTCTTCATCTCCCCTTTGGGGGTGCGTATGAAGTACGCGATCCGCCTCTCATTTCCCGCGTCCAACAACGTAGCCGAGTACGAGGCAGTCGTCAACGGGCTCAAGATTGCCAACGAATTGGGAATCCGATGACTCGAAGTTCGGGGCGACTCCCAGCTCGTCGTTGGCCAAATCATGAAGGAGTCCAGTTGCCACAACGAGACCATGGATGCCTACTGTAAAGAGGTCCGCAAGCTGGAACACAAGTTCCATGGCCTCGAGCTCAGGCACATCCCAAGGCGGCAGAACGAAGAAGCCGACTCCTTGGCGAAGATGGCGGCTGGACGCGAACAGATCCCGCCAGGGGTCTTCGCCCACGACCAGAGTCGGCCGTCAAGCCGACCCCAAGATGTGCCAGGGATCGGCACCGAGCTGCCCCAGGCACAAGGGGACAAACCAGCCATGATGCCTCCCGACCCCAGCGTCATGGAGATCGACGAGGCACCCACGCCTGATACTGGCCCCCCGGACGACTGGAGGACGCCGTATCTCGACCGCCTCCTCAAAGGAGAACTCTCCGCGGATAAGACGGACGCTCGACGCATCGCACGACGTGCCAAGTCCTTCACCGTTATCGACGGAGAACTCTACAAAAGGAGCCTCACCAGAGTCTTGCAACGTTGCATCCCCATCGAACAAGGAAAGATGCTACTGCAAGACATTCATCGAGGGGTCTGCGGTCACCACGCTGCACACAAGACCCTCGTCGAAAACGCATTCCGACAAGGATTCTACTGGCCGACTGCCGTCAATGATGCGGCGCACATATTTCGCACGTGTGAAGGCTGCCAGTTCTACGCTCGGCAGACCCATCTGCCGGCACAAGCGCTGCAGTCCATCCCCATCACGTGGCCGTTCGCGGTTTGGGGATTGGACCTGCTCGGACAGCTCAAGAAAGCACCCGGGGGCTACACCCACCTCTTGGTGGCTGTCGACAAATTCACCAAGTGGATTGAAGCTCGGCCAATCATGAGGATCTGACTAGAAGAAGCAGTCGAGTTCTTCCTCGACATAATCCATCGCTTCGGGGTTCCAAACTCCAACATCACGGATAAAGGTACGCAGTTCACAGGGAAGCGATTCCTTAAATTCTGCGACGACTACCACATCCGAGTAGATTGGGCGGCCGTGGCGCACCCCCGCACGAACGGGCAGGTCGAGCGCGCGAATGGCCTAATCCTACAAGGGCTGAAGCCGCGGATCTACAATCGGCTGAAGCAGTTCAGCGCACGATGGGCAGCCGAGCTCCCCGCTGTGCTATGGAGTTTGCGGACGACCCTGAGCCGGGCGACGGGATTCACCCCCTTCTTCATGGTGTACGGCTTCGAAGCCGTATTACCTACCGACCTTGACTATGGAGCCCTGAGGATCAGAGCGTACGACGAAGAAGGCAACCAGATGTCCCTCGAAGACGCCATGGATCAGCTCGACAAAGCGCGAGACGTAGCGCTCCTGCGGTCGGCGAAATATCAGCAGGCGCTGCGGCGTTACCACACCCGCTACATGCAGGAAAGGGTGTTCAACATGGGCGACCTCGTCCTTCGGCACGTTCAGAGCAGTAAGAACCACCACAAGCTATCGCCTCCATGGGAGGGCCCCTTCATCGTCTCTAAGGTCCTCCGACCCGGCTCCTACAAGTTGCAGACGGCGGACGGACAAGAACTCACCAACGCCTGAAACATCGAACAGCTACGTCGCTTCTACCCTTAAAACTCATAGTAGTTTTATTGTTCTTTGCCGCCGAGATAAGCGGCGCCCGATTCCCGTTACACGGGAGTCAGACCCCGCTCGGGGGCTACACCTGCAAGGTGCGCATCGCGCGCGCACCTTGACGCTTGTTAAAATTTTACCGTTCTGCTCGCAAAATTTCGAAGAAGGGCATTAGAACTCGTAGTAGTTTTATTGTTTCTCGCCACCGAGATAAGCGGCGCCCAATTTTCGTTACGCGGGAGTCGGACCCCGCTCGGGGGCTACACCTGCAAGGTGCGCATCGCGCGCGCACCTTGACACTTGTTAAAATTTTGCTGTTCTGCTAGCAAGATTTCGAAGAAGGGCATTAGAACTTGTAGTAGTTTTATTGTTCCTCGCCACCGAGATAAGCAGCGCTCAATTCCCGTTACGCGGGAGTCGAACCCCGCTCGGGGACTACACCTGCAAGGTGCGCATCGCGCGCGCACCTTGACACTTGTTAAAATTTTGCCGTTCCGCTCGCAAAATTTCGAAGAAGGGCATTAGAACTCGTAGTAGTTTTATTGTTCCTCGCCACCGAGATAAGCGGCGCCCAATTCCCGTTACGCAGGAGTCGGACCCCGCTCGGGGGCTACACCTGCAAGGTGCGCATCGCGCTCACAAAATTTCGAGGAAGGGATAAACGAAAGAGTAAGAAAAGTTCGGACTTAGACCGGTCGGAATGCGGAATGCTCATTGCCCCCGAAGGCTATAGCTGCGACGCTTCTACCGGCATAACCAACTACTTACCCTAATCACGACTTATCCTGTTCGAAGGCTTCGACCCTTCACCCCGCGTCCGAAACTTAGAAGGGAAAGTCGCGGGCAGAAGAAAACGTGAAGTTTAGTTGGTCAGACCGCGCAACGCCTACGACCCCCGAAGGTTACGGCAACGGCGCCCACCAGCTAGACGGAACATTGGCGCTGCCCGCTGCCTAAGACTCCTGAGTTTCGGAGGCAAGGAAAAGAGGGGTCGAACGCCTTCACAAAAAACACTTAGGGACACCTTTAGTGGTCAAAAGATATTCGATTCATTTCTTCTGATTCATAAAAGGGCCGGGCGCTTTTGGCCTCGGCCGTCCTAAGTACAATCTAAACTAACCTAACTCCTACTCTGCCAGGGCGGGAGGGGGGACGTCCTCTGCCTCCTCTGCCACCATCCTTGCAGCGAGCTCCTGCGCGAAGGGGGCCACCTCCGCCTCGATGGCATCCAGCTCGGCGTCGGTGTAGTCGGGGGCAAAGCCCTCGCTCATGTAGTCGAGGGCGATGCTGACGTAGTACGACCGAGCAACGGCGAATGCCCGATGCACCCCCCGGTAGAGGCCATCCTCCGCCATGGTTCATGCCCGAGTGACGAGCCAGGGAACTTGGGGAGCAAGCGAGCTCGACCCAACCTCCTCGGCTACTCCGAGGTCGACGAGGGCCGTGCGGACGGCGACTCGGAGGGTGCCGTGCTCCTTAGCTTCGTTCCTTAGCTCCTCCGCGCTCGTCTTCAGCTTTGCGGACATGACTAAAAGCAACAGCGCAACGGTTAGTCCGCGCCCAGGCCAAAAGAAAGGAAGGGGTCGGAGTCAGAGCTTACCCGACGCCCCGGTTCAGAGCTCCTTGAGCTTGGCGCGTCCTTGGGCCACCTCTACGGCCAAAGAGGCAGTCACTTCTTCGGCCTCGAGCCTGACCTTCGTCTCCTCCTCCAAAATGGCCCTCGCCGCCTCCAACTGGCAGGCCTGCTGCACCGTAAGGGCTGTCGCAGCGTCGCAGGCCCGCCGCGCCTCCTCGCGCTCGACGTGGAGCCGCTCCTCCGCCTCCAAAAGCCGCCTCGCCATGGGTTTCTCCCGGGCAAGGGCGTCCGCGGCCGCGCGACGCGCGATGGCGAGCTGCTCCTTATCGACGAGTTGACCCCGGAGAAAAGCCGCGACGGAGTCCAAGGCGGACAAGACCCCCTCGGCACCCCGCCGCGCACTCTTGGAGTCTGAGGCGCCTCCCTCCGCCGGCCCCGCAGACGGCAGAGTCGCCGGTGCCATCATTGGCACTTCAGCGGCGCCCTCCTCCGCAGCGGAGCCCAACATTGCCGCCTCCCAAAAACGGACGGCCTCGGCACGGGCGCGGGGGCCTCCGCTTCCTCCGCCAAAGCCGCCGCCACCTCCTTCGACGGCGCCTCCGAAGGGACGGCCGCCACAACCACCTTTGACCACAGATCGGCGGCCGCCGCCACTCCCGTTGGCCCTACGGGGATGGCCGAAGGGGCCCCCGGTCCTCCCGCCGCCACCGCCGGCTGACGCGAGGGCTCCGAAGCCCCGCCCAGGGCGCCCTTCGGGATGCCTTCGGGCCACCGTCTTGCCAGCGCTTTCCTCGGCGCCGACTCGAGTGACACCGCTTGCGCCCCAGACCTGCGGAAAAAAGGACGCTAAGTACAAGCAGAAGGCGAACAAGGCTTGCGCGATGCAGTTACCCTCGCGACGAAGTACGGCGATGCTTTGGGGTCGACCCCGCTTTGCTCCTCCGCCGGCCGCTTCTCGCTGACCCCTGGGCCTGCCGCCCCGCCGGATGCCGGCCCAGAGGCCGATGGACCCGACCCCACTGGCTCGGGGCGGCCACGAGCATCCTTCGGCGCCGGCGTCCTCTCTTCGGGAGCCGGCCGTGCGGCGGGGATTGTAGGGGTCGAGGCCAGTACCGCCTCCGACCTCCGAGTCTCCGACCCCCGAGGCTCCGGCCTCTGACCCCGTGGGTGTGAACGCACCAGCTCGTGCTTCGAGGGGGACGAGGGATCTCCACGACTTCCTCCTCCTCCTCCACCTCCCCCTCCTCATCGTCGTCATCGTCGTCATCGTCGTCCGACCCCCGCCGGCGCTGATCCCGAGCCAGCTTGGCCCGGATCTTCAATGCCCGCTTAGCCTTCCGGGCGTCCTTTTTCCGCTTGTGCTCCTCGGCTGCTAAGCGGTTGGCCACCCGGACGGCCGCGTCCTCAGGCAGAGGGGGGCGAGAGGGCCGGACAACGAGCTCCCTATTCTGTCGCCAACAAAAAGAAGCAAGTCAAGCCCAGAAGAGAAGAGCTAAGAAGTACGATGAAATGGGAATCTCACTTACCAAGAGGGCGCTCCCTTCAGCAAGGCGCATTGGGTGGTGGTCATCCACCGAGTCCTCGAGGTCTTCGGCGGCGAGTGACTCCCAGAGCCGCTGCTTCAGCTCCAGCTCCGAAATGGGCTCGGTCGACATCGCTGACCCGGAGAGATCCGAGCCGGGGCTCATCTCCCAGAGCCGGAGCCGCCGCGCCATCAGCGGCAGCACGCGCCGGGCGTGGAATGCGGCGATGACTCCGGCGCCGTGCACCCCTCGGGACCGCAGCTGCCACACGGCGTCGAGGGTGTCGTCCAGCCGCTTCTGCTTCTTAGCCGGCGGCCCCCACTTCCACACCTCGAGCGCCGTGTCGAACGTGCGCCTGGTGAACCCCGACAGGGGCCTGACAGCGTCGTTCTTGAGGTCGAACCACTGCCCGTGCCAGCTCCTGTGAGAGCTTCGCAGCCACAGAGGGATGTAGGAGCCGACGCGCTCCCCGCGGAGATGGGTGCTGGCACAGCCGATCGGGAGTTGGAGCCTTTCCTTCGTCTGAGGCGAGACGGAGAAGAAGTACCGCCAAAGGTCGAAATGGGGGGCGATCCCCAAATAGCCTTCACATAACGCCACGAATGTGGCGATGTGAAGAATCCCGTTGGGATTAAGGTGCTGGAGCTCGAGGCCGTAGTAATGGAGGAGCCCCCGCAGGAAGGAATGCGCGGGGACTCCCAGCCCGCTCTCGTGAAAATGGGGGAAGGACACCACATACCCATCTGGCGGCGCGGGCACCTCCTCGCTGCCCGGGAGCAACCACTCCCTCGCCTCCGTCCTGGCAACGAGAAGCCACGTTTTTCCAGGCCCTCGAGGCGCACCCCCCGGATGTCGGATTTCCACCAGGCGGCCATGGAACATGAGCAAGGAACGCGGGAGGAACGAAAGGAAATAAGGAAGAGAACGCACGAGCGCGGAAGGGTGGAGAGCGAAGAACGAGAGAGCGAGATGGCGCGGGAGGCAAAAGGACGCGAGTGACGAATGGCGACGAACAGGGCGCGCAAGGTGCGTATTTATACCCTTCACCCGCCTGACGCCTTCCTCTCACTGCGAGCAGGCCTCACCTAGCCATCTCGCCCGGCGCGGACGCCACTCCACCTTCTCGAATTCCTCTCGTCCCGATCGCTGCAAGCGGGCCCACATAACCGTCTCATATGACGCGGGAAATATCCCGCCCTCTTGCCGTCATTCCCAAACCATTGCAGACAGGGCCCACCTGGCCGAATCGCTCCACGCGGACGCGACTCCGTCCTCCCGACTTTCCCTCACCCCGCTCGCTGCCAACGGGCCCGCTCAACCGCCTCGCGCAGCGCGGGAGGCTTCCCGCCCACTTGACGTTTTCCTTCCATCACTGCAAGCGGGACCCAGAGCGGTATTTACTCCTGCCCGTGTGGCGCCTACCGCCAGTCGCTGTAGGAGGGACCCACGTGGCCGCCCGCTCGGCGGGGTCGAGCGCACGCACGCGTGTACTCATGACCCCCGGAGACTAAACTCCCTGCCGCACGTCCCGTCGCGGCAGGCGCCTCTGCTGCGCCGCTGCTACAAAATAAATTTTGGCAGGGAGGGGCTTGGGCTGAAATATGCCCCGACGGCCCAAAGAGTTCGAAGGCTGGCCCAACAAACGGGTTCGACAGCCGCTCAGGGCGAAAACAGAGCGAGGGGTGGATAGAGATGGGTCCGCTAGCGGCCAATACCCTGGCGCGCGAGCGCCAATGGCATCTCGGTCCGTGTTCGAGTCCCGGTTCTTGCCGACCCATGGGTATTTCATCGCAGAAAGGCAACGAGCCCTCGGAGCCTAGCGAATGGCATCCGGGTACCAGATTGGGATGACAACCAGGAATATTGAGGTCGACCACCAGCTGGTCCATCAGAGCTCCCCCCGAAGGGACCCCGGGCTTCACTCAGACTCTCCCGTTTGTAACTCAACGAGCGTCACGCTTCGGCCCCTGTGGTAAAGCGTGGCGCGGCTCCTCGTCTGGCGAACGGACGCGCTGGAGGAACGATATAAGTCGAACCGTGTCCACGATCGGACCACCGCAACGAGCAGGGGTCTCGGGAACGGAATCGTGAAAAGAGATCTATTACGGGATCGCAGAACACGTAAGCTCGACAAGGACCAACGCGAGTCTGCCGTCGCGAGTTCACCACTCCTGATGTGAGTGACCCCAGACTCCCTTCACAAGGAGATCAGGCCTCACTCGGGGGCTACTGTTGAGGGTCAATACCATAGGTGGTTAATCTTAATGACCCTTGACCTTGACCACGTGATCAAGGCATAAGTAACTCCCGCCTCGAACGATCCACGCATCATACGAACACCCGACGGACCATGCTAATAGGCGACCTCCGCCTCGTCGGACCCCTTCATGGGGGGTCGGGTCCGCCGCGCATGAGCAGCACGCCCAACCCTGTCCTCGTAGGGGTCGAGCACTCGCATCTCTGCCTCGCCCGACCCCAGGGTCGGGCGGATCGCTCGTCGCACCGCGGGTAGGCTGGACGGGGATGGTTGGGAAATAAATGCCTGACACACCCACGCTTGCTGACAGGTAGAGCCGTCCATCGCTCGGGCAAGTGGGCGTTAAATGCACTCGACGTGCACCGTCCATGGGATGGGCGTCGCTGCTACAGCCCCTGTCGGAGACTCATCGCCCCTTCACGACGGGACGTCCCGAGCGACGGCTACAACTACGACGTCACCACGCCAACGCCTACAGTGGTGTTTCTCCATACGGACGGGACTCCGTCGAGTGACGGCACGGGCCACTCCGTCGAGCAGTAGCAACATCACCACACCAAAGACGTCATCCGCCATGGATAGGCCCAACTTATGTACGAACACGACCTGCCCCACGGAACTGGACCTCCCCACGTCAAAGTATAAAAGGAGAAGGAGACCGAAGACGAAGAACAAGTTTCTTCCACAAGCATTCACATTCACAACACTCACTAGCTCACTCTGGCCTAAGAGAACACACGCACGAACAGACTTAGAGACGGGGAACACTCTCCCTTTCTCGCCCTCTTGTAACCCCCATTGTAATCCTTGCCGCGAGTAACACAAACAGCTCGTAAACTGGACGTAGGGTATCGTTGCCTGAACCTATAAACCTTGTGTCCTCTCGCGAACCATCGAAACCTCAAAACGCACCCCCCACGATAAATTCACTAGTCAACAGTAACGAACCTCGACACTACAATACGCATGTTGTTATTCTTTCTAAGGATGTAGAAAGCCTTGGATGCAACCCACTTCAACGTGGTGTAGTGGTCTTTCTCTTGCTGCTTGCTGTACATGTGTGTACATCATTCAACACTGTCACCTGCAAAATACAATAGAAATGAGGTCTTATTCACAATAAAAAAATGCAGCAAATAGCAAAAAAAAAATAAAGCAAACAATATTAGTTAGAGTTAGTACCATTACGGCTGCGGAATGAGCCTGCTTGTGTCCAAAAATGGCCCAAGGGCAATCATCACCCTTACAATAACCTCTGTACCTTTTTTACATGTTTTTTCAATGCCCAATTCAAATTCCTTATTTATAGCAAATTGCCTCATAGCCAATCTAAGTTCTTCCATGGAGGGGTATATTGTGCCCACAGCCATTGATGGATTATCCCTATCATATGAAATATTTACCTCCTCCGGAATAAAATCATCGACAGGTATAGAGGCACCTTCGGTGCCCTCTACATTAGGTACACCAGAGGAACTTCGTCTAGCAGACCTTGATTTAGAAGTAGCCTCTCTAGCCATTTTCTCTGCAGCCTCATCCTCCTTCGTGAATCCTAGAAGCTCATAAACTTGTTCCTCCTGACAGAGTTCTACCCTCCCTTCCTCCTCTCTTTCTTCTTGAATTTGTATTGTATCCCAGTCAACCAACGTAGCTGGGTGCTGTCCAGAATCAGTTGTGACATTAGTAGAGGGCTCCATAAAAAGCCTACGAACATGTAGCAAAAAAAAAGTGAGGAACAAGATCTACGGTTTGGCCTCAATTGGGTATCAAACTATAAAAATGATGCGACTACGTACCCTCCAGTTTCTTCGTTCAAACACAAATCCATATGACACCGATCCTCACTTTCCATGGCTACTGCTTAACCTAGGGTTTAAATAAAATCCTGAAATTCAACACCTCATTGCCTAGAGATCAAAATCAAATCGACATGGACTAACCTGAAAATTCAGAGGGGCTTGGTTGGGAAGCAGATGTGGTCGGTTGTTGACACGACCCGTCCAGAAAACCTCGTCTCGGGATGGATCCGGTCAGTCGTTAAGCCAGGATCCTGTTGGGCAACGCTCGGCGAAGCGAGCGTACACACGATACAACACAGGCAGGGGATAAACAGCAATGATTTACAAGGAGAGGAGATTCTTAATACAACATTACTCCATAAATTTAAAGTTAGGTCCTACAATGATTCAGAGTACGCAAAAGTTTTGAAACAAAAACAGCGGAAGACTTGAATGATTACAAACTCTGACACTCGGACTAAAGCAAAAGCACGCACCGTGCCCAAGGGCGTCATGCTACTAGCCACTTCAACAATTCACTGCGGCGACTCGCACAACTCCCACTGGAGGTTCCCGATCTCGGGGAGAGGCTCCTCCCAATGGAAGCTACCTGTTGGGTCCTGCATGACGGCGCCTGAAAAACCACAAATCGTTAACGCGTGAGCTTCTAAGAAGCTCAGCAAGACTTACCCGACAAAAGTGGCTGACTACAGCCGACTCCTAGACATGCTGGCTGACCCGGGTGGATTTACTTGCAAAAGGACTCGCAAGCCTATACTACTCTTGTCAAATTCTAGCTTAGGTTAAGTGATTAGAAAAATAAATTTAATTAGCACTGAGCTAAGCAAACATAACAGAAGTAACAATAGCATTAGTAATAATCGTATTTCATTCTCATTGTGTCTCAACCTATTTACTAAAATATGGTGCGTTTCACGAGCATGCTCACTAACTGGGAGCGACAGCGGTTGGAAACGATTTTATACCCTGCAGGGGGAAACCTGACCGTACGACACGTGCGTGTCCCAGACTCGCACGTGGCAACCGTTCACACCAGCTCCTGCAACGTCAATTCCCTCCTACGCCTGCCTTAGCAGCGCCGCATCCCACCAGACAACACGTCCCAGACGGTTTCTGTGGAGTTCCCACGCTGCCCACCCTAGATCTCCTCCTAGTCAGACACCGTAGGGCAGGTTCGACGTTGCAATCACTAGGCTACGTAGGTTTACTGGGGCCCATAACACCCAGCATACGACCAGTACATTCAACACTCGATCAGTCTCGGACCACATGGATCAGACAAGTCTACGGTCACCCTAGACCCGGTCCAGTCGCCGACCTAATTGGTATCCTGTCTGACCCTCAAACTTTTATCATAAAAGGAAAACTTTAAACAACGGTTATGCACCGGGGCTTGCCTGGTTCTTCGGAGTCGTTGCGGACTTCTTCTGTGGGGGTCGAGGCAACTGGATCTGCAGCTACTTCGCGCGCTTTAGAATCTACATGATGCAGTAGAATTATGATAAGTTCAATAAAAAGAAACTTATTGTTATTATCAATAGTAATCTAGGGTTTAGATTGGCGACGCCTAGAATTAGGGTTAACCCTAATTATTCGACGCCGTCGATTAAATTAAATCCTTAATCTGTGAATGATGTTTAAAGAAATCTATTCAACTCTCTTGAGGTGACTCTTAGTTGGCATGTTCAACAACTTCAACTTTCGTTAAGTTAATTCGACACTTTTCATCGGTTAAACACTATTTAATTCCTCCGGCTATTAAGCTAGGGTTAAAATGAAAATTTTAATTCTTCCTCAAGATTATTTTCAGTTGGTAGCACTCCCTGAAATAAGCATTTTGGGCTTTGGGTGGGACCTAGATAAATTTTATATATTTTATAAAAATTCATCAAAATTCCTGTTTTTAAATCTTATAAAATCAGAAAGCACTAGTAAACCTTCGAATAAAATTATGAAATTTTATGTGGGCATTCCTGAGCACCAGATCTAAAACTTTGCTTTTGCGTCTAACCTTATAAATGACTTTTACAATGTACTTTAGGAAATGGTATTTTAACTAGGTAGATTGAAGTAATTTAAAAGGGTAAGATGCCATTTCTTGGTCCTAAATTCTTCACAAAATGCCATGGTGTATTTGTGGATCAAAGATTAGCCCTAGCATTGCTCTAGAATGCAACTTAAAATTCAAATACAGAATAGAGTGTTCTAATTAATTCTGCAAATTTTTATACAATTTATAAAAAGTGTTTTGACAGAAAATTAGTCCTTTTCATGAGGTTTCTAACAAATTTAGTTTTGTTAATTTTGGAGTTTTCTATGAATTTCTACAGATTTTACAGAATAGAGCAATAATCTGGAAAATAAAAAGAAAAAGAAAAACAGGGGAGGTTGCGCCGGCGAGCTCCGGCGAGCCATTGCCGGCGGTGGGGTGGTCGCCGACGGTTGAACCTCGGCTTTCCACGATCCACTCGACATGACGAAGCTCGGCAACATGCTATTTATCGAGGTTTTGGCCGGGAAGGTGGTGCTCACCGTGGGGGGGTCTCGGGGCGGCGGTGGTGAGCAAAATTCTGGCGACGGGGGTTTGAATCCGGAGGACGGAGGGTGCTCTGAGCTACACGGGAGGGAGAGAAAGAGGTTAGGCGAGGGAATTTGGGCGGGGAATGGCCAGGAGTGGGTTTTCACCGTGGAGGCGGCGGGCTCGGCTATGGCGGGCGGCGGTCGGGGCAGAGGAGAGGGTGCATGTGCGGGGGGGAAGAAGAAATGGATAGGGAGGGGGAGCTGGGGAGGGGGCGCACCCATTTAAAGGAAAATCGGGGTAGGGGAGTAGGGGAGCCGATAGGGGCACGACCGGCGCGTGGCGGCGCAGTGGCCGGTCGGGCGACGCGGGTCGGGCAGAGGAAAAAAAAAAGGCGGGGGAGGAAGTGAGCTAGAGAGAGGAGGGAGGAGGGAGGAAGAGAGTAGGAGGGGCGCCGGTCAAGGCTTGAAGTCGACGACGTGCCCACAGGAGGCCGTGTCGGGCAGGGGCAGCGGTGCCCTGCCGCACCGCTATTTTGTCGGGCGGGCGGCGGGACACTGTAGCCCGCCCGACAAAATAGTTTTTTTTTTGTTTTCTATAGTTCAAGCTTGAAAGAAATTCAATGAATTGTCACACTTCCTGAGCTTGAAAATTTTCTAAGAATTTTTATACAAGCTCAGGAATTTATTTGGAACACTTTTCATTTAAGATTCAAGTCATGATTTGGCCTCTAAAAATTCTTGAATTTCTAGGTTGATTATAGCTTTTGTGAATTTTTAAGAGGTTTAAATCCTTTCCAAAAATCTTGAATAATTTCCTAAAATTCTATTTTGAAGTGTACTTAATTGTTATGTAAAAATATGGCTAGGGTTCTGTGGAAATTTTGATGGTCAAGAGTTAAGGTTTGGATTTCTTTCTGTTAACGAGATTTCGACACTGCTAATTGAGATTTTTCCCGGACTCTGCTGTAGTGTTCTGTTGTTTGTCAAACTTTTTATAGTGTCTCTTTAAAGCATTTTAAACAATGTTCCTTTGTATTTCTAAGATTGAATCTGCTTTAAAGTGAGTGAAATTGTGAATTAGGGTTTACAGTTGTCGACTTTGCCCTGGTGACACCTGGGGTGTCACAGTTGTTTAGACTCCAGGGAAGAACAGGGACAGAGCCAAAACGTCACGTCGCGGCCAGGGCGGCGTGATCGGGGCGCGGCCGGAGCATGGCCGAGGCGCTACCGAAGCGGGGCCGAGGCGCGACCGGAGCAGGGCCGAGGCGCAACTCGGAGAGTGGCCGGAGCACGCGATTGATCTTCGCTGCCGGCAGGCAGCCTGGAGACGAACAGTCTGGTTCGTGATGTAGTGAGTTACGTGAATCATATATTCTGGACACAAGGGCATGATGGTCATTTCCTGCGGCTAAAAGTAGAAAAGAAAAAAGAAATAATTAAAACATGTCAGAATGGCATTCTCTAGGAAAACAAATGTCGAAAATCCTATTCTAGCGAAGTCCACGATGGGAGTGTTATTCTGGCGAAGCCAGATGACGAGAGTTCTATAATAGCAAAAAACTCAGCCTGAGCCCCCCCAAGAGCACCGGTACCACACGAAGTTGAGCGGTGAGCCAGAGACGGTACCGAGCCCGCGGGCTGACACGGGCTCTACTATATGAACTTTTAGCGAATATTTGACGGACACGGTAAAAATAGATATAGAGTAGGCAAAAAATTATATATAAAGAGAGAGCTTCATTGTACACCTATTACAGTCCAGAGCGATCAATTTCTAGTGATGGTATGGGTAGCGTGTTTTGCCAATTGTACAAGCTCATGTGCTATTGAATTTCTCTCTCTAGCATAAATGACTACCTCAAGCAGTAAGTTACGATATTTTTAATCTCCTCAAGAAGGAAAGTCAAAGTGGACTTATTTTTGTCTTGCTCGTTCAAGCTGAGACAATAGTCAGACAATCTGATTCAAGCACCGCTGGTTTTCGAGCTCATTCTACAGCGAGGCGAAGACCTTCAAGACATACAAGGCCCTCTGTCTCCTCCGCCGACCTGGCATTGAACAGAACCCGCCATGTAGTTAATATCACCTGCCCAGTTTCGTCTCGAATGTGACACCCCGATCCAGGACTTAATAGGATTAATAGGTTACTCATATCAACAAAGTTGCAACTTTTTTTCTGTAGTCTAGCTCCCGAAAACTCCGAGGTTAAGCGTGCTTGGCCTGGAGCCACTTCAGGATGGGTGACTGTCGGTGTTCGTCACTGCCGACTAGCGTAGGATGCGTGTTTTAAGGTTTTGATGGTTCGCGAGAGGACACAAGAATTTATATTGGTTCGGGCAATAAGGCCCTACGTCCAGTTTCGAGCTGCTCATGTTACTCTCGATGGGTTTGTAGTAGGGGTTACAAATGGGTGAGAGAGGGAGAGTTTTCCAAGTCTCTGGATGAAAAAGAGGGATGTGGCGAAGTGTTCGCGCACTTGTTCGTTGGTTTTGTCGAATGGATGTGTTGTGTCTTGCGGATCGTCTTACTCTTTTCCCGTCCCGGCTTCCTCCTTCCTTTATAATGTGAATTCATTTAAAATGTGAAGAAGGGCGGTCCGGGTCGTCGTCGCAGGTCTTGGTCGTACGCCCCAGTTAGGCCGTGCCACGGCGGATGATGTTATCGGCATGGCGGTGCCTTCCTGTCTGTTGGCGTGGCGAGTGTCATCAATCGTTACTGTCCCGTCCGTATGAGAACGGTTCCTGTTGGTGGTGACGAGGCGACGCCGTGGTCGTGGCTGTCGCTCGGGGACGTCCCGTCGCAGTGGAACGACGGGCTTCTGACAGGAGCTGTAGCAGCGGCGCCCATCCTTTGGACTGTGCATGTCGTGTGCATTTAATGCCCACTTGCTCGAGTAATCGATGCTCCATCCATCAGCGAGCGTGGGCGTGTCAGGCATTTATTGCCCAACCTCCACCGTCCCGCCTACTCGCGGCGTGGCGGGTGACTTGTCCGACCCTGGGGTCGGGCGAAACGGAGATGTGATCTCCCGACCCCAGCGCGGATGGGGTCGAGCACATTAGCTGTGTCGCGGAGGATCCGACCCCTCCCTGAGGGGGTCGGGCGAGGCGGCGACTTCCTGCCTACGCGGTCTGCCGGGTGTCCGTACGACACGAGGGTCGGTCGAGCGGGAATCGGTCCTGCCTTAATCATGTATTGAGGCCGAGGGTCATTAAGGCTAATTACCTCCGGTATTGACCCTCGACAGTAGCCTCCGAGTGAGGCTCGACTTCTGCACGAAAGGGAGTCAGGGGTCACTCAAATCGGAAGAGGAAAGTTCACGACCGTAGGCCTGCTTTAAGCCTTGTCGAGTCTATGTGTTCTACGACCTTGTAGTGGATCTCTTTTTGCGATTCCGTTCCCCGAGACCTCCGCTCGTTGGGGTGGTCCGCTCGCGGGCACGGCACGACTTGTATCGTCCTCCAGCGCATCCTTCCGCCGGACGAGGAGGTTGAGCCGGGCCACGCTTTACCACGGAGGCCGAAGCGTGACGCTCGCCGAGCTGCAAATGGGAGAGTTCAAGTGAAGCCTTTGGGGGACCTCGATGGACCAGCTGGTGGTCAACCTCAATATTCCCGGATGCCGTTCGGTAGGCTTTAAGGGCTCGTTGCCTTTCTGCGGTGAAATACCCATGGGTCGGTTTGAACCAGGACTTAAACGTGGACCTAAATGCCCTTGGCGCTCGAGCGCCAGGGTACTGGCCGCTAGCGGGCCCATCTCTTTCCACCCCTCACTCTATTTCGCCCTGAGCGGCTGTCGAACCCGTTCACTGGGCCAGCCTTCGAACTCTATGGGCCGTCGGGGCATATTTCAGCCCAAGTTGCCGCCTGCCAATATTTACTTCGTGGCAGAGGCGCGGCAGAGGCGCCTGCCACGATGGGACATGCGGCAGCGGTATTAGTCTTCGGGCCGCATGAGTGTGCGCGCGCGTGCGCTCGCCCGCGCTGAGTGGGGCGGCCACGTGGGCCCCGCTGGGAGCGACTGAGAGGAAGGCGCCGAGCGGGCGGGAATAAATGTCGCTCTGTGTGAGGCGACTACGTGGATCCCGTCTGCAGCGAGCGGGGTAGGAAGTCGAAAGGGCGGAGCCGCGTCCGCGCTGAGCGAGGCGGCCAGGCAGGTCCCGCATGCAGCGACTGGAGGATAACGCCAAGCGGGTGGGATATTTTCCACGCTGCACGAGGCGGTTGTGCGGCTCGCTTGCGGTGAGCGGGGAGAGAGGAAGTCGAAAGGGCGGAGCCGTGCCTGCGCTGAGCGCGGTGGCTAGGTGGGCCCTGCTTGCAGCGAGCGGAGGGAGGAAGTCGAGAGGGCGGAGCCACGTCCGCGCTGAGCGAAGTGGTCACGCGGGCCCCACTTGCAGCGAGAGAGAAGAAGGCGCCAAGCGGACGAGGGATATATATACGCACCTTGCATGCCATTCGTCGCAACTCGTCATTCGCGTCCCTTTGCCTCCCGTGCTATCCCGCTTTTTGTTCTTTGCCCTCCATACTTCCGCGCTCGCGCGTTCCTTCCTTTCTTTTTCTCATCTCTCCCGTACTCCCCATTCTTTCTCCATGGCCACCTGGTGGAGGTCTGAGATTCGGGGGGCGCGCCATGATGGCCTGGTGAGGCAAGGGAGTGGTTGCTCCCGAGTGATGAGACGGTGCCGGCGCCGACGGACGAATACGTAGTATCCTTCATCCACTTCCACGAGCGCGGGCTGGGAGTCTCCGCGCATCCTTTCTTGCGGGGGCTCCTTCATTACTATGGCCTGGAGCTCCAACACCTTAACCCCAATGGGGTCCAGCACATCGCCGCCTTCGTGGCGTTGTGCGAGGGCTTCTTGGGGATCGCCCCCCACTTCGATCTATGGCGGTACTAATTCGCCGTCTCGCTCCAGACGAAGGAGGGGGCCCCATTACCCGTCGGCTGCGCCACCATCCACCTCCACGGGGAGCGCGTCGGCGCCTACATCCCCCTGCGGCTGAGGAGCTCCAACAGGGCTGGCACGGACAGTGGTTCTATCTTAAAAACGACGCTGCCAGCCCCCTGCCGGAGTTCTCCGGGCGCACGTTCGATACGACGCCCGAGGTGTGGAAGTGGGGGCCGCCGTCCAAGGAGCGGAGGCGGTTGGACGACGCCATCGACGCCGTGCGGCACCTGCAAGCTCGGGGGGTGCGTGGCGCCGGCGTTATCGCCGCGTACCACGCACGACGGGTGTTGCTGCTGATGGTGCGCCCGCTCCGGCTCTGGGACATGGGGCCCGGCTCGGATCTTTACAGATCGGTGATGTCGACCGAGCCCCTTTCGGAGTCGGAGTTGAAGCAGCGCCTCCGGGAGACCCTAGCGACCGAGGATACCGAGGCCCCCCTCGAGGAGCACCCTCCGATGCGCCCCGCCGCGGGGAGCGTTCCCCCGGTAAGCTAGGCTTCCATCTTTTCGCAGTCTTAGCTTTTTCTTTTCTCCCGACCCTAACTCTTCTCCTTCCTTTGATAGCATAAGGCGGACCTCCTCATCCGACCCTCCCGCCCCCCTCTTCCTGAAGACGCGGCCGTCCGGGTGGCCAACCGCTTAGCTGCCGAGGAGCACAAGCGGAAGAAGGACACCCGGAAGGCTAAGCGTGCATTGAAGCTCCGAGCCCAGATGGACTGGGGTCGACGCCGCCAGGGATCGGACAACGACGACGACGACAACGAGGAGGAGGAGGAGGACAAGGAGGTCATGGAATCCCCCGTCCCCCACTCGAAGGGGGAGGTGGTGCGCCCGCGTGCAGGATCCAAGGTCGGAGCCTCGGAGGTCGGAGGCGGTGCCGGCCTCGACCCCCACGATGCCTGTCACGCGGCCGGCCCCCCGAAGAGAGGACGCCGGCGCCGAAGGAGGCTCCTGCCCACCCCGGGCCGATGGGGTCGGGACCGTCGACCTCCGAACCCTCATTGGGCGAGGCCGCAGCCCTAAGGGCCAGCGGGAAGCGGCCGGTAGAGGAACAAGGGGGGGGGGGCCGAAGCACCGTCGCTCCCTGTCTCGAGGGTAAGTGCGTCAGGCGCATCTTACCTTCTATCCATTCGCATTTAACGTTTTTCTCTTGCAGGGGCGGAGGGCAGGCGACGGCGCTCCAGACGGCGTCGAGGAAGACCCTGGCGGGGCGGTGGCCCGGAGGCGTGCCGAAGAACGTCCCGGGCGAGCCTTCCGGGCCCTCGCGCCCGTCGGCGGCGGAGATGGAAGGGCCGGAGGCCCCCTTGGCCGCCCCAACAACGCCAATGGAGGTGGTGGTGGCCGCCCCTCCGAAGCCAATGGAGGTGGTGGTGGTGGCCGCCCCTCCGAAGCCAAAGGAGGTGATGGTGGCAGCCCCTTCGAAGGCGTCGTCGGAGGAGGCGCCGGCGGCCCCGACGGAGCAGGCGGCGGCGGCTCCAGCGACCGGGCTGGGGCTGCCTGTTTTTGGGCCTTCCACGGCGGAGGAGGCGGCGACGGTGGACGCGCCCACGGGAGAGGGCACCGGTGAAGTGCCAATGATGGCACCGGCGACCCCACCGACTACGGGGCCAGCGGAGGGAGGTGCCTCGGAGCTCGGCAACACGCGGCGGGCCCTGGAGGGGGTCCTGTCGGCGGCGTCCATGTTGGACTCTGTCGCGGCCTTGCTCCGGGGCCAACTCGTCCATGAGAAGCAGCTCGTCACTGCCCGCCACGCGGCGACGGATGCTCTTGCCCGGGAGCAGGCCACGGTGGGGCGACTTTTGGAGGCGGAGGACCGGCTTCACGCTACACTGGAGGAAGTGCAGCGGGCGCGAGGGGAGTCGGCGGAGGCGCGTCGGGCCTGCGACATCGTGACCGCCCTTACGGTGGAGCAGGCCTATCAGTTGGAGGTGGCGAGGGCCAGCCTGGAGGAAGAGGCCAAGGCCAGGGAGGAGGTCGAGGGAGTGACGGCCTCCTTGGCCGTGGAGCTGGCCCAAGGACGTGCCGAGCTTAAGCAGCTCCGGACCGGGGCTTCGGGTAAGTCGCAATTCCGGCCCGTCCTTTCTTTCTTTTGACTTGGTCGCGAACTAATGGCTGCGCCATCTTTTTGTAGTGATGTCTGAGAAGCTGAAGGCGAGCTCGGAGGAATTGTCGCGGCTTCGCGAAGACTTCAAGCGTGAGGCCGAGGAGCACGACACTCTTCGGGTCGCCGTCCGCGCAGCCCTCACCGACCTCGGGGTCGTCACGGAGGTTGGGTCGAGCTTGCTTGCTCCCCAAGTCCCCCGCCTTGTTACCCAGGCGCGCGCCATGGCGGAGGACGGCCTGTACAGGGGGGTGCACCGGGCGTTCGCCGTCGCCCGGTCGCACTACTCCAACATCACCCTCGACTTCATGAGCGAGGGCTTTGCCCCCGGCTACACCGACGCCGAGTTGGACGCCATCGAGGCAGAGGTGGGCCCTCTGGTACAAGTGCTCGCTGCAAAGACGGCGGCAGAAGAGGAAGAGGACGACCCCCCTCCCGCCCCCACAGAGTAGGAGTTAGTATTTTAGTTTGTACCAGGATGGCCGAGGCCGAAAGTGCCCGGTCCTTTTGTGAATCAAAAGAGTAAATTCGAATATCTTTTGACTACTTAAGGTGCACTTGTGTGTTTTGCGAAGGCGTTCCTTCACAAAGTCGTGAAAGCATTCGACCCCTTTTCCCTTGTTTTCGAAACTTAGAAATCTTAGGCCATGGGCAGCGTCGACGTTCCATCTAGTTGGTGAGCGTCGTTGCCGTAACCTTCGGGGGTCGTAGACGTTGCGCAGTCCGACCAACAAGACTTTACATCTTGTTCTGCTCACAACTTTCCTCTCTAAGTTTTAAACATAGGACAAGGGGTCGAAGCCTTCAGAAAGGATAAGTTGTGAATAGGATAAGTAGTTGGTTTTGCCGGTGAGCGTCGTAGCTGTAACCTTCAGGGGTAGTAAGCATTTCGCATTCCGACCGGTTTAACCTCGAACTTTTCTTATCCTTTCGTTTATCCTTTCTCGAATATTTTGCAAGCAGGTGGCAAAATAAATAAGTATCAGGACGCGCGTGCGGTGGACGTACCATGTCGTTGTAGCCCCCGAGTGGGGTCCGACTCCCATGCGATGGGAGTCGGGCGCCGCTTATGTCAGCGGGTGGGAACGATGAAACGACTACTAGTTTAGGGGTAGAAACGACGTAGCTGTTCGATGTTCCATGCGTTGGCGATTTCTTGTCCATCCGCGGTCTGCAGCTTGTAGGAGCTGGGCCGGAGGACCTTAGAGACGATGTAGGAACCCTCCCATGGAGGCGACAGCTTGTGGCGGTTCTTGCTGCTCTGGACGTGTCAAAGGACGAGGTCGCCGACGTCGAAAGCCCTTTCCCGCATGTTGCGGACGTGGTAGCGTCGCAACGCCTGCTGGTACTTTGCCGATCGAAGAAGCGCTACATCTCGCGCTTCGTTGAGCTGATCCATGGTATCCTCGAGGGATGTTTGGTTCCCTTCCTCGTCATACGCTCTGACCCTCGGGGCTCCGTAGTCGAGGCCGGTCGGTAAGACGGCTTCGGAGCCGTATACCATGAAGAAGGGGGTGAACCCCGTCGCCCGGCTCGGGGTCGTTCGCAAACTCCATAGTACAGCGGAGAGCTCGGCTGCCCACCAACCGATGAACTGCTTCAGTCGATTGTAGATCCGAGGCTTCAACCCTTGGAGGATCATGCCGTTCATGCGCTCGACCTGCCTGTTCGTGCGGGGGTGCGCCACGGCCGCCCAATCGACTCGGATAGGTAGTCGTCATAGAACTTGAGGAATCGCTTCCCCGTGAACTGTGTACCGTTATCCATGATGATGGAGTTTGGAAACCCGAAGTGGTGGATGATGTCGACGAAGAATTCAACTGCTTCCTCCGGTCTGATCCTTGTGACCGGTCGGGCTTCGACCCACTTGGTGAACTTGTCAACCGCCACCAAGAGGTGGGTGTAGCCCCCCGGTGCTTTCTTGAGTGGTCCGACCAAGTCCAACCCCCAAACCGCGAACGGTCACGTGATGGGGATGGACTGCAGCGCCTGTGCCGGCAGATGGGTCTGCCGAGCGTAGAACTAGCAGCCTTCACATGTGCGCACGATCTGAGCAGCGTCGTTGATGGCTGTCGGCCAAAAGAATCCTTGTCGAAACGCGTTTCTGACAAGGGTTTTGTGCGCGGCGTGGTGGCCGCAGATCCCTCCATGGATGTCTTACAGCAGCGTCTTTCCCTGCTCGATGGGGATGCAACGTTGCAAGATCCTGGTGAGGCTCCTCTTATAGAGTTCTCCGTCGATGACGACGAAGGATTTGACGCATCGTGCGACACGTCGAGCCTCGGTCTTGTCCGCGGAGAGTTCTCCTTCGAGGAGGTAGTCGAGGTATGGCGTCCTCCAATCGCTCGGGCGACCCACGCTGGGCGCGGTCGCTTCGTCAATCTCCATGACGCTAGGGTCGGGAGATTTCGCGACCGATCCGACCCCTTCTCCTGAGGACGGCTCGGTGCCGACCCCTGGCGTGTCTCTAGGTCGGATCAACGGTTGGCTTTGGTCATGGGCGAAGACACCAGATGGGGTCTGCTCGCGTCTAGCTGCCATCTTCGCCAAGGAATCGGCCTCTTCATTATGCGATCCGCCTTCTGTTGGGTCGGCCGAGGCGGGAATCGTTCCTGCCTTAATCATGTATTGAGGGCGAGGATCATTAAGGCTAAGTACCTCCGGTATTGACCCTCGACAGTGACCGACCGGAAAAAAAAACTCCGAGGTTAAGCGTGCTTGGCCTGGAGCAATTTCAGGATGGGTGACCGACCGGAAAGTTATTTCCGGGTGCGCACGAGTAAGGATAAATGTGCGCAGTAAAGTATTGTGTTGGTCTGTGAGGCCAGCCTACGTCCTATAAAAAGCTACCTGATATAAGCGGACCAGGCCTCGAGGAGGCGGGATGTTACATAATAGTATTAGAGCCGACTCTCGCGGTTTCACAGGCGCGTGTGTCGCAGTTGCGCAGGCATGATGTACATGGCTGGTGTAGATCCAGAGTGGTCATACAATATGACAGATGCGCTGGCACTGGACACATGGACGTGGCCAAGAGAGTTCCTGGCTTGGGATTGACCGACGGGGACGTAGGTCTCTTAAGGGGGTGAGTATGTGACACCACGATTCAGGACTTAATAGTATTAGTAGGATACTCGTATCAACAAGTTACAACTTCTTTTCCGGTAGACTAGCTCCGAAAAACTCCAAAGTTAAGCGTGCTTGGCTGGAGCAATTTCAAGATGTGTGACTGATCGCAAGTTATTTCCACGTGCGCACGAGTGAGGATAAATGTGCGCAGAAAAGACTTGTGTTGGTCTGTGAGGCCAGCCTACGTCTTATAAAAAGCTACCTGATGTAAGCGGGTCCGGCCTCGAGGAGGCGGGACGTTACATCGAATGACCTGTCAAGAGTACAAAATTTGTACGAGAAACGTATAGATTTTGTCATTTGGTTAGAGAGATATTAAGAAACTCAATTTTGTCTAAAAGAATACTCAAAATTCATTGTCTGAGGGACACTATCGGATAAATTGACCATTTTATTTTTCAGCCTTCATAACTATGATTCTTTTTTAAATTTATAGCTATAAATCTATTAAGATATTTTATTTTCATCAATAATGAAAATTATACATCATAAGACAATCTATCATTACAAAAATTTACAAATTTTTTGAAATAAGTGTTGGTTTTAGATGATAAAATATTTTCAAGGCTAAAAAGAATACTTAAATTAATTCAAAAAATTGGAAAAATTTTGTCATGATAGATTGTCTAGTGATGTACTCCTACTTTCCCAAATTACTAGTTTTTAGCCTTCAACTTTATCCTAAAATACTTATCTTTATCGTTTTCCGATACATCTTTTTCTTCTCTCGATACATCTCTATCTCTATCTTTTTTCTTCTCGCTTTCTATGCACCCACCTTTTTCTTAATCTCGTTACGGAACTAAAAAGACATGTAATTTACGACGGAGGGAGTACAACTTTCAACATTGGTTAAACTGAAAATGTTTTCTAGGGTTAGTAATAAATTTGAAAAACAGTAATACTAGAAAAGACAGAAGAGTAAAATGGTTATGTTATATCATGCGGTGTCTCTTTTACAAATTTTATGAATTCTAAGTGTCTCTCAGACAAACTTCTCTATAAACTATAGAACATTAAAAAATAATCTTTATCTTTAGAATACTATAACGAAGACTCCTATAAACATTTATATTCCAATGCCCAAGATACAATAAATTTGAAATTTCGTGCTGATGGGCTGGCATGGGCTTTGCATTATGATATCATTCAACCAAAAATTTGGTTTTGATTACATGACATTGGCACGTCAAAATAGATATTGACTATAAGACACTAACAAAATTAATATAACACGACTCAAATTTTGTATTTAAAAATGTGAATTTTTTTCATTACATTTTGCATAGTTTTCTTTCAAAAATAAACAGTTTCGAACTTTAAAAGTTATATAAACAACCAAAAAATTTCTGAAAAATCTCATATGTATAGAATGGTAAAACTGTAAGAGACATTCACATTTCGCGGTTTCATCTAAACTATATTCAAAACCTCGTAAAATTTTGTGGTATTAGTTCAGAGACACTGCATTCAATGGAATTCTATTTTCATCTCTGAAATGGTTATTTTGCCCTATGGTCTTTTATAATATGACTCCTCAAATTTTTAGCTACAAATATAAAAAAAATCATTAACCAATGATTAAAGTTGCACATCACAAGGCAATCTATCATCATAAGTACTCATTATTTTTTATATGAATTTAAGTGTTGTTTTTAAACTAGAACAATATTTTGTCATTCAAAAATAACCCTTAAATTCATTCAAACAATTTGTAGTGATGATAGATCGCTTTGTGATGTACAACTTTCATGATTGGTGAAGATAAAATTTATTCCTAGATTGTAGCTAAAATTTCTGAGAAACAGAAGACTGAAGGACAAAATATTTATTTCATAGATGTAAATAGAATTTTATTTGATACAGTGTCTACTGGACGAATACTATAAAATTTGAGTGTCTCTGAGACGGGGCCGTAAAATATGAGTATCTTAGAAAATTTTGCCATATAAAATATAGCAGTGAATCTTTATACAAAATTTCAAATTATCTGTATTTTGATCATTGCGTGATGTGCAGACAGAGGCATGCAGAGGCAACTCGCCTGCAGGCAGCGAGGCGCACAACGGCGGTGCAAACTTGTGCGCAGGGGTGTGTGCGTGGAACAGCTCGATCATGCACTGAGGCGAGGGGTCCAGCAGCTCGTGTCCGAGAGCGGCCGAGAGGGGCGACACCGTATCAAATTTGGGATAAGAGTTGAGTTAGGTTCAAATTAAAATTAACTCAAATAGTTGGATTTTTTATAACATTTAAATGAACTTGCAATGCTTATTCGTAAATACAAACCCTATCGAATTAAGAATTTGAACCCGATTGAATTGGTTACATCATAAGAAACTTAATTATCTGAGTTGAGTTTAGTTTGTAAGTTCATTTAAGGCCTTGTTTGAAAGACATGTAATTGAGTCAAAACCAGTGTAAAATACCAGCCTAAAACCTTTTCAGGAGAGATCAGAAAAAAAAATGTTTGGTTGTGATGTAAACTTTTACAATCCGTTCCATTTACACCGATTTTAAGCCTTTTACACCCGAAAAGAAAAAATCGTCTCCGCACACCAGAATTAAAAAAGGACAACTATCGGGCTGCCTCCTGTCGCGCGTCTCACGAGCACACGACCGTCTTCGTTGCCTCACTCCAACTCACCGCTGCTCTCCATCCACCCCACCATGCCACCAAGCGGCGCAGATGGAGGACCTCCAACGGCTCGGATGGACATCCTGAGGTGGCGCGGATGGAGCCCCTGATCGGCGGCGCGGATTGAAGCCCCCTCCGGTGGCGGATAGAGGCAAGGGGCCTCCGTGCAGAAGAGATCGAGGCGGCACAGGTGAAAGAGTGGCAGATCAAGGCGGCGCAACACCGTGAGGGGCAGCAGGTCGGGGCAGGGTCGTGGCTTGAAGCCGGCGTACACGGTTGCTGTAGTGAGTAAGCTGCTATTGGAGATCAACGGCGATGAGGGTCGTGGTCTCCGGCGAGGACATCGAGGTCTCCAACTCCAACGGGAACATTGATTTCTTGATTTATGTCTCCACTGATGCTCTGCTTCATTCTTGATTTGGGGGAATTTTTTTTCCATTTTTTTAGCACAATTGATGGTGATTTTTGAGATGATGGTGCTGCCAAGGAGTTCAATTCATCTCCATGTGTTGATGCTTGGATTTGTGTCCAGGTTTTAAGTTCTAGAATTTCCTCTATAATATTTTACTGTTTTCGAAAATGCATCCACTACTTGTGCCTGCGTGAACTATTTACCCAAACAACTAATTACAATACAAGGGTTTTCTTGTGCACTAGAAAACACAAGTGTATCTTAATTAGGGGGTACAAAAGTACTTGACCCAAACAACTAATTACAATACAAGGGTTTTCTTTGTGCACTAGAAAACACAAGTGTATCTTAATTAGGGGGTAAAAAAGTACTTGACTGCCAAACATGGCCTAAAATGTTGCAACGTGTTTATACGGGTTTTGTTTGACATCTTTTCTATGTGGCAACAACCCATTTAGGACGTTGAAATGAGTTCAATGAAATGTTACAACATGCTTTATGCAATTTTGTGTTTGAAAGCGTTGCACGCAACATTTGATAATGTTGTGGTGGGATTTGTTTTCTTCTAGGTTACATGCTTATGTATTTTCAATGTTGCATATAAATTTTTGAGATGTTGTAACAATCATTTCATTTTATTGTAACTGGAGAGCTGACCGTCCGATCCAGGCGCTAGCAGCGCCCTTAGAAAAGTGTGAAGGGCAGCAGGAGACAGCGCACGTGAACGGACATCTCGTGCCATGGATTCACCCGGCTCCGCTGCCTTTTCTACTTAGTAGTACGGAGCACAAAAACAGGCGCCTCTTTAGTCTTTTCTGTAGTTTATTACACTTTCACCTAATGAGGAACTTGATACTCTTCTTGTGCAGGAGAGATGACCGTTGTCCGGATCAAAAGTCCCAAAACAACCTGCTTCTTATTAGCAAAAAGAGTACTGTAAATTCATACGGGTTTGTTTTAAAAAGTTTAGTACATCTTCCCTTCTGAAATATTTGATGTTGTTAACTTCTCACATTATTTTTGACCATTTTTTATTCAAAAAAATTTACTTAAAATGTGTAATATTATAAGTTATATTTTTATATTTTGTTACTAAAATAAAAAAATATATTTTTTGAGTAAGATAAATGATCAACCGTATCAAAATATTTGAACTGGAAGTACTAGTATATTTCGATAGTTCTCTCTCCATTCTTACATTGATATTATTAGAATAATAGTTTTTGTTTCAATTTTATTAAAATCACTTTTCTAAGAGCATGCGGAGTGCAAGAAAGGCGCGCTGCTTTTGATGGTAAAAGCGCTGACTAGATAACTGATGGCCAAAAGTCGCAGAATATATTCCTATCCTTTCCTCCAGTTAAGTCCAGGCTACTGAGATACTAGTGCATCAAAAGCAGGAATATCAGAAAAGCATTTTCTTGTTCACTCGGCTACTGAGATACTAGTAGAATTTGGACTGGAAATCCGCAATGCTTCATTGCACTAGAAATAATTTACAAAATATGGCTGCAAAAATTCTTAAAATATATTTTTTTAAAAAGCTAGTGTTAATGACACTGCCCAAGCTATTATCTTGCCTCCAATTACAAAGGACCTTTCAATTACAACATCGAAGGAAGGGACAAGTAGTAAAAATGAGGTAGTAGTCATCACCATGATCAATGCCATTGCCTAGACTAGAACGGCAGCTGCAGTTGTGGGCTCTAATTCTTGTCAGAAACAGGCTTCCATCATGTAAGATCCACTTGACTCGCTCCCGGTCACAATGCCATCACCAAGACAGCCACACATGCTGCCACAGATGCCTGTGTCTGTGTCCACGTCCACCAACCCTGGCAGTTGCAAGAAAAAACACAGACAAGGTGAGGACCTCATCAGATAAGCAGAAGAAGGGGTGAAATTCCACTGGGAAAGCAGATAGGTCATTCGTCCCTTTTATGATTGCAGGCGCTGTTACTGATACAGGAAAAATTAAGTTTCCAATCTTCTAGTATGATGTCAAACCATAATATTCATCGGGGAAGATGAGCTAAAATATTTGCTTAAATCGAGCCATTTATGCCAAGCATCAACGAGAGCAGAGCTCACCATAGTGTCGGCGGCCGAGATGCTGTAGTACCCGCTTTCCTCCGACCCGTCGCCATGTCCATTGTACCCGCCGCCGCCGGTAATGCCTCCACCGCCGCCATAGCCCGAGTTTGTGTTGTCCTTGGGCAGGCGGTAAGAAAGCTCATACGCCGGCGTACCGTCCGGCTTGAAGAGCCCGTAGTTGCGCTCCGACGTCGGGCCGGGCTTCATGTTCTCGTTGAACAGCGCGAACATGTACACGCGCAGAGGCACGGCCGGCTTGAGCGGCGTGCCTTTCTCCTCGGCGACGAGACGCATCACGTTGGCGTTGTACCTGGCGGCGTTCTGCGGCGACGCGCCGGTCTCGTTGGCGTCTCCGGCGGACGGCCACCCGGTCTCGGACACGCGCACCTCCACCGTCCGCGCCGCGGCGCTGTTGGCGGCGGCGATGGCGTGGTACACGGCGTCGACCTGCGCGGCGAGCATGTTGGTGTAGCGCAGCCCCGAGACCGGGTCAGCGACGCCGGGGTACCCGGGCTCGAGCAGCGCGTACTCCACCTTCACGCGGGCAGGCTCCTCGGCGTAGGCGAAGTACGGGTACGCGTTGACGAAGAAGGGCGTGCCCGTGCGCACGTGGAAGTCGAGGATCGGGCAGAGCGTCGGGAGCAGGTCCTTGCGGAAGTAGGCCGCCGACGGCGGGAACGACGTGGCGAGCACGCCGAGGTTGTGCGGGGTGGTCACGGCGACCTGCCTCCCCAGCCCGGCCTGCGCGAGCGCGTCGTGCAGGCACTGCATCGCCGGGAGGAGGAACCGTGAGAGCGCGGAGCTGTTGGTGCCGGTGAGAATCTCGTTGCCAACGGTGAGGAAGGCGATCTTGGTGGCCGGGAGCGCCGGCTGGATGGACGAGCGGACCCAGGCGGCAGCGCCCGCCGGGGTGGACACCGCCGCGAGGCACTCGTCGGGGACGCCCACCACCAGCTCCACGCCCGTGTTGGCGAATGCCCGGAGGACGGCGGGGTCGGCGTCGTACACGCGTACGCGGCCCACGCCGAGGGAGCCGAGGATCTGCGGCACGGCGGCGGCCGGGGGCAGGTTGTTGCCCACGCGGCCGTAGCTGATGCCCAGCAACGCGGACGGCGCCGCCTCCGACGTGGAGGCGAGCAGCTGCAGCAGCAGCACCCAGAGGAGGAGCGGGGTCGGTAGGACATGGAGATGCGCCGCCATTACGCTCAGTCAGTAGCAGGCAACTGACCGCCGTGCAGAGTCTGGGAGACAGCACACAGAGAGAGCTTGGAGTGAGCGAGCGTGTGCGAGTGAGCTGGAGGGATTTGGCTTGGAGCGGCTGGAGCGTTTGGGGTTTGGTAGGGGACTGGACCAGCCCGGCGCCGGAGCCTCGTTCCGTTGCAACGGCACTCAACGTTTTTAACTTGATCGGCGTGGAACAAAGATTCTGAACCATCCTTTTTACATTTTGCTATTAGTTCTACACATTTCCAATGTTATTTTTCTTATTTTAGTTGCATTGTATTGGAGGAGCTCAGGCGGTTCTTCGAAGCTCAGCTCAACACTTTTATTTTTTTATATATATAGAAAGAGACATTGGTGATTTAAGACGTATTTAATATTGCTCTACTATAAAAGTCTAAAACTACAAAATCTCTTAAAAGAATACTATCATTAATTAAAAAATAGGAAAAAAATCCACTTTACTATCCTATAGCTTACAAGAAGTTCAAATAACCCGCCAAACTAATGTTTGGTTCATTTTCCTCCAATATATTTACTAATTTGATTCAAAACACCCCCTTAACTGTATTTTAATCCTTGTCTGCTGATGTGTACTAGAATTAGACCGGGATTTTCCTTGCTCGAGACATGACGTGGCGAAGGAAAACTGGGCGACCTAACCTCTCCTCGCTATCGAGGTGTCGAGTTACCTTGTGCGCCTTGCCTATTCGTTTCGTCTTCATTTTTTCCCATTCTCTTTCTCCTATCGGCGGCAGATCGGGGATGCAATCAGGTGATAGCTACTTAAACCGTATGAGTTGTTCGCTCCGTGGTCATGGCTTTTGTATTGCAATAGGGATTGGGTAGTGGATAAGTACTGCGACCGATTTTTTTTGGATGGAAGGCTACTTGATTTTTGTGTGGCCGCTGGCCTCGTGTCTCGCATCCGCTGCAAGCTGCCGCATCTCGCTTCCTGCTAGGTATCACTCACTGCTAAGGCGCAAGGAAGCAACAAAATGAAACAGAGGCGTCGCTCGCTAACTCCTCGATCAGACAAGTAGCAAATTGATAAGAAAAAACTATTCAGACCTTGATGCTTGGGCTTATTAGGAGAGCAGCACTTGGATACAGGTATCTCTGAGCAACCATTTTACTCTGTTTCATCTTCCTCATAGGCTAACAGCTTAACACACCATGAATTGGTGATACAGAACAAAATGCAGGGGCTTTTCCAGTACCATTCTTGCAACCTCACCGTCCTCATCCTGCATCTCGTCCACCTCCGCATCTTGTCCGCATCTTGACCTTGCCCGATAGTATTGCATCCCAACCCATGCTTTTGTCGAGCGAGCGCGCAGGTCAGCAGAGGATCCATCGTCTTTGTGGCGCAGAGGTGGAAGCAGAGTTAGCACAAGGGGCAACAGAGCTAGCGTTGGCGGCAGGGCGCGCAGGGGCAAGAGTGAGCGTTACTCGCAACGAGGAAGCCAGGCGGCACGACTAAGGAACGGAAGCGATGACATTGATGTAGATGTCGCCGCTTTTCTTTTGTTGATGACACGTGTTGGGTCTGGCAAGTAATCCAAGCGAAATCCTAGCACACGTCAGCACTTAAGGATTAGAATACGTGTTAAGGAGGTGTTTTGAACCGGATTAACAAAATGTTGGAGGAAAGTGAACCAAATGTTAGTCTTGGGGGTTATGTGTAAAATGTTGGTCGTGATAGAATATAAACTAAGGCTAGAAGAATAGAAACTAAGGCTAAATGCAAAGATAGAATGTGAGATGAAAACAAACTACTCGCTCATTCCACCAACGACCTGAACCTAGCGCCGCCACTCATCCTCATCTGACCCCTCCCTTTCAACTCCTAGTGAGAAAGAAGAAGAGCCGCCCCATCTAATACTCTAGTTATCTTTTATAAATGCTCTAATGTGCTCGTAAGTAGTAAGGCTATATTCTATATTAGCTCTTCACTAATGCCAACCACAAAGAAATACACTCTTGAGCTCAAAACTCTCTCTCTCACAACCTTTAAAGATTGTCAAGCAAAAATTTGCACTAGGGTTAGTTAGTGAATAAGATTGAAAGGTGGACGGGACTCCATTCCACTCTTAAGCATTTATGGAACCATTAAAGCATGATTTTTAATTCATTACTCTTGGAGTTTTTGCTCCATGATAGTTAGGCGTACCCATAGAGTTCCTTACTCGTGTGGTGATGTTATAAAAGGTTTGTGTAGCCCTTCATAAAGGATTTATTAATGGAACACTTAAACTTGATCTTGCTGGTCATTGAGGAACAAAAGGGTTCAAAAAGACATAGGGTTCTTTACGACTCTGAATTTCGGGCTAAAATTGATGTGTCTTTACCATATTGCTTCAATATATATACTTCTAGCTTATTTTTCTACTTACTATTGAATTTAGTACCATATTGCAAGTGTTTGAATTAAATTGAATTGCATAACCAACTAGCTCAGTTTTTAAATTTTATATTGTTCATGGTATTGCTAGAATGTCCAGTTAAATCGATGATTTACTGAGTTAAATCATAGAACTTTTTAGAATTACTTATTGACCCTTGTCTAGACAACTCTTAATCGACAACAACTAAACAAAGTAAATCCTTGTTTTGCTCCCTCTGTTTTGTCCGAGGTGGAGCAAGGCTCCTTATATATCTAAATCTACGTCGGAAGAAACTGTCATTGACGTTGAAGTTCGCTGTTCCAATTAACCACCCATTGTCGTTGTAAATATTTTCAGTAAGTCGACTTCTATTCGCTTCGCTGTCTGCACAAAACAAGGTAGAGGTAGCATCCAAGTGGGGCATGGTCATGCCTCAAGATACTGATATTGGTTATATGTATCTGGCTGAGTTAATCATAGAAAATGAATGAACATTGGTCCATTCTATAACCAAAACATAAACTTTTAACGATACATTCATCAAGATCTAGTTCTTCGAACAATGCAATCTCGATGATGGGGAGATAACCAATGACCATCCCCTTAACTGCAATCAAGAAGCATCCACGTCCACAACATCGATCGTGATGTCCTGGCTATCGGCCTCACCCCCGCCAGCTTGTCGCCCACGGCTACGGTGGCGACATCGTTCTCGTTGTATTGCTACACCAATCATTTATTTACAATTTCCGCTGAAACTCCTAATAATGCATCCACTGAATGAGAATGGATAAATGCAGACGACCTGGATACCTGTTCATGTATATGCGCAAGGCAGTACGGCACTGGAATTCCTTGCCTCCAATACACGCCATCCAACCCCTTGAACAGAAAACGCCATTCATGGACACCATCGAGGTGGGGCCCAACTGTCAGGGGCAGCCAACACCTGTCACGCGACCTCCCATTCGTGTACGCTGCGTCGAGAACACTCAGTGTGGGGAAACCGAACAAAAGCCCCACTCTTATACCGACGCGTGGGCCTTCTAGAGCGCATCCCCGCGTGTCAGAGATACGAGCTTGACCACTTGACGCGCAAGGACGAGGCTTCTTTCCATCTCCAGCTCGTCGCCTAGATTATTACTCCACCGTGAAATATTTTGTTGTAGTAGTACGAGTACTTATTGTACTACTGTAATAGTAAAACTTCAATTTTTCCATTTCCGATTTCGTTTTCCCTTTTGCTTTCTCGGCTTCGTCTCCCCCTTGCCTCTTCCCTCTGCTTCGTCTCTTCTTCCTCTTCCCCTCCCAATTAAAACACCCAGCGGCCAAACCAAACACCAAACCGGACCAAACCCTAGGTCTCGATTACATTTGATTCGATTCGGCGCTTCGTTGTACACGAAATCGATTGCTTGCACGCAGGAGGGCCGGATCGGGCGTTCGGCGGCGGCGGCGGCGGAAATGACGATCCCGAGCACCGAGGGGTTCCTCCACGGTGGGAGCTGCCTGCCGTGCACGCCGGAGGAGGAGCGGGACACCATCGCGGCGCTAACGCGGGAAGCCGACGAGAATGTCAAGGACGGCGATCTCCGGTACCTTGTAGCCCAGAGGTCAGTGCGCCGGTCCCCTATTACCTTTTTTTTTTAAATTTATATTTATTTTACGCGATTGAATTGCTTTGTGGCTCTGCTGGGAGTTGGTGCGGCGGTCGTGCTAGCAGTAGCTGTATAGGATTTGAGTTGGGTAGGGCGGGGCATGGGGGCGTGATGCGCATCCGTGTCTGGTTGAATCTATGACTGGTTTTTGGCACTGGGTGTGGGGGTGTTAGGCGATCGTCTTCTTGCTGATCCAATGTCGCGGTACTTTTTCTTTTTTTTTTTTGGGGGGGTGGGGGTGGGGGCGGGGGGATGTTTAGATGATTTGGGTCTGATGTTGTTGACACTAGATTCATAAGGGATTCGTGGGCTTAAATCTGATAACAGCTTTTGATTATGCTGTCGAGGAAAGAACCAACTGTTTGGACAATCCATATCAGGGTTGTGTTCTGATGCTACACATCGTCCTTTTCAAAATATAATCCTAGTGGTAGATAACACGGACTATCGGCTCAGGCTCATTTATTAATGCAATAGACAGTCAATATATGCTTACTTTGGAGAACAATATTAATTTTGTGGTTGTTCCCTCATAAAGATTTTGCACATTGTTCATCTATTTCAATATTTGTTTGTATACATTTGTTCTGAGAGGCAGGATATATAGTACTAAATAAAGGCCATAAAGTTGCATGTACTTCAGAGTTACAGGTAGGAGGTGAAAGTCATCGGTTATTTTGAGATGATCTTGCTTCCCAGCAGTCCATGTGGCAGGGCCATGATTTTAGAAATTCGGTCTCCTATGGCCTTTATTGAACTACAATTATATAGCCTCTTATTTATGGCTCCCCTCCATCTTGTTGGTTCTTGTGGGATCCATCTTTGGGACTACAAGTTTTTGCTGTCTATTGTGTAGCATATGCCTATAGAGTTGTGGTTCCTATCTAATATGGCATTTCTCAAGATCTGGATGGCTCACTTGAGTACAAGAGTTATGTTAGTTTCTGTTACATTAGAGTTGATGGTCTTTGATTGATTGCATCTATGTCACTAAATATTTGTTATGTTGGAGTACGTTTTGAACTTTAAATATTTAGCTCATGTACTTTTCATTTGCAATTGTTTTAGAACGTATTTGTCGATATGGTGTGGTTACTGAATTACGTCTTACATAAATGTGGCAGCTGGTGGATGAACTGGCAATGCTACGTGGGAGCAGTCAGCTCTGGGGAAAATGATGGTGAGCAGCTTCCTCAAGCTAGGAATAGACCTGGAGAGATAGATAACTCAAAGCTAGTTTCATCAGAAACAACCAGCGCTAGTGATGAGCTAGAGCTTCAAAGAACCTTGAGAGAAGGGCAGGACTACACATTGGTAGCTCCAGAAGCTTGGCGGAGACTTTATCAATGGTATCTGATGCAATATGTTTGCTTGCTTTATATTTCTAGTTCTTTTAACTGTAGTTGGCTGTTGCAATTTCATACATTATCATACTTCTATTGTGACCTTGATGGCCTGTTTTGTTTGGATTCCTGCTTAGTTTTTTGTTTTTATTTTTGTAGTCAAGTGCTTTAGTACTTGTACTATAACATGAGCTTAAAACCAATATGTTTCTTATTCTTTCCGTTTATGTCAGTTTGTGAATAAATATTTTTCAATGGAAAAAGTCCATTTGACTACCCTGTGCTATTGACATAATTTACTTAACCCACGGTACTATTTTTAGTCTACTTAACCCCGGTGATTTGGAAAACAGGAGCATATTACACCTTTTGCAGCCTCCCTAACCCGGTTTTGCTGACGTAGACTGGTGTTTCCCTGGTTATGGCTTTTAGGTTGCCATGTCACCTTGATGACGTGGAAGGTGAGGCCAAGTCCAAATAGCGCCCCCCCCCCCCCCCCCCCCCCCCCGAACTAAAGCAATCCCCTGTTTTTTCTCCCTCAAGGTGCCTGCCAGGTAGGGTTTGATGATGGAAGTTATCGGTGCAGTCAGGACTCACGGTGGATGAAGTAGCGGGAGATGCCAGGCATCACAGGTAGATGGAGTCTCCTGTGCAACCGGGAGTTGCGGGGTAGGTGGGAGGGTGTTATCTCCAGGCCTAGACCCAATTTAACGGGGTAGGGGGCTATGTGGATGGGGCCTCAAGTTCCATATATCCAAGGTGACATGTCGTTCTAATCACCCTAAACCAAGAAAAACCAGTCCATGTCAGCAAAAAACTGGTTTAGGGATGCTACAAAAGGTGTAATCTGCTCCAGTTTTCCAAATCGTTTGGGGGTTAAATTGACTAAAAATACCACAGGGGTTAATAAACTATGGCAGTAGCACAAGGTAGTAAAATGGACTTCTTCCATGTTCAATGATCATTTTTCTTAGTTGTCAAAACTACAGGGACTGCCAAATCATACTGCACTAGAGGAATGCACATCTATCGCTATCGGGAAAGATATAGCAAATGGGGCATATCTTTTGACCAGATTCCATCATGTCACACTAAATCTTACAAACACTGATGTGACTTCTGTTTTATGCTTTTTCCTTGTACAGCGATGTTTTTTGTTGCATTGAACCACATCATGGAGGTGTTTGCGGCATGACTGTTAATGTATGTCCTTTGATGCAGAATTAAATGCATTGAAAGGACGCCTTAGTGTAGCATGAGTAGTGACGGGGCTATAAAAGCTCATGCAACCTCTATTTTGGCTTGAGATGAGTTATTGTGAAACACAAGAGGAGCCGGCATTTGTCGCCAGCGGGGCATTCCTCCCCCCGCCCCCCCCCCCCCCCCCCCCCTGGCGGGATGATCTCTCATGTATTCTTGATCGCTAGTCCATTCATTGGAGTTTATCGCTCACCATAACACTATAACAGCTGATGTTTGTCGCCTGTCGTTTCAACATTTATTGCGCATGTGTTCGTTTGGGTTTGTTTGACCATTAGAGGAGTTGCAGTGCCATCAATGTGATTACCTGTTTGAGAGATTGAGTTCCTATTTCCCATGTGGTGCTTATGACCATGCTGTTTCATCTTTTGTGTTATTTATTGCTCACTTGAGTTTGTGACATTTGCAGGTATAAAGGTGGACCTGAGATTCCTAGAAAAGTATACATTGATGATCCAGTTCGTAGAACTTATATAGTGGATGTGTATCCTCTCTGCTTGAAACTAATTGATGAAAGGGACAGCTCTGAAAGGATTATTAGGATAAGCAGAAAGGTAAAGTGGTCTGCTTGGCATAAGATGCCCATGTATCGTTCAATGAAGCATTTTTCATATACAACAACAACAACAGCAGCAGCAACAACAACAACAACAACAACAACAACAACGAAGCCTCTGGTTGTTGTTGTTGTATATGAGAAATGCTTCAATAAATGAAGCATGGCCAGGTGAAGTTATTAGGGTGCTATTGATTAAATAGTCATACAATCATATTTTCCTTACCAAATCAGTTATTTTTCTGCAATATCAGCTCTCATTATTTGAACTACTTGTGAAGTAGATACTAGATATCTTTGGGTGATAAAAAATATCTCCATACTGTTTTGAAATGGGGTCAGACTAACGTGGATGCACTGATTGTTGGCTGCTTGAAATTTATAATACATGCGAATGTTCAAAATAGTGAGCTACAATGTGTAGCAGAGACATTTGGAAAAATGCTAAGACCAAACAGCGGTTTATTAAAATTGGTTTCAAAAGTCTGTAATTTCAGTGGGTTTCAGCATTAGAAAACATCAAATTAGCCCAATAAGCCTGCGATTACCACCGTAAGTCCATAAATTAAAGTTGAAAACTTAGTTTATAACAACAAAGAAAAGTCTAATTCTCAAAGAGCAAACAATCATACTGATCAATAGTTCAAAAGTGTGGCTTGGGTGGGCAAAATTTTGACTGAAACTGGCAGTAGAAAATAAATAGGCCTTATTTTCTGCTCGGATGCCTATAGGACCGTTAAAAGCTATGGAGCTTAGTTGTGCTAAACACCACTATAGCCATCTTAGCTGTGATAGTGCCAAATGTGTCATATCGTTGTGGTATCACCCTGAAACCACTATAGTGGCTTGAACATTGGTACATGCGTCAAGTAAATTTCTTACGAACTACTTAACTTTGTACAGAATTTACAAACCCTTGCCCTGAATAATAATTTTATTTTGCCCTTAATTTATTGCTTAAATCTTTTTCTAAATTTTTAGGCCAAAGTTTGTGAGCTCTACAGGCAGGTTTGCTCACTTCTGTCAGTAGAGCAATCCGAGGTATGAGCTCCTTAATGCATTTGATTGACATATGGATGCCATATTTAAGCTAATGCTGACAGCTTCTTGTCTTTGCATATTATGGTTTGTTCAGATCAACATCTGGGATTATTACAGAAAGTCAAAGGGCAAAAAGTTGACTAACCTAGATTTGACATTAGATGCAGCTGAACTTGTTATGGACCAGGAGGTATTTTGCTATATTCTTTTTTTTTTTGTTGTTGTTTCGGCTGAGACCTTGAATTTAATGACCTTAGTTTATAAAAGAATTAACGAGACAACAAGATCAAATTGTCATTTGCTGTTACTATTCCCCGTCCATCTCCTTATAGTCCTGCAGTCCGTTTTGTATGCAATCTCTATATACCTGCATAAGGGATTTGCACATGAATCTTGACACTTCTACTGCAGTGCTTTTTTGAATGGATGAAGCCTTTTTCCTTAGTTTTCAGTAATGAACTTGTGATAGCCATGAGGCTTCTTTGTGTTGCACTTGATGCACTTTTGACGAATGCTTACTAGCTGGGTCTTGTTGACCATAATGCTAGTGCCTTCCTAAATACGTTTGTGTTTCATGTTAGCTTGCTCAGGCTGTGCCTTATCTGTTCCTTCTCTAATTATGCTTGCAGATTCTCTTGGAAATGAAAGCAGATGAGAGCTTTGCTGATTTCAGTGCGAGTTCTGCAAATAATGAATTAGCATTAATTCCATTAGAACCATCTACATCATCAGTTTCAATTGCTGGGGGACCCTTATTGTCGAATGGTTATTCATCTGGATTTGGTTCTAGTTTCTCGCAAGACAATAGTTTTAACTCATTTCTACGGGACACAGAAGATGGTTATAGTAGTTTCAGCAATGGAACAAAAGATGGCACTCATGGATTGAGTGGATTAAATAACTTGGGCAATACATGCTTCATGAATAGTGCCATACAATCCTTGGTTCATACTCCTCAGTTGGTAGAATACTTTCTGAAGGATTATTCACAGGAGATAAACACGGAAAATCCACTAGGGCTGCAGGTATGAGCTGCTGCTTGTTCATCTTCTTTATGCTGAACAGTTTCTGATATTTGAGGAACTTTTAACGTACAGGGTGAACTTGCAATAGCATTTGGAGAGTTGCTGAGAAAACTTTGGTCAGCTGGTCGGACTTCTGTTGCTCCTCGTGCATTTAGGTCAAAACTTACTCGTTTTGCTCCACAGTTCAGTGGATATAATCAGCATGATTCTCAGGTTGGTGTTACGTTGAACATGATAAGTTCTGATTTTCTGTAGATTGTAAATCATCCTTGACCTCCCCCTCTGTTTTTTTTACCCTATTGCCTTCCCTCAATTGCTTATTTACAGTAAAATGACATTGCATGCTGATATGCATTTCGTGTTTTTCACTTAAGCATTCATGATGTGTGGGTGTAGTCACACTTTACTTTTTTCAGTCTCGTCACTCCACACTTGTTCAACCGTTTTCCTTATTTCTTAGGCTTTCAGAATACAAAACTTCGCTCCATTCAGTTCTGTTGAGTGCATGCAACCTTTTGTTTCTGGATGCTGTCCCTGTAATTTACAGTTTTTTAAGGGATCCTATATTTCTTTTTAACCTTTCAGTTTCTTGTCTAACTATCGTTTTACTTCTATATATTTGTGTAAGTTCTGCCATATGTGAATTTTTGTAGTCACTCTTTGATTTGATATTCATCTTTTCATTTCCTGCAGGAGCTACTTGCATTTCTGCTGGATGGGCTGCATGAAGATCTTAACCGTGTCAAAAAGAAACCTTATATCGAAGCAAAGGATGCTGATGGCCGACCAGATGATGAATTCGCTGAAGAATGCTGGAGTTACCATAAAGCTCGAAATGACTCGATAATTGTAGATAAATTTCAGGTCAATTTATTTGTTTTTGTTTCTGATTCCTTTTTCTTTTTTATTCCTAGATTTTATACTATTGCATGAACATAAAAATGTTTCCCTGAAATGACTTTTCTTGAAACTGCTAAAGATGATGGAGATGATGGTTCGAATTATCTTGTGATTGCCTTCATTCTTTGATATCTTTCCATGCAATAATCTGGATCTTTGTGTTCTCTTCTTTAACCCATTATTTGTTTGATTGATGTTGCAGGGACAGTACAAGTCTACGTTGGTGTGCCCAGTTTGTAACAAAGTTTCTGTAACCTTTGATCCATTTTTACATTTGACATTGCCGCTTCCCTCAACAGTTACTAGAATGATGACTATAACCGTATTCAGTGGAACCGGTGATTCTCTTCCTATGCCTTACACTGTGACAGTTGAGAAAAATGGAATTTACCGAGATCTCATCAAAGCCCTTACTGAAGTTTGTTGTTTGAAAAGTTCTGAAACGCTTTTACTTGCAGAGGTAAATATGTCGTTATGTTGACACTTGGAGCTTGCTTTTGTGTGAAACAACTGGGTAAATGATATTTGATGTTTTAGGTATATGATCATCGGATTTATCGCTACCTAACGAATCTGACAGAACCACTTTATAATATAAAAGATGAAGATCTGCTTGTTGCGTACAAGCTACCTGTTGGCCATGAAAAACTTTTGAGGCTAGAGATCCTGCATCGCAAGGCAGATAGGTCAGCTCATGATATTTCAATTTTGTATATGTCAACATGAAATCTTAGTGAGAATGCAACGTGTCATTTCTGTTACTTTTGTATCTTTATGAACTATTAATATTTCCCTATGTTGTCTATAGTCAAAACTGTACTATAAACCTTGATTGGCTTCAAGTTAATTTATTAAGTTTTGTTCATGATTGATGTTATAGATTTAGTTAGTCACAAGAATCACTATATAATTCTAATATTTTCTTAAATTATGCTAGTGTACGTCCTTGTGGAATTGTCCCAGAATTGTAATGTATTGATAGGCATTTGTTGATTAATTCAGGTTTGCTCTTAACACTGGAAGGAAGCTTATTGGGTGTCCTCTTGTTACTTGTATTCCTGATGACTCTACTGGAAAGTCTGATATTTATGCAGCTGTTTCTGCTGTTCTGGCTCCTTATATACGAGCAAAAGTACATGATCCTGATGTATCTGCAGTCAAGCTGAATGGCAATGGACCAAGCCTGGATGGTATTGTACTGACAGATAATGGCACGACCTGTGAGGAAGGCCTCTCGGCATCAAATGTTGATGAAAATGCAGCAAATGACGAACCCTTACGGTTTCAGCTTTCCTTGACCGATGAAAAAGGTAACATGAGAAATGCTATAAATACAGACTCCAATCGTGTTTTCGGGTTAGTTATGAGGGTGTTGATGGACTGGTCTGATAGAGAGCTTGAGATGTACAATATTGATTACATGGATGATCTTCCTGATGTCTTCAAGCCTGGTTTTATGTCAAAGAAAACCCGACAAGAAGCTGTCAACTTATTTTCATGTTTGGATGCTTTTCTGAAGGAGGAACCACTGGGGCCTGATGACATGTGGTTAGTACTAGTATTCTCCTTGTCTTCGTCAGTTATAAATGATCTTAACTGAGCTTTCCTGTGGTATTTGATATTTGTACTTCTATCGATTCTACAGGTACTGTCCTGGCTGCAAGGAACACAGGCAAGCTAGCAAGAAACTTGACTTGTGGAGATTGCCTGAGATCTTAGTAGTTCACTTGAAAAGGTTCTCATACAGCCGATATATGAAGACCAAGCTTGATACTTTCGTGAATTTTCCAATCCATGACCTTGATATGAGCAAGTATGTGAAGCAGACATCAAGAGATGATCGACCCCAACTGTATGAACTCTATGCAGTGATTAACCATTACGGTGGTATGGGTGGTGGTCACTACTCTGCGTATGCAAAGGTGCCAGCTCTTATTTCTACAATCCATCACTATTTTATGTATGTTTACCTTCTTGTACGTGCACATTGTGATTTTCCTGAAATTCCTCACTGTACCTGCACTTGCAGCTAGTAGAAGAGGATAACTGGTATCATTTTGATGATAGTCATGTTTCATTGGTTAAAGAGGATGATATCAGGACATCTGCAGCATATGTGCTTTTCTATCGACGCGTTGGAGAATCAAGAACAGCAGTGAAAGATGTTCCACTCGACATTGATATGGATGATTCACTGGAGGCTTAAGATTCTCGAATCAAATATTAGTGCGGGTATGATTTTTTGGGCCACACATGGTGCTTAGAAGATTTGATGGTTTTTCATGTGTGAAGTCAGGTGCATTCTAGATTCATGGAGCCATTGCTGTTTTGAGGGAACAGCAGAGAAGCAACATGCCTATTATATTTTATTACAATCCTTCTACAATAGATTAGTATGGACTATGTTTCCTATGTTCTCTTTTCCTTTTTTATTAGTAGAATTGATATTGACAGGTAGTAGGTGATGTCACCGGAATTCATTTTTTGCTGACACATGGGGGTGGTGCTCTTGGGTTATTTACAATATAATGCAGCCAATGGGGCTGCAAGAACGTCGAAAGGCTCGTACTAGTATTTCTCCATGCTGAGCTACACTGTGCCACAGCCAAGTTTTGATTCCATTAGTTTTAGTATGCTGTGTGTTCCATTCTTGTCAGCTTTGATCCTAAGTGATTTGATTAGCAATCAATTTATTGTGATGCTTTTTTTTTCTGAAGTAAAAGCAGGGGAGCCCCATACTTGTTTTTTGTATCAAATTTTAGGAGTAAACTTATGTATAAGGCCGTAACCCTACTTTTTCATGTAGAAGTTGTGATGCTTTTCAACTTTTAAGATATACGTATAAATCAATTTTTCGAACAAGATATAGAACAATTACTTACACGTGGCCTGTTTTAGCATGATATGTTATTTTTGGCCGTGGTTATTTTTTTTTGTGTGTGGTTGTCATCTTTATTTTTTCTGCCCATGGTTACCCGACAGTCCCCCTTGTTTTTTGAATTTGCAGAACATGTTAGCGATGCAGGGTCTCCGTGTTTTACTCCCGCAGTTTTTTGAATAAAGTTGTTAGCATAACAATTTTAATTCACTTCTCTACTAAATTGTTCTAATGAATAATATATTTGTTATAAAAGAGGTAGTACTTGTGTGTGGGTTTGCGTTAGCAGCCATTTTGCTGATGCCAATCTTTGGTCCGGAGAATCCTGGTAAAGGGCTTCGATTTCACTGTCAGTAAATTAGCAGAAGTGAGAAGCATGGTCAAAGAATGGTGGGCAAGTGAAAATTGTTCTTTGTAGGGCAGATTGTGGATACTAAGTGGTGGTGTGGAGGATACCAAAGCGATCCGAGCTAAGGAGCATATGGAAGTTAAAACGATTAGAAATTACCTTGTGGTAGTACAAAGTTCGGCAATTTGACACTGAACGCGATGTCCAAATGGCACCATCTATATGATGTCAACTTGTTCTCAACCAAGTGAACTGAGCATTTTCTGCTGAAGGAAACTAATAAAGTTGAGCTAATAACACTTCTAGGTTTGTTAGCTTTCTCGGTGCTTTGCAACTTTTGTGCTGAATCGGTTTGTTATATTTGTTGACGGGTAGGCCTGGAGGCCTATATATTCATCAACCATCATCGAGCTGAGAGTAAACCAAAAACTCTTGCACCTGCTGGTGAATGAATGGCACGAGCACGAACAGTAACCCGTAGGCAATACGATGAGCAGCACGTTTCACCCGCAATTGCCTCAAATCGTGATGAACTTCCTTTAGCTTTTGGAACACGAAGTATATTCAGTCAATATCATTTTTTTTTTCATTCTTCCTTCTGATGGAGCTAGGATGAGTCTTTTTAGCAGGTGGCGGCAAAACAAAAAGTTACTGACTTATCATGCCAATGTCATCATCGAAGGTTCTGAGAGGAGCGATGATGATATATATAGAATAATGTTATCCAGGTGTGTACTACGTAAAAATACTACTGCAGGTCAAAATCAAAATTGAATACAGTACGAACCATGCATCCAAGTCATGCAACCTCGTGGATTGCATTATGGGCCCTATACGATGTTCAAGACACAGCGCTTTCTCAATCAAGTATGACGAGCACCGATAGAAAAAAGAAACAAGTAGCTGCCGCTAGAAAGTAAACTGAACATCATTGGTCTTTGGAGAATATATTACTATTTATTTGTTTATTTTCGTTAACTTTCTTGGTTCCAGTTTTTTTTTTTCCTGCCAGAGTAAAAGTTTTTGGTGTTGGGCAGGTTAAGAACTTAAAGGGACTATTGTCTTACTTTTATGGATTCTAAGAGATGGCACTGCAAAAGACAAAGTTACTGACGTATTAGTGTATTATACAGGTTTATGTCACTTGATGAACGACGATCACTATCTACATTCATAGTACTAGATGCCTAACCATCCACTGTAAATTTAAACAACGAACGCCCAGCTCACACGTTGTCACCATTAATTCTACTACATGTAGGATTTAAACAGCTAGTATATTAGTGTATCATTTTTATTTGCTCTTGGAATAATTTTTACTAGTAAAGATCTGTTTGATGTCTCCAGCATTGATGCTGCCATCGTCACTCTGTTCTAGGCTTCCAGAAATTAAAGGTCATTGCTCCTCACATAGCCGGCCATCAGCTACCAGTAATCGACGATCCCAAAACATCACAGGACAGAGGTGCGCGTGGACATGAGATGCATAACATGGCGGCGTCGAATCCACACAATCCCATCCGCACGTACAGGCATTTGGCGCTCCATGTGAACTATCGTGGCTATCTAAGGGACCCCTCTAGTTTCAATTTTGCATCAGCGTGTGCTCCCTCCGGATTGGAAAAGAAACTCATTTAGAACAATGACACGATCTTTAAAATATAATTTTAATCTAATTTTTATAAAAATATTAATTAAAAAATAATATATAAATACTTTTATGAAAGATTTTTTAAAGACAAATCTATTCATATAATATTTATTTTTTCAAACGTAATAATTTAAAAGTTATGCATGATTTATATTTTTAATGTTTAATTAAAATCTTATCCTAAACAAGTTTCTTTACCAGCTTAGAGAGAGTACATCATTTCTGCTTTTGAAAATAACGTATTATGTACATCGCCTTAAGAGTTATGGTCAGCAAAAATGACGCACGTGCAGTTCAGAAACACGACCGCGTGCGCATGATGGAGTGGTGCTTGGCTCGAGGATGCACCGTCTTCCAACTGCTGAATCCACACCATCCAAGATCATTAGCGTTGGCCTCGTTGCAATTAATGCCGCCTTTTTTACTTTATCGGAAGAGACTGATGTTTCATTTATTAGCACTTACTTGGTATTAACTTTGATCAATAGCTTTAATTATTTGTCTTAATTAGAAAATACAAGAATATCAAATATTTTTTTAGAATTTAACTTATTACTTAAGATTTTTAAATCTTAATTTTTAATTTTACATATTTAAACTAATTTTTTGATTAAAATAAACGATTAAAATTTTCGATCAAAATCAATAACGACAAGTAAATAAAAACGGAGAGTATTTCGTAAATAAAGAGGCAGGCAGTCCGTTTTATTTGTACACTAGAGGCAAAAAAAACTAACAATATGCCGTCAAATGCCGCCACTGATCGAAGACCGAAAAATAAGTACTATTTATTGGCCAGGTGGAAGCGCTGCAAATGTGTTTTAACTTTTAGTACTTCTATTCAGGAGGAGGTTGGCAGTGGCTAATTTTAGCACACAACCTGGCCCGGCCAAAAGAACTTTGAGGTTTTCCACCCATGCATAAGTCATTTGGTTGCGAAATTACCGCCCACCTATATTACGTCTTTGTGAAAAAACAAAGTCAATATGCACATGTATAACTGATTTATCTCGCTTTCTTTCGTTTAGAGTAGCTCATGGTGTACTTATTTAACTTACAAATTTATTGTTGCATGGAACTTACAAAATTTAAATAGTATAATTAGTGGTTACTGTTCCTCTATCATTTTAATTGTTATTTTTCAAATAAAGAAATTGAGCTGACATCAGATCTACCCTATAAACTATTTTTTTATCAGTTCAATTTACCCATAATAAATTGTTTTCTCCATGCAGAAGTTCAGTTTAAATTAACATTTTACAGGGTAACAGTAGGCACAATAATGTATGAGGAAAAATATAGTATAAGATTTTCATAATACTTTTTTTTATATAACTTTGTATCCCCATTACTAGTTTGTTATTAAACACCCTTCATATCAAAATAATGATAAAATGTCGTGATATATTTTCTAACATGTGTCATAATGAATTAATGTTATCGTCTTGTAAAATTTTAATCTAAGATTCTACTTAAGCATGGAGAAGAAAAACAAATTCTATAAGGAGGTAAAATGAACCAAAACAACAATAGTTGTGTGGGTAAATTGGATCAAAAATAGTTTAGGGGGTTATCTAGACTTTGATTATACTTGATTATATTTGAAGGGAGTAAATATTAGACTGTTTTATTAAAAATATTCTTTGCAATTTATGATAGAAAAGATACATAAATAGAAAGATAGAGATGGATTGAGAGATTGCAGCACATTGGTAGTACGATCATCAGAATGTAATATTTTGAGAATATTGGCAAACCGTATCTGGTACCAATATTCAGATTTATTATATCTTGAAAAAAAATGTCTTGACATCTTTTCGTCGTTGTACTGCAAGGTCATTAACTTCTTATGACCAGTTTGATAAAATATATATTGTGCTCAGCCGTGCTGGTCCTATCCAAAAGCTAACGTACACGTACCATTTGGGATTGGATCGATACATGTGGAGTTTTTTTTTTTTTTGAAGTCAATTAGCGGACCCAGCACAACTTGACAAGCCCACATGAAGCGTGCAAAAACCATTGCTCTAACATAGATAGCCGCCACGATTTTTTTAAGATAGCTTAGGACATGTGTCACGTTATATTGTAAAATATATCCCAATTACTTAACAAACACTTGCAAAATAGTACTCCCTACATTTTTAAATTATTATCGCAGTTGACTTTGATAAAAAACTTTAACCATTCGTCTTATTCAAAAATTTTATTTAAATGTGTAAAATTAAAAATCACATCTCAATAACCTTCAGTGATAAATCAAATCATAATAAAACTTTTGATGTTTCTTAAATTTTATTAAATAAGACGAATGACCAAAGTTTATGGTTAAAATCAATGACGATAATAGTTTAAAAACAGAGGAAGCATGTATTTTCTAGTTCAAATCAGTTGTGCAATATTTTTGGCAGCAGTGTTCTGCACAAATCCGATATGCAAATGTGATGCCTGATGCGTGGTGCTACATACGCACAACAGTTACAGTTGCATCTTGTAATCAAACCTTTGGTTGAAGTACAAGGACATACTACATTTTCAACTAACGGTTTGAAAGTGTGTCCACACACACCGACACACGTTTGGTCCCGCGTAGACAAAACGAGATTTCTTTCTCCCTTTTTAAAAAATTAAAGAAACGAGCTATCGGGTACACATATGACAGTTTCTGATTGTGAGATCTTGTCGCATTTTCTGATCGTTGAAACGATGTGCTTAATTGCTCTAGTACAGAAGTACTTAACAAACGAGGCTTGAGCTTAATGGTTCTCTGGTACAGGCTAGAACGTCACTAAACCGTTGAATTTGCCAAACTGACGCCTTTTATTTATCGCATATTATTGTTGTTCAGTCAACTGAAAACGAAATTAATTTCAGTCGATGTTGAACTAATCAGAACGGCAAGGCAATGGAGACACCTACGGCCACAGAGGATCAACAGTTGGTTAGGTCAGAGCGGAGGCATCAAAGCTTCAAGACTAGTGTTGCCTGTAAGCGGTGGGGCAGATTCAGCGGCAAGGAAGCCACCGGGGATGATTGAAGGAGAGGGGGAGGACGTGTGGGAGCTTTTAAGCGTATAAAAATCATATTGAAATTATTTTTGTTATTGAGTTCTTTTTATGATTGGAGGGGGGAGGCGAGGAGCTTTCAAGAATATAAAAATCATATTATAACACACATATATATAATACCTGTGATGCTACTCTCTGTAGCATAAATGTAAACATTTATTAATTTTTAGACATACGTTTGTCTTATTAAATTTATTTTTCTAAAAAATAAGTCATATTTAAAATCTATCTAAAAAATAATATATGTCATAATAATATTAACAATATTTAATGAATTTGTTAAATAAGAATACTTGTCAAACATGATGTCTAATAGTCTTCTTATATTTTTACATGGAGAGAGTACTGTACGTACATAAGTACTGGTCACTGCCATCACAGAAAGAGAGAGAATGCAATAAGGCACAATACCTAGTGCTTTTGTGTGGAACGTTGGATTGGAAATGGATGGATGCTCCTCAATTTTAGTCACTGCCTAGAAGTCAGTCGCTGGATGCGTAGAAGTCAAAGGTCCCACTATATTTTGAATGTTTCGAAGTAAACAGAACGGAGAAAAGAAAAGAAAAAGGAATATCGTCTGCGGTTCGTTCTTCTCTCCCCTTTTTCCCCTTGCGTGTCTGAGTCTTGACGATATAAAGGGGTCCAGCAGGTTTGGGGGGGTCTCGCGAGCTCCGTAGACAGCGAAAGAACCAAAGAAGCAGCCGTCGACGGAGGATCGAAGGCTGCAGCACACACCATATATGGCACCCAACGGGAACGGCAACTTGGCGAACGGCGCCGCCGGCTTCCGAGGAAAGCCCATCAAATGCAAAGGTCTCTCTCGCTCTTTGCCGCGTTTCCTTCTTCTTCGGTCTGATGCGCCGACAGGCTCCATCATGAGAATTTGATCAAGTTGAAGCAGCAGTCGGCTAATTCTCCGTGATGGCTGGGCTAGTGCAGCGGCGGTGGCGTGGGGTCCCGGCGAGCCGCTGTCGGTGGAGGAGGTGGAGGTGGCGCCACCGGGGCGGCTGGAGGTGCGCGTCAAGGTGCTCTTCACCTCCATCTGCCATACTGACCTCAGCGCATGGAAGGGAGAGGTATTCAATTCTTTTTCTGCCATGCCATGGCATGCCATGCATACTTTAGTTTATCTTTGCCCGCGACTTCATTATAGATCCTTTAATACTATGTGACGGATGGATCCCCTGACTGCTCCCATGGGACGGTGCTGTGTGTGTTCATAGAACCCGGCGCAGAGCAAGTTTCCTCGCATCTTGGGCCACGAAGCAGCCGGGTGCGTCATCCCTTCTTCTCCCCGTCGCTTTCCTCCTTAGCTTCCTAAAATGATTCTCTTCATTCCGTTATGATTAGAACAAAAATACCTTCTTTTTATCAGTTCCTGTTTTGATTGCTAAGGTTTCGGTAAAGTGCCACCATGACTTATCGGCGACTTCCCAAGACGTGTGCTAGCTAGTGTTTTATATATTCGTATTTCCTATATGTTTCTCAATGAACGGAATTCTTTTTTTTTTTTTGCAACTTACGCATCTAAGAATTAGTAAAGTATATACACGAAAAATTGAAATATATAACAGTACTATTGCAACATGCGAAGGGCGAAAATAAAAAAGAAGATGAAGAAATCCATTTAACATTTACTGCCGTATATAGAAAAAAGACATACTGCAGTATCAAGAAACAACCGACTGCAAAATTATAAAATTTCAGTAGACATTTTTTATTACACAGCTGTATATGATTCATCAACAAAAATATCATCAATACGTCGTCAATTTGTCTATCATCATCAATATAAAAGGTCAACTTGAACTTGGAAGGATTTGATCCACGCATCACGAGCGACCTTTAACAAAGCCAAGGCGATGGGGGTGCTGTGTAGTGCTGTACTTGAACAATTGTTTAGGCGTTAGCGGATGGAGACAAGGGCTCTGCCTTGGAACGAACGTGCAAAGGCAAAAGGCGGTCTCTTGACCAGCTTCGTCGCTCACATGCTAAGATTTTGTTTGTATTGGAACGCTTGCAATTTAGTAGTCCCTCGGTTCTTTAATCATCATCATTAGAACACAACAGTTTTAGTTCATTTTAAACTACAATTGTTGATTATAATAATAGTAACTCAAAAATGGAGGGAGCATTAAGTTTTCATCAATCTGCTCTAGCTTTAATAGCCGACAAGTTGATGAACCGTATTATTTATGCCAATATTGTTGTAGTATTAGTATGCTACAAATCCAAATACTAGTATTGCTCGTATTTGAAAGAATAGACCAGCTTCATTCCCGGGGCGAGGGTGGGACAGAGCATGGCTGGTGCATGACGAAGACAGTATTTTCGTGTAGCTATCATGCTTTGGAAGTAGTATTAGCAATCCTTGTGAAGTTATGATGCTGCAACTGACGGCGACATGCACACAGTGTGGTCGAGAGCGTGGGCGACGGAGTAGAAGACCTCGCGCCGGGGGACCACGTTGTCCCCATCTTCACCGGGGAGTGCGGGGCGTGCCGGTACTGCGCGTCCGACAAGACCAACCTATGCGAGACCTACCGCATCAACCCCTTCCGGAGCACCATGGTCTCCGACGGCGGCACGCGGTTCTCCGCCGCCGCGGCGGACGGGTCCGGCGGCGCGCGCCGCCCCGTCTACCATTTCCTCAACACCTCCACCTTCGCCGAGTACACCGTGCTGGACGCGGCCTGCGCCGTCAAGATCGACCCCAGGGCCCCGCTGGAGAAGATGAGCCTCCTCAGCTGCTGCATCACCACAGGTAACAGCGAACCGAACCTACTTGATCGTCATCGCCATTAATTAATTCGCTTGGAAAAGTTTTGTGATTTGATGCATCATATCCACTATTAATCGAGCTAACATGATGCGCGAACAAACAAGACGATCTGCTATCGACTTGTCACCGGGAGGGAATGAAGTATATTTATGTGGAGATGTGATTTGGAAACCTGAATGGTCATGGGACACTTTTTGGGTAGCGGAAGCCTGGCGATTGCAATGTCAGGCCAGCATTGTCTGCGTATCTCGATGCATTCAATCTGCACGTACGTTGGGAAAGGGAGGTGCCAGGCCCACTTGGTGCGTTTCTAGTTTGTAGTACTCGAATCAGAAGGAGCGGGAGAAGGGGCTCCCGCCGGTGTAGCAGAGGAGGGGAAGCTGCATGCATGAGTGCGGTTCCCTTGGCCGCACGTCAAAGTAATTAAAACATGACGTACGGTTCATCCAGTCGCCATCTCTCCTGCTTCTAATTTTCTGATTTATGAACAAATTCGGGTCCATGAGAAATGTTCAGAAGGCGAATTTCAATTGTAACCGAGTAGTTGTCGCACAACATGGGCTTCGATAGCGAGTGCTCGATTTGCACAATTAACTTATTCAAGAGGAGTCCTGTGATGAGGAAAAAGAAAAGAAACATCTGGAGGTTATCGATGGAGACTGGAAGCAGTTCTTAATTCAACATGGGCTTTGTCCGAAATCAGAAACATTTACTAATAATAATATGGTCTCCTTCTCTTCAGGCATAGGAGCTGCATGGAACACGGCAAATGTTTCCAAGGGGTCCACGGTTGCTGTCTTTGGCCTTGGTTCTGTTGGTCTCGCGGTCAGTAAGATGAACTGTAAATTTAAGTAAACGTTTACTGTTTTTTTCTTTGAGAAACAAGTAAACATTTACTGTTGAATAATTCCTTGAGTAAATATCGTGAACTCCGGAAACATGACTTCAACATTTTGATAGGTTGCTGAGGGCGCCAGGCTACGCGGGGCAGCTCGGATTATTGGAGTTGATATAAACCATGAAAAGTACGCAAAAGGTGAGCGTCTAGCCACGTCTTGTCCCTCCTCTGTTTCTGATTATTGTGGTTCTGCTTATCGATTTACACGTCGTTGTCAAGTTATACGAAACAAAATGTTTATTTAAAGTACGACTAGCTTGTCGGTTTGGAAGGCTCTGTTTCTTTGAACTTTTGACTTCAACCTGTCTCTTCTCCGTTTTAAATGTTTTGCTCTCTAAAGGATCTCAAAGACAAGTTGACATGTCGCAAAAGTAATAACGGGACGGAATCATTCTTTGAACTCTCGAAGTCACACAAATATAGGTGAAGCTCTGACTTACGCCCATTAAACTTCCAACTGTAGGTCATTTCTTCTTCAGAAGGTTCTCGCTGAAATTTCAACCATCTGTTCTCCACATAATTGAATTTTTGCATGTAAAAGACACTCATATAAGTTAAAATATGGAACACACAAATTCTAGGTGTCCAGTACAAAATTGCTACTTATTAAAAAAAAAGGCGCATAATTCCTCAGCCAGAAGACAAACTGGTCTTAAAGAAAGATATTTGTCACTTGTTGGCAATGTTGGTAAAGTAGCACCATAAGAGCCCATGGACATCTTAACTTGACCAATGATTCAAGGAAGAGGGTGTCACTTTCCATATGATGCTTCCAGGAGCAGAACAGAACAATTCTGGTCCTATCACTGACCTGAGACAGCACCCATGAAAAATCACAATCCGATCCATATTGAGCTGTTGACTGATTATAGGTACATTTGGTATCCAACAAGTAAGTGATCTATTTGCTGTCAATTGCAGCTATAAGAACTGCATTGTCTACACTTTTAACATTGTAGCAGTGAGAGCTGCATGCGTAGCCACTTGATATTTTTTTTTGAGCAGTTTTAAAGTCCAAAATGCTGTGCAGTAATCCCACCAAAATACTGGTTAGTATTTCATAGATAATTTAGTACTTTTATTTTTTATTTAATTAAATATTTTAACTAATTTTTATTTTATTAATAACTTTGTGGGCAAAAAATATGAGCCATAATTAGGAAAATTGTTGACAATAATGATTAACACAAAACATAAATTTTTATGATTATTAAGTAATAATCTAATTAATTAATATTATATTTTTATTAATGTTACCCTCAATGAAACAAAATACTATCCAATACTGCTATGTGGGACTAGATAAATCTTTACTGTTAGATCTTCAGTACCTATAAATACTTTTAAAAAATATCTATAGGTATTTTAGACCTTAAAACAACTCTTTTTTTGAGAACTACTCAAACCTGCTAAAGTAGTTCTTGTCAGAGCTGAAATATTTCACGTGGAAACAAGTTTATCAGGATAACAAGCTTGCGCTTGAAAATTTGTGCATTCTCATTAATCTTCAAAGTCGTGAGCCACACATCAAAAGTATGGTAAAATACTTATAAAAATAATGAAATGTTATCATGCTTAGAGTTAATAGCAACTATTCATTTAATCAGATCTAACACTTACGAACAAAGGAGTACTTCTGAAATGTACTTTAATCCGTGGACTCGTAGAAAAAAAATTGATAGGCACGGTACTATATTTTAATACAAACGGCTACCATTTATTTAAAAGATAAGGTACCCTTTAAGCACCACAACAAATCTCGTCTTGCTGTGAAACGAGCTCCTTACCATAAATTACCATAAATTACAGTCTGCACTACTAATGGGATTTTGCTGCTGGTTTGTCTCTACGCTTCCAAATGGATCCAAAAGATGTGTTAAATAGTGAAAAGTAGATGGCAATTATACAACACAAGCATCACTTTTATCACTAGAATTCTAGCTTTCACGACTTGCAACATTCCTCCTTTTTGAGAAAAAATCACAACTCATTTGGAAATTTCTAACATTGTGTGCAGGAAAAGAGATGGGCATTACTGACTTCATCAACTCTAAGGCCTGCGGTAAACCAGTCCACGAGGTACGAGCATCTTTCTATTGCAGTAAAAGCACATTTTTTTAAAGATAAAAGAAACATTGTCTCTGCCCTTTGTTTCAACCACGCAACCCGATTTTTATTATAAACGTTTGAGCAGAGGCACGAAAATAATAGATAAAACCACTAGGACTAAGTCTATTATTGAATTTGCATCCATGGCTCCTGTAAAGCTCCAAAGCGGCCAATTTTAAAGCCCACGTCACAGTTCTAAAATGCAACTTTAAGTCCTTAGGCTGCAGCAACATCCAATACTGTAGCCGGTATGCCTCTTGAAAATACTTGCAAAAATAATGTATACTTTACATTTTTAAAATAAAATTATTCCTGCTTCTCCCTATAGCCTAGCGCAGAGCCGCCACTCCCAAGTCCCAGCCATATTATTTTTTCTCCTTGGCATTAGCCCACCTCAGCCAATTTCCATCATACGAGAAACAGAGTGAGGTAGATTTAAACCTATAGTTATATAAACTACCCTCCAAATATTTAAACCTGCAGTGAAATCATATATGAACCTTGTTACTATAATTCAAGAAAATTTTCCTGTATGCCACCGGTAAAACATTAATTAAATAGCTGCTATATCACAGTAGTGACTGTGATTGCTATCTGTTGTATTGATGACAATAGTGAAGCTTAAACAGAGCTTGTACGTGTTGCTTTCCAGTTGATCACGGAGATGACAAAGGGTGGTGTCGATTACAGCTTTGAGTGTACAGGCATCAATGATGTTCTCAGAGAGGCCTTCCTGTCCACGCATGACGTACGTCCTCTCTCTCTCTCTCCAAACAAACTCAATTACAATTTATTTTACATCGGTAATGTGGACCATATAATTAAATTAGACACTTTGCCCCACGTTTTGACGCATATATAGGACGTTTCAATAGGACTTTACTCTTATTTTGTTGCTCCAGCCATAAACGCATACTACTAGAATACTAATACTTTCAATTTTCAGTCGTCGACATTAACAAACGTTAACAATTAAATCGGATTATATCAAAGCACATGTGCAATATGCTTCGAGAAATATCTGAAGGCTTTGACATTTGGGATCATTTTTTATCAATCGTCATATTTAAAAAAATTATTAAAACATGTGAAATATAAATTATGTTATAAATATTTGTACTGACCAAAAAATGAAAAAATGTATAATATTTATCATATTTTCTTGAAAATTATAATTATCAAATGTGCTGATAAAAGTCAGTAACGTCAAATATTTATTTCCGAATGCAGGAAGTATTTTATTACCTAATGTTGCTGTCTGATTGTCTCACAGTTGCATGTGTGATGTGAGTCCAGATGCATGTAGGATAGGACCATGTGGAATTCAAATTGGAGGGCAGCCTCATCTACAATTAGAATGTTTATATGGGGAATTAATCATGCAGTGTTTGCATCCCATGGATCTGGCCAATGTAGATTCAAGCAACCGGTCAAATCCTCTCCTGCGTACGGTCAGCCTTGTTAGGGCAGATACTGTTGGAAAATGACACTCGCTCTCTATCTAAAAACATACGCGAATAAGGAAGAAGAAGCACACAGAGAGGTATTTCGGTACTGCACACCAGTACACTAACACACGAGCACTTTTTTTCACTATTTCACCACTGCAGACACACACATACACACACTGATTACAGAGATTTATAGGCGAAAGTTCCTTGGCCGGCACTCAGCTACTCCACTCCACTCGACCGCACAACCCGGCCACTCTCTGCATGCACATTACTAGCCACTCTCTAGCGCACGCGCCTGCACCTGCGCTTAAGAACCGGTCCTCCAAGCTGACCGGCCGTAAGCACCGCACAACAGCCACCACTAATCATCATCTAACTAACTAATCATCTGGCACCGCTGATCGCTTGGTCACCTGCATGCAGCTCTAGCACAACTAAACTGCTGGCTGGCCCAACTCACTCCAGCACTTGGACTTGTCGAACTTGCCGCAGTACTTCTTGTTGACGCCGCTGCTAGAGCACTCGTTGTTCGCCTTCTCTTCGGCGACGATGGCCTCCCACTCCGCACGCGTGAACCTTGGTTCGGCGTGCGCGACTAGCAGCTGTGGTTCGCCATCCTTGTCACGACGTCTCTTCTTAGAGGTCTCCTCGAACGCCCACAGGCACCCAATCGCCTCGCTCAGGGACATCTTCGACACATCGCCCCACTGCTCAATGGTGCCCACAATTGGAAGGAACTTGTCGGGGACGGCACTGAAAAGTTTGTCCACGACAACATCATCCTTCAATGTTTCCCTGAGGCAGTTTGTCCACGACAACATCATCCTTCAATGTTTCTCCGAGGCAGCGCATCTCCCCCACAATCGTGGTGAGTTTTTGAGAAAATTCCACGATAGACTCAGACTCCGCCATGTACATGCGGTCAAACTGCCTCTTCAACGCTTGCACTTGTGCCTTCTTGACTTGATCTTCTCCCACGTTCATCTCCTTTATGGCCTCTGAAGCATCCTTTGCCGTATTTTTGTCCGCAATGGAAATCAACACAGCATCAGGCACAGCTTGAGAGATGGCCGCTAGAGCTTCATCATCGTCCTCCTTTGTGCTCGAATCTTCACCCATGATCGCCGCCCACGCACCTTGACAACGGAGAATGAACTTCATCTTCACGGCCCATACACTGTATTTGTTGTCGGTAAGCATTGGATAATGCATCGAAACAACTCTTCTCGCTGGTCGTGCCGCCACCATGGCACCTTTGTCACCACCACCACCAGACATAGCCACACCATCGATCGGCTCTGATACTAATTATTGGAAAATGACACTCGCTCTCTATCTAAAAAACACACGCGAATAAGGAAGAAGAAGCACACATAGAGGATTTCGGCACTGCAAACCAGTGCACTAACACACGAGCACTTTGTTTCACTTTTTCACCACTACACACACCACATACACAAACTGATTACAGAGATTTATACGCGAACGTTTCCTTGGCCGGCACTCGGCCACTCTGCTCCACTCGGCAGCACAACCCAGCCCACTCTTTACATGCATAATACTAGCCACTCGCTAGCGCACGCGCCTGCACCTGCGCGTAAGAACTTGTCCTCCAAGCTGACCGGCCGTAAGCACCGCACAACAGCCACCACTAATCATCATGTAACTAACTAATCATCCGGCACCGCTGATCGCTTGGTCACCTGCATGCAGCTGTACCACAACTGAACTGCTAGCTGGCCCAACTCACTCCAACACTTGGACTCAACACAGCACAAAGATACACACTGTCTAATCCAGACACGACTAGATAATTCACTAATGACACATGAAACAAGATTAACTCTCACAGATACACCCAACCAATCAACCCCCATGGTTTGTGTTTGGAGATACTCCCTTTGCCCCACAAACACCCGCCCGGTGGGGGAAAAATGATTTCTAATTTTACTCACATGGTACACTTTTATCTAGTCGCATTTAAGGTATTAGTATGTGGAATGAGAGTTAATTTGCATATGAAAATGAAATATCTTCATGCATGCACGCATGCGTCGCAACCACTAAATCAGTTTCTACATGCACGCTAATGGGAGAGGACCACAACCATGTAACGGAGATATGGTGTTATCTTTGTTAATTAAAATGACTTAAATGCCTCCTTGGTCTTTGTGTGTTGGCCAACTAATCGGGTGTTTGTGCGACAGAGGGAGTAACTAGGAGGCAAGGATGCTCATCCTCTCTAGACATGAAATGCACTTGTTGATCCAACCATGTGAAATAATTCGTTTCTATATCTCAACTCTGAATACGAAACTATTCCCTTGTAAAAAAAAATGTTGTGTGAACAACTGTGTGTGTATGCAGGGTTGGGGCCTCACAGTGGTGCTAGGGATCCATGCGACGCCGAAGATGATGCCACTACACCCGATGGAGCTTTTCGAGGGCCGTCGAATCACTGGATGTGTATTTGGTGACACCAAGGGCAAATCCGAGCTGCCTGAGCTTGTTGACAAGTGCTTGAATGGGGTACGTCACTGGAAGTAGCAATATACCAGAACAGCATGTTTTCCTTGTTCATTGAATGATAAAAGGTGTCCAAGGTATCCCAATTGATTGGTGACTCTCAATTGTTTTAAACTTTGTTCAGGAGTTGAAGATAAACTTCGATGGCTTCATAACACACAAAATGCCCTTCTCAGACATCAACAAGGCCTTCAAGTTGCTCCAGGAAGGCCGGTCACTTAGGTGTGTTCTCCATCTCTGATTGACCAAACGTGGACTTTAGTATCGTGTAATTACAAAGAGGACATGTTTTCCAAAATCAAATAGTGTGGCAATGTACTATTATAATATTTTTATGATATGCATTGTAAAAAGGGGTTACGACTTCTGTAGAGATATAAAACACATGTTTCGCTCAGTTTGCATATATAATAGTAATCTTCTGATGGCTTGTACTATCTGCTCTTGATAGAACTCGGATGTAGCTCCAAATGATGTATTTGTAGTTGAACGTACCCTTATGATATATTGCATGAATCATATAAACAAAAAAAGGACATGGGGTTAGGTTTTTACTCTAGATTTCACTCTAGATTCCTCATACTATCGTGGTTCGGTTTTTACTTTACGTGAGTGTGGTGAAATTAAGGTGAAGTAACATTCATCTTGTTAGATATAATGATACGATTGTATTACATAATGATAATAGCCTCAATGGAGAATATATATAGAGTACATGAAGGGACCTAGACTAGGATAATTATACTTATACCCTTAACACTCACCTCTAATGGAACACAAATACAATGACGTTGCATTTGAACAGTTGACAATAAACACACAGACTAAAAGCTAAACCTATTACATCCAAATGAATAATCCTTCAAAATTCAGTATGACACGGAGCCTTCGTCAATAAGTTAAAGAGACGTGAGAATGACAATGACAATGACGATGACCCACTACTACAAACTGCCGCAGTGAAATGACAATGACGATAACCCGCTACTACAAACCGCCGTAGTGGAATGACAATAACAACAACCCACTGCTACAAAACCGCCAGAGTGGAATGACAATGACGATGACCCACTGCTACAAAGCGTCGCAGTAGAATGACAATAACGATAACCCACTACTACAAAACTCCATAGTGGCATGACCATGAAGATGACCCACGCCTACATGCCACTGCAGTGGAATAATAATGATGAAAAATAGGAGGATAGTTGAGTCAAATGATCTCAACTAACCAACAATGCCCGTTATTACAAATAGCAAAATAATGAAAATAATATGCTAGAATAGAAGGATAGCTGAATCTAGATCCAACTAACCAATAATATAAAGAGAGAAACTTGACTTGATTGATGAAAGATATGCTAGACGAATATAAACTTTAATGGCTTCATAACTCATAAGATGCCCACATTAACAAGGCCTTTGAGTTGCTCTAGGAAGGCCGGTCGCTTAGGTGTGTTGTCTATCTCTGATTGACCAGACGTGGGCTTTAGTGTTGTCTTATTACTAAGAGGACATGTTCAAAATCAAATAGTATGACAATGTACAACTCCCTCCATCCCAAATTACTTGTCTTTTTAGCTCTGGGCACGAAGATTAAGAAAAGGAGAATAAGGTAGGTACATAGAAAACAATGAGATAGATAAAGATAGAGATATATTGGGGGAAGAGAAAGTTGTATTAGGAAGCAAGAAAATCAAGTAATTTGAGACAAATGTTGAAGGCTACAAAGACAAATAATTTGGAACACTGGGAGTATTATAATATTTTTATGATCTGCATTGTAAAAGGGGTACGAATTCTGTAATGTTAAAAAAACACAATCATATGTAACTATTTTCCTTGCGATCTAACATCTACATATTTTGCTCAGTTTGCATATATAATAATCTTTTGATGGCTTGTACTATCTAACATTGCTCTTGACAGAACTCGATGTAGCAATGATGATGTATTTGTAGTTGAATGCACCTTATGATATATTGCATGAATCATAAAAACATTTGTAATCCCCATGTGTTTCTTTGGCTCTACATTCCCCATACTGTCGTGGTTAGTTTGTTACTTTATATCCGAATGTGGTGAGATTAAGCTGATGTAACATTCCTCAGAGACTCTAAGTGTTAATTGTGCTATGCGGTGAACTATAGAAGCAATGTTGAAATCGAGACAGGAGTCACATTAAATGGTCAATGTTGTTAGGAAAAACTATGGAAGCCATGTAATGTGGTTTTTAGAATCACATTAACCAGCCAATTTTGTGCTTTCTTCACATGGTACGTGGATCATGTGGCGCCAACTGACTGGTGGTCGTTAGTTTGGAAATTAGCAACCACAACCACGGCTTGGTGGCGACTGTAATTTTTTGTCATCAGGTTGGATGTGTTGTTCAAGTGGTAGGGCTCCAATGCACCTAACGAATGCAGCCATGTAATAAGTCAAGTTTAGTGAAAGTAGGAAAGGAATGGAGGAGATTTCGCCCTGCCATCTTGCTGGACGAAATTCCCTTCCTCCCTCCTACATTAGGCTAGGTTGAGCCTCTATTACAGGCGGGTTTTCTTTTGTTTCAGTTTAGCCATTGAGCAAACACTTGTTCGCCATTGAGCAAACACTTGTTCTTCAGTTGTGTCCGATGACCACCTGTAAGACAACATTTGTGAACCCCAATTCGAGCGATTATATTTATCTACATCTTGTTCTTGCTTGTCCTTCGATTGCTTGCAGGAATCAAACCTTGTGTTCAGGCTGATCTTGCTATCCAGCAGGGTCAATAACCAATTGGAGTTGGTTCAGCGATTGCTAAGACTCCATGACCCGTTTGTTCATAGTCGGATCGCGAGTCACCACCAATCGAAATTATCCCCACACCAGAAGATCGGGCACTCCAGACCTATCTTAAGCTCACCTTCTTCTGTGCAAGGTCATGGAACTCACCTTAGCCCATCAACCAAACAACATCTTCATAGAGCCAAGTACAACTGAACTAGATACCAAAAAGACAAGAACTTGCATGCCTCCATCTAGGCTCAACTCAGCCTCCAAGCAACGAATCAAACCTATGGAGTATGAAGCCCGTAGTAGTTCTAGAGGAACAGTTTTAGATCCATTGCAATATTATTAGAGTATGTCTACTTGTCACGTGTCCTGTGATTCTATATATCTTCTAGTCATATTTTCGGAACAATCAATATCAATGTATGAGACATTTTGGTTGTGAAGATGATACAACTTATAATTAAAGTTGGAACATTTAGTGCTTTACCTGGAACAATTGTTAATTGATGGCAAAACATTTTGTTATTTAGTAGAACATTTTCAGTAAAGGTGATTTGAAAATTTCTCTACCTAAAACATTAAATGTTCTAGCTTTAATTAATCGCAAATTGTTCTAGCAGTACAAATAAAATGTTCTGCATGTTTGTGACGGCCCCGCCCCAGAGACTCCGGGACGGATCCATCTCGCCAGGATCCAGTTGGGCGTTGCTCGGTGAAGCGAGCATACACATGGTACAACACAGGCAGGATAAACAGCAATCTTTTACAGGATGAGAGAATTTATTACATCAAGGTTCCATAAAATTAAAATTAAGTCTTCAATAACATTAGAGTACGAATAAAGTTTTTGAAAACACGGAATACAGCGAAAGCAACAGACGATGGTACAGACTCCGACTCTCAGACCTTTAGCAAAAATATGAGCTTTGTCCAGTGGCACCATGGACTCTCAGACCTTCGGCATTTTATTAAAGCATTTATCCTTAATGAGTGTGGACTAAAGTGAATCTTCATATCTTACTAGGGGACTATTTTTGATAGTATTCTCAGAAATATGAATTTCGGAATTCGATTGAGGTCAAACTGAATTTTCTAGATTTTATAAAAATTCAGTTAATTTTTCTATTAATCAAAGTATGGACTATGGTGGAACTTTAGATTCTACCACGATATTATTTTTAGTTGACAGTGCTCTCTGAAATATAAATTTTGGAGTTTGGTTGAGGTCATGTTGAATTTGCTAGAGTTTTTAAAAATTCAGTAACTTTCCTGTTATTTAAATTTATAAAATACGAAATAAATACTAAACCTTAGTGTAAAATCGTGAAACTTGATATATGTACCAATGAGCACCTAAACTAATGTTTTGATTAAGGGTTAGGATTTTTGGATGACTTACATAATGTATTGTAAAAAATAAAAATTTAAAATGAAAGTTTGGAGTATATTTAGTGACATGCGGATAACTTTGTTCAAGTTAAATCTTGAAACAATCACAGCAGGTGCACACTACCATGATACACCAATGGTGCAAGTTTCAACCCTAGAAGATCTATGGAACTCCATTTAAAATTCAAAAACAGGAATGATTAATCTATTTATTGAGGAAGTTCCATGAACCTTTTTGAAAAAGTGTTTCAGCAATTAATTAGTGCATTTTATATGGATTCCAAGGAATTTTGATTTAGCATTTTGGTAGTTTTCCTCGATTTACTAGAAATTTTAAAAAACAGGATAAATAATACGAAATTGAATTTAAATTCGAAAAATGGAGGAAACAGGGGAGGAGGCGGGGAAATCCGGCGAGCATCGGCGGGCAGGCGTTGCCGGCGAGGGGGAACCTCGGGGAGGACCTCCTGCCTTGCTCGAGGTGTGGGGGAGCTTCCGGAGCATGGTGACGGCCGGCGGCGTCTAGTGGAGCGGGTCGCGCGACGACGGCGGTGTCAAATGCAAGCTCCGGCGAGCTCGTGGCAGCACGGCGGTGCATGGTCATGCTCGGGACTTCTTCCTAAACCTTCTACACCCTCGGAAGATGCCCGGCAACACCACAAGGGGGTGGATTACTCACCGGAGCGTTGCTGGCGACGGAGCGCGTCGAGGCGGACGGCGGCGAGCTCGTGTTCCCATCGAAAGGATGGACCGGAGGAGGTATTGGTGGTCCTGGAGCTGCGTGAGGACGAGTGGAAGATGTTAGACAAGGTTGGGGGAGTGGAAAATGGCTGGAAGTACGTGCTCACCGTGCGAGCTCGTCGAGCGGCAATGGCGGCGCGCGGCGGAGCGGAGGAGGAAGAAGAAGTGAGCGCGGCGCTGCAGAGGAAGAATGGAGCGTTGGGGGGGGGGGAAGCGGAGGAGCTCAAGGTGCGCCTTAATTCTCTACAGGGAGAGAGAGAAGGGGGGGGGGGGGGGTGGCAGCGCATCGCATCGGGGATTGGAGCCCGGCGGGCGGTGACGTGCCAGAGGGAGGAAATGCGGCGCGGGAAAGAGGGAGAGAGGGAGAAGGGAGAGAGGAGGAAAAGATCCGGCGTGAGATTTTCATCGATCTTGACGCCGCATTGGGAAAAGACGCGTCGGCCAGCGCCTACCATGGCTGCCAACCGCTGCGGCGGTTGGCCGCCGGGGGCGGTGGCTGATTTGATTTGATTTTTTTGTAATTAATTCAAAATCCCTTCCTAAATTTAAATAAAATTTGTACTTCCTAAGCTCGGAGAATTTTGAAACTTTTTGTAGACACTCAGTGAATTATTTGGAACAACTTTCATTAAAGGATAAAGTCTTGATTCGGCCTCTAAAAATTTGGGAATTTTCTATTATATTCAAGTTTGTTTGAATTTTAAGGTGGGTCAAATCTTTTCCAAAAATTCTGGTAAAATCTTCTAAAATTCTATTTTGAAGTGAACTTAATTGCCATGTAAAAACATTGCTAGGGTTATATGAAATTTTTGATGGATTTTGAAAGAGGTGTTTGAATTTTGACCTATTAAGGAATGATTTTTGCACTGTGGAGTAAAAGTTCTTGATTAAATAAAAATGTCCAGTATGTACCAAATTTTTTGTGGTGGTTCATGGAAGTGTGTAAAACAACATTGCTTATTAGATCAAGTGCAAATTTTGTTTCGCAGTGCAAGAATTAATTCCTAGGATTTAAGATTTGTCGATAAATTTTTAAGTAATACCTAGGGTGTTACAATGTTGATGTTGATTGTTTTAAAAATATGACTAAGAGATATATAATATCCCAGTCACTTGGTAGAGAGCAAATCTCATATTATTATTCTTTTTCGCAAGGAAGTTACATGTTAAATAAAACTGAGATCTTTTATGATGGTTGTGTAACACCTTGAAATAGGAAAAAAAAAAGATGAATTACATATTGGGTCAGTTTTGTCCTTTCAGCCTAAGTTCTGCAGCCCACTTTGAGCCCGACTGAAACGTCCCAAAATTTAGTTACAAAAAATATATCAAACAACAAACAAATTAAATCAGCTCCTACTCATGCACTTTTACCGAACAGGGTAGAAGTTTGGGCCATGGTCAAACCCAACTAGTAGAGAGAAGAAACCCTGAATGCCTTTTCTATTTTTCCACACCCTAACCTCTCGTTCCACCACCTCCACGTACAGGCAGCAGAGGCGGCGCTGGCTGCTCTCACCATCGTCAGCATCCTCTGCCCCTGCTGAAGCAATGGGAAACAACGTGCAAATCAAGGAGTAGGGAGGAAAGGGAGAGGGAAGGCAGGATTGTGATCTAGGTGGTAACGCTTTGGATCGTCCTTAGCGTTTTGCTTCTCTACGGTAAAGAGGCAAGTGAATATAGTGGTGGTTTGCTATCATTTTGACTTATTATTTTCATCACCTACACCATAATTTTCAGAAACATATCTTGAGCACTAAGAATTGAACTTTACGATGATTCTCACTTTATTTTGAATCGGATGCCTCATATCTTTACCTTTGATGTTGTTATGTGGTGTATGTGGTCAAATTTACATTCATGGATGAGCAGTTTATTTTGTCATATGTCATATGCATTGCATTACTCAAATGCATTTGAAGTTTTGTTGTTGACCTATGGTTACAACCGTATCGATACAACATCATGAGATGTAACTCCATATCTTGTTGGGTATGCGAGCAGGAGAAAAAGCTTACATTGCATTCATTTATGCATTTCTGAAATACATTTAGAGTGGTATGTCCTTATTACTATTTTGAAAGATGTACCCTCCGATTATTATTTTAGTTTGAGGCTATTCTGTTTACATCGACTTTATATAGTTAATTGCCCTCACAAGATGAATTGTATATTAAATTATTGTCTAACTCAACTTTAGATTTAAATAACTTGTCAAAATAAATTTACGTGCTGAGATGTTTCATCTCACCCTTACATTATCCTTCCTAGGTTTGTGATGATTGGCTAATAAGGTAGGAAAGTTACCTGCACGTCACACAATTCATTTAAAGACCTTTTTGCTTCAATCATAATGATAAACTCGTTTTGGGTTATCTGTTTTGAGAACAAATGTTAAGGTGTGGTTAAACCTTTCGTTAAAAATATTTGTTTAATTTCTTGATAGGATGTTATTTAATTGAAGTGTGGTGTATTTTGATTTATCTATTTCTGCTTTCATGAAGTTTATTAATACAAAGGAGGTGCTGCTGAAATTCCTTTTATTATGTCTGATGGCTGTCATGGTTGTTTAGTAATGCTTGGAGACTGTTAAAATTCCAGGATGTTACACCGACCAAACCCTATTTCCTCCACGTAGCCTCCCTCAATCCGATGTTTTCCTCCTGTCATCGTGAGACTGGGCTGCGCTGCACCTCCCCCCTTGGACGCAAGAGAATCAAAGCTGAAGGCAGGGGAGGGTCGCCAGAGATCGAATTCCTGCACACACGCAACAGGGTGCGTCTCCTGCCCTTGACCCCTTTGGTCCTCTTGCTGTCTGTGATTGTAACATCCCGAACTAAATTCTCGCTAAATCCTTTGTCAATAAAGACTTAATTGTGTTCTATAAAAATCTCAAAACCCAAAGTTAATGACATCAAAGGATCTAATCAACAGAACTTAAATTCAAAATTTAATTTGAAATCCAATCTTTACTGTCTTTCCGCTTCTCATTGCTTTCGCCCGTGTACCGCCGGCCTTGCTCCGCTCCGAGCAGGAACGAGCGCCGTCCGGTCTCCTCTGTTCTCCCAATTTCAAGCCGCCGCCCGAGTCCCTGCTCCTCCGGGTGCCGCTCCTCTGTTCTTTTCCATGTCTTCCCGACCCCGTCGTTTGGGAATCCGATTCGCCCGACCTCCGACCCAGAGGTCGGATGGTTTTCCCGTTTCGCCCGACCTCCGACCCAGAGGTCGGATGACTTTTACGCTTCGCCCGACCTCCGACCCAGAGGTCGGATGAGTTTCACGATTCGCCCGACTCCGACCCCCAGCGGTCGGACATTATTTTTCGTCTCGCCCGACCCGTCATCACTCTCCGCTTCGCTCGACCCGAGGTCGGACAAGCAGTTTCGCTCCGTTTCGCTCGACCCCCGAGGTCGGACAAGCCGCATTTCGTTCCGCCTCGCTCGACCCCGAGGCCGGACAGACTCGTCGGACCCGAGCTCGAAGCGGCCGCGCCATTAATGCTGCCGGTCATCTTCCCAACCGTAAAAGTGCCTGGCCGTACACAGCAGTGCTGCCACCGCGCCGAAAGTCTTCGTGATGGGACGCGCACGCCCGGCGCCCATGCGCTGCAGTACGCTGCCGCCGCGCCAACTTGCGTCGTCCTGGAGAGACAAAAGGAACGGGGGCTGATATTTTCACTGAGACGAAACACTTCACTCGGCGAGCTCCTTTGCTCTTCTGCGCGCTCGTCTCTCTGCTCTCGTCTCCACTCCTTTCCGCCTTTACCGCCGAAGAGCTCCGCAGGGCCCGAAGCAGAGCAAGCTTCTCTCGTGCTCAGGTGCGCTCGGTAAGCCTTGCCCTGCCGACGGTTCCATCGTCCGTCGCTATCGTCTCTAACCGTCGCCCCATTCTTCCGCGTTATTGCAGAAGTATCGGCGCGTCAACGTCTCTTTTCCGGCGACCGGTCTCTGTTGTCGTTCGTTCTTCTCCGTCAGTCCTCTGGTAATCCTTGCCGTCCGACCAGTCTAGCTAGTCCCGTCTACCGAGGCAACACACTAATGTGGGTTAGAGAGAAAATTCATGCAACTTCACTCATCTGTTAATACAAGATTTCCTTGCATCTTCATATAGGAACCGAGCTGCAGACGGCCACTGAGGCTGAGGAGGACTTCCCCGCTGCCGACCCCGCCGCCGACTGTGCTAACTTCTCCCCGAACCGAGGCAAGCCCCGGTGCATACCTATGTTTAAAGTTTTGTTTTCTCACTGTGTATGTAGGTTTTGTTGTGCATTAAGTTTCGAGGCTTGTGTGGAAACTTAGTTGCATGACTTGTAGGATCTCCTACGGGTTGTCCTGTTAGAGCCAGTACGTTAGTGCTCTGCTTACTAATAGGGCAACGAAGGGAATTGAGTGGTATGGAGACTACTCAGGGGATTATTTATAGGAGTAGTTGAGGAAGTCAGGACCCAACATTGTGTGAATAAAAATTGAGCACAGTGTCGGGTGCGGTTGCATTGGTCAAGTTTGAGTTGTGTACCGAATACATACTGGTATATGGGACCCAGGAAACCGACGTAGCTCATGGCGCAGTGATTGGACGACCAGCCATCTCTTTTTCCGGGTGAACGGACCAGTATGGTGGATGATTTCGCATTTTTGTTTCTTGGGTATGTGTTAGTGGGAAAGGCTTGGGGCCGTACAGGGACGCAGGGCGTTGCCTGGAGGACCATGTCCTTGGAGAGATGGCAGTCGGGCCGACACTGTCGCGATGCAGTGAAAGGTGGCCACGTGCGACTCGTGGAGTGCGCACGTGTCGTGTTATTCGGGTTTCTCCTGCAGGATGTAAAATCAATTATAATTGCCGTCCCTCGCGGTATTGAGTACCACTTGCTCCTTTCTGCCGTGGCGACACTATAAAAATGTGATAGCAGGAATTGTGATTGGAGATTTGAGAATAAATTTCAGAACTGATGTATTGCGCTTGTTTGCTTAGTTGCTGCCTCACTTAGTAAAAATTTCATTAGCTATTTGATAACTTGGCTAAAATACTGAAAAACCATTAGTAGTGCTGTCGTTTGCAAATACCTACCAGCTGCCACTAATATTCCAGCATTTTAGGAGTCGGCCTTAGAAGGCCTATTGACGGGTAAGTCTTGCTGAGCGTCAGTCGCTCACGGTTTGTTGATTGTTGTTTTGCTGGTAATAGTGCTGACTGTAGCCAGGGTGGTTGGGAAGAGGAGATGCCCTCGGAGTGGACCTTCGAGTGGGTCCCCGCTTCTCCCTACCGTGGAGATTAAACACCATCGGGCTGGGGTGTTTAATCAAGGCGCCGAGTGTTAGATTTTTGCTTCCGCTGAAATCCACGTGTTTGTTATCAAAATTACGTTTCCGCACTTCCTAAACTTCTGAAATCAGTTGTAATATAACCAGAATTAAAGTATCTTTAAGTCATTTATGCGAGTCCTTGTTAATTATTGTACTGTAAAGTCACTTGTTTCGGCAAGTGGCCCTCCCAAATGATCCTGGATGAGCAACCGTACGATTTTATCGGACGGGGTTGCGACAGCTGGTATCAGAGCTATTTGGGGGTTAGTACTCTAATTAACGAGGCATGTTTTCAAAAAAATTGCGCTACGGTGAGGTACGGTGTAGAACAGCCCATAGTGGAGATTAGAGTTAGGAAGGTGGCAAGCTAACTGTGCATTCATGCATTTTACCTTCCTGTAACTTTATGATTATGTAACGACGCACCAACGAACTACGCGAAGGTACGTGTTACAATTTTTGCAACGACGCACCATCGAACTACAACGAAGGTACGGAGTCCTGCCGTGGGATAATATTCACGGTCGCTTGGTGTTCGCGTTGCTGGTTCACCCATCTTGCCTGAGATGCTTTTCATGGCCGCTAACGGCAAGGCGTTACTGGTTGCCGCCGGTTGCCATGAGTCGTGACTATCATGGCCATATTGCATACCTGTTCTGTGATGTGTTTTTCTGCAGGTACACTGACTATCGTTAGACCGTGTAGAAAACGTTTTGTTGTTCGAGGGAACGAGTAGTGCCACCGAGGATGACGTATTAGGGTTTTCTTTTGGTGAGGACGAATAGGACGTGGCATTCTTTCAAATCTGATAAGAACCTGTGAATTAACCCAGAAAAAGATAATTAAGGAAAGAAGGACCTAAAAATTTCATCCCCCTGTATTCAGCCTGTTCCTCACTCCAGAATCCTATAGAATCCGTAGGGGTTCATCTCCTAAATTCATTCTCCAGACTCCTCTTAAGGGGGAAGGTGCCCCTCTGTTCTGGGAGAAAAGGACATCGGACCATCCGGTGCAGGACCGGACAGTCCGAAGACACTCCCTCTGGAATTCTCTTTTTGGTCACCGGACATTCCGATGTGGGATCGGACCTTCCGGTGAACACCTCTCTGAACTGAAATCAACCAAGCAGGGATTTCAGCAAGGAGTCGTTTTCCAAAGCTTGTAGTTTCACGCCTGTCATTCTAAAAATGTGAATGGGCACAATTTGGAAAGGTGTGAAAAATATCTACGACTTTGTAGTTGGGAAATCTTGTGTTTCCAACCCCCCACTTCAGGAGAAATGTGTTTTCCTCTCTGTTGCCATAGCAGGACAGAAATCTGTTGTTGTTCAGAAAATCCCATCATCGATTGATTCTTTCCATTTTAGGTCTTGCACATTATTCCTCATTTGGTCGAGAAATGAGTTGTAGTGTAAGACTTGCGCCTATCATTTTGGAAATGAGGGCTAATTGTTCAACTTTCTTACACAGATGGCAGGACGTACTCGCGGATCAAGCGGACAGGACCAGGCTAGTGGCTCCAATCTTCCTCCACCGCCGCCCCCACCTCCAAGGATGTGGGAACAATTCATGGCCACCCAACAGCAGCTCATGCAGGTTCTGATCGAGCAGAATCGGCAGGGTGGTCGTCAGCGTGCACAGGCACCCCCGCCAGAGAGCTCCTATGGGGATTTCTCGGCCGTTCATCCGCCAACCTTCGCGGATGCAGCTGACCCATTGGACGCCGATAATTGGCTGCGCACCATCGAATCGAAGTTTGAGCTCCTTCACTGCACCGAGCATCAGAAGACTCTCTTCGCGGCTCAGCAACTCCGCGGACCGGCGAGAGCGTGGTGGTTTAATTACACTGCCTCTCTTCCCGATGGCCACCAAGTGCAATGGACGGAGTTCCGGGAAGCTTTCAGAGCACATCATATTCCTGAGGGCCTCATACAGCGCAAGGCAAGAGAATTTGAAGAGCTGCGCCAAGGCCACATGAGTGTCCACGAGTACTCGCGCAAGTTTAACTACCTGGCGCAGTACGCTGGGCACCACGTGGACACGGACGCTAAGAAAAGGAGCTGTTTCATGAAGGGCCTAAACTCCAAGTTACGTGATCGCCTAGCCCTCCACAACAGCGCCAATTTCAATGCATTGGTGAGCGCTGCCATTGTCCAAGAGGATGCCATTCGCGCCCATCAAGAAGAGAAGAAGCGCAAGCAGCCAGCTGGAGGTCCCCCTGGGAATCAGCAGCCCCAGAGGTATCGTCTAGCCATTACGTCTCCTACGGGCCAGAGGTACAAGGCTCCGGTACCACCGGGTGGAAATTTTCGCCCGTCATTCCAGCAGCGGTCCGTAGCGCGTCAAGGCCAGCAAGCGGGTTCTCAAGCCGGAAATTCCAGACAGTCGGCTTCCACTTCTCACCCGCCGCAGCCGTACAGCAACACGGGGCCGAGGCCGTGTTACAACTGCGGTCGTCCTGGGCATTTCGCCAAGGATTGCCGGCAACCTCCCCGTCAGCAAGGCCATGTCCAGCAGAGCAACCCCCGCAGCGACAACAATTCCCGCTCTCAACCTGCTGGAAATGGACAGAAGCAGGGCCTTGTTAACCACACCACGGTCGAGGAAATTCAAGAAGGAGAACAAGTCCTTGCGGGTATGTTCTCAATTCAGAAAAATCCTGTGTTCGTCCTTTTCGATTCGGGTGCAACCCACAACTTCATTAGTAGGGCATGTGTCCAAAGGTGCAACCTCCGCACCATCATCACTAAAACACCCTATCTTATCACATCACCCGCCGGAAAAATAACAACTACACTAAAAGTCCAGCAAGTATCATTAAAATTGGGAGGAAAAATCTTTAAGTCCCAATTCATCGTTCTTGACCACCATGGCATAGATATAATACTAGGAATGGGTTGGATGGTGTACCATAGAGCCGTGCTGCATATCTCGCCACGAAAAATCCAACTAGACTCTCCGGTGCACGGTTCCATATCTTTTCAAGTCACACCACCCACCCCAAATTCCGGGAGCCTTCATCATGTCTCCGGAAAGAAGCTTGAAGATATTCCGGTCGTGTGTGAATTTCCCGATGTATTTCCGGATGACTTACCGGGACTGCCACCCGATCGTGATGTCGAGTTCAAGATTGAACTTCAACCCGGTACAGCTCCTATCTCCCGAAGGCCGTATAGGATGGCTCCAAATGAGTTGGCAGAATTGAAAATCCAGTTAAAGGAGCTACTGGACAAGGGATTTATTCGGCCTAGCTCATCTCCATGGGGCTGTCCCGCCATATTTGTGAAAAAGAAGGATGAGACCCTGAGACTCTGTGTTGATTATCGACCGTTGAATGCGGTCACTGTCAAGAATAAATATCCCTTGCCTCGCATTGATATTTTATTCGATCAACTTGTGGGCGCCAAGGTTTTCTCTAAAGTAGATCTGCGCTCGGGGTATCATCAGATAAAGATCCGTCCCGAGGACATTCCAAAGACTGCCTTTTCCACAAGGTATGGTCTCTATGAGTACCTTGTCATGTCCTTCGGTTTGACCAATGCTCCAGCCCACTTCATGTATCTAATGAATTCCGTTTTCATGCCCGAGTTGGACAAATTCGTCGTGGTCTTCATCGACGACATCCTTATTTATTCCAAGTCGGAGGAAGAGCATGCGAAACATCTTCGTATTGTTCTCCAGAGGCTGAGGGAACATAAGCTGTACGCCAAATTCAGCAAATGTGACTTTTGGTTGAAAGAAGTACAGTTCCTTGGTCATGTGATTTCCGCCGAAGGTATCTCTGTTGACCCAAGCAAGGTGAACGATGTGCTTGACTGGAAGCCCCCAAAGTGCGTCAAAGATGTTCGCAGTTTCCTTGGGCTTGCTGGATACTATCGACGCTTCGTTCCAAATTTTTCGAAGATCTCCAAGCCCATGACGGAACTGCTTCACAAAGGGGTCGCTTTCTATTGGAGCGATTCTTGTGATGAGGCTTTTCGAACTCTCAAGAAACACTTAACCACCGCTCCAGTTTTGGCTCAACCGGACATCACCAAACCGTTTGATGTTTACTGTGATGCTTCTGGCACGGGCCTGGGATGTGTATTGATGCAAGACGGTCGCGTCATTGCCTATGGATCAAGACAGCTGCGACGTCATGAGTTGAATTACCCCACTCATGATTTGGAACTCGCCGCAGTGGTGTTTGCCTTAAAAATCTGGAGGCATTATCTTCTTGGGAATCTCGTACACTTGTACACGGATCACAAAAGCTTGAAGTATATTTTTTCTCAAGATGATCTGAATATGAGGCAAAGAAGGTGGATGGAATTGATCAAAGACTATGAATTGGAAATCCATTACCATCCGGGCAAGGCAAATGTCGTGGCCGATGCCCTAAGTCGCAAAGCTTGCTGCAATCTCATCATTTCTCAGGCAAATTCCATTGCCCCATGTTGCAACCCAGATGAGCCAAGCCTTCGTGTCATTCCCCACGGAGCTTTATACAACTTGGCTCTTATTCCTACCCTCCGTGAGGAAATTGTGACTGCACAAAAGGTTGATGAGGGCATGGAAAAGATCCGCGCTCAAATAGGCAGTAACAAAATGAAGTGTTTCCGCCTTGACGAGGAAGGTGTTCTATGGTTCCACAACCGTCTGGTCGTACCAAAGGATTTTGAGCTGCGGAAGAAAATCATGGATGAGGCTCACCTCTCCAAGTATGCTATCCATCCAGGTAGCAATAAAATGTATCAAGATCTGCGAAGGAAATTTTGGTGGACTCGAATGAAGCGTGAAGTCGCTCGATATGTTGCTGAGTGCAACACATGTCGCCAGGTCAAAGCAGATCATCTGAAGAGTGCTGGTCCGTTGCAGCCTCTCAGTGTGCCATCATGGAAATGGGAGGACATTAGTATGGACTTCATCGTCGGTCTTCCTCTCACTGCCCAGAAGCACGATTCTATTTGGGTCATAGTGGACCGACTCACCAAATCTGCTCATTTCATCCCGGTGAACACCCATTATAATGCGAGGAAGTACGCGGAGCTTTATATCTCTCGTATCATGTGCCTCCATGGTGTTCCAAAGACCATCATTTCTGATCGGGGTACCCAGTTTGTGAGCCGTTTCTGGGAACAATTTCATGAAGCACTTGGTACTAAGTTAATTCATGGTTCAGCTTATCACCCCCAAACCGATGGTCAAACAGAGCGTGTAAATCAAGTTCTGGAAGATATGCTCCGTGCATCTGTGCTGACCCATGGGAAGAGTTGGGAAGAGTGCTTACCTTTGGCTGAATTTTCGTACAACAATAGCTATCAAGAGAGCATCAAGATGTCTCCGTTCGAGGCGTTGTATGGTCAGCCATGTCGCACGCCTTTAAACTGGTCTGAGGCAGGAGAAAGAGTAGTCTTTGGACCAGATTTAGTGACTCAAGCCGAAGAGAAAGTGAAGGCTATTCAAGAAAATTTGCGAGCTGCAAAGTCCCGGCAGAAAAGTTATGCCGACAAAAGGCGTCGACCGTTAACTTTTGAAGTGGGTGATCACGTCTATCTTCGTGTGTCACCAACAAAAGGTGTCCAACGTTTTGGCATTAAGGGCAAGTTAGCTCCAAGGTTCATTGGACCTTTCAAAATCATCGAGCGATGTGGTCCAGTAGCATATCGATTGGAGCTGCCCTCTCATATGTCGGGAATTCACAACATCTTCCATGTCTCTCAACTCCGGAAGTGTTTGAAGTTGCCTGAACAAGTGGTCATCCCGGATGTTGAAGTATTCCAAGAAGACCTCACATATCCGGAGATGCCGATGAAGATACTTGATCGGAAGGATCGCGTAACTCGTCGGCGAACCAAAACTTTCTTCAAGGTGCAGTGGACAAATCATTCGGAAGATGAGGCTACCTGGGAAAGTGAAGAATTTCTTCATTCACAGTTCCCGGAATTCATGGCATCGGTCGTGAAGTAGTCATCGGTTTCCCCCCCTTGTAACGTTTCCTCGAAATCTCGGGACGAGATTTTCTTAAGGGGGAAGGGCTGTAACATCCCGAACTAAATTCTCGCTAAATCCTTTGTCAATAAAGACTTAATTGTGTTCTATAAAAATCTCAAAACCCAAAGTTAATGACATCAAAGGATCTAATCAACAGAACTTAAATTCAAAATTTAATTTGAAATCCAATCTTTACTGTCTTTCCGCTTCTCATTGCTTTCGCCCGTGTACCGCCGGCCTTGCTCCGCTCCGAGCAGGAACGAGCGCCGTCCGGTCTCCTCTGTTCTCCCAATTTCAAGCCGCCGCCCGAGTCCCTGCTCCTCCGGGTGCCGCTCCTCTGTTCTTTTCCATGTCTTCCCGACCCCGTCGTTTGGGAATCCGATTCGCCCGACCTCCGACCCAGAGGTCGGATGGTTTTCCCGTTTCGCCCGACCTCCGACCCAGAGGTCGGATGACTTTTACGCTTCGCCCGACCTCCGACCCAGAGGTCGGATGAGTTTCACGATTCGCCCGACTCCGACCCCCAGCGGTCGGACATTATTTTTCGTCTCGCCCGACCCGTCATCACTCTCCGCTTCGCTCGACCCGAGGTCGGACAAGCAGTTTCGCTCCGTTTCGCTCGACCCCCGAGGTCGGACAAGCCGCATTTCGTTCCGCCTCGCTCGACCCCGAGGCCGGACAGACTCGTCGGACCCGAGCTCGAAGCGGCCGCGCCATTAATGCTGCCGGTCATCTTCCCAACCGTAAAAGTGCCTGGCCGTACACAGCAGTGCTGCCACCGCGCCGAAAGTCTTCGTGATGGGACGCGCACGCCCGGCGCCCATGCGCTGCAGTACGCTGCCGCCGCGCCAACTTGCGTCGTCCTGGAGAGACAAAAGGAACGGGGGCTGATATTTTCACTGAGACGAAACACTTCACTCGGCGAGCTCCTTTGCTCTTCTGCGCGCTCGTCTCTCTGCTCTCGTCTCCACTCCTTTCCGCCTTTACCGCCGAAGAGCTCCGCAGGGCCCGAAGCAGAGCAAGCTTCTCTCGTGCTCAGGTGCGCTCGGTAAGCCTTGCCCTGCCGACGGTTCCATCGTCCGTCGCTATCGTCTCTAACCGTCGCCCCATTCTTCCGCGTTATTGCAGAAGTATCGGCGCGTCAACGTCTCTTTTCCGGCGACCGGTCTCTGTTGTCGTTCGTTCTTCTCCGTCAGTCCTCTGGTAATCCTTGCCGTCCGACCAGTCTAGCTAGTCCCGTCTACCGAGGCAACACACTAATGTGGGTTAGAGAGAAAATTCATGCAACTTCACTCATCTGTTAATACAAGATTTCCTTGCATCTTCATATAGGAACCGAGCTGCAGACGGCCACTGAGGCTGAGGAGGACTTCCCCGCTGCCGACCCCGCCGCCGACTGTGCTAACTTCTCCCCGAACCGAGGCAAGCCCCGGTGCATACCTATGTTTAAAGTTTTGTTTTCTCACTGTGTATGTAGGTTTTGTTGTGCATTAAGTTTCGAGGCTTGTGTGGAAACTTAGTTGCATGACTTGTAGGATCTCCTACGGGTTGTCCTGTTAGAGCCAGTACGTTAGTGCTCTGCTTACTAATAGGGCAACGAAGGGAATTGAGTGGTATGGAGACTACTCAGGGGATTATTTATAGGAGTAGTTGAGGAAGTCAGGACCCAACATTGTGTGAATAAAAATTGAGCACAGTGTCGGGTGCGGTTGCATTGGTCAAGTTTGAGTTGTGTACCGAATACATACTGGTATATGGGACCCAGGAAACCGACGTAGCTCATGGCGCAGTGATTGGACGACCAGCCATCTCTTTTTCCGGGTGAACGGACCAGTATGGTGGATGATTTCGCATTTTTGTTTCTTGGGTATGTGTTAGTGGGAAAGGCTTGGGGCCGTACAGGGACGCAGGGCGTTGCCTGGAGGACCATGTCCTTGGAGAGATGGCAGTCGGGCCGACACTGTCGCGATGCAGTGAAAGGTGGCCACGTGCGACTCGTGGAGTGCGCACGTGTCGTGTTATTCGGGTTTCTCCTGCAGGATGTAAAATCAATTATAATTGCCGTCCCTCGCGGTATTGAGTACCACTTGCTCCTTTCTGCCGTGGCGACACTATAAAAATGTGATAGCAGGAATTGTGATTGGAGATTTGAGAATAAATTTCAGAACTGATGTATTGCGCTTGTTTGCTTAGTTGCTGCCTCACTTAGTAAAAATTTCATTAGCTATTTGATAACTTGGCTAAAATACTGAAAAACCATTAGTAGTGCTGTCGTTTGCAAATACCTACCAGCTGCCACTAATATTCCAGCATTTTAGGAGTCGGCCTTAGAAGGCCTATTGACGGGTAAGTCTTGCTGAGCGTCAGTCGCTCACGGTTTGTTGATTGTTGTTTTGCTGGTAATAGTGCTGACTGTAGCCAGGGTGGTTGGGAAGAGGAGATGCCCTCGGAGTGGACCTTCGAGTGGGTCCCCGCTTCTCCCTACCGTGGAGATTAAACACCATCGGGCTGGGGTGTTTAATCAAGGCGCCGAGTGTTAGATTTTTGCTTCCGCTGAAATCCACGTGTTTGTTATCAAAATTACGTTTCCGCACTTCCTAAACTTCTGAAATCAGTTGTAATATAACCAGAATTAAAGTATCTTTAAGTCATTTATGCGAGTCCTTGTTAATTATTGTACTGTAAAGTCACTTGTTTCGGCAAGTGGCCCTCCCAAATGATCCTGGATGAGCAACCGTACGATTTTATCGGACGGGGTTGCGACAGTGATCAGGGCCGGCCCTGTGATTTCAGGGGCCCGGGGCGACTGTGAAAGTTGGGGCCCTTTCTCTCCCCTATATATATATATATATTATCCTATTATTATTAATATTTAAACTGTGACATGTTAAAGTAAAGTAATAGTTTTTGAATAAAAATTTATACATGTTACCTTAAAAATTTCTTCTAACATTCCTGGATGCAAAATCACTGATGATGGTGTTGATGTCAACCTCGTCCAACAATTTCTTCTCAATGCATAAAGTGGCCAATCCATTCAATCGTTCTTGAGACATTGTAGATCTTAAATAATTCTTCAACAATTTTAACTTTGAAAAGCTTCTTTCAGCAGATGCCACAGTCACGGGAACAGTAAATAAGATCCGATATGCAATGGAAACATTTGGATAAGATTCCATCCTCGTGATGTACTAAAAAATCTTCATAGCAGGCATATCTGTTTCTGTCAAACTTAACTTCAGAACTGTTAACTCAGAGATCAAATCATTTAATTCGACATCACATGAACCATCCAAAGAAGAAAATGTATTTGCAAATTTGGTGCAGCAGTCTTGCAGTTGAGTACCATCCAGTGACTTTAAGATTTTGAAGCTTAATAAGAATCCAAATGCACTTTGAAATTCCTGAAGTTCCTCAAATCTATGTTTTAATGAAATGTTTGCTATATCAACAAGAACCAAGAAATAATTAACTTCAAAATTCTTCTCAGCCTTTAGAATTTCTTCACGGTACTCACTCTCATCAAACTGTCTCTTTCTTTGACCTTGCCGCTTGACTGAAATTCCTGACGTTGAGGACGAGGCGGCGATCGGATCGGCAACTAGGAGATGCGGGCATGCGGCACGCTGCTGTGCTGCTACGGTTGGGGAGGCAGAAAGAACGATCGTCTAGCGGACTCAATGTGGACTCCGCTTCTGCTGCCTTCACCATGCGCTCATGGGCCGAGTTGTGTTGTTATGGCTTGTGGGAATAGGCCTGGCCTGGATGGGGACAGGCCCGGCCCTGTAGGGAGGCAGCGGGGGCAGCCGCCCTGGGCCCCCAAAACATAGGGGCCCCTCCCCAGGGCACTTCTCTATACAGCCATACGGGGTTACAGGCCAGGCCAGCCAACTGCAGCCATCCCCATCCAGGCCAAGCCTATTCCCACAAGCCACAACAACACAACTGAGATGAGTGCGCTCATGCTTTGCCTGCTGACAGATTGCACATTGCTTATCGAAGTTGTCTACATCAATTTTGAGACCCTTCCAACTAAACACCCTCTTGAGCCTGTGGTAAGTAGCTTGAACACCGGAATGACCCCCAAGAGCTCCCTTATGACAGGATGCAATCAATTTAGTCTTTAGGGAAGAATTATTGTCGACCCAAATGAGAGGTCCCAACCGAATAATGCCATTATACAGAGAATAACCATCCTCATTAGGGCTGCATATACGACTGAGCCTCCAGGTCTGTAATATAGGAATTTGCCACTTCTTAAGACCACGCATGACACAATTCATCCTTAAGACCACGCACAAAGTGTGATGCAAAGAAGAGTTCATCATAACTTGGATTGTGCATGGAAACCTGAAACCGAATGGCTTCGAATTCCTTTATATACTGCTCCACAGAAGAGTCTTGTTTCAGTTCATCAATAATCTGTCTATAATCATAAGTACCAAATTTAGACTGGACAGCTGAAATGAATCTCGACCAGGGGACCAGACCATGCTGCAGCTTGTAAACCTGGTACCACTGAGCCGCATTGCCCTCTAAATGCAAAGAAGCCGCAGAAGAAGTCTTCATGTAATCATTGATGTTATACAATTTGAAGTATTCCTCACATTTATCTTTCTACATTTTAGGGTCAGAACCATCAAAAGTCAGGAATGCCATTTTTAGGAGAAAAGCACGAGTGTGAGATACCTGACCGTGGCCACGGCCAGCAGGAACACGGTGTCGAGTAGAAGGCACTTCAGAAGCAGAAGAACTACCCCAGATGTCGTCCGCGGTTCCAGAATAAAGAGAATCAGGATCTCGCGGTCGGTCCTCCTCCATCTTCATCTGCCACCGGATGAGCCGAGAGACGGCCTCACCCGTAGCTTTCAGTTGTTGCGCGAGCACCAATTGGTCCTGTTTGCTCTGGGCGACGGTCTTCGCTGTGAGCTAGGTCTGCGCGAGCAATTGTTGGTGCATGTTGTCCATCGCCTCGGCACAGAATGTACAACAGATCCACTGTCTCCTGAAGCTGCGTCCACCGGGAATCCTCCTTCTCCTTCCCAGACGCCATGGCATCCAGGACGAATTGGGCTTACAGGAATCTGAGCTCGACGAACAATTTCGCTTCGGTTTCAACCCCCCTCCCCCCCTCCTAATCGAATTTTACAGCCAAATCAAAGGGATTCGGATCTGGTGCCATGGTTACCCAAGGATCGAGTGTCTCTGATACCACCTGCGATACCCCGTTGCCACTGGCGGTGAGCACCATGGTGTGAGGACAATCGACGGCGGGTTCACCTGGTTCGTCGCTCGACAAGAGCTGGACGATGAACATGATATGTTCTGGTTGTATATTTGCTTTCCAAACTGATGTTCACCGTACAAATGGAAAGACACCCGAGACAGTGGGCCGAAATAGTCTGGACGCATCGCCCCATGGGCCGAATTATAGATTACAACTCGATATGCTAAGTACACCTCCTTTCCCGGATAAACATTCTTCTTCTTCAGGAAGACGTACTCTTCATCTTCCGCCTTCAACGTATGGCACCGGCTGTAGTGGACGCCGGTGTTACACTGTCGTAGATGTGCTGACCCTAATCCAGCTGCATCCAGGACGACTAGGTGAGAAACTTACTGCGAGATAGGGGATTCAAATGAGATAGTAGAGCGGGCAAGATTCATAGCAGTTGCAGGTATGGAATCAACCCTTTTTTTCCCTACGCCATCATCTGTACTGCTGTAGACGCACGTTTTAGGGTGGACAGTTGCAGTTCGGGGCCCTTTTGATGATTTTAGGTCTGGAATATGAAAATTTGATAATAACAAAAGTTGTAGAGAACTTCAAAACCTCTCCAAAGAGTATCTACACGACTGACTTCGTCAAGAACTGAAGAATATCGTGATCTGAATTTTTCTGTTGAAACTGTCCGGTTTACAGTTTCGTTAGTTAGGACAGCGTCAGTAATTTTTAGTTCAGGGTGACTTAACAACCTCAATAATTTTGACATTATAGACAACGTTAGAGTAGGATTTTGATATATTTCTTTGACACTGAGATCACCCTCGTAGCATTTGGTTTGGAAGATATAGTGATTTGAATGTTTCTCTCGCGATAAGTTGCAGTTTCAGTTTAAGTCATCACTGAGTTTCAGTTTGCTCTGTTGCCACTTAGTTTTGAGGTTGAGGTCTAATTAGCCCAGATCGTTATGGAAGTTTTTGTAGTACATCTTTCACTCTTTTCAAGGAGTACTTAAATGCTTAATTTCATTGAATGTTTTAGGAGTTATGTAATTTGTAGACAGCTGTTTCACAGTGGGGCATTTTACAGTTATATATCTTGTTAGCTGTTTTGGGGCTAGTGGATGTAAGAATTAAATTTTGTGATAAATAAATTAAATTTTGTGATGAATAAAAACCTTGTATATGGTTAAGTTAGATATTGGTAGAATTTTTGTTGATATCATAATTTTTATAGTTTTAAAATTACAAATTTGTTATGCCGCGCTGCTGTTGCTTTGCTTGTCTCGTTTTCGTCGCTTAAGGATGTAGGACATTAGGAGCAGTTTGGTTGTTGTTTTGCTTATGTGTGTATTGATGTTTTGGGTTGAGAATTGTCATACGATCAGGTGGTGTATGTTGGTAATTCTTACGTCATAGATAAATCCACAAGCGTATAGAATACCATTGTAGCCTTCACCCAAGAGTATTTCAGGGTATCGTAATCCACAGGGAATGTGTGTGAACTATCTACGAGTCAGGTTCGTTCAGGGAAAACAAGAATAAGGTAGGTGAGGGTAGAGAGGATTGCTAATATGGTCCAGTCAAATGACAAAGTAAGGTCGACACCGGCTTCCCCGGGTCTGCCAGAACGTTCCGGCCTTTAGCTCTACTACGAACCGGAACATGGAGGGTTACAAAGGACGGACAGGCCTGTCACTACCTGCCGCCTACCTCTACAACCTGTGGAGCATGCAACATTCAAAGGCAACTTCGAGTCTAGACATCACGTGTACGCTATCAATTAATACTTTAGTCTAGCGCTCAATGATATAAGACTATAGCACTCAATACAGAGCGATGAACGTGTAAGCATAGCGAACAGATCTTATTGAAACAAAAGACTATGCTATAAAAGGATCATGAACACTTACTTGAATAAAGAATATGTCCGGAGTGTTGATAAGCCAACACTCGTCTCCAGACTAGTAGAGGTTCACCAAGAGAGAGTGCCGGCAGGCCAACATGTCCCCGGAGGACCTTCTCACTCTCTCCTTATTCTAAGTGTCATAGAGGCAGCGATACGCCTTTAGAGTGGAGCTCTATCTTGTGTTCTTGTGTGTCTTGAAAGTGAGGAAGAGGACCTCCTTTTGTTGAAGGAGGAAACTTGGGGAGTGGAGTTCCTCCCTAGCATATAGGGAATATTTCCTTTACTATTCCACTTTCTTAAGGTCAAGGAAGGACCTTGTAGACCTCTCTGAGCAACCAAAACCGACCTTTCGTCTCCCTCCTGCGTGAGCTGACGTTAGCGATGACATCAATAGCGATTCAGCTCGTGTTCTATTTCTTTTGTGCCTCGTATCTTTGTCATCGGGACTCAGATTGTGGCAAGTTACACATCCATTTCTATCTTCTCACCGAGTTCTTCTTAATGGTGCAGTCCAAATAATCATATGAGATGGTTTATAATTATGATAATTTTCATATCTTATCTCATCTTGTATTTTCTTTATGTTTGGACCATAAATCACCTACATACTAATTTGTCAGTAATAAACCCTATTACTAATTTTGGTGTTGGTCTTGTAAAGCTTTTATGCAGGTATTTGATGGTCAAATTTGGTATTTAAAGACCGTCAATAGTGTGTTTCAACTCCGTATCTCTTTCGCTTCTCTATTAGAGAAGGCAAGTAAATGTAGAATCATGGTCTATCGCTTTAAGTTGTTATTTTAGTTATCTTCACTTAAACTGATTATTAACACTATGTAGATAATTGCTAAATGGGATTTACTATTTTATCTCAAAGTAAACCATATTTCTTATTTCGCCATTTTAATTATACGGAAGTTGAATGCATATGAAATTTATGCATTGCTATATGCATTTGCACCCTCCTTTGATTTGCATATGAAGGTACCATAGCTGAATATATGCGGTAAGTTCCGGTACGGCAACACGCGTTGATTTATAGCAATGTGGTTAGGACTAGACGTAAAACTCAAAGCTCGTTACCTCGCTCGGCTCGTGGCTAGCTTGGCTCGGGTCGACTTAGCTCGTAAACAAAGCGAGTCATGCTGAGCCTAAGTTTTAGCTCGGTATCTTAATGAGCCAACTCGAGCTAGCTAGTGAGCTAGCGAGGATAGGCTCGTGAGGGACTTAATGGTTGATCAATTAATCATTTTTGTTAATATATGATGGTTAATTATTGATAAACTATGTCACATTTATTTATTTATAAATTATAAATATGAATATATAGAATGATGTAGTTGACATAGATAGTTTATACAATATTACATCTGCACATTTTTTTTGTCTGGCTCGGGCGAGCCTAACAAGCTGGCTCGAGCTTTTTACCGAGCCAAGCCGAGCTGACTTTCTGGCTCATTAGCTATAGCGAGCCGGCTAGCTAACGAGCCAAATCAAGTCGAGCTGAGCTGGCTCGTTATCCAAGCCTAATGTGGTTGCCCCCTTTTCTTTTCTTGTTGGATTAGAGGCTTGAAGCGAAGTAATACATTTCATTGCATTCATTATATTGCATTGCATCATTGCATTCTATCTTTGAAATATGATGTATATTATCATTCCATCTTCTAAATTCCTCTATGAAGATATCTATTTTACTTTGGTTTCATTGTTATCTTTGCTATCTTAAATCAATGTTGAATATACTGTATTTAAGTAGAAAGCAATTTGCTTGGTGAGTAAAACCTCATAGGTTTGTTTCCCCCTTTTTGGATATTTGATGTTTGTTTGAGTTTTGGAGATAGCGACACACTTCACGCAGCTTCATCAAGAGATTTTACTTAATACACTCATTTATCATCATTTTTGTGTAATTGGAGTTTTGCAAATGGTTATTTGGAGAAACTATTAGTTTTGCTTAGGATGTTTATTTCTTGATATTATGATGCTTATCTACATATTGTTTTTTGTTTGTTTCTGGATGCTTTTAAATATAAAGGATGTGATGTGGAATTTTATTTATGTTTGTTAGTAGTGTTGTGAGCTTCTAATGATACTTCAGGGTTGTTTTGAATTCTAGGGTGTTACAAGTTGTAAGCATTATGAGCTGTTTTTTTCGCATCAAATCTAATGGTCCACGGCTAAAAGTAGCAACAGAAAAGTAGTTGGAGGTACTTAAGTATCAAGGATAATAAGATAATTTCATATATGTCTTGATTACTTAATATAGAAGGTTAGAGGTATTATAGAAACTAATAATTATTTATATTATTCTATAATTAACGATGGTGATACACGAAGGCTATATCTATATGCACGATGTTCTTGATTTACGTGGTTGCATCTTACTGTATTTACAAAGTTTTGGTATGGCGTGCACTAGTAGAATGTTATATGTGCGCATGATGTACTTATTAGGTATTAATGAATAATTTACAAATAATTTATTTTGGGCATTTGCCAATCTATACTGTAAGAATCGAGTTGCCTGTCAATCTAGATGCACCACACAAACAGACGATCCAACAATCACAGCCCTCATATATTGTAGATAGTTCAATTCTGTGCGTTAATCCATCTCGGATCCATAAGTTACATATGATAAATGTAAAAGTGATCTGCCCTCTTTAGTCCCCCACACCCATAAAGTCCTTGCGCAAATGCGTTCCTCTGACCGGCCACGGCCAGAATACCCGGCATTGTCTCCGCCTCCTTGAATCCACCGTCAACTGTGCATCGCCCTGCCCTGCCTCACCCTGCCGCATCACCCCGCCACACCACCTGATGGCCTCCGCAACCCCGCTGCACCATCGCCGCTGCTTCCCGTCGCTGCAAGCCGCCCCCCTTGCAGCTGCTCCTAGTCACCGCACCGTCGATGCTGCTTGCCCTCGCCGCGAGTCCCCGTCACCGCAGGCCGCCCCGTTGCCGCGAGTCCCCCTCACTGCGACTCCCCGTCCCCGCGACTTGTTGCCATGTCGTCATGAGCCGCCCGTCGCTGCTTCTCCCCGTCGCCACGACTTGTCGCCAGGGCCGGCCCTGTGATTTCAGGGGCCCGGGGCGAATGTGAAAGTTGGGGCCCTTTCTCTCCCCTATATATATATATTAACCTATTATTATTAATATTTAAACTATGACATGTTAAAGTAAAGTAATAGTTTTTGAATAAAAATTTATACATGTTACCTTAAAAATTTCTTCCAACATTCCTGGATGCAAAATCACTGATGATGGTGTTGATGTCAACCTCGTCCAACAATTTCTTCTCAATGCATAAAGTGGCCAATCCATTCAATCGTTCTTGAGACATTGTAGATCTTAAATAATTCTTCAACAATTTTAACTTTGAAAAGCTTCTTTCAGCAGATGCCACAGTCACGGGAACAGTAAATAAGATCCGATATGCAATGGAAACATTTGGATAAGATTCCATCCTCGTGATGTACTCAAAAATCTTCATAGCAGGCATATCTGTTTCTGTCAAATTTAACTTTAGAACTGTTAACTCAGAGATCAAATCATTTAATTCGACATCACATGAACCATCCAAAGAAGAAAATGTATTTGCAAATTTGGTGCAGCAGTCTTGCAGTTGAGTACCATCCAGTGACTTTAAGATTTTTAAGCTTAATAAGAATCCAAATACACTTTGAAATTCCTGAAGTTCCTCAAATCTATGTTTTAATGAAGTGTTTGCTATATCAACAAGAACCAAGAAATAATTAACTTCAAAATTCTTCTCAGCCTTTAGAATTTCTTCACGGTACTCACTCTCATCAAACTGTCTCTTTCTTTGACCTTGCCGCTTGACTGAAATTCCTGACGTTGAGGACGAGGCGGCGATCGGATCGGCAACTAGGAGATGCGGGCATGCGGCGCGCTGCTGTGCTGCTACGGTTGGGGAGGCAGAAAGAACGATCGTCTAGCGGATTCAATCTGGACTCCGCTTCTGCTGCCTTCACCATGCGCTCGTGGGCCGAGTTGTGTTGTTGTGGCTTGTGGGAATAGGCCTGGCCTGGATGGGGATGGCTGCAGTTGGCTGGCCTGGCCTGTAACCCCGTATGGCTGTATAGAGAAGTGCCCTGGGGAGGGGCCCCTATGTTTTGGGGGCCCAGGGCGGCTGCCCCCGCTGCCTCCCTACAGGGCCGGGCCTGCTTGTCGCCATGTCGCCGCGAGTCGCCGCACCATCCTGCTCTCGCCTTCCCTCAGATGCACGACCGGCCGATCTTGTACACCCTGCAACCGGGCGCCCGCGATCCATAGCGTGAGATCCAGTGTCCTGCATGCCGTCCAACATAGTAGGGACTGCCGCCGGCTACCTGCAATCCGGAGAGCACCCTACCCCCTGGGCGCGCTGCCGTTGGTTTCGGTTGCTTAGGTAACTATCCAATTCACTGTACCCTCTGTTTCCATTTTCTTGCTTCAATTTATTTACTTGAAAACGAAATATAGGATGATGGAAAAAGGTATTGACGCACTGCATTCACGGCTAAAACCGTTCAGAGATGTAACAAATATTGTCCATGACTGAAAACGGTATTGATGCACGGCATTCACGGCTAAAACGACTTTCATGTTTCAATTATTTTTTAATTTACGGAGTATATTTTTGCACTAGTTTCTAAATTCGATGACAAATGCTTAACAACTTTGTTTGTTGTCAACAATTAAGCAGGGAAGTCTGCTTGTCTCAATCCTGCATCATGTCGTGAAAAGATAGACCTAGGTACTGAACAATGTTTTCGTCCTGCAAGATTAATTTTATATTTTGGACTTACTGATCATGATATGCATTTTGAACTTTAGATGGGAGTCAGGAGGCCAAACGTAAGAGGTCACGTGAATACATGCGTGAACATAGGAAGCGCAAGAAGAACGAGGCCTCTGATGTTGCTAATAAGACTGTCACCCCTGGACACACAAAAGAATTTTGTATATAATTATCAAAATATCAATATTGATTGGTTTGGGTCAATACTCTGTATGTCATATATTGGTTCTTCCATTACAGCCCATGAGAAGCGTATGAAAGCGTGTGAGTATAAACGAGAATACCGACGCCGCATAAAGGTTCAGGCCGGCGGTGAGGACACATCCATTGCTATTGAAGAGGGTGTGTTATCTAATTCCTATTTGGAGAGGTGGGGCACCTTTCAACACCTACGCATATCTCCCAAGGTACACATTGCTTTATACTAAATATTATTTCTAAGCTGAATCCATGGTGGACTCATGTGTCATATGTATGATGTAGTTATACCACAAGTTGATGTTATCACAAAAATGTGAAACGGCAAATACGGGACATAGTGAGGATGACAGTTGGCTGCATACTAATCTAGACATGTCCTTTTCATCCTGCTTGCTTATACTCGTGGGATCGGGTTGTGGGTCAATAATTTACTTGTTTTGTATCAGATCACTTGGAGACCATTAGGCTGTAGAATTGGCGGCTGTATAAACAAAACTATCGACAACGTGTGTGTGAAATGGACACGTCACAACCCAATGTAAATAATGGTGATAGCACGTATTACGGATCTGCAAGTGAAAAAAGAACTGCTAGGATGCGGTTGAAGTATTCACAGATGCCAAGTGAGGAGAAGGGTGAAAAGAACAAGCGGCACCTTGAGAAAGAGCACGAAAAGTTGTTATAATGAAAGAAGGTAAGCCTGTTTATTCAACGCTATACGTAGTGCCAACAGTTTTTAACTTACTCTTTGAAGTACGTATACATTAACTTACTACCATCTTCCATGCATTATGAAGGGTGTCCTCAGAATGTATGCATACAGATATTGATGTACGGTATAACTGGTTTGAGTACACAATACAATCACAAATGGGTACACGCCATTGGACTGGGTATGGATAACAAGCGTAAGTGGATTGATTACAATATATTTGCTCATGTTTTCAAACCCATTAATAATTGAGGAATTAATAATTGAGGAACCGTTTTCTATGATGTTTCATGTTCAGGTGCTATAGCTCCTACGGAGGGGGTGACACGGCTCAACGACGTAGGCGATTTTGGGTTTCACTCTGGAGTATGGGAGCCAGATCAGACAAAACGACATGATAATGGTGCACGTGGAAATTATAGGACCAGATATATACTGTCACATCTTTATATATTGTTATTTACGTGCGTGTGGACTAAATCAAGATCAGGAGAGGATTTGGATTGCGATGACCCACATGAGTGTCAAAATCTCAATATCAATCCTAATGAAGAAGCATTGCTGTTTAATGCTAAAGGTAACCTTATTTAATGGTCGAATGGTAGTACTCTGTATGACGGATGTTCTTGTGTTATTATTGGTTGACATATTGTTTGAGTATTACTCATGCTTATTTCTGCTTAATTTCAGACATTACATACGAATCGTAGAGTAAAGAAGTCGTATGACATAATTCAAGATCAGCATGACAAAGTATACCATAATCTTCCCAAGAAACACCATGTTCTGCGGAAGGTCCATGATTGCCAGTATTGTGGCGCTAATCGCTTCCGAGGAGAAGGGAAGTCTTTCTGTTCCAGACAAGGAACAGTGAAGATTCATATACCAATTGTGCCTCGTGAACTGCAGCGTCTATTCCCAAATAAAGTGGACAATGATGCGGTATATTTTTGGAAACATATACTGTATTTCAAATCACATTTTTCCTTCATGAGCCTAGGAGTGAAGCTAGACAATCGTTATGCAACGCCGGTGGGAACAGGAGTGTATACATTTCGGATCCACGGACAGATATATCACTGCCTCGATCAGCTGGTACCTACAGACAAAGGACCAAGGCATATGCAGTTGTACTTCTATGATATGGATGCCACTTGAGGAGAGGACATCACATCCATGGATACACACAATCTTTCTCCTGCTGTTATACATGAAGGTCCAATCACTAGAGCTTGCGCCCGACAGCTTAATCTGGAGATGAGCTCGTTCCTTAGTACTCTATTACGCATTTTCGAGGATAGATTACTACCTAATGATTTTATTCTGATTAGAAATCATGGAGAGGACAGAGAAACGACGTGACACCAGCTTGGAGTCGGCCACGGACGTCCAAGCCAAATCGAAGGCCCAGTCCACGTCGACTTCGAATCCAATTCGGAGTCCAGGAGCAGTCTGCACTAAAACGGACGCCCCGGTTGCATATGGACTCCGTTTTAGTTGATCTACCACTTTATGGAAAGAGAACGAAATAATCTTTCTAATGGGACTACTCCCACATCTAATTCCTCCAGAGTCCACAGGAATCATCGAAACATTGGACAGTCTAGAATGTGTAAGGGTGCTGTGACACCGACTTTGGGCCGGTTGGCCTTGTACCGAGTTAGAGTCCATTAGGGTTGAGTCTAGGGGACTTGCACGTTCCAAACTCCTTTATATCCAGCCGTCATCCCACCATTAGGGTTTGGGTTTTGCTTAGATTATTGCTGTTAAAAATAGCATCGTTGATTCATTGGTTTGTGAGACCCCAACTTTGTGAGTTTAATCTTTATCTGCAATTTGGTTGCTTTCAACTTCTTTCTTGCTTGTGTTCTTCGATTCACAGGCAAAGACTAGCCTTCTCGGCGAGGTCATCTGTGTTCATGCGGGTGATAGACGTGGTGCTGCGATTGCGGGGTTCGGAACGTGCCGTTCGGAATCCGGATCAATTTGTGTTGCGACTCCGCCCAAGTCATTGATTATCAGAACCAGTAGGAAGCTAGATCGGGATCCTGTTCCCATCAAGTGATAATCAGAGCTTCAGGTGTTACTCAGGTTCGTCATTATTTACCCTAGTTTCTTGTTTCGTTTCGTCCTATAGTACATAAAAAGCCAAAAATAGAATTGTAGTTTTAGGTTACATCCTGTCCAAAACCATGTTTAGCCTCTGCATATTTCAATTTTCGAGTCCGTAATATTTAGTTTGTGTGCTTAATCGAGTCTTGTCGTTGGTTGAGGTCACGTCTTGTCACAGTTTGTTTTGCTTCCGCCGCCTTGTGTTTGACCCTAGCCATCATTTTTTTTCCCACCTAGATCCCACCCCTTCGTTTGTTGTGTCTGATCTGTTATTCACTAGATTCACAAGGGTTGATCATCCATCACTAATTTTCACCTTATCCAGAGCTTCCGTCGTAAAATTTCACCTTTCCTTTTTTCCACTACCTAGTTTGTTTCAAACTCTAGAAAAGAAAAATGCCTGACACAGAGTTCAGTTCAGCGATTATATAGTTTTGATCAGAAAATTTATGTGGTTAGCTTTCACATGCTTTGAGTTGAGAAAAAGAAAATACAAAAAAAAAAGACAGACGTATTTTGATTACTTCTAGTGTTAAAAAAAAGAAAAAGAAAAGAAAAGAAACACTCGGTGTTGTTTTATGCTTGTGCTGAATTCAATTTTCTTTGGTTATTGATCTTTGTTGCTGTTTTCCTACACATTTTTTGACCAGGTATCATAACTGTCATAAGACGCTTTAGGCCAGCAACTCGGACCAATTCTTTGGATATTTATTCAATATTACTATCTGTTTTTGATTTGTGTTCTACTTACATGTATATTGGCCTTCCAAGCTCCACTTAAACCTCTGAACAGGCACGAATTCTGTTATGGGTCGATACAAGAGGTGATCAGCATTAACGACCTGTGGATTTAGCAGCACGAAGAGGGACGGCACGATCTCCGCCTCGTCCGACCCCTGCGTCGTAGAGACACTCAGCGGTTCGGGTCCGCAGACGATCTCCGCCTCGCCCGACCTCCCCAAATAGGGGTCGGACCCCCCGCAACTCGACTAATACGCTCGACCCCACCACGTCGGGGTCGGGAGACCGCACGAGAGTCCGCCTCACCCGACCTCAGGGTCGGGCGAACCGCCTATCACCACAAGGATGGATAGGCCACAGACGGTTGAGCATTAAATACCTATGACTCCCACGACTACGGACAGATAAGGATAACGACTGCTCCAGCAAGTGGGCAGTAAATACGCACGACGCGCATCGGCCAAAGGACTGTCGTTGTTCCGACAGCTCCTGTCAGAGCCCACTCTCCTAATAGGATGGGACACCCCTGAGCGACGGCTCGACGAGTGTAGGGGCGATGATGACGGCACCATTCTACCGACCCCTGCCGAAAGCCATCCCACCATACGGGTGGGACACTTCTGATTGACGGGCACTCCCAGCACTGCCGGATCGGGAGGAAGCCACCATGCCGGTGACGCCATCCATAGCAACAAACCCAACTTGGAGCTTGCGACCGCGACCACCACTTCGCCATCTCACCCTCTATCTCCCTCTTCCTTGACTGCCGCGCAATCCAAGTCTCACCCCCCGCAGTATAAAAGGGGAGGCCGGGGAACTCAAAGTGGAGAGGGAGACAGATAATCGAGAAGACGAGAATCAACACTCAATCACGCACTTTCATCCACCCAGAGACTTGCGATGCCGTCCCTCTCTCGCCCTTTTGTAAACCACTACTATAAACAATGGTAACACGAGTAGCTCGAGACTGGACGTAGGACACAATTGTCTGAACCAGTATAGATTCTTGTGTCCTTTTGCGAACCATCCGATCCCTAAAACGCGCATCCCACGTAATCACTAGCCGGTGGCAACGAATACAGATGGTTGGCGCGCCAGGAAGGGGGACTCTTGCGCGTTTTCGGCAATCACCCACTCAAGTTCGGATGGACAACCACGCGAACGGATGGGCTCCTGGCACGATCATGTGTTTTGGGAGCCTCAGCTTCGTTGCCACACCGGAGGGCAACTCGGCGTCGGTCGACGCACTGACTCCGCCAATCGCCGTTTCCAATTCCCGTTGCGCGTCGTCTGCATCGGCAGACGGGGAAGCGCAACTACTCGGCGAAGGATGATGCTCCCCGAAGCCCTCCTACGAGGGCCCGCACGCAACCCTTTTGCCTAGCCAGCCCAGCGCCGGCGAAGACGTGACGTCCCGCGTGTCGTCACGGAAGGCCTGTGCACCGCGAGTTCGTAGAGATGGTAGGTATGCGTCGGAATGTTTCTTTGACCTTCTCGATGAAGCGAACAGAGATTCTGGTGCAGAACACAGCGATGGGAGTCATAATCCTTCTCGCGAATGCCTCATGGTGCATTTGAAGGACCTCCCTAACCCAGAGAACGACCGCCCCATGACCCCCACGGTGGCGGAGAGCGGGACTCCGTCCCGCGACGTACTGCCTGAGCAGTTACAAGCGCGGAGGGAGGAGCTCCGGGAGGCTAAACGCCAATTGGAGCAAGAGCAAGCGGAGATTGACCGCGAGCTCGCTCGATGCGGGGCCGGAGGACGTGCTTGCTCCATGGCACGCGACGTGCGTCAGCGAATTGCCGAGGAAGGCGATGGGTACCCGCGCTTTGCGCGGGCCAACCAAAACCTCTCCGCGGCGACAGCATTGCTCCGGGTGCTCCCTGAGCCCGCCATGCCTGAGGCTCAACGCACTCAACGTGAAGTTGAGGCGTTGCTAGAGTGCGCGGCGGCGCAGCAGGCGGAAAGCTCACAGTCATAGCTTCGTGAAGCGCGCGCCTAGAATATGTCTGTCCAGCAGACACCCCCTAGGACGGACGGGGCGTCAAGGGCTTTCGTCTGCAAACCGTGATGCTCGCACCACCTTGGAGGCACGACGGCGCCAATCGGAGTACGGTTCGGGGCAGGTCGAGCCCGCCACCCACGCCGAGGGGGGTGCACGATGAGGATGAGGACAGGAGCCCGAGCCTGGACGCCCCCGGACCGCAGGTCTTCAGTTCTCACATCCGGGGCACGGCGTTTCCGCGGCACTTTCGACCCTCGACCAACATATCGTAGTCGGGGGAAACCAACCCGAGTCTCTAGATCGAAGACTACTGCCTCGCCTGCCGAGCTGGGGGCGCCGACGATGATTACTTCATCATCCGCAACCTGCCTCTCTACCTGGCCGACCCGGCCAGGACATGGCTGGAACACCTTCCTACAGATCAGATCGCGAGCTGGTCCGACTTGACGGAGGTCTTCATGGGAAACTTCCATGGGACCTACGCGAGCCCAGGCAATCCCTGGGACCTCAAGAACTGCCGACAGAAGCCAAGAGAGACGCTCCGGGAGTATGTCCGGCATTTCTCTCAGCAATGCAACGAGCTGCTAGACGTAGGCGACGCCTACGTCATCGGAGCGTTCCTGTCCAGGACCACGTGCCGCACCTTGGTCCATAAGTTAGGGCGCAAGAGTCCTCGAACAGCCAAGGAGCTCCTGGACATCGCAACCAGCCATGCCATCGGCGAGGAAGCGGTCGGCGTGATCTTCAACCGCCCCCAGGAGACCAAAGGCAAGCGGGACGAGGCCGCCGACGAGGGCCCCTCTGACCGTCCCAACAAGAAGAAAAAGAACCGGTAGCGCTCATCCGGCGAACGGATGGTTGCGGCTGCCGACCGCAAGGATGGCAAGGCGCCAGCAGCGGACACGCCAGACCACTTCGAAAAGAGGTGGAACAGGACTGCTCGCTCTTGAAGCGGTTCCTGACCCAGGAGGCCAAGAAGGGTAAGCGGAAAGGTAAGCCAAGACAGGCCCCGTAGGCGCCGACAACGGCGACGGCAACGACGGTTTCTCGGAAACCGACGGGTGCCTCATGATCTTCGCCGGGTCGGAGGCACGCGGGAGCAAGCGCCGCGCGAAGCTCGAACGCCATGAAGTGTTCACGGTTGAGCCCCGGATGCCAACATTCCTTCGGTGGTCGGAGGCGCCGATCACATTCGATTGGTCAGACCACTGCAGCCATGTCCTACGGCTGGGTCGATACCCGCTGATGGTAGACCCCATCATCGATAAGAAGCGCCTCACTAAGGTGCTCATGGATGGAGGCAGCGGCCTCAACATCCTTTACGTGGAGACACTCGATGCCATGGGCATCGACCGGTCGCTCATCCGACCCACCGGAGCACCCTTCCACGGCGTTGTCCCTAGGAAACAAGCTGTTCCCTTCGGGCAAATTGATTTGCTCGTCACGTTCGGGACTCCGGCCAACTTCTGAACGGAGACCCTCACGTTCGAGGTGGTTGGCTTCCACGGGTCCTACCACGCCATCCTGGGGCAACCGTGCTACGCGAAGCTCAAAATGCCAGGGCCGAAGGGGGTGATCACCATTGGCACTTCCTTCCAGCGCGTCTACCAGTGCGAGACGGAGAGCGGCAAACTCGCCTCCGCGATCGACGCGTCGGCAGAGGAGCTTGCCGCCACCCGACGGCAAGTCACCGAAGAAGCACCCGACTCCAACCGCGGTGCTGGGTCCTTCGAACCCACCGAGGGAGTCAAGGAGATCCAGCTCGACCCCGACAACGCCAAGGAAAAGGTGGCAAAGATTGGGACCTCCCTCTCCCCCAAAAGGAACGCGCGCTCATCGACTTCCTCCGCGCGAACATCGACATCTTCGCATGGAAGCCCTCGGATATGCCTGGCATCCCGGAAGTCGCCGAGCACTCCTTGCATATCAAACCAGGGTCCCGACCGGTGAAGCAACGGCTGCGCCGCTTCGATGAAGAAAAGCGCAGGGCAATCAAAGAGGAGATCGCCAAACTGCTGGCGGTCGATTTCATCAAGGAGGTGTATCACCCCGAGTGGTTAGCCAATCCCGTTCTTGTATAAAAAAAGAGTAAAAAATGGAGAATGTGTGTCGATTACACTAGTCTGAACAAAGCGTGTCCAAAGGATCCATTCCCTTTGCCGCGCATAGACCAGATTGTCGACTCAACCTCGGGTGCTAAACCCTCTGCTTCCTCGATGCATATTCCGGCCATCAAATCCCTATGAAGGAGTCCGACCAACCTGCGACAGCCTTCATCTCGCCGTTCGGCTCGTACTGTTATGTCAATGTCACAATGCCATTCGGACTGAAAAATGCAGGTGCGACATATTAGCAATGCATGATCAGATGTTTCAACGAGCTCATCAGAGACATCGTTGAAGCATATGTGGATGATATCGTAGTCAAGTCCAAGAAGACCGACCAGCTCGTGACCGACCTGGAACGGGCCTTCACCAAGCTCCGAGCGAACAGCATCAAGCTCAACCCTGAGGAGTGCGTTTTTGGGGTCCCGAAGGGAATGCTGCTCGGATTCATCGTCTCCGAGCGTGGCATCGAAGCCAACTCGGAGAAAATCGCGGCCATCAACCGGATAGGCCCGATTCAGAACTTGAAGAGAGTGCAGCGCGTGATCGGGTGCTTGGCGGCGCTGAGCCTTTTCATCTCGCGCCTCGGAGAGCGCGTCCACCCCCTCTACCAGCTCCTGATGAAATCCGATTGATTTCAATGGACATCCGAGGCATAGGGCGCCCTCGACAGGATAAAAGCTATCCTAACAAAGCCCCCGATACTGGTGCCTCGGACCCTCAAAGAGCCGCTGTTTCTTTACATCGCCACGACAACCCAGGTCATTAGCGCTGCATTGGTTGTAGAGCGAAGGGAGGAGGGGCACGCCCTCAAGGTCCAGCGCCCGGTTTACTATGTGAGTGATGTTTTGTCTGACACAAAGATTTGATATCTTCAGATACTGAAGATACTGTATGGTGTCATCATCGCCAAGAAGAAGCTCCGACACTACTTCGATTCACATCCTGTGACTGTGGTCAGTTCCTTCCCCCTGCGCAAAGTCGTGGAGAACCGTGACACAACGGGAAAGACAGCGAAGTGGGTGCCCCTCGAACGGCGATCAAGTTCCAAATACTAGCTGACTTTGTGGCAGAATGGACTGAAGTCCAGCTACCCACGGCTCCTGCTGACTAAGAATACTGGGTGGTATACTTCGACGGTTCACTGAAGCGCAAGGGAGTAGGGGTTGGACTGGTATTCGTCTCCCCCATGGGGATGCGTATGAAATACGCTGACGCGGACCCGCCCAGAAAACCTCGTCTCGGGACAGATCCGTACAGTCGTTGAGCCAGGATCCTATTGGGCAACGCTCGGCGAAGCGAGCGTACACACAATACAACACAGGCAGGGATAAACAACAATAATTTACAAGGAGAGGAGATTTTTAATACAACATTACTCCATAAATTTAAAGTTAGGTCTTACAATGATTCAGAGTATGCAAAAGTTTTGAAACAAAAACAGCGGAAGACTTGAACGATTACGAACTCCGACACTCGGACTTAAGCAAAAGCACGCGTCGTGCCCACGGACGTCATGCTACTAGCCACTTCAAAGTTCACTGCGGCGACTCGCACAACTCCCACTGGAGGTTCCCGATCTCGGGGAGAGGTTCCTCCCAAGGGAAGCTACCTGCTTGGTCCTGCATGACGGCGCCTGACAACCACAAATTGCTAACGCGTGAGCTTCTAAGAAGCTCAGCAAGACTTACCCGTCAACGTGGCTGACTACAGCCGACTCCTAGACATGCTGGCTGACTCGGGTGGGTTTGCTTGCAAAAGGACTCGCAAGCCTATACTACTCTTGTCAAATTTTAGCACCAGATTAAATGATTAGAATATAAATTTAGTTAGCACTGAGACTACTCAAACATAACAAGGGCAATAATAGCAATAGTAATAATCATGATTTCTCCTCATTGTGTCTCAACCTATTTACTAAAATGTGGTGCGTTTCACGAGCATGCTCACTAACTGGGAGCGACAGCGGTTCGAAACGATTTTATACCCTGCAGGGGAAAACCTGATCGCACGACACGTGCGTGTCCCAGACTCGCACGTGGCAACCGTTCACACCAGCTCCTGCAACGTCAATTCCCTCCTACGCCTGCCTTAGCAGCGCCGCATCCCACCAGGCAACACGTCCCAGACGGTTTCTGTGGAGTTCCCACGCTGCCCACCCCAGATCTCCTCCTAGTCAGACACCGTAGGGCAGGTTCGACGTTGCAATTACTAGGCTACATAGCTTTACTGGGGCCCATAACACCCAGCATACGACCAGTACATTCAACACTCGATCAGTCTCGGACCACACGGATCAGACAAGTCTACGGTCACCCTGGACTCGGTCCAGTCGCCGACCTACTTTGTATCCTATCTGACCCTCAAACTTTTATCTTTCTTACTTATTCACATTTGTGTGGCACATCTCATGAAATAGTTTCATTCAACAACCTATCCTTTCACGAGCAGCGTCCACTCTGCTTGACTTCTACCGCAATACCTACTAAGCATAGCAGACTAAGGGGTATCTATACCAGCTACCGATAGGGTTTCCTATGGGAAACAAATGCAGCTATGGTTTCAATCAACTCCTAGCACTTAATGCACAAACAAGACACACTTAGTTGTAAAAGAAAAATTTAAAATTCGGTTGTGCACCGGGGCTTGCCTGGTTCTCCGGAGTTGTAGACTTCTTCGGTGGAGGGCGAGGCAACTGGATCCGCAGTTACTTCGTGCGCTGCCGAATCTACATGATGCAGTATGATTAAGATAAGTTCAATTGCAGGGAAACTTACTGCTTTTACCAATAGCAACCTAGGGTTTCGATCGGCGACGCCTAGAATTAGGGTTAACCCTAATCACTCGACGCCGTCGATTAAATTCAATTCTTAACTGTTGAATGAGGTTCAAGGAAACCTATTCAACTCTCATGAGGTGACTTTTAGTTGGTACGTTCAACAACTTCAACTTTAGTTAAGGTTAATTCGATATTTTTCATCAGTTAAACATTATTTAATTCCTTCGACTATTAAACTAGGGTTAAAATAAAAATATTAATTCCACCTCAAGATTATTTTTAGTTGATAGCACCTTCTGAAATAAGCATTTTGAGCTTTGGGTGGGACCTAGATGAATTTTCTAAATTTTATAAAAATTCATCAAAGTTTCTGTTTTTAAAACTTACAAAATCAGAAATCACTAGTAAACCCTAGAATAAAATTATGAGATTTTATGTGGACATTCAAGAGCACCAAAGCTACAACGTTTCTTTTGGGTGTGATCCTTTTAAATGACTTTTACAATGCATTTTAGAAAATAGTATTTTAACTAGGCAGATTGAAGTATTTTAAAAGGGTTAGATGCCATTTTGTGGTCCTAAAATCTTTATAAAATTCCAGGGGGTGTGTGTCGCCATTGTGTATTTGTGGATCAAATATTAGCCCTAGAATTGCTCTAGAAGTCAAATCAAAATTCAAAAACAGAAAGGAGTGTTTCTAATTAATTCTGCAAACTTTTGGTCATTTGTTAAAAAGTGCTTTAACCGAAAATTAGTCCTTTTCATGAGGTTTCTAACAAATATTTTTGGATTTTTCTGTGAATTTCTACAGATTTTACAAAACAGAGAAATAGTCTAGAAAATAAAAAGAAAAAGAAAAACAGGGGAGGTTTTCTCCGACGAGCTCCGGCGGCCGTTTCCCGCCGATGGGGTGGTCGCCGGCCATCGAACCTTGGCTTTCCATGATCTACTAGACATGACGAAGATCGGCAACACGATGAAGGTCATTCCCTTGCACAGGAAGGGGGTGCTCACCGTGGAGGGCGACGGTGGCGGCGGCGAAGTCGAAATTCTGACGAACGGAGCTCAAATCCGGAGGGGGAAAGGTGCGGGAAGCTTCATGGGGGAGAGAGGGTGTGATTGGTCGAGGGAATTGGAGCGGGGGATGGCTGGGAGGTGGAGTTCACCGTGGAGGTGGAAAGCTTGGCTATGGCGGGCGGCGGTCGGGGCAGGGGAAGGAGATTTCGCGCGCGTGGGGAGGAGAAAAGAAGAGGGGGGGGGGGAGTGGAGAGGAGGCGCACCGGTTTTTTAAGGAGCCAGGGGGTAGGGAGTAGGGAAGGCATGGGGGAGGGTGGCGGCATGGCGTCATAGCCGGCCATGCCGCCGGGCTTGCTCGGTTGGCGCGGGCCATGGGAGAGAGAGTGAGAGAGAGAGTGAGGGGGCTAGAGAGAGAGAGAGGGGGGGGGCAATGAAGAGGGCGACGTGCGGTGCCACGGCCGTGTTGGCCGGGCGGCATGGTCCTGCCGCCCGCCGCTCGGTCAGGCGGGCGGCCGGACTGTAGCCCGCCCGACAAATGCACTTTTCTTTTTTTTTTTTTTAATTCTTTTGCTAATTCAAAGTTTGAGACCCTAATTCAAATGAAAGGTATGCTTCCCTAGTTCCAAAGTTTTTGAAAATTTTTCTGTAGGCTCAAAAATTATTTGGAGCACTTTCCTTTTAAGGTTCAAGTCCTGATTCGACCTCTAAAAATTCTTGAAGTTCCAAGATGATTATAGCTTGTGTGAATTTTTAAGAGGTCTAAGACTTATCCAAAAATTCTGAATAAATTCTCAAAATTCTATTCTGAAGTGTACTTAATTGTTATGTAAAAATATGGCTAGGGTTCTGTGGAAATTTGGATAGCCATGAATTAGGGTTTGGATTTTCTTCCTGTCAGTGACATTTCGACGCGGCTAGTTGGAATTTCTCCGAACCTAGGTATAGTGTTCTGTGGTTGATCAAAGTTTGCGTAGTGTTCCTTTGGAGTATTTTTAAACATTATTTCTTTTTATTCCCAAGTTTGATTCTGCTTTTAAGCGAGTGAATTACTGATTAGGGTTTCGAATTGGAGCGTGAATTCTTACCTGATAGGAAAATGATTATGTACTGTGGAACTGAGGGCCCCTGCTTGGTGAAAGTGTTCAAAAATTAATTTATCGAAATTTTTGTGTAGGTTAATGGAAGTGTTTTTAAGCAACATTGCTCATTAGTTCACGTGCTAGTTTTGCTCCAAAGTGCAAAAATTTCTTTTTAGGGTTTACGATTTGCCAGTGACTTTTTAAGTGACACCTGGAGTGTCACATACGCAGTCCGTCTGCTGTTTCCTGCTTCCAATAATATGGCCGTACGAGGCGCTCATCAACGGACTCAAGATCGCCGATGAACTAGGGATTCTACGGCTCAAGATTGAGGGCGACTCCCAACTCGTCGTCGACCAAGTCATGAAGGAGTCCAGCTACCACAACGGCATCAAGGATGCGTACTGTCAGGAAGTCCGCAAACTGGAGCACAAGTTCGATGGTCTCGAGCTCAAGCATATCTCAAGGTGGCTAAACGAGGAGGCCGACTCTTTAGCGAAGATGGCTGCTAGACGGGAGCAGGTTCCATCTGGGGTCTTCGCCCACGATCAAAGTCAACCGTCGGTCCGGCTCAAAGACCCAAAAGGGGTCGATGTGGAGTCACCCCCGGGGAAGGAGGTCGGACTGGCGTCGGTTCCTCCAGGCCCCGACGTTATGGGGATTGACGAAGCGCCCGCGCAAGGGACCGATCCTCCGACAGATTGGAGGACACCGTACCTTGACTGCCTCCTCAAAGGAGAACTCCCCACCGACAAGACGGAGGCCCGACGCATCGTCTGCCGTGCCAAATCCTTCGTCACCATCAACGGGAAATTCTACAAGAAGAGTCTTATCAGAATCCTGCAGCGCTGTATCCCGATCGAACAGGGAAGACAGCTACTGCGAGACATCCATGGTGGGGTCTACGGTCATCATGCCGCACACAAGACCCTTGTCGACAACGCGTTCCGGCAGGGATTTTACTGGCCAACGGCTGTCAATGATGCCGCGCAGATCGTGCGCACCTGCGAAGGCTGCCGGTTCTACTTCTGGCAGACCCACTTGCCGGCGCAAGCGCTACAAACCATCCCCGTCACATGGCCGTTCGCGGTCTGGGGACTTGACCTGGTCGGACCTATGAAGAAAGCACCCGTGGGCTACACCCACCTATTGGTGGCGGTCGATAAGTTCACTAAGTGTGAGGATTCGACCAGAGGAAGCAGTCGAATTCTTCCTCGATATCATTCATCGCTTCGGAGTACCCAACTCCATCATCACGGGCAATGGTATGCAGTTCACAGGGAAACGCTTACTCAAGTTCTGCGATGACTACTACATCCTAGTCGATTGGGCAGCCGTGGCGCACCCCCGCACGAACGGGCAAGTCGAGCGCGCAAACGGCATGATCCTAAAAGGGCTGAAGCCCCGGATCCATGATTGGCTGAAACAATTTAGCGGTCGGTGGGCAGCCGAGCTCCCCGCAGTGCTTTGAAGCCTGCGAACGACCCCTAACAGGGCGATAGGGTTCACCTCCTTCTTCATGGTATACGGTTCCGAGGCCGTCCTGCCCACGGACCTCGACTACAGACGTCCCTCGAGGATGCAATGGACCAACTCGGCGAGGCACGAGACGTAGCGCTTCTTCGATCGGCAAAATACCAGCAGGCGCTACGTCGGTACCACAACAGGAACGTACGGGAAAGAGCGTTCGACGTCGGCGACCTTGTCCTTCGCCGTGCTAGAATTAGCATGGACCAGCACAAGCTGTTGCCGGCCGTGGGAAGGCCCCTATATCATCTCGAGGATCCTCCGACCCGACACTTACAAGCTGCAAACTGCGGACGGACAAAAGATCACCAACGCCTAGAACATCGAACAACTACGTCGTTTCTACCCCTGATCTCATAGTTAATCTACCGTTCGCACCCCTCGAAACAAGCGACGCCCGACCCCCACCGTACAAGAATCGGACCTCGCTCGAGGGCTACAATTGCAGGGTGCGCGCACCACGTGCGCGCCCTAACACCTGTTTATTTTGCTATTTATTTGCAAAATCTATATGAATGAATAAGTGGAAGATAGGAAAAGCATGAGGTCGAGCTAGTCAGACTGCGAGACACTCAAAGCCCTCGGAGGCTGTGGCCACGACGCTCACCGGCAAATTGAATGCCGATCTTATCCGCGGCTTATGATTGTCTAGGCTTCGACCCCCCATCTAGTGTTTAGGACTCAGGAAGAAAGAGCCATAGATAAGAAAGGTGTGAAGTCAAGTTGGTTGGACCGCGAAGTACCTATGACCCCCGGTGGCTACGGTAACGACGCTCACCAGTAAGGCTGAATGCCGACCCTGTCTGCGGCTAACGATTTTTGGGCTTCAAAAACAAAGGGGAAGGGGGACGAACGTCTTCGATAATTTGTAAGAAATGATGCGCGAACAAGCCTTGATGGCCAAAACACTTAAATTGTTCCTTTGACTTACAAAAACCCAGTAGCTTCGGCCTCGGGCGTCCTAAATACAAACTAATCTAACTACTAATCCATCTACTGGGGTAGGGGGCTGTGAGAGACCCGACCAATTTACATTCAATTTTACCAAGTTGACTCGCGGCCCACGTATGGTATGCGAGAACTCAACCCGATAAAAGAGAATATAAATCCGGCAGTCCCCCGACATGCTTCTCAAGCAACGCCCAAGATCCAAGCACGTCGGCAACCTCACAGGTAATACATCACATAGGTCACATTAATTTAATAACATCAATTTAACAATATTCTTACATACCAAGGTTCATCAGAAGTCTTGAAACTAACAATTTAAAAAGCGGAAGCAATTCTAAGGAATGCGATAGTCGCAGCAGTAGCAGCAAGGAAACAGCAAAAGATTGCGATGCCCAGCCCACGAACATCGCAAATCACGATCACTCCAAAGTCTTGACTACGCCTCGTCCTCGCCGGCATCGGCGGGGACAAAGTAGCCGAAGACCAACTCATCCTCACCTGCAAAAACTTAAACAACAAACGTTGAGTACGAAGGTACTCGCAAGTCTTACCCTGTGGTGAGAATTAGTTCCCGACTCCAAGGATAATGCAATGAGGCTGTAGCAAGTTATAAGGTATAGGAATGGACTCAATTGCTTAAAGCAGAAACTAAGCATATGTGAATAAACATAAGAAAAAGGGACTCTTGCGGGCGTGAACATCTAATAAACCCAATCCCTAAGCACCATGTAACCATAACCATGTATAATACCCTTATCCATGTTCCATCCGAATCATGGATACCAATAACCATACTTCAATTCTCAACATCTTATATGACAACTCTACGATATTATCCAAAGGACACCGAGCTTGATCATAACCGAGACCGCGGCGGATTCGAACCAATTTTACACCCTGCAGGGGAGTCCAACTGTACCCAAACGACTGAGGACCATACGGCTCATGTAACCCGCTAAAGTTACACAAGGGAGTACTCATGTCAACCTTTTTCACACTCGTGCCCATACGGTTGGAAAATCCACACGGTGCCGAGTACCACGGCCTTGCAGGCTCACGTGAGTCCCTCGTCGAGTATCACGGCCTCGCAGGCACCCATGAATCTCTCGTTCCACACACCATGTAGTCATCGGCCAAACGTTGGTACTCAGTGAGATACTCAGCTTGTCTTACCATTATATCGGACATGTGGTATGAACGGAAAGTGCTCAGGCCAAGAATAACACGGCCGGGTCCTAGGTCAACCCAGACGGGGCCTACGGCACACAAGACCTCCATGTCTTGCTGCACTCCTATCCCACCGTCCAGATTTTAACTTTTAACACCTTTCAACTTTTACCAACATATAAACTCGCCACAAGTCCATAAGTAATCAAGGTGGTTCCTATACGTGCGAGTGGGACTTACCACTCGACTTCTACCGTGTTATCTAAGCATGGCAAAGCATTTCGTGACTCGAAACAATGACACTCTACCCAGTTTGACAAGGTGACGTAAGCAATAGCAAGGAGGGGTATATGCAACAATAATAGGTGTTCCCGACTGTATCACTATGCCCGACTTAATGCAGTCCTATACGTAAGCATTCATATTAATCATTAAGTAAATTACTTACGGTAGCAATATGAGGTGCTTGCCTTCAATAACGATGGTGTTGTCTCCCTCAGCAGCTGGATCAACCTCCGGCGCTTCTCCCATAGCAGCACCCACGTCACTCTCTGGCGGATCGTATTCTATAAAGCAAAAACGCGTCGATATGAGATGCATGCCATGATGCCATGATGCACAAATGATGCGATATGATGCAGAGAGGTAGCTACTGAGTCTACGAACACAATGCAAAAAGAATGAAGTTAATCGGAGTTCTACAGCTCAAGTTATGGCCAAAACAGTTTTACCGATTCCGGTTACGGGTTTTCCCGGTTCCCGGGTTCCCGGTTCCGATATCGGGTGGCACACGGATGTCGTTTTCGGGAAGAATCCCAAAACACATCACATGCACTGGCTTTACTAAGTGGCTTGGGTTACTACGAGACTAAGTTTGAGTGGTTTTGACTCGCGTTAGCAGGAACACGAGCCCTCCGATGGTCGTTGCCCGTTTACGACATCGGGAATACTGTAACGGTGCCGTAAAATTCGTAACGACTTTTCCGGTGAAATTCAAAGTTAAGTTACAGGCATGGGACCATTTTTAATTTAATGTAGGCTCTAAACTAAGACTTTTAGCTCTGGGTTGCGGTCAAGTTGGGCTTCTAAGAATTTATTAAAAATCAAACAATGTTCTGTTTTTAAAACTTGTAAATTCAGAAACATGTACTAAATCTTATGCAAAAATCATGAAACTTTATGGATCTACTACTGAACATCTAAACTAAAGTTTTTGTTAAAGGTCTTGGGCTTTTGGGTGACTTGCCTAATGTACTTTAGACAAAGGTAAATAATCTAGGGTTTTGGGGATATTAACCATGACCTACATGCACAAATGTCCGTGAAAACTTCTAGTAAAAATCCAGCAGATGTAACACGCCAAGATACAATTATGGGTCAAAAATCAAGTCTAGTAACCTTCTGGAACTCCAACAAAAAATCAAAAACAGAAATAATTCAATGAATTATTGAGAAAATTACAGGGGCATTTTTGAAAAAGTGCTTTAACAGAAAATTAGTTCATCATTTAGGGATTCAAATAAAATTAGGTTTGGCATTTTTACATTTTCCACTGTTTTCTACACACTTAACAACTTTTGGTTAATTAAAGGAAAATGGAAAAAATCAATGGAACAGTGCGGAAACAGGGGAAAACAGCAGGGGCGGCTGCTCCGGTGAGATTTCTCACCGGAGAAGAGGGTTAGGGCGGGGATTGAAGTGTCGTGGAGCATCACCGTGACTCAAGGCACTGATTTGTCGAGGGTGCAGGCCACGGGGAAGAGGGGAACAGGGCTGGCGACGGTGAGCTCGAGGCGGCGTTTAATAGTGGCCGAGGTGGTGGCGCGAGGCGTTCTTCATAAACGGCGATGAAATGCGGCCTTAATCTTGTCAATTGGGTGCACAAGTACTAGAGCAAGTAGCCTGTGAAAGGAATTGGAGGATCATGGTACCGTGACGACGAATTTTGAAGAATTGCGGCCGCCGGTGAGGTGCTCGGCCGAAAACAGGGGCGGCGGCGTTCCGGAGGAATTAGTGCACGGCCGGGCGGGGCTGGATGGTTGGAGAGTTTCAGGGGGTGAGGAGAGCTTGCTTGGCACGGTGGTGGGGCTGAGGAAGGGCCGGAACTCGCCGGCACCGTGGAGGTGGCGAGGGGCGGCTATGGCGGCTGAAAAACAGGGCAATACGGGTGGCGCGCGGGGGAAAAGGTAGGGAAGGAGAAGAAGGAAGGTGGGGGGCTCGGCTTTATGCTCAAGGAGGGGTGAGGAAGGGAGAGGGAGAAGGAGCACCGTGAGTTGATGGCACAGGGGGCGGCAGCCGGCAGGAGATCGTGGGAGGCGGCTACTGCCGTGACGGCGTCGTGCGGCAACAGGGGAAAATGATGGCGCCGAGGGAAAGGAGAGGGAGGGAGGAGAGAGGAAGGGGGAAGGAAGCTGGTGCCATGATTCAATGCATGGAGGAGTACTGGCGACGTGGGGGAGAGGAAACCGGCCGGTGGTCGGTCGCCTGGCCGTGAGCAGTGGCGGCGCGCCACTGCTCACGGTACAGCCATTGTCGTTTTCTTCTTTTTTTTTAATTCAAATTCCCTCCACTTGAGTCGATTAAAAGGTCTAGCTCCTGAGTTCAAACATTTTTGAAACTTTTTGTGTGAGCTAAGTTAATTATTTGAAACAACTTTTGTTATAGAAAGTTTCCCTGATTCAGCTCCTAAAAGTTTGTAAATTTTCAACTTGGTTCAAATTTGTCGGAATTTTAAAAGGGTTTAAAGCTTTACCAAAAATTTTGATAAAATTTCCAAAATTCTATTTTAATGTGTAGTTAATTTTTATGTAAAAACATTGGGGTATTTTTGTGAAGAAAACAAAAGAGCCCAAGAAAGTCGATTAGGGTTTCCGAAAACGACGAAATTCAAAACCCTGACCCAAAAGCCAAAACGGAAAAGATGAGATCAAATCAAATCTTGTGAGCTCAAATTCAAAATGAAAAAATGTTGAACTTTTAGGGATGTGACAGGGGCGAAAGGAATATCAATGAGTAGGAATGCTAAGCAGCGAATGTGAAGAGGCTAACGAGGGGACTTACGGCTCTGTGAAAAGCTCGGGGTAGTCCTCCCGCATTTTGTCCTCACGTTCCCGTGTCGCTTCTTCTTCGGTGTGTCCGCTCCAAAGTACCTTCACCATCGGGATTGCACGATTGCGCAATTTGCGTTCCGAACGCGCAAGGATGCGTAGAGGATACTCCTCATAAGAGAGGTCAGGTTGGACTTCGACATGCTCCATGGAGATAGCCTCGGTCTGAACACGGAGACACTTCTTCAATTGCGAGATGTGGAAGACATTGTAGATGTTACCAAGAGAGGATGGTAACTCTAGCTCATAGGCCACGTTACCACGTCTTGCAAGAATCTTGAAGGGACCAATGTAGCGTGGCGCTAACTTCCCTTTCACTTGGAATCTTTTTGTGCCTCGGAGTGGTGAAACTTTGAGGTAAACATAATCTCCAACCCTGAAGAAAAGTTGTACCCGACGACGATCGGCGTAGCTCTTTTGGCGAGATTGAGCAGCTCGAAGATGTTCCTGAATTTGGCGCACTTGAGCTTCAGCCTCGCGAACCAAATCAGGACCGAAGAAAGGTCGTTCCCTGGATTCAAACCAATTCAACGGGGTCCTACAACTTCTTCCATAGAGTGCTTCAAATGGGGACATTTGGAGGCTAGGTTGGTAGCTATTGTTGTAAGAGAACTCTGCAAAAGGTAAGCAGAGCTCCCATCTCTTGCCATAGGTCAACACACAAGCTCTCAACATGTCCTCAAGGATTTGATTGACACGTTCGGTCTGTCCTCCCGTTTGCGGGTGGTAAGCCGAACTATGAATCAGCTTGGTGTCCAACGCTTGATGAAGGCTTTTTCCAAAACCGAGAGACGAACTGGGTGCCTCGGTCGGAAACTATTGTCTTTGGAATACCGTGAAGACACACGATGCGAGTGAGGTACAACTCGGCATACTGCTTGAAAGAATATGTGGTCTTGACCGGAAGGAAATGTGCAGACTTTGTCAACCGATCAACGATTACCCAGATGGAATTGTAACCATCCGAAGTTCTAGGCAGACCCACAATGAAATCCATGCCGATATCCTCCCATTTCCATGATGGAATAGGCAATGGTTGCAGTGTGCCCGCAGGTTTTAAGTGGATAGCTTTCACCCGCTGACATACGTCACACTTGGAGACGTACTGAGCAATTTCCCGCTTCATGCGAGTCCACCAGAATTTGGTCTTCAAATCTTGATACATTTTTGTGCTCCCGGGGTGTATGGATAGCAAGGAATCATGGGCTTCATTGAGAACTTTCATTTTCAGCTCATCGACCTTTGGCACCACAAGGCGTTTCCCAAACCATAACACGCCTTGCTCATCGAGAGAAAAACATCCGGCTTCACCCGACTTTACTTTCTCTCGGATATGAGCCATGCCTTCGTCATTCTTCTGGGCTTCCTTGATCTCATCCAAAAGTGTGGATTTTATCTCAAGGTTGGCAAGGAAACCCTCTTCCACCATTTGTAAACCAAGCTTCCGAAAATCCTCACATAGGGAGCGATTTCGGGCCTTCCTGATTAAGCAGTTGCAACGGCTTTTGCGACTCAATGCGTCAGCCACAACGTTAGCCTTGCCCGGGTGGTAATGCACCTCTAGCTTGTAGTCCTTGATCAACTCAAGCCATCTTCTTTGCCTCATATTCAAATCGGCCTAGGTGAATATGTACTTGAGGCTCTTGTGGTCGGTGTAGATATTGCAAGTCTTGCCAAGGAGATAGTGTCGCCAGATTTTCAAAGCATGAACAACGGCGGCAAGCTCGAGATCATGAGTAGGATAATTCTCCTCATGTGGCCTTAATTGGCGAGAAGCATAAGCAATGACTCTCCCGTCTTGCATAAGCACACATCCGAGTCCAACATGAGAAGCGTCGCAATAGACGTCAAAGCTCTTGTGGATGTCGGGTTGAGCAAGAACAGGCGCTGTGGTAAGCAATGTCTTCAATGTCTGGAAGGCTTGCTCGCAACTAGGGGACCAAAGAAATTTCTCTCCTTTGCATAACAACCTAGTCATTGGCTTGGCAATCCTTGAGAAATCCTTGATAAACCGACGGTAGTAACCCGCAAGTCCAAGAAAACTGCGGATCTCCTTCACATTGGTAGGTGGAGGCCAATCAAGTACTTCTTGCACCTTGGTGGGATCTACGGCAACACCATTTTCAGAAAGGACGTGCCCAAGAAAAGCCACTTCACATAGCCAAAACTCGCACTTGCTGAATTTGGCGTAAAGGCGGTGTTCACGAAGCTTCCCGAGTACAATTCGGAGGTGAACAGCATGATCTGCTTCCGTCTTGGAGAACACAACGATGTCATCAATGAAGATCACCACACATACATTGAGTTCCTCCATGAAAATAGAGTTCATCAAGTACATGAAGTAAGCAGGGGCATTTGTGAGACCAAAAGACATGACAAGGTACTCGTACAAGCCGTAACGAGTAGAAAAGGCGGTTTTCGGAATATCCTCTTCTCTGATCTTTATTTGGTGATAGCCCAGCCTTAAATCAATTTTGGAGAAACAACGAGCACCAGAAAGCTGATCGAAAAGGATATTGATCCGCGGAAGTGGATATTTGTTTTTGATGGTAACGGCGTTCAAGGGACGATAATCGACACACATGCGCAATGTGCCGTCTTTCTTCTTCACAAAGATAGCGGGACATCCCCAAGGAGAAGAACTTGGGCGAATGAAACCCTTGTCGAGGAGATCTTTCAACTGTTTCTTCATTTGAGCCAACTCCTCAGAAGACATTGGATACGGCCGTTTCGAAATAGGAGCCGTTCCTGGTTCGAGTTCAATGGCAAACTCAACAGCCCGGTCGGGCGGCATACCCGGCAAATCATCAGGGAAAACATCCGGATATTCGCACACAACAGGGATAGAGGAAAGCTCGAAACTAGTCGCACCTTTCAAATGGTACAACCCGGAATTATCACCCTCAAGGCATAGCGAAAAACGATCACCGGTTGAGTCTTTCAAAGAAACAACTCTGGAAGCCATGTGGATGACGACATCGTGAGAAATCATCCAATTCATCCCAAGAATAATATCTAACCCCTGAAGATCTAGGAGTAAGAGATTGGCTTGCAAGGTAACACCACTGACTGGAGTCAATGATGTCGGAACCATGGAGTCTACGAGGACTTTGGCTCCGGGGGATTCTATGAGGTAAGGTGTATGGGTAGGGAATATCTTAAGATTATACTGAGTGGCGTACTCGCGCCTAATAAAGGAATGGGATGCACCAGAATCAAAAAGAACTTTGGTAGGACGGGAGTCGACGGATAACGTACCAACGAGCACGTCAGCACCTTCGGGCACATCCGCGGCGGTCGTGTAGTTAACACGGCCACGCTTGGGAACTTGGGGCTTGTTGCCTGGTTGAGGTGGAGCAACGACAGGTTGGCGCGGTGGCTGGTTTGGAGCAGCAGCCCCCGCTCCACGCCTTGGGTACGGACAGCCACGGGATAGATGACCGCGCTGGCCGCAGTTGAAGCACGGACCAACAGCTTGATTTCCAGCCTGGCCCGCAGGTGGTCTGGGAGCTTGTCCAGCGGCGGGAGGAATACGACGGACCATCCACATGGGCTGCGGTGGAGCCGAGCCCGTTCGGGGACGCTGTGGGTTCCCGTTCTGTGGCGGCGGGGCAGCACGCTTGCGATTCTTGGCAGCAAGCTTGTTCATCTTGTCTTCCGCAACGATGGCACGATCCACCAGCTGGTTAAAGCTGCGGACATCCAAGATGATAATGGACAGCTTGTCCTGCATCTCCTCAAAAAGGCCATTGTAGAAGTAGCCTCTCTTGGCCGCGTCGGTAGCCACTTCGATTTGGGTGTATTGTGCGAGGTAGTTGAATTGATGCACATACTCCATCACCGATCGGTTGCCTTGCCGGAGAGCAAGGAACTCTAGCCTCTTGATCTCCATCACGCCATCCGGGATGTGGAAGGCGCGGAAGGCAGTGCGGAACTCTTGCCAAGTATAGCGGTGATTGTCGGGCTGGGTGGCACGGTAGGTGTCCCACCATGCACCGGCTTCGTTCTGAAGCTGATGGGCAGCAAAAAGGACCTTCTGATGCTCTCCGCGCCGGAGTAAATCGAGCTTCTGCTCAATGGTACGGAGCCAGTGGTCGGCGTCGAGGGGGTCCTTGGCCCGAGTGAAGATAGGCGGCTCGGTGCGGTGAAAGTCGGAGAAGTCATCCTCACGAGCAGCGTTACGCTCCGCACCACGCTGACTGATGCCCTCAGCGATGATACAGAGATACTCGGAGTGCTCCCGCCGATTGTGCTCGATTTGCATGAGCACTTCAGCCATGGTAGGGGCTGGTGGTGGCGGTGGTGGTGTGGTCTGGCGTCCTTGGCCTTCAGCAGCTCCGGAGGCTTCACCGGCCTCACGAGTGCGGCTTCGGGTATTCATCCTGTCGCCAAAACCACGGTTAGCGCCCGGAAGAAGGGATATCAAGGCGACACATCATATGACAGCAAGGACGTGTCATAATCAGGAAGGTATGTTTTGCTGGAACACTATCGGTGATATGAAGGCAACGGTGGATGCTACGAGATGACATACATGGTGTATCGACCAACATACACCGATGTTCAGATTTGATGAGCTCACTAAACTTGAACACGAAACTCAAAACAACGACAAAAATTTTGAAAACTGAACAAATCGTTTCAAAGGTGAAGCAAGCTTGTTCCAAGACAATAAAACTAGTCAACAAAAGATGATCGCAACTCAACTAGCAATTTGCAACTCAAAACCAAGCAAGGAGATGATCGATGCATGCAATGATATGCAAACATGCTCCGCACTAACGATTCTCACACGGATGCATAACACTCTCCCAAACACACAACACTACTGAAAGTAAACACACAACGTTAACATGGGCGATTTTGAATAGAAGGAGGGGTTTAGACAAAACACGCGCCCTAACACAAATGGGTGGCTGCCAAGACCCGCTAAACTATTCTAACGACCCATCTATCAAGGAGGGCAGCATGCAGGGGTGCATTCCTAGTTCTCAAAACCCAAACAAATTAAGAAAGGTGAGGGCCTAAAAACAGCAACTACTACTACAACTTTTAGTTGAATTTAGTGATTTCAGGACACAACTACCCACCCCGTATTTGCTAAGCAAAATTTTAGGATGTATTTGTGAACCTTAGCTCTGATACCAGCGCTTGTGAGAGACCCGACCAATTTACATTCAATTTTACCAAGTTGACTCGCGGCCCACGTATGGTATGCGAGAACTCAACCCGATAAAAGAGAATATAAATCCGGCAGTCCCCCGACATGCTTCTCAAGCAACGCCCAAGATCCAAGCACGTCGGCAACGTCACAGGTGATACATCACATAGGTCACATTAATTTAATAACATCAATTTAACAATATTCTTACATACCAAGGTTCATCAGAAGTCTTGAAACTAACAATTTAAAAAGCGGAAGCAATTCTATGGAATGCGATAGTCGCAGCAGTAGCAGCAAGGAAACAGCAAAAGATTGCGATGCCCAGCCCACGAACATCGCAAATCACGATCACTCGAGAGTCTTGACTACGCCTCGCCCTTGCCGGCATCGGCGGGGACAAAGTAGCCGAAGACCAACTCATCCTCACCTACAAAAACTTAAACAACAAACGTTGAGTACGAAGGTACTCGCAAGTCTTACCCTGTGGTGGGAATTAGTTCCCGACTCCAAGGATAATGCAATGAGGCTGTAGCAAGGTATAAGGTATAGGAATGGACTCAATTGCTTAAAGCAGAAACTAAGCATATGTGAATAAACATAAGAAAAAGGGACTCTTGCGGGCGTGAACATCTAATAAACCCAATCCCTAAGCACCATGTAACCATAACCATGTATAATACCCTTATCCATGTTCCATCCGAACCATGGATACCAATAACCATACTTCAATTCTCAACATGTTATGTGACAACTCTACGATATTATCCAAAGGACACCGAGCTTGATCATAACCGAGACCGCGGCGGATTCGAACCGATTTTACACCCTGCAAGGGAGTCCAACTGTACCCACACGACTGAGGACCATACGGCTCATGTAACCCGCTAAAGTTACACAAGGGAGTACTCATGTCAACCTTATTCACACTCGTGCCCATACGGTTGGAAAATCCACACGGTGCCGAGTACCACGGCCTCGCAGGCTCACGTGAGTCCCTCGTCGAGTACCACGGCCTCGCAGGCACCCATGAATCCCTCGTTCCACACACCGTGCAGTCATCGGCCAAACGGGGGACGCAGTGAGATACTCAGCTTGTCTTACCATTATATCGGACATGTGGTATGAACGGAAAGTGCTCAGGCCAAGAATAACACGGCCGGGTCCTAGGTCAACCCAGACGGGGCCTACGGCACACAATACCTCCATGTCTTGCTGCACTCCTATCCCACCGTCCAGATTTCAGCTTTTAACACCTTTCAACTTTTACCAACATATGAACTCGTCACAAGTCCATAAGTAATCAAGGTGGTTCCTATACGTGCGAGTGGGACTTACCACTCGACTTCTACCGTGTTATCTAAGCATGGCTAAGCATTTCGTGACTCGAAACAATGACACTCTACCCAGTTTGACAAGGTGACGTAAGCAATAGCAAGGAGGGGTATATGCAACAATAATAGGTGTTCCCGACTGTATCACTATGCTCGACTTAATGCAGTCCTATACGTAAGCATTCATATTAATCATTAAGTAAATTACTTAGGATAGCAATATGAGGTGCTTGCCTTCAATAACGGTGGTGTTGTCTCACTCAGCAGCTGGATCAACCTCCGGCGCTTCTCCCGTAGCAGCACCCGCGTCACTCTCTGGCGGATCGTATTCTATAAAGCAAAAACGCGTCGATATGAGATGCATGCCATGATGCCATGATGCACAAATGATGCGATATGATGCAGAGAGGTAGCTACTGAGTCTACAAACACAATGCAAAAAGAACGAAGTTAATCGGAGTTCTACAGCTCAAGTTATGGCCAAAACAGTTTTACCGATTCCGGTTACGGGTTTTCCCGGTTCCCGGGTTCCCGGTTCCGATATCGGGTGGCACACGGATGTCGTTTCCGGAAAGAATCCCAAAACACATCACATGCACTGGCTTTACTAAGTGGCTTGGGTTACTACGAGACTAAGTTTGAGTGGTTTTGACTCGCGTTAGCAGGAACACGAGCCCTCCGATGGTCGTTGCCCGTTTATGACATCGGGAATACTGTAACGGTGCCGTAAAAGTCGTAACGACTTTTCCGGTGAAATTCAAAGTTAAGTTACAGGCATGGGACCATTTTTAATTTAATGTAGGCTCTAAACTAAGACTTTTAGCTCTGGGTTACGGTCAAGTTGGGCCTCTAAGAATTTATTAAAAAATCAAACAATGTTCTATTTTTAAAACTTGTAAATTCAGAAACATGTACTAAATCTTATGCAAAAATCATGAAACTTTATGGATCTACTACTGAACATCTAAACTAAAGTTTTTGTTAAAGGTCTTGGGCTTTTGGGTGACTTGCCTAATGTACTTTAGACAAAGGTAAATAATCTAGGGTTTTGGGGATATTAACCATGACCTACATGCACAAATGTCCATGAAAAATTCTAGTAAAAATCCAGCAGATGTAACAGGCCAGGATACAATTATGGTTGAAAAATCAAGTCTAGTAACCTTCTGGAACCCCAACAAAAAATCAAAACAGAAATACTTCAATGAATTATTGAGAAAATTACAGGGGCATTTTTGAAAAAGTGCTTTAACAGAAAATTAGTTCATCATTTAGGGATTCAAATCAAATTAGGTTTGGAATTTTTAGATTTTTCCACTGTTTTCTACACATTTAATAACTTTTGGCTAATTAAAGGAAAATGGAAAAAATCAATGGAACAGTACGGAAACAGGGGAAAACAGCAGGGGCGGCTGCTCCGGTGAGATTTCTCGCCGGAGAAGAGGGTTAGGGCGGGGATTGAAGTGTCGTGGAGCATCACCGTGACTCAAGGCACTGATTTGTCTAGGGTGCAGGCCACGGGGAAGAGGGGAACAGGGCTGGCGACGGTGAGCTCGAGGCGGCGTCAATGGTGGCCGAGGTGGTGGCGCGAGGCGTTCTTCATCAACGGTGATGAACTGCGGCCTTAATCTTGTCAATTGGGTGCGCAAGTACTAGAGCAAGTAGCCTGTGAAAGGAATTGGAGGATCATGGTACCGTGATGACGAATTTTGAAGAATTGCGGCCGCCGGTGAGGTGCTCGGCCGAAAACAGGGGCGGCGGCGTTCCGGAGGAATTAGTGCACGGCCGGGCGGGGCTGGATGGTTGGAGAGTTTCAGGGGGTTGAGGAGAGCTTGCTTGGCACGATGGTGGGGCTGAGGAAGGGCCGGAACTCGCCGGCACCGTGGAGGTGGCGAGGGGCGGCTATGGCGGCTGAAAAACAGGGCAATACGGGTGGCGCGCGGGGGAAAAGGCAGGGAAGGAGAAGAAGGAAGGTGGGGGGCTCGGCTTTATGCTCAAGGAGGGGTTAGGAAGGGAGAGGGAGAAGGAGCACCGTAAATTGATGGCACAGGGGGCGGCAGCCGGCAGGAGATCGTGGGAGGCGGCTACTGCCGTGACGGCGTCGTGCGGCAACAGGGGAAAATGATGGCGCCGAGGGAAAGGAGAGGGAGGGAGGAGAGAGGAAGGGGGAAGGAAGCTGGTGCCATGATTCAATGCATGGAGGAGTAATGGCGACATGGGAGAGAAGAAACCGGCCGGCGGTCGGTCGCCTGGCCGTGAGCAGTGGCGGCGCGCCACTGCTCACGGTACAGCCATTGTCGTTTTTTTTTTAATTCAAATTCCCTCCACTTGAGTCGATTGAAAGGTCTAGCTCCTGAGTTCAAACATTTTTGAAACTTTTTGTGTGAGCTAAGTTAATTATTTGGAACAACTTTTGTTATAGAAAGTTTCCCTGGTTCAGCTCCTAAAAGTTTGTAAATTTTCAACTTTGTTCAAATTTGTCGGAATTTTGAAAGGATTTAAAGCTTTACCAAAAATTTTGATAAAATTTCCAAAATTCTATTTTAATGTGTAGTTAGTTTTTATGTAAAACATTGGGGTATTTTTGTGAAGAAAACAAAAGAGCCCAAGAAAGTCGATTAGGGTTTCCGAAAACGACGAAATTCAAAACCCTGACCCAAAAGCCAAAACGGAAAAGATGAGATCAAATCAAATCTTGTGAGCTCAAATTCAAAATGAAAAAAGGTTGAACTTTTAGGGATGTGACAGGGGCCATCCTCCTCCTCAATCCTTGCAGCAAGGGCCTGCGCCAGGGAAGCCACCTGTTCTTCAATCTCGTCCAGCTCGGCGTTGGAGTACCCAGGCGCGAACCCCTCGCTCATCAGGTCCAACGTGATGTTGGAATAATGTGAGCGCGCGATGGCGAAGGCCCGATGTACGCCACGACACAACGCGTCTGCCGCCATCTCACGCGACCGAGCAACGATATGGGGGACCCGAGGAGCAAGGGAGCTCGACCCCACCTCTGGTGCGATCTCGTGGTCGGAGAGCACCACCCCGACAGCGACACGCAGCATATCATGCTCCTCGACTTCCCGCTTGAAGTCGTTTGGAGCTCCGACAGCTCCTTCGCATCTGCCGCCAGCTTCTTGGTGAGCGCTACACAAGTTACATGATGGTTAGTCCATGATAGGCCGGCTCATCTTTCGCTGCCGAGAAAAAGAAAGCGGAAACCAACAACGCAGCGTACGTGCCCCCTAGAGCTTCGCGACCATGGCACGGCTCCAGGTCAGCTCCGCAGCCAGGTCGGCAGTCACGCGCTCGGCGTCCTCCTTGGCCTTCGCCTCCTTCTGAAGAGCCGACCTAAGGCGGCCGAAGGCCATCCTCGCCACCTCCACCTGCCTGGTCCGCTCCACCGCCAACACCGTGACGTCATTGTGAACCCGACGCGCCGCCTCGAGCTCCTCCCTTGCCCCGCGCGACTCCTCGAGCGCACGAGGAGCCGACCCTCCGCCTCCTGAAGACAGCCTCGTGCGGCCTGTTGCCGGGTGAGGGCGTCCGCCCGTACGCCGATAACCTGCCGCAAGGCAGTCTCGCAGCAAGACCATGGCAGAGTCCAAGGCAGACACCGCAGACTGCACCTCCCCATGGACCTGCTCCATGGCCTCTGGCTCTAAGGTGCTCTCGGGCGCTGATCCCTCGACCGGGAAGGCCGTCGATGTCGTCGCGCCGCCAAATCGCCGCCGGTTCCGCCCCCCGATATCACGGCAACCGCCGCCAAGTCCTCATCCTGTCCGAGGTCCAAAAATAGTCGGCTCCGGCATGGCAGTCGGAGCCCCTTCCGCATCTCCCTCTGACGCCTTCGACGGGACGGTCGCTGCCGAGTCCATCTGCATCGGAGGCCTGATCGGGGTGGCCTCCGGCTCCTCCGGCACGGCCTCTGCCCCCTCCGCCACCACCACGTCCGGCGTCACCACCTCATCCCGGAGCTGCCCCACTGCCGACTGGGGCTCAGTCTCCAGCAAGGATAGGGGCTCCTACGCGCCGCCACCACCCACCTTCGACGCGCCTTCAGGACTCCGACGCGCCAAGACCTTCTTCGGCGCCGTCTGCAGCGCGTCCACCTGCCCCCGACCCTGCGTAGAAACCAACGATGAGCAACACTAGAGAAGGGGAAGGAGAAGGGATGCCACGCGCTTACCCTCTGGTCGTGGGACGGCGTCGCTTCGGAGTCAGCCCCTTCTGCTCCTCCGCGGGGCGCGGTTGCTTCTCGCTGACCCTTAAGGCCGCGGGCTCGCCTGGGGCAGGCCTTGGCGCCTCCACGTGACTCGGGGGGCTCGACGGTCGGCGGTCCCGACCCTAATGGCCCAGAGAGGGCAGTGGCCGGCACCCTCGACGGCACCTGCAGCTCCACCTTCGGGGTTGGCCACGCGACGGGGTCAGACGGGGTAGAGCCCAACACCGTTTCCGACCTTCGAGGCTTCGGCCTCGGCTCCTGCGTGCAAGTGCGCGACCCGCTCGACCCCTGCCCTTCCTGGCTAGGGCTGGGAAACTACTTCATCCTCCTCTTCCTCCTCCTCGTCCGACCCCTTACGGCGTCGACCCTGGTGCAGCCGCTCTCGGAGCCTCTTCGCTTTCTTCGCCGCCAGGGCGTCCTTCTTCCTCTTTTGCTCCTCGGCCACGAGGCAGTACACCGTCCTGACAGCCGCGTCCTCCGGGACGGGGGCGAGGGAAGGGCGGAGGAGAAAATTTGGCTGCCAAATCCAAAAAAGTAGTCCGAATCAGCGACGAGACCGAAAAAGAAAAAATCACAGGAGAAGGATGCGGTGACTCACCAGTTGGATTCCAGCTCCGGGGCGCATCACAAGATGCCCATCAAGCGGGGCATCGGCATCCTTAGGCGCGAGGGTATCCCTCAAGCGCTGCCTCAACTCCGAATCGGAGAGAGGCTCGAGGGACATCACCGACCCGAAAAGATCCATGCCGGGCCCCATCTGATACAGCCGGAGCGGGCTCGCCATAGGCGGCAGCACCCGCCGGGCGTGGTACGCCGCGACGACTCCGGCTCCACGCACCCCCCGGCTCAGGGTCCCGATGGCGCCTAGGAAATCCGCCAGCCTCTTCCTTTCCTTCTCCACGGGCCCCCACTTCCAGAGCTCGGGCGCCACTTCGAAGACACAGCCCGTGAACTCCGGTAGAGGGCTGGTGGCGTCGTTCTTCAGATAGAACCACTAGTCGTGCCAGCCCCTGTTGGAGGTCTTCAGCCACAGCGGGATGTACGTCTGGGCACGCTCGCCACGGAGGTGGATGCTGGCGGACCCGATGGATGTCGGGCCTCCGTCCTTCGTGTGGAGGGTGACGGCGAAGAAATATTTCCAGAGCTCAAAATGGGGGTCGATCCCCAGGTACCCCTCGCACAACGCCATGAAGACGGTGATGTGCTGGATCCCATTGGGGCTCAGATGCTGTAGCTCTAGGCCGTAGTAGTGTAGCAGCCCCCTAGAAGAAGCGATGCGCGGGGACGCCGAGTCCGCACTCGTGGAAATGCACAAACGGGATGACATAACCTCCGTCGGCGCTGGGACCGTCTCCTCACTAGGGAGCATCCACTCTCCCGCCTCCGTTCGCACACGGAGAAGACCCCGCTTCACCAGGCCCTCCAGGCGAGCACATCGGATTTCCACCAGCTCGCCATTTCAGGAGATGGAGGACGCATGAGTACGAGAACCCACGGAGGTGGTGGGTGGGCGAAGGAGGACTTGGAGGCAGAAAGCATAGGGAGCGCGAGCAAGAAGGCGAAGCGGTGCGAGAAGGCAAAGCGGCAAACTGATGGGTGAAGGCAAACAGGCACACAAGGTATGATTATATATCCTCCCACCGGCAGGGCGCCTTCTCCCTAATCGATGTGACCAAAGCTGACGCAACCGCCTCGATCGGAGTGAACGAACGCGTCCGTGCTCATGCGGCCCGAAGACCAACGCTGCTGCATGTCCCATCACCGCAGGCGCCTCTGCCACAAATTAATGCAGTAGGTAAGAGCATGGGTTGAAATACGCCCCGACGGCCCGAAGAGTTCCAAGGCTGGCCCAGCGAACAGGTTCGACAGCCGCTCAGGGCAAGAAATAGAGGGAGGGGCGGAAAGAGATGGGCTCGCTAGCGGTCAGTACCCCGGTGTTCGACCGCCGAGGGCATCACGATCCGCGTTGAAGTCTCGGTTCGTACCAACCCATGGGTGTTTTACCGCAGAAAGGCAACGAGCCCTCGGAGCCTATCGAACGGCCCTCGGGTACCATATGGGACGGCAACCGAGAAGATTGGAGTCGACCACCAGCTAGTCCGTTGGAGCCTCCTCGAAGGGGTCCCGGGGCTTCACTTGAACTCGCCCGCAATCAGCTCGACGAGCGCCACCCTTCGGCCCTCAGGGTCAAGCGTGGTACGGCTCAACCTCCTCGTCCGGCGAACGGACGCGTAGGATGGACGACACAACTCGAACCGTGCCCTCGAACGGACTGCCATAAAAGTACGGAGGTCTCGGGGACGGAATCGCAGAAAGAGATCCGACACGGGATTGTAGGACATGACGGCTCAACGAGCCAGAGAGCGAGCCTATGCATGCAAAATAAACCTATCCCTCCTGATTTAAGCTACGCCTGACCCCCTTTGCAAAGGGGTCAGACCTCACTCGGGGCCTACTGTTGTGGATCGATACCAGAGGTGATCAGCATTAACAACCCGCGGACTTAGCAGCAGGGAGGGGGGCGGAACGATCTCCGCCTCGCCCGACCCCTACGTCGTAGAGACACTCAGCGGCTCGGGTCCACGGACGATCTCCGCCTCGCCCATCCCTACGTCGTAGAGACACTCAGCGGCTCGGGTCCACGGACGATCTCCGCCTCGCCAAACCTCCCCGAATCAGGGTCGGACCCCCCGCAACTCGACTAATGTGCTCAACCCCACCACGTCGGGGTTGGGAGACCACACAAGAGTCCGCCTCGCTCGACCTCAGGGTCGGGCGAACCGCCTACCACCACGAGGATGGGTAGGCCGCGGACGGTTGAGCATTAAATACCTGTGACTCCCACGACCACGGATAGATGAGGATAATGACTGCTCGAGCAAGTGGGCAGTAATACGCACGATGCGCACCGGCCAAAGGACTGTCACTGTTCCTACAGCTCCTGTCAGAGCCCACTCTCCTACTAGGATGGGACACCCTTGAGCGACGGCTCGACGAGTGTAGGGGAAATGACGACGGCACCATTCCGCCAACCCCTACCGAAAGCCATCCCACCATACGGGTGGGACACTTCTGATTGACGAGCACTCCCAGCACCGTCGGATCGGGAGGACGCCGCCATGCCGGTGACGCCATCCACGACAACAAGCGCAACTTGGAGCATGCGACCGCGACCACCACTCCGCCATCTCACCCTCTATCTCCCTTTTCCTTGACTGCCGCGCAATCCAAGTCTCACCCCTCGCGGTATAAAAGGGGAGGCCGGGGACCTCAATGTGGAGAGGGAGATAGACAATCGAGAAGACGAGAATCAACACTCAACCACGCACTTTCATCCACCCAGAGACTTGGGACGCCGTCCCTCTCTCATCCATTTGTAACCCCCTACTACAAACAACGCAAGTAATACGAGTAGCTCGAGACTGGACGTAGGGCGCAATTGCCTGAACCAGTATAAATCCTTGTGTCCTCTTGCAAACCATCCGATCCCTAAAATGCGCATCCCACAATAATTACTAGCCGGTGGCAACGAACACCGACAAATTCATAACCCTGTAATCGCCGGATCACTTCTCCAAGGTATTTTTGCTTTGTGTTCACCTAGATCTTTGCAAGAACTTATTTTAAAACTTCCTGTTGCAGTCTGAGAGTGCCACCATCCTAACACGGTAGTTGATAGGGATAACCTTTATCTATCTTCTTCTGTGTTTTTGTTCGCTTTCATCATGTTAGGTGGCGACGATTCGACCATTCCAGCGGACTTCAACGAGTGTGTCAGTTAGGGCCAGTTGAAGGGAGCAACTGACAAGGCGCTAGAGGCCATAGATGAGAAGATCTCTGCAGCTGTGATGAAAAACTTTTTTGACCTGAATATAGGCCCAGATCTTGAGGGCTTCACCACTTAGTGGCCGCTATCTCGTCTCGCCTTGATGCGTTCGACAGACGTCCACTAGTGGGCAACAAAGACCAAGATGATGATGACAATGACACGGCTTCTGTCTATGAAGCCGACAGGAACGTAGACGCGCGTGCAACTCAGGATGCGCAACTTCGACATCGACTAGGCCGTAACCGACACGGTATGAGAGGTAACAACAACCACAATCACCATCTTCGCCCTCATGATGATCCTTTCGCTAAAGTGAAATTTTCCGTACCATCATTTTCTGGTTTGTATAATGCTGAGAAATATCTTGATTGGGAGATGGCCGTAGACCAGAAATTTAGTTTCCACCTAGTTCCTGAACAACATAGGGTTCGACAAGATAGTGACTTTAAGGACTTTGCTATGACTTGGTGGACTAGTCTAGCTGCTGTAGGACGTTTACCTACCACTTGGGATGCTTTGAAAACAACCATGCGTGATCGTTTTGTACCACCTTCTTTTCAACGAGATATGCATTTTAAACTGCATCGCTTAGAGCAAGGTAGTAATTCTGTACAAGATTATTATGCTGAGCTGCAAAAGGGCATGATGCGTTGCGGGGTAGCTGAGGATAATAAGGATAAAGTTTGTCGCTTTTATGGAGGTTTAAGGCGTGACACTCAGGACATCATTAATTATAAAACCTTTTAACAATGTCAACCAGTTGTTCCACCTAGCTATGCACCCCCCAAATCTCTAACGGTCCTTAAGTATCATATTTGACTATCAAATCTCTGCATAAATAATCAAAAGAATACACTAAAATTAGGAATTGGTTTATTAATAAGCAAGTTCCACAAGTTTTGGTGAATATTTGTATGTAGGTGATTTATCCAGAATTATTGAAAAAAAAAAGATAAGAAAAATATTATCCAATGAAGTATAAAAGGATCCATGGGCTATTCAACGTACAAAATCTGCCCAAATACCCAAACCCACCATGGAGAAGGGATTGAAACCCACCCAGGAGGAGCCCAGAAGAAGCCAGGCCCAAGTGGGGCCCACCCCAAGTCGCCCGACCTGCTAGTGGGACCAATCAGGCCCTACTTTGGCAAGAAGCGTCCAGTCGACGTACCAAAGGCGGTGCTGACCGGGCTTGGGAGTTACCGACTCCAGGTGGCGGGAAAAGAGAGAAAGAAGGAGGGGAGGAAACTCACCCCACAAGGCACCTAGGACACCTTTGTTCACTCTCTAGGATCAACTCTTCACTCCACTTTTATATTTGTGCTCCTGCATTAGAGGCTTAGGCTCTTAAGCTCTAGTCCTTAGAGTTCTAGAAAGGAAGAGAGCGAGACCGAGGTTCTCCAAGGAAAGCGCCGGCCTGTCAGTGTTCTGTTAGCATAGGATCCTCCACTAAGTTGAGTCGGAGTGGTGGCCTGTTATCACTCTGCTTCACGCTTGAACCTCGACGAATGCTTTACTTAATCATGTAGGTATTCGTGCACACTTTATGAGTATATTGTCTTGTCTGGTAAGTAGTGTTTACTCTTCGCTTACTAGGTTGCCGTATACAACTTAGTATATACTTTAACTTAATTACGGCCTAGATCCCTATGTAAGGTTAAAGAAGTAATAGTCTGTGTAGTCCAGGTTGAAGTGACAGCCTTATCCATCCTTTGTAATCCTCCATGTCCGGATACATATGTAGCCTTTATAGTTATCGGAGTCTTTTCTCTGGATTGGGAGTAAACCGGAGGGGCGAAGTAAGCGAGGATAGAATAAACCTTCTTGCTTAGATTAGGATTTATCTCTTAAGTTGCCTCTCTATCCTTTGCGCACTTTTTAGTGAGGTTGTTCCTTGGACTTGACTAGTAGTTAGCCCACACATGTTCCCTGTGGAAATTACGGTACCTTGGAATACTCTAGGGTGAAGTGCTACAGCGGTATTCCGTGTGCTTGCGGATTTATGTGTGATCGTAAGAAATACCAACAAGCATTTCTGGCCGTTGTTGGGGAACGGTTGCTGAGTTATCTTTGAACCCAAGTCTTTGTATCTTTTTCTTTTATGTTTTTACTCCTCACCCCTTCCACCCATCATGGAGCAACCACTCTACGAGTACTCTGCTCCGCGAGGTGAGTTCTGCGAGCCACCGAGTTCTTCTCGACCTATTGAAACAACTGGTTACGAACTTCGTCCGACTTTTATAGCCATGGTTCAGAAGCAATCCTTCTGTGGCCTAGATAGTGAGAACCCTATAATCATTTACGAGAGTTTGAACAATTGTGTTCATGCCTAGTCATTCAAGGCATGACGCAAGAAACTCTCAAGTGGAAATTGTTTCTTTCTCTCTTGTTCAGAGAGCGAGGCAGTGGTACACACATACCATAGGAAGTGTACAAGGGGAATGGGAAGAGTTGAGGAACAAATTTTGTCTCGCCTTTTTCCCATTATCCCGAGTCACCTCTCTACGAAGGGAAATTCTCGACTTTCAACAGTCTGAGAAAGAATCTGCGCAGCCTGGTCCCGATTATCGATGCTTACCCAGTCTGGACTAGACTTACTTCTGCCCGACGCAGTGTTACTCCAACACTTTGCTCTGGGCTGAATAAGGAATCTGCCCTGTATCTCGACCTTGCCTCCGAAGGTTCCTTCTTACACAAGGCAATGTTTGAAGCCAAAATCATCTTGGAGTGCATCCAAAAAAATACTTCCTTCGTCGATGGCTTGAGTACACCTACGGAAGACGTCAAGGCGAGCAATGAAGAGCTTTTAGATGTTGAATCCCAACTCATATCCCAAGATCCAACACCTAAATCTCTTCTCGAACCCAGGAATATTCATGAAGAAGAAATTCAACCTGAAGAATTTCCTTTCGTAATTGAGGATGGTATATTTGAAGACTTTGCAAACAACTCGAGTTACGCCTATCGAAAGCGCCACCTACCCAGCCTCTCCTCCTGGACCCGAAGAAATAAAAATTCATAAGGAGACGGTTGAAAGGCTGACATCTATTCTTAGCGATGAATGGTTAAACGAGACGGAACAATCTTCTGAAATTCTTCGGATTTCTTCCTTTCCGAACACTATCTGCTGTAGAATTAGAGGAGTCAGTATGGAAGCTCTTTACTGTCCCACGGTCGGAGCTAAGATCGTCACAGGAAATTTGTCCCTCGATCTTTTAAACGATGTCGCCTTAGCTTCAACCACTAAAGCCTTTAAGAGTCCCTCAGGATCGATAGTTGAAGGCTGTGGGATCTTGCAACACATAAACATATTGACCTCTGACGCCGAAGTTATCCTTGATCTTCATGTGTTGATGTCCACGATTTTGATCTCTTGATAGGAGTCCCTATTGAGAGACTCGTAGACAACACCTCAACTTTAGGATTCCTTGACGTTAGCTTAGGGAAAGAAAACTTCTCTATACCCCTTGGCCAATCCAAAAACATCATAGTGGACCCTATCCCTGATGAAGACTTAACGGAAGACGTGATGGCAGTCTTTCCTTTTGAATCGCCCAAAGCCATCCTTAAACACGATGCCCAACAATTCGTAGAAGAAGAGGATGAAACTGGATTAACCTATGAGCTACCAAAAAATGAACTACCATTGCGACCCCTTGTTGAGCTCAAAACTTTACCTCCTGGCCTACGGTATGTCTTCCTTAATGGCGACCTTGAGAGCCCCGTAATCATTGGCGACAAACTCTCAGAAGAACAAACCGCTAGGTTAATTTCAACCTTGGAAAAATGGCGTGCTGCACTAGGCTACGGCCTACAAGACCTTAAAGGGATCAATCCTGCTCTTTTCACCCATCGCATCCCCGTAGGGCCTGATTGCACGCCTTCACGAGAAACCCAACGAAGGCTAAAGAATGCAATGCGAGAAGTGGTAAAGAAGGAAGTCTTGAAACTCCTGCACGCAGGGATTATTTATCCCGTACCGAACAGCGAGTGGGTCAGCCCAGTCCAAGTCGTACCTAAGAAAGGAGGAATGACGGTCGTTGAGAATGAGAAAAATGAGCTTATCCCACAACGAACCATCACGGGATGGAGGATGTGCATAGACTACAGAAAACTCAATAAGGCAACAAAGAAGGACCCCTTTCTGCTCCCTTTCATCGATGAGATGTTGGAATGGTTAGGCAACCATTCCTATTTCTGTTTCCTTGATGGATATTCTGGATTTCACCAAATTCCTATCCATCCTGACGAACAAAACAAGACCACGTTCACGTGCCCTTACGAAACATATGCCTACCGTAGAATGCCCTTCGGCTTGTGCAATGCACCTGCCTCATTCCAACGGTGCATGATGTCTATTTTCTCAGACATGATAGAAGATATCATGAAAGTTTTCATGGACGATTTCTCCGTCTACGGAAAAACCTTTGATCATTGTCTTTTGAGAACTTAGACAAGGTCTTGGAAAGATGTATAGAAAAGGACCTAGTGCTCAACTGGGAGAAATGTCACTTTATGGTCTGAGAAGGAATAGTTTTGGGAGATCTATCCGAACGTGGTATCGAGGTGGACAAGGCTAAGATCGATGTCATAGAAAGGCTTTCATCTCCTATCAACGTGAAGGGAATCCGCAGCTTCCTAGGCCATGCAGGGTTCTACAGGCGATTTATAAAGGATTTTTTCCAAATCGTCAGACCTCTCACTACTCTCTTAGCTAAAGATGCACCCTTGGAATTTAACGATGAGTACCACAAAGCTTTTGAAATCTTAAAGAAAGCACTCAGCTCCAATTATCCAACCACCAGATTGGAAGCTGCCTTTTGAAATCATGTGTGATGCTAGTGATTATGCTGTTGGAGCAGTCTTGGGGCAAACCAAGGATAAAAAGCGCCATGCCATCGCCTATGCTAGCAAGACCTTGATAGGACCCAACTTAATTATGCCACCACAGAAAAAGAACTCCTAGCCATAGTCTTTGCTATAGACAAGTTTAGGTCCTACCTTGTGGTCACCAAGGTCATAATCTTCACTAACCATGCAGCCCTCAAATACCTCTTAACTAAAAAGGACGCTAAACTTCGCCTAATCCGTTGGATTCTCCTACTCCAAGAATTTGATCTAGAAATAAAAGATAAGAAAGGAGTAGAGAATTCTGTTGCAGATCCGTAAGGGGCCTGACCTCCGAGATTAGGAGAGCTTTCGAGGCTGTGGGGAAGGCTAAGGAGTTTAATGCTAGACCTTAGACAGCTTTTCCTACCGTAATTTAGGAATCAGGCGCTTAGTTTATTTTCAGAATTCGTCATCTAGGTTTAGTTCCTCTATTATTTATCATGTAGCACCTGTAATTTTATTTTAAACTCATGACTCACCGGTAATCATACCGGTACAGTCCCATTTTGTTTCCACTTGTGTTTTTTATTTTGATTAGAAGGAAGCACCGTTGCGCACAACAAGTATGGGGGAGGCCTCCATATGTACACAATCACATCGCTTCACGAGGCCTCCCACGGATGAGACGACCGATGCACTACACCACACGACTACACTTCACTGCACTCGGTTTGCCTCATCCTCCCGCTCTCTAAATTTCAGCACAAATAAATAAAAACAATAATAATTAAAAAGGATACATTTCTTGCTCACTCTCAATTAATTAGGATGATTGGCTTACATAAATTTTATTCTTTTCATACATACCAATGCTCATGACTATACACTATAGGACAGCATGCTGATTAGGTTGTTGATTTATGTGATATAGTATGATGACAGACCTCTATTCTCTATATGCTTAGCTAACTTGGGATGCTATTTTTTTTCCATAAAGCTTGCTTTATTCCTCAGTGATATAAATTCTCATCAGACCCATATGATAATTATCCACAATAAACTTTATATCATATGCTGCTTGCTTTCACATTGAATTTTATCAAATTGTTGTGACCCTTTGTTAGGATTTTATTATACTTTCATGGTCATGTCCACTTGCATCCCACAAATATGCTAAACTCCTACACTGGGAGATAGCAATTCCATTTTCCCCATCCATCCACCAAATAAATATTCCTCACATTTTCATTCATATCCCTCCATGCTATCATTAAAAAGGAGACATGGCTGTATTAAAAAAAAAGACAGAGAGAGAGAAACAAAATCTCTCCACATATATATATATATATATATATATATATATATGAGACAGCCATGATTTCCAAATATTTCAAAAAGGAGAGGATAGTGATAGGAGTTTGATTCCACTTCCACTTCCATTCCATCACACGTGCACCACATAACCATGATTGTGTAACTTACTTTCGGACTTTAGACCCGGTTTTGACTTAGCAATATATGTGTTGCAGGTATGACTTCTATTTCCCTACCAAGCTCCACCAAAAAGCCCATCGTGAGAAAGTAGGAATAGAGGCAATACTTTGCCATAGTGAGGATCTATACACATACGTATATTGAGCGATTGATAGAATCACTTGAGGATATTAGCTTGTTTAATCTTTTCGAAAATGCTTCCAATTCCCAAGTCTTGCTTAGCTTAGAGATAGTATGGCTTGTCAATGCGGTTCCATTTTTCAACCACTCAAATTAGTATGATAGACACATCCAAGTCTGGGTATAAGTATTGTGATTGGAATAACCTTTATGTTTACTTCATATCGCCTAGTTAATAATGCTAAGTTTTTCTTCTTCCCTCAGGATGAGCGAAGAACTAAGTGTGGGGGAGTTTGTTGATGGTCTTTAAGTGTCATATTTGACCGTCAAATCTCTGCATAAATAGTCAAAATAATACATTAAAATTAGGTTTATTACTAACCAAGTTCCACAAGTTTTGGTGTACATTTGTATTTAGGTGATTTATCCAGAATTATTGAGAGAAAAAGATAAGAAAAGTATTATCCCATGATGTTTAAAAGGATCCATGGGTTATTCAATGTATAAAATTTGTCCAATTACCAAACCCCACTACGGAGAAGGGATTGAAACCCACTCAGGAGGAGCCCAAAAGAAGCCAGGCCTGAGTGGGACCACCACAGGTCGGTCGACCTGGTGGGTCGCTGACCTGTCAGTGGGATCAATCAGGCCCCACTTTGACAGGAAACTTCCAACCGACATACCAAAGGCGGTGTTGACCGGGCTCGGGAGTTACCGACTCCAGGTGGCGGGAAAAAAGGGAAAGAAGGAGGGAAGGAAACTCACCCCCAAAGGCACCTCCACCTATAAATAGGACCCCTCTCCTCACTCTCTAGGATCAACTCTTCACTCCACTTTTACATTTGTGCTGCTGTATTAGAGGCTTAGGCTCTTAGGCTCTAGTCCTTAGAGTTCTAGAAAGGAAGAGAGCGAGGTGAGGTTCTCCAAGAGAAGCGCTGGCCTGTCGGTGTTCTCTTGGCATAGGATCCTCTACTCGAGTCGGAGTAGTGGCCTGTCATCACTTTGCTTCACACTTGAACCCCGACGGATGCTTTATTTAATCAAGTAAGTATTCGTGCATACTTTTTGAGTATATTGTCTTAGTATGGTAAGTAATGTTTATTCTGCGCTTACTAGTTCACTGTATACTACTTAGTATATGCTTTAACTTAATTACGGGCTAGATCCATGCGCAAGGCTAAAGTAGTAATAGTCTCAGTAGACGTGGTGTCTAGATAGAATATTACCTGTGAGTAGTGTGTATCCCACGGAGCTTGAGGTAGGCGGCTTGAAGTGACAGCCTTGTCCGTCCTTTGTAATCCTCCACGTCCTGATACATAAGTAGTTTTTATAGTTACTGGAGTCTTTTTCCTGGATTGGGAGTAAACTAGAGTACCTCTTTTCCCTGGATCATGACGAGGGTGGTCAACAAAGTTCTGGTAGTACCTCTTTTTATGATCCTTGCAAGGATCACACTACAGTTCACTATTTTACTAGACGCAATGTCCGATTGTTCTGTTTAAACAAACTTCATGCAATGAGCACTGTGATGCAAGCAACATCATAAATTGTTTCCCAATCATGCTAATTAGTCTTATCTGGTTATCTTTGTTGTGAAATCTTACATTTACTTGAAAAGGTATAACAATGACCTTTATGCACCTTTAAAATATATACTTATTACATACTGACCATATGTGTAATTTCACAGGTACTTCCGGCTATATGTTAGTGCACGGGAGTATTATCGTTACAAGCTTTAGATAGGGAAGGAGAGTTCAATGTATTGTTTATGGGGGCAGACTCTTCCGACAATTTATTATTGAGACATATGTGAAGGTCGAGTCCATGCATCTAGATTGGTACTTACTACCAAAACATCAAAAATTGATTCGTGCCGATCTCTATCAGGTACATTAAATAACATATAACATAACTTGAAGAATTTAATTTTTAATAAGCTTCAATAACTAATTTCCTCCGACTACTCCTATGTAGGGAATTGTTGATACACTCCAGGCTGGAGAAGTTCGTGCTTCATAGGCAGGAAAGAGAATAGTCCTGCCAACAACATTCCAGGGGGTGACTGTGATCTGCAATCAAGGTTCCTTGATGCAATGACTTTAGTGCAACGTTTTGGCAAGCCAGACATTTTGTGACCATGACCTGCAACCCATATTGGGATGAGGTTACCAGAGAACTTCTCCCAGGACTAGACGCCTCAAGATCGGCCAGAACTTGTAGCAAGAGTCTATAGAGCGAAGCTTCGGGATTTGCATGATCGCTTAATCAAGAAGAAGCACTTTGGTGAGGTAGCTGCATATGCACATGTCACTGAGTTTCAAAAGCGGGGCCTGCCACATGAGCATTTCCTTTTGATAAGGGCCAATAAGGACAAGCTCAACAGTCCCGATGATTTTGATAAGTATATTTCTGCTGAAATCCCTGACTGCAAGGTTTTGATAAGTATATTTCTGCAAGGGTCACTTCTTATCCAGTGCGCCATGACCTTGTTTGCAAGCATATGATGCATGGTCCTTGTGGTGTTTTGAATAAGAAGTGCCCCTGCATGATAGATGGGATGCCGTTTTTGATACCCTCGCCAGTTTTGTGATTCTACACAGCAAGGCAAAGATTTATATCCAGTCTATAGGAGAAGAGATGATGGCCAAAATGTAAAGATTAGGTGTGCCAAGTTGGACAACATATGGGTAGTACCCTATAACTATCAATGTTGAGATTTGTTCAAGTATCAAGGCCGTTAAATATTTGTACAAGTACATTTATAAAGGACATGATGCATCATCTTACAGTTGACAAATCTGAAAATGAGAGTGATGTGGTCAATCAAATTAAGCAAGGTTTGTAACTCCTTTCGAAGGAGCTTATCGATTGTTTGGTTTACCTTTATATCAAGTGTCTCCTTCTGTGCTACAGCTTGGTCTTCATCTACCGGGGATGCACATGGTTGCATACAAAAAAATGATGACTTGCGGGATCTTCTTGGCCGTGAAAGTTCAGAGAAGTCAATGCTAACCGAGTACTTCAAACTGAATTCTGTCGATCCAGCTGCGCAAAAGTATCTATATAGAGATTTGCCAGAATGATATCGTTGGGATAAGTCTTCAAAGAAATGGATTCCAAGGAAGCAAAGGATGCAGATTGGACGTATGGTATATGCAACTCTCGCTGAAGGTAAGGTATTATTTGCGAGTACTTTTGAATCATGTGAGGGGTGCAACTTCGTTCGATCATCTCAAAACCATCTGTGGTGTGTTATACTCCTGTTTTAGGGAGGCATGTGAATTATTGGATTAGTTGACACTGATGACTCTCTTGATAAGTGTTTATCTGAAGCGGTGATTTGGCAGATGCCAAATTCTCTCAAGGAACTTTTTGCCACAATAATAGTGTATTTGAAGAAACTAACCGTCGCTGGTCGTGGGATAAACATTTTGATTCACTTTTCGTCGCTGTAGAAATGAGACTGTCCAGTAACAAATGGTGCTTCGGGACATCAATAGCATTTTGAGCCCCATGGGAAAATATATTTGAATCTATGGGTTGCCCAGCTTGGATGAACAAGGTAATAGAATATATATACTTTAATACTATAAATTTCCAAATCATCATATATGTAGTTTTGACCAGCAAAATTTTACTTTAACAATGATTCTGTACATCTATTGTCCTTATGAACAGATAGATCTTGATTCCCTGTTGTGGTTATATTATTTGTTGGTTTTATTACATAGCAGGAAACTAACTTGCTTTCTATTGAGAATTAGTATGGATGTAGTCAGTTTCCTTTGCTAACGAATCATATCACGCTACATCCTGGCAGCAGCAGCAGGAGGCCTTCTATATTAACACCCGTGCAGGATATAATTTGAATTATTTTCTAACAAAAATCAATCATCAATCACGTTAGAAATATAATATAATTAATTAGGATTCCAAGGCCTGACTCAATTTTCCCTAATAATCCCAGCTGCCTCCTAATTGAAGCTTGGAAGGCAAATATTACCTCCCAAATGACGAGCTCTGATTTGGAAAGACAATTATGTGCATGTAAATTTCCTATTTGAGTAAACCAACAATAAAAAAAAAAAGAAGCAAGATTACCTCTGCACATCAGGAGCGCCTCGAAAGGTGAAGCTGGCGTACTAATCCCGCCGCACATCTTGCTTGCTGAACCGAACGACGAATCTTCTCAACCGAACGAGGTAACCATCGATGCTCGTATTGCTCATGCGTGTCCATAGGTTGTCCCTTGGATCAATCTCAAGCTAGCACGTCTATTTAACACATGCAGCCGCTCAAACCGGGCTCAGCCACCGCTCGCCGACGCTGGGCGCCGCAGCTACAAGCCGCCGGGTCCGCTGCTGCGGGGCGCCGCCGATGCGGGCCACTGCCGCTCCCTACGCCACCGCCGCGTGCAGCGCCCTGGCCCGACACCGCCAGGCTAAGCAAGCCATCGAGCGGTGCTGCTGCCGGGCCCTACCGCTGCCGGGCTCAGCCACCTCGAGCTGACGCCGGGCGCCGCAGCTACAAGCCACCGGGTCCGCTGCTGCCGGGCGCCGCCGATGCGGGCCACTGCCGCTCCCTACGCCGCCGCCGCACGCAGCGCCCTGGCCCGACGCCGCCAGCCTAAGCAAGCCATCGAGCGGTGCCGCTGCCAGGCGCTACCGCCGCTGGGCTCAGCCACCTCGAGCCGACGCCGAGCGCCGCAGCTACAAGCCCCCGGGTCCGCTGCTGCCGGGCGCCGCCGATGCGGGCCACTGCCGCTCCCTACACTGCCGCCGCGTGCAGTGGCCTGGCCCGACGCCGTCAGGCTAAGCAAGCCATCGAGCGGTGCCGCTGCTGGGCGCTACCGCCGCCGGGCTCAGCCACCTCGAGCCGATGCCGGTCACAGCAGCTACAAACTGTCGTGGTGCGCTGCTGCCGGGCGCTGCCGCTTCCTACGCCGCCGCCAGGATAAGCCGTCACGCGCTGCCGCTATGATATGTGCAGGGCGCAGCAGCGCCTCGTGGCGTTGTTCGTAGCCGCTGCACCGTTTTCTAATATGTTCTGACGTATTCTATCCGTATGGCTGCCATATACGAACCAGGATCAATTTAGGTGAACAAAAATACAGTGAAAAATAGCAGATAACATTGTATATAGGGTGAGGACAAAAAATTGATGCTATTTGTTTCATGCTTTGTTTTTAAATTGTGTTGGAGTTTCCTTTTTTTGGTAGTGTTCTGATAGTAATTGATTTATAAATCACGTAGTATGAAATAAATGTGCTAAACAACCTATTAAACAGTTTCTTACCTACATAAATGTGTTATGTGATTGTATGTAATTCAAGTGCAAATATATGTTTTTGATGGAGTATGTGTTTAACAGATGGGTTCCAGTATTCCTGCTGATGAGAAAAACAATGGACTAACTAATGAGCACAAGCACTATGTGGATGTCCCCCAAGGTTATTATTTTGTTTATAGTTTTATATTACATTCCTATAGTTTAAATTATATGGTTTTGATTTTCATAATGGTATTTTACAATCCTGTTTATCAGTTATGCTTTCAGCTTATGAGTTAAACAACCTAGATCGATTAGATATTGACTTCATTAAAAAGGCTCCTGAAAAAACAAACATTGGTTGACAGTGATGAGGCTTTTGCCACGCAATTCCACATGCATTGCCTCCTGGATCCTAAATATTTATAATAGACGTTGTAAGTATCTATTATATGATTATACTTGTAATTATTATACATGATGTCAATAAATCATTTCTTGTTTTTATCAAAATGTAGGTCATAAATGCAAATCTTAGCTGTATTAGAAGTCAAAAACATCTGACCGTACGAGATGGTGGAAAGACATATTTGAAAACTACCTTTAGGTCAAATATGTATAAAGAGCTAGGCCAATATCTAGAAGAAAATAATGATGACATTGGTGATGACAGATTTAAACATGAGAGATTTCTATTTCTTCTGGACACAACAAGAGAATTTATGGAATATGATATGGTAACACAAGCTGCTTTACTATAATTGTTCATATCTGCTTTACTATGTATACTCAAATTTCAGACTTTCATATGTGTGTTTAACAACAATAAAAAATTAGAATATAAGTTTTCCTTCCAATCAACATAGAAGAGGAACAATGGTACCTCAGTGGTGATTAATGCTCTAAAGAAAAAAAAATACAGATCTTAGACTGATTATGTTGGGTTCACCATCGTGCTGATGTCCATCTAACGGTGAGTAAATGTGCATAATTTCTTTCCATCGATTATAGTAGGAAACGATACTCGACTTCACTATCTGATGTTTAACATGTGACAATAGCTAAAAGGTATCTAGTGTTGTCTTAACTTTCTGAAACAAAAGGGGAGAATTGGTTCGTGTCTGGGACAATTTCAATGTCATTGGATGGCAAGCAGACGAGGTTTTAGATGAGGCCAAACAAACAGATGGGTCATTTGAGAGATATGTTTTGACTAAGGATTTATTACATGATTAGTCTGACTAACATCTATTTTTTTATATAGCGTTTCTTGTGCTCTTTTCATGATGAAGTTTGCTGAAGTATGGACTGAAAATATGCTGGCAGTCCACATTACTCAGGTGACTACTACATTGACTATTACAAAAATATATACGTTTTCAAAATAGATTAATATGAGTTCATCTAATTTTTATTAACTTTCATGCATAGGCCGATATGATCATGCAACGGTTGAAGCTAGCAGCTTTACTCCTGCTTTGGAATACGAACAAAGAGCCTTTGATTTTGATACACGAAGATGATGAAGAAAAGGAAGATTTGTCAGACCATGAAATAGTTGAAGATCAGACTCAGGGCCTGTTTGGGAGAGCTACACTCTACTTTTTTTTAACTCTGTTTTCAAATTTACTAGCCAAACATCTTAACTCCACCAACTCTAGATCCAAAAAAAAGGTAGAGTTGGCCCCAACTCTACCTTTTTTTGAGCTCATGAGGAGGTGCTCCAAAAATTAAAAATCGTGGAGTTGATAGAAAATTACCAACATGTCACTTATTACAAAACATATCCATTGAATTCTTTTGTCTTTTCTCGCGTGCTTTCAAATTGAACAAATCTCATATAGATACAGAGGAGCTCACACTGTATGAAAAAAATATAGATTTTTATAAGGGCATAATAGACCTTTTCAATCAAAACCTTGGATATTTAGAGTTGTAATTAAATTTTTAGCCAAACACTTTGTGGTAGATCTATAAATCTGGAGCGGAGCTACTCCATGATGGAGTTGTGAAGCAGAGTTGAGTTTTATGGAGTGGAGCTCTCCCAAACAAGCCCTCAGTCACAATATGAAGATGAAAAGGCAACTAAACGATCCAAAAAGAGTGAGGAAACCAAGCTATACAAGTACAGCTTATAGCCAGTATTATGTTTTTCGTAAGTCTTGAAGCATTATTTAATTCTTTATGCACTTACATAACAATAACTGATTTTATATCAACTGACGAGCTAGAGTAAGCCACTGATATCCACTTCATTATTTAAAGCATCAAATAAATACACTTATTTCATTATATCCTATTTGATGTTTGACAGGACAGTATGGATCAGCAGTGCGACACCTCGTCCAATTGCTCTTACCCTTCGCAATCTGCAAGATGTATTGAACTTAGAGAAACCTATGCACCCTAATGTATTCAATATGGCAGCACGCATGTTGGCACAAAAGGAACTATGTGGTCTTAAGGAGTCCAACAAACCTATTAATAAGTACTAGAATTTTGTGTAAGAGCCCGAACTTATTAATGATTAGTTTTCTGTATATTGTGTTTCATCTACTCTTTCTTTACTTCAGAGCCTATCTGGGTTTAACTAGGGTGGAATCTTTACGGTTGCTCCTGATGCGGTTACACTTTCGACCACTCTTGAATGTTGGCTAGGATTTCATTATAATGTCACTGCTTGTGAATGGGTAACACTTTTTAGCTATCACTCAGAGTTTTTTATGTTTACTTGATACTTGATTTTTCATTATTTTGGTGTAAATTCATTACATAATTTTTTACCACGAAAAGGAGGCATGGGCAATTACAAGATTTTTGCTTTAATCAATCAAAAGAGAGAAGTCTGGGTATTAGATCCAACGACAGGTACTACTAATAAAAATGCAGGAATGAAAATCTACACTAGTACTCTTAGGAAGATAGAAACTAATATGCTCAACGTGATGACGAAGAGAGGCATCATGTACTCTCAAAAAGTATATTATGACTGGGACCATGACATGGCAGACAATGTTCCTCCATCTTCTAGGTATCGTAGTTTGATCTTACCATTCCAGCCACTACCATTTATGTATTAATTTATATATGCTATAATAATAAAACTTAGTAATAACAGCGCTCAATCTGGTTTTATCGTGCTACAACTTTTGGAGTTTTGGAATGGCAATAGTGAAACAAAGTTGGAGCTCTCTGTACTGTAAGTATATAAATATAATTATATTTTAATACATGATTATTGTATAATATATATACTATACATGTCTAATTGATTTATCACTTATCTTTTAGATTCTTTTCTTTTTTAATATATTATGACATGTCATAAGTCATTTACTTTTCTCTTATAATATGGTGATTATGCAATTAGATGTAGTATATTGCATCAAATCTTGAAGGATACTCAACGTTCCGGAAGCAATACATGAAATTATTAAACATACATAATTGTCTGCCTACAGTTTGCTTGTCTTTTCAATCTAATAGCTATGAAGATCTTTTGTAACCAAGTGTGGGTTTTAATATATTTTTTAATTTTGAGTGAGATTATCTATCAAAAAACGTTATGTATTTACTATATATATAAAGAATCATGTTGCATATTGTAAAAGTTTAATTATTCTTATCTCTAAAATTTAAGAATTATAAAATTTATTGAAAATACATATGATTAGAGTGGTACAATAGCGCGTGCATATCACACGTGCCAAGTTAATAGTCAAATTAAATGTTAGATGTGAAACCCACTCTTTTCAAGGCCCGGCAATTAATTGTAACACCTTAGAATCTAGAAGCATTTCAAAAATGTTACATCAGTCTTAGTGGCAGCTTTATAAATATTAATTTAGTTGACACATAAAAAAGATCACATGACAGAATATTTAATGGGGGAGAGAGGACAAGCGTTTCATCGCTACGAAATGCTGCTAGCTCTGTTTCCAACCATGTCAAACCCAAATGAAACTCCACTTGAGCTTGCGTTTCCCCTTCTACCTTCAGATCCCAATCCCGTGCGCCGCCGTGAGTAGCTCCTGTGCACGCCCCGCCACAGCGAGTCGCTCCCGCGTGTGGGGCGTCCGGCCGGCGCGAGGTGCTGCTGCGCTCGTGTCCGCTGCCGCGAGTCACTTCCGTGGTTCCGTAGATGAGTCCTGCAGCAGTACCCTTGGCACAGACCCGGAGGCCGGAGAACAGGAACTCCGGCATGCGTCCTACGGCTCACGAGCTCGTGATTGGAGTCGTAGAGTGAGGGGATCTCACGCTCAAGGGCCAGCCAGCGCTGGTGGAGGTTGGGTGGAGCTCGCCCGTGCTTGCGGTTGTTGCGGTTGATTTCCCATCGATTTAGTTTGCCATTGCTCTCACTAGGCTGCAATGTCAACAATCCTCCACATTATCAAGAAGCTGGGTGTTAACATCGTCGTCTTCATGCTTTCGCGTCGTGTATCTGACGAGATTAGCGCGGCATGGAGTGTCTCCGGCAAGTTCAATGCGCGGACCGAGCGGCATGGCTTCAGCGCGGCTCTGGGAGCTCGGTGCGGCACGGCACGGCTCCGGCGAATCAGACACGGTGGGGCGCGGCTCCAGCTAGTTTCAATCACAAGCACGGACTGCGGCAGCTCATCTCAAGGGACTTCGGCGTAACACGGTCCCTTTCCGTCCATCTCACATGAGCTGGGCATGTTATTTGTCAAATGGCTACAAAGTTCTTTGATATATTTGATCACAATTAAATGTAGAAATTAAATATTATAATTAAGTCTACTGAAATAAAACTATGCACTGAAAGAGATGATTTTATTCAAGGAAAATGATAACATGACAGCATTGAAAAACTAGAGTATGAAACCTCCCATTAAGAGTGGTCTTACTGAACAAGCCAAACAACAAAAAGAAAATTTTGACAGCATCTCCTTTATATTAATAAATATCGTGATATAGTACAATAGATAAAATTAAAACACCACACTAACATTAATTAACATCCTTACATAATATAAAATAGGCATCTTTACAGAAAAGTTTGACCACACTTGAAACATTGTTCTCAAGTTGATAACCAAAAACTAGCCTATCATTAAGATTTAAGCGAAAGATCTAAATGAAATATGTGATATATAGCTAACTTTCCTTCCTTGTTAGCCCATCATCAAAACCTGAAAAGAGCAATGCAGGAGTAAGATGAAACATTCAATAAATATATTTATTCTGATAAATTATTTATATCACAAGTTGAGTTAAACAATAATTTAATATAAATTCATCGTCTGAGACATTAATAATATAATGTCGATGTAAACAGAATAACCTTAAATAAAATAAAATCATAGGATACATCTTCCAACCTAATAACAAGGACGTGCCACTTCAAATATACTTTAGAAATGCATATATGAATGCAATGCAAATGACTTATGTCTGCATATCCAACAAGGTTTGGAGTTACGTCATATGATATTGTACCGGTACGGTCGTAACCATAGGTCAATAAGATGACTTCCAATTCACTGGAGTGATGCAGTAGAATACACACGAGGTATTGCAATATATATATATATATATATATATATATATATATATATATATTGAGTGAGAAATATTATAAGGTTCAGTTCCTAGTGTTCAATACATGCTTCTGAAAAATTATGGTGAAGGTAATAAAATAACAAATCAAAATGGCAGCATGCCACCACTACATTTACATGTCTTTTTACCGTAGAGAAGCAAAGCACTAGACGACCTGAAAGCTACCACGTGCTTTACAACGTAAACTCAGTACATGCTCTTAAATATCACATACAAACATATATGTAGCACACCTATGCCAAAGCCATCAATCGGCCCCAACAGCCCAATTGAAACCTGAAAAAGCAGCAGTGCTTTTTTATTTTCTTCCGTAACATTGAAACCGTTCCATAAAACAAAAAAAAAACAAACACATTAGAAGCATCTATAATGAATATCCTATAACTTCAGTATTCATTTAGAAATTAGATTTCATCAACTAGTATGATTAATATTGATAGTGTTGTGGGCCAATACCAGAGGTGATCAACATCAACGGCCCACGGACCTAACAGCACGCAGGAGACGAAACGATCTCTGTTTCGTCCGATCCCTGTGGCGTAGAGACGGACGGCGGATTGTGCCCACGGACGGTTCCGCCTCACCCGACCTCCCCGAATGGGGGTCAGATTTCCCGCAACTCGACTGATGAGCTCGACCTCACCATGTCGGGGTCGGGAGAACGCACGAGGGTCCGCCTCGTCCGACCCCAGGATCGCACGAACCGCCTACCACAACAAGGATGAGTAGGCTGCGGGCGGTTGGGCAATAAATACCTGTGACTCCCACGTCCACGGATAGATTAGAATAGTCACTGCTCAAGCAAGTGGGCAGTAAATACGCATGACGCACACCAGCTGAAAGACTGTCACTGTTCTGACAACTCCTGTCTGAGCCCACTCCCATACTAGGATGGGACATTTGTGAGTAATAACCCAGCGAGTGCACGGATGATGACGACCGGCGCCGCTCCGCCAACCCCCGTCGAAAGCCATCCCCCCATACGGATGGGACACTTCTGATTGACGAGCACTCCCAGCACCGCCGGATCGGAAGGGCGCCGCCATGTCACTGACGCCATCCACAGCAACAAGCCCAAGCCCAAGGAGCGTCGGCAAGCTCAACTTGGAGCGTGCAGCCATGACCACCGCTCTGCCATCTCTCCCTCTACCTCTGTCTCTTTCTTGACCGCCATACAATCCAAGTCTCACCCCTCGCAGTATAAAAGGGGGAGACCGGGGACCTCACAGAGGGGGACAAGACACACTTAATCACGCACCTTCATTCGCCTAGATACTTGAGATACCGTCTCTCTCTCTCTCTCTCGCCCGATTATAACCCCCTACTATAAACAATGCAAGTAACATGAGCAGCTCGAGACCGGACGTATGACGTGATTGCTTGAACCAGTATAAACCCTTGTGTCCTCTTGCGAACCATCTGATCTGTAAAACTCGCATCCCTCGATAATTACTAGCCGGTGGTAACGAACACCGACAATTGGCGCGTCAGGTAGGGGTCACTCTTGCGCGTTTTCGACGATCATCCACTCGGGTTCGGATGGCCAACCACGCGAACGGATGGGCTCCCGGCATGATCATGTGTTTCGGGAGCCTCAGCTTCGTTGCCACAACGGAGGGCTACTTGGCGCCGGTCGATGCACCTGTTCTGCCAATCGCCGCTCCCAACTCCTATTGCGCGTCATCCGCATAGGTGGACGGTATAACACGACCGCCCGGCAAAGGTTCGTGCTCCCCAGGACCCTCCCGCAAGGGCCCGCAGGCAACCCTTTCGCCTGGCCAGCCCAGCGTCGGTGAAGGCACGACGTCCCACGTGTCGTCACGTAGAAACCTATGCACCGCGAACATCGAGTTCGTAGGGAAGCAGGCTATGCGTCGGAATCTTTTTTCGACCTTCTCGATGAAAAGGTGAACGGAGATTCCAGCGCGGAACATAGCGGGGAAAGTTATAATCCTTCTCGAGAACAAACGAGTGCATAGCAAGGCAGCTTATCATCAAGCAACTCAGCCAAATCAGCACGTGTAGCAAGCAAAACAGGGGCATGCAACTTGATTTCAGATTGAGCAGGGGCGGCTTTAGGTGATTTGAGATGCGTTGCTGTTTTAGCCGCCCGAGCCATGTCATCTTTTAAAATTTGGTCCGGGGTCATGGGATGAATAATGATTTTTTGACCCTGAAACATGAATGAATAATGATTTGTACGACTATGATGTACACTATCAGTATCATACTGTCAAGGTCGACCAAGTAACAAAGAGCATGCTTCTATAGGGACAACATCACAAACAACATAATCAGAATAGGCGTCTAGAGAAAAGGGAACATGTACCGAGCGCGTTACCTTTATTTTGCCACCATCATTGAGCCATTAGATGTGGTACTGTGACACCCCGCAATAACCCTAGTTAATCAACTACGGTAACAACGATTTACGATGCTCAATAAAGGGTTAGGAATTCCCGTGTATCCATTTGAGCGAGGGGAAACACGATATTGACATCCAATTCACCGATTAAAATTAATTAGAAAAGTTCTTTTTCCTTTGATTAATTAGTTTAATTGGGAGTTAATCGAAAATCGCACGCTAATCTTTCTCGTAATCGGATGGAAGAACATTAATAGTGGTTTAAAGTTTAAGTTCCAAAAATTACCTAATCGAAAACCTAATTGTCGAAGGGGTTAACTTATAATGAGTCTAGTGTTTGATAAAAGAACTCAAATTTTGCAAGTAACAATTCAAATTCAAAGTTAACCTTCTTTTCAATTCACACAATTCCATCATTTTAAGGAAGTCTTTAAAGCAACTGAAATTCAAATTTATTCACTTTGCCTTGAGGAGAAATAATTTCCAAGATTCATTTCTCTCTCTCCATCTTTTCTTTTTCCTCTTTCCCTTTCTTCCTTTCTGTTCTTTCTCTCCCTCTCTGTTTGGCGCCGGCCGGCCGAGCACGGTACCCCACGTCCGCACTTGTCCTCGTTGCCGAGCGCGCCATGACTGCACCTTCTCCACAGCACGTCGCCTTCATCGTTGCGCACGCAAGCGAGCGGAGCGGCAGGAGTGACGTGCGCCTTGAATGCCTCCCGCGCGCGCCGCTGCCCCGCCCGTCCGGCCACCTACTCCCTGTACGAGCGCCGTCCGCGGCCATCATCGTCGCCTACGTGCGCACGTCAATTCCCCCCCCCCCCCTTGTGCGTCTTTCTCCTTCCATTTCTTCCCTCGCGGGCTCCCTTCCTCTCTTCCCCTTCATTCTTTCCTCCTTTTTCTCCCAGAGCACCGCCACGGTCCACCGTAGCCGCCGCCGTCAATTCATCGTAGCCGGTGAGTTTTTCAGTGATTACTCTCGCCGGCGAAGTCCTCCCGGAGTTCCTTCTCCATTTCTTTTGACCGTGTCGCGAATTGTGGGGCAGCAACGACGAATCGGGCGCGCCATCGCCGGAATTCTCCGCGCCGCCACCTCGCCGGCGCCGACCTACCTCTGGCCGCTCCCCCAAGCCCTCGCTTTGTCAAGAAGCTCCGCCGGACCCCGCTGTAGCTCACGCTGCCCTCCATCGCACCTCCCCGGCCGCCAGCCAACTGGAACGCCGCCGCCGCCGTCGTCTTCACCGACCAACCGCCGCCGGCCACGCTCCGGTGAGCCCCGCCGTCTCTTCTTCGTTGAGGTTGCTCCCGGTGCCGTGCTGAGCGCGTTGGACACCACGGTGGTCACCGCCGACGCTTTTCCGGCGAGAACCGCCGTCGAGCACCGTCGGGATGCCGCCCTAGCGCCACCGCCCCTGTTCTGCGACGCTGACAGCCGGGCCCGGCTCCCTCTCAATTTATTCAATTCCCAGAAAATCACCAGAAATTGTAAAATTCATAGAAAATAGAATAATGCTCAAAAAATTACAAACCAAAATTTGTTAGAAAACTCATGAAAAGGACTAAATTTATGTTAAAGCATTTATTTTTTGAAAATGGCCAAAAATTTTCAGAAATAATTAAAATACTCTTGTCTATTTTTGAATTTTAATTTACATTCTAGAGCAGTGCTAGGGTTCATATTTGATCTACATGTACATCATGACAACAGACACCTTCTGAAATTTTATGAGGATTTTAGGACCACAAAGTTGCATACAACACTTTAACAATACATCAATCTTCCTAGTTAAAGTATCATTTTCTAAGATACATCGTAAAAGTCATCCAAATGGCTAGACCCAAAAGCAAAGTTTTAGCTTTGGTGCTCGGGAGTGACTACATAAAATTTCATAATTTTACTCTAAGGTTTACTATTGATTTCTAATTTTATAAGATTTAATAACAGAACAATTTGATGAATTTTTATAAAATCTAGAGAATTCATCTAGGCCTCAACAAAGTTTAAAATGCATATTTCAGAGAGTACCATCAATTAAAAATGATCTTGAGGTATAATTAAAAGTTTTATTTTTAACCCTAATTCCTAAATGTCGAAACCCTAGTTAATCTTTAATAAAGGCATTGTGACTCTTTTCATTAAACTTATCACAATCATACTGCATCATGTTATGAAGTAACCACCTTTATTTTGTCAAGTCTTGGCTATCACCATTTTCCTTACAAATTGCATTTTCATCATGTAGGAACCGACCCGGAGTTTCCGACGGAGCACGTGAATCCGAAGGAGGCACCCGCAGGAGCTAACTGCTCTTTTGAGTGCACTGACTTTTCTTCAGACCAAGGCAAGCCCCGGTGCACACCCTATGTTTTACAAATTTTATGTTTAACACTATGTGTGTAGGAGTTGCTTGTGCATTAAGTTTCGAGGAATTTGCTGTGAAAATCTAGATGCATGACTTAGTAGGTTTTCCCATGAGATATCCTTATTAGAGCCATCGCGATAGAATGCTAAGATTTAAGGGTAGGAAACGGTAGGATATGAGTAGTAGGGAGACTACTCATGTTTGCTCAAAGAAACAATTTCGAGGAATGGGAGTTAATGATTGAATAAAACTTGAAACTTTTTCGAGTGCAGTTGCATTGGTCAAGTTTGAGTTGTGTACCGAGTGCATACTAGTAAATGGGACCAGGAAACCGACGTAGCTCATTGTACTTTGTTGGACAATTGGCCATCTCTCTTTCCGGGTGAATGGACCGTCAGGGTGGATGAATTCGCATTTTGTTTTCTTGGGCTCGTGCTAGTGGGAAAGGCTTGGGCCCGTACAAGGATGTAGGGCATCACCTGGAGGACCATGTCCTTGGAGAGATGGATGTTGGGCCAACTCTGTCACAATGTTGCGAAAGGTGGCCACGTGTGACTCATTCGAGTGTGCACGTGTCGTGTCATTCGGGTTTCTCCTGCAGGATGTAAATCAATTATAATTGCCGTTCTCATGGTTAAGAGTACCACTTGCTCCTTTCTGCCGCAGCGATATGTATTAAGTAACAATGTGATGAAAGTGGCTATTATCCCTAATTTGTGGTGTTGAATTCTTGATTGTTTAGTATAGTAGCACACTTAGTATGTAAATAGCGAACCCTGTTAACTCGGCTAAAAATGGAAAAGACAATTAGCGCTATTTTCGCAATACCAAGTCAACTTCCACCAATACTCCTGCATTCTAGGAGTCGGTCATTAGATGGCCATGTTGACGGGTAAGTCTTACTGAATATTAGTTGCTCAGGGTTTGTGGATTAATTGTTTTTACAGGTGATTCCTTTAACTTTGGTTCGTTTGGCTTTGGTGGTTGGGAAGGGGAAGCACCCTCGAAGTGGACCTTCGAGTGGGTTCCTGCTTCTCCGGCCCATGAAGATTAAGCACCCTAGGCCTGGCGTGCTTAATTGTATCGTCCAGTTGTAAATTGTTAGTTTTCGCTGTCTCACGCTTGTTTTTAAAACTACGTTTCTACACTTTAAATCTCTGAACCAAATGATGTAATCTTCAGACCTAATGTACACTTTAAGCTTGTTTGCGTGTCCTCGTTAATTCTTGTACTGTATGGTCGCTTGCTTCACCAAGTGACACCCCAAATGATCCTGGATGAGCAACCCTACGATTTTATCGGGCGGGGTTGCGACAGGTACGGGTGTGGATGTTGGTAAGTGGGTAAAGATAATTGCTCTACCAACGTCGTATTTGCCAAATTGTTGCAGCTGCCACTGTCGATGATGATCCAGATCGCCCTTTCCTGTACCATGCCCTTAGTGTGGAAAATCGTGTGTCGCTGATTGTGCTCGGCCGAGGCACCCTGTGTACTGAGGACACGCTGTAGAACAAGACTCTCATATCTATCAGCGGCGCTAGAATCAACGTGAACCTCCGTATTATCTGCATGGTCAGTAGAAAGCATAGCATATCTAGTCTCCTCAGTATCACTAGCTGAAGAGTACTCACCATTGTCCTGGATCAGCAAGGTATGCTTGTTGGGGCACTCCCGAATCACATGACCATAACCTTTGCAACGATGGCACTGAATGTCCCGAGTGCGCCCTGTGGAAGGAGAGGCGCCGTTGGCCGGAGGTGTTGCCGGCTTGGCCGGCTGCTCGCGTGGTGATGCGTTTGAAGTGGACGGCGCACGCTCGCGCGGAGTGGAGGATGACGTGGAGGACGCCGGCCGGGGAGCTGGGGTGGGAGCTTGGCTGCATCCTGCAAAAGAGTTAGCGCGTGTCGACGATCGCCGTCCCTGCACTTCACGTTCAGCTTTGCAAGCAAATTCAAACAAAGTGGTCATATCATCATATTCCTTGTAATTAAGGATGTCCTGAATTTCACGGTTCAAGCCAGCCCTAAAACGTGCCATAGCAGCGTCATCCAGCTCAACTAAACCACAACAAATCATACCCTTTTATAATGCTTGGTTGCATTTGGTTGGGCAAATCACGGGCATAATAAGAAGGAACAAATCTGTGACGCATGACAGTTTTTAGTTGAGCCCAACTGGTGGGAGTGTTATTGGAAAACTTTTGTTTATATTCACGCCACCAAATTAAAGCAAAATCAGTAAATTCACTAATAGCAGCCTTAACTTGCATAATAGCAGGAATGTCATGGCATGAAAATTTCTGTTTGACCTCTAATTCCCAATCAAGATAAGCAGCTGGATCATATTTGCCAGTAAAGGATGGAATGCAAAATTTGATCTTAGCAAAGGAATTAAGAGGTGGGACACGTACCCTACATGCACGACCGTGGAATCACCATCATCCTGCTCCGTATCACCGCCATAGTCGTGCGCCCGCTGCAACTCCGTTAGCTGCATGGTCAAGGTCTCAAGACGAGTCATGATCGTCTCGAGCGTGGTGTGGGCGGCCGTTTGAGCAAGGTCGATCTGGTCGAAACGCTCGATCGATGAAGCAACCGTGGAATCCAGCCGTTCAGGCAGCGTCTTGATGTCGCCGGCAAGGCCTTCGATGTGTGTGTGCACGTCCTGCAGTGTAGCGTCCGTCTTGGTCATTTCCTGCCATTGTTAGTGCAAACACGAAACAGCAACGGAGAGAACACTACGATAGCAGGTGTATGGTGGGAGGTAAATCGCTCAAAATAACGCTGTTATCAAATTCTTACCGGTTCTTACCAAGCACACAGGGGCGAACGGCAACCAACGGGTAGAACCGGTAAAAGATTGGAGGAGTGATTGCCTGGAGAAACAAGACCTGCTCGTAGTAGAAATATGTGTAGTTCTGGGTAGGCTGCACTCAAGATAACGGTTAGCACGATCAAACAATAATTGCAAAGTTGAATAATAGTGCTAAACACGTATGGACGCTACTGGAAACAAGTGTGAGAAAGAGCTAGGGTTGTAGGAGAAGGTCCGGTGGAAAACAACCCCGGCTGAGCACCCAAAAACTGATTATATGAACAAAGGAAAGCAAATGAGTAAGTCACCACATGCACTTTTTCCGGAGATGTTAGGGGTAAAATGGTAATTAAAAGAGCCGATGCTGCAGAACTGAGTATATGTGGTAATATGAAGTAGTTGACGACAGACTCACGAGTCCAACGAGGACACACGGTGAACTAGATCGGTTGGGAATTTTCCAGCAAAACCGATCATGAGAAACAAACCTCTGCTGTTCGGTTTTTTTTGTGGCACACTTACGTGCTCTTTTCTCTTTTTTTTTATTGGACTATCACGAAAACAAAACAGAGACGGAGACGAGTGGAATTCGGTGGCGTGACTGGCCGGGATTTCGCGTGGCAGATGTGGTGCGTACGGTGCGGCAGGAAGCGAGAGTGTTACTGGGTAGGACTTGGCGGAGGCGCGCGCGGCGGAACCACAAAGCAGGGGCGTAACCGAGTTGGGTTCTGGCGCGGCGCTGAAACAGTAGCTGTAACCGAGCAGGACTCGTGCGCTGCGCTGAGGTAGCAGATCGTAACCGAGCAGGACTCATGCGCGGCGCTGAGGGAGCAGATCTTGGCGCATACGGCAGGGGGGCAGTGTTAAGGTTTGTGGCGGCTAGAATAGATGGATAAAAACACAAGTAATCCAGCAACAACGAAACGTGCAGGCACACAAATTCAACAATGCAAATTACTGATCGAAAGTGCAAGGCGCAAGGGGGTGCTGGGTAACAGATGTAACCGGAAAATTTTTGTTTTTGGTTTTTATGGACTATAGGATGAACGAAAGGCAGATGAAAAACTCACCGAGAAACACTGGAATCTGATACCACTTGATAGAGCTGGAGTGCCCGATCTTTCGATGAGTGAAGATAATTTCGATTTGGTGGAAGTAGACCCTCACGATCCGACTACGACGAGCAAGCCCGAAGGCGCTAATGCAATCGCTGAACCAACTCCCGATGGTTACCAACCTTGCTGGCGCAAGATCAGCCTGATCACGAAGATCGTTTTCTGCGCGCAATCGAAGAACGAGCAAGAAAGAGATGCAAGCAATCTGATGTATTACCTGAAGGTGGAGTTCTGAATACGCGTGGCAGCGCTGTAATGCGTGCGACGGCTATAGCTAAAGCTAACAATTAAACAAAACTCAAAAGACAATGAGGGGCGCAGCCCTGAACTAAATAGAAAACAAGGGGGTGCAGCCCCTTAGTGGCGGCCACACGTGGCGCGAGCCCCTAGGCTGGCGCGCAACCCTAGATGGGCCCACGTGGAGTCGCTAGCTGAGCCGGTTGGCTATCTCTGGGCCTTCGTTCTTCAGCAGCAAGACAAAGTTCAAGTCTCGTGCGGTGCCTGAAGTGGAGATGCGCCAGGCTGAAGTAGAGGCGACGCTTTTGGCTAAAGTTGAGGCGCATCTGGCTGTAGTGTCATGTCTGGTGGAGCCGGAACAGATGCTGCTGGTGTAGTCATACCCAAGTTGGAGTTGATGTCCTCATCAGAATGTCACATGGCACATCTGGAGGACCTCCCTACCCCGGGCAACGATCGTCCCGTGAGTCCTACAATGGCGGGAGGCGGGACTCCATCCCGCGATGTGCTGCCGGAGCAGTTACAAACGCGGAGGGAGGAGCTCTGGGAGGCTAAAAGGCAGTTGGAGTAAGAGCAAGCGGAGATTGACCGCGAGCTCGCTCAATGCAGGGCCGGCGGACGTGCTCACTCCGCGGCTCACGACGTGCGGCAGCAGATTGCCGAGGACGGCGACGGGTACCAGCATTTTGCACGGGCCAGCCAAAACCCCGCCGCGGCGGCAGCATTCTCTGGGGGCTCCCTGAGCCTGCCACGCCTGAGGCTCGACGCACTCAACGCAAAGTCGAGGCCTTGCTAGAGTGCGCGGCGACGCAGCAGGCGGAGAGCTCGCAGTCGCAGCTTCACGAACCGCGTGCATAGAACGTATCTGTCCAGCAGACACCCCCTAGGATGGACGGGGCATCAAGGGCTTTCGTCCGCAGTCGCCTAGGGGCATACTGTGATGCTCGCACCACCCTGGAGGCGCAACGGCGCCAACCGGAGTACGGTTCCAAGGCGGGCCGACTTGCCACCCACGCCGAGGGGGGCGCTATGATGAGAATGAGGACAGGAGCCCGAGCCTAGACGCCCCAGGACCGCGGGTTTTCAGTTCTCACATCAGGGCGCGGCGTTTTCGCGGAGCTTCCGGTCCCCAACCAACATACTGAAGTACGCGGGGGAGACCAACCCGAGTCTCTAGCTCGAGGACTACCGCCACGCCTCCCGAGCCGAGGGCGCGGACGATGATTATTACATCATCCGCAACCTGCCACTCTACTTGGTTGACTCGACCGGAACGTGGCTCGAACACCTTGCCGCTGATCAGATCACAAGCTGCTCCAACTTGAAGGAAATCTTCGTAGGGAATTTCCAGGGGACCTCAAGAACTGCTGGAAAAAGCCGGGAGAGACGCTCCGGGGGTATGTCCGGCGCTTCTCCCGACAATGCAACGAGCTGCCGGACGTAGGTGACGTCGACGTCATTGGGGCGTTCTTGTCCGGGACCACTTGCCCCATCCTGGTTCACAAACTGGGGCGCAAAAGCCCACGAACGGCCAAGGAGCTCCTGAACATCGCAACCAACCATGCTTCTGACGAGGAAGCGATGGGCACGATCTTCAATCGCCCTCTGGAGACCAAAGGCAGGTGAGACGAGGCGGCCGGCGAGGGCCCCTCTGACCGTCCCAACAAAAAGAAGAAGAACCGACAACGCTCATCTGACGAACAGATCGTTGCAGCTGCCGACCGTAAGGGTGCCAAGGCACCAGCAACGGACACGCCAGACCACTTAGAAAAAAAGTGGAACGGGCCGTGCCCTAACCATGAATATCTCGTAAAGCACCTCTGCAAGGACGGCTCCCTCATGAAGCGGTTCATGACTTAGGAGGCCAAGAAAGGTAAGCCGAATGGAGACCCTCACGTTCGAGGTAGTTGGCTTTCACGGGTCCTACCACACCATCCTGGGGCGACCATGCTACGCGAAGTTCATGGCCGTCCCACCTACACCTATCTGAAGCTCAAGATGCCAGGGCCGAAGGGGGTGATCACCATCGGTGCTTCCTTCCAGCGCGCCTACCAGTACGAGACGAAGAGCAGCGACCTCGCCTCCGCGATCGTCGCGTCGACAGAGGAACTTGCCGCCATCCGACAGTAAGTTACCGAGGAAGCGCCCGACTCCAACCGTAGCACTGGGTCCTTCAAACCCACCGAGGGAGTCAAGGAGATCCAGCTCGACCCCGACAACAGCAAGGAAAAGGTGGCGAAGATCAGGACCTCCCTCTCCCCCAAATAGGAAAGCGTGCTCGTCGACTTCCTCCGCACGAACATCGACATCTTCATGAGGAAACCCTCGGACATGCCTAGCATCCTGAGCGAAGTCGCCGAGCACTCCGTGCATATCAAACCGGGGTCCCGACCAGTGAAGCAACGACTGCGCCGCTTCGATGAAGAAAAACTCAGGGCAATCAAAGAGGAGATCGCCAAACTGCTGGCGGCCGGTTTTATCAAGGAGGTGTATCACCCCGGGTGGTTAGCCAATCCTGTTCTTGTACAAAAAAGAGTGGGAAATAGAGAATGTGTGTTGATTACACTAGTCTGAACAAAGCGTGTCCAAAGGATCCGTTTTCTTTGCCGCGCATAGACCAGATCGTTGACTCAACCTTGGGGTGTGGAACCCTCTGTTTTCTTGATGCGTTTTCCGGATACCATCAAAAACCTATGAAGGAGTCCGACCAACTGTGACACCCCAGGTGTCACCAGGGCAAAAATCGATAACTGTAAACCCTAAGCCATAATTTCACTCACCTTAAAGCAGATTCAATCATAGAAATAATAAGAAATATTATTTAAAATGCTTTAAAGGAACACTATGAAAAGTTTGACAAACAACAGAGCACTTTAGCAGAATCCGGAGAAATCTCACGTAGCAGTGTCGAAATCTCGTTAACTGGACGAAATCCAAACCCTAACTCTTGGCCATCAAAATTTCCAAAGAACCCTAGCCATATTTTTACATAAAAATTAAGCACACTTCAAAATAGAATTTTGGGAAATTATTCAAGATTTTTGGAAAAGATTTAGACCTCTTAAAAATTCACACAAGCTATAATCAACTTAGAAATTCAAGAATTTTGAGAGACCAAATCATGACTTGAACCTTAAATTAAAAGTGTTCCAAATAAATTCCTGAGCTTGTAAAAAAATTCTCAAAAATTTTCGAGCTCGGGAAGTGTGCCAATTCATCGAATTGCTTTCTAGACAAAATAATAATAAAAAAAAACAAAACTGTTGCCGGGCGGGCTACAGTGCCCGCCCGCCCGACAACAGGGCGCGCAGTCGCCCGGCCACGCCCGCCCGACACGGGCCCCTGCGGCACGTCGCCGCTTCATGCCCCGCCGGCTCCCTACTCCCCCTACCTCCTCACTCTCTCACTCCTCTCTCTCTAGCTCCCTCCCTCCCTCTCTCGTTTCTCTGCTCCGCCGCCCGAGCCGCCCGGCGCCGCCCCACTGCCGCCATGCCGACCCCCCCCTGTTCCCTACTCTCCCCTACCCCCGGCCCTCCTATAAATGGCGCGCGAGCTCCTCCATCTCCCCCTCCCTCTCCCTTTCTTCTTCCCCGCGCGAGCATCCCTCCCAATTCTCTGCCCCGGCCGCCACCGACTCCATTGCCGCTGCCCCCAAGGTGAAACGCCCCTCCCGATCAATTTCAATCAAATTCCTTCACCAAATCAGTCCCTCTCCACCCCGTGAAGCTCACAGAACCCTCCAATCCTCCGAAGACGAGCCCTCGCCGGAATTTCATCGATCGTCGCCGCCCCGAGGCACCCCCATGGTGAGACCCCCTATCCCGGCCAAAACCTTGAAAAATAGCATGTTGCCGAGCTTCGTCGTGTCGAGTGGATCGTAGAAAGCCAAGGTTCGACGGCCGACGACCACCCCATCGTCGGGAATTGGTCGCCGGAGCTCGCCGGAGACAGTGCCCTGTTTTTCCTTTTTCCTAATTATTTTCCAGATTATTGCTCTATCTTCTAAAAACCCTAAAAAATCACAGGGAGATCCAAAAATGCCAAACCAACATTTGTTAGAACCCTCGTGAAAAGTACTAATTTTCTGTTAAAGCACTTTTTAACAAATGACCAAAAATTTGAAGAATTAATTAGAAACACTCCTTTCGGTTTTTGAATTTTAGATTGCATTATAGAGCAATGCTAGGGCTAACCTTTGATCTACAAGTACACCATGGTACTACACACCCTCTGAAATTTTATAAAGATTTTAGGAACAAGAAATGACATCTAACCCTTTTAAAATACTTCAATCTGCCTAGTTTAAATACCATTTTCTAAAGTACATTGTAAAACTTGTTTATAAGGATAGACCCCAAAAGAAAAGTTTCAGATCTGGCGCTCAAGAATGCTCACATAAAATTTCATAATTTTATTCTAATTTTTACTAGTTCTTTCTGATTTTACAAGATTTAAAAATAGGAATTGATGAATTTTTATAAAATATAGAAAATTCATCTAGGCCCCACCCAAAGCCCAAAATGCTTATTCTAGGGAGTACTATCCACTAAAAATATTCTTGAAGAAGAATTAAAATCTTTATTTTAACCCTAGTTTAATAACCGAAGTAATTAAATAATATTAACCGATGAAAAGTGTCGCATCAACTTAACTAAAGTTGAAGTTATTAACACATGCCAACTAAAAGGCACCTCATGGGAGTTTAATAGATTCTTAAACATCTTTCACAGTTTAAGAATTGGATTTAATCGACGGCGTCGAGTAATTAGGGTTAACCCTAATTCTAGGCGTCGCCAATCTAAACCCTAGGTTATTATTGTTAATAACAATAAGTTTCTATTTCATTGAACTTATCATAATCCTACTGCATCATGTAGATTCTGACGCTCACGAAGTAGCTGCGGATCCAGTTGCCTCGACCTCCGTCGAAGAAGTCAGCAACGCCGAAGAACCAAGCAAGCCCCGGTGCACAACCGAATTTAAAGTTTTACTTTTATAACTAAGTGTGTCTTGTTTGTGCATTAAGTACTAGGAGTTGATTGAAACCATAGTTGCATTTGTTCCCATAGGAAAACCCTAACGGTAGTTGGTATAGACACTCCCTTAGTATGCTATGCTTAGTAGGTATTTGTCGGTAGAAGTCGAGCAGAGTGGACGCTGCTCGCGAAAGGATAGGTTTTTGAATGAAACTATTTCATGAGATGGGTCACACGAATGTGAATCAGTAAGAAAGATAAAAGTTTGAGGGTCAGACAGGATACAAAGTAGGTCGGCGACTGGACTGGGTCCAGGGTGACCGTAGACTTGTCTGATCCGTGTGGTCCGAGACTGATCGAGTGTTGAATGTACTGGTCGTATGCTGGGTGTTATGGGCCCCAGTAAACCTACGTAGCCTAGTGATTGCAACGTCGAACCTGCCCTACGGTGTCTGACTAGGAGGAGATCTGGGGTGGGCAGCGTGAGAACTCCACAGAAACCGTCTGGGACGTGTTGTCTGGTGGGATGCGGCGCTGCTAAGGTAGGCGTAGGAGGGAATTGACGTTGCAGGAGCTGGTGTGAACGGTTGCCACGTGCGAGTCTGGGACACGTACGTGTCGTACGGTCAGGTTTTCCCCTACAGGGTATAAAATCGTTTCGAACCGCTGTCGCTCCCAGTTAGTGAGCATGCTCGTGAAACGCACCACATTTTAGTAAATAGGTTGAAACACAATGAGAAGGAAATCATGATTTTTACTAATATTGTTGTTACTTCTGTTATGTTTGCTTAGCTCAGTGCTAATTAAATTTATTTTTCTAATCACTTAACCTGTGTTAAAAATTGGACAAGAGTAGTATAGGCTTGCGAGTCCTTTTACAAGTAAACCTACCCCCGTCAGCCTTCATGTCTAGGAGTCGGCTGTAGTCAGCCACTTTTGTCGGGTAAGTCTTGCTGAGCATCTTAGAAGCTCACGCGTTAGCGTTTTGTGGTTTTTAGGCGCCGTCATGCAGGAACCAGCAGATAGCTTCCATTGGGAGGAACCGCTCCCCGAGTTCGGGAACCTCCAGTGGGAGTTGTGCGAGTCGCCGCAGTGAAATGTTGAAGTGGCTAGTAGCATGACGCCCGTGGGCACGGCGCGTGCTTTTGCTTAAGTCCGAGTGTCGGAGTTGTAATCGTTCTAGTCTTCCGCTGTTATCGTTTTCAAAACTTTTGCGTACTCTGAAACAATGTAATATTCAACTGCAAAGTTATGAACCAATGATGTATTAAGTTCTCTCTTCTTGTAAATTATTGCTGTTTATCTCTGCCTGTGTTGTATCGTGTGTACGCTCGCTTCGCCGAGCGTTGCCCAACAGGATCCTGGCTTAACGACTAACCAGATCTGTCCCGAGAAGAGGTTTTTCTGGGCGGGTCGTGTCACCAACCCACGACAGCCTTCACCACGCCGTTCGGCTCGTATTGCTATGTTATGATGCCATTAGGCCTAAAAAATGCAGGTGCGACACATCAGCGATGCATGATCAGATGTTTCAACGAGGTCATCGAAGACATCGTTGAAGCATATGTGGACGACATTGTAGTCAAGTCTAAGAAGACTGACCAGCTCGTGACTGACCTGGAACGGGCCTTCGCCAAGCTCTGAGCGAACAGCATCAAGCCCAACCCTGAGAAATGTGTTTTCGGGGTCCCGAGGAATGCTGCTCGGATTCATCGTCTCCGAGCGTGGCATCGAAGCCAACCTGGAGAAAATCGCGGCCATCAACCGGATGTCCCAATTCAGAACTTGAAGGAAGTACAATGTGTGACCGGGTGCTTGACGGCGCTGAGCTGTTTCATCTCACGCCTTGGAGAACATGTTCATCCCCTCTACCAGCTCATGAAGAAGTCCGGTCGATTTCAATGGACACCAGAGGCACAGGACGGCCCTTGACAGGATAAAAGCTATCCTAACAAAGCCGCCGATCCTGGTGCCTTCAACCCCAAAGAGCCGCTCCTTTTTTACATCGCCACGATGGCCCAGGTCGTTAGCATCGCCATGGTTGTAGAGTGAAGGGAGGAAAGGCACGCCCTCAAGGTCCAGTGCTCGGTTTACTATGTGAGCGAAGTCTTGTTTGACCTAAAGACTCGATACCTTCAGATATTGAAGATCCTTTCTGGCATCATCATCGCTAAGAGGAAGCTCCGACAGTACTTCGATTCACATCTAGTGACTGTGGTCAACTCCTTCCCCCTGCGCGAGGTCATGGAGAACCGCGACGCAACAGGAAAGATTGTGAAGTGGGCACTAGAGTTGATGGGCGAGGGGATCACGTATGTCTCCCGAACGGCGATCAAGTCCCAAATACTAGCCGACTTCATGGCGGAATGGACCGAAGTCCAGCTACCCACGGCTCCTGTTGACTAAGAATACTGGGTGGTATACTTCGACAGCTCGCTGATGCGTAAGGGAGCGGGGGTCTGACTGGTTGTCGTCTCCCCCTTGGGGATACGCATGAAGTACATAGTCCGCCTACTGTTTTCTGCTTCCAACAATATGGCCGAGTACGAGGCGCTCATCAATGGGCTCAAAATCACCGACGAACTGGGGATTCGACGGCTCGAGATTCGGGGTCGTTGATCAAGTCTTGAAGGAGTCCAGCTGCCATAATGACATCATGGATGCATACTACCGGAAAGTCCGTAAACTGGAGCACAAGTTCCACGGTCTCGAGGTTAAGCATATCCCAAGGCGGCTGAACGAGGAAGCTGACTCCTTAGCGAAGATAACTCTCGGACGGGAACAGGTACCACATGGGGTCTTCACCCACGACCAGAATCAACCATCAGTCCGGCTCAAAGACCCAAAAGGGGCCGACGTGGAGTCGCCCCCGGGAGAGGGGGTCGGACCGGCTTCAACTCCTCCTACCCAGACGTTATGGAGATTGACGAGACGCCCACGCGAGGGGCCACATCCTCTGACCGATTGGAGAACACCGTACCTTGACTGCCTCCTCAAAGGAGAACTCCCCACAGATAAGACGGAGGCTCGGCACATCGCTTGCCGCGCCAAATCCTTCGTCATCATCAACGGGGAGCTCTACAAGAGAAGTCCCATCAAGATCTTGCAGCGCTGCATCCCGATCGAATAGGGAAAACAGCTACTGTGGGACATCTATGGTGGGGTCTGTGGTCATCATGCTGCGCACAAGACCGTGGTCGGAAACGCGTTCTGACAGGGATTCTACTGGCTGACGGTTGTCAACAATGATGCGCAGATCGTGCGCACTTGTGAAGGCTGCCAGGTTTACGCCAGGCAGACCCACTCACCGGCACAAGCATTACAAACCATCCCCATCACATGGCCGTTTGCGGTCTGGGGACTGCACCTGGTAGGACCTCTGAAGAAAGCACCCGGGGGCTACACCCAACTGTTGGTGGCGGTCGACAAGTTCACTAAGTGGGTTGAAGCCCGGCCGGTTGCAAGGATCCGATCAGAAAAAGAGGTCGAGTTCTTCCTCGATATCATTCACCGCTTCGGAGTACCAAACTCCATCATCACAGACAATGGTACGCAGTTCACAGGGAAACGGTTCCTCAAGTTCTACGATGACTACCACATCTGAGTCGATTGGGCAGCTGTGGCGCACCCCAGCACTAACGGGCAGGTCGAGCACGCAAACAGCATGATCCTGCAAGGGCTAAAGTCCCGGATCCATAATCCACTGAAACAAATTAGTGGTCGGTGGGCAACCGAGCTCCCCGCGGTGCTTTGGAGCCTGCGAACGACCCCTAGCCGGGCGATAGGGTTCACCCCCTTCTTCATGGTATACGGCTCCGAGGCCGTCCTTCCTACGGACCTGGACTAAGGCGTGCCGAGGGTTAAGGCGTATGATGACAAAGAGAACCAGACGTCCCTCAAAGATGCGATGGATCAACTCGACGAAGCACGAGATGTAGCGCTTCTTCGATCGGCAAAGTACCAGCAGACGCTCCATTGGTACCACAGCAGGAACGTACGGAAGAGAGCGTTCGACGTTGGCGACCTCGTCCTTCGCCGCGCCAGAAGTAGCAAAGACCGTCACAAGTTATCACCACTATGGGAAGGTCCCTACATCGTCTAGAAGATTCTCCGACCTGGCAGTTACAAGCTGCAGACTACGGACGGACAAGATCACCAACGGCTGGAACATCAAACAGCTACATTGTTTTCTACCCCTGAACTCATAGTCAATCTATCATTCGCACCCCCTGAAACAAGCGACGCCCGACCCCTACCGCATGGGAGTCGAACATTGCTCGGGGGCTACACCTGCAAGGTGCGCGCACCACGTGCGCGCCCTGACCCATGTTTATTTGCTGTTTATTTGCAAATCTATGTGAAAAAATAAGTGGAAGATAGGAAAAGCATGAGGTCGAGCCGGTCGGACCACGAAACGCTCGCAGCCCTCGAAGGCTGTGGCCACGACGCTCACCGGCAAGACTAAATGCTGACCTTATCTGTGGCTTATGCTTGCCTAAGCTTCGACCCCCCATCCAGCATTTAGAACCCAGGGAGAAAGGGTCATAGATGAGAAAAGCGTGAAGTCGAGCTAGTCGGACTGCGAAATACCAACGACCCCTAGGGGCTACGGGAACGACGCTCACCAGCAAGGCCGAACGCCAACCTCATCCGTGGCTTGTGATTTTTGGGCTTCAAAAACAAAGGAGAAGGGGGACGAACGTCTTCGTTGATCCGTGAAAAACGTCTTGATGGCCAAAACACTTAAATTGTTCTTTTGATTTACAAAAGCCAGGGCACTTCGGCCTCAGGCATCCTAGATACAAACTAACCTATTTACTGGGGCGGGGGGCCATCCTCCTCCTCAATCCTTGCAGCCAGGGCCCGCGCTAGGGGAGCCATTCAATGTCGTCCAGCTCGGCGTCGGAATATCCGGGCACGAACCCCTCGCTCATCAGGTCCAACGCGATTTTGGAGTAGTGCGAGCGCGCGATGGCGAAGGCTCGATGTATGCCACGAAGCAACGTGTCCGCCCCCATCCCGTGCGACCGAGCGACGATGTGAGGGACCTGAGGCGTAAGGGAGCTCGACCCTACCTTTGGTGCGATCCCGAGGTCGGAGAGCAGCACCCCAACGGCGACACGCAGCGTGTCGTGCTCCTCGCCTTCCTGCTTGAAGTCGCTTTGTAGTTCCGACAGCTCCTTTGTGTTCACCACCAGCTTCTCGGTGAGCACTACATAAATTATGTTGCGGCCGTTGACGGAGGCTGCAGCGTGATCGTGTTGAAAGTAGAGGGCAGAACATTTGGATCCCACGTGAAACCACCAGGATGCATCGGCCATGCTGGAGAGGTAGACGGGCCAGCAAAGCCTGGTGGTGGCATCTGCTGAGACAGGGGCCCAGGCAGCGGCGCAACTGAAGGCGGCAGCCCAGGTAGCGGCGCGAGGGGAGGTGGCGGTCCAGGAAGCAGTGGCTGGCCCGCGAAGATGGCCTGCGGCTGCTGGACCTGCTCACGTGGAGGGGCAGCTGGTGGGCCAGCTCAGTAGGCTTATAAGGTGCCATAAGCGGGCTGCCAACCAGGCGGCGCTGTGACACGCCGCATCCACGTTGCGCCTGGGTGCGCAGGGCCAGGTGCACCGGCGCCTGGTTTCTTGCGGCCACCACTACCGCATCGTGTGTTTTTCTTGCCGGAGTTGACGCTGGTGTTAGGCTGCATGGGGGCACGCGGAGCTGAGGTAGCCAGCGCCTGCACCGGAGCTCCTTGCTTGGCCTTCATGATGATCTCGGCAAGGCGGAGATCGGAACGCACGTCAATGAACTTCGGGAATGGCCGCTGCCGCTGGATCAGCGCCGCCAGGTGGGCGAACCGATCGTTGAGGCCCCGAAGAACGTTGAGGACGAGAGTGCGATCACGCACAGGTTCTCCGGGGACCGCTAGCTGATCTGCCATGGACTTGAGGCAGCGGCAATAGTCGTCGATGGACAAATCACCTTGGACGAACGTGCGGAACTCGGCATCGAGGAGGACGGCGCGCGTCTCCTTGTTCCTGATGAATTGCTCCTTGAGTCCCAACCACACGATGTGAGCGGTGGGCGGCTCGTCCTCACGATTCATCACCACCTCGAGGACTTCGGGGGTGATTGTGCCGTAAAGCCACGAGAGGACGGTGCAGTCCATGCGTTTCCACGCGACGTCGTCAAGTGATCGTCGGCGGAGAGCACGTGGTCAGCCAACGCGTACCATTCGAGTGTGTTGAGGAAGAGACCGCGCCATCGATTGAAGTGAGGCGAGGCGAGGTCGAGGACGATCGATACAAGCGCCTTGATGTTGAGGATGGCCGCCGCTTGCGCGTGGAGGGCGGCGGTGGCAGCTGCAAGCTGGTTTGCGCGCGCCGTGGCCTTTGCCTCGGCGACATACCGTTCTTGTTCCAGGCGGGCAGCCTCGAGGCGCTCTGCTTCGAGACAAGCAGCCTCTAGGCACACAGTCTCCTGGCGAGCAGCTTCCTGCTGGCGCTCAGCCTGTGTGAAACCAGCAACACGGAGTTGGAGAGCTCGACCTCGCCGCCGTCGGACATGGCGATGCAGCTGGAGTTTTGCGGAAGCTATGGACAGAATCGAACCACTGATACCATGATAGCGATACAAATTGTGATTGATTGATCATGAGGGCAATGGTTACATTATATAGACTAGCTAGTGTCATATCTCCAACCGGCTAATAGAACAATGTCCGGTTCGCAGGGGACACAATCCAAACGGTATGCGCTAATCAAGGGATAAATAAGAGTAAGAATACTACCAACCCAATCAGCACAATCCGTAAACAGTGCCATGCAAAGATATGCTAACGAATTAGTCTAACAGATATAAGACACAAAGTGATAGACTTACTCTATTTTTTTACAGCAGCGTCTGACTTCAAAATTCTATATCTCCCAAAGTAAAGTATTCAATGAAAAACTAAGTTCAAATACCCTATGAAAAGACAAAAGAAAGCACTAGAATAAACTATATCACATAGGATCAATACAGCCTTTAAGAGAACTCAAAATGGTACCCAAACCTGAAACTGCATGCTGAATTTGTAAACTGACTAAACAAACAGATATTCAGAAGCTCATAACTCCTATAATACTCAACAACAAAATACATGTAACCATTCTCTAGAAATGTTTCAAAACGAACTTCAACTTTCATATTATGAAAATTCCAAATTTTTCAGTTAAAGCCCTCGGAATTCTGCCAATCTACTATTGCCACGGAGAACTCGACCTAACCAGGCTGACTGATTGCAATTCTCATCCCACAATGTAATGTAGGGAAGAGGCCAAATACGATGGATTTATTTATCTAAAAGGTATCGCGATCCTTCTCCCCTCTCCTTGATTTGTACGGTGATTCTCTGATGCAAAAGCAAAACGGGTTCAGTAGCAAGGCTGCAGCAGCAACGCAAGAGACGGATTGAAAAGGGATGGTCCTCACCGCCATTACAGCCAGCGCCACCCCTGCTCCTCCTTGTACGGTGGAAGTGATGGAAGGAGAGGGTGGGGGGTATGGAAAACAAAAAAGAAAAGGATTTACGTTATTCTTCTCTCTCTACTGGTTGGGCTTGACTATGGCACAAGCCCTGCCCCGTTTTGGCCCAAAAAGTCCATAAGAGGAAACTTTTTTTTTGCGAGAGATCCATAAGAGGAAACCAATTTGATTTGTTTGCTGTTTTATATATTTGTTTGTACTTAAATTTTGGGAGGTTACATCGAGATTAAATAAATGAAAACAAAAATGAGTAAATAATCATGGCGTGAATGATACATATTCCATCCTTATGCAGAAGATTTTTCTCCTTTATCGGACTATATTGCACCTTATTAACTAGAATTTTGGTCCTACAATCCAGACTTTCTAAATTTTGTGATGATATGTTCCGTGCAATTTGATATATTTCACGCCCGTGGTCCGAAAATATGAATCCAGACCCGCTCACACTTAGTTCGGGTCCTACCTTACAGCAATAACTCTTAAGCTTTCGTCCTCGTTTCGTGTAAAAAGGTTAACTCGGTTATTACTGCATTCTAGATTTGGTATTTAAGTTAGTCATGCTCCATCTAAACTCAAAATGTAGGACTATTCTCGTGTTGCTAGTAGCCACGATACATTAGTCAGGCCACGGGCCGATTCTTTTGGGTCTAGATCGGTATCTTCGGACCAGGGCGTGACAATATGCTAAGATAAAACCAGTTGCGTAAACAAAGCAAAAATATTCAGTATGCAATAAATTTCTATTATATGATGTTCTAAAACTCTTCGATGTCCTCCCTAACTCCGATTGCAAGGCGTATGACTCATGGTTTGTCTTTACCCCGTCCTTAATTTGCCATCAACTCTAACACACATAGAGAGAGGGAGAGAGAGAGACAGGTCAAACACAAGTTGAACGAGAGAGACCATCACCGTTGGGTTAGGGCTGTAATGTAAGCTAATGGAATTAGGTTCTTAGTTACTATGTAATTATCCACCTGCCACTGGTTTTAATGATTTTTATTGGATACCTTGCCCCGCTTCTAATCAGTGATCCAAATTAAGAATATCTCTGTACCTCTAATACCTCGCAAGCACAGAAAAAATCTCTTAAAATTTTCCATTTTTCAAGGTACAACAATAAGGTTTTGTAGGTACTTTAATTTCAGACTGCATCGGAGGGGGGGGGGGGGGTGGGGGGTGGGCGAGGGATGGAACAGAATGGCTTGCAACAATAAACTTGGCATCTGTTGCACGAGACGAGGCTAACAAAAGCTTCATGTGAAAGCAAATTAACATGACCACTTTATTCCTCTGCTCCATGGACCAAGCAAAGTAAGTAACTTCCCATATCTGGTCACCTGCGGCTATACCTATAAAAGCCCCCTCGCAATCTACTTCAAATATCAGTGTTGAGAGGAGAGCTTGAGGAAACACTTGAACCAAGCAGCAAATTGGAATGACGACCGTCACTTGGTGCACCCTCTTCAGCAGCGGGCCGGCGGTGCGGCTGGAAAAGTCCTGTGTTGGCAGGCTTCCGTCCAGCATCGCGCCAGCAGCTGCAGCAGCAGTTCCCTTTTCTTCCAAAAGGTGGTCGTCGTCGCGTCCTTTCTCTGTGCGTTGTGTGAGCGATCCAAAGGGAGAGCACAACCCAAAGGCAGATTTGCATCCATTCAACATATCTCCCGTCGGTAAGCGCTGGTTCGCGTAGTTTCTTCTTTTTGATTGGTAAACTCCATGCAAGCTGCATTTCTTGTTGACGGTAGTAGGTAATGGTGGTAAAAGTGATGTTTCGTGATTCTTGAAGTTCTTGTGCATCCGGTGCCGCCGCGGGGAGAAGAGAGGTGGCAGCTCAAGGAGGAGCCCGACAAAGTGAGCGTGCGGTTCGAGGTGCCTGGACAGACCAAGGACGACCTCGCCGTCGAGATCGACGAGGACGTGCTCGTCATCAAGAAGAAAACCAAAACTCCCGGCCGCCCCAGCAACCAACAACAAGATACTAAAGCCAAGGGAGGAGCGGACGGCGACGTGATCTACGCGCGGCTACTTCTGCCGGCGGGGTACAGCAGGGAGGGAGTGGAGGCTGAGCTCAAGTCCGGCGAGCTCACGGTCAGCATCGCCAGGGTCAAGGAGCAGGCGCGCAGGAAGATCAACGTCAACATTGTCGTCAAGTAGCCGCCGCGCGTATAATACATACGCTAGAGAGGGCTCTTTTGATGATATATTTCGTTCTGCACGCATGCATGCACGCTTATCATGACCTTTGTATTCCAGAACATATAGTATAACACCATGTCAATAAAACGAGAGCCTTTCATGCTACTCTCGATTTTCAAATCCCTATTAGGCACTCATATTCACATCCTACATCATAGTAAACTATCTGTATCGCATTTCTATACTTAATTAAAAATATACGAGTGAAAATTACTTCAGTAGAAGGGATGTTGCTCTGTCTTTTATATTTTACATGTCCTTTCCTTTGAACCAAGAATCTACACTTATTTGCATGTATTTGTCCAATATTGTCACAGACTATATATAGAGTTGACCTGTTCACCACTCATTTTGGTTAACCACAAGCTGAGTCTTGAGTTAACACAATATCCTCACGCTACAGGTTTTCTGAAGACCTCTCTTTATGAAGAGAAAAGGAAAACTATTTACTTGTCATATGAAACATTTTCTGGTCATTCCACATACACTTGTCTTGTTATTTTCATTATAATCTAGAGTGCACGATTGTAAATCAGTCAACTATCACTATATCTAGCCATATCCGAAAAACATTTTTTCATTAAATAATTTTTTTCAGTGCAACAATAAACATGATAGTTCCTTTTTTTGTGATATAAATATGAGTTCCTATGTTACAGAAAAGTAGAAACAAACAAATTTGACTTATTTAAAACTGGGACATGATCTCACTCTGAGCTATATATATATATATATATATATATATATATATATATATATATATATATAGAGCGTTGGTACAAATTACCTTTATTTGATTTGTTTTTATCAAAGTCGGAAGTGTAAAACATGTTATTTACACCCGTAAATTTTATACTTGAATTGCAAAGTTACAATAGATATGTTTTTGCACTCATAGTCTCAAAGAATCATTGTTAATTTCAATTTAATTTCCGTCGTGTAAAAACATTCGTGCACTTGTAAAAACTGGTTCTGATTGTATTTTGTATGTACCATGCATGCGTTACTTGTTTTATATGCAATACGCATACTTGTTTTATGGTCACCATTGTACTTTTTTTAGTGAAACCATAATTAGTTTCTATCAAAAATTAATTGGTTATTTTAAATACATTTTCATGTGAATGTATAACAATAGAAGTTTTATGGTAAATTGATGAGCATGGTAAAATTTTGTACAATTTATGGTTCTAAAAATATATTTTAATGGTGAAAAAGTCGTTTTAGTGTCATGGTAAAATAAATTATTTCCTATTAAAAAACATTTAGTAATAAAATTTTTATATTTTGTTAAACATTTTTTTTGTTGATAGAAAACAATTTATGATCGTGTTAATAGTATTTATAGTTTTACAAGCCAACAAAATAATTAACTATACTTTTTATGATTTAAAACTATATTTTTAACATACTCATTAAATGTCTCAACTAGCAAATACCTATAATATCAAACTGATGTAGGATAAAAAAGCAGGGACAATATACCGTGATAAAAATATAAACACTTTAGGATCATGGTAAATAATATTAGCAGTCTTATAAGACAACTAAATAATTTAATATAATTTTTATAATCTAAAACTATATTTTTTACATACTCATGAAATATCTTAACTAGTAAATGAATCGAATACCAAATCGAAGGAGGGTAAAAAAGAGAGACAATATACAATAATAAAAATATGAATATTTTACGATCATAATAATTATTTACAGTTGGGATCTGGGTCAGAATAAGCTATTTAGTACCCAGGGTGCTGTATAGAGCTTATATATATATATATATTTACATATTAAATCAAGGTAATTTATACCAACGCTCAAAGACTTGTAGTATCAAAATTCTTTTAGGAAATTCATTCCTTGGAGCCAGAATTGTTGTAAAAAGGACATTTGGATGTTAGACATGGTACGACAGCACATCATGTTGCAAGCTTTAAATGGCACAAAAACACAAATCTGAATTATATATATACCAGTATATATATTTGTAGTATATCTCTAGGCGTTGATTAAATTAGATGCAAGTGTGGGATGTCATCGCTTTTGTTTGCGTTTTGATCCTATAAATTATTAGTGCAGTCGGATAGTGTCAAACATATATGAGACTTACATGTTGGAGTTTTCATTCTCTACCGATGCCTCTCAAATTGTTTCTTTTATTTAAGTAACTGTTTTTGTCATTAAACATTGTGATGCCACATATAGGCAACAAGATTTTACTATTTCTATTGTCTAATAAAACTTTCCCCAACAACTTGTGACGAAAGCAATTATTATAGAGAGGAAAGGGAACAAGAACGTAGCAAGGTGGACTCCACATCTCACAGCTAGAAAAGTATCTCTCACAGTACCACAGCCACTGATCCATGGAGGTGGCAAACATGTGCACAGATTCAGATCTTGTAAAGCAGAGAGTGATATATACATATATAGACAGATCTGCAGTTCCCGATGCAGGAATCAGAGAGAGCGAGGATATAATATTGAGCAGCGCGCATCTCATCACTCTCAAGCAAAGTGTCCAAATAAAGAAAAAGAAGACACAGCTGAAGGAACATGGATGGCCCAACCAAATGATAGACTCCACCAACGGATCGTACGTAGTCACCTGCCTGAAGCATTGCCAAACACTAGCTCTTGCAGGACGGCCTCCTCCTTTCTTCCTTGCCATCCAACCAAGCAAACTGATAAAGAGTAGTTTCACTGTCACTCCTCCTATATAAATGTTGTGATGGACAAAGGATTCCTAGTATAAGAACACACTACTCCAGCTACACAAGAATTGAGATGCCTTATTAGAATACTGCTAGCTCTATCACTACTTGGAATACTGGTGCTAATACTGTCCATGCTGATGGCCTCTTATGCCACCACGATAAGCCGGTTGCCTCTTCCTTCAGCTTCCTTATCTCGTGGTCGTTCTTGGAGGCCATCGCAATCGGTGGCTTTGAAACCCTCTTATCATGTCGTCGTCAAAAGTCGGCGGCCACTTAGCGTAACCTGCGCGCTGCCGGAGAGAGAACGGCCGGCGACATTCAGCATCCCCCCGACGGGTGAGTGTGTCGCCTTCATTCCTAGGTTTATGAATGTTGATGATCATCATATCTACGTATCTTTTTTAATTTCACAAGTTTACCATGCAACTGTGCAGCCCTGCTGTGTCCTGTTCCACCACCGGACGACAAGGAGCGGTGGACCATCAGAGAAGACGGCGACCGCACCACGCTGTGGCTCCAGGTGCCCGGCGTGTCCCCCAAGGATATCGAGGTCACCAAGAGTACCGACGTCCTTGAGATCAGGCGCAAGGGCTCCGGCGGCAGCGGCTCCGGCTCCGGCCAGGAGGCGGCGGCGGACGTGCACGGCGTGGGAGCGTTCCACATCCGGCTGCTGGTGACCGGGCTGTACGATCCCAACAAGGTGACGGCGGACCTCAAGGAAGGTATGCTGGAGGTCATCGTCTACAAGAATCTGAAGCGCAGGGGCGACCTCGTCGTGTTAGGGGCGCCGCTGCCCGGCGATGCTTCCAGTGGAGTTCCTCCTCCTCCTCAACCGAAATCTGACCAAAACAACAAAACAAAGCCAGCTGGCCCTGCAGGTCCATCTCCCCCTAGCTAGCTGAGGGTTTGGGAGAAAATTGCCACCGCCTGCTTTCCTTCTATGTTTCAAATTGAAATAATACTGCTTCTTGTTTTTTCACCTTTTGTGTACTCTTAAAGTGGTCGAATGGATGGTCGATGATACCGGTCGGCCGGTGGCAGAAAAGGTTTCATGAATGTAACAAGCCAGTCATGTCAATTTTCAGCGTGTTTTTCAATTGCTTTGCACCAAAATTCAAAGTCACTAATTAAACTGGAAAACTTATCTCCTCAAGTAATTTAAAATGTTTGAACAGAACACATGCTAGGAAATAAAATGAACTAGACGGCAAATCCTGAATTATATTGAATTTTATACAGCTACAGTAATTTGATAATTTATCCCAAACCGCTTATCAGAATTGAGTGAGACAAAATCCATTTGAAAGATAAAAAAAATATCTACACATTTTGTTATTTACAGGATGTCTAATTTCTTACAATTATTGTTAGATTTGAAAATGAACTTGCTGCAGGGGAATTAAGCCACTAATCTTGGGTTCGTGACCTCAGATCCAAATTTGACGTTCTCCACTGTTATTAGGGGCTAGAAGAAGTTTCCCTCGTAGTGGATGTCCCTGTTTTCAGCGGATTTTGGATGAATTCACGAAATCTCTTTTTGTCTCCTTGCTTTCTTCCCTTCCCTATGCCTGTCTTCTCCTACCAGATTACAGCAAGGCTGATTACTTACCTTCTCCTATGGCAGTACTAGATTTGTGGAAGTCTAAAAATCTCAAACAGGTTAACCAATTGAACCTAGTTTGAGGACTTTATTATAGATCTACCTAGTGCAGTAGAAATTTGAGTGTTTCCTGTCAACATAGATTCTTTGATATCTCTGCTCTAATCCCTTGAACCATCCTGATTTTTGAACGTAATACCTCCTATCGGTAGAGTGTTCTTTTTTTTTTTTCTTTTGAGGTTATATATAAGTGGAGCGTTCGAAAATAGCTTCTTCTTAGATGGGCTCATCAAACCCTCAAGTGCACAGGCAGACCATTTATGAATGTGGCCCATCAATGCCTTAAGGTTCCACGTTTTTCTAATATAAGTTTCAGTTCAACTTTTTTTAATAAAATGTTGAACTACTATATTTAAGGTCTGAAATTCCTTAAATAGAATAGGTCCAATTTTGAAAATCTCACGTCATTGAATTAATTGTAATTGAGAAGAAGGTTCAAAAAATTTTCAAGACAGTCTAGAAGCTTATGAACTGCTCATAAAACTACTTATCGCCTATAAATGTATGCACTACCAAGTTTCAAATCGTTTGGTGCAGTTATATAATGAATTTTAACTCAAGATCCTATAAAAGAAACGGCTGTCTAATTTTCAGTCACATGAGACCGAGTGTTGTTTCAGTCGATGAGGGCGGCCGCCTGATGCAGATCCTGTGGCTCTGGGTGTCCTTTGTTCTGTTTTGGTCTTTGGCTATCGGACCTGCAAACAGATCCATAGGGGCCTCCAAACAGAAATCGGGCGCGCCAACCACAATGGTCCCGTTACAAAAGCGAACCGGGTGCGCAACTAGTTGTGAACCTATTAACTAGCTACTCGACTGTACTACTGTGTTGGGCCGGTTTATCCTGTTCGAAGCTCAAAAACAAAAGACAAGCTATTAGCAGAGATACACTACTCTGTTGGGCCTGTGTCAAGGCCAAAAACTTCTAACTAGAAAAAAGTTGTTTCTCCAACAAATTGGATATCTTCGTGGGAATCTTTACTCTGCAGAAATTTGGAATAAGATATTAGAAGATATGAACATAGAAAAGATAGTTAATTAAATTGCAGTAGAGTTAATAGCAAAATGCATGAAGGAACTAATGAAATTTGTATTTGAGTATTATGAAAATTAATGAGATTCAAAATAAATCATTGATTATTTGAAAACTGCAAAAATGGCCTAACTTGTGACATATGACAGATATTAGTTTCTTTTTCTATTGTTCAATGGAAAAAAGGATCCCATTCTAACTATATTTAGAAAGTGAAATAGTGAAAATTATTAAAAACAGATAAAATAAAGAAAACATTTCTTACAAGATTGGCATATTGGCCATCAAGAGTAATCGCAACAATGGGTAAAACATCATATGAAGTCTCCAATGCGGCAGAAGGACATTGAGGTGCAAAAGAAGATGATGATTGAGGTACTGCTGTCGTCGAAACTTGTCACGACCCAAAATTTAAACCACTTCAAAAAATCCCCGGATATTTTCTTTCGCCACCGCCACTGCTGACAACAACCGACCTCCTCCGCCTATAAATCAAGTGCGATAGCTCTCCCTCTTCCTCTCAGCCCCATTGTAGCTTTATTTCGCACACAATCGAGCTCCAATTCAAGTTTTTCCTTCTACCTCTTCTCCGGCCACCGCCGTCGATCTCCGCCACCACCGCCTCTCCAGCCAATCCACATTGCGGTGAGCACCTTCGACCTCCTCTCTACCTCCCCATCCCCTTACCCAATCTTCCCCGCTCCTCGTTTGACTTGGCGTCGTGCACCGCCCTCCGCTGCCGCTGGCAGGCGCCGCGGCCGCCGGGACGGCCAGTCCAGCCCAGCAAAGCACAACATCGTCTTCCCCGCACCCACGCGCATGGGCCCGAGTACAAAAATCTAAGCGAATGCGCACGAGGACAAGTTCCTGTGGTTCGCCACCTCCGCTACTGAAAGTGCATCTAGGCCCCCTAAGTGGGTTTTGGTGGTTAATGATAATAAAAATTAAAGAGCTAATCATATCTTGAGTAATTGTGTAGCAAAAGTGTATGCATACGAAGAAAAGATGGCACATGACCTAGAAAGAATGCCCCTCAATTTGTTAAAAAAGTTGAAGGTTCAAAAGGACATCAAAATGAGGGAGAAATGTGAAGAAAATTGAGTCCAATCTTTGTTTTTCGCTTCTAGTCGTGTCGTACTATAAAGGGGGAGGGGGTGCAAAACCAAGTGGATGGGCGAATCGAATGCTCAAAATAATCAAAATCTAACTTTCCGACCTGAAGCTTCAGGCCGGAACTCCGGCGACACGGAAGTCCGGCAACCTGCCGGACCTTCGGACCGTTCAAACGGTATCGACTGCCTGAAGCTACTGGCCGGATATCTGGCCATCCACCGGAACTCCGGTGTCTCAGAAATCCGGCAATCTACGAGACCTCCGAACCGTTCGAACGGTATCGAGTGACTGAAGCTACTGGCCGGATGTCCGGTCAATCACCGGAACTCCGGACCTTCGGAAGTCCGATAACTTGCCGGAACTCCGGGGATTCTATAACCATACCCTAACGGCTGGTTGCTGTGGGTTACGGGTATAAATACCCCTTCGTCTCCAACACTCAATCTCTCTTGCCTACACACAAAAAACAACCTATTGAGCTCTCTCCTCCTCTCCCACACCCTACTAAGGCTTTCAAGCAAAGATTTGAGCTAGGGTTTGCTAGCGAGAGAGATTGAAAGGTTGAGAGCACTCCATTTCCACTCTTGAGCATTTGAGGAGTCTTCGAAGCTTGGTCTTGACCTATTACTCTTAGGGATTCATCCCCTAGACGACTAGAAGCCGTTCGGGAGCTCCCAAACTTGTGTGGTGATGACCCGAGAAGTTTGTATTGCCCCTCCTCACAAGAAGAATTTTCTAGTGAAGAATCAAGTTTGACCTCCGTGGTTGCTTCGAGAGAAAAAGGGTTGAAAGAGACCCGGTTCATTGTGAACCTTTGAACGGAGACGTAGGCTTATTTGTGGAGCTGAACTTCGGGAAACAAATCTTGTGTCTCCGTGTTTTTTCTCTCTTTTAGCTAACTTGTGCTTGTTCTTTATTCCCTGTAGTTATTTGCTTCGATTACGCATATAAGTGCTTATAACCTGTTTACCCTGTCATTTCCTGTCCTTACATATCTAGACTTATTTTCAGTTCAAATAGTTTCTCAAATACCTGCTCTGTTTGTGAATTCCGTATTTACCACGTTTTGCCAGAGTTTCGGCACTTTACTGGAACTCCGACGCACCGGATATCCGGCACTTTGCTGGAAGTTTGGGCAACTGATTCAGGTTGCTGAGTGCTGTTTCGCAGGAAGATTATAAATTACCTATTCACCCTCCCTCTAGGCAACTTTCAATTGGTAACAGAGCCTAACTCTTCGCATCAAAGCTTAACCGCTTGAAGAGACGATGGCTTCGAGCAAAGGACCGGCAAACGGGGATGATATGACGAAAGACATCAAAGAAAAGACTAATGTTGAAATGCAGATCGAAGATGTTGAGGATGAGAAGAAAGATGACAATTTTGAGACGTCATCATCAAAGAGCAAGAGTAAGAGCAAGAGCAAGAAGGACAAACACAAGAAGATTCCGACCCCAAGCTCAAGTTCAAGCTCACCCTCTTCATCAAGCTCAAGTAGTGATGGTGATGAAGTCTCTCGTGCCCTACTCAAGATGTTGAAGAAGGACAGGAGGAAGAACCAAAAAGAAGGATTATACTAGAACTCATTTCAATTATGATTCTTCAAATTTTAATAGTGCAAACTTCTTGTCGGTCCCTGTTGAGGGTCAATACCAGCGGTGGTTAATCTGAACGACCCTTGACCTTAACCACGTGATCGAGGCATAAGCAGCTCCCGCCTCGGTCGGCCCATGCATCGTACGGACACCCGACGGACCGTGCTAACAGGCGATCTCCGCCTCGCCCGACCCCTTCATGGAGGGGTCGGATCCTCCACGCGCGGGCGACACGCTTGACCCCGTCTCCGTAAGGGTCGAGCGAACGCATCTCCGCCTCGCTCAACCTTAGGGTCGGGCGAATCGCCCGCCGCACCACAGGTAGGCGGGACGGTGACGGTTGGGGCAATAAATACCTGACACACCCACGCTCGCTGATAGGTAGAGCCGTCCATCGCTCAGGCAAGTGGGCGTTAAATGCACATGACGTGCACCGCCCACGGGATGGGCGCTGCTGCTAGAGCCCCTGTCAGAGACTCATCGTCCCCTCGCGACGGGACGTCCCGAGCGACGGCCACGACTACGGCATCACCACGCCAACGCCCACAGCGGCTCTTCTCCATACGGACAGGACATCGTCGATTGACGACACTGACCACTCCGTCGAGCAGGAGCGACACCGCCACACCGAAAGCGTCATCCGTCGTTGCTCGGCCCAACTTACGTATGGCCACGACCTGCTCCACGGAACCGGACCTCCCCACATCGCAGTATAAAAGGAGGAGGAAACCGAAGACGAAGGCGGAGTTTTTTCACAACCTGACACGCCTACAAGACTCACTAGCCCACTCTAGTTTAAGACAACACACGCACGAGCACGCTTAGAGGCTGGGGAAACCTTCCCTTCCTCGTCCGCTTGTAACCCCTACTACAAACTCTGTCGCAAGTAACACGAGCAGCTCGAAAACTGGACGTAGGGCTCCTTGCCTGAACCAGTGTAACCCTTATGTCCTCTTACGAACCATCGAGGCCTTAAAACACACACCCCACGATAAATTCACTAGTCGACAGTAACTAACTTCGACAGTCCCATTGGGTAAACCGCTCCACTTCGATGGGACGAACTATACTAAGTGGAGACACAACATGAAGTTCACTTGTACTCACTCAATCCTTCTATATGGCAAGTTGTAGAAACAGGGATTGATCCACCGGATAGCGGTGACCGTTCTCCTCTCATCGTTATCACAAGAAGAATTCAACAAGATTGATGGATTGACCGTTGCCAAGGATATTTGGGACACTCTTAAAATATCTCATGAAGGATCTAAAAGATTAGAAAGGCCAAAATAGAGTTGCTTGAAGCGGAGTTGTCAAGGTTTGCAATGGAAGATCATGAAACTCCTCAAGATATGTACAATAGACTTAAGACTCTAATCAACAAGATAAGAAGCTATGGAAGTAAGGAGTGGACCGATCATAAAGTGGTCAAAAGGATGTTGAGAGTTTACACGGTTAGGAATACAACCATGTGCACACTCATTCGTAGAGAGAGAAAGTTCAAGAAGATGACTCCTGAAGAAGTGCTTAGTGAAATCCTAAGTCAAGAAATGCTTGAACAAGAAACACAACAAGTAAGAAGTATTGCTCAAGCTCTCTCAAATGCCAAGAATCAAGACATAGCTCTCAAACCAAGCAAGAAAAGCAAAGGCAAGCAAGAAATTGAGAGATCAAATGATGAAGATGAGGAAAGCTCCAATCTTGATGATGAAGACATGGCTCTTTTCATAAGAAGATTCAAGAAATTCATGAAGAAAGAGCGCAATCACAAACGCGACAAGAATAAAAGCAAGGTCCAAGAGAATGTGCAACAATTGTGGCAAGCATGGGCATTTCATAGCAAATTGTTCATATGAGAAGAAAGAAGAAGATGAATGAAAGAAGAAAGAGAAATATCACAAGAAGAACATCAAGCCCTTCAAGAAGATGTACTCCGGTGAAGCACACCTTCGACAAGAATGGGACTCCAATGATGAGAGTTCCAACTCCAATGATGAAGGTGTGGCAACAATAACGGTTGAGAAGTCATCATCAACCAAGTCACTCTTCCCCAACCTCAACAAAGGGAAGCCTATCACCCACACGTGCCTCATGGCACAGGAGGGCAAGCGGAAGGTAAAAGTTAAAAGCTCTCCTAAATATGTGACAAGTGATGATGATGATGATAGTGATGATGATGGTAAATGTGATGATTAAAACCTTCTAAAAGGTCTAAGTAAAAGTGCTATCACTAAAATAAACAAACTTATGGAGGATTTGGATGAAAGGGATGAAATTCTTGAGAAACAAGAAGACTTGCTCATTCTTGAAAAGAAGAGAAACCTTGAACTTGAGAATCTCTTAAAATTGGAGAAGGACAAAAATATAGAGTTGGACCAACAACTTGCTAAAAGCAAGGAGACATGTTCAAGTCTCAAGGGATCAATTGTTGCATTTGAAGTGAAGCATGGTGACTTAAGTAAAGCCCATGAAGATCTTAAAGTGCAATTTAATGCCCTTTGGTCTAGCACATCATCCTTTCACATAAAGGTGGAACCCAAATCATCCAAAGCCTCCACAAGTCAAGGGTGTACTTATTGCTTTAAAATTATTGATATTGATGCTTGTGCTACTAATGAGAAAATTGTAAAGGACTTGAAAAATCAACTAAAGGTGCTTGAAGCACAAGTGCAATACAAGAAGAAAACCCTTGATGAAGAGAAGGCGAAGTATGCGAGAGTTGCATACAAAAACACAAGGCGCCCTAATGTGAAGGATGGCATTGGTATGTGCATGGTGCCAAGCATAATGCTAGGGAGATCAAGAATGGGAAGGAGTTTCTCAAGTTCACCAAGGAGGACTCTCACCAAAAGAAGCAAGAAAAGAGCAAGAAAACTAATGATCATATTTTTGCTCATAACTTATGCTAATCCTTCAGATATGCCTACTATACCTTATCATGTGTTTGATGCATCTTATGTTCTCATGAGAAATGTGTATGTAAGAGTTGTTGCTAAATATGTTGGACCACGCAATAAGAAAGCAAAAACTTGTGTGTAGGTGCCCAAACCTCTTGTGTGAGAGGACCCAAACGAATTTGGGTACCTAAAAACAAAGCATAATTTGTTTTGTAGGTGTACTCCTCTGATGGAAAAAGTTGGGTGCTTGATAGTGAATGCACAAATCACATAACCGGAGAGAAGAAGATGTTCACCTCATATGAAGAAAATGAGAATGGTTGTGACGCCATAACCTTTGGTGACAATAGTCAAGGAAGCGTCATGGGTGTTGGTAAAATTGCTATCATAAATCTAATATATTACTTGTTGAATCCTTGGACTATAATTTGTTGTCCGTTTCACAACTTTGTGAAATGAGTTATAATTGTTTGTTCACAAATGAGGGTGTGACCGTTTTTAGGAGAAGTGACAACTCGATTGCCTTTAAGGGTGTGTTAAAAGGGAAGCTTTATCTAGTGGATTTTTCATCAGATAAAATGGAACTTGACACATACTAGGCTACCGTAAAAAAAGTTGCAACTTGTTGATATGAGTATCCTATTAATCCTATTAAGCCCTGGATCGGGGTGTCACATATGCTGACGCGGACCCGCCCAGAAAACCACGTCTCGGGACAGATCCGGTCGGTCGTTGAGCCAGGATCCTGTTGGGCAACGCTCGGCGAAGCGAGCGTACACACGATACAACACAGGCAGGAATAAACAGCAATAATTTATAAGGAGGGAGAAATTAATACAACATTAATTCATGGATTGAAACTTAAGTCTTACAAAGATTCAGAGTGCGCAAATAAAGTTTTGAAAACGTAACAGCAGAAGACTCGATTTCTTACAGACTCCGACACTCATACTTTAAGCAAAAGCATGCGCCATTGCCAGGGGCGTCATACTACTGGTCACTTCAAGTTACTGCGGCGACTCGCACAGTTCCCACTGGAGGTTCCCAACCTCGGAGTGAGACTCCTCCCGGTGGATGCTATCGTCCTGGTTCTGCATGCCGGCGCCTGAAAACCACATATTGCTAACGCGTGAGCTTCTAAGAAGCTCAACAAGGTTGACCCGTCAAAAATGGCTGACTTCAGCCGACTTCTAGACATGAAGGCTGATGGGGGTGGGTTTACTTGCAAAACGGACCCGCAAGCCTATACTACTCTTGGTCAAATTTTAGCACAGGTTAAGTGATTAAAATGTAACTTTAATTAGCACTAAACTAATCAAGCATAAAAGGAGTGACAAAATAATAGTAATCATTGTAGTATCATCCTCATTAAATCTCAACTTATTTAGTAAAATGTGATAGAGAGTCCAAGTAAACTCATAGCTGAGAGCGACAGCGATTCGAACCGATTTTTATACCTCTGCAGGGTCAACCTAATCATACGACACGTGCGCGTCCCAGACCGCACGTGGCAACCGTTCGCACCAGCTCCTGCAACGTCAATTCCGTCCTACGCCTGCCTCAGCAGCGCCGCATCCCACCAGACAACACGTCCCAGACGGTTTCTGTGGAGTTCCCACGCTGCCCACTCCAGATCGCCTCCGATTCAGACACCGTAGGGTAAGTTCGACGTTGCATTTACTAGGCTACGTAGGTTTACTGGGCCCCATTATTCACAGCATATGATTAGTACATTCAATACTTACCCAATTGTGCCACACGGATCAGACCAGACTACGGTCACCCTGGTCCCGGACCAGTCGCGGACCTACTTGTACCCGGTCTGACCCTCAATCTTTTATCTTTCCTTACTTATTCACATCCATGTGTCATGTCTCACGTGATAGTTTCATTCAATATCGTAACAATCGCGTGCAGAGTCCACTCTGCTCGACTTCTACCGGCAATGCCTGCTAAGCATAGCAACTAATTGGTCATCTATACCAGCTATCGGTAGGGTTTCCTATGGGAACAAATGCAACTAGGGTTTCAATCAACTCCTAACAACTTAATACACAAACATGACACACTTAATTATAAAATAAAAATTTAAACATCGGTTGTGCACCGGGGCTTGCCTGGTTCTTCGAAGTTGACGTTGACTTCTTCGACGGAGATCGAGGATTCGGGCTCTGCAGCTACTTCGTGTGCTTCGGAATCTACATGATGCATTATGATTATGAGGAGTTCAAAGAAATGATAACATAATGCTTTTATCACGGAGTATTCTAGGGTTTCAATCGGCGACGTTTAGAAATTAGGGTTAACCCTAATTCTTCGACGCCACCAGTATAATTATGTTTTGTCTTAATGAATGGGGTTCTAAGAAATCTACTCAATTTCTCATGAGGTGATTTGTAATTGGCCATATTCCCTGAATCAAGCAATTCAAACTTGGGTTGAGGATTGATCGGCACTTTTCTTCGGATAGTAATTATTTAATAAACTACGACTATTAGTCTTAGGGTTGAAATGAAAATTTTTAGTTGAACTAAAATTTTATTTTTAGTTGATAGTTCTCTCTGAAATATGAATTTTGAAATTTGGTTGATGTCTAGATGAATTTTCTAGATTTTATAAAAATTCAACAAAGTTTCTATTATTTAAATTTGTAAAAGAAGAAATAATTATTAGACCCTAGAATAAAATTATGAAATTTTATGCATTCACTCATGAGCATCAAGACTAAAGTTCTGTTTTTGGGTTCAACTTTTTGGAGGACTTTTATAATGTATTTAGAAAATGTAAATTAGCTAGGCAGAATGGAGTATTTTAAATAGGTTACATGCAACTCTGTGGTTCTAAAATCCCCATAAAATTCCAGAGGATGTCTACTGCCATGCCGTATTTGAAGATGAAATTTGAGCCCCAGCACTGCTCTATAATTTAAATTAAAATGCAAAAATAGAAAAGATTACTCTAATTATTTATGAAAATCCCTGGTCGTTTTTGAAAAAGTGTTCTAACAGAAATTTAGTCCATTTCACGAGGATTCTATCAAATTTTAGTTTGGAATTTTTGAATTTTTCTGTGATTTGATAGACACTTTGCAATGTTGACTAATTATTAGGTAAATTGAAATTCAAACGCTACAGGGCGGCCGAAAACAGGGGAGGGCTCCGGCGGTGTCCGGCGAGCCGGCGGCGGGGTGGCTCGGCCAGGAGGCAGCAAATTCACGGTTAACCCATCATCCTCTACCCAACGGCGCCGAGCTTGCTCTCTGAGGACGACCGGAGCATGGCCAGCGGCGAGGAGCGGCGGCAGCGCCCAAAGTCCGACGAGGGGATCACCGGAGGAGCGGCGGAGGGTGGAGGTTAGTCAGTCTAGAAGGCTCACCGTGGCGTGGGGATTCTGTTTGATGGAGTTGGGGGTCGTGGGGGTGGCCGGAAGACCGAAGTCGACGGTGAGCTTGAGCGGCGTCAAAAGGTGGACCGACGGCGGCGCTAGGAATTCGTCGTCGCCGGTAAGCCTCTGTGGTCGAAATCTTATCAAAGCCAATCACAAGGACGAGAGGGAGGAGCCGGAGGAAGGAATTGCAGAATGGTGGTACCGTGAGGAGGAATTTGAAGATCGTCGGTCGGGGTGGCGTCCTTTTGCCGGGGAGGATGATCAAGGCGTTCCGGGCGGAGGGAGCAACCGGAGGGGGACTTGCTGGACCAGGAGATGTGCTGGAGTGAGGAAAACAGGTTAGGCAAAGTGAGGAGACCGGTGGATGGCCGGAAGGGTGGACTCACCGTGAGCCTCTCTTCGGCGGCAATGGCGACGGCGGCAACCGAGCGAGAGGAGAAGGAATAGCGCGAATACGGCAGGAAGGAGAAGGAAGGGGAAGAAGGGAAGAGTGTGCGCGCTACTTAAAGGGTTGGAGCGGGGAGGGGGCATGGTGACGGCACGGCAATCGCCGGGATTGGGCGGCCCGGGCGGTGGAGTGTTGCAGTGGAGGTTTTGCCGCGCACGAGGGAGAGAGGAGGGAGAGGGTGAGGAGTAATGGAGAGGATCTTTGGCGGGATTCTTGCTCGACGATTTGAAGCCTTGGCGCCGAAGGGAGCGCCAGCCGGCGGGGAAGGCTGCCCTGCCGCTCGCCGGTTGGTCGTGGCGGGCGGCCGGGTACTGTGGCTCGTCAGCTCCTTTTCAATTTGATTTTTGAATTACTACAAAGCTCCTTCTTGATTTTATTGAAAATCCTACCTCCCTAGCTGAGAAATTTTTGAAACTTTTTGTGTATTCTCAGGGATTTATTTGGAACACTTTTTATTTAAGGTTCGAGTTCTGAATTGGCTCCTAAAATTTCTTAAATTTTTGTGTCCATTTTAGTTTGTGTGAATTTTAAAAAGGTTTAAATCTTATCTAAAAATTTTGAACAAATTTCCAAAATTCTATTTTGAAGTGTACTTGATTGTTATGCAAAAATATAGCTAGGGTGTTGTGGAATTTTTGATAGGTTACTCATTAGGGTTTAATTCCTTTCCGGTGAAGAAGGTTTTCGACACGGTTGGCTGAAACTTTCTGAACCTATTAGTCGAGTTCTGTTGTTTGTCACAATTGGCGTAGTGTTCCTTTGGAGTATTTCAACAACATTTCTTTTTACCACCAGTGTCGATTCTGCTCTTAAGTGTGAAATTTTTGTCGATTAGGGTTTTAAGTTGTCGATTTAGGCCCTGGTGACACCTGGGGTGTCACATTTGTGATAGCAATTTTACCAACACCGATGACGCTTCCTTGACTATTGTCACCAAAGGTTATGGCGTCACAACCATTCTCATTTTTTTCATATGAGGTGAACATCTTCTTCTCTCCGATTATGTGATTTGTGCATTTACTATCAAGCACCCAACTTTTTCCATCGGAGGAGTACAACTACAAAACAAATTATGCTTTGTTTTTAGGTACCCAAATTTGTTTGGGTCCTCTCACATTAGTCACAAGAGTTTTGGGCACCTACACACAAGTTTTTTCTTTCTTGTTGCGTGGTCCAACATATTTAGCAACAACTCTTACATGCACATTTCTCATGAGAACATAAGATGCATCAAACACATGATAAGGCATAGTAGGCATATGTGAAGGACTAACAAATGTGGTGTTTGAAAAAGATAGGCCCTGCGGAGCATGTCAAGCGGAAAAGCAAGTTGGAACACATCATCTCGCGAAAAATGTGATGACAACGAAGAGGCCGTTGGAGCTACTACACATGGAACTTTTTGGTCCCATTGCTTACATAAGCATCGGTAGCAAATATAGTCTTGTAATTGTTGATGATTATTCTCATTTCACTTGGGTATTCTTTTTGCATATGATAAAAGTGAAACACAAGAAGAACTCAAGAAATTCTTGAGGAGAGCTCAAAATGAGTTTGACTTGAGAGTCAAGAAAATAAGAAGTGACAACAGAAGTGAGTTCAAGAACACTCGAGTGGAGGAATATCTTGAAGAAGAAGGAATCAAACATGAGTTTTCGGCACCCTACACTCCACAACAAAAATGGGGTTGCCAAAAGAAAGAACCGCACACTCATAGAGATGGCAAGAACCATGCTTGATTAGTACAAGACCTTCGATTGTTTTTGGGTCAAAGCCGTCAACACTGCATGCCATGCCACCAACCGGCTTTATCTCCACCGACTCTTGAAGAAAACACCATATGAGCTCCTCACCGGTAACAAACCCAATGTATCTTATTTCCGTGTCTTTGGGAGCAAGTGTTATATCTTTAACAAGAAACCTAAATCCTCAAAATTTGCTCCCAAAGCGGTTGAGGGTTTCTTGCTTGGTTATGATTCAAATAGTCGCGCCTATCATGTGTTCAACAAAACCACCGGTTGTGTTGAAGTCACGTGTGACGCGAAATTTGATGAAACTAATGGCTCTCATGGCCGACCTGTTTTTGGCTCTCTCTCCCACCTCGCTGGTGGCCTCGTCTCTTCCGGTGATCTCCATCTCCGTCCATGGATTCCAGTAAAGGTCGATGGGGGGGCTCTCGGATCTTGATTTCCAGCCTAGACTGGATTTCCAGGAGGTGGTTCGCGCTCGGTTTGGTTGTTCTGTCTCGTCTCGTTTTTCCACCTCAGGTTTCCTTCTTCTTGCTTCCTTTGCTCGCTCGTCTTTGCGGATTAACGTGGAGTCTGTGGGTCTGATCCTACAATCATGTCTTGGTGGCGCTGCTTTGGATTTTCGGGTTTCTTGGCAAAAGGATTGGTGTTTCCAGTTCACGGTTTCTTGCAAACGTGTTGGCATTATGATTCACCGTATGAGGAAATTCTATTGCACTCTTTTTGATCTTCACTTTTCCCTTTGGAGAGACTGTGGTCCTGATTGGATCAGGGAGTTGCGTGCATGGAATGCTCTCCAAGATAGTGAATGGCACACCATTTCGCGTTCTAAGAAATCTTATGCTCAAGCAGTTCGTAATGAGGGTTCTTCTCAACAACGGCCAAATGTCTTTCGCCGGCTCAAATTCCCAACAGATTACTATTCAAAGAATTATGCTTCTTTTGATGTTTCCAGCATAGCGAATCTGAAGTTTTCCTTATCTACCTTGGAGGTTTCTGATGCGTGCAGGGTCCCTGCTCGTGAGATGCATCACCGGAAGCGGGATGCCGACCGATTTTCTCGGAAAGTTTCAAATCAATCAAAATTTGGTGAGTGTTTTCTTCGGCGGGATCCAAGTCAGGTTGGTTGCTTCCGTTGTCTCGCCTCTGGCCATAAAGTTGCATTTTGCAAAAATGATGTGAGGTGTAACGTCTGTTTTGGTTACGGCCATAAATCACGCTCCTGCCGGAGTTTTCTGAAACAAACCAGAAAACTCTCCTACGTGGCAAAATCTTCCTCCACTTTCTCTGGTCATTCAGTTTCTGCGGCTGATCCTGGCACGAGTGCTCAAGGAAACATATCATCTCCTGGTTCCTCGCCTTCTTGTGCCATAGAGGCTTCCTGTAAATCTTCTCCTCAGCCGCCTCCCTCTCCCAACACACCGCCGCCACCTCCACCCATGGCAAACTTCCCAGTTGATCCCGGACCTCATGTCCTGCCTGGTTTTGTCCTTCAGGAGGTGCTGCACGTCCCGGCTGCTCGCCCCCGCTGCTTCCTACCACCACCGCTGGAGAGAAATTTTGAGCATGTTGCCATCGCCAACTTCAACCCTCATGTGGCTAAGCGGGATTTCAATGTGATGGCAGGGGAGTTGCAACATGCCCTTCGTCGTCATTTTGGCATCATCAATATTGAGGTTCAGCCCTGCCCCATTGGAGATGCTTATGTCAGTTTCAATTCACCAATAGAGCGTCAGCGTTTTCTTCAGGGCCCACCTGTTATAGTTAGAGATTATAGTGTCTCTTTTGAGCGCCATGATGAGGGGATTAACTCTAGAAAAGTTGAGGTTGACAGAGAAGTGTGGCTTATGTTACTATGTTATCCGATTGATGCTCGATCCACTTCTGCTATTGCCAAAGCCATATCCAGCTTTGCTGTCCTGAGACACATATATGAGCCTGATGTTTTTGCTAGAGTTGTGGTGAAGGCAGTTGTGCATGATGATCGCCACATCCTAAAAAGAATTGTGGTTTTTAGTGGCATTGGACGTCATGCCCGCTCTTGGACGGTGCCGGTTTATCTCCTGGATTGTACTGATTTGGTGGTTCTCAGGGATGAAGATCCGGCTCTGGTGGATGGAATTGCGCATCCTATGCCCCCAGAAGCACCACGCTGGATGGGTCATGTGGATGTGTTGCCGTACGCTGCTCAGTCTCATGTCAGTCAAGCCTCTGTGGACCAAGCTCAGGGTGATCACAATCCCCATGGGCGGGGAGATGGCAGAATGCATCAAGCACCTGATCGGGTTCCGGAAAATATTCTAGCTGCTGATGCTCCAATTCAAGAGGTGGACTTTGGTGATCAGATTCCAGTGGCTGATCAACTGGCGCCTATTCTGGCTGAACACAATGTCACTGACGATCATGTTGAAGTTGGGGGTAATCTGCATCAGATGTCACCGGCCTCTGCAGACTTTGCAGCTTCGGGTGGAGTGGCTGAAATTGTTCCAGTGCTAAACGCGAGTTCTCAAGGTGCAGCAACCTTACCCCTGTGTCGAGAGCTTTTTGGTCCTGCACCCCTTCCTGGCTTGGAGGCTACTTCTAGAGCATCACAGCAGGTGATCTTACATTATCCTTCCTCCTCAATCCAAGTTGGTTTTAAGCTTGATACCCTGGCTCAGTTTGTCTTTAATTGGGAGACTATCTTTCCTCTCCACTTTGATGACTCTCAATTTCTGTTACGTCTGATGCGAGTGACTGTTGATCTCTCTGTTACTGAGGTGCAGACTCCAATCATACCCACCATTCAGAGAGCAATTGAAACCCCAGTTGATGGTGTTGTTCTGGTTGATGGCTCTGCCTCCAAGGACGCTCCTAGTCGAAAGAGGCGTTCCCGGAAGCCCCGCGCACCCATTGATGTCGCCCTTCTTCGCCTGAGCAAGCGCCTGAATCCAGGTGAATTCAAAGGTGTGACACCCCGATCCAGGGCTTAATAGGATTAATAGGATACTCATATCAACAAGTTGCAACTTTTTTTTCCGGTAGCCTAGCTTCGAAAACCTCCGAGGTTAAGCGTGCTTGGCCTGGAATAATTTCAGGATGGGTGACTGACTGGAAAGTTATTCCCGGGTGCGCACGAGTGAGGACAAATGTGCGCAGAAAAGACTTGTGTTGGTCTGTGAGGCTAGCCTACGTCCTATAAAAAGCTACCTAATGTAAGCGGGTCCGGCCTCGAGGAGGCGGGAGGTTACAAGAGGACCAGCCCCTCTAGCTCCGGTGGGAACAGAGGCTGCTATAGTTATTCCTAGTGCTGATGCACCCTTGAGCACTGAGGTTGAAGCTGAGCGTCCTCTCTATGTACCTGCTTCACACGTGACAGATAATCAAGCAGATCCGCCACCATATTTCTCTGTGGAGAATATTCAAGCCATAGCCACAGGGTTCGTGCAGATGAGTGCTGATGCTGTGACAGCAGCACTGCTAAATGATGATGATATTAGCAATGATTAATTCCACCCCGATGGATTACAATAAGTTTACTCAGCACTTTGTTTGCGCTGAGCGTCCTTCTCTTGAACCTATTTGACATAATGCCCTTCTGGCATAGTTTCTTATTTGAACATGTTACTGTTCTTTTCAGTACTCAGATTGAACTCATTTCTTTCCCTTATCCTCAAGTTGATGGTCTTGGGTTTCTATTGTTTTTCATCTCTGATTTCTAGCGCTCAAATGTTGTATGTATTGTGGTTCGATTCCCCTGTTCCATGAAAATTATCTGTGATAACCTATCTCCTGTGGACGACAGCAGTTCTTATATCTTGATGCAGTGTGTTTTTAATGGCTAACACAAGGAATTGGCATTTTCTCTGTTGGAATATTCGTGGGATTAACTCTCAAGAAAAATGGGATTGCATCAGGAATAAAGCTACAGAGTCAGCTTGTAGCATCCTCAGCTTGAAAGAAACCAAACGTGATACTTTTGATCAGGCCTACATTAAGCGCTTCTGTCCACGTATCTGAATAAATTTGTTTTCTCGCCATCTGCTCGTGCTTCTGGTGGTCTTCTCGCTGTATGGAATGGGTCTGTTTTTCATGGGGATATTATTCTGATAAATGCATACTCTATCACCATCAACTTTACAGTGCTTGCGACAAGACGAAGCTTTCATTACACTAACATCTACGGGCGTTGCACATCGTCTGAGAAGGCTTCTTTTATTTCCTGGTTATATAATTTTGACTGCACCATGGTTGAAGATTGGATCCTTATGGGGGATTTCAACTTGATTAGATGTCCTGAAAATAGAAGCAGACCGGGAGGAAATTTAAATGACATGTTACTGTTTAATGATCTCATACATCATCTGGATTTGGTGGATATTTCTTTCTAGGGCCGGGCTTTTACCTGGAGTAACATGCAGGATAATCCTCTCCTGGAGAAGCTTGATTGGGTTTTCACCTCTTCCTCCTGGACTTTGCAGTATCCGGACACTACAGTCATACCTTTAACGCAGCCTACCTCAGATCACATACCTTATATGGTGAAAATTGGTACAGATATACCAAAGAGCAATATTTTTTGGTTTGAAAATTACTGGTTAGATTTTGCCGATTTCGTGTCAGTGGTTGACTTGCATTGGAACTCTTCCCCTTACTTCCACAATGCAGCTCGCACTCTATCAGCAAAGTTCAAGCAGAAAAGAAAGGGTTTGAAGATATGGAGTAAGCAACTATCAAAATTAAACAAAAACATTAATAACTGCTCTTGGGTTATTGCTTTGTTCGACGGACTAGAGAATCAGCGTGTTCTATCACGGATTGAAAGCAACTTCAGGCGCATTCTTTAGAATCACCTCCTCACACTGCTAGCTGCAAAGAGGACTTATTGGAAACAGCGTGCCACAATCCGATGGGTTAGGTTCGGTGATGAAAATTCCAAATTTTTCCAAGCTGTTGCCACAATTAAAAACAGGGCCAACACGATTACTTCACTCACTCTTTCAGATGGATCATTAGTTTCTGACCATAATTTAAAGGCTCACGCTCTGTGGCAGTATTTTAAGCAAAGATTGGGGGTCTCAGAATACAGCAGCATGTTTTTCAACTTAACTGAGCTCATTCAGCCCAGACAACTACCGGTCCTTGACACTCCTTTTACTGATATAGAAATAGCTGCAGCTTTGAAGGAAATGCCACCAGACCGAGCACCGGGTCGAGATGGTTTCAATGGAGCGTTCATGAAAAAATGCTGGCACATCATCTCCTCGGATTTCAAAAGACTTTGTGATGATTTTGCTACTGGGGTCTTGGACATTACTAGCATCAACGGCTCCCTCATTGTGCTCACCCCTAAAACTGATAATCCAAAGACAGTTAACGATTATAGGCCCATCTCGCTGCTCAATTCTTCCCTCAAACTTCTTACCAAGCTAATAGCTAATAGACTGCAGGAGGTCATCCTTTCGGTTGTACACGCCAACCAGTATGGGTTCATCAGAGGTCGCACGATTCAAGACTGCCTGGCCTGGGCATTTCAATTCTTACACTTTTGTCACAAATCCAACAATGACATTGTTATTTTGAAGTTAGATTTTGAAAAAGCTTTTGACAAGGTGGAGCACGAAGCTATTCCGTCCATGCTTCAAGCAAAAGGTTTTAGCCAAACCTGGATTTCTTGGATTCGGCAAGTGTTGGTTTCAGGGTCTTCTTCTATTTTGCTAAATGGTGTTCCTGGTAAACCTTTCTAGTGTAAACGTGGCGTTCGACAAGGAGATCCTCTCTCGTCACTCCTGTTTGTTCTTGCTGCTGATCTCTTGCAGTCAGTTGTTAATGAAGCTGCTACTAGAGGATTGCTAAATCACCCCTTGGGCAATAATTTTGGTGGTGATTACCCAATTGTCCAATACGCGGATGATACTTTGATAATTCTCCCAGGTGATGCTAGGCAGCTTTTGGCCTTAAAGGGCCTCCTCCGTACTTTTGCAGATTCTACAGGTCTCCATGTCAACTATGCTAAATCCTTCCTGGTGCCCATTAATATGACTGTGGAGCGTGCAACACACCTAGCCAACACGATGGGATGTCAAGTTGGATCAATGCCATTCACGTATTTGGGATTGCCACTAGGAACCACCAAACCTTCTCCGGTGGAATTCATGCCGATGTTGACCCGGATTGAAAGAAGAATGATGGGGTTTAACAAATTGCTCTCTTACTCGGGTAGACTACTCATGGTTAACTCAGTCTTATCTGCATTGTCCACTTTTTATATGTGTACTCTCAAATTGCCAGCCTCCGTGATAGAGCAAATTGATAAGTATCGGAAGCATTGCCTATGGGATGGTGGCGATATCAACAAGCGTGGTTCATGTCTTGTAGCTTGGAGGACAGCATGCAGACCGAAGGATCAAGGAGGATTGGGAATTATTAACCTTCGTGCACAGAACACTGCACTTTTACTCAAGTTCCTTGATAAATGCTACAATCATGCTGATTTACCTTGGGTGCACCTGACGTGGCAAAAACTCTACACAAGGCCTGCTGCTCCACAGTCCTGCTGCCACAAAGGCTCCTTCTGGTGGAAATCGATCATCAGGCTCTCCGAAAAGTTCTTTATGCTTTCAGCCTGCTCAGTTTGAAATGGTATCTCAATTTGTTTTTGGGAGAACACTTGGGATTTGGGGGTCCTGAAATGGCAATATCCGGAGCTATTCTCGTTTGCAAGAAACAAATACATTACAGTCAAAGCCTTTCTCCAAGATGATATCCACAATCTCCTATGGCTGCCGCTTTCTATGACTGCCTCAAATCAGCTGTCGGCTCTACAGGACAGTTTGCAGCACTTCCATCTGAATTTGAAAGAACACGATTCATGGAGTTACATATGGGGGTCTGCGATTTACTCCTCAAAAAACGCATACATGCAGCTGATAGGAACTTGTCAAACTTCGCCATGGTTCAAATGGTTGTGGAAATCATGTTGTAAGAGCCGACAAAAGTTTTTCTTTTGGCTCTTATTAAGAGATCGCCTAAACACTAGAGTTCTCCTCAGGCGAAAGCACATGGCGCTGCCAAGCTACGCATGTGTCCTCTGCTCCTTGCACCCTGATGAATCACTACTCCACCTTTTTTTCGGTTGTTCTTTTAGCTCAAACTGTTGGCAAAGGCTTGGAATCTACTGGGACACCACCCTCACCCCACATGACATGCTCCTGCAGGCGAGACAATTGTTTAATTCAAAGATTTTCAGAGAAGTTCTTATCATAGGTTGCTGGGCAATTTGGACTCAATGGAATGGGGTCATTTTTGAGAACAAGCAAGCAACGTTCCTGGGATGGAAGAGTGTCGTGAAGCATGAGCTTAGTTTGGTGGCTCTTAGAGCTAAACCATCTCTTAAATCCCCGCTAGAACAATTTTTATGTAATATAGTTTAATCTTTCTGTGGACTCTTCTTTTTGGGCTTGCAGCCTTGTACATGTACATAAACCCTTTTAAAATATATATAAAAAAATAGGTAGGGAGCTTCCCTGCTGACTTCGGTCAAAAAAAATGGCTCTCAAGTGGAGCAAGTTGATCTTGATGAATTAGATGATGAAGAAGCTCCTTGTGAAGCATTAAGGAAGATGGGTATAGGTGACGTACGACCACGTGATATACATGATGAGCCATCCTCTAATCAAGCATCTCCTCCAACACATGATGTTCAAGAACAAGAAGACGATCAACAACAAGAAGATGATCGTGAACAAGATGATGGCAATGATCAAGGGGGAGATGATGAAGAGAATGGAGATGATGCAACACCTACAATATCACACCCAAGAGTTCACCAAAGTGTACAACGTGACCACCCCGTGGATAACATCCTAGAGGACATTAAAAGAGGGGTAACAACTAGATCACGAGTCATTACATTTTGTGAACATTACTCGTTTGTTTCTTCTTTGAAACCTTTTAAGGTAGAAGATGCTCTTCGTGATCCGGATTGGGTGATGGCCATGAAGAAGAATTAAACAACTTCAAGAGAAATGAAGTATGGTCCTTGGTGGAGAGACCAACTCAAATTATTGTAAGCACCAATTGGGTGTTTCGCAACGAACAAGATGAACATGGTGTACTGACAAGAAACAAGGCAAGGCTTGTTGCAAAAGGTTATTCACAAGTTGAAGGTTTGGATATCGATGAAACCTTTGCACCCGTAGCTAGGCTTGAGTCAATTCGAATATTATTAGCCTGTGCTACTCACCACGACTTCAAGCTATATCAAATGGATGTGAAAAGTGCCTTCCTAAATGGGCCAATTCAAGGAGGAAGTGTATGTGGAGCAACCACCGGGCTTTGAAGATGAAGAATATCCTAACATGTTATAAACTTCATAAGGTGCTCTATGGGGCAAGCCCCTAAAGCATGGTATGAATGCCTTAGGGATTTCCTTGTTAATAATGGTTTCAAAATTGGAAAAGCCGATTTAACCCTCTTCACTAGAAAAATTGACAATGATTTATTTGTGTGCCAAATTTATGTCGATGACATAATATTTGGTTCCACTAACCAAACTTTTAGTGATGAGTTAGTAATATCATGAAGAACAAGTTTGAGATGTCCATGATGGGTGAGCTGACGTTCGTCCTCGGCTTTCAAGTCAAGCAACTCAAGGAAGGAACGTTCATATGTCAAACCAAGTACACTCAAGACATACTCAAGAAGTTTGATATGGCCCATCAAGACTCCCATGGGGACAAATGGGCATCTTGATCTTGACTTTGGGGGAAAGGAGGTGGATCAAAAGGTATATCGCTCCATGATTAGATCCTTGCTTTATCTTTGTGCATCTAGGCCCGATATCATGCTTAGTGTGTATACAGTGTGCAAGATTTCAAGTCGCTCCAAAAGATTGCCATTTGAGGGCGGTTAAGAGAATCATGAGGTATTTAGTTCACACACCCAACCTAGGACTTTGGTATCCTAAAGGATCCAAGTTCAATCTCATCGGTTATTCTGATGCGGATTATGCCGGATGCAAAGTGGATAGGAAAAGCACCCTGGAGACTTGCCAATTTTTGGGAAGATCCCTAGTGTTATGGTCTTCAAAGAAACAAAATTCCGTTGCCTTATCCACCGCTGAAGCCGAGTATATTGCGGCGGGAAGTTGTTGTGCCCAATTACTTTGGATGAGGCAAACCCTAAAGGATTTTGGTTACACTATGAACAAAGTCCCTCTCCTATGTGACAACGAGAGTGCCATTAAAATAGCCAACAACCCCGTTGATCACAAGAGAACCAAGCACATAGACATCCGGCACCATTTTCTGCGAGATCATTCACTAAAAGGAGATATTCTTATCTCTCATGTGAGAACCGAGAACAATTAGCCGATATATTCACCAAACCATTAGATGAGAAGCGTTTTTGTGAGCTTAGGAATGAGCTAAATATCTTAGATTCTCGGAATGTAGCTTGAAACGTTGGACATCTGTAATGTTGATTTTATTTGTTTACAAAAGCAAAACGATTGTGAAAATATTGTGTGATTTTCAAAACTATTTGTTCACTCTTCGCCTTTTATGGCCTACACTCAAATCTTGGTGATTATTGTTATTTCTTGTTGTTTGTTGGCTAATCACAATCATTTGAGTACTCCTACATGTCCATGATCCTCCTTATTCAAAAATCTTGTTTAAAATCTGGAGCGTCGACGGAACGTGTGCTGTCCAACCTGAAACTCCGACCCGGACGTCCGGCAAATTGCCGGAGTTCTGTGTGACTAGAGGTCCGACAAATTGCGGGATATCTGAGGATCATGGGGTATTTAAGTATCCACCACGTTGAGAGCTCTCAACGGCTCTCACTTCCTTTTTTTCTCTCCAACCCACGCTCTAATCCTCCAAAATCGCCACCTCCCTCTTCCGCGCGGATTTTTGGCGAATCAAGTCGGGAATCATCTCCAAATCAATCCCCAATACCTTTCCAATGTGCTCCACGACTTCTTCCATCAGTTTGGAGCAATTTTGAAGGTATTCATCAAAAATCCTCTTTTGTCCGATCTCTAGCCGTGGACTGTTTTTCAATGGTTTCAAGTGTCGTGGACTGTTTTTCAATGGTTTCAAGTGTTACATTCTTGCTACCCCATGTCTTTAACTCAATGCTAATGGCTGGTTAGCAACTCCATGTCTAGAATTGAACTTAGGATTCATTCAAGCTTGTTTTGACCCGATCTCTCAAACTAAGAGGTTTCTATGTATAATATTTCAGTTTTGTGCTCCTCTTAGGTCCTAGAATCATCACCCAAAACCTGACTTCAATGCACAAATTTCTGTTCTTGGGCGAGATGAACTCAAAACCTACGAGATTCTCGGAGGTCCGGCACTTCGCCGGACATCCGGTCTCCCGGAGGTCCGAAGCTTTACCGGACATCCGGACCCCCAGAGGTCCAGCCGTTTGCCGGAACTCTGGCAATTCAGTAGCTTTTGCAATCTGTTTTCTATCAATATCGTTCATACGCACCGTGTCTTATACATGTTTTTGCACATCTTCTAACAGATGTCAGGCCACCGTGAGTGTCGATCCAAGTTTGAACAGGACGACCCCGAAATCCAAAGCGAGCACGAGGAAGAACTGATTCCTCCAAAGAGGAAACGGCTTGCCTCACGACCACGACCCACTGGTGGCCCTGTGATTCGAGAGGGTGCTCAAGCTGCACCTCAGCCTAGCCGTGCATGCAAGCAATGTGTCTCACGCGCCAAGGGCAAGGAAAAAGTTGCCGGTGGGGGAAGTGTTGCTACGGGGCGTTACGCACCGCGCCCCCTCTCTACCGAGCATCCCCTCACCATCAAGTTTCCAAGTACAGGCTGCCTTCTCACCGAGAGAGGTACAAGAACTGTCAACTACAAGAAAAACAAGCACAACTTTTGACAACTTCGGTCTGAGAACCCGTTCATCTATCTTCGCTACATGCATCCAAAATGCGGTGCAAACTAGAGAGTATTACAAGGAGTCACGTGAGAGGTTGGAGCACATTGAGGCGAATCAACGGTGCCTTGCACGTGCCTCTAATGTGGAGCTCTCACCACCACATACCTATCCTCGCATCCCTTCTCTGGAGCCCATTGAGGATCCCTATGCTCTATATCATCTTGCTCGAGACATAGCGGAGGAGGAGGATGAGGACACAAGTGAGGGAGAAGGCGGTGCAGCCCAAGGCGCCAACGAGGAGGAGGGCAGCAACGACGACGAGGACGCCACCGAGAGTGATGAGTAGACGCCACTTTTCTCCTTTTTGGCGATGTGATGCTAAAGGGGGAGAAGTATCTCTTTGTTGTATTTTTATCATTTAAGGACATGTAATCGATTTATAATGTAATGAACTATGTTTGGTGTGTAAGACATTATTGCTATCTTTTATGCCTATGTTGAACCTATGTTATATGATACTTGATGTCTTTTGTGATGATGTGATGTGTGTCTTCATTAATTTTTGCATATGTGTTTTTCATGTCCTAAACATCAGGAATATTATGCTCACACTTGTTTATGACATAATATCCGTGATGTTTATGACATGAAAAACACACGTCTACGGCCCAAGTTGTTCTATTTATATCAGACTGTAGCAGTCCATTAACGCCCCAAGTTTATCAAATTAAGATGACCTCGGCCTATTTATAGTATTTTGTTATTTTCCACTAACCAAAACATCTTTATCAGATAATATTTAAAAATAATTATGTTATATAACCTTATTATTTTTAAAACGTTAGAAACTACATTATGTTCCTTCATAGGAGATTCAGTAATTTTTGGATCTACTTACTATTTTATATACTTTAAATAAATTTCGGTATATTTAGCAAAAGTAATTCAGAATTGAACTATGAGTACAAACAATAAGTCCATATAATCTACAAAAATTATATTTCATCTCACATGTTAACATGTAGCCCATTATCAAAATAGGATGAATAATTCACTTGTGTGCTGTTGACAATTGAATCTTTCTATCTCAAATAACCAAAACATGATTAGAATAATATTTAGTTTTGCTCAAAAAATTTTAAAACTTGACATGGCACCGTATTTTTTGTTTATAATCATGTCATAAAAAAAATCAATTGATTTAAATGGAGTAGGACTACACACTGTGTATCAATTTCTTCGCCCTATTTAAATAGATTTTTTACACAGGACTACACACTGTGTATCAATTGATTTTTTACTTCTCTAAGTGCAGCTCCTGTGAACAGAATAGCTCAACGGATCAAGCTCGTGTGTCGCCTTCGAGAGAGGAAGGGCCGCTGATGAAGAACGAAGCCTGACGACGAAGGACGAAACCATCTAAGGCAGCGCGAAGCCAGAGGACGGCTTCGCTCTATGTGAAGCAGTTTAATGACGGCCTGACTTCAGCTCGGCCTAGCCGAAGGTCAAAGATAGGGGTGCGTGCACGATTCTGCCCCTAGGACATTTTTGTATCGAATATTCTACGAATGCAGCGGTTGGCAAGGGGCATTTCCGCACATCTACAACCGGATCACGGTATGACTATAAATACACCGATCTGGCCCCTGTAAGGGGGGATGGAAAAAAAGGCACTAGAATATACGATCGCAGTCGCTTCATAGCGGCTGAGATCATACCTTTATGTAAAATTCATGCTTTCCATACTTCTGTTAGGAAAAACGGTTCCAACAGATACATCCAAGACAATGTTTCATATCGGTCAAGTCAAATTTGTATGGTTTAGTAAAATTTGAACATACATGCATAGAAAAAATATTTAAAATTTTCCCTAAAATTTATATAGGTTACCATTGCCCTAGAACAACATCACACCAATTTTGAGATCAACATTGATTATATTTTGGAAGATAAAAAATGGCAAAATGTTGGCTATTCCAAAGCTGTAAAGAAAATACCCGTATCCATCAGTTTCTATTTTCCTGTCGGCTACTCTAAAGCCGTCAGAAAAATAGTTCCTAGGAGTTTTTGAATTTTCCTATCAGCCGTCAAGAAAATTGTCAATCTTCCTGTCGGCCGTCAGCAAAATTGAAAATTTTCCTATGTGTTTTCTATTTTTCTGTGTGTTTCCAAACTGTTGTGAATAAAAGTTTCCAGTAGTGGGTGTGCATTGCCCTTGCGCCACCATCTCCATCCAACAGACAAGTATCGCACAAGCAAAACAGACCAAAATGGGAAACCACCACCGCCAAAAGTTAACCAATCGAACAAAATGACAATACTAAAGACCTAGGGCGCGAAAAATGTTCAAGTGAAACTTACAGATCAAGTGATAAATCATAAAGAGGAGCCCCAAATCCATCGATTAATCCCTTCGCATGCACTGAAGCGTCAGTAAGTCGTCGACAAGAAACCTAGAATACCAACACACTACAAGTAAGAGTGGAAGCACATTGCGTAGAACAAAATCAAAGCTATAGATGCATCGCATACCACAATACCAACAGTTGGCAAGGAAATGGCCGGGACAGTGCCTGACCACAAGCTCCGCCTCTCCCCTCCTTCGCGATGGCGTGGGGGCAGACGGATGGCCGCCCACTGTTCTGACAATCCTATCCAGCCGCAAGAATGGATAGCGACACAGACCACCACTCGTTTGTGGCTTTGGATCCTAATCCATTAAAAGTTGCGGGCCCGATAAAGTTCATAGCTAAGCAAGTCACTCCATCACGCGTGCCGCATATTGGACGACCGAGTGCATCGCCTAAAATAGAAGCCCGTTTTAAATTCCTAACAAAAAAGGATTCTCTGGGCCCGTTTGAATATCAGAATTGAATTCATTGTAGTTTAGCACGTATTTTACCTAACTATATATTTGTAATGGAATGGAATAGAGTTGGAGAGTGCAAATATAACATGGTGATCTATAGAATCTATTTCCTACCTCCCATCCTATGAATTTGAGATAGACTTAAAAGTAAACTCTGTAAAGTGATGAAATGTTAAATTCTAATTCAAATAGGCTAGTTTATTATAGAGATTTCAATTTTATCAAAATGAAGGGAGCTAAACAAGCTTAAAAAAAAAAGAATTTCAATTCGGAAACTGAACCTTGGACGAGTGAGCAGAGCACTTGAAAAGCCCGGGCATTATTCTTATTCTGTACTAACGGACAATGAGACAATTCCACATCCGATTCAAGTGCAACAGCACGACCGTTGTGTCCCCTTCCAGTTGCACGCACCTTTGACAGACAGGGAAGTCGTTAGTTCACCATTCAAGCGGTGCTGCTTGTTTCTTTCCTGTTTCCGGCCCCTCCAACTGTTATCCAAGATCATGCGTGATAAGGGTGTCAGCACCGCATAGTAGTATAGCGCTCGTCCATCTCATTGTCTAAGTCCAAGCTCAAGAGGCAACTGGGAGACGGAGTCTGCCTATGCCTCCCGCCACCTCCATGGAGGCCGCAGCGGTCATGGAGCGCGAGCGCCTTACGGCCGATCTGGACGACGCCAATAAGCAAGCCACCAGCAGCTTCGTCGTCAAGATCCGGCGCCGGCTGCCGGACTTCGCGCGCAGCGTCAACCTCAAGTACGTCCGCCTGGGCCTGCTCTTCTCCGGTGCCATCTTCCACGCGCCATCGTCCTGGGTCCCTCTCGCGCTCGTGCCGCCGCTGCTCGCCTACTCGTTCGCCCGCCCCCGGGGCGTCGACACGCTGCTCTCCTCACTCGACGTCCAGCTCGCTTGCGTGGCGTGGCTCGGCGCCGCGGCGCTGCTGATCACCTTGTACTACATCAAGCGTCCGCGGCCGGTGTACCTGGTGGAGTTCGCCTGCTACAGGCCGGACGACGCGCACGCCATCTCCAAGGACGGGTTCCTCGACATGACGGAGTGCACAGGGTTCTTCACCCCGGACGCGCTCGAGTTCCAGACGAAGATCACTCGTCGCTCGGGGCTCGGCGACCGGACGTACCTCCCTCCCGGGATCCAGGCGCGGCCGCCGCGGCTGTCGCTGGAGGAGGCGCGCGCGGAGGCGGAGGCCGTCCTTTTCGGCTGCCTCGACGCGCTGTTCCGCGCGACGGGCGTCGACCCGCGGCGCGACGTGCGGGTGCTGGTCGTGAACTGCAGCCTGTTCAACCCGACGCCGTCGCTGGCGTCCGCGGTCGTGAACCGGTACGCGATCCGGGACGACGTGAGGGCGTTCAACCTAGGCGGGATGGGATGCAGCGCCGGGCTGATCGCCGTGGGCCTCGCCAGGGACGCGCTGCTGCAGGCGGCGAATTCGTGCGGCTACGCCGTGGTTGTGAGCACCGAGAACGTGACGCTCAACTGGTACCTGGGCGCCGACCGGTCCATGCTGCTGTCCAACTGCATCTTCCGCATGGGCGGCGCGGCCGCGCTGCTGTCCACCCGCCGCGTCGACGCCAAGTACCGGCTCCTGCACGTGATGCGCACGCACCGGGGCGCCGACGACGGGTGCTTCAGGTGCGTGGTCCAGCGTGAGGACGACGACGACGCGCGTGGCGGCAGGGTCGGCGTGGCGCTCGCGCGGGAGCTCATGGCCGTCGCAGGCGACGCGCTCAAGACGAACATCACCAGGCTAGGGCCCCTGGTCCTCCCGCTCGCGGAGCAGCTCAGATTCCTCAGGTCCCTCGTCCTCCGCCACGTGCTCGGCTCACGCTCCCACCCCTACATCCCGGACTTCAGCCGCGCGTTCGACCACTTCTGCGTGCACGCCGGCGGCCGCGCCGTGCTAGAGGAGGTGCAGCGCAGCCTCGGCCTCGGCGACGCCGACATGGAGCCCAGCAGGTGCGCGCTGCACAGGTTCGGCAACACATCCAGCAGCTCGCTCTGGTACGAGCTCGCCTACGCCGAGGCCAAGGGACGCATCCGACGCGGACACCGCGTCTGGCAGATCGGCTTCGGGTCCGGGTTCAAGTGCAACAGCGCCGTCTGGCAAGCGCTCCGCGACCTGCCGCCCGTGCGCGCTGGCGACAACGGCTGCAGCCCGTGGGTCGACAGCGTGGACAGCTACCCACCGAAAGCATACATCTGAGACCATTCCATGGTCGTTTTCATTTTCTCTCTGAATGACATTTTCAGTTGCATATGCACTAGAACTGTTATGTTGAAAGTACCGTGCATATACAAAGACTACATACATGTTATATATATGTTCAGGTGGAAGAAGTGGTTCTTGCAAGATGATTGATTAGGATAATAATGATGTGAGTAGCTGAGTACTTGATGTGCTCATGAGAAGGTCTCTAAGTCAAGTTTCCAATGCAACAAACGATGCATCTTTTGGACTTCCGAGCTAGGAGTTATGGTCAGTTTAGTGGAGGTGTTCACTGTTTTGGTGACACTGAGAATTGAGAAAGACTCTTATCAAATGCTTCACAAGATGACCTTCCACCTATTATCAATTTATACTCATGTTTACACCCAACTAGGAGGGATGTTCCTAGTATATATATACTATTAGCCACCGCTGGCAGCGCTTCGCTGCGGGTGACTTTTATTGGTGACTAATAGAGTGAAATGAACACCTGATTTTTCTTTTAAGGATGTGAGCCGACACATCATGCTATAGGGACTCAAATACATATCCACGGCTAATGGCCGAAACTGATACATGACTGGAAAAAAGAACTAAACAGTTGTACGATTTTTTTTTTCAGGCATTCTATGATGCCTCGGACCTGTTACACCAATGGGGCACGTCTTGGTAGTCCCTTTCGAGAGCGTTCGTGCGACATCGAGGCCGACTATTGGCCTGCTTTATGCTCATGAATATCAGCAGCATGGACACGTACGCTCGGTGAGAACCTTGTAGTGGCTACTTCCTGGAGCACATCGGCCACATTTTAAATGTGTGTGTCAGAGGCCTAATTATGTGAATGGATAAAATCTACGATCTACTAAAATCAAAAGCTTAAAAAACTGAAAGAAGAAAAAGTAGTTCGAAATCATATATACCTTGCATTTAATGGAGCACTCGGATACAGGGTCTAGCAGACACCATCCACATGTGGTGCACCTGCGATGCTGTTGACCTACCCTTCTATAACGTGACTCCAACTTTGCGGTGACGGTGCAGGCTACGTAACCTAGGGTTGATGTAGAGCATCTTGGCTCCATTGTTTATGTAGGTCTGTACTCCTGTGACAAGGGCTTCCACATCGGACAGACGAACAACACTGTCATGATGAGATTTGCGCATCTACAAATGCAGAGAAGGATGCTGATTAGATTACTAATTCATGGTGGAGAGAAGAAATTTAAGATTTAGCTCACAACTAACTAATCTGTATGGTAAGATGGTTCTGGTGTTGGATCTGGCGGCAGTGGCTACAAAAACCATTTTTTGAGCCACCGCAGGCGATGCAGAAAATGTTACATGTGTTGTTTGGGTGGTTCTCACACGAGTTAAAGAACTCAGATGAGAAAAGTGTTTGTATCCACCATGGGTGTTCCATACCTCTAGAGCTGTAAAGTAAAACAACTAAAATCATTGCCTGTTTCTTCAAGCCGAACCATCAATTTAGGGAAATAATTGTAAAAACAAACTGTTAGAATATGTGCACCCAACAAATGTTACTTATAATAAAATATAAATCGGTTCACGCACGCTGCAATAGATTTACAGCCACATGTCTTGGAGGAACCTACAATTAGCAAGTTTTAAACAGTTTAACACAAGAAAAGAGGTGAACGGGGATGGTGAATGGGGATGATGAAGTGAAAGGAAGACAGGAACGGTGCTTATATAGGCACGAGAGATGCTCAATTGCTTGCATTGTCCCATCATATCGTATCACATTTGCATTTCCCAATGTAATTAATATTTTTTGTCTATACCTATATGGACATAGTATTGGCTAATCACCCATGCACTCAAAAGAATAAAAACAAAAGGGCATAGCGCTGCTGCAAAACGTCAAAATGGAAAAGTAAATCGTGTACGGCCTCATCACTGGGTCTCGGCATCTCTGGAGGCACAAACCGGCAAAACTGGCAACCAGCAAAGTGCTAGTATAGTCAATCAATCTCTTTTGTTTCTTTTTTCTAGGTAAATAGTAACCAGACATAGCACTGTGAACGCGTTTGGATCGGGGGGGCTAACGCTTTAACCCCCCGCAACAGTGCCCGTTCCGCGTCGGTGAGAGCCAAACGGGTAGGCTAGAGCCGAGCTAGACCGTTTAGCCATCCGGAGCGGTCTAAACTCGCGTTATCCCGCTACGAGGGGTGCCGGCCATTCGATGGCGAGGTCATTCGCGCACGCACTGTGGACAGGCTTATCCGGTCGCCGGCGACGCCGTGCCCCCATCCAGCTCCGCCGCCGCCAGCAGCCCCCTCCCCGTCGTCCCTCCACGCCACAGTTGCCGCCCCCCGCTGCGCCTCGCGAAGGAGCCGTCGCTGCCCCGGCTGTGACGTCGAAGGCAGCTCCTCCGCCGCCTTGTTCGGCCCCCAAGTCCGAGTTGTCGTCCGCGAGGCCGGATCTGGCGGCCGCGTCGCGCTTCCTCCCGGCGGCTACAATGGTGACGCGTGGGACGCGCCATCCGCCCCGCGAAGTTGCCACCTCCAGCCCTCACCGGTACCGCCGCCTCCCGGCCCCGGATCCGCACCGTCCTCGGCGGGTCCGCTTGGGGCTGCCGCCTCCTGCCCATCAGTACCGCCGCCTCCCGGCCTCGGATCCGCACCGTCCTCAGCGAGTCTGCTTGGGGATGCGGCCCCCGTCGTCCCCGCGGTGCCAGTGACGGCGCCACCGCCGGTCCCCGCTCCGGCCCCCCTCACGGACGGCGGCGCCGGTGAATCGCAGCATCTTCCCCCCTCCCCCTTCTTCACTCCGGCGGAGGCAGTCCCCGATCTACCGCCGCACCCGTCCGGTCTGCTGCCGTCGGCCGCCCTCGGCACGCCACGCACTTCGTCGAGCACCGGCTCTGCACTAGAGCCCACCCCGCCGGCCGCCTCCGTTGCGGACTCCCAGTTCATACCTATGGACGGCGAGGGTGGCGATCCGTATAGGGATTTCTTCTCCCAGCCGGATGCGCACAGCTCTGGCGGTTGGGCCACTTGGTCATCGGCGGACGGCGGCAGCCAGCGTTCTCCAGACTTCGACATTCATGGGTTGGACCTCAACTCCGATGCTGCCGGATTCCGGCACCTTCCCGACTACAGCGCCTTCTTATAGTCGCCTGCTGCACGTGGTGGCACTGTCGGCCAAGTTGGCAGTGCCCGGACGTCGACATCCCGGCTTCGTGCCATCGAACGCCCTGCTGCGCCTGAAAGAGGGCGAAGTTCTTGTGCAACCTGGAGGGCTACGGAAGGACGCAGTGCACCACAGACGTATGAAGTAACAGGCGTTGGCGCAGGTGGTAGCCGGAGAGGTACCCGTCCACGCGGTCGTGGCCTTTCCTCTCCTCGCTTGAGCAACGATCACATTGGAGGGCCTACACCGGACAACGAGCTTCGCCACCACGGCTACAACTCCTTCTCCGAACCGCTGGACGATCCTGTCGGCGCTGCGGGTTCCTCTGTAAGTCGTCCCTGCACCCTCATTGCTTGACACATATCTGGCAACACCTATAATCCTTGTAGTGAAGTCATTGATGTGTCCAATATTTCTTCGCCGTTAATAGATGCAATCCGACAAGGCTAGTTGGTCAGAGGTGAATACTCTAACTCTTTGCGAGTTGTGCGTTGAGCAAATACGGACAGGTAACTGTGTTAACAACACCATGTCTGGTCGTGGCTACAAGATTATCGCCGATAAGTACTACATGGCCACTGGACTTAGACACGACAGGAAGCAACTCAAGAACAGAATCGGGCAATTGAAGGCCTTGTACACATTCTGGTGGCTGCAGAACCATACAGGTTTAGGATGTGCACCTAACGGGACTGTCATCGCTTCTGATGCCTTGTGGAGGAAACATATGCAGGTACGTCATTGCGTTGTTGTCCATTCAATCGTAGAAATATGCATGCCCGTACAAACATTATGTTATCGCGCAGGGACGACCGGAATGGAGGAAGCTGCAGCGGGAACCTCCCGAGTACCTACCTCAGCTGGAGGAGATGTTCCATGGTGTAACTGTGGATGGGTCCACTTCACGCATCCCTGGGGAAGAGGAGGAGGAAGACGACGGTGCACGTGGCGAAGACGAGGAACTCAATGAGGTTGCTCCGAGCCAGACTACAAGCAGCGGGCGCAAGCGATCGAGCGACAGGACCACAGCTGCATCCCCACATAAGAAGACAAAGAGCCCAATGGTCGGACTTATGGAGACACTTGTCCACAAACTTTCCGTGAACAGTGCTGCAACTACTATGGCCATGGAGCAGAACAATGTGGATGCATCCGTGAAAAGGTGTAACGAGCTGCTTGAGGAGTGCAGGGTCAGCGAGGACGATCCATTGTTTTTTGCTGCATCTGTTTTGTTTGAGAATAAGTGGATTAGGTCCTGGTTCTGTGGCATGAAAACAAACTCCGGCCGGTTGGTATGGTTGAAGCGACGAGCTGAGCTGCAGAAGCTGTTGTAGTCTATTTCTGCCTTAGGATGTGTCAATTGGTAGTGAACATTGCGTTTTATTACATGTGAACCCATTGCTGATATTTGGTGTGTGCGCTGTATTGCGTATTACAGTTGTTGTGCTGCTATTAAGCGTGTTGTCATGTTGTTTTAACCACGCATGGTTTCGCTATTTGAAATGTTGCTGACGGATATGTGCCTTTTCGTAGGAACAGCATGACTTGAGTCTGTTTCATGCCACGATATTGAACGCGGAAGGCAACGACAGTGAAAATGATGACGGCGAAGATAGAGATGAAGTGTACACGCGGATACTTCACGAGCATCAAGAAACACATGACCTCATGTTAGCCACGTTTATGGTCAGTACGTATTATTATGAAACTTACATGAACAAATCCGATCCGAGACAACCGGTACTTAGTGGATTAGAATGGGTACAAATAACTCTTGAGGATCCTTCAGATTGCTACGACATGTTTAGAATGAAAATATCTCGACAACCTTCATACGTTGCTAGTTGAGAGCTACGACCTTAAGTCGACTTGCAAAATGTCCAGCGTTGAGGCTTTGGGGATGTTCTTATGGATGGTTGGAGCACCGCAATCGGTACGGCAAGCAAAAAATAGGTTTGTTCGATCAACAGAGACAATTAGTCAGACATTCACGAGAGTTCTTCATAGTGTCAATACGCTTGCTGCAGATATTATTAAGCCTGTGGATCCCCAGTTCAGGACGGTGCATAGGAGGTTACAGCAATCTCGGTTCAGTCTTTTGTTTAATGACTGCATAGGCGCGTTAGATGGAACACACATACTTGTGGAAGTCCCAGCAGCGACTGTCGTGCAGCATACGGGTAGACATGGCTACACATCTCAGAATGTGCTGGCGGTATGTGACTTTGATATGAGATTCACATTTATTGTTGCCGGCTGGCCGGGTCGGTACATGACATAAGAGTGTTTAATGATGCAATCAACAAATATGGAGACAAGTTTTTGCACCCACCTCCAGGTACAGTCGTTACCTTTTGTTGGCAAGTACGCCCATGTACGTACTCAACATATATGCAATGACCGTTCTTTGAACTATTCTGCAGGAAAGTACTACTTAGTGGATTCAGGGTACCCAAACCGTCTTGGGTATCTGGCACCATACAAAGGGACGAAGTACCACGTCCCAGAATTTCAATCGGGCCCGCGGCCTAAGAGGGAGAAAGAGGTATTCAACTTCGCGCATTCTTCACTACGAAATGTTATCGAGCACGCATTTGGAGTGCTGAAGGAGAAGTGGAGGATTTTGTATGACCTCCCGAGTTACCCAATGGAGAAGCAAACAAAAATTATATTGGCATGCATAGCACTGCATAATTTCATTAGACAAACTGTTGAACATGATAGAGCGTTTGTTATGTTTGATAACGATGAGTACTATAGGCCACAAGCAACCTCATCCTCAGCAGGACATCGCATGAGTAGCCAACTTGGGGATGAAGAGATAAGTATGAACGCATTTCAGGATCAACTTGCGCGTGCGTTGTTTCGGCGGTCGTAGGTTTTGATATTTGAACAATGTGGTTGTCATGTCTCTTACGGGAAGTTGTGGAATTGCAACAAAATAATCTTGTATCTGTTTTTCTTAAATTTGTAATCTATTTTTGTAAATTATGTGCGTTGGATTTCTTCCTATTATGTTGTTCGTATCGTACTTTGTATGTTGTTTTGGTGAAAAAATTGTGATGGAATTAAAAGTTGTGTACACTCTATCTATAGGGGTAATTAGGTCTTTTTCAAACTGGAGGCTAATTTTTAACCCACTTCTCCAAACAGCAGCGCGGGTTAAAGATTAACGTGGACTAATGTTTAGTACAGCCTAAAGTTTAGAATCCTATCTTCCAAACGCCTCCTGTATAGGTCTGTAACCTATGACGTAGGCTTGTGTTGAAATGTCTTTTCCCGGAAAAGCCAATAGGTGATACTCCAGCAAGCAGCAACATGCACGCGATGAGCAGGTAGACGACTGTTTCGCGTGAAAGCTGCCAAGCTGAGAAGAAGGAACCGTAATTGTTTTAGTAGATGCTTGTCCAGGGTGTTTGGCTGCGAGCTCTTATCCATAAGTACTTTGACCTGTTCGCCGCACAACTTTGCTCAGCAATGCTCCATGACCTAGTACCAGGCCATCTAGTGTTTTTTATAATAACTTTGTATGTATTAAAGCTGCGCAAACATGCATAGTACCTGAATCTGGTACGGTACTGGACCATCTGCTTGTAGAGTTGTTAACGATTTCATAATACAATCATTCATTTTGGTTGTGATTGTATTGTAAAATTATTTAATATTTGCAAGTAGTGAAACATACTTATGTTTTTTTATTGCTAAGCGCATTAAGTAGCAAAGATATTTTCTAATATTTACTTCCCTTTTTTTGGGTGTGTCGATCTATTGTAAAAGCTGACGTAATGAAAAGAATTTATTCTGAGACAATAGCATCACAAATAATGATTTGTTTCTCTCTGCAAATTTTAAGGTCTTGATAGTACCTATTGAAATTCTAAATTCGAATTGAAAATTACCTTGTCTCCGATATTTGCTCCCATCAAGTTTTGACGTACATCAAGATAATTTACTGACACTTGTGTTGCCTTCATCGGTAAGTATTACTGCTTCTTAGATTTTTCATCCCCTATATATATGGACGCAAGGAGTACCATTTAATCGTCTAAAGTGCCTCCATAATATATTAAAATGAATAGTCATGTTAGTTGTTAACATTTGTAGTAATTCGATTAATTGCATCATATATATGAAAGTAAGCTTATGTAATGGGCCACCTGTGCTGTGCAATGCAACCAGATTGCTATAAGGCTATAGCCAAAAAAAAGAATATAGCTGGTTAAATGTAGTATTTCATGGTTATGTTCACTGTAAAAAAATCCAATAAATTGGCATGGCTGCTATTTAGTACAGATTGTAGATATTTCTATGAGTCATTTAAAGTATCCGACCATTTTCCATGTTTACAATGTGATTGCCTTATTCTCGGTAACATTGAAACAAATTTGAAGTTTGAATCAAATATGTAATATAAGTATATAGACTAACTATACACACTGAATAAAAATAAATAGAGAAAAATCAATGTTATTCATTTTTGTCACTTATAGGGAAAATCATAAAATTTAAATTTTGACAAAAGTAGTAAACTTGGATACTTCAAATACTATTCAATGATCAGCCCATACATTCATAAACACATTGATACTGCTTTGGTAGCCCAAATATGTAACCCCTAATCCTGACCCATCTTTTCATGAATGCATATCTGCCAAATAATATAGGTTTCAAGATATCACATTATTTGTTGTCTTGATATAGCCTCATCCGAAGAAAAAATATAGAACAACTTCAAAAACAGTAAACATACTTTCCCCTTTGCCAGGAGGCAGATATGCTTTCTCTTTGAGTTGTATATTCTCAATCCGCCCTCTTCCAACAATTATTTCTGCTGATTTCAGCTAGAAATGCCCACCAACAAGATATTGGTCATTGCTGGTGCGACTGGCACTGGGAAGACGAAGCTATCAATTAATGTCGCTAAAGTGATCGGTGGCGAGGTCACAATATCGACAGATGCAGATCCACTGCTGGTGATTTCCTTGTATTGGTTCTTCTGATCTCTTGCAACTACTACTGCCAACTCAACTATAAGGCGCGGTTATAAACCCATAATAGCTAGTAGATCAAATTCTCTCATTCATGGATTTCTTGTTGACCGCCTTTATCCTTCCACTCTCAATCCTTTTCGGAAAGATGATTATTGCCCTCCCTCAAGGTTCCAAAACTGCCTTTTGTGGATCCAAGCAAATGAGATGGCTCTCAATGAATATTTGAATCGTCGTGTTGATTGCATGGTGGATGTTGGTTTACTCAAGGAGGTAAAGGAATATATTGATTTGTGTACCAACCATATTGGGTGCAGCGGATTAGGAAAAAGCCATAGGAGTGTCTGAGTTAAATGATTAAAGACCTATCACCATGCCATAGATGAGATCAAGAGCAACACACAAGCCCTTGTGAAAGTGCAAAAATTCAAAGATTCGACATGTGGTTGATGTTTGGGGTTGGTCATTTTACTCTCTTGATGCGACGGAGGCAATACAGGCTCACCTTAAGCATGACCACGAAGCAAAACTTTAGCATGGCAAAAAGATGTAGTTGAACCTGCACTTCACGCTATAAACTAGTTTTACGTTTATTCTTAGGTGGTTACACTAATGTGTAAGATTTCAATTTGCCCAGGGTACTTAAAGTACCATGTATCGATTGATTAATAAATTTTTAGTATGTCATGTACGTTTTATCAAGTCCTTTGGCTTCATATCCAAAGGTATGTTTCATGCGTGAGGCAGCATTGTTGTATATGTGTTAATTTCTATGTCATATAATTAACTCAAATTGAAAATACTTTCTTCATTGTTTTACACTATATTGGGATAGAAAATCAACAACAGAAGACATTTTCAAAATTAAATGTCAAATATATCCCTTAAAACGGACTCGGTAGAATCTATCAATAATATGTAACCTTACCGGAACATGTCTATATTAATATGCCTCTTTTTTATGTGTATGTAAAGTAAAAAATGATTTGGAGAAGGAACCACAATATTCATTTTGTGCGGTCTATTTAATTTCAGGCTGTGGAATATTGGCTCCTGATCATTATTTCTAAATCGGAAATTGGATGGATTATTCTGTTAACTCATTACATAAGATAATGTAATAACAAAACAGCACATTTGAGCTGCAGTTTTTCCTACACAAAGAATGGCTACTTATAAGGTATGCGCATTCACACTGAACATATCTCTATTACAAATGAGAACTAATATATATAAGAAACAAGTAGCAACCACACCTCCATAGATGAATGGGATTGGTTACAAATTTACTTTTTAACATTTAGAACTTAATTTGTTCCATACATTGTACATATGACACACAATCATACTGAAGTGCTATTACAATACCACATGGGTAAAAACAACTTGTGAATTATGAAGATCCAGTTCCCATGCTTTGAGCGTGATCTGACTGTGGCGTCCGGACACACTGCATCTGCTGCACTCGGAGCCTGGACAATCTCAAGAAGTATCAATAGAGCAAGCGCATAACTGCCTGAATTCGCCCATACACAATTGGCTGTTGGCCTTGCAATGTGCTGTTCTAACTTGAACCCTAGAAGTATGATTAGAATGAGCGATGCACACCATGCTAATCTCATATTGACCCTCCACTCAGCTGCATGTGACACTCTGGCCATAGCTCGATGCAAGTAGAAGACAAGCAAGTGTAAACTGGAAAAGTAAGCCGCGGGCAGCGCCATGTTTCTTGTGCCAGCAGCACGATCCGGAGCATCACCAGAATGCATGCGGTTTTCTGGTCTACAATCTGCGTTCTTATGAGTGTGAACAATTCAAGCTTTTCTTTAATCTCTGGCATGATGGTGGTGCCCATTGGTCTGAGATACAACATTTTGAGGAAGAAGAAGCGCGTTCTTGGACAGAAGTTGTCCGCAAGCGCAAGCAAAAAATAGGCCATTCCATTTCTTCAGATCCTAAACTCACAGGTGCCAATGCAATCCCACTGCATAAGCCACTGCAGCAGCAGAATCGCAAGTCATCAGTCTTCCAGCGGATCATCTTCCCTCGTTGATCAGCATTTGACCGCCTTCAGTCAACAACCGTTTCTGCAGCGCAGAATGCGCAAAGCCAAATCAGAGGCGATGCTTCCGGCCGTTCAATTTTGAATTATGATAGACAGATGGGCCTTGGTAAACCTCACCTGTTGGAACTGTCTGGGGCGTGGTCACTTGGGCCACCGATGTCACACTAAGCCATGCTGCCGGGCCTGCAGGAAATGGAGACAATATTGCAATGAATTGCCAAATATCTCCTTGTGCAAACACAACACATGGCCCAACGAGACAGGTATCGAAGCCGAAAGTGCAAACAACCCAAATCTGCTGCCATTGTCCCTGATTGTGTTCCCCTGCGCATGTGTGAACTCCAACACCTTCTTCGCACACCGCAGAACCAGGCCATACTTAAATGGGCCGATTTGCCTGCTTGCGCCACATGTGAATAATAGTCCGATTTAACCATGGTGTGCAAAAAACAAACGAGGTGGGACAAAAATGCACACCTGCTTACCCGTCATTGCTCGTGTTGTGCGCGCAAAATGTTAGTGGGCCTTGCCTGTTCGGTCCATACATGGAAAACGCTAGTGGGCCTGCTCGGTGACGCATGCAAGAAATTTAACCGCAAGTGGTAGACTGCATACATGCTAGTTTTTCTTTTCTTTTTTTCTGTTACAACCGTATTTGACTTTAATAGTAACTTGCGTCTTGATTTTTTTTCTCCTTTTTCATATAAAACATTTATTTTCCTGCATCATTTAAATATTTTAAAGCATATTATATCATCACGCATAGGTTAAAAAATGTTCAAAACAATAGAAAGAAGACATTGATTTTGAAAAAGACTTAAAAATGTTCCGTAGAACAACAATTGTTCCAAGACAACTAATAATGTTCCAGAATTGATCCTAAACAATAAAAAATATTCCACGACGTAAAAAGTTCCACGAAAATAACATAACGTTCCAAGCGCTAAAATGTTCCGCGACAAATAGAAATTGTTCCAAAATGTAAAAGATTGTTCCAAGATAATAAAAATGTTTTAGAACATAAAAGATTGTTTCCAAGACAACAAAAATGTTGTAGCACACTAAAAATTGTTTCAGGCATTAAAAATGTTCTAAAACACAAATGATTGTTCCACTATATAAGAAATTGTTCTTACATGCTAAATCGTTCTACAACACAAAAATAGTTTAAAATGCTCATGAATGCTCCAAACATTAGAAAATGTTTTCATGTGTCTGAATTAAAGTTTTCAATAATGATAATAGAACAGTCAGAACAATAACAATATATAGGCAGAACAAAATACTTATTTATATTTATAGAATGATATGACAATTCAAGAACATATGCTGGAATAAAAATACTATTTGATATAAATTAGAAAAATATAAATAAAATAATACAAAGAAGAGAATAGAAAAAATTGGACTGGAGCATAACAAAGGAAAAAGAAAAAAGAGATAAAAAAGATGCAGTGCTAAGTGACGCTGGCCACTCAACTAGAACAATAACAATCTATAGTTAGAACAAAACAATTATTTATATGTATAAAATGATATGACAATACAAGAATGTCGAAGTTCGTTACCGTCGACTAGTGAATTTATCGTGGGGGGTGCGTTTTGAGGCTTCGATGGTTCGCGAGAGGACACAAGGTTTATACTGGTTCAGGGAACGATGCCCTACGTCCAGTTTTTGAGCTGCTCGTGTTACTCGCGGCAAGGAATACAGAGGGGGGTTACAAGTGGAGGAGAAAGGGAGAGTGCTCCCCGTCACTAAGCGTGTTCGTGGGTGTGTGCTCTAAGGCTGGCGTCGGGAGCTAGTGAGCGTTGTCTAGGCTTGTGGAAAGACTCGTGTCCTTGAAGACTTGTCCTCCAACTTCGATCTCCCTCCCCTTTTATACGGCGATGTGAGGAGGGCCGGTTCCGTGGAGCTGATAGTGGCCGTGTGACCGTACCGTTCCTGTTCGACGGAGTGGTCCGTGCCGTCACTCGGTGGAGTCCCGTCCGTATGGAGAAACTCCATTGTAGGCTTTGGCGTGGTGACGCCGTAGTCATGGCCGCCGCTCGAGGACGTCTCGTCGCAAAGGGACGATGAGTCTCTGACAGGGGCTGTTGGAGCGACGCCCATCCCGTGGACGGTGCACGTCGTGTGCATTTAACGCTCACTTACCTGGGTAGCGGGCGGTTCTACCTGTCAGCGGGCGTGGGAGTGTCAGGCATTTATTTCCCAACCGTCACCGTCCGTCCTACTCGTGGAGTAGTGGGCGATTCGCCCGACCCTGAGGTCGGACGAGGCATAGACGCGTTCGCTCGACCCCCATAGAGATGGGGTCGAGCGCGTCGCCTGAGCGTACAGGATCCGACCCCTCCTCGAAGGGGTCGGGCGAGGCGGAGATCGCCCGTTGGCTTGATCTGTAGCGCGCTCGTACGATGCAGAGGCTGGTTTAGGTGGGGATTTTTTTACGCCTTGATCACGTCGTTAAGGTCGAGAGTCATTAAGGTTAACTACCTCTGGTATTGACCCTCAACAGTAGCCCCCGAGTGAGGCCTGATCTCCTCGTGAGGGGGGATCTGGAGTCACTTACATCGGGAGTGGTAAACTCGTGACGGTAGGCTCGCGTTGAGCCCCGTCGAGCTTACGTGTTCTGCGATCCCGTAATAGATCTCTTTTTGCGATTCCGTTCCTGAGACTCCCGCTCGCTGCGGTGGTCCGATCGTGGATACGGTTCGACTTGTTTCGTTCCCCCCCGTGCATCTGTCCGCTAGACGAGGAGGTTGAGCTGGGCCACGCTTTACCACGAAGGCCGAAGCGTGACGCTCGTCGAGTTACAAACGGGAGAGTTTGAGTGAAGCCCGGGCTCCCTTCGGGGTGAGCTCCGATGGACCAGCTGGTGGTCGACCCCAATATTCCCGGTTGCCGTCCCAATCTGGTACCCGAACGCGGTTCGCTAGGCTCCGAGGGCTCGCTGCCTTTCTGCAGTGAAATACCCATGGGTCGGCGTGAACCGGGACTCGAACGCGGACCGAGATGCCCTCAGCGCTCGCGTGTCAGGGTATTGGCCGCTAGCGGGCCCATCCCTATCCGCCCCTCACTCTATTTGCGTCCTGAGCGGCTGTCGAACCCGTTCGTGGGGCCAGTCTTCGAACTCTTTGGGCCGTCGGGGCATGTTCCAGCCCAAGTCCCTGCCTGCCAGAATTTATTTCGTGGTAGCGGCGCGGTAGAGGCGCCTGCCGCGACGGGACGTGCGGCAGGGATGTTAGTCTTCGGGGGTTATGAGTACCCGCGCGCGTGCGCTCGATCCCGCCGAGCGGGCGGCCACGTGGGTCCCTCCTGCAACGACTAGCGGTAGGCGCCACGCGGGCGAGAGTAAATATCGTTCTACGCGAGGTGGTGGCGTGGGTCCTGCTTGCAGCGACGGAGGGAAAAGACCCAGCGGGCGGGAAGCCTCCCGCGCTACGCGAGGCGGCTGAGAGGGCCCGCGGGCAGTGAGCGGGGTGAGAGGAAGTCGAAATGACGGAGTCACGCTCGCGCGGGGCGAACTGGTTAGGCGGGTCCCACCTGCAGCGGTTCAGGGGTGATCCCCAGAGGGCGGGATATTTCCCGTACTGCGTGAGGCGGTTTTGCGGGCCCAGCTGTAGTGAGCGGTACGAGAGGAGACTGGGAAGGCGGAGAGGCGCCCGCACCGGGCGAGATGACCAGGCGGGCCCCGTCTGCGGCGAGAGGAGCGCCGAGCGGGTGAAAGGTATAAGTATGCACCTTGCATGCCTATCCGCCGCATTCGTTACTCGCATCCCTTTGCCTCCCGCGCCGTTTCGCTCTCCTTCGCTCTTCGCCTTCCATCCTCCCGCGCTCGCGCGTTCCTTTCCTTGATCCTTTTTCGTTCCTCTCCGATTTCCTGCTAGTCTCCCATGGCTTCTTGGTTGAGGTCCGACATTCGGAGGGCGCGCCTTGAGGGCCTGGTTAGTCGTGGCCTCCTCGTTGCCCGGACGGAGGCGAGGGAGTGGCTGCTCCCGGGTAACGAGGAGGTGCCAGCGCCGCCGGATGGCTATGTGGTGTCTTTCGCCCACTTCTATGAGCGCGGGCTGGGAGTCCCCGCGCATTCCTTCTTGCGGGGACTCCTTCACTACTACGGCCTCGAGCTGCAGCATCTCAACCCCAACGGGATACTGCACATCGCCACGTTCGTGGCGTTGTGCGAGGGCTACTTGGGGATCGCCCCCCACTTTGATCTGTGGCGGTACTTTTTCTCCGTCTCGTTCCAGATGAAGGAAGGGCCCCATCACCCCATCTGCTGCGCCAGCATCCACTTCCGCGGGGAGCGCGCCGGCTCCTACATCCCCCTGCGGTTGTGGAGTTCTCACAGGGGCTGGCACGGGCAGTGGTTCTATCTCAAGAACGATGCTGCCGGGCCCCTGCCCGAGTTTACCGGGCATACGTTCGACACGGCACCCGAGGTGTGGAAATGGGGCCGTCGGCCAAGGAGCGAAACCAGCTGGACGACGCCCTCGACGCCGTGTGGCAGCTGCGGACCCGAGGGGTACGCGGCGCCGGGGTCATCGCCGCGTTCCACGCCCGGCGCGTGCTGCCGCTCATGGCGTGGCGGCTCCGGCTCTGGGAGATGAGCGCCGGCTCGGACTTCTCCGGGTTGGCGATGTTGGCCGAGCCCATCTCGGAGCTGGAGCTGAAGCAGCGGCTCCGAGAGTCCCTTGCCGCCGAGGACCTCGAGGATCCGGTGGACGACCACCCGCCGATGCGCCCTGCCGAGGGAAGCTCTTTTTTGGTGAGTGAGATTCCTATTTCGTCGTATTTCCTAGCTTCCCTCTTCTAGGTCTGACTTTTCTCTTTTTGCTGGCAACAAAACAGGGAACTCGCGGTCCGGCCCTCTCGCCCCCCTTGCCTGAAGACGCGGCCGTCCGGGAGGCCAACCGCTTGGCCGTCGAGGAGCATAAGCGGAAGAAGGACGCCCGGAAGGCCAAGCGGGCTCTCAAGATCCGGGCCAAGCTGGCTCGGGATCGGCGCAGGCGGGGGTCGGGCGACGATGACGATGACGACGAGGAGGAGGAGGACGAGGAGGAGGAAGAGGAGGAGCAGGAGGAGGTCGTGGAGATCCCTCGTCCCCCTTCAAAGCAGGAGTTGGTGCACGCGCACCAACGGGACCCGGGGCCGGAGCCTCGGGGGTCGGAGGCTCGGGGGTCGGAAGCGGCGCCGCCCCCGTCGTCGACATTCCCTATGGCGCGGTAGGCCCCCGAAGAGAGGACGCCCACGCCGAAGGACGTTCGCACCCGCCCCGAGCCGACGGGGTCGGGTCCGTCGGCCTCTGGGCCGGCATCAGTCGGGGCGGCCGCCCCAGGGGTCTGCGAGAAGCGGTCGGCGGCGGAGCAAGGGGGGTCAACCCCGAAGCGTCGCTGTACTTCGTCGCGAGGGTAAGTGCGTCGCGCAGGCCTTTTTCTCCTTCTACTTGTACTTAGTATTTTTTTCTTTTGCAAGTCCGCGGCGGAGGCGCGGTCGCTTCTGGTGGCGCCGCGAAAGGCTCTGGCGGGGCGGTGGCCCGAGCACGTTCCGAAGGGCGCCATGGACGGGGCTTCGGAGCCCCCGCGCCCGTCGACGGCGGCAGCAGAAGGGTCGGAGGCCCCTTCGGCCGTCCCTCCGTACCCATCGGGGGCGGCGGCGGCCGCCAATCTAGAGCCAACGGAGGCGGTGGCGGCCGTTCCTTCGGAGGCGCCATCGACGGAGGTGGTGGCGGAGGAGAGGCAGGCGGAGGCCCCGGCGCCCGGGCCGAAGTTGCCCGTTTTGGGCCTCCTACGGCGGAGGAGGCGGCGGCGTCGGACGCCGCTGCAGAGGAGGGCGCTGCTGAAGCGCCAACGGCGGCGCCGGTGACTCTGCCGGTTGCGGGGCCAGTAAAGGGGGCGCTCCAGACTCCGGGAGCGCACGGCGGGGCGCGGAGGGGGCCTTGTCCGCCTTGGACTCCGTCGCGGGTTTCCTCCGGGGCCAACTTGTCGAAGAGGAGCAGCACATCGCCGCACGTCGCGCGGCGACGGACGCCCTCGTCCGGGAGAAGGTCATGGAGAGGCGGCTCCTGGAGGCGGAGGGCCGGCTCTGCGCCGAGCGGGAGGAGGCGCGACGGGCCTGCGACGCCCTGGCCTCCCTCGTGGTGCAGCAGGCCTGCCGGCTGGAGGCGGCGACGGCCGTTTTGGGGGAGGAGGCCAAGGCCAGGCTCGAGGCTGAAGAGGTGACTGCCTCCTTGGCCGTGGAGGTGACCCAAGGTCACGCCGAGCTCGAGGAGCTCCGCGTCGGCGCGTCGGGTAAGCTCCGACTCCGATCCTTCCCTTTCTTTAGGCTTGGCTGCAGGCTAACCTTGTGCTGTTTGCTTTGTAGTTATGTCCGCGAAACTGGAGGTGAGCGCAGAGGAGCTGTCATTGCTCCGGGCAGAGCTGAAGGGCGAGGCTGAGGAGCACGGGACCCTCCGAGCTGCCGTCCGCGCGGCCCTTGTCGACCTTGGAGTGGCCGAGGAGGTTGGGTCGAGCTCGCTTGCTCCCCAAGTTCCCCGGCTCGTCACTCGGGCGCGGGCCATGGCGGAGGATGGCCTCTACTGGGGGGTGCACCGGGCGTTCGCCGTTGCCCGGTCGGACTATATCAGCATCGGCCTCGACTACATGAGCGAGGGCTTTGCTCCCGGTTACACCGACGCCGAATTGGACGCCATCGAAGCGGAGGTGGCCCCCTTCGCGCAGGAGCTCGCTGCAAGGACGGCGGCAGAGGAGGCAGAGGACGTGCCCCCTCCCCCCCCGGCAGAATAGAAGTTAGGGTAGTTTAGTTTGTACTTAGGACGGCCGAGGCCAAAAGTGCCCTGCCCTTTTGTAAATCAGATGAAATGAAATGAACATCTTCTGACTACTAAAGGTGTCCCTAAGTGTTTTTGTGAAGGCGTTCCTTCACAGAATTGTGAGGGTGTTCGACCTCTTTTTTCCTTGCTTTCGAACCTTAGAAGTCTTAGGCCGCGGGCGGCTCTAACGTTCTGTCTAGCTGGTGAGCGCCGTTGCCGTAACCTTTGGGGTCGTAGGCGTTGCGCGGTCCGACCAACTAAACTTCACGTCTTCTTCCACCCGTGGCTTTGCCTTCTAAGATTCGAACACGAGACGAGAGGTTGAGACCCTTGAAGAGGGTAAGTTTCGTTTACCTTTTCTCGAAATTTTGCAAGCAGAATGGCAAAATTTTAACAAGTGTCAAGGTGCGCGCGCGATGCGCACCTTGCAGGTGTAGCCCCTGAGCGGGGTCCAACTCCCGTGTGACGGGAATCGGGCGCCGCTTATCTCGGTCGGCAAGGGATAAAACTACTATGAGCTCTAAGCCCTTCGTTAAAACTTTTGGAAACGGCGAAAATTTTAACAAGTGTCAAGGTGCGCGCGCGATGCGCACCTTGCAGGTGTAGCCCCCGAGCGGGGTCCGACCCCCGCGTAACGGGGATTGGGCGCCGCTTATCTCGGTGGCGAGGAACACTAAGACTACTACGAGTTCTAAGGGTAGAAGCGACGTAGCTGTTCGATGTTCCAGGCGTTGGTGAGTTCTTGTCCGTCCACCGTCTGCAACTTGTAGGAGCCGGGTCGGAGAACCTTGGGGACGATGAAGGGGCCCTCCCATGGAGGTGACAATTGTGGCGGTCCTTGCTGCTTTGAACACGCCGAAGGACGAGGTCGCCGACGTCGAACGCCCTTTCCCGCACGTAGCGGGCGTGGTAACGTCGCAGCGCCTGCTGGTATTTCACCGATCGCAGGAGCGCTACGTCTCGTGCCTCGTCGAGCTGATCCATGGCGTCTTCGAGGGACGTCTAGTTGCCTTCTTCGTCGTAGGCTCTGATCCTCGGGGCTCCATAGTCAAGGTCGGTCGCTAGTACGGCTTCGGAGCCATACACCATGAAGAAGGGGGTGAACCCTGTTGCCCGACTTGGGGTCGTCCGCAAACTCCATAGCACGGCGGGGAGCTCGGCTGCCCATCGCCGCTGAATTGCTTCAGCCGATTGTAGATTCGCGGCTTCAGACCCTGTAGGATCAGGCCATTCGCGCGCTCGACCTGCCCGTTCGTGCGGGGTGCGCCACGGCCGCCCAATCTACTCGGATGTGGTAGTCGTCGCAAAATTTAAGGAATCGCTTTCCTGTGAATTGCGTACCGTTATCCGTGATGATGGAGTTTGGTACCCCGAAGCGGTGGATTATGTCGACGAAGAACTCGACTGCTTCTTCTGGTTGGATCCTCGTGATTTGCCGAGCTTCAACCCACTTGGTGAACTTGTCGACAGCTACCAAGAGGTGGGTGTAGCCCCCGGGAGCCTTCTTGAGTGGTCCGACCAGGTCCAATGCCCAGACCGCGAATGGCCATGTGATGGGGATGGACTGCAGCGCTTGTGCCGGCAGATGGGTCTGCCGAGCGTAGAACTGACAACCTTCGCACGTACGAACGATATGCGCGGCATCATTGACGGCGGTCGGCCAGTAGAATCCTTGTCGGAACGCGTTTTCGATGAGGGTCTTGTGTGCGTGGTGACCGCAGACCCCTCCATGAATGTCTCGCAGCAGCATCTTCCCTTGTTCGATGGGGATGCAACGCTGCAAAACTCTGGTGAGGCTCCTTTTGTAGAGTTCTCCGTCGATAACGGTGAAGGAATTGGCGCGTCGTGCGATGCGTCGAGCCTCCGACTTGTTGGCGGGGAGTTCTCCTTTGAGGAGGCGGTCGAGGTACGGTGTCCTCCAGTCGTCTGGGGGGCCCGTATCAGGCGTGGATGCCTCGTTGATCTCCATAATGTTGGGGTCGGGAGGCATCGTGGCCGGTCCGTCCCCTTGCGCCTGGGGCGGCTCGGTGCCGACCCCTGGCATATCTTGGGGTCGGATTGACGGTCGGCTCTGTTCATGGGCGAAGACCCCTGGCGGGATCTATTCACGCCCGGCCGCCATCTTCGCTAAGGAGTCGGCTTCTTCGTTTTGCCGTCTTGGGATGTGCCTGAGCTCGAGGCCATAGAACTTGTGCTCCAGCTTGCGAACCTCTTTGCAGTAGGTATCCATGGTCTCGTTGTGGCAACTGGACTCCTTCATGACTTGGCCAACGACGAGCTGGGAGTCACCCCGAACTTCAAGTCGTCGGATTCCCAATTCGTTGGCGATCTTGAGCCCGTTGACGACAGCCTCGTACTCGGCTACGTTGTTGGATGCGGGAATGAGAGGCGGATTGCGTACTTCATGCGCACCCCTAAAGGGGAGACGAAGACGAGTCCGACCCCTACCCCCTTTCTCATCAACGAACCGTCGAAGTACATCACCCAATACTCCTGGTCGACGGGAGCCGTGGATAATTGTACCTCGGTCCATTCCGCTATGAAGTCAGCCAAGGATTTAGACTTGATCGCCGTTCGGGGGGCGTATGTGATGCCCTAGCCCATCAGCTCGAGCGCCCACTTCGCGGCTTTTCCCGTCGCGTCGCGGTTCTCGACAACTTCGCGTAGCAGGAAGGAGCTGACGACGGTCACCGGATGAGACTTGAAGTAGTGTCGGAGCTTCCTTTTAGCAAGGACGACACCGTAGAGGATCTTCAGGATCTGAAGATACCGGGTCTTCGTCTCCGACAGGACTTCGCTCACGTAGTAGACCGGTCGCTGGACTTTGAGGACGTGGCCTTCTTCCGTCCGCTCTACAACGAGGGCGACGCTGATGACCTGGGTCGTCGCGGCGATGTAGAGGAGGAGAGGCTCCTTAGGGGTCGAAGGTACCAGGACTAGGGGCTTCGACAGGATAATTTTTATCCAGTCGAGGGCGTCCTGTGCCTCGGATGTCCATTGAAATCGCTCGGATTTCTTCAGGAGCTGGTAGAGAGGATGCACGCGTTCCCCAAGACGCGAGATGAAGTGACTCAACGCTGCCAAGCATCTGGTCACGCGTTGCACTCCCTTCAAATTTTGAATCAGACCCATTCGATTGATGGCCTCGATTTTCTCCGGATTGGCTTCGATGCCATGCTCGGAGACGATGAATCCGAGCAACATTCCCCTCGGAACCCTGAAGACGCATTTTTCGGGGTTGAGTTTGATGTCGTTCGCTCGAAGTTTGGTGAACGTCCGCTCCAGACCGGCGACGAGCTGGTCGGTCTTCTTGGATTTTACGACGATGTCGTCGACGTATGCTTCGACGATATCTCAGATGAGCTCGTCGAAGCATCTGATCATGCAACGCTGATAGGTTGCACCCGCGTTCTTGAGCCCGAACGGCATCGTGACGTAGCAGTACGACCCGAACGGTGTGATGAAGGACGTCGTGATTTGGTCGAACTCCTTCATATGGATCTGATGGTACCCGGAATACGCATCAAGGAAGCAGAGGGTTTCGCACCCTGAGGTGGAATCGACTATCTGGTCTATACGTGGCAAAGAAAATGGATCCTTTGGGCACGCTTTGTTGAGACTGATATAGTCAACACACATTCTCCATTTCCCATTCTTTTTTCGTACAAGGACAGGATTGGCTAACCACTCGGGATGAAACACTTCCTTGATGAAACCGGCTGCCAGCAGCTTGGCTATCTCCTCTCGGATGGCTCTGCGCTTCTCCTCGTCAAAGCGGCGCAGTTGTTGCTTCACTGGCCGGGAGTCCGGCTTGATATGCAAGGAGTGCTCGGCGACTTCCCTCGGAATGCCTGGCATGTCCGAGGGTTTCCACGCAAAGATGTCGATGTTCGCGCGAAGGAAGTCGACGAGCACGCTTTCCTATTTGGCGGGGAGGGATGTCCCGATCCTGGCCACCTTCTCGGGGGCGTTGTCGGGGTCGAGCTGGATCTCCTTGGTGCCCTCGGCAGGCTCGAAGGATCCAGTGCTGCGGTTGGAGTCAGGGGCGTCTTCGGTGATCTGCTGCCGGATGACAGCGAGTTCTTCCGTGGACGCGATGGTTGCGGAGGCGAGCTTGCCGTCTCCGTCTCGCACTGGTAGGCGCGCTGGAAGGAAGCACCTAAAGTGATGACCCCCTTCGGCCCAGGCATCTTGAGCTTCAGGTAGGTGTAGTTGGGGATGGCCATGAACTTTGCATAGCACGGCCTCCCCAAAATGGCGTGGTACGACCCGTGGAATCCGACTACTTCGAACGTGAGAGTCTCCGTCCGAAAGTTGGTCGGGGTCCCGAATGTGACGGGCAGGTCGATCTGCCCGAGCGGGACGGCTTGCTTCCCGGGGACAACGCCGTGGAACGGGGCTCCGGTCGGTCGGATGAGTGACCGATCGACGCCCATGGCGTCGAGTGTCTCTGCGTATAAGATGTTGAGGCTGCTGCCTCCGTCCATGAGGACCTTGGTGAGACACTTCTTACCGATGATGGGGTCGACTACCAAAGGGTATCGACCCGGTCGAGGGACGTGGCTGGGGTGGTCGGATCGATCGAATGTGATCGGGGCCTCCGACCACCGGAGGAAGGCTGGCGTCGCGGGCTCGGCCGCGAACACCTCGCGACGCTCGACCTTCGCTCGGCGCTTTCCTCCGTGCGCCTCTGGACCTGCGAAGATCATAAGGCAACCGTCGGGCTCGGGGAAGCCGTCGTTACCTTCGCTGGCGTCGCCTTCGCCATCTGCATCCCCGGGGGCTTGTCGGGGCTTGGCTCTCGACTTGCCCTTTGGAGGCCCCTGGTTTAAGAACCGCTTCAAGATTGAGCAGTCCTTGTAAAGATGCTTGATGGGGTACTCGTGGTTGGGGCATGGACCGTTCCACTTCTTCTCGAAGTGGTCCGAGGTCTCCCCAGCTGGCGCCTTGGCACCCTTCCGCTCAGCGGCTGCAACCATCTGTCCTTCAGACGGTTGAGGCCGGTTCTTCTTCTTTTTACGGGAGCGGTTGGAGGGGCCTTCGCCGGCGTCGTCGCCCTGCTTCCCCATTGTCTCGGGGCAGTTGAAGATCGCACCCACGGCTTCCTAGCCGGAAGCGTGGCTGGTTGCGATGTCCAAGAGTTCCTTGGCCGTTCGCGGACTTTTGCGCCCTAGCTTGTGGACTAGGGTGCGGCAAGTAGTCCCAGACAGGAAAGCCCCGATGACGTCGGCGTCACCGATATCCAGCAGCTCGTTGCACTGCCGGGAGAAACGTCGGACGTACCCCCGGAGGGTTTCCCCTGGTTTCTGTCGACAATTCTTCAGGTCCCAGGGATTACCCGAGCGTGCGTAGGTCCCTTGGAAGTTACCTACGAAGACTTCCCTTAAGTCGGACCAGCTTGTGATCCGATCGGCGGGGAGGTGCTCGAGCCACGTTCTGGCCGAGTCGGCCAGATAGAGTGGCAAGTTGCGGATGATGAAACGATCATCGTCCGCTCCTCCGGCTCGGCAGGCGAGCCGGTAGTCTTCGAGCCAGAGGCTCGGATTTGTCTCCCTAGCGTATTTCGGCATGTTGGTTGGCGGCCGAAAACGCTGGGGGAACGGAGCGCCCCGAATGTGGGAGCTGAAAGCCCGAGGACCCGGAGCGTTGGGGCTCGGACTCCTGTCTTCGTCATCGTCGTAGTGTCCTCCTCGGCGCGGATGACGACCTCGGCCTGCCTCAGGGGCGCGCTCTGGCTGCCGTCGTCGCGCCTCCAAGGTGGCGTGGGCATTGCGGTTCGCACCGAGACGTCCGCGGACGCAGGCTTTCAAGGCCTCGTCCATCCCCGGGCGCGTCTGCTGTACGGACGCGTTCGGGGTGTGCGGTTTACGTGCCCGCGATCGCGAGCTCTCCGCTTGTTGTGCCGCTGCTCGTTGCAGCAGCACCTCAACTTCGCGTTGAGTGCGTCGGGCTTCGGGCGTGATGGGTTCGGGGAGCTCCCGAAGTAATGCTGCTGCCGCAGCAAGGTTCTGGCTTGCCCGCGTAAAGTGTGGGGGCCCATCGCCCTCCTCCATGATCCGCTGGCGCATGTCACACGCCATGGAGCGGGCACGTCCGCCGGGCTCGGCGCGAGCGAGCTCTCGGTCGATTTCCGCCTCCTCCTGTTCCAGCTGCCGTTTGGCTTCACAGAGTTCTTCCCTCCGCGCTTGTAACTGCTCAGGCAGTATGTCACGGGAGAGAGTTTCGGAGGCCGGTGGCAGCTGGGTGAGAGGGAGATTATTTCCCGAATCGAGCGTGTAACGTCCCGCCTCCCCGAGGCCGGGCCCGCTTATATTAGATAGCTTTTATAGGATATAGGCTGACCTCACAGCCCAACACAAGTCTTTTTCTACGCACATTTGTCCTCACTCGTGCGCGTCCGAGAGTCACTTCCCGGTCGGTCACCCATCCTGAAATTGCTCCAGGCCAAGCACGCTTAACCTTGGAGTTTTCTGGAGTTAGGCTACCGGAAAAGAAGTTGCAACTTGTTAGTATGAGCATTCTATTAATCCTATTAAGCCCTGGGCCGGAATATCACACTCTCACCCCCTTAGAAGACCGACGTCCTCGTCGGTCAACCCCAGGCCAGGAACGTCCCCTCTTGGCCACGTCCGTGTGCCCAGTGCCAGCGCATGTGCCATGCTGTGTGACCACTCTCTGGGCTCACACCAGCCATGCACACCATGCCTGCGCAACTGCGACACACGCGCCCGTGAAACCGCGAGAGTCGGCTCTGATACCAACTGTAACGTCCCGCCTCCTCGAGGCCGGGCCCGCTTACATTAGATAGCTTTTATAGGATATAGGCTGACCTCACAGACCAACACGAGTCTTTTTCTACGCACATTTGTCCTCACTCGTGCGCGTCCGAGAGTCACTTCCCGGTCGGTCACCCATCCTGAAATTGCTCCAGGCCAAGCACGCTTAACCTTGGAGTTTTCTGGAGTTAGGCTACCGGAAAAGAAGTTGCAACTTGTTAGTATGAGCATTCTATTAATCCTATTAAGCCCTGGGCCGGGATATCACAGAGCGGGTCTTTGGAATGTGCCATGAGGCACTTGTGCGAGGGATTGTTGCTTCCCTCGCTGCGTTCTGGGTCAGAACCTCTATTCGCCTCGTCGAGGAGGTCGAAAAAGGATTCCGACGTATAGCCTGTCATTCCCATGAACTCGGTGTCCGTGGAGCGCGGGCTTTCACACGTTGACGTACGAGTTACCGTGGTTTTACCAGGATTGCCCTGGTTGGGCGAGGAGATCGCGCGTGGGTCCTTGCGCGAGGACTTCTGAGTGCGCGTGCCCTTGCCAGGGCGCCACTTTTTTCCGTTGGCCGGCATGGCCGGCGTGCAACGGGAGACAGGGACGGTGGCTGGTGACGCCGAGGTGTCGCCCAGCACCAGGTTGCCTTCAGAAGTGGCAACGAAGTCGAGACTCCCGAAGGACACAATGGTCCCGGAAATCCATCCGTCGGCGTGGTTTGCCATCGAAACCTTAAAGATGATCGACGAAAACGCACTGCACCCCTTCCTGGCGCGCCAACTGTCGACGTTCGTTACCGTCGACTAGTGAATTTATTGTGGGGGGTGCGTTTTGAGGCTTCGATGGTTCGCGAGAGGACACAAGGTTTATACTGGTTCAGGCAACGATGCCCTACGTCCAGCTTTTGAGCTGCTCGTGTTACTCGCGGCAAGGAATACAGAGGGGGGTTACAAGTGGAGGAGAAAGGGAGAGTGCTCCCCGTCTCTAAGCGTGTTCGTGGGTGTGTGCTCTAAGGCTGGCGCCGGGAGCTAGTGAGCGTTGTCTAGGCTTGTGGAAAGACTCGTGTCCTCGAAGACTTGTCCTCCGTCTTCGATCTCCCTCTCCTTTTATACGGCGATGTGAGGAGGGTCGGTTCCGTGGAGCTGATAGTGGCCGTGCGACCGTACCGTTCCTGTTCGATGGAGTGGTCCGTGCCGTCACTCGGTGGAGTCCCGTCCGTATGGAGAAACTCCACTGTAGGCTTGTCGCAACCCCGTCCGATAAAATCGTACGGTTGCTCATCCAGGATCATTCGGGGGGCCGCTTGCCGAAACAAGTGACTTTGCAGTACAATAATTAACAAGGACTCGCATAAATGACTTGAAGATGCATTAATTCAGGTTATATTACAACTGATTTCAGAAGTTTAGGAAGTGCGGAAACGTAGTTTTGATAACAAACACGTGGATTTCAGCGGAAGCAAAAATCTAACACTCGGCGCCTTGATCAAACACCCCAGCCCGATGGTGTTTAATCTCCACGGGAGGGAGAAGCGGGGACCCACTCGAAGGTCCACTCCGAGGGCGTCTCCTCTTCCCAACCACCCTGGCTACAGTCAGCACTATTACCTGCAAAACAGCAAATCAACAAACCGTGAGCGACTGACGCTCAGCAAGACTTACCCGTCAATAGGCCTTCTAAGGCCGACTCCTAAAATGCTGGAATATTGGTGGCAGCTGGTAGGTATTTGCAAACGACAGCACTACTAATGGTTTTTCAGTATTTTAGCCAAGTTATCAAATAGCTAATGAAATTTTTACTAAGTGAGGCATCAACTAAGCAAACAAGTGCAATACATCAGTTCTGAAATTTATTCTCAAATCTCCAATCACAATTCCTGCTATCACATTTTTATAGTGTCGCCACGGCAGAAAGGAGCAAGTGGTACTCAATACCGCGAGGGACGGCAATTATAATTGATTTTACATCCTGCAGGAGAAACCCGAATAACACGACACGTGCGCACTCCACGAGTCGCACGTGGCCACCTTTCACTGCATCGCGACAGTGTCGGCCCGACTGCCATCTCTCCAAGGACATGGTCCTCCAGGCAACGCCCTGCGTCCCTGTACGGCCCCAAGCCTTTCCCACTAACACATACCCAAGAAACAAAAATGCGAAATCATCCACCATACTGGTCCGTTCACCCGGAAAAAGAGATGGCTGGTCGTCCAATCACTGCGCAATGAGCTACGTCGGTTTCCTGGGTCCCATATAACAGTATGTATTCGGTACACAACTCAAACTTGACCAATGCAACCGCACCCGACACTGTGCTCAATTTTTATTCACACAATGTTGGGTCCTGACTTCCTCAACTACTCCTATAAATAATCCCCTGAGTAGTCTCCATACCACTCAATTCCCTTCGTTGCCCTATTAGTAAGCATAGCACTAACGTACTGGCTCTAACAGGACAACCCGTAGGAGATCCTACAAGTCATGCAACTAAGTTTCCACACAAGCCTCGAAACTTAATGCACAATAAAACCTACATACACAGTGAGAAAGCAAAACTTTAAACATAGGTATGCACCGGGGCTTGCCTCGGTTCGGGGAGAAGTTAGCACAGTCGACGGCGGGGTCGGCAGCGGGGAAGTCCTCCTCAGCCTCAGTGGCCGTCTGCAGCTCGGTTCCTATATGAAGATGCAAGGAAATCTTGTATTAACAGATGAGTGAAGTTGCATGAATTTCTCTCTAACAAACTTTAGTGTGTTGCCTCGGTAGACGGGACTAGCTAGACTGGTCGGACGGCAAGGATTACCAGAGGACTGACGGAGAAGAACGAACGACAACAGAGACCGGTCGCCGGAAAAGAGACGTTGACGCGCCGATACTTCTGCAATAACGCGAAAGAATGGGGCGACGGTTAGAGACGATAGCGATGGACGATGGAACCGTCGGCAGGGCAAGGCTTACCGAGCGCACCTGAGCACGAGAGAGGCTGGCTCTGCTTCGGCCCTGCGGGGCTCTTCGGCTGTAATGGCGGAAGGGAGTGGAGACGAGAGCAGAGAGACGAGCGCGCAGAGGAGCAAAGGAGCTCGCCGAGTGAAGTGTTTCGTCTCAGGGAAAAATATCAGCCTCCGTTCCTTTTGTCTCTCCAGGACGACGCAAGTTGGCGCGGCGGCAGTGTACTGCAGCGCATGGGCGCCGGGCGTGCGCGTCCCATCACGAAGACTTTCGGCGCGGTGGCAGCACTGCTGTGTACGGCCAGGCACTTTTACGGTTGGGAAGATGACCGGCAGCATTAATGGCGCGGCCGCTTCGAGCTCGGGTCCGACGAGTCTGTCCGGCCTCGGGGTCGAGCGAGGCGGAACGAAATGCGGCTTGTCCGACCTCGGGGGTCGAGCGAAACGGAGCGAAACTGCTTGTCCGACCTCAGGGTCGAGCGAGGCGGAGCGAGATGTCCGACCTCGGGGTCGAGCGAGGCGGAGCGAACGGCTTGTCCAACCTTGGGGTCGAGCGAGACGGAGCTAACGGCTTGTCCGACCTCGGGTCGGGCGAAGCGGAGAGTGATGACGGGTCGGGCGAGACGGAAAATAATGTCCGACCGCTGGGGGTCGGAGGTCGGGCGAATCGCGAAAATCATCCGACCTCTGGGTCGGAGGTCGGGCGAAACGCAAAAGTCATCCGACCTCTGGGTCGGAGGTCGGGCGAAACGGAAAATTCCCAAACGACGGGGTCGGGAAGACATGGAAACGAACAGAGGAGACCGGACGGCACTCATCCCTGCTCGGAGCGGAGCAAGGCCGGCGGTGCACGGACGAAAGAAGAGAGAAGCAGAAGGACAATAAAGATTGGATTTCAAATTAAATTTTGAATTTAAGTTCTGTTGATTAGATCCTTTGATGTCATTAACTTTGGGTTTTGAGATTTTTATAGAACACAATTAAGTCTTTATTGACAAAGGATTTAGCGAGAATTTAGTTCGGGATGTTACAAGGCTTTGGCGTGGTGACGCCGTAGTCATGGCCGTCGCTCGAGGACGTCCCGTCGTAAAGGGGCGATGAGTCTCTGACAGGGGCTGTTGGAGCGACGTCCATCCCGCGGACGGTGCACGTCGTGTGCATTTAACGCCCACTTGCCTGGGTAGCGGGCGGCTCTACCTGTCAGCGAGCGTGGGAGTGTCATGCATTTATTTCCCAACCGTCACCGTCCGTCCTGCTCGTGGAGTAGTGGGCGATTCGCCCGACCCTGAGGTCGGGCGAAGCGGAGACGCGTTCGCTCGACCCCTATAGAGACGGGGTCGAGCGCGTCGCCTGAGCGTACAGGATCCGACCCCTCCTCGAAGGGGTCGGGCGAGGCGAAGATCGCCCGTTGGCTCGATCTGTAGCGCGCCCGTACGATGCAGAGGCTGGTTTAGGCGGAGATTTTTTTACGCCTTGATCACATCGTTAAGATCGAGGGTCATTAAGGTTAACTACCTCTGTAGTGACCCTCAACAAAGAACATATGCCGGAATAAAAATACTATTTTAAAATAAATTATAAAAAAAATAAAATAATACAAAGAAGAGAATAGAAAAAATTGGACCGGTACGTAATAAAGGAAAAAGAAAAAAGAGATAAAAAAAAAGAAACGGTGCTAAGATGCTGGCCACTCGGAGGGAAGAAATGAAAAAAGAAAAACATCTGCGCCACGCACGGCTGCATGCTACAGCAGCAGGGCCCACGCGCATGATGAGAACTGAAAGATGGAGGCGGGCAGTGGGCTCTGATGGGCGGTGTCGGTTGTACGGATCCGTCACGCGAGCAGACAGTAACAGCAAGAGGGCCACTTGTGGCCTGGCGCGGAGGTGTGCGGAGGACGCGTGTGAATTGACGTATGCGGAAGGAAATAATCTTATCCTTTTAAAGGTGTACTCCTGAGCTGGATATGGCTAACTTTGTATTTTTGGACCTACTACGCGGGACAATCCTTCGTATCCCACGTAGAGAAATCCTCTTTAATCTTTCCTCAACAGTGCTATTATCGATCAGCCGCAGGTCGTCAAAGCTGCACTCTACACCCTTTGCTGCGCTCAAGAAACAATGGCACTTTAGACGGCGATCCATGACCTTTTGTTCCCCCAGCCTTTGATCAAGTGATGGAAATTCAGAGGGAGCTTCGAACATGTGTAGTTGCAGTTCGTCCAGCGGCACATCACGAGGATTGGGCCATTGTCACCATCAACCCGGTCCCAAATGAGGTATTTTTCCATGAGATCAGAGATGCTATCAGAGAGTTTTTAGTGGATCAGCTTAGAATCCAAATCACAGACATTCAACCTTGTCATCTTGGCCAAGCCTTAGTGGGTTTTGAGTATGTGCATGATAGGGATTATATGATTCATAAAAGCCCTCACCAGTTCCTGGATGCTTCCTTTGTAGTACATAAAAGCGCAAGAAACCATAGGGCCACCCCTTTTAGCCGTGATAGCTGGTTAATGTTATTAGGTTTCCCACTAGATTATAGGACTGAGGAAAATATTGTTAATGCTATTTCCTCTTTTGGTCATCTCATCTTCTAGTAGGATGACAGAAGGCATCTTGGAAGACTGATTGTTTGAGCAAGAGTTACTAACCTAGAGGATATAGCTGTACATATGGGTTGTGCCAAATGGGCCGACACGAGGCCCGACACTTTTGGTCCTGCACGAGCATGGCACGGCACGGCCGTTGGGCCATGCCTGGGCCGAGGGTGTGGCCCGCAAGGCTAGCACGACACGGCCCGTTTAGCAATAAGTATAAATATATTTATTATTTCTTAAAAAACATCAAAGATTGTATGCTTTAGTGGTTAGTATGCCCTTTATAATGCAAGAGATCTCTGGTTTAAGCCCCCATGATGCATATTTTCAATAATTTTTGTGAAAAATACACATTTTTTGGTGGGCTAGCCAGGCTGTCGGTCGTGCCGACCCGTTTAGCCTCACTCAGGCTGTGCCATGGACCGCCGTCTAGGCCCGTGGGCCAGGTAGGCACGGCTCAATGAAGGCACGGGCATGACCAGGCTGGGTCGTGCCATCCCGGGCCGGACAGAATTACGCCTATTCTGGAGGATATCCCACCGTTCATCTGTCTTACCGAGGGGGAAGATTTCTTAGGCCAATCTTTGATAGTGCAGTGTGAAATCCTACAGCAGAATCTTCTTTGTGCATAACCAGCAGATGAAGATCCTTTACCTGAGGCAGGACCACAACCAGCTTTACCTTTTAACTGCTTTGGATAGGGCCAGCAGGGCCCTGGGGACACCTTTTGCTCCATGGCCAACAACAAAATAATCAGCCACAGCCAGTAGACCCAAGATCAGTGGATGCTTGGACAATAATATGGGTTTTCATTAGGAAAATGCTAATCAACCACAACAGGCCCCTCAGGGAGACTTAGAACAAGTAGATCATCAGCCTGTAGAATGGAATTTAATTGAACCTATAGAGGTGATGGAAGTGGACATGGATGATGCACTTGTGCATGATTTTGATCTCAATGTACTTCCTGAAGCTTATGACCAGGAATCTCCTCTTTAGCTGGAGAATGAACAACCTTTGGAGGTAGAAAATGATAATATAGAGAATGAAGAAATCCTGACTGAGCAAGTGGGTGACAACCAAATATTCCTTGGGCCAGAGATAATGGCACTACTACAAAATGCATTTTTACAAACGGACCTAAAGACATTTATACAAGTGGTTTCGAAAAACCGCTAGTAAGAAACTGTCTGTACAAATAATCCATTTATACAAGCGGAAGTGTGGTCCGATTGTACAAATAGATTTATACAAACGGTACCTTAAGAGAACCGTTTGCACAAATCGATTTGTAGAAGCGGTAGTTTAAGAGAACTGCTTGAAGAAATCAATTTAACAAGCGGTACCTTAAAAGAACTGCTTGTACAAATTGATTTCTACCAGCAGTACCTTAAGAGAACCGCTTGTACAAAATGAATTCTCCAGTGTTGCTTGAAGAGAATGCTTGCATAAATTGATTTATACAAGCGGTAAGGTACCACTGATATAAATGTATTTGTGCCAGCGGTGCGTTGAGAGCTGCTTGCATAGATGCTTAGCAGCTACCCTCATCCAGATTAGTTAAATCATCATCAATAATTTAAGCTGGACACACACATGAATAAAAAGTTCCAAAGTGAATTCATACAATCTCATTCCAGCAAAAAATAACAATAATTCACACATTTCAGAATCATCAACATTACAAAATGGTTCAACGCACATCATCAAATATATCACTTAACCATTACATCAACCACACATAAAGCAAAGCAAAGTATAACTAAAAGAACTTATATCTTCCTATACATCTCATAGTGATCAAGTTCAGGAAAATCTAATAGTCGATTGTTTTCCTTTTGAAAGAATTCACCATCCTTTGGACAACTTCATGACGGATGAACTGACACAAATCATTTCTTATTCTTTCAATCCCATCAGGTTCCATATCCATTGCAAAAGGACACTCCTTGTCAACATTAGTATGCTATAATTGAAAACAGGACAAAGTGAGTTAGCAGACTAGTGACAACTTAAAATAACTCAAATATAAATGTATATAAGATAACTTACATCGTCATGATTTACTCTATTGTGACCGATGCCCCTAAGGAACTCACACACATAATAGCCACAATAAACACTTCAGATAGGTTGCTTGGGATACTTCAAATAGCAATGAACTAAAAATCAGCTATAAAAGTTTGAAATGATTGTAACTACTACATATAAAATGGTTATGTGTTTGTTAACGGAAAGGTATATTGTATAGATAATTTATCCATGCCATCAGGACAAATCCCACCAAGTGAAATGTATAACCTGTAAGCACTATATGAATGCAAAATTTCCTATTATGAAATGAACAATGAATGAATAATGTAAGACTTGTCCAGAATGAATAATGTAAGAGTTTGTCCAAGTGCTCTTACTTTTGTAAAATTGTGATAAATATCCTTGTATTGCGCCTTGGAGTAGTCAAGTGAGTCTAAGACCAATTCTTGTGCCTTTTTTGTTTCTATAATGATACAAATGTAGTGGTCACTATCTACAAAAACAAGAGTGTTAGTTTACTATCAAACTTAGTATTAGCAAAAAATGTAATCTAGATATAATGGAACTTACTTAAAAGCGTATGGTGCACATAATTCTTCCTTGCCATCATGCACAAATTTATGCATGCACTTTGTGACAGCCTAGGTGTCACTTAAGAATTCATTGACAAATTTGAAACCCTAAAAATTAAATCATGCAAATTGAAGCAAAAGTCACACTCAAGTTAATAACCAAAGATGTTTTAAACACTTTCATTAGCTTTTACCAAAATTTTACTAAATTACTGAGCACTTTTAATTGATCAGGAGTTTTCACATACAGTGCCAAAAATCATTTCTTTAATAGGAAAGAATTCAGACACCACTTTCGAAATCCATCGAAAACTTCATATAACGCTAGCAATGTTTTTACATAGAAATTAAGTTCACTTCAAAATAGAATTTTGAAGATTTTATCAGAATTTTGGAAACGCTCTAAACCCCTTAAAAATTCAAAGAAACTTGGATTTAGTTGGAAATTCACAACATTTTAGGAGCAGAACCAGGACTTCATACTTTAACAAACGTTTTTCCAAATAATTCACAGAGCGTCCACGAAAATTTTCAAAATTTTCCGAGCTCAGTAAGTATGAAATTCATTTGAATTTAGATCAGGATTTTGAAATAATTCGCAAAAATCAAATCAAATCCGGCCGCCGCCCCGGGGGCCAACCGCCGCAGCGGCTGGCAGCCATGGCAGGCGCCGGCCGGCGCGCCTTTTCCCACCGGGCATTCACACTGATGAGGAAATCCTGCGCAAGGATCTCTCTTCTCTCTCTCTCTCTCTCCCTCGCTCCCCGCTCCATTTTTCCCCTTTGGCACGCCACCGCCGACGATGCCAATCGCCGCCGCCCGACCACTGCGCTCGCCGCTCTCTCTCCACGTGAGGCTTTAAAGCACCTCGCGCGCGCGCGCTCCTCCCAAACTGAGCGAAGGACGAAGCACGCCCTCCCTGCCTTTCTTCTTCTTCTCCACGCGCGAGCGCACCGACGCCATTGTCGCCGTTGAACCTCCGCACGTACGCAGCTTCGTCCGATGACCCCTGTGCCCCGCCACTGTGCCGGACAGGCTCCACTCATCCTCGCGCAGCTCCCGGACCACCAAGGCCTCCTCCGGTCCACCCGCTCGCCGGGAACACGCTTTCTTCTTCCTCTAGCCGAGAGCAGCACCGCCGGTCTTCAACCTTCAAATTCATTGTCTCGGTACTCTCTCGCTCCGATTCCTTTCACCGGCTGGTCCCTCCTGTTCTTGTGCGCTTGTTTGACAAGGATTCTTCCATAGAGAACGGCTAGCGAGGATGAATTCGTCGCACCGTCTCCACCGTCATTGTCGCCGCTGTGAGCTGCTCGTCGCGACTAGCCTTCAGTCATCTCCGTGGTCTTCATCACCGGCCAAATTGACTCCACGCGTCACAGTGATGCTCCTAGACATCTCATTCGAACCCTGAACCTCCTCCTTCGCCCATGTTCTAGGATTTTAAATCTTCTGGCCGATTTGGTAAAATGCTAAATCGAGGCAAGCTCTAGAAATAGTGAACTAAAATCCTCTAGATTCGTCGCGAAATGCTCCAAACATCTGCTGAAACACTTTTTCATAAAAATCCATGAAACTTCCTAAATAGATAGGTAGAAATGTTCTGTTTGGAATTACTTCTGGTGTTTCAGAACTCTTCTAGAGCTGGAACTTCTAACAGAAGTGTGTTGTTACAAGCATGACACGGACCCGCCCAGAAAACCTCATCTCGGGACGAATCCGGTCAGTCGTTGAGCCAGGATCCTGTTGGGCAACGCATGGCGAAGCAAGCGTACACACGATACAAAACAGGCAGGAATAAACAGCAATGATTTACAAAGAGAGAGAACTTAATACATCATTGGTTCATAGTTTGAAACTTAAGTCTTACAGTGAATCAGAATACGCAATTAAAGTTTTTGAAAATACAACAGCGAAAGACTTGAATGTTTACAGACTCCGACGCTCAAACTTAAGAAAAAGCATGCACCGTGCCCACGGGCGTCATGCTACTAGCCACTTCAATGTTCAACGCGGCGACTCGCACAACTCCCACTGGAGATTCCCAATCTCAGGGTAGGACTCCTCCCAATGGGTGCTACCAGCTTGGTCCTGCATGTCGGCGCCTGAAAACCACATATCGCTAACGCGTGAGCTTCTAAGAAGCTCAACAAGACTTACCCGTCAACGTGGCTGACTACAGGTGACTCCTAGACATGCTGGCTGACTCGGGTGGGTTTACTTGCAAAAACGGACTCGCAAGCCTGTACTACTCTTGGTCAAATTTTAGCACCAGATTAAGTGATTAGAATATAAATTTAGTTAGCACTGAAACTAATCAAACATAATAGGCGCAACAATAACAATAGTAGTCATCAAGATTCATTTTCCTTATGTCTCAACCTATTTACTAGAATGTGACAGAGAGTTCAAGCAAGCTCATAGCTGAGAGCGACAGCGGTTCGAACCGATTTTTATACCTCTGCAGGGTTAACCTAATCGTACGACACGTGCGTGTCCCAGACTCGCACGTGGCAACCGTTCACACCAGCTCCTGCAACGTCAATTCCCTCCTACGCCTGCCTTAGCAGCGTCGCATCCCACCAGACAACACGTCCCAGACGGTTTCTGTGCAGTTCCCACGCTGCCCACCCCAGATCTCCTCCTAGTCAGACACCGTAGGGCAGGTTCGACGTTACAATCACTAGGCTACGTAGGTTTACCGGGGCCCGTAACACCCAGCATACGATTAGTACATTCAATACTTGCCCAGCTGTGCCACACGGATCAGACCAAACTACGGTCACCCTGGTCCCGGACCAGTCGCCGACCTACTTATACCCGGTCTGACCCTCAATCTTTTATTTTTCTTACTTATTCACAATCGTGTGGCACGTCTCATGAAATAGTTTCATTCAATATCCTACCACTCGCGAGCAGCGTCCACTCTGCTCGACTTCTACCGGCAATTATCTGCTAAGCATAGCATACTAAGGGTGTCTATACCAGCTACCGTCGGGGTTTCCTATGGGAAACAAATGCAACTATGGTTTCAATCAACTCCTAGCACCTAATGCACAAACAAGACACACTGAGTTATAAAAGAAAATCTTAAACATCGGTTGTGCACCGGGACTTGCCTGGTTCTCCGACGTTGTTGCAGACTTCTTCGACGGAGGTCGAGGCAACTGGATCTGCAGCTACTTCGTGCATTTCAGAATGTACATGATGCAGTATGATTAAGATAAGTTCAATTGCAAAGAAACTTATTGCTTTTACCAATAGCAACCTAGGGTTTCGATCGGCGACGCCTAAAATTAGGGTTAACCCTAATTACTCGACGCCATCGATTTGTTTAAATTTTGATCTGTGAATGATGTCTCAGAGAATTCTATTCAAATCTCCCATGAGGAGACTTTTAGTTGGTATGTTCAACAACTTCAACTTTAGTAAGGTTAATTCGACATTTTTCCTTGGTTAAATATTATTTAATTTCTTCGACTATTAAACTAGGGTTAAAATAAATATTTTAATTCCACCTCAAGATTATTTTTATTTGATAGCACTTTATGAAATAAGCATTTTGAGCTTCAGTTGGGGTATAGATGAATTTTCTATATTTTATAAAAATTCATCAAAATTCCTGTTTTTAAATCTTATAAAATCAGAAAGCCCTAGTAAATCTTAGAATAAAATTATGAAATTTTATGTGGTCACTCATGAGCCTCAAATCTAAAACTTTGCTTTTGGGTCTAACCTTTTGAATAACTTTTACAATGTACTTTAAAAAATAGTATTTTAACTAGGCAGATTAAAGTGATTTAAAAGGGTTACATGCAACTTCTTGGTCCTAAAATCCTCATAAAATTCCAGAAGGTGTGTTTTGCCATGGTTCATTTGGCGACCAAAGATTGGCCCTAGCATTGCTCTAGAAGTAAAATTAAAATTTGAGAACAGAATAGAGTGTTCTAATTAATTCTGCAAATGTTTGGCCTTTATCTAAAAAGTGCTTTAACATAAAATTAGTACTTTCATGGGGTTTCTAAAAAACCAAGTTTGCTATTATTGGAGTTTTATGTGAATTTCTACGAATTTTACAAATAGAGCAATAATCTGGAAAATAAATAGAAAAAAGAAAAAAACAGGGGATTGCGCCGGCGAGCTCTGGCGAGCAATTGCCGGCGACCGCCCCATCGCCGCTGGTGAGACCTTGACTTTTCATGGTCCACTCGACACGGCGAAGCCTGGCAACACAACGTTCATCGAGGTTTTGGCCGGGAAAGTGGTGCTCACCGTGGAGGGTCTCGCTGGCGGTTGCGAGGTCAAAATTCCGGTGAACGGAGCTTGATTCCGGAGGGCGGGGAGCGCTGTGAGCCGCACGGGGATGGAAGGAAGGAATTAGGCACGGTGATTTGGGTGGAGGAAGGCCGGGAAGTGGAGTGAACCGTGAAGGGGAGTTTCGGCCAACAATGGCGCGCGGCGGCCGGCTAGGAGAGAGGAAAATTGGAGTGGGTTGTTGCGGAAAGGAGGAAAGGGGGGGGGGGAAAAGAGGGGAGTGCACGCCATTTTAAAGGAGGTCGGCGTAGGGAAATAGGGGGAAAGCAGGGGGGCACGATCGGGCGGCTCGGCGGTGGCGCATGGCGCCCTGGGCGGCGCGCGGCGTGGGGAAAGAGCAAGGGAGAGAGTGAGGGAGGGAGGAAATGTGGGCGCCGGCAAGGGAGTGAAAGGCGACGTGCGCCACAGAGCCCGTGTCTGGCAGGGCGGTGTCCTGCCGCCCGCCGCTCGGTCGGGCGGGCGGCGGGCACTGTAGCCCGCCCGGCAACGCTCCTTTTCTTTTTTTTTAGTCAAAGCCCGAATGTAATTCCATTAAATGGCACACTTCCCTAGCTCCAAAATTTTTGAGAATTTTTGTACAGGCTCCAAAATTTATTTGGAGAACGGTTCATTTAGGGTTCAAGTCATGATTTGGCCTCTAAAAATTCTTGAATTTCCAAGATGATTATAGCTTGTGTGAAATTTTTGAGAGGTCTAAATCTTGTTCAAAAATTCTGAATAAATTCCCAAAATTATATTTTGAAGTGTACTTAATTGTTATATAAACATATGGCTAGGGTTTTGTGAAAATTGGAATAGCCATGAGTTAGGGTTTGGATTTCTTCCTGTTAATGAGATTTCGACGCTGTTCGTTGAGATTTTCCCGGACTTTGCTATAGTGTTCTGTTGTTTGTCAAACTTTTTATAATATTCCTTTAAAGCATTTAAAATAATATTTTTTTTTATTTTCAAGGTGGAATCTGCTTTCAAGCGAGTGAAATTATCGATTAGGGTCTACAGTTGTCGATTTTTGCCCTGGTGACACCTGGGGTGTCACACAGCAGAACCCAAATGTTTTGTTGGGAATTACTTTTGGAGTTTCAGAACTCTTTTGGAGCTGGAACTTCTGAAAGAAGTGTGTCGTTGCAGGCAGAATCAAATATTCTATTTGGAATTTCTTCTAGAGTTCCAGAACTCTTCTGGAGCTAGAACTTCTAACAGAAGTGTGTCGTTGCAGGCAGAACTCAAATGTTCTATTTGGAATTACTTCTGGAGTTATAGAACTCCTCTGGAGCTGGAACTTCTGTAAGATGTATTCATAGCAAGTAGGACTCAAATGTTCTGATTTTGCTTTACATCTGGAGTTCCAGAACTCATGTGAAGTTAGAACTTTTGTTAGATGTATGTCATGGCACACAGGACTCAAATGTTCTATTTTTACTTTACATCTGGAGTTCTAGAACTCATCTGGAGTTGGAACTTTTGTCAGATGTATGTCATGGCACACAGAACTCAAATGTTCCATTTTTGCCATATCTGGAGTTCCAAAACTCTTCTGGAGCTAGAACTTCTGTCAAAATGTGTCATAGCCAGCAGAACCCCCAGAAGTGTGTCACTGCAAACAGAAGCCCTCTATAATTACTTTAATAAATTGCCGAAGTCAAAATATTAGGGTTAGCCCTAAACCTCTAAGTCGTAATGATGAAAACACCATGGTATCTATGATGAAAACATCATATTACATTATTTAATCGTAACTCATCTTATTCATGTTGCATCATATAGACACCGGGTTGTTAGAGGATGGCTTCCGCTCCTGACCTCTCCCCTTCCGACGCCTTGGCTCCCCTCCCCCACCCCACACCGGCGTCCACTCCGGGCCCAGCGGCTGCCCTCCCGGCCGTTCAGGCCCCTTCCATTCTCCCGGCGTCGAGTTCCACCCCCGCCTTGTCTCCTTATCCTGCTCCCTTCGTGCCACACGGTCGCTCCAAGCAGGACAGGTGGAAGGGCAGTCCATCTTCCTCCTCGGCATCTGATGGGTCTCCTCCATCGTTTCGCGATGTGATCGTCTCTACTACGGCTGTAGTGTCCTCAGCCGCGTCGGTGGCCGTTGAGCAGGTGCGTCCGGGTCCGGCGTTGGCGAGCGATCCTCCTCCTGTTGGACAAGCTGATGGTGCTGCTGTGAGCCGAGGCTCCCTCCCCGACTCTGATGGTTGGAGTTTGGTTGAGTCTCGCACAGCGCACCGGCACCGTCGGCAGCTTGCCCAACCCCGTTCTCGTCGCCCTGTCCCTGCTGACTTGAACGGAAAATGCTTCAACTGCTTTTCCTCGGGCCACTTTGCCGCCCAATGTCGCCGGGGCACTTGCTGTTTCCGCTGCCGCACCTACGGCCACAGCTCCTACGTCTGCCCGACGGCGATTAAAAGTGACGAGGTGGCCAATAGCCGTGGTCTCTCAGCAATTTCCATGGTGTGGTGGCGCATGTCTCAAGCGCGAGTCACGCCTGGGGTTTCAAGTAAGGACGAGGTCGTTAACAAGAGAATTTCTCCTGAGCTACCAACAGCGCGAGTCTCGGTGTGGCGTCGTATATCACAGGTGTAGGAACCTACGGCTGCCCCTATCACACAACAACATATGGTCGCCGTGGCGTGCGATGGTGCTGCAGCGCCTGGTTCTGAGGGTGAACCTCGGGATGAAGCTAGGCGTCCCCGCCGGTGTCGCCGGCGGCGTCGTAATCGCCGGCGGTCTGGCCATGGCCACTCTGGTTCTCCACCGGCGGCTGATTCTGTACCGGCTGGGCAGTCTCAGGAGGCGCTTCCATCTTCACAGCATCGCACTAATCCTCCGTGCGTCATCAACTGGTCTGAACATGTTACTAGGGCAGAGAATGATCTACGTCGTGCTGTTCGTGTTACTGTTATCAGTGAAGCTCCCCTGCCTTTAGCTGCGGATGTGTCAGCGGTTCTTGCTCAGAAACTAGAAGTTGAGGCAGACACCCTGGTGCTTCGTTGTGCTTCTGCATCTGCTTACTTGCTCTTTCTTCCAGACAAGTTTTCAGTTGAGCAGCTTCTAATGATGCGGCAGCCTATGCGTTCTTCTGCATTCAGTCTGCTATGTCAACAGTGATCTCGCCTGGTCGGTGCAGTAGGTCGTGTGCTTCCTTTCCAGATAGACGTCAGCCTTCGCAGTATTCCGGAGCATGTCCGGGAGACATCAACCATGGAGCGGCTGTTGAGCCCTCATGCATGGGTCCAGCAGGTACATCCAGAGACAGTGGCACTACAAGATCTCTCAACCTTCCGCTGTTTGGCGTGGTGCATGGATCCTTCGTCCCCTCCATCGGTCAAGGAGCTTTGGGTTGTTGAACCCCTGACGGCCAGGAAGTACCTCCAATAAAGAGGGTTTTGGCCTATCCTGTTGAGATACAGTTCTCAATTGCTCAACGGCCAGATGATGTGAATTGGTCCTCTCCTTCTTCCTCCGGGGATGAAGACGGTGACAGCGATGCTCCGGCTAGACGGCGACAACGTCGTGACTTTTCTCCTTCTCAACGAGCGGCTCCTAGTATACTGGGTAACGACGAAGCGGCCAATACAAGGCAGCACGCTCAAGACTAGCTGGGCCCCTCTATTGCATGCAGCAGTGATATGGTGGATGCATCCAAGGTGAACGCTTCGGGTGTTGATGCCCTGGAGGCGATTGCCGAGGAGGCTCCCATAACTCAATTGCCGGCTGCCAATGATGTTCCCGAGGGCATTCGCGTGGAGTCTCCTGGTCTGCTGGTTGACACATGCAGTAATTATTCAGGAAAAGATGAGCAGTCACCAACAAAAGACATGAGTCCGTCCATGGCCTCTCCAACCTTTGTCAGATTTGAAAATGGAGATTTTGAAGATCCAGTTTCTCAGGGAGCAAACTATCCGTCATGAGTGATTTGCGGGCCCCCTATTGCTGATACCACCATTCCGACTGGGCTGGGTGAGCTACAAATTGATGGGCCTGATGTTGACTCTCTTCAGACTGGGCCGGGCCAGTCTCCATCTAACAGGCCTGCTGGTTCTTTTTTGATTGGGACTCCACCATGTACGACAACTGCTGCAGCTGGGTCTCCCTCTTGCTGCCGTGTACCATCTGTGCTACTTTCTCCTCTGATGTCTCGATCACCATCCATGCCAGAGTTCGACCAGCTTCTCACGCCAATTAATTCCGCTTCTCAAGCATCAGGCATGCATGCTTCTATGTCAGTTTCTAAGGTGTATTTTTGCCGCCGTTTTCATTCTCAGAGACACTCTCCTTTGACGAAAGAAGATAATAATGGCATCCCTCTGGTTGATAACATGATTGTTGCTGATCAAAGCACGGCTCCTCTTCAAGCTCCTGATCAGTCTCCGGCAGGTAGTTTTCCTGCTGTTGAGATTTCTTCAGTTGAGCTTGATCAGGTGCCGGCCGTTCCACTGGAGCTTCAGCGGCAGGAATCTGTTGCTGCTGGTGTAGTAGTTCCCCAAGGGACTCCGCCAGCGTCCACTACTGCTTCTACTTTGACTTCTAGGGAAGACTTCATCAACAAGCTTGCATGCCATACAATCTCCCTGCTTTGTACCCTGACTGCTAACACAGAACGCGGAAAGAACAAGACTCCCAAACAGGCACCACAGACGCAGCGGCGAAGTCGGCGCCTCGCAGGGGCTCAAGTTGAATACCAACAGGAAGATCTAGTAGCAAGAAGGTCCAAAAAGAAGATGTTGCGCACTCTGAATATTATTGAGGAAACTGAGGGCATTGATTTACAAGCACAAGAAGAATGTGCTAAACTCTTTGGGCAGCCACTTTCAGAAAGCAACATCAAAGCTTTGGCGGCACTGTTTAATTGGTCACTCCCTACAGGGTTTGACCTTAGCAACAGTGACGTTTGATGGGAATAACTGTGGTATCTTTCTTTTGGGTCGCTTTTATTTGACTTGTTATCAATGAATCCAGTTAAAATTTTTGTATGGAATGTGCGTGGTCTCAATTCTACCAGTCGGCAAGATTCTGTGCGCACTCTCATAGATTCATCTAGGTCGGATATTGTGTGCATTCAAGAAACCAAAATAGCAGTCATCAATCAGCAAGTACTTCTCTCTGCCCTCGGTTCAGATTTCACAAATTATATCGAACTCCCAGCAGTTGGTTCTAGTGGAGGTATTCTAGTGGCATGGCGGCATCATGTGGGGCATACGGGTGCCACCCGAGTAGATACAAATTGTATTTCAGTACAATTTAGTCCAAGCAATGGACCATCTTGGTGGCTAACATGTGTCTATGGGCCCCAAAGTACAGAGGGGAAAATCCAGTTTCTTCAAGAATTAAGGGACGTACGTGCTGCTTGTCCCGGACCATGGGTGATCACTGGGGATTTTAATCTTATTTACAAGGCTGAAGACAAGAATAATGACAACTGTAACAGGGCAATGATGGGTTGTTTCAGATGCTTTATTCATGATCTCTCACTCAAAGAAATCCCTCTCCATGGTAGAAAATTCACTTGGTCAAACCAACAGGATTCTCCTACCTTAGTCAAGCTGGACATGGTTTTATGTACAGTCGATTGGGAAGAGATGTTTCCCAACTGCTTGCTGCAAAGTTTGGCTTCACAAGATTCGGATCACTGCCCTCTGTTGCTTGGTCTTCGCGATAACAAATCAGGCCGGCGACGTTTCCATTTTGAGTCCTTTTGGTCTAAGCTTGATGGTTTTCAAGAAACCGTGGCGACGGCCTGGGAATCAATTTCAGTTGGGAACTGCCCGTTTATCACTTTGGATCAGAAATTTAAGGCAGTTACAAGAGGATTGCAGAGCTGGAGTGATAAAAAAGTAGGTCATGTCACGTCCCAACTTGCTCTTGCTCGTGAAATACTTCACCAATTGGAAATTGCACAAGATATAAGGGTTCTTTCTACACAGGAGATATGGCTGAAAAATAATCTGAAAAAACATTGTCTTGCGTTGGCTTCCCTCAAACGGACAATTGCCCGTCTCCGTTCTCGAATCAGTTGGTTGCAGGATGGGGACGCTAATACAATGCTCTTCCATCTTCATGCTCGCCATAGAAAAAGAAAGAATTTTATTGCAAGATTAATATCTGAAGATCAAATATGCACAGAGCATGAGGACAAGGCAAATATCATTGATGAGTTTTATAGCAATCTGCTAGGGACAAATCTGCATAGAAACCGTACAGTTAATCTAAATGCATTGGAAATTCCAACTCATGATCTATCTGATTTGGAGGCGCCCTTTACAGAGGAAGAGGTCCGGTCTACAATCAAGAAGCTTCCCTCAGATAAGGCTCCCGGCCCCGATGGTTTCACAGGTCGGTTTTATAAAGTATGCTGGCCCCTAGTCAAACATGATATTATGGCGGCTGTTTCTGCAGTGTGGAGCAGAAAATTCTTTGGTTTTGCCCCTCTTAACACAGCCTACATTACTCTTCTTCCTAAAAAGGAGGATGCTCTACACGCCAAGGACTTTCGGCCGATAAGTTTGGTGCATAGCTTTGCCAAGCTGATCACAAAGATTTTGGCTAATAGATTAGCATCCCGGCTCCAGCAAATGGTATCTCCAATGCAAAGTGCTTTCATAAAAGGACGGTTTATACAAGACAATTTTATGCTGGTGCAGCAAACGTTGAAGGTTCTACATCGACAAAGTCAGCCCCGCATCCTTCTTAAATTGGATATTTCTAAAGCCTTTGATTCGGTTTCTTGGCCTTTCCTTCTTGAGGTTTTACAGAAACTAGGCTTTGGACAAATTTGGCGGGACATCATTTGTGGCTTGCTGTCGTCTTCTTCCACGCAGGTCCTTTTAAATGGGATACCCGGAGGTCGTATTTTTCATAGGCGAGGTTTACGGCAAGGTGACCCTTTATCAATAATGCTTTTAATTTTGGTAATGGATGTGTTAGGCTACATGGTGACCAAGGCTGCAAACGAAGGGTTACTACAGCCCCTCGCACGACGGGCCCTAGACCATCGTGTCTCTCTATACGCAGATGATGCGGTTCTATTTCTACGACCTGAGGCTGGGGATATTACCATCACTGTGGACATTCTTGAACTCTTTGGAGATGCATCTGGTCTTAAAGCAAACTTGCAAAAAAGTAATGTGCTACCAATAAGATGTGGGGACTCAGAGATCGTCGCAGTCCAGCAAATGTTACCATGTGAGCTCACGGATTTTCCTTGTCGCTATTTGGGTCTACCTCTTTCTGTTAGGAAGCTTACAAAGGCGCAGATTCAACCCATCATTGATCGCATAGCTAACAGTTGCCGGGTTGGAAGGCAGACTTGATGACAAAGGCTGGAAGACGGGTACAAGTTCAGTTTGTGCTTACTGGCATGCTTATCTATCTCTTAATGGCAGTTGACCTCCCGGCTTGGGCAATAAAGGCGTTGAATAAAATCAATCGAGGATTTCTTTGGAAAGTTCGCGAGGAGGCAAGGGGAGGTCATTGTCTAGTTGCTTGGGACAAGGTCTATCGCCCCCTTGATCTTGGAGGACTCGGTATTTCTAACCTCAAAATTCTTTGCTGGGCATTAAGGTTGAGGTGGCTCTGGCTTCAGAAAACAGAGCCTCAACGCCCTTGGTCGGTTTTTACCATCACTGTCCTAGAATAGGTTCGAGCTTTTTTCTCAGTTGTAGTTTCGTCGGTTGTAGGTGATGGCACAAAGGTACTGTTCTGGACAGATCGTTGGTTGCATGGAAAATGCATAGCAGACCTTGCCCTCATCTTTTTTCAGTTATCCCAAAAAGAAGGGTGCATCAGCGCTCAGTTTATGATGCTCTCTCTAACCGAACCTAGGTTTTGGACATTCAGGGAGTGCTACAGTTGAAGTAATCATTGAGTATTTTCAGCTTTGGGACATTCTTTATGACATCAATTTGCAGCCGGACATTGAGGATTCTCATATATGGCGCTTTGCTACTAACAGCCAATATTCAGCTAAAAGCGCCTATGAGTCCTTTTTCTTGGGTTCTATTCAGTTTGGCCCATGGGAGAGAATTTGGAAAACATGGGCTCCAGCTAAATGTCGGTTTTTTCTTTGGTTGGTCATGCATGATCGCTGCTGGACTGCAGATCATTTAGCTAAGCGTGGCCTCCCTCATCCGGAGATTTGTCCCTTACACGAGGATGAAAATATTAATCATCTTTTAACCTCCTGTGTTTTTGCACGGCAATTCTGGTTCCGCATGTTACAGCAGGTCGGCCTTCAATTGCTCTCACCACAGCCTACAAAAGCGTCCTTCAATCTCTGGTGGGAACGAGTAAATGGATCAACTGCTGGTTCAGTACAAAGAGGGGCCAATACTCTATTAGTATTAGGCGCTTGGATGCTTTGGAAATATCGTAATCGGTGTGTTTTTGATGGGACATCGCCTAATCTAGTGGAGTTGCTGAATTTAGCCGCTGAAGAACGCTGTTTGTGGGAGATGGTAGGGGCTCGAGGTCTGTCCCTCTTGACTGCCGCGCCATCTGGTAGTTATTTTAACTTGGTTGGGTTGCCTAAATATTACAGGCACAAATGTAATCTAGAACTTATTGAGTGTGTGTGCGGTGTGTGTTGTATTAGGTTCTTACCCATGTTCCTTCTTAATATAATGAAGCGCAGCTCTCCTGCGTTTTCGAGAAAAAAAATCATATAGAAACCGAAGCAAACGAAGTAGTTGTCGATCCGGAGTCCTCGATCCCCGAAGAAGCAGTCAACATCAACCCCAGAGATCAAGGCAAGCCTCGGAGCACAACCTGTTTAAAAGTTTTTCCTTTACTAAGTGTCATGATTGTGCATTAGGTTTCTAGGAGTTGATTGAAACCCTTAGTTGCATCTGTTTTCCATAGGAAACCCTATCGGTACTTGGTTTAGGTAACCATTGTAGTATGCTATGATTAGAATATATTTACCGGTAGAAGTCGAGCAGAGTAGACGCTGCTCACGACTGATAGGGTTTGATTGAAACTCTCACGTGAAACATATGACATATGGTTATGGATGATTAAGGAAAGATAAAAATAGGACGGTCAACAGGGTATAAAGTAGGTCGGCAACTGGACCGGATCCAGGATGACCATAGTCTTGTCTGATCTTTGTGGTCCAAGCCTGATCCAGTATTGAACATACTGATCATATGCTGGGTATAATGGGGCCCAATAAACCTACATAGCCTAGTAGTTGCAAAGTCGAACCTGCCCTATGGCGTCTGATTCGGAGGCGATCTGGGGTGGGCAGTCGTGGGAACTCCACAAAAACCATCCGGGACGTGTGTTTTGGTGGGATGTGGCACTGCAAAGAGAGGCGTAGGAGGGAATTGACTTTGTAGGATCTAGTGTGAACGGTTGCCACGTGCGATCTGGGACGCACACATGTCGTATGATTAGGTTTCCCCCTGCAGGGTTAAAATCGTTTCGAACCGCTGTCGCTCCCAGTTTGTGAGTTTGCTTGTGAAATGCACCATATTTTAATTAAGATGATGAGCTATAAGGATGATGACTGAGATATGATGATTATTATCTATTGTTCTATTATGATCGCCTAGATCGGTGCAAACTAAAGTTACTATTATAATCACTTAACCTGAGCTAAAACTTGACCAAGAATAGTTCAGGTAATGCGAGTCCTTTTGCGAAGGTAAACCTACCCTGAGTCAACCAACATGTCTAGGTGTCGGCTGTAGATAGCCAATTTGACGGGTCAGTCTTGTTAAGCTTCTTAGAAGCTCACGCTTCGTGAATACGTGGTTTTCAGGCACCGACGCATTTACCCAGGATGATAGTTACCAGTGGAAAGAACCTCATCCGGAGTTCGGAAACCTTCAGTGGGAACGATGCGATTCGCCGCAGTGAATGTTGTGTGGCTAGTAGTAGGTGCCACTGGGCAAGGCTCATATTTTTGCTTAATTATGAGAGTCGGAGTCTACCCCGTAATGTCTTCCCGTTGTATTTTCGTGATTTTCAAAACTCTATTCATACTCTGATGATATAAAGACTTAAATTTTAATTTATGCAACCATGATGTATTAAATTCTCTCCTCCTATAAAAGATTGTTGTTTATCCTGCCTGTGTGGTACCATGTGTATCCTCGCTTCGCCAAGCATTGCCCAACAGGGTCCTGGTAAGGTCGGATCCGTCCCGGATGTGAGTTATCTGTGGCGGGTGTGCCACATACTTCCAATGTAGGTTGCCACTTCTTGCATTTTCTTACGACTCATGGCCTTCTTTGTTTCGTCAAACTCTGTTTTTGTCGTCCTCTTGTATCGGCTTGCTTCTTTGTGAAGCTGCACGGTAAAGTTTGCTTAAGAAATCCATGTTGGATCAAAGATCCCAATCTTCATGTGCACTTTCCTTTCATCCACATATTGCATCCTACACAATAAATTGCTGGGCATTAGTATCACATATGTATAAATAGATTATGAACATGCAACTTGGGGAGTAATATTGTCTTACGGGCACCAGACGACGATGAGATTGATATCTAGTCTCTTCTTGCGGTACATAAGGAACAAGTCATCAAAACTAAAAGAAAGCATTTTGTTTCCACTCTAAAATGCCCTATCTGGCACATGAAACGGGACATGAGTGATCCCCAAAGCACTTGCATGCATGTACCAATCAAGTAATCTCCTTAGCGTGTAATGTACATTACTAAGTTGTGCTGAGGTTAAGAATGGCTTGCCATTAACAAAATCTTCTAGAACATCCTCCTTGCGCCATATTAGGGCGTTTATAAAATACTTCCTTCCGAGTATAAACTTTGCCATCTTCTTCCCATGTATCTATTGTTGTATCTTTTTGTGTCAATAGAAGTGGTTCCTTTCTTTGCAATCCATCAAAGTACTTTATGGTCTCCAATGAAGGAGTTTTTTTTATAGGAGGCAATTTGGAGGTGGACTTATCTAGGGCCAGAGGACGGCTCTTGTGTCTTGGGAGGTGGTGGTGCTGGTGCAGTGGAATTTGTTTGGTCTTTTGGAGGTGGCACTGATGAATTAGTTTGGTCCTTATTAGAAGGTGGCTCGACCTGAGCCATAGGAGAAGGTGTTGGGGTTAAATCATTTTGGTCCTTGGTAGAGGGAGACTCTGCTTGGGTGGGAGAAGGTGGTGCGGGTAAAACTGATTGGTCATCATTGGGAGGTAGTTGGCTTGGAGAAGACAAAGGATCACACCAAACAATATCACGTCGATACCAGGATGAACTCATTCACTGCCTCTCCCAGTTGTGAGGTTCCCTCAAGACCGTTATTTGAAACCTTTCTCTACGCATTTATTGCAAAAATAGCTGTTGTCATCTACCCAGCGTCGCAGAAAGCCTGTAACGGCTATTTTTCAGAGATTGGGCTATAAATATGGTACACATATAGGATGTCATACACGGCACTATTGCCCTCGATCTGTTTTTCCCTTGTTCCATTGCCATCTCTTCACTGGTAGTGCATTAGGGTCTTATTGATGGTTCTTTCTAAGATGCTGATATTTTTTGGATTGGTAAATAACATCACCAAATCATATTGATTGTAATCCTCATCATTATCATCAATATTTCTCAACTCTAATAATTCTTTGTTTACCTGAAACAACAATGTGTTGTTTCTCATTTGCAGGATCAGCTACATAGAAAACTTGTGCAACATGATCAGCGAGTACCCATGGGTCTTCTTTGTGGCCTATATTATTTAGATCAACAAATGTAAGCCCATAGTCATCCACATTCACACCGTTTGGGTGTTTGGTGCCATTGGCACCGAAAGACAGGTATCCGCATTCTTTCTCCGTAATCAAGTTCCCAAATGTCCTCTATGAAACCATAGTATATGCTCTTTTGCCCAAGTGGGTCAATGGCTTCTATCCGAATGCCACTATTTTGGGCGACACTCTTCTTATCTTTCCCTTTAGTGTCAAAAGTGTATCCATTAATGTCGTACGCTTGCCAAGAAGTAACTAAAGTTGATGGACCACAAGCCAACATCTTCATTTTTTTCTCATCTATTGTGTCTCCATGTGGTATATCTTTATCCACTAACCATGTTGTAAAACAACGGCTATGGTCTTTCATAATCCAAACACTAGGTTTGTTATGATATTTCTCTCCAAGCTCACTCAGGTGTTCCTCGATGTATGGCTCAACAATAGCAAGCTGTTGTAGTACACTGAAATGTGCCTCTCTTACAAATTTGTAATCCTCATCGATAAATCTTTTCTGATCCATTCTGCCTCTTCCATACAATTTACCCCCATGTAGCGGTATAGGCAAACCTATTGGTTTGCAATCTTTTATGTAATCAACACAACACTCAACCACTTCTTCTGTTGTGTATCCCTCCATAATTGAACCCTCCGAGTGTGCACGATTCCGCACATAGCCTTTCAAAATTGATAAGTACTGCTCATATGGAAACATGTGGTGCAAGCATAGAGGTCCTAGTGCCTTTACTTGATCCATGAGATGGATCATGAGTTGTACTTGCATGTCAAAAAAGGACAGAGGGAAGTACATCTCAAGCATACACATAGTCTCAACAATGTATGTTCTTCAAATCATCCATATATGTTTTCAAATCATGCATTTCCCCAAGATCAATCACCTTTTGTGAAATTGCATTGAAGAAGTAGCACAACCGTGTGGTAACAACTTTCATATCCACCGGCTTGATAGCCCTAATTGCAATTGGGAGGAACACAGTCATCATCATATAGTAGTCGTGAGAATTATATCCAAAGAGACAACTCATTTAATGAGACTAATTTCCTTATGTTGGATGAAAATCCCGTTGGCACTCTAACACCACGTAAGCACTTGCAAAGTGCTCTTTTTTTGTCAACTGTTAGGGTGTTGCTAGCTGGGGGAAGGTAATGCTTCCCGTTGGGTTTATCTTCAGGGTGAAGCTCTGGCCCCAAATTTAAATGTTGTAAGCCCCTACGTGCTTTTAGCCCGTCCTTTGTCTTTCTTGGAATGTCAGGCGAGGTTCCAATGATGCTATCAAACACATATTTTGTAACGTGCATCATATCAATGCTATGGCGAACCTCCAAATCCTTCCAATAAGGGAGGTACTTAAAAAAATGATTGTTTCTTGAATGACACGGCAGTCAAAGATGCAGTTTTCTCTCTCTTTACTCCCTTGATTGTTCCCTTCCCAAGGACAACATTAATCTTCTGAACTATTTCAAACACAAGTTTCCCATTGTAGCGTTTTGGAGTTGTATCTTTATCGTAGTGTTGTCAAAATGACTTTTCATCTTGCGGTACTTGTGATCTTTCTTTAAGAATCGGCGATGTCTTAGATATGCCAACTTTCGTGATGATGAAAGGTACACATACGCAGTTCCATCAACGCAGACTACGCATCCTTGCTTCCCTTTGGTTTGTCCTGATAACGTAAAGAGGCAGGATAATGATGGATGGTCACAAATATAATGGCTCTTAGGATGAAGTATTCTCGCTGGTACTCATCCCACATTCGGACTCCCTCATTCCACAATTTTGCCATATCTTCCATCAAAGGTTCTAGGAAAACATCAATATCGATGGCAGTTTGTTTTGGGCCTTGGATAAGAATAGACAACATAAGGTACTTTCGTTTGTGAGACAACCATATTGGAAGGTTATACATGGTTAGGATAACAGGCCATGTGCTGTGTATGCTCCTATTTTTACCAAATGGATTCATTCCATCAGTACTTAATGCAAACCTTATATTTCGAATTTGCTCGCCAAATTCAGGATACTAATTATCAAATTCTTTCCATTGAGTTGCATCTGCTGGTTGTCGAAGTTTTCCAACACTCTTCCTACGTTTTTCAGAATGCCACCGTATCAACTCAGCATCCCTTGGGTTTGAGAACAGACACCTCAAGCGATCGATCACTGGAAGGTACCACATTACCAAAGCAGGGATATTTCTCTTTCCATTGGCCTCTTCGGATGTATCCTCATCGCTATTAGGGCCAATAGCAGTGTTGTTCATCTTCTTCTCCACCCTCTTCTTCATTTCGCTAATTTAGATATGGTTGTAACTCTTTTTGTACCGACCAACACCACATACTGGACATTTTTTTGGCAAATTCATACTCCTTGCGGTATAGAATACAATGGTTCGGGCATGCATGTATTTTCTTGACCCTCAAAGATAACGGGCATATAAGCTTCTGCTCTATAATGTTGGTGGGAAGTTTGTTAGGCTTTGGAAGCAATTTTGCAAGGACACCCAAAAGCGCTGTGAAACTGCTGTCAAACCACCCATTCCTTGCCTTCAACTTCAAAAGTTCAAGCACACCATGCAACGTTGTCAACTCTTTATCACAACCCTTTGATTCCTCATCTAAAAGGTCATTCGATGTCTTCTCCAACATTTTCATATTATCCAGACCTCTCTCTTACCCCATAGCTGATAGGACTTGTGGCTCAACATGACGCAACAATTCCTCTATGTCAAATAGAACCTCATCATCTTCATTATCACCACTAGAATCCATACTAGCATGATTAGTGTTGCTTCCATCTCCTTCCTCATGGTCAATACTTATGTCATCATTTCTTTCTCTTGGATCACTCTCACCATGTTTTGTCCATATGAAGTAATCCTTTTTAAAATCTCTCTTCACCAAGTGTGACTGGATTACTAAAGCATCCGACCAACATATTTTATTGGCACAATCAACACATGGACAAAACATCTCACGTTTCTTTACTTCTTTGCATGCTTTTTGGCAACATCAACAAATAAAATAACATTTTGAAGATACTCCGGAGAAGGCCTAGGCGCATTGTACATCCATCTTTGGTCCATTCTAAAACATCAATAAAGAATAAGATCACAAATTGCTACTGATGGATCGAAATACTTAGAAACTTTGGCAAACCCTAGGTCTCATGAATCAAGAATTTTCAGCCATAAATTACACTTACAGATGACAAAGAATGAAAAGGATGACATCAAAGTACCTTATGGAGCCAAATCCAAAAAATATTTGCGAAGAAAACATTCCCCCCAATTTTCTGTCTTCCTTCCCGGTCGCCGTGGACTGCTCTGTTCGAGCAGCACGCGACCTATGACGAGCAGAGGAGGAGGGTTTATATAGTAGTTGTAATATATACAGGCAGACCACTTAACTTATCTCTTGTATAAATTGATTTATACAAGCGGTTCTCTTAAGGTACTGCTTGTATAAATAGGATCTTTTATACCAGTGGTGTTCTTAAGGTACTGCTTGTACAAATGACCTATTTATACCAGCGTTCCCTACGGGGACCGCTTGCAGAAATATCGTTCATTTATACAAGCGGTAAGTTAAGTGGTCCGCTTGTATAAATTGATTTTTACAAGCGGTCTTGTTGCGCATCTGCTGTACAAGCGGTACACATATCAGTATTGCTTATACTGTGAATCTGGGGCCGTTGGTATAAATCAATTTTGTAGTAGTGTGGCTGCAGAAGAACCAATCCTTGAGCTGAATGATCTAATAATGCAACTCCAGCAGGAAGAGCAAGAAGAAGAGCAACTTAGCTTTCAGTATTCTGCTGCTCCCCCATTACCAACACAAAGCAACATAGGGGATGATGTGAGCAATGAAGTCTCTCTCGAGGACAATATTGCACTGATGGGAATGAACCAACCTGACCCAGATAATGCAACAGCACTTGATATTATTCCACTAGACCCAATCCAAGGTAATGTAGAAGCACCTGATTTCATCCCACTAGACCCAATCCCAAATGAACACTCGATGTAGCCAACCAAGTTGTTCCAATTCTGAACAATCTGCAAGTGGGTATGGTGCAAGTACACTACTTCCATCAACAAACTCCAGCTCTGAATAGTTCCTCTGCCTCTACCTGGATACTGACTAAAGATCATAAGCGCAGTGCAGATGGTGTTAGACTATGGGCCAAATAATTCTCACCCCCTGGAAGTGCACCTTCAAGGGCACAGATACCTCTGCAATGGTCTGACTTCTTTACAAAGCTTCTACTCAACCTTGACCAATTTGAGTGGGCATCCAAAATTCTGGCTTTCAATGTAGTAGCAATCCTACAGTCAGATTACCATGTGGACACAATCAACTTCATTGTACCTAGAATATGCCCATAAAAGAATGTCAGGCCTTACATGAAGAGGATGAGGAAGTGGAAGGCAGCAATGACATTCAGAATCCTAGACTGACTGCTACTCCTAGTTCTACTCCAGAACCTGTAACAGTTACCAAGGCAACACCCTTCACCACACCTTTGGGTATCAAGCACAAGAAACCTCCTTGTCCTCTAGTTGACACAGAAGTCAGAAAAAGCTAGAGGCTCCAAGATATTAACAAAGGTTTCAAAGGCAAGGCTTGTTCAAACAGAAAATGCTTTGTGTGCTCAATTGAATCCCCTACCCTTCCTAGAAGGTTATTAAAAATTTAGGTACAGCTTCTTGCAAAGTTGACCCGGAAAAGCTGACTGATGATGCACTCCTTAAAAGGAAGAAGACATCAACTATTATCAAGAAGTCTAAAAAGAAGGGAGATGATACTCAGGATTACAAGCCTAGTGCTAAGGATGCAAAGGATAGCAAGAAGTCAAGAAAAAGTAGAGCTTCTGAAGCTTTTCTAATGTTATTCCCACTTTTGTTTTAGTTATCGATGGATTCAGTAAACCATGGATTTATGTTTCAGTTTCTTAGCTCTCCTTATGTTCTGTCATGTTTGGAATCAGGGACAATGTTTTTATCTTTTTCAAACTCTATCCAAGTAATTGCCTAGTTTTCCTGGTTTTTATGCTTGAATGTTGCCACTATAAGTATCTACAATTACTGGTCCTCTTACAGTTTTCTCTACTTGCTGATTTCCATGATCTTTATCATTATGTGCTGGAGTTCTTTTGACACCCAAAAAGTTATCAATGGATTTACAACAAATAAGCACTTACCGCCAATGGAAGATTCTGGTTTGGAATATTGAAGGTATAAATTCTGATGGGAAGTGGGAAGCAATTAAACGCAAAATTGTCCAAACGAAGTGTGATATTATCGGTATACAGGAAATCAAAAGAGCACAATTTGATCTCACATATATAAAAAAGTTTTGCCCACCTCAATATGATAATTTTGAATTTCTACCATCTCATGGTGCCTCTGGTGGCTGCATCACTGTCTGGAAAGGTAGTCTATTTTCAGGCACTCTAGAATTTATGAATGAATATGGTCTCACAGTCAAGTTCAGATCCTTACATTCTGGGGAGACGTGGCTCTTAACAAACATTTATGGGCCTTGTGTACATGAAGAAAAGTTTGATTTCCTTCATTGGTTATCTAACATTGATATGCCAGACGATTGCAACTGATTACTAGTTGGAGATTTTAGTCTCATTCGCCGCCCAGAAAATAGAAATCGGGTAGGTGCAAATGTTGACGAAATTTTGGGTTTCAATGACGCAATCAGTGCGTTAGGATTATTAGCGTTACCTCTTAAGGTTAGAAAATTCACGTGGAGCAATGTGCAAGAAAACCACTTCTGGAGAAATTGGATTGATTCTTTACTTCAACAAACTGGGCATTGGATTACCCAGGAACTGAAGAGAATGCATTAACAAGAGAAACATCTGATTATGTTCCTTGTCAAATATCAGTCACCACCAAGGTTCCAAAGCCAGAGGTCATTCGTTTTGAAAATTTTTGGATGGAGCACCCTAATTTTCTCCAGAAAGTAGAAGATGTTTGGCAGATGGATTTCTTGCAGATTGACACAGCTAAAAGAATACTGCTAAACTGAAGATGCTTAGGAAAACTCTGAAAATATTGTGACATACTTGGTGTCACTTAAAACTCATCGAATAAAAATTTACACTCAGAAAACAAATCTTTACATGAACCAATGGCATTATTGTTCTAAAAATCACATTTAACCTCCACGAAAATTTTGTAAATTTTTGAACATTTTGATTAGATCAGGAGATTTCGACCCCAATACCAAAATGTTAGCATATCAGGTATTAAGTCCATTGAACCTTGATAAAATCATCAAAACTCAATATAACCCCACTGATGTTTTTACATGGAAATTAAGTTCACTTCAAAATAAAATTTTTGAGATTTTACCAGAATTTTTAGAAAATATTTAAATCCCTTAAAAATTCAAACAAAGTTGATTTGAATTGAAAATCTACAAATTTTTAGAAGCCAAGTTAGGATTTCTTCCAAACACAAAAGTTGTTCAATTTAATGTCCCGAGTCCCACAAAACTTTTCAAATTTTCTGAACTAGGGAAGTGTAGTTTCTGCTTGAATCTAGAAAGGAATTTTTGAAATATTTCTAAAATAATAAAAAAAAGGGGTCTGCACGCGCCGCGCCGCCGACCAACCGCAGCGCAGCAGCGCCACCTGCCGGCCGCGCCTGCACCGGCCAGGCAGCGGTCCTGTCGACGCACGGAAATCCTGCTCCTCCCTCTCCTTTCTCCCTCTCCTGCTCTCACTTTCTCCCCTGCACACGCCACCGTCCGAGCGCGCCAATCGCCGCCGCCAGGTCCCTGCGCCAACCACCGCTCGCCGCTCTCCCTCTCTCTCTCACTCTCTCTGCGAGCGAAGGGGACGGCGGGCATGCGACAAGAGCCGCGCGCCAAAACCTCCTCCCTGCTCCACGCAACCACCCTGGCACGCCCCTGCCACCACCTTCTCCATTTCCCCCCGCGCGCGTGTCATTCGCCGCCATTGCAGCCCCGTAACCCACGCCCCCCACCCCCACCCCCACGCGGACAGCACGCTACGACATGCGCCCGAATGCTTCACCTTGCCATATAAGCTTCTCTTCCCCCACTCCAACTCCCACAGAAAGGACTACTCCTGTGGTGCACTCTATCGCCGGGAACACCATCATCTTCCACCTCTCGCCGAGAGCGCCGCCGCTGCCATTCGAGCTTCAAATTCGTCCTCTCGGTACCGACTTGGTTCGATTCCTTTCGCCAGCTAGCTTCTCTCACCCTTGCGCATCTTTGTGGCAAGGTCTTGCCCGCAGAAAGCCACCAGTGAAGGAGAACTCGCCACGCCGCCGTCGGTCCGCCATTGACGCCGCTCAGGAGCTCACTGTCGACCTCAACCTTCCGGCCGCCCCCGGCGCCTTCCTCCACCTCGAATCACACCCCCACGTCACGGTGATGCTCCCAGACTTACGAATCGAGTCCCGAATCCCCTCTTTCTCCGCGCACCTCGCTGGAGTAGCGCTCCGCTGTCCCTGCTCGTCGCCGGCCACCTTCCGGCCGTTGCCGACGATCAGCTCCACCACCAGTGTGCGCGCCGTGACCGGCTGAGCTTCTAACAGGCCAGCTTCGGTGGAACCTCACCGCCATTGAGCTCGCCGGAGCTCCTCCCACCACTCCCCTGTTTTTCCTTTTTTATTTTTTTAAATTGATTTTGTTATTTTCTAGTCTGTTTTGTAAAATGCATAATGAATTGATGGAAACTCTAAAAATGATGAATTAAAATTCTTTTGAATCCTTGTAAAATACTCTAAATAACTGCTGAAGCATTTTTTTTAAAAACGTTCATGGAACTTTCTAAATAAATAGGTTAGTAGTTTCTGTTTTTAAACTTTCACTGAACTTTCAGAGGTCTTCTGGGGCTTAAACTTGAGAAACTGGTGTGTCATGACATGCCTGACACACTGTAATTTTCGCAGGATTTAACCTAAACAAAGTTCCATGCATACTTCTACTTATTCTAAAAATTGCCATTTTAATTGTTATTTTCTAAAATACATTGTACATGTCAACTAAAAATCATAACCCTTGATCAAAACTTCATTTTGGATGCTTTCAAGTGCATCTATCCATTTTCATGATTTTACCATAACTTTTAATATTTATTTCTGATTTTATAATTTTAAATAACAGAAAATTGACTGAATTTTTATAAAATCTAGAAATTCAGTTTAACCTCAATTAAGCTTCGAAAATCATGTTTTAGAGAGCACTGTCAACTAAAAATAATCTCCTGGTAGGATCTGAAACTTCACTTTGGTCCATGGTCATCAAGTGAATAATTGCTTAAATTAAAAGGTCGTAGTCAAAATAATTAGGTATTAAGTCAAACCCACCTTGACTAGAGTTAACCCTAAATATCTGAAGTAATGAGGAAAGCACCATATTATCTATGATGAAAACATCATATTACCTTATTTGATAGTAACTCATCTCATTCTTGTTGCATCATGTAGACGCAGAAGTGAACGAAGTAGCTGCAGATCCGGAGCCCGTGTTCACCGACGAAGCTCTCACCACCCAAGCAGGAGATCAAGGCAATCCTCGGTGCACAACCAGTTTTTAAAGTTTTCCTTTCATCACTATTTGTCGTGTTTGTGCATTAGGTTTACAGGAGTTGATTGAAACCCTAGCTGCATATGTTTTCTTATGGACCCCTATCGATATTTTGGTATAGGTAACCCGTGGTAGCATGCTATGCTTAGCTATACTTGCCGGTAGAAGTCGAGCAGAGTGGACGGTGCTCGCAACTGCTAGGAGTTGAATGAAACTACCTCCTGACACATGAATATGGCTATGTATGATTAAGGAAGATAAAACTGGAGGGTCAAACAGGGAAAGGTAGGTCGACGACTGGACCGGGTCCAGGATGACCGTAGTCCTGTCTGACACATGTGGTCTGAGCCTGATCGAGCATTGCATGTACTGATCATATGCTTGGAATAATGAGGCCCAGTAAACCTACGTAACCCTATGATTGCAAAGTCGAACCTACCCTACGGTGTCTGATTCGAAGGCGATCTGGGGTGGGTAGTTGTGAGAACTCCACAGAAACCATTTGGGACGTGTGTTTTTGTGGGATGCGGCACTGCTACGGTAACATAAGAGGAAATTGACTTTGCAGGATCTGGTGTGAACGGTTGCCACGTGCGGTCTTGGACGCGCACGTGTTGTATGATTAGGTTATCCCTGCAGGTGTAAATCGATTCGAATCACTGTTGCTCTCAGTTTATGAGTTTGCCTGTGAAACGCACCATATTTTAATTAAGATGTTGAGCTATGATGATGATAACTGAGTTATGTTGATTAATTTATCTAGTGCTTCATATTATGATTGACTAGATCAGTGTAAACTAAAGTTATGATTCTAATCACCTAACCTAAGCTAAAACTTGACCAGAATAGCTTCAGGTAGTGCAAGTCCTTTTGCAAGGTACCCTACCCTGTCAGCCTACATGTCTAGGTGTCGGTTGTAGTTAACCAATTTGCCATGTGTATGCTCGCTTCGTCGAGCATCGCCCAAATGGGTCCTGGCGAGATGGACCGTCCCGGTTTCTGGGGCGGGTCTGTCACAAATATGGGCTACAGAATGGTCTTAATTTTCTAAGAAAATCTCAAACATCCAACTTACAATTCAATTTTTGGATATGCTTGAAGAAAGCAGAGATCTCTCAATTGAAGAGTGGAACTTTAGACAGATTCTTCGGACTGAGGTTGAAACCTTACTACATTGGCAAAACATTTACTGGAGGCAAAGAGGCGAGGTCAAATGGGTGAAATTTGGTGACGCCCCAACTAATTTTTTCATGCAAGAGCCACTGTCAACCTCAGAAGGAACACAATTAAGAGTGTTAATTCCCAAGATGACATACTAAGGTCACATCATGAAGATAAGGCCAACCTGTTATGGGAAGCATATAGGGACAGGTTAGGGACTTCTAAAGAACACACCAGCATTTTGACCTGGCATACCTGATTCCATGGGTATAAAATCTTCAATGGCTTGAAAGTGTTTTTACCAAGGAAGAAATTGATAAAGTGATATCTGAGCTCCCCACCAACAAGTCACCAGGACCAGATGGCTTCAATACAGATTTTCTAAAGAAATGCTGGCCCATAATTTCATCAGACTTTTACCAGCTAATTGAGGATTTTTATAGTGGTGACCTTTGTCTGCGTAGCATCAGTGATTCCGATATCACTTTGGTGCCAAAAAAGAGTCATCCAGAATATGTTACTGATTTTAGGCTCATATCAATTCTAAATTGCTCAATTAAACTGATCACTAACTTGCTGGCCAATAGATTACAGCAGGTAATTCTACACCTAGTTCACCAAAATCAGTATGGGTTTATCAAGAACAGGAGTATACATGACTGCCTGACATGGTCCTTTGAATATCTGCACATCTGTTTGAAATCGAAGAGAGAACTTATACTGTTGAAACTGGACCTTGAGAAGGCATTTGATACAATTGCACACTCCACAATTACAGAGATTTTGAAGGCCAAAGGGCTAGGGGACAGATGGTTGCATTGGATAGACATGATTTTGGAATCAGGCACATCTTCTATTCTACTCAACGGAGTGGCTGGCAAGGTCTTCCATTGCAAGAGAGGAGTCAGACAAGGTGATCCTTTATCACCACTTCTGTTTGTCCTAGCAGCTGATCTCTTGCAATCAATTATGAACAAAGGAAAAGAAATGGGTCTCTTCAACCTACCGATGCCCCAAGTAGTAGGATCAGATTTCCCAATTATTCAGTACGCTGATGATACTCTGCTTACCATGGAAGCTTGTCCGCGACAGTTAGTGGCACTTAAGGCGCTTCTTCATACTTTTGCTGATGCTTAAGAGTTAACTATGCTAAATCCTTTATGCTACCCATTAATGTGGATCCACAACGATTGGAGTTACTTGCGGCAACAATAAATTGTCAAATTAGGCAAATGCCTTTCACTTACCTTGGCCTGCCAATGGGAACTACAAAGCCAAATATTTCTGATTTTTTGCCACTTGTGCAGTGTATACAACGAAGGCTCACATGTTGTGCCCAATTCCTTACTCAGGCTGGCAAACTGGAAATAGTTAATTCAGTTTTATCGTCCTTACCTACGTTCTACGTGAGTACTCTCCAACTCCCAGTATCAATCATCAATCAAACTGATAAATACAGAAGGCATTGTCTGTGGAGGGGATCTGATCTAAATGCTAGTAAACCCCCACTAGCTGCTTGGAAAATGGTAACCAGGACCAAAAAGGAAGCAGGCCTTGGAGTCTTGAAATTGAGAGTGCAAAATAGAGCGTTGCTAATGAAACACTCGTATAAATTTTATAATAAGGTTGACTTGCCATGGGTTCATCTCGTTTGGAATGCATACTATCGCAATGGCAAACTTCCAGGGCAGCAGAATAAAGGATCTTTTTGGTGGAGATCAATAGTTAAACTTTTACCCGATTTCAAAGGTGTTGAATCGGTTCAGCTTGGTGATGGCTCAACTACATTATTCTGGGAAGATACTTTCTATGGCTTACCCCTGCAGTACAAATTCCCAGAGCTGTTCTCCTTTGTAAGGCCCCCTTTGGCAAAGATTCTCGGGGAGTGATTCTCAGTGAGAAGTGATTCTCTGAGTCAGAAGTAATTCTGTGGCTGGAATTGATTCTCTTTGATTCTTTATGATATATTCTCACAATCAGGACAGGGAATTACTTCACAGAATCAGGAGAAGCTACTTTTTTCAGCTCCTAACCCCTTAGTTCATTTCAAAGAATCACTTCACAGAATCAACCAAGAATCACTTCTCCTGCAATATAGCGTTTGGTAGAGCTCCCCAGATTCTCTCTGAGAATCAGCTCCGTGGAGCTCTATCAAAGGGGGCCTAAAAGACGGTACTATCACTTTGAACAGGGTTTTTAGTGAAAATAATGTATACAATCTTTTCCATATCCCTTTGTCAAGTGAAGCCTTCCAACAATTGCAGCAACTGCTGAATCATCTGCCCAACATTCAGAGAATTGGTGGAACAGATCAGTGGAGGCATCGGGGACAAACCACAAGATTCTCTGTATCAATCGTTTACAAGCACCTAATGGGGCATATGCCAGTACATGCATCATATAAACTCTTTTCGTGGTAGGGCCGGGATGGCAGAATCAAAGGATAATTATTTGATAGAAAGGGTACAACCTTCTACTTGTACTGGAGCCTAAAATACACATGTTATTCATAAATCAATATCTGTCAACCTTTGTAATAACCTGCCATCGTTTGCAAGTAAGCGAAAATATTGGTGCAAGAAGACGCTAACTTTAAAGAGGACCTTAAGAGATTGGAATATCGCTAAGGAGTTGGTCATAGATAGAAATTTATTGAAATCGGCGATACACATACCGGAACCTTGATTTGATTTTAGCCTGTTTTTAATCTGTCATCGCTTGTACCTATAGGAAGAAGAAGAAGAAGGCTCGTGCTCGTCGCTCTTCACAGGGTATTGGTAGTTCAGATACTGGAGGCTCTCAGAGGAGTTCAGCTGGTTCAGACATACAAGAGATTATCAGGTTGCTCGGTCGCATCATTGCCTCGTCGTCCTCAGGAGCTGCTGGTTCTGTGACTCTACCTGCTGCACTTACAGGCTCTGCTGCTGCTTCTCAGTCTTCCACTGAGGAACCACCACCCGCTTCTACTTCAGGTACCGCATGGGTTCTAGATTCTGGTGCTTCTTTTCATATGACTCCATATCATACCTATCTTGCTTGTATTCGTCCTTCTTCTTGTTCATCTACCGTTTACACTGTCGATGGTTCCCCCCTCTCTGTTTTAGATCAAGGTCTTCTTTTATCTGACTCTTTTTTTTCCTAATATGTCGTATGTTCCTGATTTGACCATGCAACTTATGTCCGCTGGCTAGATTACTGATCATAAGTGCCGTGTCATCCTTGATTCTAACTTTTAGTACGTTCAGGATCGTCGCAAGGGTCGCCTGGTTGGTTTTGGCCCTTGTCGTCATGATTCTCAACGTCTCTGGGAGCTTGACTGGCTTCGTCTTCCTTCCGCTGCGCATGCTAGTCTTGTTGGCTCCGCTTTGGCTGCTTCATCCACCTCGTCGTTTGCTCAGTGGCATCACCGACTTGGTCATATAAGTGGTTCACGTTTTTATAGTTAGATTAGTCGTGGTCTTTTAGGTTCAGTTTCAGGTCATCATGAGTCTTCACATTAGTGCCAGGGTTGTAGATTAGAGAAGCAGATACAGCTACCCTATCATTCTAGTGAATCAGTGTCCCAGCGTCCGTTTGATCTTGTTCATTCTGATGTATGGGGTCCGGCTCCCTTTGTTTCTAAAGGGGGTCATAAGTATTATATCATTTTTATAGATGACTTTTCTCGTCACACTTGGATTTATTTCATGAAACATCGTAGTGAGGCTTTGTCTATCTATCGGACTTTTACTGCTATGATTCGCACTCATTTTGCCACGAACATTCATGTTTTTTGTGCTGACTCTGCAGGCGAGTACCTCTCTGGAGCTCTTCGTTAGGTTTTTTCTGAGCAAGGTATCCTTGCTCAGTTTTCTTGTCCTGGCGCTCATGCTCAAAATGGTGTAGCCGAGCGCAAGCATCGTCATATCTTTGAGACAGCTCGTGCTCTCAGGCTCGCCTCTTCTGTTCCCCCTTATTTTTGGGCTGAGGCTATTTCCACTGCCACTTTTTTGATTAATATTCAACCTACATCAGCTTTGCAGGGAGGGCTTCCTTTAGAGCGTCTTTGTGGCAAGACGCCAGACTACTCCATCCTTCGTTTTTTTGGCTGTGTCTGCCATGTTGCTTGCACCTCGTGAGCGCACTAAGCTGACTGCTCAATCTGCTGAGTGTATTTTTGTAGGGTATAGTGCTGAGCATAAAGGATATCGTTGTTGGGATCCTATTGCTCGTCGGATGAGGACTTCTAGGGATGTTGTCTTTGATCAGACTCGTCCCTTCTATCCTCGTCCTTTCTCAGATGCATCTCATACATCTTTAGTTGAGCCTCTTTCCTTTATGACTTTTCCTGATACTCTTAGTGTTCCTCCAGCCACTTTGCCCTCCTCGGTGCCTTCTTCTTTGGTGCCTTTGACTTCTTCACCTGCGTCTGTTCCCGAGGTACCTTCTTTTATAGTACCGTCTGTGACTTCTTCCTTGGGGTCTTCTTCTGTGGTCCTTGATTATACCACGAAGCCTCCAGTGACGCAGGTCTATACACGACGCGTTGTGGATAGTCCTACTACGTCATCATCTCCTGATGATTCATCTTCCTCTGATGAACCATCTTCTCCAGACACGTCGACTCCTTTGGGAGCATCTTCTCCTAGAGCCATCCTCTCCTGATGTGCCCTATACTTCTAGTGAAGCATCTTCTACTGAGGATTCTTCACCTGAGCTGCTTCTAGGACGTGGTCATCGTACTCGTCAGCCTCCTGCTCGGTACTCTCCTTCTGCTGCTACTGTTTTTTCTGAGCCGAGCTCTAACCGTGATGTTGTTCATCATCAGGAATGGCAACATGCGATGGCCAAGGAGATTGCAGCTCTTGAGCGTACTGGTACAGGGGATCTTGTACCATGCCCATCTTATGTTCGTCCCATTACATGTAAGTGGGTTTATAAGGTCAAGACTCGCTCTGATGGTTCCCTTGAGCACTACAAGGCTTTTCTTGTGACTCGTGGTTTTAGCAGTAGTATGGTCGTGACTATGATGAGACCTTTGCTCCCGTTGCTCACATGACCACTGTTCATACTCTCCTTGTTGTGGCTTCTACTCATGAGTGGTCCATCTCTCAGCTTGATGTGAAGAATGCCTCTCTTAATGGTGAGCTGCGTGAGGAGGTGTATATGTAGCCACCACCTGGGTATTCTATTCCTGAGGGTATGGTTTGTCGCCTTCGTCGCTCTCTCTATGGCCTTAAGCAGGCTCCCCGTGCTTGGTTTCAATGCTTTGCTTCTGTGGTCACTGCTGCTGGTTTTACTGCTAGTATTCATGACCCTGCACTGTTTGTGCACACCTCCTCTCGGGATCGGACTCTTCTCCTTCTTTATGTTGATGACATGATCATTACGGGAGATTCTGAGTATATAGACTTTGTTAAGCCACGACTCAGTGAGCAGTTTCTTATGTCTGATCTGGGTTCTCTTCGTTATATGAGATCACTTCTACACCTGACGGCTTCTTCTTGTCTCAAGAAAAGTATGTCCAGGATCTTCTTGATCGAGCTGCTCTTACTGATCATCGTATTATTGAGACTCTTATGGAGCTCAATATTCATCTCCGTGCTACTGATGGTGACCCGCTTGATGGTCCCACTCGTTATCGTCATAGTGTAGGGAGTCTTGTTTACCTTGGTGTCACTCGTCCTGATATCTCTTATGCTGTATATATCCTGAGTCAGTTTGTTTCTACTCCCACCCAGATTCACTATAGTCACCTTATACGTGTCTTGCGCTATCTTCGTGGCACCATATCCCATCGGCTTTTCATTCCTCGTTCTAGTTCTTTGCAGCTTTAGGTTTACTCTGACGCTACATGGGCTAGTGATGTCAGTGAGCATCGCTCACTTTCTGCTTTTTGTGTTTTTTTTGGTGGTTCTGTCATTTCTTGGAAGACTAAGAAGCAGACAACAGTTTCTTGTTCGAGTGCAGAGGCTGAGTTGCGGGCTATGGCTCTTGTGACAGCAGGGGTTACTTGGTTGCGGTGGCTGCTTGAGGATTTTGGTGTTTCCGTTTCAGGGCCGACTGCTCTTTTGTTTGACAGTACAGGTGATATCAGTATTGCTTGTGAACCGATCAAGCATGAACTTGTGAAGCATGTTGGCGTTGATTGTTATTTTACGCGAGCAAAGGTTCAAGATGGTATTATTGGTCTTCATATGTGCCTTCAGAGTTGCAGTTGGCTGATTTCTTCACAAAGGCACAGACTCGCGCTCAACATAGTTTCTTTTTCTCCAAACTCAATGTTGTTGATCCATCATGAGTTTGAGGGGGGTGTTAGATGTACATTATTAGTCCATTGTATAGAGGCCTCTTTGTATATTTGTACACACCTGTACCTGTATATATTTGGGCCTAGTGCCCCTCTATAGAATATAGGTGCTATTCATAACAGATCAAAATCAAACTTGTATTTTTTTTTTTACCAAACAGGTGGCACTATAAACTAAAGGATGGATAAATAAGTAAACAAGCATACGTACATTGATAGGAGGGGGATGAGCCCACTACTACAAAAGCCATCAAATGTACCCCTTCATCAATGCCGCATTGTTATAAACCGGTATAAATACATTTTCAATAACGGTTCCAAAGGTCCTGTCGCAAATCAATAATTGAGCCTATAGAACTGGTACTGAAAATGGACTATTAGTTCCGGTTCACAACAACAACCGACACTGAAAATGCGAAAAAGTATCTATACCGGTTCTGACACTAGCTGACACTGATAGTCCATTTTCAATACCGATTTCTATTCTGAACCGGTATAGATAAATGTAGAGTATATATAAACAGTGCTTCTTCCTCCTCCAAACCGAGGAGGACATTGCTGGTCGTGGACAGGAACTAGCTCCATTGTTGCGGGTGAATTATTCAAAATTCAGAAGAAATCAACCTATCTAAAACTGTCTACGGTTAGTGAAACGCTCTTCCTTCTCATTTCGATGACTTTTGCTCTCTAAGGTTAGCACCTGGTTTTAAAATCTACGGTTAATGGATCGAGCTCTCTACACTTAGTGCTTGTTCTATACTCTCTAAGATTAATTACATTGGAAGATTGATCTATATTGCTCTCTAGTATTGCTCATTAATTGAAGATTGCTTTATCTCGATATTGCTCAAGTTGACTGAATGGGTACTCCTTCATTTTTTTTTTAATATATGTCGGTTATGCACATTTTTGCTGTTCAACTTTTAACTCTTTTCCACTGTGGTCCTGATCGAATAAGGCTACAAAGGCTATAGCTGCACAAAATACTGTACAAGTAGTCAATAAATAAATAATAGTCCGATAATAATAATAATAATAATAATAATAATAATAATAATAATAATAATAATAATAATAATAATAATAATAAATGAATAATAGACTGCCGCAGCAGTAGCTAATTACAGCCTGTGTAGGCTGATTCGAACATTTTGTGTTAAAAGACATGTATGAAAAATGGAGAACTACAAATTTGAATATATATAATTTTGGTTTAAAAGCTTGAATTATTATATGGTTGTTAAGTTGTTACTACTAAATTATTAGTAATTATTGTACGATTGTTACTTGTAGTAATGAAAATTATATATGATTTTGTTAGTAATTATTGTATAATTGCAAATATGATCTTACTTTTTTTAGGAGTTGATGATGCGATCGCCTAGTAGTCGAAAGAGGCAACGAGAACCATTATAAGGTGGGTCCCATCAGTCGGGCCCACCCCCATATCAAGCTCGACAATCAAACATGGAGGAACAAAGATGTTATGTAATTTTCACGATGAATATACATATATATAATTGATTTTTTTATGATGTTAATAATTCTAATGTACCAGATGGATCGATCGTGGATGTATGATGGTAGCACTCTTACTAAACGTTTCCTCGTTGGATTGGAAACATTTTTGAAAGCCGCTACAACATACAAGAAGCCAAAAAACAAGTTTGACATTCATTACATATGTTGTCCGTGTCGTGATCGTAAAAACTTGAAGAAGTTTTCAGATATAAAAGAGATTCGTACAGACTTGATTACAAGGGTCTTTATGTATGGATATTTATGTTGGACTAAACATGGTGAAGTTGAGGAGGATGTGCAAGCGAATAATCCTACTACATATTGGTCAGACATGGATAGCGAGCATGTGACAGTAAAGAGGAAAAATAATGTTGATGACCTAGACGAAACGTTGCACAATGATTTTGATGTCCTAGATGAAACGTTGCACAATGATGTTGATGACCTTGATGAAATGTTGCGTAATGTGGAGGATGATTTCTCTAGTGAAAGCAAATTTCAAAAGCTCTTAAAGATGAAAGAAGACTATGAGACACCCATGTACTTGGGTTGCAAGAAAGAATACAACAAGTTGTATGTTGTTCTCGCATTACAGCAAATGAAGCTAAGCAACTGTTGGTCCGATAAAAGTTTTACTGTATTATTACAATTTTTGAAGGATTTCCTTTCTACCAATGTTATGCCTCAAAACACATATCAAGCTAAGAAGATTATTTGTCCATTAGGACTGAAAATGGAAAAAATACATGCATGTCGGAATGACTGCATGTTATTCCGTAAAGATGATGCAAATTTGGAGGAATATCGTGTTTGTGGTTCATCATGCTACAAGTCCAACAGTGAACATATTGATGGAGATGATATGGGTGAGAACAATAGGGCTAAAAGAACAGCTGCTAAGGTTGTTTGGTATTTTCCAATAATACCTCAGCCGAAAGAGACAGAGAATTATATATTCGGCTTTCTCTTGACGTCACAAAACAAAAACAAAATTTTACTACCTTACAAGTTTGGGTATATGTTCATCACTTATGAATAACTGTTATATACACTTCACTTTGTTTATTACTTATGAATAACCATTTGTTATGATTCTTTTGTCTTTTTGTAGTTTTCATTGGGCCCTTTTTTCGATTGACATAGAAAATAGCAAGGTCATTGTCAGTGACTCTAAAATGAGACCAGAAACATATTGAAAGAGTCTCAAAGATGTCTTACAAAGATAAATTCATTATTTTATTTTTTATTTGTTATATTATGAACACTAATTATAACTTGTAAGAATATATGTATAGGTGTATCACAGATATGTTAAGGCTAATGGGAGGTGCCTTCCATTCACAAAAGATCTCAGGTTCAAAATTAGCTTGAATTGTAGGAGACAACCTGGTGGAAACAATCAGTGTGACTTCTATGTATGCTCAATACGATTGAACCCGTTAAAGAAGCTATGTATTAGTGACAAACATCATGTTAAGAACTACTTTCAATTTGCACATGTAAAAAGTGATTGACTTTGATTACCGAAATTGCAGGTAAATGATCAAACCGAAGGAATTTCACCACAAAGAATACTAGCAGTTCAGGAACAACTTCTAGGACTTATCAATCAACACGTCATTTCAGATTCCGGTATGTTTCATGTGTCCACAGATGGCCAGCAACAATCGAAATATATGCCGCAGTCTTCTAAAAGATCTATGCCAGAATCTTCCAAATATAAGAAGCATAGTTAAGTTTCATCAGTTAGTTAAAAAAAGCTTATGAGGCCTATGTTGTTTGAGAGTTTTTGTTGCTTCTTGTATTTGTAATTGTAAAACTTTGTATATAGTACTTGTGTTGATCAAATAATGTTTCTGAGATTTCTAGCTGGTACTCATTTCTGTGACTACTATATGATGATGATAATTTGAGATGTCAATGGTGATGCTACTGCCAATTTGATTTTTTTTAATCTTGAAACCAAGTATCAATACCGGTTATTAACAAGAACAGGCACTGATAACTAGCTATTAGTGTCTGTCGTCGTTATGACCAGTACTGATAATTAACTATCAGTACCGGTTTCAGTTTTGAATCGATATTGATGATCTATTCATTAATATCGGTTATAATCCAGCATAGATAAGTCAATTTTATCAGTATCGACATATTGCTGTCGATCCAAAAAACGATATTGATGACAGTTATGAACCGGTACTGATGAGTCTTTTTTTTGCAGTAGTGGCCTGATCATTCTGTATGGCCTGTGAGAATGATCCCCCAATCACGTGTTCCTTGCTATCCGTGGTGCGTAGTCAGTGGATGTGACAACCGTCACCTACGCACATGACACAAAAAAATGTAGTTCAAGATTGTAAATATGTTTAGTCAAAAAATAGGCATCAAAATAAAAGGGAAAGCATGGTAATTAGAAATGGACAAAGCTTCGCTGGGCAAATGTGACTACATGGGACAAGAACTGTTTCCTTTCTATTCTATCTGCCACTAGTTCACCAATCGGTAGCAAACTGTGGGAACATGGACCTACCTAGGCATCTGAGATTGCATCAGAAGGGGCTGCGAAAAAGCTCCTCATGTTGGACCTGTATAAATAGGGCGACCTAGCGAAGCCAGGTGCAATTATTATAATGAATAATATATACTTCCTCTATTCCACAATAGAGTTGATTTTGAAACATAACATAGCCTTTAAAACGTAACTTAAACCTGTATGTTATATATGAAATATTTATAGAAAAGTAGTAGACATACATTTTAAAGATTATTTTAAAGATATATCTACTTACATAATTTCCATATTTTAAAGCTAACAATTTTAAATCTATTCATTGTTTATGTTTCAAATGTTTGACCAAAACCATATAAGAAAAACAAAGTCTCTCGTGGATCAGAGGGAGCATGAATGGTCATTCACATTGATAGGATCTAGGAAAACAAAAACAGAGCGACAATTATGAAATGTGGGGGTGTGGGAGTCTGACTTGTCACATTCACATTGATGGGACCTAGCCAAAAAAAAGGCATAGCCGAAGAAATTGTGCACGTGCAGTACTATTGCCACGAGCACGAACACGCATAATCTGGTCTATCACTACGATAGTGTTGCCATCGTTTGTCCGTACCTATATGGAAACATTGTTGACCAGTGATATGTGTACTAGGAAGGGCAAAAACAAAAAGGTCACAGATTGCAATCGAATCAGTCGTTAACCGGCGGCTAACTCGGCTGCAGCGGGCACGAGCGGCCACAACCGCAGCCGAAATAGCTGGCTTATTCGATCAGGTCAATAGTTGTCACAACAATGTCTCTAACATATCAGAAAACATGCATAAAAGATAAACTAATTAACATCCAATACGTTCATATCTTTATTGTTTTAAAATTTAGTGAAAACGATACCATGATGTCTATGATTTTATTTTTATATCTACGAGGTTTTAAATAGCACAACAAATATTTACTTATCTTTTGCGTGTAGTATAGGCTACTTGCTTAATACTCCCAAATTAGTCTATCCATGTACCTCAAATAGTGCCTTAAGTTGCGTGCAAGGCACACTCACACATGGTACTAAGATTCAAGCATAACACAGTTGCACACCCCTAGTGACCGCTTTGACAGTACCACTTCAAAACAACGCGGCGTGCACCAATGGTTAGAAAAAACAAACCGAATCCATAGAATATAATGCAGTCTTAGTGGCTAGAGTACTAGAATAGCTAAGCCACTGAGTCTAAAACCGCATGGTTTGTTGTTATCACCACAACCCTGACATTATTTGTTTGTACCTATATGAAAATATTGTTGACTGATGACATGTCTAGTCGGAAAGGCAAAACCAAAATGGCGTAGTGCTGCAAGAACTGCCCCAAGATATCAGAAAGCATGCTTATCTTGATTGTTTGTTTTTTTGTTCCTGGTTCTTGTGATATATTATTAGATTACCAGGTACAAAAGAATAAAAAAACTCTGAATGAGCTTTTCAGATTTCGATTCATTTTTTCAAAAGTTTGCTTTCCAGCACTTCAAAAATCAGCTTTCCAGGATGGCGCTTGTGTAAATTTTTACTATTGAATCGACGACCTAAAAACTGGAAAAGCCAATTGAGAAGCTGAAACAAATAGCGCCATAAAGTCATGCAGGCACACGAGCACATGGTACTATGGTTCAGGCATAATACAGTTGCAATGTGCCCCCACATAAATAGCAATGCTATAGTAATGAACAGGGCAGGGAGAATTGTAGCACCCATTTACAGGAGCGCACTAAGGGCCTGTTTGGTACCGATCTCAGCAGCTCCGCTCCCATCACCTCCTCTGACACAAATCACTGTTACTTTACTATAGCTGGGAGCGATTTCTATTTTTCATCCATGGTTGAACGTGGAGCAGATGGAGCGGTGTTTTCTAGCTTCGCTGCTCCAGCTTCCGGTCGTCTTCTGACAGCTACGGTGCTGCTACAGTAGCGGGAGCGGGAGCACACGGAGCGCAAACAAACTGGCCCTAACTATTACGACTGCTGCTACACTGTTTCAACGAGAAAATAGATGTATCCTTGACTGGATGGGCATTAATTACCGTACCAGCCGCAAAGCTATGTAAGGGGCACTGTATATCTATACTATGTATGAATATATAGTATTCGCGTATGTATATATATATATATATATATATATATATATATATATATATATATATATATAAGTGCGGATTTTCTAGTACCGTGGCTGCCGGCCGTTAGATGCAGACCTGCTTCAGGATCGTGACAACTAAACTGATTAAAGAGTGCGCATTTGTCAGGTAACACGGAAGAGATAATTCACTGCTGTCCTATGCGTAGGACAGGATGTACTTTCTATATACCAAGACGTGCACGACCCCCCTGGTTTCCTGTCAGGCACGACAAGCATTCAACAGTTGCGTGCTACCACGGCTGCCACTCAGCTATAGCATACGCGCAAAATAGGGTCATTTAGTCATGTTTTGCGATAACGGTATCGCGCCTGCTATAAGATATAAGACAATCGATGTATGAATAGAGTTGGAAGCCAATACTAGTATTGCGTACACGACATATTTTTTATCGAGCACTTCAGCGAGGGGCATCTGGGATGTCGCGTGGCGGTCATCGAACGAGGTTCATGATGCTATGTGTTTAGTAGTTTACTTGTTTATTGTACGTATATGGATATGATTTGTGGTCGTTGGACTGTAACAGTGGGGCTTTGCCGGCGACCTGGAATTATGGCGCTATCGGACGAGCCCTACGCGAGTCATCGCGGAGGGGGCAACGTTGGTGTTTGAGCTTACTGTTGGCAAGGTGTTCGATTCCCCTGGCGAGGCTTTTGAGTTCTATAACATGTATTTGTGGGAGAAGGGGTTTGGTATTCGGTTCGACAAGAACCATGCCAACTCATCCGGTAGGCGTAGGGCGTGATCCTAACCCATCTTCTCGATCATCAAGGACAGGGTGTGCCGCAATGTTGCGGTTGTTACGGTCCGAAGATAGTTGGGTCGTCAGCAGGTTTGTTGAAGAGCACAACCATCCCATGTCGAATGGCATGGGTGAACGCAGACAGTGGCAGTCCGATAGTAGAATCGACCAGATCGATGACTAGGGACCTAGTTAGGAACCTAAGGGACAATAATGTGCAAATTTCTAGGGTATGTTCAATAGTTGGGTCGATGCATGGGTCAAACGCGTATACTCCTTTCACAAGGCAGTCTATTAGATCGCTGTGTGGGAGGTTGGCACAAGAGTCTATAGAGTGCGACATCCAGAGCACATTGGATCTTTTTTCTTCTATTAGGAGGTGCGATAGTGGTTTCGTGGTCCGCATGGAGTTGGATGCAGGTAGGCGTGTGCAATCGTTGTTTTGGTGTCATGGCAAGAGTAGGTTAGACTATGCTTGCTTTGGTGATGCTATAACATTTGACACGACGTACAAGACAAACCTTTACAATCTGCCATTTGGGTTGTTCGTTGGCGTAAACAACCACTTTCAATCAGTTATTTTTGGTGCCGTAATGTTAACGGAAGAGACTATAGAGGCTTTTAGCTGGTCGTTCAGGACGTTCATTGATGTGATGAATGGCAAAGCGCCTGAGACAATATTGACAGGTATACCTCGGGAGCAATTATTTTTTACGTTTTTGTTTTTTTTTTCGTTGCGGTTTTTAATGACTATAATTTCTGTTTCGCAAGACCAGCGTCAAGCGATGCGTGCTGCCATCTCTGATGTCATGCCTGACACACGTCATCGTTGGTGCAAATGGCATGTGTTGCGCAAAGCGAAAGAATCACTTGGCGAAACTCTAGGTTTAAACATGGTTTGCACGTGTTGATGGACGAAATGATGCTACCTTCCGAGATCGAATGGAGATGGTCAGATCTAATAGACGAGCACGGACTCCATGATAACACTTTCTTGAAGAGAGCGTATGATAACAGGGAGATGTGGGCGAAGCCTTATTTTGCAGGAACTTTCTGCGCTGGCATGACAAGCACGTAGCGAAGCGAGAGCGCAAATCACATGCTGAAGACGTATATCCCCCGAGCCGCCCCTCTGCACCTCTTTGTTGGGCAATACAACAAGCTCATCGCTGACAGCGAAACCGATGAAGCTAGAGAACAGCACGGCTCCAAGCAGGTAGCTCGTAGTGTCCAGCCAGGACGATATTTTCATGCATCTATTCGCTTGTACCAAATAGAACGTTTGTCTTATTGCTGTATTGCAGGTGTCAAAACACATACGCACTGGGGCGGCTTTGGAACGGGTCGCAATTGTACACGCGTGCCATGCTTTGCAAGTTCTCACAGGAGCTATTCTCATCTGGGGCATTTGGTTGCCGAGAAATTATGAGTGGGCAGTTGTTGAGGTGTTTAATTTGGAAGAACATGACGATCATGGCGGGGCTCCCGGGTACCAGGTTACCTGCAATGGCTGATCCTTTGGTTGTCCGTGCCGCATGTATGAGCACATGGGGATGCCGTGCCGACACTTGTTAAAGGTCTGTCTTCTTTTAGTTTTTTTTTTTTTTTTTTTGATTCAATGACTCGTTTGCTTAGCGTTTGATTCTACCCCTATTGTATAGGTCCTTGTATATCTTAACGTCACAGAAGTACCTGAAAACTTGCTGTGCAAACGGTGGACGGTGGATGCAAGGGGGCATGATGAAGCGGCTGCGTCTTTTGCGACAGGAGAAGAGGTTGCAGAGTATGACAAAACCACTATGCACGCTATTTGTTACGCGTCTGCCATGGAGCTGGTTTCCTTAAGCAACAGTTCAGGCAGGCTTTCGAACAGGCTTTAGAGTACATCAATCTGGGCAAGCAGGCGATCGCCTCGATGACCGTCATGCAGCCAGTTGATGTTTCCGGACAACCAAGTGCTGGTGTTCAAACAGGATCTGGTGCGGAGGCCGGAGTAGATACCAATGTAACTGAAGTTATTGCGCCGCCCAGGGTGCGGTCGAGGGGGCGTCCTCGCGTCTCTCATTACAAGTCACCTATCGAAAGCCCTGCTGCAAGAAAGAGGGCCCCTGTGGTGCCTGCTAGTGGTGTCGCAGAAGGATGGCAAGTAGCTTCAACTGGTGCTGGTGTTTGTCCTGGAGTTACAAGAAGGGCTGGTGTGCGTCTTGCCGGTCGCCGGTCTGGTGCTTCTGAAGATGAACCCGGCCACAATAACCCGAACCCATCAGGCGGCACTCCGAGGAAGTGCAGCAGCTGCGGTATGTATGGGCACAACCGAAGCACTTGTGGCCGGAAGTCAACATACGCACCAAAGAAATGAAGCTGAACATTTGTGTCGCTTTGGTTTATCTTGTTATCAAGTCGTTTTTTCAGTGAGATTGTTCTTACCCCTTCACCCCGCGACTGTACTGTGTCACTCCGGTCCAGCAGTAATGTCGTTGTTTTTAGTACATGTGACGCTTGTGAAGTTTAAGTGTCTCATGTTTGTGTTGGCGGGGCCGCGGTATAACTCAAACCCTGTTGTAGTTGGAGTTGGAGCAGCAATATAGCTAGTGATGCGTAACGAGAAGCTCATATGCCGGGTGTTGTGAAGGTTTGTTGCAGCATGTCCCCATGGTGCTTGACTGGAAAAACTGTAGGTACTAAACCTGTTCGTTTGCATAACTAGATCAGTCAACAGGCGTGAAAAAGTTTTTGAGGTCTACCAAAGCGTCGTACTATACTGCATTGGACATCGCCACTGCCTGTGCGGCCCCGTCTTGCTACAGAACTCGGCATGCAACTTGCAACCCTCGTGCCGCGATCTTAATGGTTATGCGTAGGTTGGAACTATTGTATACCGTAGCTGGGAATGGATGACTTTGCAATTGTTAGTTATGTGCAGCTCAATTCTGGCTGACAATAGCGTTTAGCTTACGCACAGTTTGGGCTTCCTGCATGGTATAGCTGGGAGTGTGTGCCTTATAAGCTGTAGGGGCGTGCTGCAGAGTGTGGTTGGCTTTTTCCATTCACAAGTAACCGCTACATCATGTACATAAGTGCGGTTATGTTAGTAGTGTGCTGAAATCAACGGTGGTCCGAAGAGGAACTGGTAAAAGAAATGTTGAGCTCGAAAACACATGGGAACAAAATCAAATGGTGTAGATCTGACACAGGAAGGAAAAGGTACACATAGGACCGCGTAAGCACGGCAGTTGTTCACGACCAATCTACAACCTAACTTAAGGCAACAACAAGCAAGTTCCAGTTCGACATGACAGGATGTAGAATAATAAGTTTGATGGACAATTTAGTACAATGCCAGTCGGTAGGTTGAAAGTGATATTGTAAATCTCAAGTAGAAGATGATTCCCTAGACGGTCTAGGCGCTTCGGCGTATATTAGCGGGACCATCGCTTCGTTGCCATCCATCACCATCAGCTGATAGGCGAACTCTCTTCCCGTTGCATGAACCTTGTGCTGCGTCGTTATGGAGTGACAAAATTGTCTTTAGGAACAGTGTAAAAAAAGGATAAATTGATTTGTCGACCAAGGTTACCTCGCGTACTGGGTTGCACACTGTATTTCCATTGAACCATCTGGCGGTATTGATCGCGTATATGGCGGAGTTGAACCTACGGGACACGCATATTGAGGTCAACTGTCAAGGCAGGGTTGACAGAGAATAGACCCATTGGTAAGGTTTTTAGCTCATACCTGTTCGGCCTACGAATTGGTCCAACACCGATGATAAACCTTCGCTCCCATGACCCTTGCCAATGCTCCTGTCCCAGCCATGTGCTGGATGCATCGAACTGCTGCACCCAAAATTTTAAGATGGTTGCGGCAATGCGCTTGGACGAACTCATTCTCGCTAATAGCAGTGATCATGATATCTAATATCGATAGCCGGTGCGTATCGAAGTCAATGCAGTAGCAAGACCAGCTATCGAACATGTTGACCAGTGCCATAACCTGCATGCATCGGTTTTATGTTATTGTACAAAAGATGTTGTCAAGGAAAAAAAAGATGATGCTGGCATGGTAGGCACTTACAAAATCTGCATTCGGCTACGTTGTTGGTCGTATCTTCTGGGCAGAACGCCTTTATCAAATCTTCAACCTCCACATTCTCTTGACCCAGTACCAGGTCCTAAGAATAGAATTTAGTGACACTGTTAGTCGGTGAGTGGTAAAGGTCTCACTATCCAGTCGGTTCCAATAAAGTGGTGATTCATCCGTGCGACGTCGTTCTTAGACACTGCTGCCTCGCTAGTCCGTATAACCCTGAGCATTGCTGAACACATATCCCGTTTAATATCACCGCTGCCGAGCAACTCGTGCTTGAAACGCTGCCCAGTGATGCTAATTCCATGCCCAGACAGTACTAGCCATGGCCTGAAAACATTTTCATTTAAAAATAACAATTTTTTGTTGAGTTGTTAGAACGTGTGGTTCCTATATAATTTACAACTCGATTGGAAAAAATTACCTGTCCAGTTCTTTTTCAGATGAAAACATTTTGCACCCAATATATGGTCCTTGACACAGGCCCTGAAATAGGCCTATCGTGCCTATAACCAACACATGTTGGTTCTGACCGCACATCCTCGTTCCTGTTCACGGTTCCTTCCTTGACAGTCCTCCGGCACTTGGGTTGATCTGTTGGATGGACCAAGGTTGTTATGCCGTAGTCCTTTGCTATCTGCTCTGTTGATCTGTTGTTCTCGTTGTCCTGGATTTGTTCTTTGCTGACTGCAGCAATCAGGTGCTCGTACTCGCCTTCTTGGACTGCCCGTTTCCTCTTCCTGAAGTGGAGTATGTTAGACAACCGTGTTTTGAAAACAGGATCTCTTGGTAGAATGAATCCGTAATGCCTTTGTGACAGCATCGCATCCTGTAGGTTGTTGGGTGGGATTGATCGTTGTGGGCGATGTCATGGTGCTTGATTGCGTGGAAAAGGGACTTCACTCAAACTTGACCTGTCATTGCACTTTTGGTGCATCCATCTAAAAACGGCATTGATGGTCGATTGAGCTTCCTTGAAAATTTTCTACAAGACATTGAACAACTCCACTAGGCTCCTGTTGACCTCCTCCTACTCTTGGGTGATGAGATCCGGGTCTATGTAATCTACATCTGTGCGTTGAATAAAAGAAAAGAAAACACTATCAGGGGGAAAACTACGTTGTAAGGGTGGGTTTTGAAGAAGTTCGGCCCACCAGAGGCGACAATGAGCTCGACGAACTCCTACCCACCGGTGCATCTAGCCACCGGTGCATCTAGCCCGCCGCCGACCTCGTTGTGGCATCCTACATGTGGCAGGTCTGCAGTTAGACGGTTGTGGGAAAAAGAAATTAAAAGGCCCGCTAGGGTGCGCTGATTCCTTACAACTACAGACAGATCTGCATGAGACATGAAATTCAAAAATATTGTAGATCTCTCTACTGGGGCCAGCAACTGTGTTGGACCAGATTCTCTATTTTGATCCTTCCCCAACATCCCTCTGTTGGACGAGAACTATAGAACAGAGGGCTGGCTGCCTTCTAATGCAACTGACTAGGAGATTGAGTGGGACGAGCGGGGAGGGAGAGTAAGTTGTTGCTGGGTTTCTGGTGTGGGATGTTAGAGATAGAACAGTCTATGTATGGGTGTGTATATGGGATGAGAGTGGGGTGCGGGATTTGTGGGATGGGGATTGGCTGTCCTGCATTTAAGTTATAAATAAATGTGAGCGTCAGTATTACGAATTGACATGTATCTATATCTGGCTGATCTCAAATGTACGGTCCAGATAGAAGGTTACAGTGATAATAGACAAATTAGTGATTCGCTATGTCAGGACTATAGCATGCCTCGGAAAAGTTGCTGGAGCATAATACTACACTGCGGCGCATGACCTCTACTGCAGGTGACCGAATCCCCCCGTGGGGGGGGGGGGGGGGGGGCGGGGTGGCTGTTTTTTTTCACCTGCAAGCTTGTCGGAACGAGAGTCGCCGTGCAGACGTTGTTGTTGGGTCCAGGAAGCCGCAGGTGGGGTAACAAACAGTGCATAATCCTACCACTTCCCTCTCCGATGCTATCGAAGCAGTATTCGACAACCTGTATTCAGCGTTAGCTCATGAATTTTGATACTTAGCTGTATTCAGTGTGGCTGTTGTAAGCAGCCTAAACGGCAGATCGAGGAGGAGATCCGTGGGTGCGTTGTTGGCCGCACTGATGCCGTTCTTATCGCGTGCCTCGTGCACAGGCGATAACGTGTTGCATTGCTGCATTGTAGTATTGTTGCCGGCATGTTTGATCTGAAACGTTGCCGTTCCTGCACAAGGAAGCTGGTCGAGGCTATCGTTAGCTGGTTCTCCACCAAGCTGAAATCGGTATTAACAATCGGTTAGATTGCTCCGGGTTAATGAGATTTTCCTTGTTATTTTTACCAAAAACAGTTGATACCTGAATTCCTGTTGGATCATCGAATATTATATTTTCTAACTGAGGAGAAGGTTTTGGTTATACTCCATATCAGAGTGCTTGCTGTAGTTTGTGTTCTTTCCTAGTACTCACAATGACGGAAAACTGTTGATAGGAAAAAAAAACATGTGGGTGATAGAAGATATCAGCGTCCCATCGGAGTGGCGGCATGGGCACCACTAATGCGTGGGTGATAAAACATATCAGAATGAGCAAGTGAAGACGTGAGTATAAACAGCAGCAAGAGAAAAAGAGGGCTAATATTCTTTCCATCTCAGTTGAAACAGCGCTGCAGAAAACACAGGCGTGGGGGTGTCAGTTGAGAGGAAAGAGAATTCTTACCTTGTGTGCAGGGCTTCACGTCACCCCCGCCGCTCCGATGGTGGGGTTTGGAGGACGTCCCTTGTAGCTGTGTGGAGCTTGCGACACTCCGATGGTGGGGTTTGGAGCGCGTCTCTTGTAGGTGTCTGGAGCTTGCAGCTGAGCGGCTGTGCTAGTTTTTATATTGCTTCTGTATCGTCACTTGTCGCTAAGGAATTTTCTTCCCATCACCAAGCAAGCCCCCACCATCGTTGAATCGGCGAGCTTTGAATGCAACTACTGTTCTGACGGGGAGAGCGACGAGCTCTCAACGACTTGACTACAAAGGTGGCTCTGGGGCGCGGCGTTCCTTGGTATAGGGGCCTCGTGATGGTCCTATATAGCTGCTACTCATGGAAGTCTATCCAGAGCCCAGACTGCGAGTCGATTATGCTACAGAGCAAAACCGCCTTGCATGCAGCTGGCTGAGGACCTAAAATTTATTCATGAAATAAATTTTCCCAATGAATTAATAGCTTGCTCGGTGGAAAAAAAATAGTTTTTTGTCTGCTGCGTATATATCACGCGTGAGCATGCTATATCGCTCTATTTCAACGATTTCCTGCCAGCAGATCTCCTGTAGATTTTTTTTTTGGAGCAAGGTGCATGCCTATTTTAATGAAAAGGACACCAAGGTCGTTCGCGAATTAATGTTGCAATCTGAGTGGTGTCCAAGACCAGTGCCACGCGCGCTATACGGAGTGACATAGTCGGCCGGTAATATAGCCCACCTGCGGAGCTGCAGCTTGGTGTGTGAACATTTGTAATGGAGCAAATCGAACGTGTCAGAAATAATCATGTTTCGCGTTCTAGACTTGATGGATGCAGTTGCGGATCCGTCACGCGTGCATTGTCCAACGATGATTATTTTGGTTTAGGGTTTAGATTGCGCATCGTGTTAGTTGTTTGCACAGACTATAGTACTGCACGCTGGCTGTGCATCAGTCCATGTCCTTGGCATGATTCTGCGTGCGATGCAGATCTGTGTCATCAGTGCATGTCTAATGCTTGGCAAGCAAAACGTGGAAGAAGACAGGAGATTAGAAGATTGTTGCTTATATGCATGGTGGAGCTGATTGCTATGACAGCATGCCATGTCGCGTCGCGTGCCATGATGTTCTTAACGACAAGGCATAGGGAGTACGATGATACTAAAGTCAACATTAGCGTAGCACTCTTTATGACGATCGGTGTTTGCTTCGATCTGTTGGTTTGACCTATAATTGGATGTGTGTGGCATGTGTGCGTAAGTATACAATGGTGAGAGTTGTGCAATTTGAGTGCGGGTCTGACTACCGCGGCTAGCGCCGAAGAGGTGCCAGTGATGGCGTCTTTTTTGAATGGTGGACGGTAGAAATATCGTTGGCTTTAGCTGTATTAGAGAGACAGTATTAAAGGAACAAAACTGGCAACAGAATCCGGCGGACGGTTTTAAAAAGGGAAAACAATACATATATATAGGGTGCCATTTCCTCGTGGTTGCCCGTACATCTGACTTGAACAAACCATGCTAGCATGCCATGTAATGGTCTTCGTCGACTGTGTTGTATATATCACCAACCGTAACGAGATCGGTGAGGAATTTGCTGGATATGCATGCAGATAAAGAGTGTTTCCATGTGTTACACAGGGGCACCGCGGAAGCATGTACTGTTTTAAATAAACAAAAGGATAGTGCAAAACCTTATTTCGTCCTTCCCTATGCCAGACTTTTCGCGGACTACATCTACGTGGACACCAAGCGGGCCTTGTTTGCAAGATTAAAATACGGGTTAATAATGTTGCAATGCGTTGCGTGATTATTTTTTTGCAAATTAATGTAATTTATGTGGTTGGAGTACTTGCCCCTTCCCTTCGTGCGTGATTATCGCTAGTATGGCCTTAGATTCTGCTGTGTGGTAACTTGACTCCTGCATACCAAAAAGAAAGCATGAATGTTGAAGTAGACACCATTTTAGGAAACCGTGTGTGCATGTATAACTAAACGGGTACGACAGGCGGCAAAAATATTGGTTCCACACTTCGGTACTCCGGTAATATCTGGTATCCGGTAGTCCAAAAACGTAGTAATAAGCTCTGCAGGATGTGAATCAAAATGGAAATTTTTTGATGCAACACTCACTGCATCGGTGAAGTTTGCTGCCTCTCCTGTGCTGGGACGTTTATGCGAAATTGGCGTCTACCCAAACAAAAGTGACATAATGGCGAGATGCATCGTTTAACGGATAAATCCGATCAAATGATAAGAATTGGTAGTTACCTTCGCCATGCAGAGGTCGATGTGGGACTTTATCACAACAAGCATGTGATATGTTATGAGGTTGAAATCGCACACCTTCCTGGCAAAAACAGGTACAAGATTAGTGTTGTTTCAATGTTATTGCAACGCAAATATGGAAATACCTCGCAGAACTATGCTGTTATCACTGTCTCGTTCCCGACCATTGAACCCTTCCAATAACAGTGGCGTACTCTCCGTGCCTGATTACGAAAAGAAGGCACGGTTTGTGAAAACAAAAAACTTGATTTCATAGCCAACTTGGGCGCTTTATTGGTGAAGGGAAGATAACCTGATTCCTTTGTAGCTATTTTGAACTTCTTCGTCGTATGCTAACCTGTGGGGTTAGGAATAAGAAAATGGTGTGACCGAGCAGCAAGTTGCAAGTGAAAAGACATCGACTCGTGCTTTTTACAGGACTAACCAGATCGTCCCAGCTATGGAGTAAGTGCCGTCATCTATTGTGCAATGACCCTTTTCCTCTTAGACGATAGGGTTCAGGATCCTACCTATCAGTTTGACCTGTGGGTTTATGAAAAAATACAAATAGCAAATACATCACGGGCTGGCGAACTTGGCATATAGAGATGCTTGGTAACTAAACTTACAGTTGTGCATTTGGTTTTGTTCATTACAATTTCGTCATTCCCGGCTACTTGCGCGGCATGCACAACCATTCTTGCTGTCACAGGCATCAGTGTAAACGACTGGTTCGGTTGCTTAGACGCTGCTTTCCTGCAAAAGCACTGTTACGCAAAAAAAAGTGATACCAGTAACTATGATTACGGAAATCTAATAAGACATTTGACAACTATCTGAACATTTTTGTTCTGCACTCCAGTTGGCTTAGGGCAGGTGGTGCTGTGTGACCTTCCAACCCGAAACGGGGCGGGCTCCGTAAACCCGACCCGATGATGTTTGGCATAGTCGTCGCATCTGGTTGCTCCTCCGTATGTGTTTTGTACTCCAAGTCTTTATTAGAAGAAGGTGGTCTGTGCACTTCCAAATCGATCAGGGGTGGGGTCCGTGAATCAAGAACTATGATGTTCGACATGTTCGTCATCTCTGGGTAGCGCTCGATCTCTGGACTATTTTATATACGGTGGGTTTAGCAGCTATATATAGCTCCACACGTTTGTTGTATTCATTCATCTGTGGGGTATATGCATTTACAGCCAGAACCGGGGCTATAGATGAATGTGAACGTTGTTTCTATGCTGTGGTTTCGTTTCAGCTATGCGGGACGCGCACGAAAAAAGCGAAGGGCATCCATTACCCCTTGCGTATAGCTGAATTATTGGTTTCTTCTTTTTTTTTTCACGTTGCTTCGATTCAGATATATGTGTCGCGAACCAGGGAAAAAAGGCATCCAGAACCCGGTGTTTGTAGGGGAACCGTGGTTTCGTTGGAGATAAAGGGGACGAGCACGAAAAGAAACACAACGGGGTCACAAACGGCACATCTGGACGTTCAGCATAAAAAGTGGTCTTTTTTTTTCGGCCAACTGCTTGCGATAGTTTCACACAAGTTGTTTAAAGAGAACGCTTGCGAAAACATGCACGGTGGTTGCGAAAAAAAGATTTCTGATCGGCAACGCTGCTGCCGCCTAGTCGTCTATCTCTTCAATGAACGTGGAAAGAAGCACTCCCTTGTTTTGCTTGAGGTGGAGAAGCTCGTGAAGCAGATTTGCTCTGATCGCCCGGATATCAGCAACCTGCGTACGTACGGAAAGAATGAAGTTAGTTTGGTTCAACATGTATACGGTTTGAATGTAAGATCACAGAACAAATGAATCTCACGTTGGTGTCCGTCGCATCGTGTCGCACCCCGTCAAAGGTGCTGCAGAATTGGAGACACATCGGGCCACAGTTTTGCTCCCTGGTGGTTTTATAGGCGATTAATGAGCTGCGCGAGTAAATCCAAAAAAAACATAAAAGGGCGCGTGCATTCGGAAAAGCATGTGCTACTTGCCAGTGTTTGCTGTCACCCTTTCTCATATCAGCATTGATGAATACCTTGGACCACTCATCGATGTCCTCATCCCATCCGTGGAAGAATGACTGTATTGAGAGCCTAAGTGCTTCGTTTAGTAGAGAAACAACCTCGTCATGTAACTCCCAGTTGTTGTTGTTGTCAAAACCCTCCGGGGATACAAATGTTTTGAAAAATTGCGAGATATCCATAAGTAGCTATAATGGAACTATGTGAAGTAAAAGATTAACAAGGCTTACTAAGTGGCAGCTCCTTAAATTGTAGACTATGTGGTTGCCGATAAATTGATTTCGTATCGATGTCGCATGGAGATAGTTCTCGCCTGCAAGGACCCTCATCTTTGGGACAGATGAGAGATTAAAACAGGCGTGAAACTGGTGCTGCGTATAAAAAACAAATAAAGTGTAATAGATGTACCATACCACAGTCTGATTCAAGGAAGTGTCTCGATGACTGGTTGATGCCCTTGCTACTAGTGTATGATGAAACTTGACCTAGCCTACGGAAAAATATGTCACAAGTATCTGGCTCTAGACCGCCTCCCTCCTTGAATTGGCTGACCAGTTCTTTCCCTTGTATTTCTATATACTTGGGGAATTCATGTATGATCCAACTTGAGTCGTTGCAGTATAAAAGTAGAAGAAATTAAGATGTGCCGTGATAAACATCGTACAATTTAAATCAAATGTGGATCATTCCTTGGGTATTACCTGGACTCCGTGGTTCTTACGGCCCATTCGTAGAACGGACCAGCTACCGAGCTCTCCAGACGCTGTGCCGCCGGAATAATTTTCACTGTTGTTTTCTTCGTTTGTGGGGCCTTCTTTTTTTGGATCGGCGATAGGGAGAATTCAGACTGCTACTGGGGTGTTGATGTTAATGTCCTCCATTGTCCTTCTGGCCCAAAGGAAACAGTCTCACGAGCCTCTTGCAGCCCCTTACTGTCGATGCTACGCCGTCTTGTTTTCCTGGGAGGACTAGGAGAGGGGATCCGCCCGTCGCTGCATAGGGCGCTGTGTTTTCGTCCTCATCACCGATCAGGCTGAACGGTGGTGGTGGTATTGGCCGCTTTGTGGTGCCCTCCTTACCGTTGGCGTCTGGGTGAGAAAGATTGTTAGAATGAATAGAGTGAACCTATCAAAATAAATTCGATGCGGTCCCTTGATGTGGCGTAGTGGACTCTGGTGAGATGATACACTTCGCCTACAATGTTTCCGCAAGGTTTACCAGCTCTGATTCTATTGCATTCTGCACGCAGATCAAGTGTTGGGTGCATCGGGCTTTGAACACAGTGACGATCGAGAGAATACAGTCATCTGTCTGCGTTCCCTGCAGATGATGAAGGAGTCAGGTCATGAAACGTGGAAAAAAATACTAGCTGACATAAACGAGCGGTGTCGGTGAATGTAGCTGGCAGGTAACATACCAGCTTATTTGCTGCAACTCCTGCGGTTTTTTTTGGGATTTGATTGTAAGCTGATCCATCCGTGGTATCACTACGTAAGAAACGCCCAATAGTGACGGCACATAAGTGACACCACAATGTCAACCGTTACCTGTATTACAAAGGTAACGGTTTATAATTGGTAACCGTTACCTACTACTGAACCAGCCTCCCACATAGAACAGCAAGGTGACGGGCCAAATTACCAAACGTCACTTTTTTGAGTTGACGAATACAAGTCACGGTTAACAATATAGACCGTCACCTGTATTATCACTTACAGGTGACGGTTTACTATTTTAACCGTCACTTATGTGTTTTGATGAATATAGGTGACGGTTTGTATTATGGGCCGTCACCTGTATTATTAATATTGGTGACGTTTTATTAGTTAACCGTCACTTAGTTTTGTTGATAATACAAGTGACGGTTGACATTTATGGTCCGTCCCCTTTATTATTACTCAGCAGTGACGATCTTTTATGTTAACCGTCATTTATTTTTGTTGATGAATATAAATGACGGCTGAATATTGTCAGCCATCACCTCTTTCTTTTCTTTACATCTCTTTCCTCATTTTTGGTATTTATGGTCGCGACGGACACTCCAAGGACGATTTTGTCGATTTCTTTCCTGTGGTAAGGTTAGTTTGTGCTAAATCTTGTGGATTTTGACCACTAATCATCACTCATGAGTAAACCATTTGCTTAGAAATGTCTGTTTGTGATGCTGTTGATGTATGCTGAATAAATTTTTATATGAGCAGAGATGGACCGAAGCTGGATGTATCCTGACAAAATTTCAGATGAGTACCTAAAAGGAGTGAAGTCTTTTGTCAGATTTGCTAGAAGGTATAGAGAAGAAAGTGGCCAGAATGCTATTTGTTGTCCATGTCGTGATTGCAAAAATCAGAAGAAGTTTACGCAGTCGGACATGATTGAGATACACCTGTTTATGCGTGGATTTATGAAAAACTATGCTTGTTGGAACAAGCATGGGGAAGAAGGTCTTAATGAAGTGGAAGCGGAGAGGGATCAAATTCCAGTTTCAACCAGTGATATGGGTCAAGCACATTCAGAATGTGATGATGGTGAAGAAATATTGTTTGATGACATTGGGTGTGACCCCTCGGATGTAGACGCCTTAGCTTTCACTGAGGAGAACATTGAGGATCATGTGGAGAATGTTAAGGAGATGCTGCGGAATGCCGAGCGACATGATGAGTACAACGATGGAGAGTTGGCAAAGTTTCGCAAGCTGATAATGGAGTCCAAGAGACCTTTTTTCCCTGGTTGTGAACCTAGGTACACTCGACTCTTTGCTACACTAAAGCTTCTGCAATTGAAGGCAAGCCATGGGTGGACCGATAGGAGCTTCCATGCTTTGTTAGATCTCCTGAGGGATATGTTGCCACAGGGGAACTTGGTGCCAGAGACTGTCTACGAGGCAAAGCAGATTATTTGTCCTCTTGGGTTGGAAGTTGAAAAAATACATGCGTGCAAGAATGATTGTATACTCTATCGTGGTGAATATGAGGACTTGGATAAGTGTTGCATCTGTGGACTCGAACGATACAAGAGGAAGAAAGATGATGGTCTAGAGGACAACACTATTAAGAGAGGCCCTCCTAAGAAGGCGTTCTGGTACCTTCCTATAATTCCCCGTTTGAAGCGTTGGTTTGCAAATAAGAAGGAGTCTCGGTTGCTTCGATGGCATAAAGAGGGCCACAAGAATGATGGGATGCTTCGACACCCTGCTGATTCCTCACAATGGCAAAACATTAACTCGAGACATAAAGCATTTGCCGATGATCCGAGGAACATTAGGATTGCATTAAGCACTGATGGGATGAACCCGTTCGCTAACAACAGCCCTCATAGCACATGGCCTGTTGTCTTAACAATATACAACCTTCCACCATGGTTGTGCAACAAACGGAAGTACATCATGTTGGCAGCCTTGATACCGGGCCCTCATGAGCCTGGAAACGATATTGACACATATTTGAGGCCTTTGATTGATGATTTGCTGACCTTGTGGTGCAAAGGGGTTGAGGTTTGGGATGAGGACAAGCGTGAGTACTTTATTTTACGTGTCATTCTATTTGTCACGATTAGTGATTTGCCGGCACAACGCAACTTGTCAGGTCAGAGTAAAAGGCTAGGTTCTGGCTGCCCCCATTGCCTGGACAAAACAGAGTGTACATACTTGAACAACTCAAGAAAAATAGTTTATATGAGGCATCGACGTTTTCTTCCCATGAGACACGCCTTTCGGAAGATGAAGGCTCAATTTGATGGGAACATTGAGAAGGAGCCGCCTCCAAGGCATATCAAAGGGGAAGATGTCTATAGTCAGGTTAAGGATCTCAAAGTTATCCTTGGGAAGAGAAAAAGGTCGTCAAATAATGATAATAAAGGGCCTTGGAATAAACAGTCGATTCTATGGGAGTTACCATATTGGAAAGAATTAGATACTCGCCACTCCATCGATGTGATGCACCTCGAGAAGAATGTATGTGACAGCCTTGTTGGTACACTTCTGAATGTACCAGGTAAATCTAAGGACCATGAAAATGCACGAGCTGACCTCAAAGATATGGGAATAAGGCCAGAGCTCTATAGAGATGATACAAATGGTGCTCTACCGACAGCTTGCATCACCCTCTCTAAGAATGAGAAAAAGGAGTTTTGTGAGTTCTTGCAGAGTGTTAAGGTGCCATCAGGGTACTCATCCAACATCGGAAGGCTTATTTCATCGACGGAGCTAAAGCTGGCACCTGGAACGAAATCTCATGATTGCCATGTGCTGTTAACACAGATGATTGCGGTTGCAATAAGGAATATTCTACCGATCAACGTGAGGGAGGCTATCATGAGCCTTTGCTTCTTCTTCAATGCAATATCTCAGAAAGTACTTGATCTCGATTCACTAGAGGTGCTTGAGAAAAGACACTTTGAGACTTTATGCCTCTTGGAGATGTATTTCCCACCAACCTTTTTTGATATGTCTCTCCATCTCACTGCTCATCTTGTGAAGGAGATCAAGTTACTGGGCCCTGTGTTCTTACATCAGATGTACGCATACGAGAGATTCAATGGGATCCTAAAGGCCTTTGTCCGGAATCGAGCTTATCCAGAGGGCTCCATTGTAAATGGGTACACTACGGAGGAGGTGCTCGAGTGGGCACTTGATTATGTTGACCCAGACAACCCAATTGGTGTGCCAAGGTCTCGACATGACGGGAGGCTCCATGGTAAAGGGACCTTAGGGAAGAAGGCAATAACTCCTGACCGGGCATCTTTTCAGAAAGCTCATTTCCTCGTGTTGCAACAATCAAGTGAAGTGTCTGCTTATTGTGAAGAGCACAAGGGGACATTGCTTCTTGAAAATCCAGATCGTAACCAATATTGGTTGGCAAACGAGCATTCGAGGACATTTAGCGTTTGGTTTCGTGATCAAGTGTCTAAATCCACAGCCCCAACAAGTGAAGTACTCAAACTACTTGCTGCTGGTCCGATATCAACCATTGTGATATATCAAGGATATGATATAAATGGTTACACATTTCAGACTGTTCATCGAGATGAGAAAAGTGCATATCAAAACAGTGGGGTGTGTGTTGATGCTTATGATGAGAATGGTGAACACCGGTGCCCATACTACGGTCAAATAGAGGAGATTTGGGAGTTGAACTATATCGGTTTTAAGGAAACCCTCTTTTGTTGCCGTTGGATAGATGGGAACAAGGGTGTCATAAAGGATAAGTATGGATTCACTAGTGTTGACCTGAAATGTGTAGGTTACAAGTCTGAACCTTTCGTGCTCGCCAAACATGTTCGACAAGTGTTTTATGTTACCGACACTACAAACAAGAAACTTCATGTTGTTCTTTCAGGGAAGAGACGAATTGTTGGGGTTGAGAATGCTCTAGACGAGGAAGAGTTTGATCAGTTTGATGAAGTTCCTCCTTTCGCAGCTGATGTGATGCCAAGACTACCGGCATTGAACAACCCAACTCCATACATACGTGCTGACCACAATGAAGAGATCAAAGTGAACAAATCATGTAAACGTCGAGGCAAAAGGAGAAAGAAGAAGCCATGATCACTTTATATTCTGTAACAATTTGAATTATTTGAACATGTACTGAAGTATTATTGTTGTTATTAATTATTATTATTATTATTATTATTAGATGTATTTTGGTAAATTATTGTTCTATGTGGTTGCCTGATTTATTTGTGATGTGCTTAAAAAATTTGGATGTTCTGTGATCCTGCAATGATTTTAGACTTGCTTTGTACTGCTATCTGTTCTGAAAATAGATACTGAGATGGTTCTGTTATGTTTTGGAAACAGATACTTCAACCAAGTGACGGCTAAAAGTGACAACCGTCACCTTTCTGTGTAGTCCAGGTGACGGTTGTATGTTAAACCGTCACCTCTATTTGTAGTCCAAGTGACGGCTGGATGCTTAACCGTCACCTGTTTGTCCGAGTGACGGTTGGTGTTTGTAACCGTCACCTTTGTACGTAGTCCAAGTGACGGTTGGTTTTGTAGCCGTCACTTTTGTGCCCAAGTGACGGTTTAAATTTCGAGCCGTCACCGTTTTGTATAGTCCAAGTGACGGTTTTGTATCTTTAACCGTCACCTTTGTCACCTTCTTAAAATCTGAAATTGCCCGCCTCCGCCTCAGGACTTGCCTCTCCATCGCGCGCCACCTCTCTGCACCTCCGCTTCGCGCCACCTCCGCACGCTGCCTCTCCGCCTCCGATCCCCACTTCTGCACGCCACCTCCGCACGCTGCCTCTCCGCCTCCACTCCCCACCTCTGCACGCCGCTTGCGCCTCCACGATCGCGGCCTCCGCCTCCAGGAGTCCGTCGTCAGTTAGGGTTAGGGCACCGACCGCCCTGCCGCCGCCGCCGACGACCACGTGAGCTCGTGGGCCGGTGACCTCCTCCCTTCCTCCGTCGAACTCGTCCCCTGTGCTCCTATCCTCTGCACCGACGAGCTCCTCCCTCCCCTCTGCGCCGACGAGCTCCTCCCTCCCCTCTGCACCGACGAGCTCCTCCCTCCCCTCTGTGTTTAGAAGGTTACTGCTGCAGGTATGCAAATGCAAAAACTCCAACGACATGAACTGTACTAGCTCCTCCCCGCCACTTGAATGATTGACTCTTTTCTATGTGTGTAGATAGCAAGATGTCAGATGCTCATTCTTCTAGTGATCATGGTTCTGATGAAGCTCCAAGCCCTAATGTTGCTACAGAAGTAGGTGAAGTAACTGTTCGGCCAACGAAAAAGCCAAGGAAGAAAAGGACAGTGACACGATGGCCAATTGACCAGGTGGTTGTTACGGATGTGCAAAATGATGGCCAGCCTGTGGACCTAGTAATTAATTCCAAATTGAGTACGGTCTGCGGCCTCTGTGCTCGTGAGAAGGTTTCAATACTCATACCATCGTTTGACGCTCTAGATGAAAGTCAGCAGAAGGCCCTTTTTGCAGTAGTGCAGGAATTTGTTCTGTATCCTCAGGACTTGCAAGAAGTAGGGTTCAGTTTTTGTATGAGGAAGATTAGCAAACTTGCAAGATGCTTCCGGAGTGATCTGATCAATGATTACATGAGACAAGGCAAAGATCCTCTTGCAGACTACAAATTTCTATCAAGAGAAGATTGGGACAGATTTGTAGAGATGAAGAGGACTGAGGAGTTTCAAAAGGAGAGTAAGGAAATGAAGGCTATTCGAGCTAAGAATACATTGAACCATCATCTTGGTCCGGCCGGGTATTTGGGAAAACAGGCACAATGGGAGGCCGAGGATCAGAAGTTAGCGGAGGAAGGTCGTGAGAACCCTTGGTTACAATTCCCTGCGCGGTCACGGTCTTATCTGCGAGCAAGGGGCTCTTTGACAGACGGTGGTGAAATCACCTTTTCGAGCTCGGAGACCCAGGAAGTGGCAGAGAGGGTGAAACAGATTGCAAGCGATCCATCAAAAATTGGCAGTAGAGAGAATGACACTCTGACATTGGCATTGGGAACTGCAGAGCATCCAGGACGTGTTCGAGGTGTGTCAGCTTACAAGTGTTGGAAGACAGGTTTTCCTGAGGATCGGGCAATGTGGAAGAAGAGGAAGACATCTTCGAAGCTGGATGAAGAAGCTATTACAAGGCGAGTGACCCAAAATGTTTTGGGGTCTTTGCAAGCTTGGTTTCAATCACAGGGCTTAACCATCCCATTGCCATCCATGTTGCTGCCAGGAGTTGATGTAAACAGCAGCTCAGCGTCCGCTGAGAATCACATGGCCTCGCAGGTAGTACATACACTGGATACAATTGATCAACTGAAAAATCCGGCACATTGCAACCTTATGCTGAATGTAAGTGGTCATGTCATAGAGGTTGCTAAGGGACGAGTACTTCCTAGTGTGCAGACTCTTTGCGGATGCCCCGTTCGTCAAGGCTATGCTGTTGTGCTTTTAGATTTCGTGGATAATGATGCAACCAACTATAGATTGGAGGTGCCCCCTAATGATGAGACCATCACTCTAGGGGATGCTCAGTATGGAAGGGTTCAGTGGAGGAAGTGCCACATCGTTGTTACCTCCAACGATGCCTCGGCACCGGATTCAACAAGTGCACATGATTCTCCACACCAGATTCAAACAGCAGTACATGTGCCGACTCCAGACCCTCCAGCTCACCTAGATGAGCCAGCCCCAAAACCTCAAAAAGCAGCACCACGAAAAACTCAACAGCCAGCAGCACCAAAATCTAAAAAGGCAGCACCATCAAAAGCTCAAGAATCAGCAGTAGCACCAAAACCTCAACAAGCAGCACCATCAAAACCTCAACATGCATTAAAGAAGAAAACAAAGAAGCAACCCCAAGAGAAGACCACTGCTCGTACACAGGTACGGAAGGAATGGATTCAAGATAACCCCGGTTACATGGCTGGCAAGCCGATGATGAATGTAGATGACCTTCGCAATGCTGGACAAGCATGTATTGAGCTTCATCATTACTACATGCAACGTAAGGATCAGAAGGGTGGCTCAATTGTGCTAAAGTATGGCACTCATCACCTGTTGAGTGAAGGCTACATTTCAGTGACCTTTGCTGACTTGTTCGACTTGTTCAATCTCGGTGCATTGGATGTGTCGTTACTGCGATGCTTCGTCCTGTAAGTTTGTCCATCTATTACTATTACTTTGGTTTTCACTTTACTTGAAGCTAATCCTAATTATGAAACTTAGAGTTTTCTGTTGCCTAATATGAATTCTAATATGTGCAGGCTTATGATAAAAGAGATGAAGAACAAAAAGATCCGATGTGCATTTGTTGATCCAGGCTTTCTAATACAGAACACTATACTCAGCGATTGGCAAGATGTGGTGCTGCATGTGGTTAAGGTGATCCGGACCCATAACACCAAGGAATACATCATGTTCCCCCACAACACAGGTGGCCACTGGGTTCTAATAGTCATGTCACTCAAGCTCCACACTGTGTGGTACCTCGATTCCTCAAGACCGCAAGGAATAGATGGTGCTATGCTTGAACGTGACTTCAATTGCATTACAGCGCTCATAAATGAGTATGAATGATTCTGAACTTCAGTTACATCTTACATATATATAACATGTTTCAGGGGCTCCTAAATTTCTTAATGTTGATTTTTCATCTATCCTTTGCAATTAGGGCTTATGACACATACATGTGTCGGTGCATGGGAGCTAACCCACATGGTGCTTCATATCCTAAGCTATCACACCTCACTAGCTTCCAGGTGTAAATTTGTATTCCACTCATTTAAATTTCAAAATATTAGTCTTTCATGTGACCCATTTTGTATATTTGGTCATTTTAGTGCCATCAACAACCTACGGGCAGCACTTGTGGCTTCTATGTTGCACAACACATACTTATTATTGCAGCAGAATGTATGAATGGCAAGAGTCTTAATGTAAGTATCATGCCATATTTTAGTCAGTATGTAAATCATATAGCTTCCATTAATTTTTCTAGTCATTTCTTCTTCCAAAATGTGCATTGTGCTGATAGTAATTACTTTTTTGTTGTAGGACATCACAATTTTGGAGTCAAACCTTGAGCAAAGAGTGTTGCACAATATTAGGGACAAAATAGCCTCTTTCCTAGTCACTGAGTGCATTATAAAGACAGGCGAGTTCTTTTGTCAAGCGAATGATATCTCTTGATATCAATCTGTAATGGAATGAATTGTTTGTATGATGCCAAATGTAGAAAGATCTCCTGGATGCAACAGGCTACTTTTTGTCATATATTTTGATATCTGGTCTGGTGATAGTAGCATATTGGGTGTGATGAAATGATGGAATGGTTGTTGGTATGAATATTTGTGTTGTGGATTATCTCTTGATATCTGTGTCTGTGACGGAATGACGAAATGATTGTTTGTATGATGCCAAATCTAGGAACAACTCCTGGATGCAGCAGGCTGCCTGTTAAATCTGTAGGTGTGGGAAAACATCAGGTGACGGTTAACACAAATAAACCGATACCTATATCTAACCAAGTGACATAAACCGTTACTGCTTATATTGATGATACCCACAGAGTGACGGTTACTATTTCACCCGTCACCTGTGTCTCCAGAGAAGTGACGGTTAAAATTTTCAACCGTCACTTCTATATATGAAAAAATGTGACGGTTAGAAACACCAACTGTCATCTGCATAATCCAAGTGACGGTTGGTATTTGAACCGTCACTTATGTCTCCAGATAAGTGACGGTTGAAATTGTCATCCGTCACTTCTTTGTATGAATACAGGTGACGGTTGGAGATGTTAACCGTCATCTCTATGTGCATGTAAGTGACGTTTGTTATTTTCACCCGTCATCCGGACGTTACACCAGGTGACGGTCGCTCAACCGTCACCTCTTTGCTTCATATCGGTGACTTCTCCGAGGTGACGGTTGCCGCAACCGACACCTATTTTGTTTGTTAGCCGTCACTGATGTGTTTTTCTTACGTAGTGAGACACCTGCAAAATTACCTGTCGACCTGCGAAACATCCACAGATCGAAGAAAACAGCCGAAGCCTGTGTCCGTGGCAAGAGCTACCTGTTCCTAAGTGAAGTTGCTCGACGCGGCTTTGATTTTGCTGAATGCTTCCATGCACCCTAACATGCTTTTTTTCTCTGTGTCTACGACACGGAAATGAACATGATCGGTTGGCAAAAATTCCCTCACCGACCTCCTTGCTTTCCCGCGCTATTGCATAGTATAACAGATACCTACAAAATGAAATGGATCCATGTAGTAACTATAGTGGTTAAAAAGAGACCTACCGTTAAGGAATGACCACCCCCTCAGGTGTTGCTATAGACATTTCTTACCTTGCGGGATGGCGTGTGGTGGCGGAGGGGGGGGGGGTGCGAAAGTTTGTAACACTGGTAGGAAAGGCAAAAATGGGGGTAGCGATGAAGGTGTGCGTGTTTTAAAATGGATATCGGGTGCGCGGAAAGGAGGTGTTTTTTGAATTTGGGGAGGCATCACACAATGTGTGATCAATTAACCCTTCAACGCACCGGTTATGTGCACCTGTGACTTCTTGGCACTGACAACTATCAAATGTTGCCGCGGGGCACTCGACAACCCGTGCGCGCGCTAACGACAAAAGGGCCACGTCGCAACTATCAAATACTGGTCTGTGTGGTGTGGCCAGTGGTGTACTCGTGTGCGCCATACATATAAAGCATTAATTGTGCTTGTCTGAGGTCAATCGATCCCATTGTAGCTCCCCCTGTGGTTCGCTATGGATCGTGCCCATCCCACCTCGCCCACTCCACCATCAGATAGTGTTCATGATTGGTCGGCAATGCCTGGGGATACTGTGGCCTATGTCTCCACGCGCCATGGGATGTGCATTGCAGATCGATGTGCCGCCCGTGGAAAGATGTTATTGTCGTGCATCCACAACAAAGAGACAGGCCGTGGCTGTTGATCCCGGAGGAGAATTCTCGTTCGTTCGCGGTGTAAGAGAGAGAGTTAAGAGAGATAATGAACCGCATCGTATTCATTCAGAGAGAAACGAATATATGGACAGTGTACAGATTACAACAACCACACACACACGACGCCTAATAACCCTGAACTAATCTGATCCTAACAAAGTGGATCGCTGAAGAGTCGTTGGCAAGCTCTGCATGCCGAAGGTTCAGGAACTGACGACGTGCATGAATGAGAGAATGGGTCATTAGCATAACAGCCAAGATTCTCTAACACGCGGGTCAGAGGCCCATGCGTTGGAGGTTTCGCTGCATCACTGGTGGCTGTGTCCACCGCCTCCGTGTTCCTTCAAGCATGGTACGTGCCCGCTTATTCGTGGCTGCTGCTTTTTGTACGGCTTTGTGATGGGCTGCTTTTGGATACCTCTTTACTTTAGAATTGTTTAGGCTTGAGGATGCAAGCACTCCTGGTTCGCAGATTCGTGGTTACCGGTGGTCTGAGATTAATGCATTAGATGGTAGGGTAATATTCCTATCGCGTGGTTGTTCGGTTAGTCATGAGTTGAACCAGGTTACTGGGGAGGGTGAGGGTGTTTATTTCTTGGACGATGCTAGCTTTGACGGGCTTACAATGTCTGCATGCACCGGTGGGCTCTGGTGGTATTCTTGCAGTGACAACGGGGTCTGGAGGAGCGACGGGCAAAACACACGTCGTTTGGGAGAAGCAGACCTGAGTTCCGATCACTCGCCGCCGATGTGGTTCTTTCCTTAGTGTTATGGATGTCCTGAATTAGCAGGTATTTTAGGTGGAATTTGATGTCCTGTGTACCTCTTCTCAATATGTGTGTTTCTGAATATCAATGTATCCTACTGCCAGTTTTTGTTGTAATGAAATTGTCTATGTTGGGTATACTAAAAGTTTATTTGACTTTCTCCCTCTTTTTTTTTTTGAAAAAACGATTTCCCCCAAGTTTACTTAACAGGAACCACAAAATTTCGCACTTGTTTTTGTAGATCTAAGTTGGTACATATGCAACTTGAATCAGATTATTGGCGGGAGTAGTGTTCATCTGATGCCGCGCGGGCAGACAGCTCGCGCGCCAGTTCGGCCACACCTCACGCGGACGTTGACAACTAACGTCGGGTTTTTTGTTGTGGCAATTAATAACGGGACAAAAACTAAATTGGAAAAAGGGCAAAAAAATTTAACAAGCCATCATACTACGGGACCGGTGAGGGTAGGTCAGGTGCACGTCTTCTTACTGGAAAAAGGGCACCTGGTGTGTTTTGCCGCTCTATAGTTGTTGCAGCAGGTTGTGCGTAAATAAAGCTCACCACTCCGGAGCTGTGGTTAGCTGATAACGGGTACTTAGCTGGAACAATTGCAGGTCGACCAAATAAGTACTGAATACACCTCTCAGTACTTACAGTGAAGGTGCCGTTGCATTGCAGCCGTATTGTACGCAAAATTGTTTGCAAGTTTACTGATGGGCGATCTATACCTGCTGTGAAGTGGGCGCTGCAGTTCAGGCAAACTGTGCGTCCTTCGGTTGTGGATGATTGCTACTGGCACCTGATTGCATGTCCCCACTGCGATGCGACAGACTTGGACTCAACTCTGACTGATTGCATAATCAGAGAATTCCCCCGCAGCTTCAGTTTCATTTCAGGCATGACTGAGCGTAACTTGAGATATTTCTTTGTGGCTGCTTGCTCCTCGCGCCTGGTTGCATGCCGCCACATCGATGGGCCGTCCTAGGTTCGGCTCTGAATGATTGCATGTTAACAAATGGCACTCAGATAATGCCCCCGAATCTGCAATTGCATTTCAGCCACGGCTGAACATAACTTAAAATGTGCAGTCCAGACAGGGTGTGTGCACTTCAGTTGTGGCTGATTCCTAGTCATGCAACGGCGTCAGCAGGCATGAGTGGAAGTATTGAAATGTGCGCGGGCTGGGGCAATCTTCACCCATGCAAACGCTACCACCTGGTAAGGTGCGTTTATAAATAGCTTGCTTCCTCCAGCTTTTCATATAAACAATAGCCGTGACATCCCAGGTGTCACCATAGAATTTACCGACGTTATCGTAAAATCCTAGTAGTCAAATTATACACTTGAAAGCAAAATCGGCACTTGAAGTAATAAGAAATGTTGTTAGAAACATTCCAGAGAGCCACTATAAGAATTTTGGCAACAATCAGAACACTTTTGATAAAGTCAGGAGATTTTAGCTCGCAGTGTCAAAATTCTTCTTTAATAGGGAAAAAAATTTAAAACCCCACTTAGAAACCCATCAAAATTCTTATATAATTCTAGCAATATTTTGCCATGGCAATTAAGTTCACTTCAAAAGGGAATTTGGAGATTTAATAAAAAATTTTAGAAAAAGATTTAAACCCCTTAAAATTTCAACAAACTTGTTTCTAGTTGGAAATTCAATAATTTTTAGAGACTGAATTAGGGCTTGACCTTTAAATAAAAGTTGTTCAAAATAAATCATTGAGCACACTCAAAATTTTCAAAATTTTTAAGGTTCGGGACATGTGGGTTTCAATCGACTTTTGTTCAGGGTTTTGAATAAATAACAAATCAAAAAAAAAAGAGAATCAAACAGTACCGGCCGCCCCCAACGGCCAACCGCCGAAGCGGCTGGCCGCCGCGGCAGGCGCCGGCCGGGCTCCCCTTTTGAGCAATCTTCAATTGCCAAGATTCGGCAAATCTTTCCCTCGCTCTCCCTCTCTCTCCGCTGCTCTCTCTCTCTCTCTCCCTCGCCGATCTTTTCTTCTCCCCGGCACGCCACCACCATCCTTTTCTCCCCAATCCCCGGTGCCGGCCCCTGCCACCACTCCACCCCCCCACCCTCTTCCACGGCAATTTAAGTCGTGCGTGAGCCTCCACTCCTTCCACTCTCTCTTTATTCCTCCATGGCGCACTCCCTTTCTCTCCCTTCTTCTTCCTCTGCTCGGCCGCCGCCCGCCATTGCCGCCCGAGGAGCTTGCTTGGTGAATACACCCTTCCGGCCACGTCTAGCTCCCGAATCCTTGCCAAACGAGATCACCGTGTTCCGGCATAGCTCCCCGAGCTCGCCATTGGTTGTTTCGTAGCTCGGGTCGTCGGGAGCAAAAGATCGCAGAGGCCGCCGTCGACCTCCACGGTGAGAGCCATCCTCCGGTGAGAAATCTTTGCCATTGTCGTGTTGCCGGTCGTCTCCTAGGCGAGTAAGAGGTGTAGGACCAAGCCTCGAGCGCAGTCGTGCAGCACCGTGCCGCCATGGCCTTGCCGGAGCCTCGCTGGAGCTCACCGCCGCCCTTCCCCTATTCTGCCGTTTTATTCATTTAAATTTCGAATTACCTACTAATTGATCAACTTATAAGGCATTTAATAAATCAAGAAAAAATCCAAAATTTCCAAACCAAAATTTTTTAGAATCCTCATAAAAAGAAATAATTTTCTGTTAAAACACTTTTTCAAAAACGATCATGAAATTTATGGAATAATTAGATGAACCTTTACTGTTTTTGAATTTTAATTGATGTTCCAGAGAAGTACTAGGGCAAAAACGTGAACCTTAGGTGCAACATTATAGTGTACATCTCCTGACATTTTCTTGGAATTTTACAACCACAAAGTGGTATACATCTCATTAAAGATACTCTAAACTGCCAATTTAATTTATCATTTCTAAAATACATTATTAAAGTCATCCAAAAATCTAAAACCTAAAGCAAAACTTTAGCTTTGGTTCTCATAGGTGTCTACATCAAATTTCATGATTTTACTCTAGGGTTTAGTATTTATTCCTGATTTTATATGTGTAAATAATACAAAGTTTGCTGAATTTTTATAAAATCTAGAAACTTCATCTTGGCCTCAACCAAATTTCAAAATTCATATTCCAGAGAGTACTATCATCTAAAAATGAACTCATGATATAGTTTAAAAGTTTCATTTTAACCCTAGTTTGAATAACCGTAGCTTTTACTAAATTTTTATAGCCTCTAAGAAAAACCCAGCTTGACTTCGACCAAATTTTCAAAATTCCTATTTCAGAGAACATTGCCAACTAAAAAACGTTCCCTGGAAAAGTAAGAAGTTTCGCTTTAGGCCATATTCGGAAGGTAAAGACTTTAATAAAATAACGAAGTCAGGAAATTAGGGTTAACCCTAATCTCTAAGTGTCGATGATGGAAACCCTATAATATTCTTTGATGAAAACATCATGTTATCTTTTAATTGGACTCATCGTGTTCATATTGCATCATGTAGACATCTAAGAGAACGCCGTAGCTGACAATCCAAAGTCCTCAATCCCCGCCGAAGTCGTCATCACCGACGAAGCAGGAGATCCAGGCAAGCCCCGATGCACAACCAAGTTTTAACGTTTTTCTTTTATAACTTTGTGTCCTGATTGTGCATTTAAGTTTCTAGGAGTTGATTAAAACCCTAGTTGCATCTGTTTCCACAGGCAACCCTATCGGTGATTGGTATAGGTGACCATATTAGTGTGCTATGCTTAGCTATCCTTACCGGTAGAAGTCGAGCAGAGAGGACGCTGCTCGTGATTGGTAGGGTTTTGATTGAAAATTCACATGAAATATATGACACTCAATTATGGATAGTTAAGGAAAGATAAAGTAGGAGGGTCAGACAGGATACCAAGTAGGTCGGCAACTGGACTGGGTCCAGGGTGACCGTAGTCTTGTCTGATCCATGTGGTCCAAGCCTGATCGAGCCTTGAATGTACTAATCGTATGCTGGGTATAATGGGGTCCAGTAAACCTAGGTAGCCTAATGATCGCAAAGTGGAACCTACCCTACGGTGTCTGATTCGGAGGCGATCTGGGGTGGGCAGCGTGAGAACTCCAAAGAAACCGCCTGGGACGTGTGTTCTGGTGGGATGCGGCGCTGCTAAGGCAGGCATAGGAGGGAATTGACTTTGCAAGATCTAGTGTGAACGGTTGCCATGTGCGGGTCTGGGACGCGCACTTGTCATATGATTAGGTTTTCCCCTGCAGGGTATAAAATCGTTTCGAACCGCTGTCGCTCCCAATTTGTGAGTTCGCTCATGAAACGCACCACATTATAATCAAGAAGTTGAGATACAATAAGGATGAAGTTATGATGATTATTATTACCGTATACTACTTCTGTTATGATTGATTAGTTCAGTGCTAACTAAAGTTACCATTCTAATCACTTAACCTGGGCTAAAATTTGATCAAGAATAGTTCAGGTATTGCAAGTCCGTTTTGCAAGGTAAACCCACCCTGAGTCAGCCAGCATATCTAGGTGTCGGCTGTAGTCAGCCAATTTGACGGGTCAGTCTTGTTGAGCTTCTTAGAAGCTCACGCTTTGCGAATACGTGGTTTTTCAGGCGCCGACGTGCATACCCTGGATGAGAGCATCCAGTGGGAGGAATCTCGACCAGAGGTCGGAAACCTCTAGTGTGAGCTTTGTGAATCGCCGCAATGAATATTGAAGTGGCTAGTAGCATGGTGCTACTGGACATGGTCCATGCTTTTGCTTTACCATGAGAGTCGGAGTCTGTACTCGTTTTAGTCTTTCGCTGTAATTGTGTTTTCAAAACTCAGTTTCGTACTCTGACATGAATTGTAAGACTTAAATTTCAATCATTAAGTAATGATGTATTAAATTCTCTTATCTTATAAAAGAATATTGTTTATTCTGTCTGTGTTGTAACATGTGTATGCTCGCTTTACCGAGCATTGCCCAATAGGATCCTGGTGTGATGCGGGATTCGTCCCGAATTGTGTTATCTGGGACGGGTCTGCGTCAATAGCAAACAAACAAACCAGATCAGTGATGGAGGAAAGCAAGGAGTCCCGGAGGGTGCCATTGCAAGCAGCGCCGCCGACTGCAGTCGACGAGGAAACTACACCACCTTTTCTAGTCAAGACATACGAGCTCGTTGATGATCCGCCCACAAACCACAAAGTTTCGTGGGGTGGCCGGGATGTGACAACGTTCGTCGTCTGGAACCTGGAGGTGCACCAACATCTATTCTTTTGCTCGGCAGCTGAAGAGCTACGTATGTTAAGTTGTAATTCCTTGCACATTTGTTCATGCATATTTACAGTCCCGGGTTGAAACCATGCACATTTATCCGTTGATTCAAATGTAAAACTGCAGGGGTTCCGTAGGCTAGTACCCGGTCAGTGGGAGTTCTGGAACGAGCTCTTCATCAAGGCGCAAAAAAATGATGTTGATGGCATGTTCTGGAACGAGCACGGGAGAGCCCCTGAAGCTCGAGTGGAGAACAAGTCTGGAAGATGAAAAATGGGACTGCCGATGAACAACCTGGAAGTGGGCTAATGGCATAAAGGCTCTTCTCTACTGGGTTTTTTTTTTTTTTTGATCGGTCTTCTCTGCTGTTGTAAGTATTAATTCAGACGATCTGGATCGAGATCGCCAGGTACGCACAAGAAGATTTTGACAGCATGGTCGGGCCTACTGTGACCCGTCCATATCAACACTGCATTGATTGAACGTGCGGCCAGCCAAAAATCGAAATGTATGGTAGTGCTCAGTAGTGACGCCACGCTCCACTCCCCTTCCGTCACAACGTTTTGCGGGTATTCAAGAGCCTATAAGAGGTGATGCCGTTGACTAGCTTCCAGGGGTACCTCCCGGCATCTTCTTCCTTTACTACGGCATGTCCCAAGCTTCCGCGACCTTGGGGGGAGGTCGATCCTTCCTTGGTCTGTCTGAGCACAAGTGCTGGTGTGGGCATCGCGCGAGTATGTGGCGTGCAAGCACCCCTAGGAACTGTGGCAGGGTGTTCATCCGCTGCAGCTGTCCCATGGTTTGTGAGCTCACACAGACCAAGGATTACTATTTGATCCTTGTTATTACTACTTGATCCGCTGCATGTTGTGGAGATGGCTCATGCTTGCTTTGTTTTTTTTCGTCGAAAGTGTGACTGCAGGTTCTGGAGATGGCTGGATGAGATGGACAGTGGAGCCATGAACACTGTTTCGCTGCTCGGTGTCGGCAGCATAGGCGATGCCCGTGCAAATCATCCTCCATGGCCGTTGCAGGGATACCCCGCGCATATGGGGGATTGCTGGCCGATTAGGTGGTGATCGAGAAGTATTTAATCTGCATGATGGTGTGTTGTTTTGCTGTTTGTGTTGCTTTAATCTGGGTTGCTGCTAGGGTCTAAGCAAGCCCCTTGTTTTTTCTGATTGTCACCAGTTGGGGCTCCTTGGCCAAGGCCGTTCTTATCTTGTAATTTTTTCCTCCAAGTTTAAAAAGTGTGTGCACCATCGTCAAATGTGGCTATTATCCTTGGGTTAATTGAAAGGTCAACTACGGCAGCGAAAACGGATTATTAGATACGCGCACACGCGTTAACTGAACCATTTGATACATAGCAGGTTGACGTGGCCCTCTCTTGGTTTACATAAATTAACTTATCAAGAATCAAACGGGACGGCTTAATTGGCAGGGACGCCCTCTGTGCCGCGAAGCCGTCTTCGTAGGCCGCCGGGAACCGGTTGAGTGAGCGGCGGTAGACGACGGACACCACCACCGCACGCAGCGTTGGAAGGAGACGCCGCGGACAGAATCCACGCATGGAAGAACGCGACGGTCGGGTAATGGTCAGCACTTAGCAGAATCCACGCATGGAAGAACGGCGTGCCCATCGTCTCTACGGCGGGGAGAAGAAAATGGAGCGGCTCAGAGAATGGCCATCACAGGGGAGAAACTTTGCTCGGCTACTTCAATTTCCAATTAAGCCCGCTCGTTTTTTGTTACAAACATAATTAAATATGTATTAAGAAACTTGAAGCTCGCGTACGCTAGGTGTTCCCCTGGTGCAGAGAACGCAATTAAACAACAGTGCAACAAACATAACTAAGAAACATGCGAAAACTGAAAATGACTCTCATAATAAGCTAGAAAAAGGAAAATTACATGTCTCCCCAGATGAAAACCTGACACGGTAACACACTAGATGATTCGCTTTTGCCCTACAGTAGCAGCCAAGACGGCGGAGAGTAGCTTGAAGGCTATAGGTCTCTAAAGGACTTATACATTGTTTTGGAACAGGGACTCCATCTGCCATTATCCCAACAGCCATATTTCCCTCCAGGCGGTACGGGCGGAAGATTTCTACATTGTCAAAGCCTCCATCATCGATAAAGTACACGCCTTCTTCGCAATCTGGGAAGTCAACCGCATCAAAAGACCGCGAACAGCTGCGGCCGACGAAAATGATACTACCCTGCAAGTTTTCCTCCTCCCGCCACTGATACAAATCTACCCCGTGTTCTTCGGCGGTTAGCAAGGGTACTTTTCTCATTATACGGAAGTGTGTGCTTTCATCGGACGATGGGGTGCTCTACCTAATAACTAACAGCAGGCTTCCTCCACTCTCTACAAGGTAAAGTGCTCTGATGAACTCGCTGCTGACACAAAGCTGGGTGAAGTGGAGCCAGCCCGTATGCATAGACAACTCGCCCCGAGCGTCGGACTCCGAGAACACTGGTGTACATACGCAGATGCTACAATCTAGTGTGAGGAAGTGAAATGCACCGTTAACGTGTATGACATCTTCAGCATCAAGCTCAAATAAATGAACTGCAGTGCTGCTCCCCATACGCCAGAAGGTGATCATCGTTGGGCCATCGCCTGAGTCGGTGCGAACCAACAACGATACAATGCCTGCACCCACGCATCTGGCTGTTTCATCGGGATCACAACTCAGTGTTGCCGCACAGAAAACAACTGGCTCGGGTACTGGATTGCCTTCCCACGTGCAGCAGTTGGGTAGGGCGTGCTCCCGACCTGTGTAGACGTTGAACCTGCCGTGCGCCTAGTTCTTACCACGAGCAAGAAAAAGCCAGCCCCTTGATGCGTGCCCAAAAACCGAGCGCCGGCAGTGGCCGCCGGCAGTCGGAGATGGTGCTTCTTCTTGCTGAGGAAGCAGTAAAATGCCGCCCTGCTCGGTTCTTCGGCATCTAGGAGCCGAACCCGCCTGAAAGGGACGAGCATCCATGGGAGCTGTGGCCGCGTCTGAGCATCAAGAACTCTTGGTCTCCAATTCTTGCAAGCTCTAGCCTTTTGCATACGATCAAATACACACTATACTCGGTCGACTGTGTTTATGACCAAGTCACTCGGATCATGTGGCACGCCCTTTCTAATGACATACTAATTGGTTTCGCTTGCATCGTTCTACGCTACGAGAAGAGGGCGGCGAGGTGAAAGATGACGGGGTCTCTTGTTTGCAACCCACTAGTTCGTATGGCAAGCTATAAACGGTGCTGTACAAAATGAAAGCAGGAAACTACCACTGATTCTCAGCCGTGTCTTCGAGCACCGTTTAAGTGAATTTCATCAAAAGGATAGTGCTGCTTGCCTGCATTCCAGCTATGGCTGACGTGCAGTCAACTCCGATTGAATACACCTCTTTACAATCGGGGCTGACCTATGACTCCAATTCCAGTGCCTCGCTAAACAACTCGCTCTAATTGTGCTGTCCCGTGGCTGGTTCTATTTATGTGTTGGCTGTCGGAATCGGATCTGACGGTAGGTGATGCAGGGAGCAGCTATACCCCCTGACGGTGGGTAGCTACCCACGGGACTAGAGGGTTTATATATATATATATATATATATATATATATATATATATATATATATATATATATAAAAAGCACCCTCACTACGTTTAGGCCTGCTATCAAAAGATGTGTATGTGGTAGGCGACTAAAGAATAAGTAATTTTACAAATAGGCATGAAAATTCGAGGAACACATCCTAATCACACTAACTGGACAAACGCTACCGTAGACAGTGCACTCACTCTGTCCATTTTATTTATTTATTTCATGATTTAAAGTTTAGCGTATTCTGCGTGTCATCGTCACTTCACAACATATCTTAGTCATCTTAACAAATACTACATTCACTACAAGAAATCAGGTCTTTAGTGATGATGGATTTGATCACTAAATGTTCATTTTTCGTCACTATTTACACCTTGTGACAAATTTCATTCGCACAAGTTCGTCACTAATATTGGCGTCACAAGAAACTTAGTGATGAAATAAATTTCATCACAAGTACTATTTACTTGTGTGACGAATAGGATACTCACTAATATACTACACTTTAGTGATGATTCATCGTCACAGTTTTTAGATAAATTAGTGACATTGAATTCATCACTTGTTTCATGCTTGTAGTGATAAATTTATTTATCACTATTTAGGTATTAATTTGTGACAATATACCATCACAAATACTTTCTATCAGGTGTGATGATTTCTGGCGTTACAAATGCATATTTCTTTGTGACGAAAAAGTTGTCACATAATATATTTTTTCTGTGATGAGTGTCCATGTAACAAATATATATTGTTGTGTCAAATTTATTCGTCACGTGTGATGATTTTTTGACCATGATTATCTCCACTACAATAAAACATCAGTGACAAAAGTAATAGTGAAAACAATGTTTAATCATTTTATTTTGCAACACATTTCAAATCTTGTGCGTGAAAATCATTCAAAATATTTCCAAAGCATTAAATAATAATCGAAGATGGCAGAAATAATAATATATTAATAAACTCTTATCCACAAACTTAGAAATTCAACGCTATAGCAAACTAAAAGGAAACTAAAAAAAACAAAATATATCTAATTCTAACTAACTAAAGCAATATAATAATCTAGAAAATTCAATTTGGAGGAGCATGAGCAGTAGCAATCCGTGCAATGTACGAGTTCAATCTCTCCTCAAGTTTCTGATCCATCAAGTGCTCCATATCCACATTATGTGCTTCGACAGATTTCCTTTAAGAAGCAAGCTCTTCACGCTGACAGTCAAGCTCTTCTTGGAACTTCATATTTGCTTGAGTCAACTGTTGAACTTCTGCCTCTAGTGCAGCTGCATGTTATTGGGCATAATTAGCAATCCGTTGTGCTATCTCAGCTTGTGCATGCAGCCTAAGCCTTTCTTGAGCCACTTGGGTTACCACAGGTACACCAACGCCACGAGAGTGATTTGCTTTCCTACCTAAGACTAGAGCAAAATGCTCAACCAGAGGCACTGCAGCAGATGATATTTTCTCTTGCTCTGTTTCAGCTACCGTTTGAAGATTGGCCTGCAATTTAGAGTGTAAATTACAGTCTAACGAAATTGAAACCATAGTTAAATTGAACAAGTAGTTATCAAATATAATTATACCAGTATTTGTTCACCATTAGAAATAGACCATGTTCCATCAGGTTTTTGATACATTGCCTTCCAAACACCAATTGCACTTCGCCAATCCCCAGTCTCAGGATTTCTCTACAATTATGTGACAAACAGAACAAATTAAATGTTGTAATCCTCTTAATAGTATTGCAATTCGGGTTCATATACTTGGTAAATACTTGTAATGAGAATTCTTACCAGCTCGTATGCTATTTGCGCTATAGACTTAGTTCCAACAAGGGACTTCATCTCTTGCTGTGTGATCTGTTATGAGAGTTCTGGCTGCTCCTTTTCTGAAAACACACATTTACATGTGTCCAATCAATATGTAATTCTAATGAATTTAATGTCTACCTAAAAGTTTGCATCACTCCATAGGTTATCAATCAACCAATTCCAATCCTCAGGGGCTACATGAGATTGACGCTGTCTTGTTGTACGATATATCTTATACAGCTTATGACGATGTATATTATACTGGCGCTCAACTTGTCGCATGACATAGTCATGGTCTGCAGCAGAAATCTCAGAAAACTTATCCCAGAAAGTAGAAATAACATGTTACATCCATCTATACATATAAATATAAAAGAATTAAGACATGAGTAATCGAATCACTAACCCTTAAAAAAATTCCACATTGCTGTTGTGGAACCAGGGAATGCAGTTTCCATTTGTCTCCACTTCATAACCTTTAGGGGGGCCTCTTGCCGAATGCATATCATGACTTCACTTTTGAAAATACTAGCATGCCTGCCACACACTTTGCCAAACTGTGGGGCAAAATGAATCTGTAGTGGAGTCCCCTGTGCTCTCAGCTCTGTTAGTCTTTCGTTGATGGTTAGCCCTCGGCCTCTCCTTTGTTGTTGTCGCCCTAATCCAAAACAGAAACAAATCTGATATAGCCAACAATGAGTGATTAAATTAATTGAAGTGTAAAATAAAAGTACCTCTTGTTTTGCCGTAACAGTTTCCTGTAATCCATTCGTGGTTAGACCGGTTCCATGATTTTGTGTATCACCGGAGGTCACCAACTGTTCAGGTAATCTACGAGGTTGAGGCACCATCTTAGCCTGCAAACAAATATGAAGTAAAAAAAATTATATATAACTGCTACATGTTGTATTCTGTAGAAAAATTTGTCACATTAGTCAATGAAATTGATACATGCATCAGAGTACAAGTATTGTGAATAGATTGAAACTAAAATATTAAACGGAAGAACACAAATCAACTAGTGACATGTAAATAAGTATTCAGTAATATGCTGCTGAACTTGTATGTACATAATTCAACCGAAAATCAACTAGTGACATGTAAACAAGTATTGTCTATACATAATTGAACCGAAAATCAACCAGGGACATGTAAACAAGTGTCATGTTTCAATGAAACGGCTAACAAAAGTCTCAATGCTGGCTGATTCTTGACGATTAACAAAATATAGAATTCAATCAGTCCAGTGGAATTCACTCACATATTTCAGCCACAGTACCTGGTATAGAGATGCAGTTGCGTTTCCAGTGGAGGAGGCAGCGGGTGGTGCGGTGGACAGGCGGCGCGGCGCTCCCCAAGGCAGTGCTCCGACGTTCGGCGAGGGCTGCAGGTCGCGGCGCCGCGCTCCAATCCGGCGTGCGGCAAGGGCTGCAGCGGGCAGCGCGGTGGACAGGCGGCGCGGCGCTCCCCAAGGCGGTGCTCCGGCGTTCGGCGAGGGCTGCAGGTCATGGCGCTGCCCTCCAATCCGGTGTGCGGCGAGGGCTGCAGTGGGCGGCGCGGTGGACAGGCGGCACGACGCTCCCCAAGGCGGTGCTCCGGCTTCCCCAAGGCTGTTGGGATTTATAATACTACTAGACATTGTTTCTTAAGGGTGCGTTTGGTTGAAGGGAGAAGATAGGACAGAGAGGGATGGGATAGACTTGTCCCTCAATTCATAGTGTTTGGTTGGAGGACAGAGGACAAGAATAGAGAATATTCCCTTGATATGCTGTACAGGTCGATCCCCCGAAAACGGACGGACCAATCCATCCGTGACTCGCTCTCCCTCGTCTCACCTCCTCCCAGATCTCACCGCGAGCCGTCGGTTGCTCCCTCCCCGCACCCCCGACAGCGCGCACCCGGCCGCTCGACCGCCCTCCGTCCGCCCGCTCGCCCTCCATCGCCCTCCGTCCGCGCGCTCGCCCGTCGCCCATCCGGCCGCCCGCTCGCCCTCCGTCGCCTCCGTCCGCGCGCAGGGCCGGCACGCCCGCACCCCCGCCCGAGCGTAGCCCGCTCGGCCGCCCGACCGCCCTCCATCGCCCACCCGGCCGCTCGACCTCCGTCGCCCGCGCACCGGCACGCCCGCACCCCCGCCCGAGCGTCGCCCGCCCGGCCGCCCGCCCTCCGTCACCCGCCCGTCCGCCCTCCGTCGCCCACCCGGCCCCTCGCCCTCCGTCGCCCGCCCGCCGCCACGCCCGCACCCCCGCCCGAGCGTCGCCCGGCCGCCCGCCCGCCCTCCTTCTCCCGCCCGCGCATCCTCCCCCTCTTTCCTTCCCCGCTTCTACTCCCAAGTCCGCCGATCTTACCATTTTCCCCCGTACCTAATCATCCCCGCTCTCCAGCAGCTCTCATCCGGGTTCCCACCTCGCCGGTCTCTGATCCATCCTGTTCACGCCGTGCGACGGAGATTAGCTCCCTGTACTTCTTGCTGTTTGTGAATCACCGTAAGTATCTCTTGCCTCCTCGCTGTTTATCTCCTTTGCACGAAATGAGACTATGATGGTTGACCTTGTTGAGTAGTACAGGGGAAAATGAATTTGGCTGGCTCTGTAGATAATCAGAAATTGGGAGATGGTCTAGAAGGGGAAACATATGTGTGATTAGTTACCCCCCTGCATATGGTTTGGTTGAAGTTTGGAGCTTAATCTAGCTGCTGTTGTTTGCATCAATTGGGAATTTTTTTCCCATTTGATTGGTATTGAGGGCAGCAAGAATTTGTTTGTGCAGGAAGATGGTTTGATCGAAGACGAAGCTGTATTATGCTTGTTTGGGTTGGTAGTTGGCATCCATTTCAAAAGTCCAATGTGGTGTCCATATGTGTATTGCTAGCAATTCCTAAATTAGTTGTATTTCTGAGGGCAGTGCGCAGATACAAAAACTGATGCCAATTTTCTTTCTCTGTGGACTGCAAATAGTCATTGATGATCTTGTATAGTCAATGGTCAATTGTAATCCTCTGTTCTTTTAATATAGTCTATATTTATAAAATGGAGGGAGTAGTATACAACTCATCACCCTTCTATTTTAATGATTATCAAGCAAAACAGAATATTCTTTTCTGTGCAAGGACACAAGTAGGTAGTAATAGTTATCCTTTTTTTTTCTTTTGATAATTGTAATAGTTATCCATCACCTTGGCATATAAGCTGTATTATGCATTACCTTTGTCTTGGCACTTCCGAAGTGGAAGAACTGAAGTTCTAGTAAAAAATTGATATGAGAAATATCAATATTGTTTCATAAGAACATTCAAATGTTGATCTGTCGTGCTCTAGTTTCTCAAAAAACCTTACAATTAGGGTTAGCTCTTAGAAAGCTAGAGAAGAAAGCAGCTACACTAGATATGTAAATATGTCAAAGTTGACCAAGATCTTCAATCGATCAATTGCAAGGTTTATCATTTTCGGGACTTAATGCACATATCACTTGGTTTAGTTCAGTATGGTTTGTGTTGTTCGTTCTTGTCTTGATAGTGGTGTGTAGTAGTCCACGATAGTTGTTGTGTCTCAAAACAAAACCAGGTCGCGATGTTCAATTTTGTAGCAGCCTACTCTTGCTTAATATTCGCGGGACAGTTAGCAAGTGTAGTTTCAGACTTATTCAGAATTCCTAATGCGTTCTTTTCCTGCAGGTAGTTTCCCCACCCAATAATCGGACCGTAGGTACCTTCAAGACAGATCAGCAGGAAGCACATACTGAAGGTACAAACCTTGATCTATTCATGTTCGCTCCATCATTGCAGTGTTGTTTATGTTTTGTTGATGTGGATGTGTGAATAATATAAAACATGCCTCATACTAAAACTGTTCATGGCATGGTTTTGTGATTCTTGCATTGTAGATGGATACAAGAAGAAACAAGATATTGGCTTGTGTAGCAGCAGCACATTGGTTCATATCAATGATGACTATGATTGTTGCAACTAGGAAAAGGAAACGTGTTGCACGTAGGATAGGGATTACGTATGGCCCAATACATGAGAGAGATAGAATTAGAATGGAATACCTTAACAAAAAAATTTGGAAGGATGAGACAACTTGTATTAATATGCTAAGGCTTGGTAGAGCTCGTTTCTTTCGTTTCTGTAAGGTTTTTAGGGATCGAGGTTTGCTTGAAGACACCATACATATGTGTGTGGAGCAACAAGTTGCTATGTTTCTTAATACAGTTGGGCACAACCTTAGAAATAGGCTTGTTGCTACTAATTATGGAAGATCGGGTGAAACTGTTAGTCGTTATTTCAATAAAGTCCTGTGTGCTATTGGAGAGCTGCGGAATGATTTTATTAGACCACCTTCACTGGAGACCCCTACCAAAATAGAAGGAAACCCAAGGTGGGATCCGTACTTTAAGGTGTGATGCTCAATCCATATCTTTCATTGACAATTGTACTATGAAACCTTTATAGCTGCTAACTTTTGCTAGGTTGTGTGCTACCTTATATAGGATTGTATTGGAGCTATTGATGGTACACATGTAAGAGCATCTGTTACTAAAGACATGGAACCTTCGTTCCGTGGTAGGAAGTCCTACGCTACTCAAAAATGTAATGGCTGCCGTAGATTTTGATCTACGGTTCACTTTTGTCTTAGCTGGTTGGGAGGGAACAGCACATGATGCTCTAGTTCCGAGAGACGCTTTAGAACGTCCAAATGGACTCCGTATACCACAAGGTAATAGATATAACTTTGTAGCTTAACCTTCATTAATTTTTTTTAGCTTAACATAGGTTGTAACACATTTGTCCCTTACATGATTGGCAAATTCTACCTAGTTGACGCTGGTTATGGAGCCAAGCCGGGATTCTTGCCCCCTTTCCGTGCTGTCCGGTACCATTTGAATGAGTTTGAGAATAATCCGGTGCAAAATGAGAAAGAATTATTCAACCTTAGATATTCAGCGCTACGTGTGTCAGTAGAGCGTGCATTTGGGTCATTGAAGACAAGGTTCAAGATTCTTGATGATGCCAAACCATTCTTTCCTTTTCCAACTCAAGTAGACATAGTGGTAGCTTGCTGCATCATTCATAATTAGGTAATACACGATGGTGGGGATGATATCATAATACAAGAATCTGATTGGCCAATTCACACTCATGCCACGACATCTGCCGGCCAAACAAGTGAACACACATTCATGGTTAATCTGAGACAGCAAATTGCTGATCAAATGTGGCAGGACTGCCAAAATGACTAATATGTACTTAGAATTTTTGATAATGTGTGTACTCTGAATTTTTTGTGTATTAAACCATTGTATTGCTGCATAATGTGTGTACTCTGAATTTTGTGTTTATTCGATCATTGTATCGTTGCATAATGTGTGTAGAAGAATTTTTTTTCATTGTACCTTGAATTGGGTACAACTAATATGGTTTGGTGCTTAATTCATTATTGTTGATGGTAAGTGCTATATAGTATGTTGTTTTGGTTTTTATGGTTGGCAGGGAATGGACAAGGACAAAGGTGATGAGAAAGACAAAGCTCATTGGGTTCCAGCTACTTCTGCTTTTATGTTGACATTAATGGCCAACATGGTGGCCAATGGCACACGAACTTCATCGGGATTCAAGAGAGTGCACTACAATGCTTGTGCCAAGGCTATTAATGAGCAGTTCATGACTAAGTACAATGGGAAAAATGTCAAGAACCACCTGCGTACATGGCAACGCAGGTACGCAAAGATACTCAAGGCAAGGAAAGTGAGTGGCTCCGGTTGGGATGAAACCAATTTCGTTATCACTCTTGATGCTGAGCACTATGCCTCCTATATTAAGGTATTTCAAGAAGCTACAACATTGACTCTACAATAACAGACATCGGCTAACATTGTTTTCTTGTTTTTACTTTTTTTTTTGTAGGACCATAAACTTGATGCTGATCTCTTTAACAAGCCTCTTGATCATTATGCTGAAATGGAAACTCTATATGGGAGTAGCATGGCAACCGGAAAGTATGCAAAGGGTTCTGGTGATCCGCTAGGTGGAGAAGAAGTTGACACAGAAATTGATATGGAAGAAGCCAATGCTGATGGCACTACTATCCCAACAACTCCAACCACTCCCACCACTATGCCTGCTGCTACTAGTGTTGATCAAGCTGCGACATCCTCCACAACTAGACCGAACAAAAGAGCCAAAACTGCTGATGCGGAGAGTGATCTGCTCATTGCAACTCTCAAGATTTGCTCTGATAAAGTTGCTTCAGCTATAGAGAAGTTGGCTACTAGTGATATGGATCTCCCACCTGATCTGTATACCACTCTGAAAAGCATTCCAGGTTTCAACAGTACACATATCTCTTCCTACTACTCTCACTTGGTGGCTAACCCTCACATTGGTAGAGCATTCTACAATCTACCAATTGATGCTAAGATCGATTGGATTGTGGAGTTCATCACTGCAAAGTTTCCTGATGTCGTAATTCCTGATCAGCATTAGTGTTTCGGTTGTATGGGGTTGTTGTATTTTGGTGGTGCACAAAGATTTGAACTTCTTTGGGCTGTGTGGGGTTGTAGTATTTTGTTGGTGGACACAGATTTGAGCTTGTATGCGCTGTGTGGGATTGGAGTATTTTGGTGGTGCACAAAGATTTGAACTTATGTGTGCGAGCAAGTAATACCTGAGCAGATTTAGTTAGGTTGTAATATTTTGGAGTTTTAAGACTTGGACTTATTGTATGTGCACAATGATAAGACTTTCTAATTATGTATGTGGTTCGATACTATTTGATCGAGTTTTATCTATGATTATCGGACATTGTTACTAGATATAGGTATAGTGATGAAATTTAATTAATAATCACGTATTGATTAAGAATGTTATATTATTGTTGCTTATAAATAATGATGTGTTCATAAAATAGGGGGTAACCTCACCCAGGGTAAGTGTATCATGTTGTCCTTCTTCATCCATCCAACCAAACAAAACAGGGAATGAGTCTATCCCTGACACTCGTCCTTCCAACCAAACAAAACAGGGGACGAATCTATCCTTCCTATCCAGGGATGACTCAATCCCATCCCTCCTGACGCTCAACCAAACGCACCCTAATTGGACCACTAGTTCTAACACGACTTCTATTCGGTTCAATAAAGTTTGTATTTTATACGCAGAACTTTTTTTTAATGGTAACAAACATAGGGAGTTCAGGAAATTTTTATGCCCTTCTAAAACGCCTGTATATATTTGAAGATATCCGCCCTCTCGTTGGACGCCGCCTTTGCTTATTCGCTCGACGCTTCATCTGTTTGTTTGCGGCCACTGCGCATGGAGTCTAACAACTACTGTAGTATCGTTGTTCCTGAATTTGAGGATGAGGAAGTCATGGACGTCATGCCGGAGACTACGGTGTCAGAGGATATCGAAGTTGCAGGTCACAAATCCATCGAGTGTGGTTGTTCCCGACTCTGAGGACGATGAGACATGGAGGTCATGCCGGATACTCCGTCGCCGGTGGAGATCTTGCTGGACAATGTTGTTGTGCCGGATTCGTCGCCGGCAGAGTCACAAGCACCAGTATGTGATCACTGTGGTCTTAGGCCCCCTTTGGCAGAGCTCCACAGAGCTGATTCTTAGAGAGAATCTGGGGAGCTCTGCCAAACGCTATATTGTAGGAGAGTGATTCTTGGTTGATTCTGTGAAGTGATTCGTTAAAATGAACTAAGGGGTTGAGAGCTGAAAAAAGTAGCTTCTCCTGATTCTGTGAAGTGATTCACTGTCCTGATTGTGAGAGTATTCATAAAGAATCATAGAGAATCAATTTCAGTCACAGAATCACTTCTGACTTAGAGAATCACTTCTCACTGAGAATCACTCCCCGAGATTCTCTGTAAAAGGGGGCCTTATTCATGATGATCACATGTCTTGGATTATTTGTGCTCACGTCCTTGAACGGGTTTATGAATTCATTAGACATGACCACAAGAGGAAACAAGCATATAGTGCAGAGATGATTCAAGTTGAAGCTAGCGAGGTGGTCTCTGACGTGCTACAATTCGTCGAGCATGTCTCTTTGCCGTCAGAGTCGTCGGACTTGCCGCCAACTGACTTCTTGCTAGACAATGTTGTAGTGCCGGATTCGTTGCCGCTGGAGTCCCAAGGACCAGCATGTGATCGTTGTGGGCTTGTTCACGATGGTCACATGTCTTAGGATTATTTGTGCTCACGTTCTCAAACAGTTTAATGAATTGTTTTAGAATCTCCGTATGTTTTTTTTTATCTCATATGTTATTCGGATCAGTGCCTGGGTGTGAACCCGTTCTCCATGTGTGAAGCTGGAGTCTACTATTGCTCCAAAATCATATGTAATTTTATTATGTCAAGTTTCTATTTTTGTTTCCAGTTCTAGAGTCTATTTGTGATTCTATAAGGCTATTATGTCAGTTTCTATTTCTGTTTTTGTTTCCGAATCTGTTTCGATTCTATTTCTGTTTTCGTCTCTGAATCTGTTTCCGATTCTGTAAGGCGCAGCCACTATATCTATATACCCATCGTAACTGGCGACGATTATTTGTATGGTTGCTGCCGCAGGACCAGGTACTTGGTGGACTATATAGCTGTTCCATTTTGCTCTTAATGTCTGATTTCTCCAAATCTGAAGATGAATCTAAAATTATAGGCTGCCAACCATGTTAGAATGTAAATAACATAATTCGTGATTTATAATTGCTGCACAAGCAGTCCTTCAATGTGGGGATTCATCTCAATAATGTTTCTACATTTTTTAGGACATACATTGCTATGGACAAAGGATGGATGGATCTGAATCGGCGCCTTCCTCAATATGAAAATGGCGTCAACCAGTTCAATGATTTCGCATTTAAAAAATGTAGTGCAGAAAAGTTGCTTCGATGCCCATGTCGACAATGCAGAAACAACCATTATGCTGATCAGAATGGCATGCGTAACCATCTTATGATGAATGGAACGAAGAAAGACTATAGAATCTGGGATCATCATGAGGAATCCAAACCTGAATCAGAAGATGAAGCCATCAGTGAGATGCAAGAACATCTTAGTGATATGCATGAGATGGCAAATGATATCCGGAATGCTGCAACTGCAAACTACACAAATACAGATTGTGCAACATATGATATGGAACATGAGAAAATTAGCAATACATCAACTAACGAAGAAGCCACCAAATTCCACAAAATCACTGAAAATGCAGAGCAAGAGTTATACCCCGGCAGCACAGCCTCGTCAACACTGTGTCTCATTCTCAAAATGCTTAATTTCAAGTGTTTATATGATGTTAGTGGAAATGCAATGAGTGCTCTCTTTGGTATGTTATATAATGCTTTTCCAGGGAAGAACAATGTGCCAAAGTCATTACATGATGCCAAGAAAATTATGTCAGAACGGGGCTTTAATTATCTGAAGATTGATGCTTGTTTAAATGATTGTATTCTTTATAGAGGTGATTATGCTCAATATACATCTTGCCCCGTATGTGGACTTTCAAGATGGAATGAGGAAGAGCAAGCTAAAGGACGTAAATCAAGGAGAAAAAGAGCTAGAAAAATTCCACGGAAGGTCCTACGGTATTTTTCATTGATTCCAAGGCTAAAATGAGTGTACATGTGTTCAAAAACTGCATCACATATGCAATGGCACAAAGATGGAAGAGTAGAGGATGGAAATATGAGGCACCCAGCTAATTCAATGGAATGGAAGAATTTTGACAAGCACTATCCATCATTTGCATCAGATGCAAGGAATATTCGGATCGGTCTTGCTAGTGACGGGTTTAATCCGTATGAAAACATGAGTTCCAAATACAGCATATGGCCAGTTGTAATCATTCTATATAACTTGCCACCTTGGATATGTATGAAACACCCATACATAATAATGTCGATGATAATTCCTGGTCATAAAGAACCAGGGAATGACATCGACGTGTACTTGCAGCCTTTAATTGATGAGCTTTTGCAGTTATGGGAAGGTGTGCTAGCTTATGATGCTACTACTAAATGTACATTCAAGCTGCGGGCAGCACTACTTTGGACCATAAATGATTTTCCTGCATATGGAAAGCTCTCTGGTATGTGCACACAAGGCCGACTTGCATGCCCTTATTGTCATACCGACACATGGTCACATAGGTTAGTTAATGGCCATAAATATTGCTATATGGGACATCGCCGTTTATTGCCAGGAAAACATGCATGGAAGAACAACGCTACTCTATTTGATGGGAAAAGGGAAAATCGATCTGCTCCAAAACCATTAACTAGTGATGAGATTATGGCACAATATGAGAATTTCAGTCAGGTAACTACATTAATATGCTTAAATATGATTGCTCTTATGATATTTGTATAATATTAAATCAATCATGTGAGTTTTTTTCCATTGGGATGCATGCTTGGAACTAAAAACATTATGTTTTGCAGGTCAAATTTGGGAAACATACTAAGAAGAGAAAAAGCTCAACAACATTATATGGTATCTGGAAGAGAAGAGTATTTTTTTTTTCAGCTACCATATTGGAGTAAGTTGACCATAAGACATAATTTAGATGTCATGCATATTGAAAAGAATATTTGTGATAGTATTGTTGGTACCTTGCTAAACTTGGAAGGGAAGACAAAAGATAACATCAAGTCACGTTTTGACTTGGAGCTCATGAACATACGACCTGAGCTTCATGCATCTTCAGCCGGTAATGGCAAGTACATTTTTCGTCCAGCAAGGGACACAATGACATTATCTGAAAAAAGAGAGTTGTGTCAGTTTCTATCAGAAATTAAGGTCCCCGATGGGTACTCTACAAAAGTATCACATTATGTGGATCCAGATCATGGTAAAGTATCAGGGATGAAATGCCATGACTGTCGTGTGTTTTTGCATAGATACCTTCCATTGTCCATTCATGGAAAGCTAGAACCAGATATCTGCGAATCCATAATGGAAATTTGCAACTTCTTTAGAGAACTTTGCACAAAAACTTTAGACATGGAAACTCTAAGAATCTTGATTCCTCCATTGCTCTAATGCTTTGTAAGCTAGAGAAAAATTTTCCTCCTTCATTCTTTGATGTAATGATGCATTTACCAATCCATTTGGCTAAGAAAGCAATGGCTGGTGGACCCATACAGTACCGTTGGATGTATCCCATTGAACGCTATCTGCGTAGATTAAAATCATTTGTCAAAAATAAAGCCCGTCCAGAAGGATCAATTGCAGAGGCATATAATCTACAAGAGTGTGTGCATTCCTGTTCTATGTACTTGAATGGAGTTGAATCAAGAATTAATCGTCCAAAGAGGAACGATGATGTAGCAACTGCTGATAGAAGAACCCAACTGCAAATATTTTCAGAAGCTGGCAGACCACTGCTTGGTAATTGTTAACAAAACTTGGTGAAACTAATTTCTAACTTCACTCCAGAGGCATGTAAGTGCATTTATCCAGTTTCATGATTTTATCATGCATTTTAGTGCCTTTCCTTAAATTTCTAAATTTAATTAACAGAAAAACAAAGATTGGAAGACTAAAGATTTGGGGATGGCGGCCTACTGCCAGGAGGTGCGGAAGCTAAAAGAAAGGTTCGAAGGGTTAGAGCTCCAACACATAATCTGCCATCATAACTCTGAGGCAGATGAATTAGCTCGCCATGGAGGAAGAACAACCGTGCCCAGTAACGTGTTCATTCATATCCTCAAAAAACCGAGTATTGGGTAATCAGCCCCGATCGAAGAAAATGAGTCAACGGCAATGGAGGCTTCTCCAGAAGAAGACATTCAAATCCTAGCCATCGAGGACAACGAACCCAGCTCAGAGGACCGGTGAAATCCTTTCATCAATCTTCTTGTTAAGGACCAGCTTCCCGCTGACAAGAACAAAGCTATCCGACTGGAAAGAAGAGCCCGGAGCCATGTCATGATAGGCGACAACTTGTACAAAAAAGGATCCTAGGGCATACTAATGAAGTGTGTCACTCGAAGCGATGATGTGAAAATCTTAGCGGAAACGCACTCTGGCATCTGCGGCAGCCATGCTGCTGCATGAACCCTCATAGGAAAGGTCTTCCGACAAGGATTTTAGTGGCCCTCAGCTTCCGAAAATGCCTACGACATCACTCCGAGATGTGACGGATGCCAATTCTTTGCTCGCCAACAACATGTGCCGGCTCAGTATTTATCTACAATCCCCATAACATGGCCCTTCGTGGTGTGGGGGCTTCATATGGTGGGTCCCTTCAAGATGGCTCAGGGGAGCTACACTCACTCTTTGTCGCTGTAGATAAGTTCACCAAGTGGTAGAAGCCATCCTTTTGGCTAAGAAAATCTGCACCAAATTCGGCGTCATGAGAGAGATCATAACCAACAATAGTACCCAGTTTACCAGGTCAAACTTTCAAGATTTATGCGAGCAGATGAATATCAAGATATGCTATGCTTCCAGGTCTCATACACACAGCAATGGGCAAGTAGAGAGGGCAAACAGTTTGATACTCCAGGGTCTCAAACCGTGAATCTTGAACCGGCTTAAGCCATATGCAAGAAAATGGGCCTAGGAGCTCCCCTCCGTACTTTGGGCACTACGCACCACGCCAAGCAGAGCAACCGGTCGCACACCTTTCTCCCTGGTATATGGATCCGAGGCTGTACTCCTCATAGAAGTAGCTTTCCATTCGGACAGATTGCGACTCCATGATGAACGATCGTCAGACCTAAGCCAAGAAGACGATCTCAACCTCTTAGAAGAAGCTAGAGAAGCGACTGTTATACGGCCACCGAGTGGTACCAACAAAGGCTGAGGCGATATCATGACCGAAACATCAAAACACGATCCTTTCAAGTATGAGACTTGGTGCTGAGGAAAAATCACCAACCGGAGCAACACAAGCTATCCCTAGCTTGGGAGGGACCCTTCATTGTCAAGGAGTTCACTTGGCTAGGAGCATACCGACTACAATGGGAAGATGAAACCGCACTTCCCAGCTCGTGGAACATGGACCAGCTATGTCGTTTCATGCCTAGCTTTCTTTTTTAAGTTTTCAAATTCTCCTCGATGTACCAGATATCGTTTGTTCTTCACCTTCATATAATCAGCATAACTACAGTTCTTTTTTTCTCTGTTTATCTTAAAAGACTATCTCTCGGATCAAATCGAAGACATAGTTGGGGGCTAGATGTGTATTCGAGTAGACTATTATATGTTTAAAAACGCCAAGTAAACCGAATTCCTAAGTAAATGCTTCACACTGCGTACCTCGCATTCAGAACCACTAGTCGGTCAATGCCGCCAGTCGGTATGAACTAAAGAAAGTTCAGGAAAAAAGTTTGCATAAAGGAAAAGGAGAAAAACATAAACCTATATATTACAGTCACTCATGTATCGACAACACATCAAACCCACCCTTTACAGACCCTCCTCGGCAACAGGCGGACTCGATGGAGGAATTTTGGCTCCCACAGGTGGGCTTAACTCAAGCTCACCTACTATGGCGCGAGCAGTTGGACCGACTTCTTCAAGAAGACGTCCAGCTTCATCCAGAGTAGTGCCTGGTCATCTTATTCAGTAAAATCTTCATGTGGGGAGGGTGTGCGGCCAAGCAGCTCAACCAGGGACATGCCCATTGCGGCAGGGTCTTTCAGAGGAAATAAGAAGGCCCCAATTCGTTCGAGGCACCGTGTCAGCTCACCAGTCCGAACCAGTTCGGCCGACAAGGCTCTCTTCTCCGCCTCATGTTCAATCCGTCGCGCCCGAGTCACATCTGCCAAGACAACATCAAAAGCAAAAAAATCAGGAGCTAAGATAGGGAGTTCAAAAAAGTAAAAGATTATCGCAAGATGAGGTTACATACCGGCTACTACCTTAGAATATTTACCCTTGGTCTCCGCAAACTCTTTCTTCACTGCCTCGAAAGAAGTCGAATGCTTGCTGACCTCAGCTTGGGACACTCCTTCAAATCCTCTAGCCACTGATCCCACTGACGCAGACTTGCGTTGTGATTGATCAGCTCAAGGTTGGCCTCATGGAGTTCGATCGACTGAGTCATATACTTCTCATGAAGTTCTAGAAGACGACATGCAGATAAGAACAAGATGTTAACACCCGACAACAAAATAAGCGAGAAGGAGGAAAATGTCAACCGAAAAATACCTACGTAAGCGGCCGACTATTTCTTATTCTCCGCAATCTTACTCCTCACCTCCTCAAGAGCCTTCCTTTCCTTGAAAATGGTGAGAAGGGCTTGATTGGCCTCTCCTAAGGCCATTTCCACAGTAGAAATCTTTTCGAGATCGGTTGAGCTTGGCGGAAAAGAAAGATGTCAGTGGTTGCAACCCAAACAGAAGGACAAGACTTATACGACTCACCCAACAATTCTTCCTGGACTCGGGATAACTCGGCCGAGTCAATCTCTAGCCGAGCAACCGTTTCCCGAGCCTCCTTCAACATAACGCTCTTATGAGCGGCAATGGATAGCAGCTCCTACAAACGAACATAGTCAGACTCAACCGCTTCATATAAAGAACATGTGAATGCCTGAAGAAGCTTAATTGTCCGGTCTACTTGATCCAGCCAGATGGCCAAAAAATTCCCCCTCAGCAGGGCCTTCGCCGAGTCATCCCAAGACCACTTCACCGAGGGTGTCCTGATTACTGAAGTCGACGATGGTTGGGGGGACGGCTTGGAACGCTCCTCCAGCACCGGACCCCCAGACGAAGAAGGAGCCCTCGATGTGGCAAATCCAACACCGTCATCTGAGCGATGAGGCTCGTGAGAAGCTCCAGCGTAAGCCGAGAGAAGGGAATCTTCTACTGAGCAGGCTTCTAGAGCTTGACAAGAGTTCGGGAGAGCCTCCAGAGAGGACGACGGGAGAGCCATACTAGCCGCACGTAGAGGGCTACAGGAGTCGCGTTTAAGCCAGTCTCGAACTGACCTAAGTCAGCCCTAGCCATCTCAACTGGAGCCTCCCCGGCTCGAACCTCCTCGATCGGGGCCTCACCAGTCCGGGTCTCTTCGCCATGCCTGTGAGCGGTCTGGGGAGACAAACCTGGAAGCTCAGACCCGCCGCCCGGCTTAGGAAACGATCCGGTGGTTAAATCGATGTCTTTGGCCGAACTGCATAAGGAAACAAGCGAAGGAGATGATTCAAGAAAAGAACGCCAGAAGAGGAGCACACGATAGAACCTAAAAAGGAGGAAGACGAGATGAATACTTACTGCTGTGAAACCTAGAACCTGTTCAGCTTGGCAGCCAAAGAACCACACATGAACTTGGAGGTCGACCTCTTCTCGCCTTTCCTCATACCAGCGAGGTGGCGGATACGGACTCCCAATCATCTGGTCCTCTGTGAAGCTCGTCCCGGCCCCCACTGCAATTGGCTCCTCGTAGGGACCATGAGGCGTGGGAGAGGGCGGCTGGTCCTCGGGGGCCTCGCCAACTGAATCACTGTCGTAGTCCTGAAAGGAAGAGGTGCGGTAAATCGGAAGCCAAGCACCCCAGTCGGTGCGGGCTCTGCTCTATCATATTCGATAGGTAGGTTCGGAGGATCAACAGGGGGTGAAGGGGGGGTGGAGTTTTCGGATCAGAAAGAGGAAAGGAATATCAGCAATCATCCCCCAAAACCGAGTAAAAATAGTGGAGAGAGGGACTACAACATTCAGAGAAGAGAAGATGGATTTCGAGTTTTGGATCCGCGGTGAGACGAAGCGGCACTGGCTTGAGACCCCCGCAGGCTTTCAACTAAAAGATCAAATAGTCTTTTCCTACCACGGGTCTTGAACATGTTCTCCCAAAGGATAAATAACCTAAATAGTGAAATAAGGACAAGCAACGACATTGCCCAACCGCTGTCGGGGAACCCGCTGTCAGAGGCATCGGTCAAGAGAAGACAGGGGAGGAGCAGAGCGCAGGGGAACCACGTCCGAAACTTGTTTGTCGGGGCTCTTCTCAGGCAAAGGAGATCGAGACGTGAAGACCCTATGCAAGACGAAAAAACGTTCAAACCCAAGTTAAAGTGTCAGGAATCAAAGAGTGTTGGGTTAAATGGACTATGACTAGTAAAAACACTTACCGCCAGCCGTGGTACCATGACGAAATAATGACGGAAGTCCTTGGAGGAGATCCAGTTAGCCTGACGAAGCCAACGACCGACGGCGGCAGCCTCAGGCGGAGGACACTCTGTCGTAGGGTCGTCCCGGAGCTGAATTTCGTAAGTAGGGTAATCTCGATGCTTGATCGGCTGCATCCGACGACTGATGAAATCCCCCGCTACGTGAACTCCTGTAAGCCCGGAATTCTTCAACCGCTGAATGCGACCCAGGCACTCAGACACCCCCACCAGGTCATCTCCCTTAGGGCAAGAAGTCCACTCTAATGTGGATTGAGAGCAAGTTCGGAATACGTAGGAAGAGCCGGTTCGTGGTTACCCACGTAGAACCAGCATGAAGCCCAAGATTTGATGCTTGTAATCAACAGAACATTGAGATACTTGTCTTTCTGGCGCAAGTGGATGCTGACACCCCACCCCCCCCCCCCCCCCCCCCCCCCCCCGGCCCCCACAAGGGATAAGGATTAGAGGCGTTGGGCTGAAACTATAGAGAGAAGAGCTCACGAAATAAGAAAAAATGAGGATCGATCAACAGAAAGACTTCACAAAGATGGATGAAGATGGAAACAAGCAGAATGGAGTTTGGAGTGAGATAGTGTGCTTCGATCTGATAGAAATGAAGAAGACCATGGAAAAAATCTCACGAACCTGGAAGCAGCGATTGAATTAGGAAGGAAATATGATCACCTTACTCCTGGCTAGGGATGGGTCTTGCCGGTAGGGAACTACCAATCGATGGAGGCAGCTATGTACTCCACGCACTCTCGATGATGGGGGAGACCTCCTCCAATGAAACTGTGGATGCCTTAACCTCGAGAACGTGAGGAAGGAAGTCGCCAGTCGATGATCCCGACGCCATGAGGAGGGGAGGCGGAGCACGAGGGCCGAAAAGCTCAACAAACGAAGAAAAGGGGAAGGTAGAAACGAGGAGCGTGCGCAAGGGAGACAAAGAGGAATGAAGAAGATGAATATGTCGTGACCGCCTATTTAAGAGACCCGATCTTGGGAGCCAACGGCCCATGCTGCGGAACGCTTCGGTTAACGGCCGAGATCCCGCAGCGGATTGTGTGACCTAAAAATGGACCGTTAGCTGAAGGACTGAACGATGAATATAAGAAGTGGCGGCAAAAAGTGGTCCCATCTGTTAGACCAGCCATCAAGTTGTTACCTAGTTGACCTGTTTCGTGGGAAAAGATGAGCTAAAAGCACGACAAGAGGCCTAACGGGTGTCCAGCCGTTCTTTCAAGGCCATCAGTTGACTCCATCCCAATTAGTCATACGGCCGGTATTTCATATACCTTGGGTATCGCAGGTCGACTCCATGCCAATTGATCAGTCCGAAGTCCAGTATTTCACATGCCTGGGGGCTCGCCAGGCGACTCCATGCCATTTGATCAGTCAGAAGTTCATATTTCGTATGGGGGGCTCGCTAGCCTACTCCATGATAATTAATCAGTCCGAAATTTGATATTCCAAACTCCTGGGGGCTCATTGAGATGACGTTTGAGTCGTCGACTGACCCTGAACAATGGTTTAGACTCAAGTTTGCCATCTCCTATGCCTAAAAAACTCAACGATCAGCATTTTGCATAGAGTCTCCATGACCAGGGGGACAGTCGACGACATAAATCTTTTGTGCTTGGGAACCAATTCTCGGGCCTCCCAAAAACATATTGTTAAAGGTGTTTAGGCTGAGCTAGTCTTGGCACGACACAACATTTGATATAGGGGCTTTTCTTCCTCACCAAGACGTTAACACCCATCTTAACATCGGGAAGGAAGATCTGGAGAAGGTTTCCCTGTTGTTGACACAAATTCTGGCAGGTCCAAAGTATGACTTGAGATCAACTTAAGACAATGATAAATAAAATATTTAAAGATTGAACGAATAAACTAAAAGAGTCAAAAGAAAATAAAATAGTATACAGGCAGGTGTAAAAAATTAACACGCCTTAGTCAAGACAATATAATAGTGGCAACGGCTAATTAAATGAAATAGCCAAATATATATTAATATAAGCAAAGGAGAAGAATACGCGTATACACGGCTAGGTATTTGTTTACTAATACTCTAAAGGTACACACGTAAGAAAATGAACCAAACAATTGACTACTTCAGGCCTCTGAGTATAAAATAAATACACGGCCCATTGTCGCGTACGCATGTGGCCAAAAGCTAACCAAGTATTTCTTTTCCTAATTAAATGATTAACCCAGTGGCCCAACACGCATGAACTAACCGATGATCAAGCCCAGGAGCTGAAATAAAATGCTCCGCGTACACACTGCCTAACGCGCGCAGTTTCTATATATTGCCGCCCAAACTAGTGCTTAGCGGCCAAGAAAATGCCCATGTTCTGCCACAACTGCTCGGACATGCGCGTTCCTGCCGCTTCAAGTTTCCACGATGAGACGGGAATGGAGGGAATCAAATACGAAGTGCCCGCCGATTCTCCAAAACAACTGCTACCTTGCTGTATAAATACCGGCCGAGGGTCACAGCAAGGACCCCCGCTGGTTCATTCGCATACACACCGAAAGGCTGCCGGCTTCTCACATCGTAGAAGTTTGCAGCAACTCCCGTTCATTCACACACACACACACCGAAAGGCTGCCGGAGCACAAGCGCGCCACATCTACGCGTAGAGCACCTTCAGGCTGTCGGAGTGAAACATCGTCGAGTTCGTGCGATAGAGTTTCGGCAAGACTCTCGGCTGCAAGCATCTATAGGCGGCCGGAGAGAAGTGTCCACCCATCGACGACGCATCGGCAACCGTCAACTCGCCGGCAACAACATCTCTCATCGACATTAACTTCCGGTTGCTCCATCGGCGACCGTCGGCAAGCATCGTCTGCACAGAGGCTTGCTGCTGCAAAGATCGTGAAGGTAAAATACATGCCTTCACACCGTTGATTCGGCCTGCTCAAGGCCAATCACACGAGTCTCCTCTCTCTATCTGGACATGTCTTATATCCCTTGATTTGGTCCTAATAGTGGATACAAATCAGTTAATGAAAGACTTTTGTCTTGAGTCATGATTTGATCCCCATATGGATATATCTCAAGGTGTGCATATAAAAATCTCAAATTTCCTTACAATACTTGTTTCTCTATATTAGATGTAAGTTACATAAATTCCTTCATGTTCATATGTCTAAATTTGACGATGTTATGCCCCTTGATTTGGTCTTGTTGACAGATACAAATCAGTCAATGAAAGACTTTTGTCTTGAGTCATGATTTGGTCTCCCCGTTGATACAAGTCATGGTGTGCATAAATAAAATCTCATCGTCAAATTCAAGTGGTCAGTTGACATATTTATTGTTTATTCATATGAAACGGAAAATCCAAACACACTGCATAAAATAAATAAAATGGTCCCGCACATTACATTAGCTCATAGATAATCATTGTTATATGCCTCAAATGCTTTCCTTCAAATCCATGAACTGCATATATAGTAGACGGTTGCCGTGACAACAGTGCTCTGGTTCATGCAAGTGATCCATATGTTAATTAAGTTGAACTAGATATATATTTACACATGTATAGTCTTCATTCGGTACTGATATATATAGTGCATATCGTAACTAAGTAAAAGGTATATCGATGCTTAGTGATTTGCAAGCTAAATCCTTGCACACATGGCCAAATAAACAGCATCATCCTGGATAGAATAATCCTGCAAAAGACCAATGCGTTGGATAATTGTAATTTCGGGCAAGACTACATCGTGACATCACTATTGCATCATGCTTAGGCATATAAGTAAGTGCTGCTCCATTCGTTATATGAAAACACCGGTAATTGATAAATCAATATAAGCAAATAATCGTCTTTGCAGGCTATACTCTTGCACATATGTTCAAACCGTTAGCCCTACGCTAAGTCTAGATAATTATGCTTGTCGTATAAGTTTAAAATAAAAGTGTTTTATAACGACGGTTCCCAGCCAGTTATACTTAAACAAATTATGGTGTCATATAGGCAAATGAATCGTGTATACATTGCCGATATACTCGGAAAATCAAATCAAAAGTCTTGTAACTGATACCTCCACACATTTTTATCACTTAGTGCATATGTGTAACATCCCGAGCTAAATTCTCGCTAAATCTCTTGTCAATAAAGACTTAATGGTGTTCTATAAAAATCTCAAAACCCTAAGTAATGAAATCATAGGATCTAATCAACAGAACTTAAATTCAAAATTTAATTAGAAATCCAATCTTTATTGTCTTTCTGCTTCTCACTTCTTTCGTCCGTGCACCGCCGGCCTTGCTCCGCTCCGAGCAGGGACGAGTGCCGTCCGGTCTCCTCTGTTCGTTTCCATGTCTTCCCGACCCCGTCGTTTGGAAATTTTCCGTTTCGCCCGACCTCCGACCCAGAGGTCGGATGACTTTTACGTTTCGCCCGACCTCCGACCCAGAGGTCGGATGATTTTCGCGATTCGCCCGACTCCGACCCCCAGCGGTCGGACATTATTTTCCGTCTCGCCCGACCTGTCGTCATCACTCTCCGCTTCGCTCGACCCCGAGGTCGGACAAGCCGTTCGCTCCGCCTCGCTCGACCCCGAGGTCGGACAAGCCTTTTTGCTCCGCCTCGCTCGAACCCGAGGTCGGACAAGCCGCTCTCGCTCCGCCTCGCTCGACTCCGAGGTCGGACAAACTCGTCGGACCGAGCTCGAAGCGGCCACGCCTTTAATGCTGCCGGCCATCTCCCCAACCGTAAAAGCGCCTGGCCGTACACAGCAGTGCTGCCACCGCGCCGAAAGTCTTCGTGATGGGACGCGCACGCCCGGCGCCCATGCGCTGCAGTACGCTGCCGCCGCGCCAACTTGCGTCGCCCTGGAGAGACAAAAGGAACGGAGGCTGATATTTTCCAGAGATGAAACACTTCACTCGGCGTGCTCATTTGCTCCTTCTGCTCGCTCGTCTCTTTGCTCTCGTCTCTTCTGCCTTCCGCCTTTACCGCCGAAGAGCTCCGCAGGACCCGAAGCAGAGCAAGCTTCTCTCGTGCTCAGGTGAGCTCGGTAACCCATGCCCTGCCGTCGCTTCCCTCATCAGCCGTTATCGCCTCTAACCGCCGCCCTAATCTTCCGCATTATTGCAGAAGTAGCGGCGCGTCGACATCACTTTTCCGACGACCAGTCTCCGTTGTTGTTCTTTTCCACCGATAACCCTCTGGTAATCTTTGCCGTCCGACCAGTCTAGCTAGTCCCGTCTACCGAAGCAACACACTAAAGTTGTTAGAGAGAAATTCATGCAACTTCACTCATCTGTTAATACAAGTTACCTTGCATCTTCATATAGGAACCGAGCTGCAGACGGCCACTGAGGCTGAGGAGGACTTCCCCGCTGCCGACCCCGCCGTCGACTGTGCTAACTTCTCCCCGAACCGAGGCAAGCCCCGGTGCATACCTATGTTTAAAGTTTTACTTTCTCACTGTGTATGTAGGTTTTTGTTGTGCATTAAGTTTCGAGGCTTGTGTGGAAACTTAGTTGCATGACTTGTAGGATCTCCTACGGGTTGTTCTGTTAGAGCCAGTACGTTAGTGCTATGCTTACTAATAGGGCAACGAAGGGATTTGAGTGGTATGGAGACTACTCAGGGGATTATTTATAGGAGTATTTGAGAAAGTCAGGACCCAACATTGTGTGAATAAAATTTGAGCACGGTGTCGGGTGCGGTTGCATTGGTCAAGTTTGAGTTGTGTACCGAATACATACTGGCATATGGGACCCAGGAAACCGACGTAGCTCATTGCGCAGTGATTGGACGACCAGCCATCTCTTTTTTCGGGTGAACGGACCAGTATGGTGGATGAATTCGCATTTTTGTTTCTTGGGTATGTGTTAGTGGGAAAGGCTTGGGGCCGTACAGGGACGCAGGGCGTTGCCTGGAGGACCATGTCCTTGGAGAGATGGCAGTCGGACCGACACTGTCGCGATGCAGTGAAAGGTGGCCACGTGCGACTCGTGGAGTGCGCACGTGTCGTGTTATTCGGGTTTCTCCTGCAGGATGTAAAATCAATTATAATTGCCGTCCCTCGCGGTATTGAGTACCACTTGCTCCTTTCTGCCGTGGCGACACTATAAAAATGTGATAGCAGGAGTTGTGATTGGAGATTTGAGAATAAATTTCAGAACTGTTGTATTGCACTTGTTTGCCTAGTTGCTGCCACACTTAGTAAAAATTACATTAACTATTCTGATAACTTGGCTAAAATACTGAAAAAGCATTAGTGGTGCTGTCTTTTACAAATACCTACCAGCTGCCACCAATATTCCAGCATTTTAGGAGTCGGCCTTAGAAGGCCTATTGACGGGTAAGTCTTGCTGAGCGTCAGTCGCTCACGGTTTGTTGATTGTTGTTTTGCAGGTATTAGTGCTGACTGTAGCCAGGGTGGTTGGGAAGAGGAGACGCCCTCGGAGTGGACCTTCGAGTGGGTCCCCGCTTCTCCCTACCGTGGAGATTAAACACCATCGGGCTGGGGTGTTTAATCAAGGCGTCGAGTGTTAGATTTTTGCTTCCGCTGAAATCCACGTGTTTGTTATCAAAATTACGTTTCCGCACTTCCTAAACTTCTGAAATTAGTTGTAATATAACCTGAATTAATGCATCTTCAAGTCATTTATGCGAGTCCTTGTTAATTATTGTACTGCAAAGTCACTTGTTTCGGCAAGCGGCCCCCCCGAATGATCCTGGATGAGCAACCGTACGATTTATCGGACGGGGTTGCGACAGCTGGTATCAGAGCTATTTGGGGGTTAGTACTCTAATTAACGAGGCATGTTTTCAAAAAATTGCGCTACGGTGAGGAACGGTGTAGCACAGCCCTTAGTGGAGGTTAGAGTTAGGAAGGTGGCAAGCTAACTGTGCATTCATGCATTTTACCTTCCTGTAAGTTTATTATTATGTAACGACGCACCAACGAACTACAACGAAGGTACGTAGTCCTGCCGTGGGATAATATTCACGGTCGCTTGGTGTTCGCGTTGCCGGTTCACCCATCTTGCCTGAGATGCTTTTCATGGCCGCTAACGGCAAGGCGTTACTGGTTGCCCCCGGTTGCCATGAGTCGTGACTATCATGGCCATATTGCATACCTGTTCTGTGATGTGTTTTTCTGCAGGTACACTGACTATCGTTAGACCGTGTAGAAAACGATTTGTCTCGAGAGAACGAGTAGTGCCACCGAGGGTAACGTATTAAGGTTTTCCTTTTTGGTGAGGACGAATAGGCCGTGGCATCCTTTAAAATCTGCAGGAGTCCTAAAATTCACCTAACCAAAAAGTTCAACTCTGTAAATCCGATAAGAACCTGTGAATTAACTAAGGAAAGAAGGACTTAAGAGTTTCATCCTCCTGTGTTCAGCCTGTTCCTCACTCCAGAATCCTATAGAATTCGTAGGATTTCATCTCCTAAATTCATTCTCCAGACTCCTCTTAAGGGGGAAGGTGCCCCTCTGTTCTGGAAAGGACATCGGACCATCCGGTGCAGGGCCGGACAGTCCGAAGACACTCCCTCTGGAATTCTCTTTTTTGGTCACCGGGCATTCCGATGTGGGATCGGACCTTCCGGTGAACACCTCTCTGGACTGAAATCAACCAAGCCGGGATTTCAGCAATGAGTCATTTTCCAAAGCTTGTAGTTCGCGCCTGTTATTCTAAAAATATGAATGGGCACAATTTGGAAGGTTTCAAATAAATTCCTGCCACCCAAATCTCCCAGGATTAATGTGGCATCTATCATGAGGTAATCCTCGAGTTCCCTTATCACATCCTTCTTTTCGAAATCTCGGGACGAGATTTTCTTAAGGGGGAAGGGCTGTAACATCCCGAGCTAAATTCTCGCTAAATCTCTTGTCAATAAAGACTTAATGGTGTTCTATAAAAATCTCAAAACCCTAAGTAATGAAATCATAGGATCTAATCAACAGAACTTAAATTCAAAATTTAATTTGAAATCCAATCTTTATTGTCTTTCTGCTTCTCACTTCTTTCGTCCGTGCACCGCCGGCCTTGCTCCGCTCCGAGCAGGGACGAGTGCCGTCCGGTCTCCTCTGTTCGTTTCCATGTCTTCCCGACCCCGTCGTTTGGAAATTTTCCGTTTCGCCCGACCTCCGACCCAGAGGTCGGATGACTTTTACGTTTCGCCCGACCTCCGACCCAGAGGTCGGATGATTTTCGCGATTCGCCCGACTCCGACCCCCAGCGGTCGAACATTATTTTCCGTCTCGCCCGACCCGTCGTCATCACTCTCCGCTTCGCTCGACCCCGAGGTCGGACAAGCCGTTCGCTCAGCCTCGCTCGACCCCGAGGTCGGACAAGCCTTTTTGCTCCGCCTCGCTCGAACCCGAGGTCGGACAAGCCGCTCTCGCTCCGCCTCGCTCGACTCCGAGGTCGGACAAACTCGTCGGACCGAGCTCGAAGCGGCCACGCCTTTAATGCTGCCGGCCATCTCCCCAACCGTAAAAGCGCCTGGCCGTACACAGCAGTGCTGCCACCGCGCCGAAAGTCTTCGTGATGGGACGCGCACGCCCGGCGCCCATGCGCTGCAGTACGCTGCCGCCGCGCCAACTTGCGTCGCCCTGGAGAGACAAAAGGAACGGAGGCTGATATTTTCCAGAGACGAAACACTTCACTCGGCGTGCTCATTTGCTCCTTCTGCTCGCTCGTCTCTTTGCTCTTGTCTCTTCTGCCTTCCGCCTTTACCGCCGAAGAGCTCCGCAGGGCCCGAAGCAGAGCAAGCTTCTCTCGTGCTCAGGTGAGCTCGGTAACCCATGCCCTGCCGTCGCTTCCCTCATCAGCCGTTATCGCCTCTAACCGTGTGAGAGACCCGACCAATTTACATTCAAATTTACCAAGTTGACTCGCGGCCCACGCATGGTATGCGAGAATTCAACCCGATAAAAGAGAATATAAACTCGGCAGTCCCCCGACATGCTTCTCAAGCAATGCCCAAGATCCAAGCACGTCGGCTACGTCACGGGTGATACATCACATAGGTCACCTTAATTAATAACATTAAATTTAAAAAGTCTTACATAACTAGTTTCATCACGAGTCCTGAAATTAGCAAATTAAAGAGCGGAAGCGATTCTAAGGAAGACGATAGTCGCAGCGGTTGCAGCAAGGAAACAGCAAAAGATTGCGATGCCCAGCCCACGAACATCGCAAACCACGGTCACTTGAACGTCCCGACTACGCCTCGCCCTCGCCGACATCGGCGGGGACGAAGTAGCCGAAGACCAACTCATCCTCACCTGCAAAAACTTAAGCAACAAACGTTGAGTACGAAGGTACTCGCAAGTCTTACCCTGTTGTGGGAATTAGTCCCCGACTCCAAGGATAATGCAATGAGGGAGTAGCAAGGTATAAGGCATAGGAATGGACTCAATTGCTTAAAGCAGTAACCAAACATATGTGAATAAGCATAAAATTAAAAAGGACTCTTGCGGGCATGAACCTCTAATGAACCCAATTCCCTAAGTATCATGTAACCATGAATCATGTATGTGCCATCATCCATGTTCCATCCGAACCATGGATACCAATACCCATATTCCAATTCCATCAACAGTACTCCAATTCCATCATGTTATGTGACAACTCTACGATATTATCCAAAGGACACTGAGCTTGATCATAACCGAGATCGCGGCGATTCGAACCGATTTTACACCCTGCAGGGGAGTCCAACTGTACCCACACGACTGAGGACCATACGGCTCATGCAACCCGCTAAAGTTACACAAGGGGGTACTCATGTCAACCTTTTTCACACTCGTGCCCACACGGTTGGCAAATCCACACGGTGCCGAGTACCACGGCCTCGCAGGCACACATGAGTCCCTCGTCGAGTGTCACGGCCTCGCAGGCTCCCATGACTCCCTCGTTCCACACACCGTGCAGTCATCGGCCAAACGTTGGTACGCAGTGAGATACTCAGCTTGTCTTTACCATTATATCAGACATGTGGTATGAACGGAAAATGCTCAGGCCAAGAATAACACGGCCGGGTCCTAGGTCAACCCAGACGGGATCTACGGCACACAAGACCTCCATGTCTTGCTGCACTCCTGTCTCACCGTCCGGATTTCAGCTTTAACACTTTTCAAATTTTACCACCATATGAACTCGCCACAAGCTCATAAACAAACAGGATAAATCCTATATATGCGAGTGGGACTTACCACTCGACTTCTACCGTGTTATCTAAGCATGGCTAAGCATTTCATGACTCGAACGAGGACACTCTACCCAGGTTGACAAGGTGACGTATTCAATACCAAGGAGGGGTACATGCAACAATAATAGGTGTTCCCGACTTTAACACTATGCCCGACTTTAATGCAGTCCTATACGTAAGCATTCATATTAATCATTAAGTAAATTACTTAGGGTAGCAATATGAGGTGCTTGCCTTCAACAGCAGTGGTGTCGACCTCCTCAGCAGCTGGATCAACCTCTGGTGCTTCTCCCGTAGCAGCACCCGCGTCAGTCTCCGGTGGATCGTAAGCTATAAAGTAAAAACGCGTCGATAAGATGTATGCCAAGATGCCATGATGCACAATGACGCGATATGATGCAGAGAGGTAGCTACTGAGTCTACGAACACAATGCAAAAAGAACGAAGTCAATCGGGGTTCTACGGTTCAAGTTATGCCCGAAACATTTTACCGATTTCCGGTTACGGGTTTCCCGGTTCCGGTTCCGATATCGGGTGGCACACGGATGTCGTTTCCGGGAAAAATCCCAAAACCCTTCTCGTGTACTGGCTTTACTAAGTGGCTTGGGTTGCTACGAGACTAAGTTTGAGTGGTTTTGACTCGCGTTAACAAGAACACGAGCTCTCCGACTGTCGTTGCCCGTTTACGACATCGGGAATACCGTAACGGTACCGTAAAAGTCGTAACGACTTTTCAGGTGAAAATGAAAGTTAAGTTACAGGCATGGGACCATTTTCTGTTTAAAGTAGGCTCTAAACTAAGACTTTTGGCTCTGGGTTGGGGTCAAGTTGAGCTTCTATGATTTTACTAAAAATTAAACAACGTTCTGTTTTCCAAACTTATAAAATCAGAAACATGCACTAACTCTTGTGGAAAAATCATGAAACTTTACAGAGCTACTTCTGAGCACCTAAAATAAAGTTTTTGTTAAAGGACTCAGGCTTTTTGGTGACTTTCCTAATGTACTTTAGATAAAGGCAATTAAACTAGGGTTTAGGGGTATTATCAATGACATGCATGCACAAATGTTCATGAAAAATTCTGGTACAAATGCAGGAAATGCATCATGCCAAGATAAAATTATGGTACAAAAATCAACCCTAGAATCCTTCTGGAACTTCAATTAAAAATCAACAACAGAAATAATTCATTGAATTATTAAAGAAAATGCAGGGTCATTTTTGAAAATGTGCTTTAACAGAAAATTAGTTTATGGTTCAGGGATTCAATTAAAATTAGGTTTTTCATTTTTAGATTTTTCCACTGTTTTCTATACATTTTACAACTTCTGGATAAATAAAGGAAAAAAGAGAAATTCAATAAAACAGTAGAAAACAGGGGCGGCTACGGCAGAGGCGGCGCTCCGACGGGGATCTCGCCGGAGGAGGGCTAGGGAGGGGGAATTGAGCGGTCGAGGAGCATCACCGTGAGCCAAGGCACTGGTTTGGAGAGGGTGAAGACCACGGGGAAGGCAGCAAGGTGGTCAGCGACGGTGAGCTTCAGGGCGGCTTCAATGGCGGCCGACGGTGGCGAGCGGTGTTCTTCTTCACCGACGACGAGCTGCGGCTGAATGGCTTATCAAACTAGTGCGCCCAGGTGAGAGGATCAAGCTGGTGAAAATAATTTGAAAACCGAGCTACCTTGATGACGAAGTTTGAAGAATGGTGGCGACGGCGGCGTTGTCGGCCGATGAACAGGGGCGGCGGCGTTCTGAAGAATTCAGGGCACGGCCGGCAAATTCCGTGAGTGGAGAGCAACTGGGGGTCGAGGGGAGCTCGCTGGGCACGGTGGCGTGGCTTGGGAGTAGCCGGAATGAGCTGTCGACGTGAGGGTGGCTCGGGCGGCAATGGCGGTGGCGGCGCACAGAGCAGAGAAGGAAAACCGGGGGAGGAAGATGGAAGGGGGGGAGCTGAGGTCTTAATACTCGAAGAGAGGAGCTAAGGGAGGGAGAGAGCAGAGCGCACGCGGCTTGGAGTAAAAGCGCGGCGCGAATTCGGCCGGCGCGCGGCGTCGGCCACAGCCAAAGGTGGCGTGCCGGAGGAGGTGCAGTGCGCCAGAGGAGATAGAGAAGAGAGGGAGAGAGGAGAGAAGAGGGATGGGCGCTGACAGAGGCGACGACTTTGCTGCAACGTCCCATCCGGCGAATTGAAGGCGGCGCGGGGGATCGGCCGGCCGGCGCACGGAGCGGCAGAAACGGCAGCGGCAGTACTGTGCGGGCGGCACTGTAGCCGGTAAGAATATTGTCAGGATTTTTCAATTGTTTCACCTGCTCTTGATTTGATTGAACATCCTAGCTCCCGAGTTCAAAAATTTTTGAAAATTTTTGTGTGTACTAAAGAAATTATTTGGAACAACTTTCATTAAATAAAGATCTTCTGATTTGGCCCCTAATAGTCTGTGAATTTTCAAATTGCATCAAATTTGTTGGAATTTTAAAAAGGGTTTAAACCTTTACCAAAAATTCTGTTAAAATCTCCAAAATTCTATTTTATTGTGTAGTTAATTGTTATGTAAAAACATTTAGGTAGTTTTATTAAGAAAACATAAGGCCTCTTAAAAGCACGGCTAGGTTTCGGAAAACGGCGAATTTCGAAAACCCTGACTCCAAATCAAAACGGAAAAGGTTGAAATCCAAGGATTGAATCAGTGAGCTCAAACTCAAAAGAACAAAAATTGAAATTTTGGGATGTGACAAACCGCCGCCCTAATCTTCCGCATTATTGCAGAAGTAGCGGCGCGTCGACATCACTTTTCCGACGACCAGTCTCCGTTGTTGTTCTTTTCCACCGACAACCCTCTGGTAATCTTTGCCGTCCGACCAGTCTAGCTAGTCCCGTCTACCGAAGCAACACACTAAAGTTGTTAGAGAGAAATTCATGCAACTTCACTCATCTGTTAATAGAAGTTACCTTGCATCTTCATATAGGAACCGAGCTGCAGACGGCCACTGAGGCTGAGGAGGACTTCCCCGCTGCCGACCCCGCCGTCGACTGTGCTAACTTCTCCCCGAACCGAGGCAAGCCCCGGTGCATACCTATGTTTAAAGTTTTACTTTCTCACTGTGTATGTAGGTTTTTGTTGTGCATTAAGTTTCGAGGCTTGTGTGGAAACTTAGTTGCATGACTTGTAGGATCTCCTACGGGTTGTTCTGTTAGAGCCAGTACGTTAGTGCTATGCTTACTAATAGGGCAACGAAGGGATTTGAGTGGTATGGAGACTACTCAGGGGATTATTTATAGGAGTATTTGAGAAAGTCAGGACCCAACATTGTGTGAATAAAATTTGAGCACGGTGTCGGGTGCGGTTGCATTGGTCAAGTTTGAGTTGTGTACCGAATACATACTGGCATATGGGACCCAGGAAACCGACGTAGCTCATTGCGCAGTGATTGGACGACCAGCCATCTCTTTTTTATGGGTGAACGGACCAGTATGGTGGATGAATTCGCATTTTTGTTTCTTGGGTATGTGTTAGTGGGAAAGGCTTGGGGCCGTACAGGGACGCAGGGCGTTGCCTGGAGGACCATGTCCTTGGAGAGATGGCAGTCGGACCGACACTGTCGCGATGCAGTGAAAGGTGGCCACGTGCGACTCGTGGAGTGCGCACGTGTCGTGTTATTCGGGTTTCTCCTGCAGGATGTAAAATCAATTATAATTGCCGTCCCTCGCGGTATTGAGTACCACTTGCTCCTTTCTGCCGTGGCGACACTATAAAAATGTGATAGCAGGAGTTGTGATTGGAGATTTGAGAATAAATTTCAGAACTGTTGTATTGCACTTGTTTGCCTAGTTGCTGCCACACTTAGTAAAAATTACATTAACTATTCTGATAACTTGGCTAAAATACTGAAAAAGCATTAGTGGTGCTGTCTTTTGCAAATACCTACCAGCTGCAACCAATATTCCAGCATTTTAGGAGTCGGCCTTAGAAGGCCTATTGACGGGTAAGTCTTGCTGAGCGTCAGTCGCTCACGGTTTGTTGATTGTTGTTTTGCAGGTATTAGTGCTGACTGTAGCCAGGGTGGTTGGGAAGAGGAGACGCCCTCGGAGTGGACCTTCGAGTGGGTCCCCGCTTCTCCCTACCGTGGAGATTAAACACCATCGGGCTAGGGTGTTTAATCAAGGCGTCGAGTGTTAGATTTTTGCTTCCGCTGAAATCCACGTGTTTGTTATCAAAATTCCGTTTCCGCACTTCCTAAACTTCTGAAATTAGTTGTAATATAACCTGAATTAATGCATCTTCAAGTCATTTATGCGAGTCCTTGTTAATTATTGTACTGCAAAGTCGCTTGTTTCGGCAAGCGGCCCCCCCGAATGATCCTGGATGAGCAACCGTACGATTTATCGGACGGGGTTGCGACAATATGTTAACTAAGTTAACCATGTTGGTCATTAAAATATACTAGCACTCTTTAAATTAAATAAGTAAAATAACCCAAATATGCCATATTTTTCGTGAGTCTTATGCTATCTATATTCTAGTAAAAATTATTGATTATTATATATCCCAAGCATGCATATTCGTCCAAAATTTACATGTTACTTATATCTGTTTGGCTTACGTGTTATGGCTGGGGTCATTTAAATTCTAAGCTACTAGAGATAATCAAATAAAACAAACAGTAAAATATCAAAGAACCTGGTCCATATACCATACTAATATTATGTGCTACTCTTCATGTTTAGCAAGACGTCAACCTACTATACATAGGAGATTTGGGTTGCTCCATGTCTTAAATATTTGAAACTAAGTATGCTAAATTATTTCCCCATGTAGGAATGTTGCATAAATATATGATCTGAAAGTTATGTGTATTGACAAAAGTGTCATTTATCGATGCCGGTTAAATCCTAAGTAAAAAATCAAACAAATTCTAGCTGCATATATAGTCCTACCTTATATGCAGGAATGTTGCCAAGTTAAACACCATGCTTATATACTAGAAAATATCATATTAAAATATAAATAATATCATGCTCTTGCTCTTGACCAAGTACCTCTTTATATGCATATGGGTACCTTAAATCAAGGACTATGCCGTGAGTGTATATCGTGCACGTGCTACGTCATCCAAGTCAAATATCACTTGGTAACTTATTCCAAGGACAACTTGTGTGCACTCATATTTGCATACTCATATCATATTTCGACACAAGAAAATATGTTATATCAAAATTCTTCGGCAAGCGTCCATTTTCAACGACAAGACTGAAGACTATCTATTTTCTTTTCTAGTTTGTACTAGGGAGCCATACATCGTGATCATGTAATTTTCATTTATATGTTGGAATTCTTAATCAGGGGTTTTCTCTACGGAGATGTAATTAACATAATTTTTATGCAAATATAAGAATTATGGAAGTATGAACTCGCAATCCTAATCTTCTTGTATTCTAATACTTTAAATTCATGATATATTTTAAATTTGTCTCTTTTGACGAGGGTGCGCGTGACCTCGACCGTTTCCCCGTCCTCACCTGTACAATCAATCTTGCAGGTAGGAGACAGACTCAATGTCATAGCCCGGAAAATCGCCTAGGACCCTTTGGACCTACGAAGAATTGGGGTTATGGTCCATCCGAAACCTAAAACGAGAGATGTCCCAGGAGTCGGAAATCAAAGTAATTCGTCCAAGCTGGTCTTGGCGGCTCTGATATGACTTTAGTTTGATCAGAACAAACAGCGGCCTTGTCCCGACTAAATGATGGGGCAGAGACCCAATTGGATGGTCTCGCCGATTCTTCAATGGACTCGACAACCGGCACCTAGACTTCTAGATCAATTTGGCCAATCATGCTAAAAGTGAGAGTCATTCCTAAAACGAGGATGCCTCGGGTGAGGTCTTTTTCTTCATACAATTCTTGAGCATATCTTTTCCTACAGCCTTGCTGATGCGGACCCGCCCCGTCTCGGGACGGAATCCTGTCGTCATTCAGCCAGGATCCTGTTGGGCAACGCTCCGCGAAGCGAGCGTACACACGGTACAACACAGGCAGGAATAAACAGCAATAATTTACAAGGAGAGAGAGAGTTTAATACAACATTGATTCATAAACTGAAATTTAGGTCTTACATTGATTCGGAGTACGCAATAGAGTTTTTGAAACATAAACAGCGGAAGACTTGAACGGTTACAGACTCCGACACTCATACTTAAGCAAAAGCATGCACCGTGCCCAGGGACGTCATGCTACTGGTCACTTCAATGTTACTGCGGCGATTCACAGAACTCCCACTGGAGGTCCCCGATCTCGGGGTGAAACTCCTCCCAGTGGATGCTTCCATCCTGGTCTTGCATGTCGGTGCCTGAAAACCACATATCGCTAGCTCGTGAGCTTCTAAGAAGCTCAACAAGGCTTACCCGTCAACGTGGCTGTCTACAGCCAACTCCTAGACATGCTGGCTGACTAAGGTGGGTTTACTTGCAAAAAAGACTCGCAAGCCTGTACTATTCTTGGTCAAATTTTAACATAGGTTAAGTGATTAAAATTTAACTTTAATTAGCACTGAACTCATCAAGCATAATAGAAGTAACAATAGCAATAGTAATCGTCATAGCATCACTCTCATTGTATCTCAACTTCTTTATTAAAATATGGTGCGTTTCACGAGCATACTCACAAGCTAGGAGCGACAGCGGTTCGAAACGATTTTTATACCCTGCAGGGGGAAACCTAATTGTACGACACGTGCGTGTCCCAGACTCGCACGTGGCAACCGTTCGCATCAGCTCCTGCAACGTCAATTCCGTCCTACGCCTGCCTAAGCAGCGCTGCATCCCACCAGACAACACGTCCCAGACGGTTTCTACGGAGTTCCCACGCTGCCCGCCCCAGATCGCCTCCGATTCAGACACCATAGGATAGGTTCGACGTTGCATTTACTAGGCTACGTAGGTTTACTAGGGCCCATAACACCCAGCATACGACCAGTACATTCAAAGCTCGATCAGACTTGGACCACACGGATCAGACAAGTCTACGGTCACCCTGGACCCAGTCCAGTCGCCGACCTACTTGGTATCCTGTCTGATCCCCAAACTTTTATCTTTCCTTAATTAACTCATCATCATGTGTCATAATGTTTCAAATGATAGTTTCATCCAATAACCTACCAATTGTGAGCAGCGTCCACTCTGCTCGATTTCTACCGACAATACCTGCTAAGCATAGCATGCTAAGGGGTATCTATACCAGCTACAGTTAGGGTTTCCTACGAAAACCAATGCAACTAGGGTTTCAATCAACTCCTAGCACTTAATGCACAAACAAGACACACTAAGTTATAAAAAGAAAATTTTAAACATCGGAGAGCTCCTCGCCGGAGAAGAGGGCTAGAGGGGAAATTGAAAGGTCGTGGAGCATCACCTTGACTCAAGGGACTGATTTGTAGGGGATGAAGGCTACGGGGAAGACGGCACAGTGGTCGGCGACGTGAAGGCTCGCGGCGGCGCTAATGGCGGCCGAGTGGGTGGCGCGCGACGTTCTTCCTCGTCGACGGTGAACTGCGGCCAATACTTGTCAAATGGGTGCGCAAGGATTAGAGGGACCAGCCGGCGAGTTGAATTTAGGAAGAAAGCTACCGTGGTGACGAATTTCGAGAAGTAGCGACCACCGGTGATGTCTTCGGCCGAGGAGGAGGCGGCGGCGTTCCGGCGAAACTAGGGCATAGCCGACGTGCTTGATGGTCAGGGAGCAGCAGGGGGTGGAGGAGGTCTTGCTCGGCATGGTGGCTAGGCGTGGGGATGGCTGAAATGCTCTAGCGGCATGAGGGCGGCCGGCGGCTAGGGCGGCGGCGCTCGGCAGGAAGGAAGAAGGTAGGGGAGGAAGAAGGGAAAGGGAACGGTGCTCGGCTTTAAGTACCCGAGGAGGAGTGAGCCGAGTAGGGAAGAGAGGGAGACAGAAGAGGCACCACGGATTGGAGCAGAGGGGCGGCCGCCGGCAATTGGTCGCGGGAGGCGGTGCTCTGCCGGGGTAGCGTGCCCGAGCGGAGAAAGCAACGCTAGTGAGAGAGAGAGGGAGGAGAGAGGAAGGGGAGGGGAGGGAGAGAGATGGAGCAAATCTTTTGCGCAAGATCTTGCCCTGGACGAATAATGGTGCGGGGAAGTGGGGAGGTGGCCGGCGCAGTGCTCGAGCTGCCAGCCACGGCAATGGTCGCCGTGGGCGGCGCCACCGTAGCCCGTCCAGCTATTGTCAAATTTTGGTTTTTAATTAATTCAATTATCCTCCCTTGAGATAATTGAAAACCCTACTCCCTAGCTCTAGAATTTTTGAAACTTTTTGTGTGAGCTAAGTGAATTATTTGGAACAACTTTGCTTGTAGTAAGATGTCCTGATTCAGCGTCTAAAGGTTTGTAAATTTTTAAACTAGTTCAAGTTTGTTGGAATTTTAAAAGGGTTTAAACCTTTCCCAAAAAATTTTGATAAAATCTCCAAAATTCTATTTTAATATGTAGTTAATTGTTATTTAAAAATATTGCTAGGGTTCTATGAGAATTTTGATAGGTCACTAATTAGGGTTTAGATTTTCCCCCGTTAAACAGAATTTCGACACTACGAGTCAAAGTCTACTGATTTTATCTAAAGTGCTCTGTTTGTTGCCAAAAATTCTTGTAGTGGTTCTTTGAAAGGTTTCTAGCAACATTTCTTATTACTTCAAGTGTCGATTCTGCTTTCAAGTGTATAATTTGGCTTCTAGAGTTTTACGACATTTCCGGTGAATGCTGTGGTGACACCTGAGGTGTCACACTTGCCTTCAGAATTGATTCGGCCAGACCAATCAATCTTAAAGCCGGGGCTGCACCTAATAGGTACACCCAGGGTGCACCAACCCTAAAAGAATGTCGCGAAGAATATCCAGTATTGCCTTCGGAATTGATTCGACCAGACCAATCAGTCCCAAAGACGGGGCCAACACCTAATAGGTGCGCCTAGTGCGCACGAAGTACATAAATTTTTTTCTCACAAGAAGAGTCATTTTTTGGCTTCATAAAGCCGCCGATATGGGGAAACTAGTCGGGCATCAATATCAAGGAAGCAGAAGATCAATCATCCAAAAAATCACTCGAGGGCTACTGTGGTAAATCGGTACACGGGATACCCAGCAAGAGATAAATGGGCTGAGTATACCAAGGCCCACGATGCGCAAGAAGATCTGCTGGGGATACCCTGGACCCATAAGAAGGAAGGAGATCACGTCTACCGTAACTTGACAATGAAGGCTTCAGTATAGACATAGAAATAGCTATCAATATATTCCATGTATTGTAATCGACTAAGATTCTACCATGTAACGCTGCACTCCAGACTATATAAGGAGGGGCAAGGACCCCCACAGATCTAGGAACAACCGGCAATACAAAACCACCAAGCATTGGACATAAAGTTATTATCCCGTGCTGCTATTGTTGACTCAAGCGTCGACAATTTCTTAGTTTTGAAAGACCCAATCTAAAAATTTCAGTTATTTTTTACTGAACATGGTTTTACAAAAACAAGAGAGGTCAAATAGGGCCAAAGGATAGAATGACAAGTAAATGTTTTTTTTTCTGGTCACATCAAGGGTGGGTTTGGCTGGGTGAATCGTTTCTCATTCTGTCCAGAATCACAAAAATTGGTCCCAAACGGTGAAAACTCATAACGATTCGAGCTCGAATCGGCAACAAACGATTCAGCCACATACGTCTGAGAATCGCCAATGATAGTGTTTCTCCTGTGAATACTTTGGCTACCATCTCAACCTCAACTTTGTCGTATTTGCAGTTGAAATGCCATCCAACCTTATCTTCTTCCTTCTGTTGTGAATGACCACACACCACCGATTGGCCAGCATTGCTGCTATGCTTCTTATCCAAATCGACCCAACAAATGGATTTATCTCGACAAGCAGAACTTTTCCCCACTTCTATTCCATCGATTCATCACTAGAGTGTGCCATCCGTGCCTTGCCGTCTTTTTTTTCTATGCCATCCGTGCCTTTCCATTGGGAACCATTGGTGATGTGAGGAAGAAGATAATGAGTAATTGGCTGGGGCACCTATTGGATGAAACGTACGAAAATTTCATCTGGGCCTTTTTCGGTGGCTTCATATGGCTAGTTAGTTCTTCTTTTCAATCATCCAAAAAAAACATCTTCCTTTTTTGATACATTGATGAATTAATTAATTATTACACATGATATAAATTTTTCTCTCATAAGAATAAACAATTTTAATTATAAAGTAGTGGTAAATATTGAGAAAATGGCCAATCCATACTTTCTTCTTGTTTTAAGAATTGGAATCTATCTAGACTACCAAATGGTTTAACAATTAAGAAGAAGCCATGACCGGTCGCTCATGCGTTGGATGAACTTGGGTTTTATCACGCCCCTCGTTCTCAACAACTAAAAAAGACGGAATCACATCACTAGTCACAGTGGTGGGCTGTCACATCCCATGATCGGCAGCATGAATTGGAAGAGATATTTACACATCCCATGATCGGCAGCATGAATTGGAAGAGATATTTACACATCCCATGACCGGCAGCATGAACTAGAAGAGAGAAATCGAGTGAATAAGAGAACAACCAAACAGATAACAGAACAATGCCAAAACAATCAAACCTAACTTGATTTCTCACAGCCACGTGATTAATTTCTCACCAATATCACGAATATAGAAATCTAGTGATTCAAAGGTAATTTGGAGAAGGAGACTGGGGAAGAGGTAGAAGAGGTTCAGAAGAGGAAGTAGTGGAGAAGAAGTAAGAACAAGAGGATCAGAACAAGTTCATGTTTGCTGCCGTGCTCCAGCGCTCATTTCAGCTTACCTACAGTCTTCTTCTTGGGCCGGCGTCCTTCCTCGTCTCAGCCCACCTCATTTCCTGCCACTTCGTCGTGGGCTGGATGGGTTACTTCTGCTGATGTTGCACTGTTGCTACCCCATTGTCGACAGGTGTGACATGGGCGGAACTATATTAGAAGTGCTTGTTAGTCATCTCAAAAGACTTGTGTCGAATATTTTTGAGTGGTACATCCAATGTCAAATTTCGGACAGTTGGGTCACTACTTTTCCATCTAAGGGTGATTTGAGACGTAGAAAGAACTTTGGTTCTGCTGATCTTAAAGATGGACGATTTTTAAAGTTTAAAGAGTTTATAGATGAGGAATATTTTGGCCAAGAGCTGCATGTTATCTAGATGAGGGTGCTCAATCTGCCGAAGGTATTGAGGGCTTATGAGGTTCTTTGGGCGGTGTGTACAATGTTTGGTGCTACTCAGGATCACAACTAGGAAAAACAAATTTGGGAGATAAGGTGGCTGTTCTAAATCCTAATATTGTTCCTACCAAGATGGATGTGGTTATTGGAACAAGATTCCTTCAACTCATCTTTGAAATAGAGCCTTTACATCCCAGCTCAGAAATGCCTTCCGTTGGGAAAGGAGATGATGCTGCTAAAAGGAAAAATAGTGACACGGTTAGGAAATGGAAGACAATAACAAAAGGGCAAACAATAGTGAGTAGCAAAAGGGCAAACAATAGTGGTCAACCCTCAGCATCTAAAGCTACATAGCTTCGTTTTGAGAGAGCATGAGCAGGAGAAGGGGTGTTGGAAGATGTTTCTGCTGATGACTGAGATGAAGAGGCACTTTAGATGATGAATGGACTGTTTATGAAAAGCTTGATGGAGGTTAGCTGATTACTAAAGTTTCTCATGCTGCTATAGTGGATGGGGGGTCGCTAGCAGCACCTAAGGCTGATACACGGATGAGATCATCGGCTTCCACTCTGGTGCTAGGTCCCCTCTTTTGGAGAGGGAGTTGGCAGAGGTCAAGGAGAGGAAGACAGCGGACTCGGAAAGAGCGCAAGGGCTTGGCTTAATTTCTACACAGTCCACGGAAGCTGAAAACTCTCTTTCTCCTTCACTTAGGAGGAGTAGGAGGGAAAGATTAGTTGATGAGGACACGCTTGGAGAGAGCTCAACGCCTGGCAGCATAAAGAAATCTGGAGGAGGTTAAAGGTACTAATTTTCTAATACTATCCAATTCTTTTTCAAATGAGCAAATTACAGATAACATTCAGAAAAATAAGCATCTCTATGGGTAGAGATTTAAGTAGTGTTCAATCATCATGCTTATTAAGAAAATAGAAACGGATATAACTAAATATCGTTTTTGTTAAACTGGTGAGAGTAGCCATGTACATCCAATGATTCTAACTATGAGATCGACCATCAAACTCTTAGTCATCTCTGTGGTGACTTAATGGAGGAAGTGATGGATGATGATAGTGTTCTTGGGATGGTTCTGTTCTACATAGAACTAGGAAATATAAAAAAGATAAGAATAGATTGTCTCATAAAGGGCCTGTGGCCAAAAAACAAATCATTTTCAAATGACAGCAATTTTTTGGAATAGCAAATGTCTTGGGGACTTGGCTAAACATAATTTTTGAACAATCTTTCTATGGAGAAGAATCTAGATTTTATTGCCTTACTTGAAACTAACAAAACAAAACATGTATGAATTTCTTAATGACTTGTGGAGGTAGAGAGTTTTTTGGCATTGGATTTCCCTGGTTGGGCACTCAGGTGGTATACTCTTAGGAGTTAATCATCTATTAACGTAAAGCAACATCATGTAGGGGAGTTCTTCGTTAAATTTCACCTCAAGAATAAAAATGTTGGTTTTTGTTGGGTTTTGATGGCTGTCTATGGTGCAGCCCAACCTAAACATAAAGACCGCTTCCGTGCTGAATTTATGAATGCATGTAGCATCAAAACTAATCCCTTTGATGGTGGGTGGTGATTTCAATTTAATTGGAAATCCTTCTGAGAAAAATAACAATAAAATTGACTATCGATGGCCTCTTCTTTTTAATACGTGCATTGAAACCTTGAATCTTGGAGAACTTGATTTATTAAGTCATAAGTACACTTGGGCAAATGCAGCTGAAGTATCTATTTTTGAGAAACTAGATAGAATCCTAGTGAGCACGGAGTGGGAGCAAAAACTACGCCCACCCCCCCACGGTGGAGGCCCTTACAAGAGAATTTTCTAGTTATACACCGCTATTGTTGGATGCTGGAGATGCATCTCGTAGGCAGGGGCCGAGCCACACCCCGGGCTGGGGAGGCTTCAGCCCTACCTTGTCCAAGAAAAAATTATCAAGCAGAGTTCTGCAGTGAGCAATGCTCACCGCAATCTCTCTCTCATCTCTCTCAGTTCTGCTGCTTTGACTTTTAGTCTCTCTTATCAAACAAACAAAATACAAACACACAAACAAACGACAGTAACTCTATATGGCCTACAAACAAGATCGATGCAGCTCTCCATCTAGAGTACTCATGCGCTACTCCGCTCAGTTGTCATCATTAATTAATTACCTGTCACACTATTAATTATTACATATGGTTTAAAAATTAAAGTTAGAATCCTTCACAAAGAAAATAAAAAATTAAAGTTAGAAAATATACATGTTGTAGGAGTAACATGTCAACTGCATATTATCGTATTTCTTGATTGATTCTACGATTACATATCGCTGAACCACACATCCACACCAGCTGAGCCCTCATACATGAAAATTCGACAAATAGACACGGCATTTTTAGCCCGGCCTTAGCTTGATTCCTGGCTCCGCCACTGCTCATAGGGGCAATAACTCGTTATTTAAATTTGAATTGAGTTGGCTCACTAGGGATGGTTTTCATGATATGGTAGCTCATGTGTGGCATAGAGAAACTCGGGGAACTACATTAAGATGGCAAAATAAAATCAGATCTCTGAGGCGTTTCTTCAAAGGCTGGGCGAAGAATTTAGTAGGAGCAAATAGGAAATGAAAGTTTTTCTTTTTCAGAAGCTAGAAGAATTAGAAGAAAAAAAAAATCAGAATGTGTAGTGTTAACACCGCAAGAGCTAGAATTTAAACATTGTCTGTCAATAGAACTAACTAAGTTGTTAAGAGAAGAAGAGTTGTATTGGTTAGAATGCTCTAAAGCAACAAGGTTATTATAGGGAGATGACAATACAAAATATTTCCAACTCTTGGCAAATGGTAGACATCGCAAAACTAGAATTTATCAATTAAAACCGGATGAAGGAATTGTTGTAGGAGATTAGAACATAAGAACTTATACCACAAAATACTATAGAAGCTCTTTGGTGCACCAGAAGATAATGATTTTTTTAGATGAAAACTTGAGGGGTGATATACCTCTAGTCTTTAATGAAGATAATGATTTTATTTTAGATAATCAAATTTTCTTGTCATAACCTATTTAGTTATCACAAAAAAGTTTAATAATTTTTAAGCAAGATAAATGCCTTAAATGATTTTTTAACCATCGTGAGTGTACTTGTGCTAACATAGACAGTCACGTCAACAATACTGCCATCCCGTCAGCAAAACCATTATTCAAAACTGCTGAGGGAGGAAAATCAAATGGTTTTTAAAGTTGACCGAGCCATCCTACACAATTTCGTAATTGAGGGAGGTAAATTGGACTTTGGCAATAGTTGAGAAAGGTTAAAAGGATTTTTTTTTTTAAAAAAAAGAAAGGGCACCAGGAGAGAGATGTGTTGTGGCTTAGGGTTATTTAGTCTCCTCCCACACGAACTGGACTCCAATTTCAGGACCAAGCTGCTGGCCGACCAACCCATTAGGTTGTATTTTTTCCTCTAATTCATTAATTTATTTCAGATGTTACAACTTTCAGACTAAAAAGGGAGTTAGATAAAGAGATCCTTTATCTTCGATCCTTTTTAATATAGGTGTGGACATGCTTAAAATTTGATTACTAAGCTAAAAATTAATAGCGGGCAAGTGGGAGGACTAATATCAAGCTAAGCTCTGTGCGTTTGAGCGTCTATCTGGCCTAAAGCTTGATTCCACGTTACTATATATATAGGCATGAATCTTTGACTTCATGCCATTGCTGAAGTGAACACAGTACGTCAATTTATTCATACGGGTGGATTTGACTTTGAATATTTCTGTTTTCTTTTGTCACACTTGGATATTTTTTAGGCAACAATAACCGTAATATATATGTAAGTGCCACCATAAATACATATTTATGACATTCTGTTCAATTGAAAACGTTTCACCATTGGAAACCATGTCAATTTGAATCATGATAATGAAATTTTGAGTTGTCGCGGCAGTACCATGTAAATCAGACTTGTCTCGCTCTGGATTGTCACGATTGTTCCCGCCTGCTCACCCTCCCAACATGGCAATGCAACTATGGTCGTTTGATGTTTACTCCCAGGTCGTCCAGGAAGAAAAGCTCAACGGAGAAGACATGTCACCCAATTATGGCCCACGCAATAAGAAGTTGTGTCTAACGAAATATGTGGGTTTCCCAGCCGATAATCATAAGAAGCCCAAGAGGGATGGTGTCAAACAAATATCTTGTGAAGGTAAATATTTTATTATTTTTCTCAACTCATTTGTACAGATTAAATAATTTTGTTATCAAATAATATATAAAATAAATATCCCAAATCTTCGTAGATTATATTTGCACGGACGAGGATCTCAATATTATTGAGATATTGCTAGCAGAAGATGAATGCAAACTTTTGGTGGAAATTGATGGTGCTATGGTGTATAGAAGAGACATGGACTGTCTTTTTCATCATGACACCAAACTGAATACACAGGTTAGTGTGTTTATTGCTTCTATATTTCTAAGTATATTTGTTGAGATATTTGTAAGGATGGGATAAATTTATTTATTGGCTGTTTAGGTAATAGATGCATATATTCACTGCATGAGGAGGGAGTACATTCTGACGCATAGAGATGGTGGGAATGCTTTTCTTGAAAACACATATATGACCTATATTTTAAAACGCAATGGTCGTGTTTCATTGGAAAAATACAAGGATTACAATACTGAAGATACTGTACAACAACGTGTTCATAATTATCTGAACCATGAGATGGTAAGAAGCTCATATATATCTATATCTATATATATCAACTATTTCAATATTTTATACATGATAAATGTTATTATGAATTAGGTTTTCTTGCCAATAAATATAACGGATGTCCACTGGTACCTTGCTGTGGTTAATGCTTCTAAACGAGAGATACAAGTCATCGATTCACTGGGGTATATGCAGCGTAATGACCTAAAGAAAACTGTAAGTGTTTAATAAAAAAGTACCTATTATTAACTAGATATTATATAATTTTATTTGTATATTATCAGCTTATTTCTAACACAAGTCCTCATTGTATTTCTGTTCAGCTAATTGGAATCCATAGGGACATTCTTTTTGCGTCAGAACAAGAGAAGCTCAAGCATAATAAGTGGCCCGATCTTGATATTATCAAATGGCCTATTGTAGAAGTGTTTCCGGAACCGATGCAGACAGATGGGTATGATTTAGTATACTATATACTTTTGATTTGATGTATACTATATTACTGTTTAAAGATACGTAAATATGTTCAATTTAACATGCACATGCAAATTTTATTTTATTTCTGTAGTACAACATGTGGCTTGTGGATGATAAACTTTGCGGAATACTGGTCAGGATATAATCTATCCGATTGTCCGACTCCGGTATTACTCAGACCTACATAATCTTTCATAAAGTAATCATAATATATTTTTTTAATCGGTTTATATATACAACTCTGTAGAAGGATATCACAATCTTTAGATTTAAGTTAGCTGCAATTCTATGGGCATCGAGATGGAACAAGCACAGGGGATGTGATGACAAAGTGTTGACCAGTGGACTCGATGATGCAGTTGAAGATGATCCAAGTGACTGTGAGATCATTGACCCTCAACCAAGTATCTCCAAACCGAAGCAGTTTGTTGTTCCACTTGAAAATTCAGATCCAGAAAAAATCAAGGCAGACTTATTGCATATGCTCCGCTCATATATAATTGGTATCGACACGGAAGATTCATTACAGTGAGTTACCTGATCCATTTGTCATGTCTTCGCTCTGCATGATTGATTATATGTTTAATCAAATTTATTTCATGAATCATTAATTTATATTTATTTATATATCGTAGGACACCTTGGGTTCAAAGTTCAGGGCCTTATCCAATTTCTTTAAATCTTAGAACGCTCCAGCAAATATTAAATGAAAATATGGCAATGGATAATGATTCTTTCAATTTGGCCATTCGGATGTGGGCATGTAGCGATGAGGTGACATGCTATAATTATGACGCTGACAACAAGATACATTTCTTGGACCTTCGATTTTGTGTAAGTCTACTTGTTTATAAATAAATATAAATAATAATATATATAAGACACAATGCTATTTAAATATATACACAACATTTATACTACATCCTTTATTATATGTAAACAAAAAACAGCAGCTCCTTTCTGGACCCGATGAGGAGAGACGTCTTGCAGAACTGTATACATCATGGACTTGTTTTTCGTACGACGTGACTCAATGTTCTACTGTAAGATCTCTGATAATATGTACTTCTGTTATATATTATAATCAGTAACTATATTTTCTAACACTTTAAACATATATTATAGATCATGGTGCCATATGCTCATTACGGTCATTTCAAGTTGTTCCTAATTGACCTGCAAGCTAAATTTATCAATATATTCGATCCAGAGCATATATCATCTTCTTGGCATCAACTTAACCAGAGCAATTTCTACAATAAAATGTTAATTCAAATTTCAAACTATTTGCGTCTGGTCATACAAAATGTCAATCCGAATTGGACAGAAGATATTTCTACTTGGCTTCAAACATTACCACCATGTGTCCCAAAGACAGACGACTGGTAACTCTCTCGCAACTTCCATCTATAATATATTTCCCTCTGCATATGTTTTACTTTTACTATGTACAATTTTTTTCATTTATCATTAATAGGTGCACCACTGGCTATTTGGTTATCAACTTCATGCGACATATTTGTGGTTCTTCAAATCTAAATCCATTTTGCACCGTGAGTAGCAGCATCTAAGTGTTTTTCTCTACTACTACTATATAAATATTAGTTGTATGTATGTATGTATATATATATATATATACATATATATATATGTATACATAAAGACAAATTTAGCTATAACCCTATTTTGAAAATAACTTTTGCAGAATGGAAACACGATGAGGACTATGTTGCTTTTAGAGATGCTTCATTACGAGGACACCGAATGCAAAGAGAATATTCCTAAATTTATACAGGAGTTTGTTAGGCGTCTAAAAAGACATAAATCGTTTCTTGAAGTGTAAAATTTATTATTTCTCTATTTTGTAAAAATAAAGATTATCACATGAGATGTCTAATCTAAATTATAATATGTTTGGCTCAAATATTTTTTTTTATTTTAAACCATAGCGTTAGCACGGGCATTGTACTAGTTTTCATAAGAGTGAGTTAACTTTTATGGTGATGCAAAGGAATCTGAGAGCAAATATTCTCATATTTTCTGTTGTGACTCAGGTACCTACCCTTTCAGGTATCTTGGAATCCCTATGCACCGTAGGAAACTTAGAAATACAGATTGGAAAGAAGTTGAAGAGAGATTTCAAAAAGAATTAAGTGGTTGTAAATGAAAGTTGCTTTCTGTCCATGTTTATGCTATTTGTCTTGGAAGTCCCACGTGATGTCCTGAAAAGCTAGATTATCATCGATCTATTTTTGGCAGGGTGATGGACACAAAAGGAAATATAGATTAATAAAATGGGGAATTCTATGTAGACCAGAGACCAAGGGGGTTTGGGCATCTTGGACTTAGACGTGCAGAATGTGTTTGTTGAGTAAATGACTCTTTAGATTAATAAATGAAGATGGGGCTTGGTAAAACCTTAGGAAAAAAATATTTGAGATACAAAACTATGACCCAAATAGAACATATGTCTGGTGACTCCCACTTTTGGACCGAACTTATGGAAGTCAAGGAATTCTTTTTGAGGTTGGGTAAGTTGGGAGATTGTACTCAAATTAGACTTTGGAAAAACACATGGTAAGGGAATTCACCTTTCAAAGACAGATTTCCCAGGCTGTACAACATAGCTAAAAGAAAATTGCAACTATTGCAAAGGTGTTTAGATCGGATCCACTAAATGTGTCTTTCAGGAGATCTTTAGTTGGAAATAATTTAATAGCTTGGCATTAGCTTGTAGCTATGGTTATGAATGATTGAACTTGATGATCAAAGAGAGATGTATTTGGTCATTACTGCAACATGGACACTTCACAGTACATTCTGTGTATAGAACGCTAGCTGCAATAGATGTTGTACCGCATAATCACGTAGTCTGGAAGTTGAAATTGCACTTAAAAAATAAAGTTTTCATGTGGTACTTCATTAAAGGCATTGTGCTAACCAAAGATAATTTAGTGAGACAACGATGGAATTACAAAGTGTTGTTTTTGTAACCTAAATGAATCAATATAACATCTTTTATTTGATGGTCAGCCGGCTAAATTTGTATGGAGAATTGTGCGGGTTTCATTTAATCTAACTCACCTATTGGCTGACCAGCTTAGCATGCACCGTAGCTACGATAAGGATAGTGTCTGGAATATCATCTCTTACACGCCCTCGACGTGCTCCACCGCCAAGATGAAAGGGGATGGAAATGGTATTAGGGGTAGTTAAGTCATTATAAAAAATTTCTCTAATAGCAATGTCCTATGGCTAATGGCACACTTGAGCGATGTCTTAGAGCTAATGAATGAATAAAGGATGTCGTGTGGCTGTATGCACACTTGAATAGTGTCCTACAACTACAATTTCTTAATTTTTTCTATGTACCATTTGTATTTGGGGTAATTGGTTTTTTTACTCTATTTTGGAGCCACAATGCTCGTTTGACCCTGTTTTTTAGATTTAGTGGATCTGACCTATTTTACAGATATGACGCTGCAAATCTGAACATGTTCTGTTATGTGAGGTTAACAGTGTTAAGTTAGGGTGAAAAGACAACCCTTTATTATTTAACCCTATTTTGAAGATGACTTTGTTATTTTAATCTTATTAGTTTTTAGTACTTGTACAACAGAAAACCCACAGGAAAATGATGGTTACATCTGCAGGTACTCAATAATAATTAATTTTGACCTTGCAATTATCAAATGACAATAAAATTTTGGACATAATTTTCATAGAATTAGCTTGAGCATTAATTAAGATTAACAATAAAGTTCATTGTTTAATCATCCCTAAATTATAGCAAGACTAAGCATGACCTACCCAATCTCAATACCCAACCACAGGCGACAAGGTAAATCAGGAAGGACATAACCATAGGATTCATATTAACTTGCAAGCTGGGTGACAGATACAATGAAGTAGGAGCATTATGGTCAAGGACACTTGCCTGACTCTCCAGTCTGGTAATAGTACTGCGACGGAAAAGGAGGCGGAGGAAAATACTGCTGCTGGTCAAACGGTGGCTGCAGGAAGTAGACTTGCGGAGGTGGCGGCTGCTGAACATACTGACCAAACTCCTGGTCTTGAAAGTTCTGCAGGTCGGGCTGTCCTTCTACCGCCGGAACACAACATCAAACAAGGCCACAATCAATAATTAAGAAAACAGTACATCAAACAGATAAAAAATAGTAAACAAATAATTCTAACAGATTCTACTCGAAATGGTGAGAACGTGGCCGCGAGAACTGCTAAAAACGGAGCTAGGAATCAAAAGTTATGAGCCTCTAAAGTTGTGAGGGTTAATCTGCAAAAACAGAGCTATCAGGGACCTATTTGTAATTATAAAAAATTAAATCTAACCCTACAAACAGTACAGAAGGACTAATATGTAAATACGACCAATAAGAGGGACCTAACTATAAAATCTACATGGCTGGAATGATTTTCCATTTTAATTGAATTATTTTTATATAGTAAATCCTTGAACCGGGTCGACGAGGGGCTGGTGCACCGAGTCCACGGGTCTGTGGACCCGGCCAACGGAGCGGCGCGGGGGAATTAATCCTCGGCCGTCGGATCCAGATCCGACGGCACGCAGGCGGGGAAGTCGTGGCAGCGGCGAGGCGGCGGCGCCATGGCCGGCGAGGGCAGCGCGATGCGATCTAGGGATATGGTGCAAGATTCTAGACACCGGATGCACCAAAAGCGAGCGCGGGTTACGGGGATGCACGATCCGAGTCGATCCAAAGCGCAACGGAGGCGACGCGGTGGCGGGAAGACCGACGACGGTCGGCGACGGCGGCGAGGTGAGAGGGAGGCTCGGCGGCGGCACGCGGCGGCTACGGTGTACGCAAGGCGGCGCCGATGTGGAGGAAAAAGAAGAGGAGTGTGCAAGGGTTTCGTTTAAAGGTTCGTGAGGCGTAGTGGCACGCACTCCAAGGATGGGCGGCGGCAAGCGTTTCGGAAGCTCGTACGGTGCTCGGTGGAGGAAGAGAAACGGCGGCGGCGTTACGCGTGCGAACGGCGGGCGCTGGGGAGCTGGGCCGGCGCGTGTGGAGCAGGCCGGAGCGGCGCGCGGGACTAGGCCGGCGCAGCGCGGGCGAGCCACGCAACGCGCTGGGGAGCTGGGCTGGCCGGCTGGCTAGCTGGGCTGCTGGCTGGCTGGCTGGCCCAATAAAGGAAAACAATTGATTCGTCTAATAATCCTTGATTTATTTTTTTTTAACTAAAGCACTCAATTAACAACCCAGTTGCACTCAACAAGTAAATAAAACCCCTAAGGCAAATTCTACTCAGCATGAATGCACATACACCTTAATATTCTATAGCAATTTAAATTACTTAGAAAATAATCTTTTTGCAATGAAATAAAGTGCGACACACCACTATGTCTAAGCAACTTTTAATAACAATTTGAAATCTAGAAATTAGGGTGTTACAACAACTCGCAGCCGCCCGATCACTTCCTCAATCGAGATTGTGCACAGGTCGTGCAAAGTTTCGATCGAGATCGTGACCTGTTCGAGATGATCGAGGACCACGTGTAGCATCTTCTTCACAACCTCCTTGTCCATCACCTCATCGCCTAGGACGCGCAGCTGATTCGCCAGGTTAGAGGCTCTTAAAGAGAAATCCTCGACACACTCACCGGGCTTGAAGCAGAGTTCCCGGAATTCCTTCCAAAGGTTCTCAGTGTTCGCCTCCCTGACCCAGTCCGCCCGGATCCAGATGGTGCGGATCGCCTCCCAGGCATCTTAAGCCATGTCCTTGACCTCTAAGCCTGCAAGCATCTCCTCCGACACCGCACTTAGGATGAAAGCCAAGGCAGTCCAATCATCGTCATAGTCGTCGTTCCTCATGAAGTTCGAGAGGTGCGCCGCAGGGAGGTGACTCTAATGACGAGTGACCACTCGGTGTAGTTCGTATGCATATGTTTGGGGAGAGGAGCCCCAGAGGTGCGCTTCTCGATCACTCGCTCGATCACCCGCCCGTCGCCGCGGTGGTGTGGTCGACGCGCCCGGCCTCTATCGTGAGCCCGATCGACTGCCTCTCCGTTCCTGCTCATCCGCCATGGCCGCAGGAGCCGTTGCTCACTCTGATACCACTTGTTGGATCACTCCGGAAATCAACCGGCGAATGTCACCGCCAGCGCACACTGAACGCACTTGAACGCACACGAGAACTCTTGGAATTTTGTCACCGCAAACTCGCAGCTTTTCATTTCTTCGTTCCTTGATTTTATAGGACAAAGATGCGGTTGTCATAATGGCTCAACGCGCGGCATTCCCATGATCCAAGAATGCTGCCCCATCCGCGCCATGCACTCACCCATCATGTGGCGCGTGACATGGACAACATGCACCCCGCACGAACGTCGCATGCGTCAGGCGTAGGACTTAATCTCTATCGCCACTGTCCCTACCAAAATTCAAATGAAATTCAAATCAAACTAAACTACGCACAAGTTTATTCTAACATAAACCAACTCTACTAAGCAAATGCTCGTTATTCGGAAAGTGGATAGATCTAGTTGAGAGTAGGCTTGATTCTTCCGACCATCGTTTAATTTTTATCTTAGATCTACATCTAGGTGCTGCTAGGATCCTGAGTAGCTTGCCGGCAGCCATTCTTCCATGGTGGGAAGGGGGGGAAGGGAATAGGAAGGGGAATCGGTGACGAACGTTGGACCGTTGGAGATGAGAGGTAGATATCGTTAGTCTGACAAGAGTGGCCCACACGTGAGACAGATCACGAACGTCTGTAACTCACCAACTTTACTTTTTAAGAGGGGTACAGAAGATGGATAAATCAACAAAAATAAGCAAAACTGTGTTGAATTACATGATTTACTTGGACATATGTGCAGAATGTGGATCATTATTTTGCTGTGTAGAAGCATTTTTAAATGATACAACATTTTTTCTTACTTCTTTATACTCTTAGCTCAAATGGTATCTACGGTTTGGTATGGATGGAGTGCTATGAATATTTTTCACATTGTAATGCCCATCAAAATAGATGTGTGCTACTCTATTGTCAATATTCAAACTCAGCCGCTTAGTCAATTGTTCATTGCTTAACAAGTCATTTTGATGAGCATTTAAATGAGTGCCATGTAAGAAAAAAAAATGGCACGACAAAAAAAAATTTAATAGGAGACAAAGTATAGGTGTTCTATCACCACACAACTCTTCTGGTCTGTTTATGAAACGCCTACGAAACCGCACTGAGCACCTTCCATTTCATCCCCGCCACGAAATCCAGATTCCATGCTGCCTCTAGCACGAGTCCATCGCGGAGACTGCTGCGCCACTGCCATGGAGAAGGTCGCTGTCGTGCGCCACTGCGTTGGAGAAGACCACCGTCACCGCTTTGGAGGATGCCGGGGGAGCGGCCTTCTTAGAGATGACCGTCGGTGGGTTGGGGACTCGCTCCCGCCGTTGCCAAAGGTACCCAGTACCTCCACCACTCCGCGCCGTCGGCGAGAGCTTCACATCATCACGGACACCGAGCATCGTCCCGCTGCAGCGCAACGTCCGCCGTGCGTGGGGCCTGGCTGCCTTACTTCCCATCATCATCATCCACTCCACGTTCGTAGCCCCACACATCACTACGCTCCATCTCCATGTTCAGGCCTCCAATCCATGGCCAATGTCGCCGTGCTGGCTGGCCGGACGGCCTAGATCATGCAACCCCTTGCTCTCATGAACAGATTAAGGAGGAGTGATTGAGGGGCAGCAACAAGATCCGCAGGAGGACGACACAGAGCACCGAGTGGACGAGATAGCTCTCGTTTTTTTTTCTTTCTAACAACTCATTCCTGTATAGGTGATACTAACCTATTTTCTTCCGACCTTGATATTGTTGCTAGCTTGTTCCTGCTATGACATAGATTTGTTTATTTTTCGAATTGTTGAATGGCCGAGTCGCCCACAAGTGTTCTGAGTGAAAAATCAAGATTCAAGTCACTATTTAACAAGTTTATGTACAAGTGGTTACATAATTTATAGGCACATTTGATCGTAATATTATACAACTATTTAATCTCTACTATTATAATGTAACAACTACTTCGATTTTAATCCACCCCCTTATAATTAATCCACCCTTCTCAATTAGGCCCTCACAATTATGATAAAAAATGTCTTTCACTCAAATCTGACGCCTCATGTTGTTAATTTACATCCTTCATTCAGATCGTAAGATCACGAATTACCGGATCTTCCCTTGATCACTTATTCCAACCCCTTAAGACTTTTATTTAATAGTATAGATTATTAGATTAGTAACACCCCACCGCTCCTAATCAAACCCTAACCCCATACAAGCTCTTCAATTAAAAAGAAAAGAGAAAATATGCGCCGCCGAGGACCTACTTGCGCCCGTCCATCCGGATCTGGCGGCCAACCTCCACGTCGCCTGCGCCGCACGAGGCCTCCACCCCTGTGCTGCCCATGGGGCTCCAGAGACCTCATCGTCGACAGTGCAGCAGGAGAGGAACGCGTTGCTGCCGCCCTACCTGACCGCTGTGGGCACGACTGCCTTGTGCCACCTGCGCCTGCCGCGCTTGCCGCCGACCCCGTGGCCTCAGGTAGGGCACCTGCCACCCGTCCCTCCCTCCCCTCCCCTCAGATTTCGCGCGATCCACCACCCGTCCGCCGCGTTAGCCAACTCCTCTCCCCAAATCTCTTCCTCAGGTCCGTGCACAAGATCGCGAGGCTGGACAACTCTATGCGCGAGGTCCTGGAGGAGAATTACAACGAGAGAGCTTCAGCAAGGAGACCATCAAACTTGCGATCTGTGCCCTCCTTGAGGTACATGCCTTACACACTGAATTATCCCCCTACTTCTCTGGTTAGATTCTGTTTGTATATTCTAATAAGGTGCTGTTTGGATAAGAGTTGGTTTGACTAAAGGGATATCCATTAGAAATTAAGAGATGGTTGAGGATAAGGATATCAAAATTTCATCCATATCCTATGTTTGGCTACAATGGGTTAAGAAATGGGATATAAAGATTTTATGCATATCACAATGCTCATATCCAATTCTATCCCATCCAAACCCACCCCTACCCTGGGTTAGAAATCTTGGAAATGATAGCCTCATTTCCCCATCCCTAACCATTTCTATTTCCCTAACCCAATACACAAACATCGGATAGGATTTATCCCACCTTTTACTTCCCTAACCTGCTCTCTATTTCCAACAATACAAACGGCACCTAACAGTGATTAATTGAGGAAAACAGTAATAAATTTCTATTAATACCTCACTTGGGGTTGGGAGTAGTAAATTACTAGTTTGGCAACAGTCAGCAAAACTTGTATTGTTACTTGTATAATTTGTGTAGTGTCAAAGTACTTACAACTAAGCTTACATTATCCAGCTTACATTTTCTGCTCGCAGATTTAGTCTCCTAATGCAAGATGTCGCTGGATGCCTGCAGACTAAATCTTGCAATCAGAGGTACGAAACGATAGGTATCCAGGCCTTCTTTGGTGCACAATTGATAGATGTGGTAATCTTATATATATCCGGACTGAAAATATAGATTTGTGACTCTAGTGGTTGCTTATATAACGACTAAAATTCTGTGAATGTTTCTCCCAAATGACAGCCCATTATATTCTAACTAGATTAGATATTTTTGTTAATTGTATATTGATGTCCTATTGTCAGAAGAAAAAATTGCACATTTCTTATATACGATTGTTTGCTTCAATATCATTGCATTTACTGTGGAGGCGGAGCTGCAGTTGGTGTGTTTTCTCAATCAAATGGACCGATCATTGTTATCTATGGCAAATTAACGATTCATCAGATCTATGCAGATTTACTGTATCAGGTACTTGCAATCATCTTCTCTCTTTGCTTCACGAATTACTGTATCCGGTACTTGCAATCCTCTTCTCTCTCTTTGCTTGTTAACGAATTACTGTATTAGATTTGAGCAGTAGTCTTGGTTCAGATGCAATTTTAGCAAACTAAAGAAAGACAATTGCTACTCAGGACCATTAGAAAAGAAAAAATTATATGAAATTGTTGCCACTGCTGCTATGTCTAAATATTTATATGGCCATATGTATAATAGCAGTTGTATCAGTTTTTTATATTGAAAACCTTATGCTCTTTCAGTCGATGGGCGATAGGGAAGACGGCTATAGAGGAGCGTGTTTGATCTGGTAGCTGCATTGACCGACATGAGGCAGATGGGCACCAGGGAGGAGGCGCTCAGCAGGGGGGGAAGGGGAAGAAGGGAGCCGCCGCCTCTGACCATTCTGATCTGCAACTCAGAATTGCAGAGGAAAATGGTAGGGAGGACCATTATCCTATTTTGCTTGTTTTGTCAATTATGATGTGGTAGCACTGGCCAATAAAATCTGAGCCGGTCATTTCGATATGGGATATACAATAATGCTGATATTGAAGACATGATTTATTTTTCAGGTTGTTCTGAACTGTTGTTTCTGACAATTTGAACTATTTGTTTCCTGTTCTTGTTTGCTTTCAGGTTATCAAGAAGCTTCGGTAGATATCCGAAAAAATAATCTGTAGGAACAAAGCAATAAGAGGAAGATTCAGATGTGCCAATTCAATTTTTTCCCCTGTTCCCTGATGTTTTGTAGCTTCTAGGGTCAATTTTGTATGCTAGATTAGTGAAAATTATTAGTGAGATCTTTAATTGTGTAGTTGCCTCTATAGTTATTTTGTACAACTTGTTAAATACATGTCGATCACCATTTTTTTTTTCCTATTCCCTGATGGTTTCTAGCTTGTAGGGTCAAAATTTTGGATGCTGGATTAGTGAAAATTATTGATGAGATCTTGAACTGTCTATTTGCCTATGTAGTTCTTTTCGGTAATTTTTTCAAATATATTCACGTGATCAACATGAATGATTGTATTTGCAATATCCTTCTTTCATTTTTCATTGAGGTAGGATTAGCATAGGATTCTCTTATATTACCATCAATTTTGTAAAGACAACTTTATATATGATGAAGTGTTCTATGCAAAAGGTTTTGACGGATGTATAAGTGTTCAAACATCTAAAAATTGATGCGATTGACTTTTAGCATCATATTTGACCATTTGTGTGTTTAAAAAACAGTTTAAATGTAAGATTATAAATTGTTTTATAAGTAATTATAGTAATAAAATAAATCAAAACAAAATATTGATATTTACTATCTTTTTCAAATAAGATGAATTGTTAAAAGATGATGCTAAAAGTCAATAGTGTTAATTATTTATGAATGAATTTAATTTATAAGCATTATTATTTATTGTTTACTAGATCTTTGCATTAATTATATAATAAGTATCACCGTAGTGTTAGCACGGACAATGTACTAGTATCGTTAAGAATCTATAAAACTGTCTGTATAATTGTTTAAATCAGTTGATGTGGCACTTTAGAAAATAGTGATATGAAACTACCCAGCCTAATCATCAACTCTCATACCAAGAAATATTAAATACTGTGATATTCCCTCTCTATAAAAACGTGCAACACAACCCAAGTGACAAACGATAGCTTCTAAAATAGGATCAAATATGTGAAATCTAAAAAGTAGGCCAAACGAACATTATGGCTTCAAATAGGGTTTAAAAATCAATTCCTCTTTTGTATTTCATATAACAATTCAAATAACTCTTTCATTTCAAAAAAATACTCATGTGGGAGCTCCTTTTGTTGCAAAAAATAAAATTATAATTTAAGAGAAAAATCATTTTAAAATTCAATATTCAAATTTTATCCGTCCGGAGGGATCACAGGCAGATTGACGGGGAGTAGTAAATCGGCTCATGGCCCGCTCCAAATCGGGTTCTGAAACTTTAGTGAGATCCAGGTTGATTCAACAAGAGGCTGAAAGGCCGGCCCGTCCCGAATGATAGAACACCTAAACCCCTTGCAAATTTTCCGAAAGCCCTCTCCTTCCTGCACTCAAACCTTCTTGCTCCACTCCCTCCCCCTTGCTCTGCTTGCTTTTAGGGTTTCGGCGCCACCGCTCGCCACCACCCATGGCGACCGGCGGGGCCACCACACCGACCTCCTCCTCCTCCGCCACGGCCACTATTCCGACCTCCGCGGCCGCCTCTGTCACTACCCCTGCCTCCGCCACTGGCACTACAATAACCGTATCGTCATCACTCTGGTGGGACTCCTTCGTTGCTCTCTGCGATGACCTCGACCGCGTAGCCTTTGGCCCCGTTCCGGACTCTCTCGTAAGATCCTTCCCTACCCATCTCCTGCTTGCCGTGTCTCCGGAGCCCGGCGGCTGTAACCGTTGTTTACCGGTGCTGCAGGTCAAGCGGATCAAGAGCCACCATGCGTGGCTCCGTGGTTCTATCTCCATGTTCGGGAAGCCCAATGAGGTGTCGAGAAGCGCGCTGGACGCCAGTGAGGTTGTTCTTGGGGAGCACCGCCTTGCCATCAAGCGGGAGCTCAAGGAGGCTGCCCTTAACCTGAGCAAGCGCCTGGTAATTTTGCTTCCCTGCACTACATTTTGGAGGAGCTTAATCGCAGTCTGGATGTTAAGGCTGCCGATTCAAATTTCAAGACTGCTGAAAAATGTGGTTCCACTATGTTGATTAGCATTTAATTAATGAGAATGCAGATGATCGTTCAAATTATGAGTAACAAATTTTAATAAGATTGCCCATTTATTTCCACCTAGCGCTATGCTGTGCTTGGTTATGTCTCTGTTCTGTCAAATATTAACTTGTTGTGTCCTGCAGAACCTCTGACTTGTATTGATTTGACTTCTTGATTAGAACAAATTTGATTTAACCTGAAAATTTTCTTCAAAAGAACTTCATACTTTGCTTAATGCAGATGTTCTCTATCTGTGACACTTCTTACTTCGAAATATCAAATTTGGCCTACAGTGATTTGAACTTTAAGTGAGAAATCATAAGTTCTTGAATGGAATACATGAATTTCATAAGAATGTATGGCTGAAGACTCATTTTCACTATAAGTGGCATTTCTTATAGAATTCTCTTTTAGGGTCTTTTGTTCATGCTTAATTGTGGACACCAACTTCAATCTGTACGTGTTGGATTTCACTGCAACTCAGTGACATTCTTCCAATGGTTCTTAGCAGTGTAATTCTTACCTTTCATTAGACAGCAAACTGAGTGTGGCTCAGTTGGTAAGAGCTTCCAGGTGTGAAGCCGAAGCCACCCACCAGCGTTCAAATCCTGGTGTGCACAATTTGTGGAAATAAAAAAAATTCACTCGCTGCATCCCATTTGCTCGGTTGAATTGACCTGTGGTGGGCGGGCCCTTATGTATGGGCTGGGCTGAAAGCATGAGTTAAGGCCTAAACCACAGGGGGCGGCTCCCTAAGGGGTGCGATCAGGGTTTAGGGTTCGTGAGTTTTCTTGGTCGGGGAAGGTTGAGCTTCTTCTATTAATGCAAAGTCGTGGGGCAGTCTTTCCCCCACCAGTCGAGTTTTTACCTTTCATTAGACTCAAGCAAACTCTTTTGTTCTTTACTATATAACATAGACACATACATTTGGATACGTGTCTGATATTATATTTTACTTTCTTGTATTCAGTGTTAGTTCTCGGCAGATATATGGTCGTGCACTATATGCCTGACAACAACAACAACCAAGCCTTTTAGTACCAAACAAGTTGGGGTAGGCTAAAGATGAAACCTATGAGATGCAACAAAAACTAAACAAAGAAAAACAGAGGAGACAAAAGATGAAAAAAAGAAAAAACACAATAAACCAAAAGAACCAAAAGAAAAAAATGTGAAGCCCCCTAACAGAATAACTGAAAAAAATCAAACGATAGAAGATTAAAAAGGAAAAAAAAGTTAAAAAGTAAAATCAGGGTTCTGGCACATGCATCACTATATGCCTGACACTGTTAAAACCAGTCGGTCATGTCACGACCTTTTCTGCCTGACATAGTGCAAGTAAACAATAGCATTCTAATTTCAGGCTAATATTTATCACACTTTTTTCTTACATGTTTTTGAAATGAATCTTGGTGATGTATTGCCATTTTTTATACCAATAAACTAACAGAAATTGCAGCTGCTAAAATGAACTTTTCCTTCCTCAGAACTTGGATGAGCTGCAGTCATACATTCTGGTCAAGAGGTCTTCAGAAGTCCATGATGCTGATTGTGATGCTGATGGTCATGAATTTCTTTGCCTGGTATATTTTTGTTAGATTTACGTTATGACTTGTGAATCCTCTAATCTGTTGACTGTAGAAACTACAATGTTAATCCACAAGTCTGTTTTTTGTAAGATTGGACACTGTCACATTGCTTCAGCTTTGTTTTTCTTTAGTTTGACTGTATAAATTGTTAGAAGCATGCATGAATTTATTTTTCTTCAGTTTCCCCAAAAAAAGTATTTTGACGTTATTTATGAACTATCTATAGTCTAATCATATCATGGCCACTGGTCATTCTCTGGAACCCAGATAATTACAATAAGTATTTCATATAAACTGACAAATTCTCTGCCCTTTTAGTCTACAGTTTCCAAATTAGCTATTGTGTCCATAAAAGAGTATCCTTATTATGATGTAAAGATAGGGCTTAATCACTATGCTACTATGTCTTGAGAACCCTCTTCAACGAAGAAGGCATTCTGTATAACCATAAGCTCTACATTATGTACAGTCAACTGGAACTTATCCATGCTAGAGCTGTAACAAATAGTTTGCATGATGAGAATACAGCAGATGCTAGTAATTTGTTACCTTGCATTCATAGTTTTTGTTGACGCTTGAAATTTTTCTGTGTTATTTTAAATGTTACATGGCCAGTCAGCATAACTTCGCCTTTCTGTTTTGAAGGTATCTGTGCAATATTATCTTGAACGTCAATGCTTATTGAAGTGCATTAGAAGAATCTTTGTTCATGCAAGTAAGTTGTGTATCTGACGTCATGTGGATGAATCTTTTTTGTTCATCCATATAGAAAAAAGCTGCTTAAGTAAAATTTTACAGTCCAACATTAGCATGTTGTTATGTAAATGAGAGCTATTAAATTGAGCCATTATCTGATGCTGTTCATGGAAATTTTAAGAATCTATATGGTATCTCATGATCTGATTCTATCATGTACGTATTTTATGTTTCTATGGCTAAACCTTATTGTTACTTTACATTTGGATGCTAACTGTTGAAAAATAATGACTATACAGGTATCTAACATAGGCATGCTCTTCTTTAACTTATCATATTTATTTGTTTGCTAATTTGATATATCACATGCTTTCATTGCCACTACATACAGATGATGGTTCTGATGCAACTGATGCCCTTCAAAAAGAGGCTTCTCTATTGGTTAATGAAGAGATAGAGCGAAAATTGATATCCATCATTCAAGATTCGTTTTCAGCCACATTTTCTGTAAAAGAGGTGCTATATAATATGCATATAGTTTTAATATTTTATGACATACAACTGCATGTTTATTTTCCTAGTTTATCATGCAAGGCTCTGCTGCCACTACCTGTATGTCTAGTTATTGGGTCAAGGTGGTCTCGTAAGATATCCTGATTGAATAGTTCCTTATATTCATTGCTTCAGCCTGCTTAATAATTTCTATCTATTAAACAATCATTTCGATTAAGGGGCTATACCGTTCATACCCTCGTTGTGAGATCTAATTCTGATTTTACCCTGGTTTTTGCAACTAATTCTGATTTTACCCCTAGTTTTGCTGCCGTTAGAGACTTCACGATTTTTCCATTTAAGAAAAAAATAGAAAGAAAACAGAGAAAAAGTTAAGAGACCATACTACTCTTATCCCCTCACGGCCTCACCTTTCTTTACCTCTGGTGCCTCTTCCTCCCGATTCCCCTCCCTCCCTTTCTCTCCATCTCTCTCTCTCTCTCTCTCTCTCTCTCACACACACACACACACACACACACACATACACAGAGAGACATACACGAAGCTCGGGCGCTCGGCGCGGACGCGTTGCAGCATGGGCGAGCTCTGCGCGGGCGGGCGTAGACAATGCTTGTTGAGGGTGCAGCGCGCGCGGAAGAGTGCATGCACGGCGTTGAGCCCGCGGAGGAGTGCCGAAAGAGCGCTTATTCGTTCTGCAGCAGCCATATGCATGCATTGATCTGGAGCTGCAGATCGATTTTCTGCTTGCGATCCTCCTTCGTGGCTTGATTGGCTTCTTGCATAAGCTGGAGCAGAAAATGAAGTTGCATTGCAAGGATTTTTTACTAGAACGACAAAGCTGGATCACGACTAATGACTTCGGTTTTTGAGTACTGTTAGCCCTCTTATTTTGAAGGAAACAGTATTCAAATATTGACCAAAATCAACATTTCTGAAAAAAAGAGATAAAATTAGAAGGGCATTTCTGTCTTTTCACATCAGATTTAACAACGTTAACTTGATGTAACAGATTAGGGGCAAAGGTGCTGCTTCGATTAAATCAGCATTGGATGACAAAGCAGGGGTATGAACGATATTGCCCCTTCGATTAAATAGTACTATACGATGACAACATTCACTGTTGAGGTTCTAAGTGAGTAGGTCTGTAGCTGTAGGTTGCACGTTGCTGACTTCTATGCACTTCACTTACATATAAGTGTATATTTTTTTAGAAAAACGCAGGGGAGCTGCTCATCTTTGTTTTAAGAGAGGGAAAAAGCGGCCTTTACATCAGCACCATCTCAACTAGGACCAAAATCGAGAGGCTGTCTGAAAATTACAACTAGAAAAAACTAAGGAAAAACGCACACAAAACAATATAGTTATGAAGGAAACAGCTGAACTTGATAAACATTTGTATTCCTATTGTTGTATTGCTCTTGATTTGTGTAGAATTGGTTAGGGATGTCACTTTTGGTACCTTTACTATTATGTTCATTCAATTTGCCCCTTTGTACTTCAAAACCAGTCACTTTGAGTCCTATACTTTTACTACCAATTCAAATCGCTGCGCTAACAGCTCTGAGGGGGGTTTCATTCTGACTTGGCATGATTTTGCTGTAGCTCAATATTTTTGAAAAATAAATTGATCTCATTATAAAATATAAAGTAGCAAAGGTCTCTGAAACTTATGTTTTCTTTGGATTCTCAGATAAGTACCCTTTAGTACAATTTTGGTGGAACATCTCTGAATTCCTGTGAGATTATTTGTTTTCGAAACGATTTTATGTTCAGACAGCTCGAAACATTTTGATCTTTAGGTGAGTGAATCTTCCTAGGGCCAGTTCCACAGGTGATACAATTTGCTCCTAGCTTGCGTCTGCAACATTCCAATTATATGCATCTGCCACTGTCTGAAGAAAATCGATGTGCGATGCTTGCTTTTCAGTCCATTGAACTTCTCTGTTTTCCTGGCTCTGTGGCAGCGCTGGACCGAATTTAGCAATAAGTCTAGCCGCCTCTAGCTCCTCGAGCCACTTTGATGTTCACCGTGTCCTTCTGCTGCTTCTGTTAGCATGGTGGCGAGCTCCAGGAGGCAGCAATGGTGATATGTTCTTTTCTGTTTTGCGTCTTTGGCCTATGTGCCTCATTGGACAAGAAGACATCTTGCACGTACTAATGAAGCTGGTATTTTGGTCATGTCAATTGCTATGTGCACATATGTGCTAAATATGAGCATTTTTTGTACATATTTATACTGAATCTAAACATTTCTTTGAGAATCTGGAACCGTATCAAATGACCCTTGAATCCAGTTATATGTTTCAAGCCTCATGTTATCAAATGTTATAACCATCTTTTTTTTTGGGCTATCGGAAATGAGTGAAGTTGGCATACCAAATGTGGAGTATCTAGTCCATATGAACGAGGATAGAAACTGGTGTTTGCGTGGACTAGATATCAGCTGTAATGTATGTTCAGTTCCCATTGAGGTTCTTTAGCAGTTATGAAACCATACCGTCTTCGTTAATCTTGTTCTCTTTACTTCTTTATTACTACTCTTAAAAACATAACTTGGTGGTGTCTGTGGCTGTTGCCCGTCGTCTGTCCATGGCAGTCATCTGCTCAGGCGCATCACTGGTCTTGAAAACAAAAACCCAGGTGCCATGAATGCTCTCCCCGTCTCTCTCATGATTCATGACCCATGATCGTCAAACACCCAAATCAACCTCCACCCCGTCCAATCCAGATCCCGGCGAGCTATGCCGGCAGCTCCACGAGTTGGTGGCTTGAATGGGCGGGTGGTCATCATCCGTCGTCGCCTTTTGTGCTGCTATGTGGGGCAGCGCCCAATAGAAGCTGATCCTGTTCAGCCTCCTCCAGCTCGAGCCCGATCCGACCTTCTGAGCAGTTAGCATGTTAGTTGGACTCAATACAACCTGTGAGGGTGATGCCGCAAGGGCCTCAAGTAAGAAACAAGGGGATGGTAGCCGGATGAGGGCATGTTGTTTGGTGCCTGTGAGGCTGCGACTTCTGATTTGCTACGCGGAAGCGTGGCGCTGCTGCCTGCCCTCCTATCATCCTATGCATGCGGTAGTGGGTGTGGAGCAACTGGCGGTGGTGTGCTGCACCTGCGCGAGTGTAGATCTACACATATAAAGAGAAAAAGAAAGAGCAGGCTGGACCATGGAGAGGATGAATGGTGAAGAGGAGTCTCGGTGGACATCAAAGAAAATAAAAGATGATGTGGGTCCCTTACATATGACACTGCAGGTCAGAAAAGACTTGCTGTGGTGCAACAAGGAGGTACAGTGCTGGGCTTGAGCGGCTGCACCGAGCATGCTAAATTGACTCGCTATCCATGTTTTTTTCAACCGTGGGAAAGCACAGGCATTATGCTAGTTATGTGAAATGTGGCACATTGTGTTACCACACAACCACATTAATCATTGTCTTAGCATTGTTTATCATGAGAAAAATTTGAGTTGTTACAATTTCCTAATTTAACTTGTCTATTTTGTAGGAAGCAGCGTTTACCGTTTCTTGTCTGGAAGAAACTTTGATTGAAATTAACTTGATCCTCGACATTTTGTTTCTTTCTTTCTACGATAACTTTTCTAGATGTACTGGTGGACTGTGGATAAATTTATGTTCAATCTTTAAGGTACTTTCTTTTCCCGAATGTGCAGTTAAACTTCTAGTCATGTTTCACTCTGTCACATTTTGATTTCATGAATGCTTGTCCTTTCATAGGATATTCTCTATGGTACTTACGATGTGGGGAAATTTGCTGTGTCTGTTGAGGCAAAGAATTCATTTCACTATGCAAAAGCTCAGCTACTTCTTATTCTTATTGAGACTTTGGACTTCGAAAATCTGCTCCTAATGATTCGGGATGAGGTTCCATTCAGGCATGAGCTACTTCCTTGATTTTATTCAAGTGACATTTCAGTGTACTCGAGTCTTTTTAGCTCTTTCTCAGAAGCTTAAAGTTCATTCTATTTTTGGTCCCAGTGGAGGGTGTTCTGCATTTTCTATAGGTGATATTCTTGAGATCGATGTTGAAATATCAAAATTGCCTGAGCTTTCAATGGTAGAATCAGGTCCACTTATTCTGGCATGGGCTGTTTTTGTTTGCTTAGTTCAGTCTCTTCCAGGAAGTAATGCCAATTTGGTAATGATGATATTTTATCTTATACTTCTAAATTGCAATTACAATTAGCTACGACTATATATATCTTCTTACTATGGATGCTTATACTTTCAGGAAATTGATCATACTTCTTATGCCCAGCAGGCCTTTGAGTTTGCACCATTCAATTATTTATTAGGATTTCTTTGCACAGGCATCTTCAGGGAGTCAGATGTAAGTGCCTTTTATTACATATCTGTTTTCTGAAAGTAATATTGCTTTGAATTGTTGTAGTTTTGAATGGTCTTATGGATTTTCAATGCTAGTTATTTTTTAATTAAGTATCCTGAGGGAAACCCCTAGGGTGTAAGGTGCAGCACCCAGGATTTGAGCCCTGGGGGCGGCGGGGGTGGAGGGGGGGGAGACTATTCTGGCCAGTGGCCTTTGCCACTGTGCCGTGAGCACCATTGCTGGATGCTAGTTATTGCTGTTCAGAAGTTGTTTTAGTCGGGGTCACTGAGAACATGGTAGAGGTTGTGGCGAAGACACATGCTAAATACTGAATGTTTGAAGTGCAAAGGACTTTTAATGCCACTTGTTTTATTTGACCGACTCAAAAATATTGTTCTGAATTTGTATTGGAGTTCGCACTAGCAGTCAGTAAGGTAGTGTTTGGTTGGTTGAACAAAACTGAATTGTATGGGATCATTCTGGATGGATAGGTGCAGGACAAGATGATCCTAAATGAGATGATACAAGTAGGATGTTTGGTTAGTTGTGTGAGATGGTATGATATTGTGTTTGGTTAGTTGTATGAGATGGTACACGAATGTGGTGTTTTTTTTTCTGAAGAATCATATACTAAGTCAACGTATAATTAAATTATTTTTACATTTATATTTAGTCATTCGACAACTTTACTAATCACTACTAATCCTCACAACAACAACAACAACAACAAGAACAACCAAGCCTTTTAGTCCCAAACAAGTTGGGGTAGGCTAGAGATGAAACCTGAGAGATCCATACAAACAAAACCAGAGAATAGCAGAGAAGATAAAAGACCTTAAAAACAAACCAACAAAAGAGAAATGGTGAACGAAAGAAAAGAAAATGAAGAAGAATGAAGCCCCCAAACAACACCACTGATTAAAAAAATGACAAATTAAAAAAGAGAAAACAGGTTCAAAAACAAATCAAGGTTCCGGTACGTATATCGCTAGTTTCCATAAATTTCTATCTATGCATAACTCCTTAACGATATTCCAATTGCTCAGGTCCCCCTGCACAGACTCCTTCCATATCAAGTTAGGTTTTCCTCTACCTCTTCACGTTGTTGGGACGCCTTATTACCCCGCTACGTACTGGCATAAACCTCGTGCGGCCTCCTTACTACTAATCCTCACTAATTACTGTTTACTATAGCCTAATATATCATAATTCTTCACTAAATATCTATAATAATAAATAATTATAGCTAATACTATATAATGAAAATCCAAATTTGACTAATACTCTCTAATAAACTAGTAGTCACTAATTGGTGAAGTGCTCCCACACTTCAGTGATGGTCTTCGACTTAATGGTGGCGGGGTCGGTGGGATCTTCCCGTCGTTCGTTATAGCGGTGTGGTGGCGGTGGCGAGGATCGGCTGGGTGATACCAGATGTTATGGTCAGACCTGGCTAGGGCCTACCCAGTGGCTAAGGTTAGGGTGGGCGGCTGCGGTGGTGGCTGATGGCTGTGCTGCCGCCGGCGGGGGTGGCGGTGCGGCTTGGGCGCAGGAGAGCTAATAATAGGAATAAATCCTTTGTCCTATTACTTGATCATGACATGGTACATACCCCATGAATGTCGGCTTCTTCTTTATTGGCCCACTCACAATCCATATAGGGCTCCAACTCTAATATGACTACTATTATTTTATCTCTAAGACTCCAACTCAATCACAACCAACTAGGAAACTATCTTTCCAACTCTAATATATTTCCTAATCTGAAATTCCCTTCTATCTAATAGAATCTGACTCAATTATTATTGGAGGGGCAGTCTAGAGGATCCGGACTCTCACCTGGGCCGCGGCTAGGGTCCCGGCGCCCTCCTGTGCAGCGCTGGTCAGGGTTGGGTCCATGTGGACTCTTTGGCCCATAACACTATATTTGTGGGTGGTCTCACACCTGGAGGCTCTAACCAACTGAGCTACTATTAGAATTAGTTACGTTCTTGACTGATCGGAGGGGTCAAATGGTTGATGTTCTACAGAAAAATGTTTTAATTGCTGGAGTTTTTCTTAAAGAATATGCTGAAGGGAATTTGAAACTTTTTTATTCTTTTGCTTCGAAATCTGGCAGACAGTCTTGTAGTGGTCATTGTTCATTCAAATTCTGCAAGTATGGTCAGAATGTCTTCATACACAATATATTTATAAAATACGATAGATAACAAGACAAGACCAATTTCACGCATAATGAAAATGACGTTGTATTCATGTACGATCTGTAGAGGACAAATGTTCTACCTGGTGCTTGTAGAAATGGAAACTAAGATGTATTCTTTGTTTCATGCACTCATTATTCACAGACCGATATATCTACTAGCTAAGTACTCCATTAAATTCATGCGAAAAGCTTATTTCAGGGTCCTGTGTCTGGTTATCGAGGTGTAATACGGGCATTCATTTCAGCATTTATTGCTTCATATGAGGTCCCTTATCAGGTAAAGTTGAATCTATGGTTCATTAGGGTCATGTTGAAAGTGAACTTCTGCAAGGGTAAAACTACAAAAATATTCTTAATTGGTCGGTTGCTTTTTATTGTTTCTGTGCAGGCAGAAGATAGTTCTTTTCACACAATTTTGAGTATTATATGTGAGATTTATGATGGAGAGGTTCGAATATGATTATTATAAAGGACATTGTTGAATCACTCATGCATATCACAGTAGTCATTTCACCATCTTATAATATTGTAGGAATCATTCTGTATGCAATTCTGGGATAAAGATAGTTTTGTTGATGGTCCAATCAGATCTGTTCTCAATATGGTGGAGAAGGAATATCCTTTCCAGTTGTCAGAACTGATTCGTTTCTTATCAGCTGTGTGCCATGGGAACTGGCCCGCTCAATGTGTGTATGTATTTCTACTGATGTCTATTCATTCTATATCTACTGTGCAAATTTTGTTGCTATTTGGACTGGCTATCTTTGTGTTATGTACTGTCATTGTGTATTTGAACCATGGTCTGCATCATATTTTGTTTTGAGGTTAAGTCTGCATCATATTGTTAGAGATTTGACAAAGAGAAACTTCTGACACAATTCCTTGCTTTGAGTGTTTACCTTTATATTCCTATAAGTATTGTTAGATGTTCCTGGTTTTTCATACATTGTGCTTATTTTTACTTATATTATGTCAGAAGTATGTTTTATTGATTCCCTTTTTGCTGTGGTATGAAAGAATGTATTTTTTTTACATAAAACGGAAACATATTGTTCTGATATAGGCCATATGAACATTCAGAACTACTTGATATTTTTAGTCTCACTAAAATATACTTAATACAAGTCATCTCATCTTGGTTGTAATATGCATAATGATCTTCAACAAAATTTTGTAGATGTGGTTGTGCATGACTTCATGATTAATAACAGCAACGTCAATACTGTACTCACTAGGAGCTTTCTTTAATTGGATGCTACTTATTAGGAGGCTTATTGCAGATACAATTATCTTGAGAGGATGAATGGGGTTACAACATTGTATACCGTTCCTCCTAGTTCTGCTGACAGTATAAATAACTGCCATGAAATTGAAAATCACCATCCAATTAGTATTCCTGGTATTGAAGGCATTAGAATTCCCTGTGGAATCCATGGTTACATTATCAAACTTCTTGAAGAGGATGCTGCATTAGTTCACTGGGAGGTAAACTTCTTTGTACCCTACTTTATGTTATACTTCGTTTGTTACTGGAGCATTCCTTTTCTGCTGAAATAAGTATTAGTTTGTTTGTTGCTGTGCATAAAAGAATGAGAGTTTAATTTGTTTTTGTGCCAGTTTAATTTTATTGATGACAACAAAGTTCAGTTTGTTGCTTCTAAATTTATTTGTTCTGTAACATGTCATTTGTTTTTTTATATTTCTTTCAATTAAAGGTGTGCTACAGCTAGCACAGTGCAAGTATCCATGTTGTTATACTTGGAAATTACAGACCACTTATATGAATAAGAACCCTGGAGGTTTAGTTTGACATATCTTATATCTATTCAAATGCATATGTGAAAGAAAGACGAGACTAATAACTTTCTTCATCAATGTAACTTTCATATAAATGTATTTAAGTTTGTGATACAAAATTTGGAAATTAAATGTGTAGACCTTTTCTTTTTGGCAGCATGTACCGCCATTTACAGCGGTCCATGGAATATGAAAAATGTAAATATTATAGTTGTTGTGGACGCCTTCTTTGGGCAGCATTTCAGCCGTGGCCCAAAGAAGGCCACAACCGATCAAAGTGGCTAAGAGATAGATAAGAGATATTGTTAGGATTTTGCTTGCACTTAGTTCGTTGAGTTGTTAGAGTTTGATTGGTCGTGATCAGGTTATTAGCAAGAGTCCAGGTCTTAGTATTCAAGTCTGTTTTGATCAGGTTATTAGCAGAGTCCAATTCTGTAACGTCCCGCCTCCTCGATGCTGGGTCCGCTTACATCAGTCAACTTTTCTAGGACATAGGCCGTACTCACAGACCAACACAAGTCTTTTCTGTGCACATTTGTCCTCGAGTGCACTCGGAATAACTTCTCGGTCGGTCACCCATTGCTCTAGGCCAAGCACGCTTAACCTTTGAATTTTTGGGAGATGGACTACCGAAAAAGAAGTTGCAACTTGTTCGTATGAGTATCCTATTAATCCTATTAACTCCTGGGTCGGGATGTTATAATAATGCCGGCAAGTCATGAATAAACGCAAGCAAGAATTTAGCCAAAACTCAGATCCTCCAGAAGGAGGGAGAGTCGTGCCTTTTATTGCCCTAATTCCCAGCCATATCATCTTGGTATTCAGAGCCAACCCACTTGATGGCGCCGCTGCCATAGCAATCTGAAACCCACCCAACCCATAGTCTTCATGCTGCCGCAACCATGACAACCAAGCTAAAGACTGCTGAGGAGCATCTCAATGAGTTGCGCAAGATGATGTCCGCCCTGATAAACAATGTGGACACGCTCCAGGGTGATCACGGCCGTCTCGGTCACGGTCACTCACCTCTAGTCCGCCAAGGTGCCACCTTTCGAATACCAGGATGCAGCCAAAATGGAAATTTCCGGCGTCGAGCTTCTACGTCCCACAAGCTCACGTCTCGAGGTATGACGGTTCCGTCGATCCATTACCTTGGGTTAACAAGTGTGAGCAATTTTTTCGCGCCCAGAACACAGCTGAGACAGGCAAGGTCTGGCTCACGACCTTCTACATGGAGGACACCGCGCCGCTGTGGTACCACCGGCTCCAGCTAAACCACGGTGTTCCAACCTGGGCCGATTTCGTCAAGTTTGTGAACCAGCGTTTTGGACCACCAATCAGAAGCAACCCGCTGGAGGGGAACTCATCAAACTTCGTCGAGAGGATTCTGTGGCGGAGTTCTAGGAGAAATTTTTGGAGCGCCGGGCACTGCGACGACGTCATGGAGCCACAGCAACTCGCAATCCTCACGGCCTGTCTGAAGGAGCCCCTGCAGACTGACGTTGAGCTGCAGCGGCCGACGATGCTTGAGGGCACTATGGCGCTAGCTCGTGCGTATGAGCGTCTTACTAACATGATAACGGACCACTGCCTTACCAGCCGCCAAGACGCCAACACCTACACTTCGGGCAACCAGCGGGGCAACGCAACCTCCGACGTCACGCTTCAAGCGACTGACGCCAGCAGAGATGGTGGCCAAGCGGGAGCGCAATGAGTGCTATAACTGCAAGGAGAAGTATACATATTCCCAGCTATATCAATAGTACCTTAGGTTTCCTTGGACGGGAATATACATATTACTAGACGTACAATTCACTTCTCACGGTTGATGTCATTATTACATGTAAAGTTTAGGTTTTTTAATGCCCTAATATATATTTCCTCTGGTTTTTGAAGGAAACATATGATTTTTTAGACATCCTGATTCAACTAGGGTCGTCTGACTAACTACTACCTTCGGCCCTTCGCTCCAGCTTCGTTTTCATGAGAGCCTTGTAATAGTGAATTAAGAGCATCTCAAACAACTGTCTTAAAATATATCCCTTAAAACATCATTTTAGGAGTAGTGTAAAAATTATATGAAACTAATTTTACTCTCTCCTACAACAGCTATCTTAAAAGGTTGATAAGTATAGGAGGCTGATATATTTTTTGTGTTTGTAGGTAACTAGCAAAGCATGCCTGCTTTGCCGCGCCCATTAAACTAAAAAGAAAGTTTAGAGCTAAACAGGCGTAATTATGAAATATGAAAATGGATTACTCCCTCCATCTACATTTTACATGCGCTTAAGCCTCCGATGCGGAGATCAAGAAAGAAACAGTCTCTCTGTTTGCGCCACTTAGATTCAATGTAAATGTCACTGCGCTAATTAACTGCATTAGCGCGGCCCCTCCACAAACCAATCACACAACGGAACTCTTGCATGTGACCAGTCAAGCTCTTCCATGCGCCCAGTCAAGCTCTTCCATGCATGCGGTGGGACTCTTGTATGCCTCCAACAATTCTTGCTCGCGTCAGCCGCATTGCGCATGTCAATTGTGCACAAATGGTTGGACCTTAGGCGCATGTAAAATGTAGATGGAGGGCGTACTTGAGAAGTCAATGGTAAAACAATTTTTTTCGGAATCATAACCAGCATGGATAAATATGCAAAAGTGTAGTGGTTGTTTTACGGACCATTCAATATATTATAACATAGTACGTAAATTACAAAAAATAGAAGGATGAAATGGCAAAACAGCCCATTCTTATCCAAAACATGACATCTCTTAATCCATCAGAGCCTGCGTACACTCCTCCATGGCCAACACTCTGCCCCTCCTTTTCTCCCTCCATATCCCCTACCGACGAGTACCAATCGGTAGGAGATATCAAAATCGAAAGCCCACGCTCCCTTCTTGCCTCTGATGGTACTCTTCCTCCTTAAGCCTCCATACGTTTCATCCCCATTCTTCTCCCTTTCACGTGCCATCCCTACCTCAGGCGTCAATGGCCGAGAGAAGCGAGGCTCAGTGACGGGCTAGGACATCGGCCCCGGCCCATGATGATGGGAACCGACCTCGAAGCGGCGACTTGCTTGACGGAGAGGCTGTCCACGTCAAATGGAGCCGAAATACCGCCACCGGAAGCCATCCACGTCGTTCGGATTAACCAGGTGCGGCGGAGGCCACGCTAAATCAGCCGTATTATACTATGAGGAAGATTTAAGGAGTTCTTAAAAGTAGGGATTGATTTGAGATAGCTGTTGGAGTTGTTTTTCTAAACATATATCCTATAATTTGATTTAGGAAGCCTTTTAATATATTTATTTCTCATTGTTCTGTGGAAAGCAGAAAAATGTTAATTACTTTTACTGAAAAAAAATTATTAATTGTTTTCCTGGATAATTTTTCTGAGATTTTCTTTATTTTTGTAGTTCCCACATTCCGGCTTTTTCCTTATACTCCTAGTTTTGGCTCAAGACCTCCATTCATGCAATTATGAGGAAGCCTCCGTAATAATGAATCTACTATATCGGATGGTGTCATCGAACAAGGTAACAACTCTTTGTGAGATTGTGCTATTGGCCTATATATTAATAATCACCTCAACTTATTCAGTTTTATTACTTTTATATTATTATTTTTCTTTCAATCATACTTCATACACCTTTTCTACTGTTCTACATGACATGTTCATTTTTGAACCTTCAACATGATTCTATTCTACTGTAGGAACTGTGCTTTGCTTTGCTGCATGCTGACGAGTCACTGGCTGTTCAAACATCAAAGAGCATGGGACAGATTGAAAAACATGTCAGGTCTGTAACATGTAGTCATACGATAGTGTTTGGAACGTAATACTCATATCAATATATCACTTCGGAATGTATGTCAAATTATATTCTTCGTCCTTTTCAGGGTTGATGTTGCCAAAATTTTTTGCAATTCCATTTTCAAATATGTGCAGGATGTTAATAATGCTGAAATATTATCCAAAACTTTTAATCTGTTAGCAGAACTGATCAAATGGTAAGTTCGATTCGTCTCTGCTTTCGAAATAATTGACGTAGCAAATGAGAAGCTAGATCAAGGCATTCTTATTGTCAATGCTGGGCTAGCAGAAAGATTTGGGATTATGGTTATGTGTGCTCGAAATAAAACATTGCTACTTTATTGTATACCAAAAGATTGTAAACAAGCATAGTTCCTAGATATTCGTGTTGTTGAGTAGCTAGTATGCCTGTTGCTTGCTTACTATTCTGATAAGAACCTAAGTAACTGTTATACTCCCTCCGTTCAGAAATATTTTATGCTGTTAACTCTCAGCGTCATCTTTGACCATTCACCTTATTCCAAAAATTGTGGTAATATCATATATTTTGGTATGATTTGTTTTATATTTATAACACGATTTATAATTTTACACATTTGAACTACTCCCTCTGTCCCAAAATACTTGACGCTTTAGCCATCTCAAGTTTTCCCAAAATACTTGACACTCTCGCTTCCAATGCACACCTTTTCTCATTCCCAATACATTTCTATCTCTATATCTCTTGTCCTCGTTTCTTGTTCACCTACCTCTACCAACTTTCTTAATTTCCGTGCCCACACCTAAAACGTCATCTATATTGGGATGGAGGGAGTAATTTTTTGAATAAGGTGAAAGATAAAATAATGATGCTAAAAGTCAACAGCGTCAATGTTTCTGAAGGGGGAGAGTAATTATTTTCAGACCACTATGCCTTGTAAAATGACTTCTCTTGTTCTCCTTGCCTATAAAGTTCTTGTTGAACCTAGTGTTTTAAACTATTTGGTTAATAATCTGCCACTTTGGTCTCTATCTAGTTCTCCGTATCATGTATTGAATGCGGCGTTTGAATGCAACATCTTCACTTCAGAATTAAAGGCTCCATCAAGGTAAATTTTTATGTTGTTGTTAGTAGCTATGACTATTGCTACCTGGAAAAATGCACACAGTTGTAGATACAGCTCTTCTAAACATGATACTTAAACTTCCTGAAAAAAAACATGGTACTCGACACATGAACTTTGAAAACCTAGATTCCTATACGCTTGGTGTAATTTCTGTTTTTGGATTTTTATTTCAGTTATTGAGTATTAAAAATGATAACAAATGCTGTTACCTCTCTGCAGTGATTGGTTACTTTCTGGTCCCCTGGCTAGAATGCTTTTTACTACCTCTGAGGAGCGCGGAGATTGTTCTGCTCTTACAGCTTCAGGCATATTACCTTAAACGAATTTATTGTGTCATCTAAGCTTCTACTGCATTTGTCACTTAATTATAGTTAACCTTTTTCTGTTTGACATCGTGATTCGAGGTCACTTGACCGTAATGGTAGAATGAACACTCATCAATTTGGTTTAGGGCACTGGCGAACTTGATATTGATCACTGTATGCTTCTAATCCGTAATGATATCAAAAGGTTATCAGACATAGCACACGACATGATTAGTCCCAGTCCTAAACATCCAGTTTTTCACCAAACTATCCATTCCTGAACAACTCGTGGTAACATTCCATTGCCCATTATTGAATACTGGATGAAGCCCACCCCTCCCCCCCTTTTTTTTTTGAGACAACCAAGTTGGGGTTGGCTAGAGATCAAAACTCAGGAACAAACATGAAAAATCTTTTGGGTTTCATCTCCATAATAATGGATATATATGGTTGCTGGTTTCTCATGCCTATCAGAACCGCTTCTCATATAACATAAGTTGAATTGTGGTCATAGAATTGTAACAAGTAGAACAGCAGAAACATTCTATTTGTATTTGGCCCTTCAATTGAGTACACTGTACTTTTCGATCTTCACTTGTCTTTTGTTTTCCATTCTTATTTCTTTTGGTGAAACGATGAGCTCATGTATTGTTATATTTTTCCAGTGCTTGATTTCACCAAGCAGGTTCTTCAGAAAGGAGCTGGTGCTGATGATATGATATTTATGTTAGTTATATTTTCGATTCAGTACATCATGGTTAATCATTTGAACTGGAAATACAAGAAGTCTAGTCATTGGACAACGACCCTTAGGGTACAGTTTTATCATTGTTCTATTAAGAAAATTCCTTATGTGCCATTGGAAGCTATAGTTTTCCTTTATTTGCCATCCGAACTATGCACTTCCCTTAGTCGCCATTGCTTTGAATTTTTTTCTATAGTGAAGTTCTAGTTTGGTGCTTATTGAGTTGAGCTCTTTTTCTGTTAGTTGGATGTGAAAGTCATCACGTTTATCCACTTGTTATTTTCAACAACAACAACAAACGTGTTTGAGAGAGAAAAACAACCAAGCCTTTTAGTCCCAATAAGTTGGACTAGGCTAGTTAGTTTCACTAACTAAAATTATTTTATGTTTTTATTGATCTCTTTTCATTTGTTGGTTGTGAAACTAAATATAGCCTCTGAACTGTAATTGAGAAGGTGTTTGAATTGGTAAAAAGCTGTATTCAAGCCAATCCATTCTCATCAAAGCTAGGTGGCATCATTTGGGAGATTTTATTATATGATTCTTCCGTCCACAATGTACTTTGGCGGATTTTGTCAACATCAGCACAACTGTTTGAAGTAAGGATGTTCTCTCTGAATATTATGTAGTTTTTAGCTTGATGACTATTTACGTGACAATCTGCTAAAATGTTTTCAGCCCTCATATAGTGGATACTATCATGGCCTGAAAGATACTGAAGAGATGCAGCTTGTTCTTTGTTGTGGACTAGATATTATATGCCACATTCTGTCGAATTTACCGGAGGTAAGACACATGAACTCTTGTGATGTATTTTTATTCTCTATGCATTTTGTTTTCTTAATTTCATATGGATCATTTAGAAAATATAAGAAATTACTCGTAGCACTAAATGTGAAGGTATTTTTGGAGGATTTCTCTCATAGCATTGAATTTTGATCCCTCATGTTTTCTGTCAACCATTCCATCCTTTGATTAAAAACAAATGGCCCAGATCACAAACTGATCAATCCCTCCACTGACCTCTATGCCATGAAGCCTTTTTTCTGCTCACTGCGGCTGTGTGGGTGTAGCTATTCTGCAATGAACACGTTACTTTTTTTTTTTTAGTAAAGTGCACCATAGGTAAACTATTTGTCAATGGTCATCCAAGTCCACATGTCCTAAAGTGACCATCCAAGTCCCTAAACTATTGATGTATGCTCATTCAAGTCCACAAAATTTTAAAGTGACCATCCAAGTCCCTAAACTATTGAAGTATCATCTAGATCCTTGAACTTTGTATGTGGTGCACTGGAGGTCCACACACTTTCTTTGAGATTTAACATGACACATTGAGTGGACATCATATAGTGTTCTTGAGACACTGGTCTGAGCATGTGAGGTCCGTGTTTTAGAGCCACCATGATGTCCAACCAAGGACATGCACCATAGCTGCATCACCTGAAAGTTTAGGGACCTCTATGGTCACTTAAGAGTTCATGGACCCATATGACCGTACGCTAATAATTTAGGGACCTGAATGACCAATTTAAGAGTTTGTGGACCTAGATGATCATTCACAAATAGTTTAGGGACCTGGGGTGCATTTTACTCTTTTTCTTCATTCGAAATTACTGGATAGTGCTTAGCGATCTGCCAGCTTGTTAAATTCAAGTGTTTGCTGGATTAAATTTTCATAAATTCCACTTATGCAATAGAATAATTTTGTGTATGTTTTCTTGACTTATTGTTCTTTCAGGATTTACTACCAAATCCACCATTGCTTAGCATGGTTTTGTCATCTTCATTGAAGCCATTTTCTTTTGTCAGTGCTCTAATATCGTTGATGTCCTTCCAGAATTCTGTAAGTCTTACATTTATTTTTCCTCCTGGAAAGTGCCTTAACATTTATTATAGTTATATTAATTCTTTTGCTACATGATGCAATATCAACTGGGCAACAATCTGGCCCATCATTGGCCCACAACAGGGCGCTAGGGTTAGGGCAGCCGCCACTAGCACAGCCGCCAGGAGGGCAGCGGGCAGTGGGACCCGCTGCAGCTTTCCAAAGTGGCTAATTAATAATTAGAAAGGAGCCTGTAATTTAGGAAAGAATGGATTAGCAGGTTGCTTGGAGAGAAAGTCATAGGTTTCTTAGTCAAGTAAGTCAACTCTATATAATGAGAGGGATGTAATCAGATCTAATCAAGTAATAGAAGGGGTAAAACCCATTTATTCTCCAACTCCCACTTCTCTTGCGCTCCCCCCCTCTCTCCCTGCCCTAGTGCCACCTCCACCATAGCCGGCTAGGGCCCTAGCCCTAGCAGGTCCATAACAGCTTAATTTCCAGACTACTGCTAGACATCACACCCATTTCTACAACCGAGATCGACAACCAGAAATCCAGTGGCTTGAATCATTTGAATTTTAAAATGGTGGTTCAATTGGTGTTACCATTAGATCTCTGGTCATAGAAATGAGTCATATCTGCATTTTCTTGATTTGCCCGTGGATCACATAGTGTAGATGTTCCATGAAGAAATCTGTTCATGTAGAGCGGCTAGGCATTCTAATCTAGAAGGGAAAAGATGAAAAGAAATAAAGAAGAATGCATTCATGATTGCTGGTACACACCCTATCCTATCCATCAATTACATGGATGTTTCTACAAGAATACCTTCTTTTTTCTTGAACATGTAGGAGAGCTGCGTATCTTTCAATTATAGGGAACAAAAAGGACTATACAAAATACTCCTCTTACTAGACCAAGATAAGAGGGTAAAGAGTAACAAGCTGTTGAACCCCCTCCGTCCCAAAATACTTGGCACATTTGGTTTCCGTGCATAACCTAGTGTTGCTTATCTTATCAAAAAAATTTGTACAAATAATAAAAATTGTAAGTCACATATAAAATATATATTATGTTCTTTTGAATAGTAATAATATAATTAATAGTTGCTTAATTATTTTAGAAAAGACGTAAGCTTAAAGTTGAGACCTCAAAAGCTAAAACGTCAAGTATTTCGGGACAGAGAGAGTATATAACATATAAGGATATTGTTTTGTTGGTTTACATTTTAGGGAAAATAAACGGCGGGTTGGGGTGCGCCCGCACCCCGTACATAACGCCGTCAGTCAGTGGCTCTTCTCCCTCACCAATTCCTTTGCTGTTTCTGCTGTTGTCCATCTGCTGTTGCGCTCTCTGCCTCCCCCCTGCTGCAGCTGCTCCCTGCATCTTCCCTTCCCGCTGCAGCTGCTCTTTCCCTCCCTCCCTGCTGCAGGCTCTCTCCCTCTCCGCTGCAGCTCTCTCCCTCCACCCTCCCTGCTGCAGCCTCTCTCTCTCTGCTCCAGCTCCCTGCCTCCCCCCCCCCCCCCCCTCCTCGATGCAGCTCTGAACAGAAAACTCCCCGTCTCGGTGCTGTTAAACCAATCACAACAAAAGTGGAATCAAACGGTCCAAATCTATGGTGCGGCTGCACCATGGAATACCACATCCACACTCTACATTTTTAAAAGGTTGCATGGACTCATGACATTCCATTTATTGCGATGCTGCATATACTCACTTGTAAATTTAGAAGAACCCTTATCGTAACAAAAGTTACTGAGCTTTGCTTTGTCTTAACTGCGTGTTAGATTTTTAGATTCATATGATCCTATTCATGTGGTTGTAGACATTTTTGGATGTTGTCGCTTATTGGCCCTGTTTGGGACAGTGTTGTTCCGTAGCGCTTTAAATGAAAACTGACGTCCTACCAAAGCGGCATTGAGAGAAATCAGGACGAAAAGAATCTTGACGTTTGGGTCTAGCATTGACGAGAAGCTTCCTCATCTTCCGTTCGTGAGGAGCCGCCGCCGCCCTGCCTCGTGAGGAGCCGCGGCCGTGACTCGTGCTCGTGCAGGGAGGCTCGCTGCTGTCTGTCGTCATGCGGGGAGGTCCCTGACCACTTGACTTGTATCTGGAATAGAGAATCAGATCCTGCCGTCCGTCCTCGCGCCGGAAGCTCGTCCGTCTTCGTACAGGGAAGCTCATTGCCGTTCACCCTCACGCGCCTCGTCGTGATCCGTCGTCATGCAGGGAAGCTCGTTGCCGTCCACCGTCGCGCGTCGCCGTTTGTCGCCGTCCGTCGTCGCGTGGGGATGCTCGCCGTCCACCGCAGTAGAGGATGGAGCTGCTCCCTGCGACCCAATCGACTTCCTCAAGTGGGAGCCATTGACGCTGGCGCGCGCGTAGCCGCTGGGCTTGGCTAGGCTGGAGGACGATGTGGAGCCCATGGAGTTCTGCCGATCGATGCGCTTCGGCGGGCCTTGAGGCAGCGCTGGTTCTGCATCTCGCGGTGGCGCCACCGCTCCTCCTCGGTCTCCGTGGACAGCGAGCTCGTCCGCCAGCAGCAGCAGCGGCGCTGCAGGGAACGGGTCGGCATTGCGGTCCCCATCGAGGGAGGAGACCGAGCAAACGAATGTGATGGACGAGGAGCTCTGTTGCGGTGGTGAGCTTCGTAGGTGAGGCGGAGCTCTTGCGGCAGCCAATCCGAGGTGGGGGAGGCGGCTTATTTGTGACGGCAAGCTCGTGGTAATCCGGGAAGAGGCGGGCAAAACCAACCAAGGCATGGAACTCGTTCCGATGGTGGCTCTGGCTCGTGCGGGCTTCGGTAGTGGCCGTCGCTACGGGCGTGCTGCAAGAGAGCGACGCACCTTCTACAGAAGCACCTCACTCACCGATTCCGCGTTGCAGTGATAAGAGGACGGAGGAAGCGGGCTGGGGAGAAACCAATTCAAAATCAGGGTGTTTGGGGTGCCCTACTGCTTATATTCAATGCAAGCGGTAAATAATCAGTTCCAAACGGGGCCATCGTCTCATAAGACATTAGATGAGAGGTGAAACAAGGCAAGGCTGTTTGGTTGCCTGTAAAACAGAAATTTTTTAATTTCATTTTCTTTCTTTAAATTTCTCTGTAGTGTCTGGTCTATATCTTATCATTTATTTAGAACTTGAAGTTATGGACCTTCATTCTTTTTCTAGGACATACAAGCAGCTGCAGCTCGATCATTCACAATATTGTGTTTCACTGCATATAAAGCCCAACCTCAACTGATGGAAAATGCTACTAGCTTCACAGGTGATGTTTCAGAGGTTAGTAGCTGCATTACCCAGTGTGGGTCCAATGGTCCTTTCTCCTGTGCTTGAGTATTCATGATAATTCTTTTAACTGCTACATATATTGATGCATTCTGCTCATGTTTTCCCCCTTTCGCTTTTCATAATGCTATCAGATTCAGAGATTGGAAGCAAGTATTACATGCATTCTGAACAAGGAAGAAAAAAGTAATGGTTATTTAGTAATGACTGTGTTCAACCTTCTGACCTGCACCGCTCGTTATCAGGTACTGTTTCCTCCATAGGGTCCATTGTGAATGCCATACACAAAAAATGTCTGACCAGGCCATTGTGCGCTAAATATAACCTCCCCTCTCTCTCTAAAAGTAATGGTTGTTACAGTGACTGTATTCAATCTTTTTTTCTCGAAATGACTGTATTCAACCTTCTGACCTATATTGCTTGGATTTCACTGTATTCGACCTTTCTGAGCTGTGATGCAGTTCTCTCTATTCAACCTTCTGACCTCCCCTGTCTCTCTAAATCCGTGATGCAGTTCTCTCTATTCAACCTTCTGACCTCCCCTCTCTTTAAATAGGACTTAGTGAACGCCTTCTTGTTTCACGCAACATCAAATAGTTATGCTGATTCCTTGACAATATTTGGGACTGGTTTCATAACAACTGGTATTACTGTTTGATAGAAACTGCATAGTTCATCTAGTGGACAAGTTCAATGACAAATGCAACTTTAATAAAGGTAATGGGAAAATTTTCTCAACCAACATTTGTGGCTTCATCTCCAGAACACTAAAAAAAATTCAAATTCATCTTTAACACACTCACATTTTGTGTCAACCACATTCATTGTAATATCATTTCAGGTATGAAAAGACCATTGTGCCTTTCAGCCTTTTCTGGTATGAAGAGAAGGCTGAAGGGCAAAATGGTCCTTTCATATCTGGAAATGATATTATATTGAGCAGTGTGTGATGTGGACAGTTGACGCAAAATGTGTGAAACAGATTAATTCTATTTTTAGTATCCAGGAGATGAAGGCATGAAATGTCACTAACCTGAAGACAATTTTCCCAAAGGTAATTTTGGTTAGATGCCCAGAACAGTGCACAGGGATGTTGGTAACTGATGGGGCTACTATTGATGGCAAGCATCAGAGGTAGGACCTATGTTAGAACAAAGTCAATTGCAACCTTATCTCTTTCATCCCATCGACCAGCTTCTGCCACTGGCCTGCTGCCCGAGCTTAGCTGTTGCTGACTGTGAACTTGGCTGCGTCCCCAACAACCTGACACTTTCCTGCTGAGGTTGCATTTCACTTCATTAATCAGTCTGTTCTGTTGCTCTCCTGACAAGCTCCTCCACCTTCATGGCTTCACTTTTCCCATGCACAATGGCTTTATGGTGAGGCCAGCTAACTCAGAGTGGTTGCAGATCTATATCAGGCATCACTCATCCAAGTCTTTCTTAGTAGCAGCAGGTCTCAAGCTCTTCTTTTGAGCACCAGCTGAGTGTTCCCATCACTTTTACGTCTGACAAGTTTGTGCTCCGTCAAGCTCACCTCATCAATTCTGGACTCTATCCTGTTGCTGCCGCCATCTGTACCCACTTGGAGAATAACAATGCTCATTTATTTATTCATGTTATGAGCTTTCTGCACATCTCCATGTATCTACAGATGCAGTGGCCTTGACTCTTTTAATTGCATGTGGGGCCATAGCATGGCCATCAGGCATGAATAGCAATGAGGCACCCCTAATGTCCACGATGTTCAGGGAATGTGCTTTGAAGGGTGCTAAATATGCTCTGTTTAGCCAGAATTTTTTTTCTCGAAAACGCAGGAGAACTGTGCTTCATTATATTAAGAAGATAAAAAAAAAGGTGAAAGAACCCCAAGAATAACACACACCACACGATCCCAAAAGAATGCTAAGCCAGCATGAGTTTGCAGCACTTGAAACGACAGCTAGGAAGAACTAGGTGACATACACAAGAGAAGCAGATAAGGGAGTACACAACTTCAATTAGGACCTCTTGTTTTCTCAGCTTTGTGGGTGCATAATTATATGCTGAAGGGGTTGCATTTATGGTGGATAACACTGAAATTTTGTTTTGGCCTTAGTGCATCCACAGCCTTTCTATACGAATATAGCTTTGACTATTGAGCACCCACGTTTGAGTTGAAGAAGAGTTAAATCTGTATGCTCTACAGCTGCACCTGCCATCAAATGAACTAAACCCGGCTCCTGCAGCACTATGAATCATGTTGAAACTGTTACATAAAGCCATCGGTGTCTAAATGACAGATGGGACCCACCTGTGTCACTGACAGTGGCAAATACCATATCACATCATTTTACGGTGGTGGCAATTTCTTTACTAATAAAAATAGGAGTTTGTGGTGTCCGGCCACCGTCCGTCGTCTGTCTCCCCAAAAACGTGCGCCGACATGTGGGCCATGCAATCGGCGTCGCGCCCTCGCCTCACGACCTCACCTCAAACGATCTCGGGGGAAAGAGAAAAGAAATGCAAAATTAATCTCCACCCCTCCAATCCTGAGGCAAATTCACGCAGGCGGTAGGCGACCGGCCTTGCCGATTCAGAGACACAAGCCGCGGCCGCCAAGGTTCCAAAGTTTTTTGTCAGGCACTATAGATCTTGATGAGGGGAGTCGTGGAGAGAGAGAGGAGGGAGAGAGCGAGACAAGTGGCTGGGCTGGAACCAGAGAGGAGGTGGGGAGAGAGCCGGCGTGCTGCGTTGGGGATCTCGGGAGGTTTTGGTTGGAGACAGCGAGGGGAGGAAGATGGATTACAGAGTGATTGTTTCCTTGGTCATCTTTTTTTCCTTTCTTTTGTTAAGTACTGGACTTGGCCACTGCCCGCTGGTTGGGACTTGGGACTTGGGAGTGAATGAAGACAGGATGGGAGAAGTACCATGCCTGTGGGGCCAATTTTCTAGAGAGTTTTTTTTTATCTTTAAAGCTGGTAAATAAATTGAAGTTTGAAATGATAAAAATTGAGATAATGGTCATTCAAGAGACAAAAATTTAACACGCTTAAATTGTGCTGTTCTTTTTACCTGTCAAAACACCCACCTTAGAGATAAAAAAAAAAGTCCATTCCCACGTAGTTTAAAGTCATTTGTATATATTTTAATTTCTGTAAACTTTGTGATATTACTTTTGTCCTCCTGGTTATGCTATGTTTCCCTAATTTGATATGCACAATATGAACTGATCTTTGTGCTTGAACGATTTTTTTTTTTTTTGCGAAACAATTGCACGATTCATTGGTGATGAGAAAAGCTTGGAGTCATATCGAAGTGCTATTTAATATTGTCATATATTTTAAATAATTTATTTACATGTAAGATTAATTAATTTGAATCCGTAGCTCCTTGAAAAAATGATCCGTAGCATCGCATGGGTATATGACTAGTTTCCTTACATAATGGAGTTATCAAATAACTTCTAAATAAAAAAAATAGAACTTTATGATGCAAAATTGTTACTGTTGAATACCTATATTCCCATCATACTTATTTATATTCTTAAATTGTTATTAAATATGTGAAGTAATCTATCATTTGTTTCACTGCAGCCTGCTCTGCTTTCTTCATTGATTGAGCAAAATAATGAAAGGATTGTTGATCAAATCCAGAGTTATGCTGTAAGGGCCACAGAACTCATGAAAAGGTAAGTGATATATGTCATTTGTCACTGTTTTTATTGTAATGGTGCCAGTTTATATTAGGTTAAACCTGATGGTACTCGTCTTCTTAGGCAAATAAAGCATCTTTTTTTTTCTCAAAATTGTTGCCATTCCTAATTAATAAATTTCTTTTAAAAGCTATTACATAATTCTTTACGGCTTTGTTGCATATGCTTCATTGTCACCGTTCCCTTTTGTGATACAAAGAAAAAAACTATTTTTTCAATTTATTTCTGTAATTAAGATGTGAAATTATTTTCATTGCAGATGTCCTTCTGTGTTGCAAAGTGTTCTTGACTTATTGAAGGCATTATGGGAGAGCGGTATTCAGTTTATATGCATATTAGAGAAGCTGAGATGCTCTGCAAGATTCTGGGATAGTCTATCGCAGTGTATTCGTGCAGCCCTTGATTGCTCTCCTGTTCATAGTTTTGACACTGTTGATGAAAAACTTTCATTGAGGTGTGTTCAGAGAGCTCCCATTCTTTCAATGTATACTCGCTTGTTGCATCAGTCCTGAAAGTTTATTAAATAGTAGAAACGACTTTCTTGTCCATTAGAGAATTTAGCATTCTGCGTTGTTTCTATAGTCATCAAAAGGTCAGGTATGCAATACATGTGAAGTTATTAAGTAAACGTGTGAACATTTAATTATCCACTTCACCGTTTGTAGCAGGAAATGAATTACAGGGAAATCAATCTGGCATTGTTCGTTATGTGCTGACTTTACCGCTATTGTTTCTTATGTCAATATTGTGGAGGATTTAAAAATGAACTTTTCAGGCGCACACGATTCTAAGACTACATGTGTACTCTTTTATGAATTGTTTTGAAAGTTGTATATTTGTTTTTGAACCTTTTTTCTCTTTTTTAGTTTGTCATCCTTTTTATCGGCGGTGTTGTTTGGGTGTTTCATTTTTCTTCATTTTCTTTTCTTCCGTTCATGACTTCTCTTTTGTTGGTTTGTTTTTATGGTCTTCTTCTCTGTTATTCTCTGGTTTTGTTTGTATGGGTCTCTCAGCTTTCATCTCTAGCCTACCCCAACTTGTTTGGGACTAAAAGGCTTGGTTGTTGTTGTTGTTGTTGTTGTTGGGTTGAAAGTTGTACATTTATCATTGCATTTTCAGTGGGTTTTCATCCACATATAATTGGTATCATTCTTTTTTGCAGGTACTATTGTCTAGGTAAACTTTTTGAGATAATGTCACATGAATTGTTCTTGCAAGGAAAGTTGCTTGCAGAAACTTCTAACCCACTCCCGGATGGTTCAAAGGGGCATAAGGAGCCTAACCATGTACCTTGTGAAAGTAATGTAGTTCTCAAATGGTTTGATAATGCTGTATTTGAAGATGTAATTAAGCATTTGTCAATAAATGCATACAAAAAAGAGCATCTTCATCGTGCAAAGGTAGCTTTGATCTTTTCTTGCGGATGAAGTGAATGCTACAGGATTGTTTCTTTTATTATATCTTATTTTGAAAGGAGCCTGCTATATTTAGAAATGGAGATTACAATCCCTACAAATACTGCTGTATACTCAACATATACTATTTCCTTTGACAGGTAGCTGCCTGCCTTTGTATCATACATCTAATAATGAAGTTGTACAGTGGTGATCCTGGCAGCTTATCTTTCTCAATGGTGAAGAAGATTCAAACCTTATCAACAAAAGTATGGCATCAACGATACATATTCTTTGTTATTCTCTCCGTGTTAAGCAGATTATATTACCTATTTTATCTAGATGTTTGAGAAAATAAAACTAGTACAACAGCAGGAATATTAGTAGTAATGTAAATGTAATTGCTTCAGGGAACAGCAGGAAAAAAAAAAGCAACATTTTTTGCTTCTGAGTCGAGTTATGATTTGTCATGTTTTGACTTAGTTAAAGGAAACAGGACTAGGATGTGAATTTCTGTTGAATGTTTGGGCCACTAGATTTTACTGATATTGTTTCTTTTAGCTACTTAATATTTCTATGTACGGACTATGCAGTTATCACAGCACCATGCGTTCTTTGCTCTTCTCTCACAATATACCCTGCATGGATACAGGTACTGTTCTTAATTTCTTGTAATTTATGCTGTAATTGAGGCATTCATTGTCTTCATTCTGCAAACTTCCTCTGTCTGTTTACACTTGTTTTCATGTTGATTGAATTCTCTGAACATCTATTCAGTAACATAATCTTATTTTAGAGAAAGCTTGTGCTATGATGTTTTCTTTTTATGTGAGGATTGTTTTATGATGTTAAAGACCTAGATTCATATTCAGTTTGGTGGAGTTCAATGGTGTATAAGTAAATTCCATAAAAAAGGAAAAATTACTTGTGGTACACTGCAAAAAACTCGTGAGGCACACCGAGATTTCGCTTTTTGCGTAGAACACACTACAAAATTCTGAAATTTACATCTGGTACACTAAAGCAGGTGTTTCTGATATTTTAAACTTTTTTACCTCCTTGCACAAGATACATTACAACTTGAAACTTTGAATAGAGATACATTGTTACATCATCTATCCACGTTCTTTTTTCTAGATTTCCAACTGTCTGAATAATTTGATTTACAAAATAAATATAATTTTCTGTGAAACGTTATTCAAACATCTGGACAAAATATAGAGAAAAACACATCAATATATAATGTAACAACTTATGCAAAGTTTCAAGTTGTAATGTAGTTTGTGCAAGGAGGTAACAAAGTTTAAAATGTCTTTTTTTTTTCTCGAAGGCGCAGGGGAGCTGCGCATCTTTGTATTATAGGGAAAAGAAAAGGTCCATACAAACCCCCTCAAACCTCGACCAATGTAAGAGAGGATATATCAACACTTGAGACTAACTAAAACAGAAGACAAACGACCCAACAAAGACTAGAAACTAGCCTATTTCTCCAACCAGCCCAAACCAAGGCCTTCGAGCTTAGCAGCCCCAGCCAGGACCCAGAGACAAGCCTCAATTTGTAGGTGTCTCAAAGTATCCTGCACACTTGGCGAAGCTCCATCAAAAACACATGCGTTCCGTTGTTTCCACAACATCCATGCTCCAAGTATGATTAAAGTATTCAACCCTTTTCTATTTCCCTTATTAATCCTTTTAATGGCCAATCTCCACCATTCTGCAAAGCTTTGTTCAGTAGACAATGGTACCAGCTGCTGAAGTTTAAAGGAACTAAGGACCTCATGCCAAAATTCCCTGGCAGTGTGTTCTATGCAAGAAGCAAAATCTCCTAAACCCCGCTTTAGTGTGCCAGGCGGAAATTTCACAATTTTGTAGTGTGTTCTATGCAAGAAGCAAAATCTCAGTGTGCCTCACGCAATTAAACGTTTTTGCAGTGTGCCACATGCAATTTTGCCAAAAAAAAAATGCTGGAAGTTAACTGAATTTTGGTTTAGTTTGGGCTCCACATTAAGTGCTGAATATTTAAGCCATCATTACGAATTTGTCCAGCAAAATTCTATTTTTGTGGGTTATCAATAGGCAATACAAATGTTTACAAGGTTTATTTTTTTCCTTTTGTTATTAGTTCTAGGTTTCATTTGTAACCTATGCCATTTTGCTTGGGACTGAAAGGCTTTATTTTTTCTGTTTCTGCTGCTGCTGTTGTTATTTTGAATTGGATAACTGCCTATTTGTGCGAGCCTAGTGCTGATAGTCAAATGATTTTTGAACACCATTCAGTATTCATGCACGGGTAGTACGAAAAATTCCTTATATTCTATTAATTAAACATCTTATCCCTGATCTGCCAATTTTTAAAACCAATATCCGTTATATGCAAGTGTTCTTAAACATTTATCTCTTCCATGAAACTATCTTCATACATTTCAATATCCTCTGTGCTTTAGTCTCTAAATAACTACTCCTCTGTTCATTTTTAATTGACGTTAGCATAGAACATCTAGTTCAAAATTGAACTAAACTATTTGTCCTAATGTCAATTAAAACAAAACGGAGGGAGTATGTTCTTGGCCTCTAAAAATCATGCCGATTTGTCATATTTTTATAGGCTTAGAACTTAGTTGTTTAGAGGCTAAAAGTATCAAGGAAATTGAAACTTATGAAGACATTTTTGTCCTCTTCATATATTAAATAAATACAACAGCAGGGGCTTCCCTTGCTGTACATTCCACAAAAGACATATAAGGAATTGTCCCTAAATGTTACCCTATTAAAATAGTTCCCTGTTTTGTTAAATTCTTTAAGTTCTTTTTATTCCCTTTATTTGCAGTGGTGAGCAAGAACTTAACCATTTGGTTATCAATGATCTTTACTATCATATATATGGAGAACTCGAAGGTCGTCAGATTACCTCTGGTTCTTTCCAGGAGCTGCTTAGTTTCCTTGTCAAGTTAAATGTTTTTGAACACAATCCTTTGAAGCAACTTGAGACCATTCACCCAGGGACTAACTTCAAGGTTTTCTTTGATGTTCAACACATACGTGATCAGCTTGGAGTTGAATACTGGAGTAATTCACACTGGAAGAACTCTAAAGAGTTAGCTGAAAAAATGTTTCATCTTATGCATAAAGCAAACCTTATAAAGTATTATGCTGATGCAAAGCTTTCTGCATTGAGGTCCATGTTGACATTTTTATCTGTCTATAGTGGAGCGGTAAGTTCATGCTCTTCGTGAGATCCTTGCTCATTTAGACTACGTTTCCACACACTGTTTTCCACTTTTTATGATTCCCTAACATGTGTGTATTGCTTAATTCTATCAGTTATATGATTGAGAAAAATGATATGGTAGAGGACCTAGGGCCCAATTAAGCAAATCTAGAAACTTGCCAATGTAGATCAGTGCTAAATGAGGATTCCTATTAACTTTAGGATATCTAAGTATTACTCTTATTTTTTTATATTCTGATCTTAAACCTCTACAGAGTTCTAACAAGAACTTGAACTTACCTGATGGAGGGTTTCCTGTAACGGTTATGAGATCAGTTGTTACATGTACATGCAAATCATTTGAGTCTACTATTGAATTACTACTTCCACAAGAGGATGCAAATGATGTTTTGTTTCCTCTTCTGTCTGGGCAAGTAGAATTGTTGCTTACCCTCACGAGGATATTGTTTCAACGAGCAAAGCAAGATAAAAACTCAAGCGGTTTCTATCCAGATATTATACTTCTTATGAAAACTTCAGTCGCTGGCACTTCCTTTTTAGTTGATCTCATGCCATCCAGTAATGCTCTTAAGCAACCTGTGAAGGTCCTCCTTATCCTGCTTTTATCTTCATATGAGTTCGTTTACAGCAAGGCTGGCACAAAAGATGAACCAGATGGTGTTAAAATATTTGGTGAATTACCCCTTCTAAGCGTGAGCTTGTTACCTGTATTATGCAAATTGGCAGAGAATAGAGAATGCTCTGATATTGCTATTGCATCAATGGACTTAATGTTGAAAGGCTTTGTTCCATCTAATGTATGGGTGCCTATTCTAGTAAAGCATTTTCGTCTGCAGGCTATATTGCATAAGTGCCAGAAGGGTGATCTATTGTCTACTCAAGTTATACTGAATTTCCTTCTGACCTTGGGGCGAACAAAGGATGGTGCTAAATTTCTTCAGTCTGCTAATATTTTTGCTTTCTTAAAGATGCTTTTGAGTCAGTTGTCTCTGGATGACTCTTGTTTGAGAAATTCTTTGAACGCCCAAGTAAAGGATGTGAACCTCTGGAGTTTGGGTCTTGCTATTGCTGCATCTCTGAACCATTATTCAGATGATGATATCACTCGTAACAATGTTGCATACAGTACTATCAGCTTCCTTTCAGGACAGGTTCCTTTGATGTCATCTTATTTGTCTGCACAAAGCGTTACTGCTCCTCAGAATAAGAAAAGAGCACCAGTGCAAAAGTCACAGACATCACTTTCAGCTCTTAGTCTTACAGAGAACATTCTCACACTTCTATGTATTCTGGCAAAATCTCATTTTCCACGTGACATGGGAATGAAAGAAGTGGATTCAGAACTAAGAGAAATTGTTATCCACCTTCTTGCATTTATAAGCAAAGGAAGTGTAAAGGCAAGCGAATCCTCTAACTGGAATCCATCCATTTTTTGCCCTGCCGTTGCTAGAGAGGAATTAGAGCTTAATGAAAAACCACCAGTTATCAGGAGCAAGTATGGATGGTTCAAATATTCAGCAAGTAGCATCTCGTCAACTGCAGGAGTTTCAGTGTCTTCCAGTGCAGTGTCATCCCTAGTGATCAGAGACAGAAGTTCAGGAGATTCTGATTTTTTAAGGCAAACTCGTTTTACTGAGATGATGGCTGTACAGATGTACAGAATCGCTTTTCTTATTATGAAGTTCTTGTGTAGTCAAGCGAAGGAGGCAGTAAAGAGGGCAGAAGAACTGGAGTTTATTGATCTTGCCTATTTTCCTGAGCTTCCCATGCCTGATATTCTTCACGGTCTACAGGTAACAATAGTTACTACTTGAAAACTTCATAATTAAGTACAGTGAGATGTACCTTGTGTTCTTTTTCCTACCATTCTTTTCATCTCCTATTGCTGTATTAAGGATACCATAGTTTCTCTACTAAAAGAATGTATAGTTGCCTATTTCTATAGTCTTTTCATTGTAAAACATATCTCAAAAGAAAGATCTACACATGGTCTTCATTGACCTGGCGAAGACTTATGACAAAGTGCCAAGGAGTGTCATGTGGTGGGCCTTAAAAAGAGGCAATGTACAATAATGTTTTGGCGAGTGTCCCAATGATGGAGATACTGATGAGTTCCCCATTAACATCGGACTGCACCAAGGGTCGGCTTTGAGCCCTTATCTCTTTGCACCAAGGGACATACAACGAGATGTCCCTTGTTGCATGCTTTTTGCAGATGATGTGATGCTAGTGGATGAGACTAGGATGAGGTTTAATCAAAAGATAGAATTCTGGAGAAGAACTTTAGAATTAAATGTTTTAAAATTACTAGGTCTAAAAACAGAGTACATGAAGTGTGTTTTCAGTGCCAGTACACATGAGGGAGATGTCATACTCGACGGTCAGGTGACGTCAACCTGCTGATGTGCTATGTGACACTAGGGTGCCACAAAAGCTAAAAGGCAAATTCTATAGGACCGCGATCCGACGAGTCGCGTTATATGGTGCAACTTGTTGGCCTACTAAAAGGAAACATGCACAATAGCTAAACATGGCAGAGATGTGCATCTTATGTTGGATATGTGGCCACACAAGAAGAGATTGTGTCAGGAATAACGATATAAGAGAAAAATTTGGAGTGGCACCGATGGACGAGAAGCTTGTGCAACATCCTCTCAGATGGTTTTGACATATTCAAAGATGGCTGCAACAGGCACTAGTACGCCTCGACAACATGAAGATAGGTAAAGGAAGATCAAACTTGACATTAAGGATTGGAATATTGAGAAAGAGTTAGCCATATATAGAAATTCGTGGAAGCTACCCATACATGTGCCAGAACCTTGATTTGCTTTTTAACCTTTTTTTTCCTCTATCTTCCATCGTTTTGTTTTTGTCGGTCATTTGTGTTTGGGTGCTTTTGGCACTCCTTAAGGACACATAACCTCATTAAGGATATATACAACAATGTTGTGACAAGTGTCCGAACGAATGATGGACATTGATGATTTCCCCATTAACATTGAATTGGACCAAGGTTTGGCTTTGAGCCCTTCCCTCTTTGCTTTGGTGATGGATGAGGTTATAAGGGACATACAAGAAGATGTTCCTTGGTGCATGCTTTATGCAGATGATGTGGTGCTAGTGGATGAGAGTAGGGTTGAGATTGATCAGAAGTTAGAATTATGGAGAAAGACTTTAGAATCAAAAGCTTTTAGACTTAGTAGGTCTAAAACATAGTACATTAAGTGTGGTTTTCATACCACTTCACATGAGGAGGGAGATGTCATACCCAGATGGTTAGGTGGTACCTAAGAAACACACTTTCTAATATTTGGGGTCAATGCTGCAGAAGGATGGAGATATCGATGAAGATGTCAATCATAGAATTAGAGCCGGGTGGTTGATGTGGCGTCAGTACTCTGGTGTCCTATGCAACGCTAACTTGACATGGGAGGAGTTCGTTGAAGAGGGACTTGAGGGATTGGAATATCGCCAATGAGTTAGCTGTAGATACAAAATTTATGGAAAATTGATATAAAACCTTGCTCTCATGCCAAATTCAATTAATTTACTGGATCTGATGTGGGTGTTTAGCCCTACATTGTGCAGAATTGAGATTATAAAGGTATAATGCAAAATTAACTTGAAATTGACACTTCTCTATTTTATTTATCTGCGTGAACTGCTTATTAAGTAGGTGCTTTGTTTCTATTTTATATGCCTTGTATTGATATCTACTTTGTTTCTCTGTAAGGATGAAGTTCAATCTAGTATCTATATCATTTGTCTAAAAGAAGAATTGACATTTTTATAGAAATAGAAAGCATATATTTTTGGAATGTATTTTCATTTTGCTGTCACTCCTTTCAGGATCAAGTAGTTTCTATTGTCACTGAAGTATTCGAGGCAAATGGGTCAAGCCCTATAGATCCGGAGACACAGAGGGTGTGCCACCTTCTGCTGGTGATACTTGAAACATCGCTTTACATGGAACTGTGCGTATCCCAATCATGTGGCATCAGACCAGTGATTGGTCGTTTTGAAGACTTCTGCAAAGGAATTAAGACTATGCTTCAAGGTAGTATTTGTTACTGATCAACTCTAATAGTATCAGTCATAAATATTTGAAATTTCGATGGTTCTAGAATTTTGAAGGGATAGTACACTTTACGACTTACTATTTTACCATCCTTTTGCTGTAATCTGCAGCTATAGAGAAGCATTCCAGGTTTAAGCCCTTGGCAAGGTCACTTACTCAAATTACGACTCTACTGTATCCAGGGCTGTTGCAAAGTAACATGCTAGTGTAATCCTTGTAAAGTGTGTGATTGTAATGAACTGTATTTGCTAACTTCCCAACATTGGGTGGATGTAACGGCCAGTGATGCTCTTGGCATGACAATATGGGCATCTAGCGAACACTGGCCCGCCCTTGTACATGTTTCTGGCTAATATTGGTTGCTCATTGATAGTGGTTTAGGATGTAAATGGATATCAAGTAACATTTTAGGAATTATTCTTTCTTATAGAACAAATCCAAGATAGCACTCAAGTTTGCATGGTTTTCAGAACTGATGAAAACCAGTCGGTTTCGTGGTTTGGTGCAAAACTGATCTGGCTCGGTTATTAAAATGCTAAACTGAACCTGTAGCAAAAATGGTTTTGATCAGTTTTTGCTTGTTTATTTGTCTGGTATTTGTAATTTCAGTTTTCTTATGAAAATGAAAAGGTGAACTGTCAGTTTGCACTGGCAAATCTAGGTGGTGTCTCAGGTGCACCACGTCTAGGTATTGAAACTTGCTTTCTTTTAACCACGCAGTTTAAGACCAGCTATTTAAAGTTGGTGCAATTGTGAGGCATGTATGCCATTTGGGTCAGACCAAACTCATTGCTTGAATACCACACATCTACATTTATATAAGAGTAAAATACACTGTAGGTCTCAAAACTATTTATCATATGTTATTTAGATTCATAAATTCTCAATCTTTAAACTATTTTTATTGTATCAAGTAAGGTTTAAATCTCATTTGGACGTCAGAAATATATTGTGCTCATTTCAAAAAGAAAAATTTGTTGTATGACACTTTTAAAAGTTTATTTTAGTCAAAGAACACTGTTAACTCGATATTGGTAATGTAACATTAAGAAAATGTAGTTTTTGTCCTTAAGATGTTATATTACGAGAAAAAACTATTATAAATTTTTTTTATCTAATGCATAACATACAGATCATTTAAAATTAAAAAAAAACTTGACCCACGGAGTAAGACAGTTCCGCCCTTCGGATTCAAAAAATTTTCTGAATTTTCTTTACTCTGCTCTTATAACAAGGTTTTGAGATCTGTGATCGACGTGAGTTTATATTGGTCTTTAATTTGTGTTTTGACGCAGACTATTACGTGGAGATTTTTTCAACCTTAATGGGAAATTCGCATTGTGATTGAACTTAGTACCTGAAAAGTTCTACTTAAACGTCTGGCCCTTTGGCTTTTTTCTCATATGATTTTCTTCTTAAAAAAAACCTAACTTATACAGTAAAAATAGATTTGGACCTTATTTAACACAGCAAAAACAGTTTAGAGATTCAAATGGTCAGTTTGAGAGTTTATGACCTAGACGACACATCACAAATAGTTTAGGAACCTACGGTGCACTTTACTCTTTATATAATAATCATTTTTCACTATCCTAATTCTTTAACACCATATTGCGCCACATCAAATACACATAAGCTATCCAATTAGCATCATCAGTAAATCACAACCATTCAATTAGTCTAAAGATCATATATTTCATTGAATTATTGGTAATTAGTGTAAAAATACTGTTAAAATAAAGAATTGAACTCTTGACCTCTAAGAATCAAGGCAAACCTCTTACCACTAAACTATCATCACTTTCTGTTTAGGTGAAAATTAGTGTTGGCTTAGGATCAAAATAAATAATATACCTTCATGTGAAAAAAATTTACTTTTTTCTTTGTATAAAACTACAATTAAGATTCTGCCGCATCGCGTGGGTTTATCAACTAGTTATTAATATAGCTTTGATTGTATAATGAAAACATAGTAATATTATAAAGAAAAATGTTCAATTTACTTCAAGTATAATCAAAATTTATTTGTCTCAAAAAAAGTATAATTAAAATTTATATAACTCTCTAAACTATTTTTTTGTTCATTTTACCCACATACCTAAATCATTTGGTTAAATTTAACCTCTAATATATTTTTAATTTTTCTCTTCTCCATTCACAAGCTGAATTTTTCCAACATGTATGAAAAGTTGAATGATTAATATTTTCACACGGTGGTAGTGGGCATAACAATGGATGACAAAATATTGTAATATAAATTCTTCATAATAAGATTTTATATAACTTTGTAACTTATTGATGGGCTACTATAACATGTGCTATGATGTATGTGTTTTTAAAGGAGGGGAGGAGGGGGTTAACAAATTTATATTTTGTATCCCTCATTAAAGGAGAATTGACACAAACAGCAGATACGAGTTGAACGAAACAACACCTTATGTATGATGACAATATACACAAACAATCACTAAATTGTGTCTGAGGTGTCCTCCATTAAAGCCCAATTTGGTTTCGGTCCATCCACATCCAGCTTCAGCTCCTGCTACACACTCTTTGCACATGCATTGTTTGGAGTAGTATTGAGGAGCAAACTGAGCTAAGCTTAACTCAGGTAGTTAGTCTTCTTGTGGTGGAACCAATCTACTCAGATTCAAATTCTATATTTAACACTGGTGTTGGATTTATGACTAATTATTTATTTACTGGCAGATGATATTTTCGTCGACATCGGAACACCTGTGGTGATTTCGTGGAATCTTAAGAACAGCCGGCTCAGTCGTTCGTTGGCCCTCATAAGGGTAGGCTGTGTGTGTATGTGTTTATAGATGAGTTCTTGTACACATTTGTGAGTATCTACCGTCTGTACTGTTTCATATAAAAAAAAGAGTAGTATTGAGGAGCTATTTTCTCTTTCCTACATGGAATGACCATAGAGTGGCCGAAACTAAAATTTTGAGCTCCCGCAGCTCGAGCATGCAATAGTGCGAGTCAGAAGAGCCGAGCACTGAGGAGAAGAACCAAACAAGGCCTAATTGTTACTGTTAGTCTGTTACAACAAGATGGATTCCAGTAAAAAAAAAAAATACCGAGTTCCTGGGAACGTTCGTTTTGGCATCTCTGCCTTATTTTTGGACTCCGAAAGTGACCTGAGAATCTCGATGGACTTTGCCTTTTGGAGTCTCCACACGGCCGACCAGAGATTATTCGATTCGCTACTCCGTGTATCTTATTATGAGTAGCAATTGTTGCTAGCTGGTAGTGGTAAACGTCCATCAAATCACCACAACCTGCAAACAGACGAACCAATGATACGCCGTGTCTCTTTTCAGATTCTCAACCCAGTCGACCAGAGCACTTTTCTAGAGGCCTCATTACAACTGTCCCCCGTTTGATGCTATCTTTTTTACAAACATGGAAATTTTATTCGGACGCCTTATATAGCATAGAAGGTTGAAATCAGTAAATCCACGATGATGACTCCATTAAGAAAGTAGGCCTGCTGGACAGTAATCACCACTATCCCTCAAACACCATAACAAATCTCTTTCTTTATTAATAACGAGTTACATTACATAACAAAAGGAAAATATGTGTGGATGCAAGAGATCTCAGTGTGTGTGGTCTGCCAGCAGTCTACTTTAAACGATTGTAGTCTCGCAAGATCTTGCTTTAGAAACAAGAAACTCGATAAAATTTGTTGACTTGGCTAAATGATTCAGCTTTAAAAAGTTGATTATTTGTTGCTACCTTTTAAGTGTCTTATGCGTGACGAGGAATATATATGAAGGTGCATTCCAACTTGACATGAATCACGTTATTACGTTGTCAGCATCAAGATTGATTCCATGGGTGCGCCTCCATCAGTTGTTATTCTTAGGCAAGCCAAACTGCAACTTCAACTTCCCATTGGAAAAAAAAGGTTTTGCATCTATCTGTTGTTCACATCTAGATCGATTTGGCTGAAGTTAGTGAATTGCTCATCTATCTGTTGTTAATATTATTAAAAAATCACCACATTAATTAGGTGCCATACTATTAACACCATCGACTACTAGATACCACCGGAAAATAATAAGGTAAATGCGAGCATTTCTGTTGAATAAGGAACCTAGGCCAGGTTCCACCGTACCACACCTCGCTTGTTACGCACGCAGAATTTGACCTAAAAAATTATGGAACACACCAATCATACATATTCACGTTGCGTAGCTATTCTGAATGCTCGTACAAACAATACAGGCCTATTAAAAACATTTGGCTTTAGGCACAAGACAGTGGAAGTGGAGCAGTAATGTGTTCCCTTAGTCCAGTTATTAATCTAGTGTCAAGATTATATTCCCCACGAGGAAAATATATATATTATCATCCAAAACAGATGCACTACGGCTCTAACGGTTACATCTAATACCTCTAGGGAGCATCGAATTCCGATCCTACTTCTGCATTCATTGATATAGCATAGGAATACACATCGCTTCTGTTCTTCAAATGGTGACTCCCACCAATTTATGAAAAATGTTTATATCTCTCCATCCTGCATTCTCGCTTTGCAGCATAACTCATGACCTTCAAAAACTTCAAACATATTGCTCTCATGTGAAAATAGAATCATGTTTTCTGTAAAAAGGAAAACAATATAATATATATAGCTAGGATCATGGATTATATATTGTGCAATCGAATGTAGAACCATCGATTCTTGAATTTTCCCAAAATATATATTGTTGATCAAACAATTGTGAAAGTGGTGGAAGTCAATTTTCCTACGTGTATGTGGTTGTAGTTACGTGAATTATCATGCGGGTTATAGTTTTTCGGAGGTAAGGCGGAGAGCAAGTTTCACATCAGGAAGGAGTTAGAAGGATCCCGGTATCAATTAAGACCTTGAACAATCCAGTGTCGAGTTCCAGGACTTTCCTGACGGCATTGGGTGGGGGGGGGGGGGGTTGTTGTAAAATTAGTAAATTGAAAAATCAGGGATAAATCAGTATTAGAAGTGAAAGTAGGGTTACCAATGATATTGCATCTTCTCCTTATTAACAGTTCAGGAATTATGGAATCATGATATATAGTGAGGCAAAACTGAGTGTACCTCATTAGTTTGTTACGTACATTTGTATATAAGTTTAACTTTTCTTTCACGGGGTAATTTCTGTGGATAGCGAGACACATGTGGAGATTTCAAGAATCACGAGATCAAACAGTTCAGTCTTGCCGGTGATCGTTAGAGTTGGGGAGTGCATGATATGTTCATTTGGGTGAGCGCTCGTATTGTGATGAGTGTTTACATTTGTCCGGTGTTTTTTTTTTTTGATAATCATATTAGTACAAATATATGTCTCGGAAGCCCAATGACGATTGGTGAAAGGTCGGTAGCGTAGATGAAGAAAGAACGGAGCGGAGCACAGTGTTCAAAGTAAGGAATAAGTGGCGTACAGTTGTTTATACCAGGCATCTAGCTTCGCGGCACAACATTTTTGTTCTCCTCTGCCGCTCCAGAGACCATAATCCCATTTGGACCTCTATATAAAGAGCCGTCCCCACCTCTCTCGACATGCCGGTCTCAGGTATTGCACAAATTGCAGGCCTCTGTATCTAGCGTGCTTGCACTCTCGCTTTCTCTCCCATGGCGCCATCCAACTCCAGCCGACGGCACAATCCCATGGTATTCTTCGACCTCACCATCGACAACGAGCCCGTGGGACGCGTGGTGATCGAGCTGTACGCCGACAAGCTGCCCAAGACGGCGGAGAACTTCCGGCGCCTGTGCACCGGCGAGCGCGGCAGCGGCCGGTGGTCAGGGAAGCGCCTGCACTACAAGGGCGTGCCGTTCCACCGGGTGGTGCCTGGGTTCATGTGCCAGGGCGGCGACATCACGGCAGGCAACGGCACCGGCGGCGAGTCGGCGCTCGGCGACGGCTGCCGGTACTTCGCCGACGAGGGGATCGGCGTGGTCCGGCACGACGGCCCCGGCGTGGTGTCCATGGCCAACGCCGGGCCCAACACCAACGGCTCCCAGTTCTTCATCTCCTTCGGCAAGGCGCCGTGGCTGGACAACCGGCACGTCGCGTTCGGCCGCGTCGTCGACGGCATGGACGCCGTGCGAGCCGTCGAGAAGGCCGGATCCATGAGCGGCAGGACCGTGAAGCCCGTCGTCATCGCCGACTGCGGCGAGCTTGTGTGAGTGTCGTGGTGATTATGATTAACTAATTAATTCACTACTGTGTTGAGGTGTTAATTGTGAGAGGATGATTTTGTGCACAGTGTGTACGGCGTTGAATATTTAACCAATAAAATAAGAAATGTTCACTCGTTTGCATCTGCTGACGAGAGATCTTTGTTCCTTCCTTCCATCAAGCTCTGATTTAGTTCGATATATTCTTCTTACCTTTTACATTTTGTTGAGCAGGTTCGATTTATTCCGAATGTGACCTGACCACGGATCTTTTGATCGAGATGAGGGCGTTGTGTCCCGTTGACGGGCATTTCCTTCGGCCCTGCAGCCGCTCCGGCGCTAAACTCGCTGGGGCGACGCCTCACGCCTCCCTCCCTTGGCCGGCGCGTGTTACACGCATGCCTGCTCGCTGCTCACTCCCACTGGCTCCCAGTCTGGGTCACTTACAAGTGGATCACACAAGCAGGAAATGTTTAGGTCGACTGCCATGCGGGTCCCTTGTGTGAGCAGAAAAGTAGGGCCCTTTTTAATTTGGTAGTGCTGTCGGAGTTGGAAGCAATTTTTTGCCAACTCATTTTTTTTTTCACGCCGGCCATGAACATGAACGTAGGGCTCTGTTTTTGTGCATCTGCTGGAGATGCTTTTATGTGATGCAATGATTTTTTTTTTCTCTCGGTTCTAGTTTTCCATTGACCACTACTACTAGAATCAACCGGTTTTCCTAGTTACATTTTCTTTTTTCTTTTTGGTTTCCTACGATTCGGTAGCTTATAATGTCCACTTTCCCACCCAATAAGTTAATACCTCCAATGCTCTCCAAATCATCCATGGCTACCGGTCATGAAAAGTGACATTTTAACCAATTTTGAGGACATCGTAGAAGCATAATCACGTTGGGATGAAAATGTGCACCACTACACTACCCCGCTACGAATGCCTATCGGGAAAGATATGTGCCCGGGCGTGTCTAGCTCTAGCTTCGCCACTGTAATTTAGTATTGCCCGTTGTAAAGGCCAGATTTATGTAGCATATAAGTATGTGACATATAAATAGGAAATGCATAAATCTCAAGCTAATTGAAGCGTTCTTTTTTTATATATAATCTGTTGTATGCCATTGCAAACTCACATAATTTGATATCTGCCATCACAAAAAATAAAATATGATATATGTCATTGTTCTTGCAAATTTTAATATTTTGTATCATTGTCGAGAGGCTGCCATTAGGCCGAACGTTACGGCCATATGAAAGTATCGCTGCAGCCGAATCAGTACTCAGATTTTAGAATATTATATATGTCACTTGAATGTATAAACATTTTCATGTTTTTTTATATGTGTAAATAAATATTATGTCATCTATAATGTGTAAACATGTTAAGGTCTATATTTGTTTACATGAAAAATATTTTTTAAAAATGAAAATATTTATCTATGTAAGTGGGATATATATTATTACAAAATCTGAGCACTAATTCAACTATGTGGATCGATTGTCACGTCTTGGCTAACGATCGGTTCACGATAATGACACAAAATATTAGGTTCGTAAAAATAATAACACATATTATTTTTCTTTTTTACGGTGGCAGATATCATATTATACGCGTTTGCAGTGCGCATACAAGGCGGGGACTGAGAGGGGAATCAGGAATTTCATTAACTAGTAGTAGAGCTATTACAATTATCCAAAAAAGGGAAACCAGGAGGATAAACAAGCCACTCCATCCTATCCAAACTGTCTTTCTTGCAGATAACTTAGCACAAGTATGAGCCAACTTCTGTAAGTCCATACAAGCTGAAGGAGCAACAATCCTTTACGCCATCCTCATGAAGGCTCTAATGCATGTTCTGTTGGACCGAAATTATCCAAACTGCTTGATGAGTTTTGCGAAACATGCGTGCATTTCAACGTGAAATTACAACTAGCGGAAATAAGGCATCGTAAGAGTTGCGACGTTTTTAAAGTATTTTATTATGAAAAATTGAATTGACAGGATAGTGGCACATATTATTTATTCCCTGTTTCGGATGACTATGTGATAAATGAAACATTGACGATGTTCAGAAATGCGTCCAAACCTCCAGCACACCATTAGGTTATTAGACCACATATGTATAATCAGTTCAGATGATTAAAGAAAAAGGCGAACACCTAGACCATGATATCTGCTATTTCTGGAGTACAATACTCAGCATGAAGTAAATATTGTCCACTTTGACTACATAATAGACGAGAAATCAAAATCGCACTGTGTATTGGAGCAGGTTAAAGACCACACAATTCCAACCACTCCCCAAAACCATCCAATCTCCAACTCCATCATCATCTCCATCAGCTATATATACACACACTGCACGATCGTTCATGTCACAACCATACTAACCACAACAGACACACAATTAAGAAGCAGTTTCCACTTCCATAGCTTCCGATTTCAAGGAACAAGCTAGCAATGAAGCTCCTTCCTAGCATTGCCACCGTCCTCCTCCTCTGTTCCTCCCTCGCGACGGCGACGCCGCCGGTGGGAACGCTCGAGCGCGTGACGAAGCAGCAGATCCTAGCGAGCATCCCGCCGGGCGGTACTGAGCCCGTGCTGTTCCTGACGTCGCCGTCCGGCAAGTACGCGGCCTACTTCGTGCGCACGCACACCGCGCCGGGCGCCGGCGGGCTCGGCGCCGACTTCTGCTACGTCGAGGTGGTCGACACGACGGCGGCTCACGTACACGAGGCTGATGGCGCCGCCGGCGTCGGGACGAGCGTGTGGGAGTCTGAGTGCCGGCCGATCAGCACGGTGAACACGTGCGCGCTGGTCTTCTCGTGGGACGGGCTGGAGGTGTTCGACGGCGCCGAGGAGGTGTGGCACGGCGAGACCAACCGCGACGGCACCAACTTCCTAGAGACGCTCGAGCTTGTCGACGACGGCGACATGCGCATCCGCGACAAGGACGGCGAGCTCGCGTGGCGCGCCAGCGACGAGCCGCGCCACGCGCAGCGTTGCGGCGAGCCGGGGTCCCCAGGGCTCGCCGCCGCGCTGCCGCCCTTCGCCGAGCCCCTCGGCGCTCACAGCAGCAACCTGCCGTTCGGCCTGGACCCTGACGGAAACGGCCACGCGGCTGAGCTGCCGGCGGCTACCGGGGGAGACCTTCCGCAGGCAGCGGACGTCATCGACGGAGCATCACCCTTCGTTGGCGCCCCGGCTGAATCCGCTGGGCTCGGACAGGGTGAGCCCGACGCTGCGGCCTCCTTCGGAGGCGCCGCAACGACATCCGCCGGGCACGGGCAGGGCGTGGCGGGGTTCGGCAACCAGCCGCTGGTGGACAACAGTCCTTATGATAGCGGGGCGTCGATGGACGGCCGTGGGTCCATCCTCGCTGCCATTGGCGTCGCTCTGTGCGTCTCTGCTTTTCTTGGCCCCATGGATGTGGGTATCTAAATGTTCTTAAAGGTGTAACTGCTAGTAGGAGATTGCATGAACGATGTGTGAGTGTTCGATCAAGTGAAGCATGTGGTTTTATTTTTATTTTATTTTATTTACTTGTGCATGTATATCAACTACCAAATACCATAAGATTTGATACTTATAATATTGTATCTATATTATATATATTTAACCAAGAAAGGAGCCACCATTTTTGCTCTCAAGACCTTAAAAATGATCACATTAATGGAAGGAAAAAAGAAAGAAAGACCATCTATCACTACTATTATGATATTTTAATAATCATTCACCATAACATCGATTGCATTACCATCAATTGTAACTCTGTGCCTGCCAGAATTAGGGATTAGTGTTGCAGGGGTTCACGGGCGGATCGGAGGGGATTGGATGCTGCCGGAATTGGAGAAGAGCTTGGGAGATGGAGATGGTCAGATGGCAGGTCGGTTGGCATGGAACAGTTCGTTTCGTGTAATCCATAGACATCGACACAGCTCCTTTTGCACCTTCTACTTGCTACCGCAAATTGAAGAGCATGGCTGACACCCCTCGATGACCTTGGCGAGCCTGTTGACCACACACTTGAGAAAGTAGTTCAGGATCTAGTCAACTGGATGCAATTACATTCCCCATGCAAAGCTCAAGTAGCGTTTCCTTTCACCACCTGCTTCGGAGGCTTCAGAGTTCAGAGGATCAGAACCTAACTAATACAGATACCTTATTCGTTTGACTGTTTGAGCTAGCTACTATATAGAGTAAGAAGACCTCCAGTGCTGCAGAATCATGCCATTTGAATGTAAATAAAGGACTGAATCGGGCTTGTTTTTCTATGCCCCAAAACATTTTTCACCATTGGAAAATCATGTATCATGAGATACATACATAATGGAACGCTGACAGAATTTATTGTGTACAACTTGACCTCAGGCTGTTTTCTTTTCTTTTCCTTTTTTTTTGGTTGTGTGTTGCTTGTTCATGTTGTAGAGTTTACATTATTGTCTGAAAGTACCTTTTTACTGAAACAAGTACAATTATAGTTTGTAATGTTTGAATATTTTAATGTTCCAGTAAATAAGTTTGAGTCGTCACGGATGTCCAGCCCTCTGAGTTGCAAAATGAAGTTTGTGCAAAATGTAAATGACAACGTAGAGTATAGACGTTATTCCACTATGGACTTAAAGAAATACTCCCTCCGGTCTTGAAATCATGTCGTTTCAGACAGGGAAAGTGAACTAGACCACAGCTATTCCCTTATGTTTGAACGGCAGGAAAATAAAAACAGACTAGTATGTAAATCAGAAAATTTTCACAAACATGTTATCTTCTAGGCACGACTCATTCATATATCATTGTACTACTGAAAATTAATAGGGCTGTTTTTCTGGTTGCATGACAAGAGACATACTATCATTCACATTCAGTAACGATGCCTTATTTCTACTTGTTTATTATTTCATTCTACAAGGGTCTCAGCCATTGAGCTGTTCACAGCATCAATAGATCAGGCTGAGAACTCAAAAAGCATAGTGTGCTTATACTTCTCACCGGGCTTCACAACCACAGAGGGAAAGTTGTGTTGGTTTATGGCATTTGGGAACCCCTGGGTTTCCAAGCACGCACCAGCATATTTCTCATAAACAGCACCCCCTTTGCCACTGATGCCATTAACGTAGTTCGCGGTGTAGAACTGCATGCCCGGCGCATCGGTCCAGAGGTCCAGTGTGCGTGAACCTGATGGATCTCTCAGCTTGGCTGCATGCTTTAGACCATTCTTCTCATCTCCACAGTCCAGCACATAGTTATGATCATACCCCCCAGGGACATTGTCAATGCGCTCTCCAATCTTGTGCTCTGTTGTGAAGTCAAAAGGAGTGCCCTTTACAGGCATCATCTCACCAGTGGGAATAGTGTTTTCATCAACTGGGGTGATGTGTTCTGCCCAGATCTGGATTGAATGGTTTAAGATGTCACCAGAGTTATGGCCCGCCAGGTTCCAGTAAGTGTGTTGTGCCAAGCTGAGAGGAGTGGCTTTGTTATGTGGTATAGCTTCCATGTCAAGTCTTAGAGTGGTAGCCTCAGGAAGAGAATAGGTCGCTCGAACCGTTACATCACCCGGATAGCCTAAAAATGGTAGAATAGTTAGTGATCAGAGTATCTGACTTTTGAAAGCATATAAACTCTGCATTTGAAATAATGATGCTGCAGAATGAACCTTCTTCCCCGTCCTTGCTGTGATACAGAAAAGTTACCGATGGGCATTCGCCATCTTTATGCTCTACAACATCCCACACAACTTTGTCGAATCCCTTCAACCCACCTGATATTCATGGTCGAGCAACAAAACAAAAACTTTTACAGTTAAACCAGAAATCAATAAAAAAAATGCAGAAAGACATGGAACTCCACAAGGAAATATATTTTTGCAAGACGGACAAATTTATGAGATATTCAAACTCCAAGAGGTTGGCATGTGCAATACACTGATCATAAGAGAGACATCCGAATATAGTAATCACTATGTTTCACTTTTTACACTCTGACCTCTTAATGTCCAAATGAAGCCTGAAAAGGTTAGATGACATTACCGTGCAGGCTGTTGGGTCCATTGTTGATGGGCAATGAGTACTCAACTTCCTCAAGAGTGAATTTCCCATTTTTGATCCTATTTGCAACTCGGCCAACTATGCAGCCAAAATAAGGTGCCATGCCTTTCTGCACAACATGTATAAAAATTAGATAGCTTTTTGAAACAAACAAACATGAAAATATAACATAATACAATGAACTTCACATATTCACAATTTTTGAAGTCAATACACATCTCAAGTTGTTGCCTTTAGGAACTATAATTGTTGCCTCTAACAGAAACATTTTTAAAAACCTATTAGGGAATAATTACATGGTACAGAGGGAGTATTCAGTATAGGGGTCATAACTAATCATGGTTGACAAACTTTGCAAGTCCTGACACCCATGAATGGAGCACTCTATGTTGGGCAATAGGCACTGACAATATGGTATCAGTTTCATTACTAATAACTCGCAATGAGATTATACGAATCTTCTAGGGCTGCCTAAAAATTGCTCCCTCACAGTTTTTAAAGGCAGAACACCTCAGCTCAGACCAAAAAAGAGAAAAAAATCAGTGCATATTGATGAAACAAAAAAATATTCACTAAACGTTGCTTAATCCGACTCTTTACAGCCATCTAATGTTGTGTGAGGCTACTGATTTGCAGATGGGAGAATTTCGAACAAGTCACTAATTCTGGTACAGTTATTTTCCCCTTTTTATAAACCATTCTCGTTGCGTTGACTGAAATAGCCGGTTGGACAAATGCTGCTCCATCACAATCAGCCTGTTATGGCAGTAATTTCACTACTAACAAAACCAGGGGACAAGGAGTCAAGGACTACACATAAACCGGTTTATTAGTTGACTCCAATACTTAAGTTTCAAAACGAACAAACCAGAGGACTAATTCAGTACAAATTCGATAGGATTCCTCTCTCACCATGTAGGGCTCCAGGGTGTCGAATCCGAGGACCACATCCGCGACATTCCCTGCGCCAAATTTCGCCGACAAACAGGTCAGTGGTGAATCGATCCCAAGAATCTGGATACAGAGAAGCGCGAGAGATGCGGACCGTGGGCGTCAGGGACAAGGAGGGAGGTGATGGTGGCGCCCCAGCTTGCGATCCTGGCGGTGATCCTACCGTTGGAGAGCTCGAGGATCTTCGGTTCGGCGGCCATTGACACCCGGTGATGGGAGAGAAGAGGAGCGTTCTGCTCTGCAGCTGGTCCAAACGAAGAGTACAAGAGCCTCTGTGTTCCGCTTACAATCGTCCTATATCTATTCTCGTTCCGAAGGTAGGCCCGGGCATTGGGTTAATACCGTTAAATCAGTTCGGTTAATATGATTAAGATAAATTTGAGTTAATAAGAACTAACAAATGAATATAATTAGAAAATATTTATAATCATACAATTCAGTTAATGGTTAATTAGGTTCGGTTTTGTGATTAACCGTATTAATCATAATATCGAAATTTAGTTGTAGTTGATGTATTTTGACTTCATATCATCTCGTCATCTCATTATCAAAAGCGTGCAACTTCTTCTTCTCACGCCTCTCGTTGTCCATGCTTTATCCATATCACCGTCTTTAACTCAATTTAGTTATTTATATGTCATAAATAACTTATTTTACTAATAAAATTTATTAGATGGCTAGTTGAATAGAGCTAATCGGTTAACTCGGTTTATTCGGTTAATTAAGATCAAAACTGAACAAAATTCAATTAACCGGTAATAGACAAAGTGAAAACCGAAATCAAAATAAAAATTCGGTTAATTATGTATTTTGGTTCGATTCGATTCGGTTGATTAATATATTTACGATTAACCGCGCCCGCCCTTATTAGAAGGTACGAAGTTCTATGTTTTGTGGGCCCACTAGGCGTGTCACCTCGTCTCTATCCTACCAACTATTGGGACCCACCTTTGGCAATTTTTGCCCCGGGTTTTTTTGTACGCCTTGGAACGGAACCGACTCCTCCTTCCATAAAGCACCGACCGGGACTTTTTTCTCTTAGGCCCCCCGTTTGTTGTGTGCTGTTGTTACCTTTTCTCCTACTGTTTTAAATGATCTATAAACTTATACGCAACCAGCATGTAAAGATAAATAGAAATATAAATGTATTAATAGCTTTAGTATATTTACATGACCTTCTAATTACATAAACAATTGATTTGAGGTGATTTTATAGGACATCCTAAATCCATAAGAAATATATTTCTGCCAACTTTACAACCGTGCTAGATCATGTGGGGGTCGAAAAGAGTCATCGGTAAATGTAATGTAGTAGTACTATTTTATTTTTCTAAACAAAAAGTAATTTAGTGATAATTTTATTCACGTTTGAACATCAAAGAATTGTGATAAATAATAAGGAATGTCTCATTGTCAAGATATACATGATTTGTTTGTCTATTGATAACTTTTTTTGTTCATGACATATCTCTTTTTTTGTCATCATTTTCATCAATTGAAAAATTATATGATTAGATTAAATTGCAAGAAAACTTAATTGTTGGGCTACATATTTTCTAAGAAATAATAATAAATAAAATATTATTCACTTTTGCAATCAATTGATTGGAACAAAATAGGAGTTTGATTAGAATCTAATCCCTAGACATATATTAGATCAATTTTCATTAAATATTTTACATGTCTCGTTTTATTTATTTGAGGCATTGTTGTTGAATTTTGGAGAAAATATCAGTATTTTGTTATTTCAAATATCTAGATGAAAGATTGCAGCGATAGGAGGACTGGGAACAAAATAGCTTTTTCTCAAAGGTGTCATATACAATTTGACATGGTGGAAGGACCTGAAACAAATAACTTGTTAACGAAGGGGTTGCAAATGCAAGTTTAGAGATTTGTTGATTGTATGAAAAATATATCCTATTTCATGAAAGGTATAGGTGTAAGTTACACATGAAGATCCAATGCTCTGTATTTCACATTGGAGGCATCCAGCAGCTGACATTAATCATATGATTTGACCTATCTCTTTTATGAGAAAACGCACTGGCTTTAATATATTTAGACTGGTGCTATGGGAAGGAAGTGTACTGCAGTGTTCGGAATAGAGGAAACCAGCTATCCCTTCGGGAAGCAAACGTATCAAAGGCAATTTTTGGGAAATAAAACATCCACTACAGCTCAATGGACCTTGGCTCGCCTCCCTGTGCTGTTGCGCTCTCCTTCTCTCCTTCGGGCCATGATTGAAAGCTGGAAAAAAAATGGTATTAAAAAATCACAACAATCATTCTAAAAATAGCTCAAGGGTTGCTGCTATGATTTGAGCTAGAAGTTGACTAATAGGTGTTCCAAAGACGGTCAATTCTTCTTTCCAATAGACTGTTATGAAAATACGTTGGGATTTTTAGGGCACTGATCGTATCCTAGTTCTGAGACTACAATTTTTTCTATATCACGGCATAAAATTTCAGAGATGATGCTCTTGTGAATATACTCCCTCCGTCCCATTTTATATGACGCTTTGAACTTTGGACACAATAATCAAGACAAGTCATGTCTATACTAGTACAAGTAATAAAACATTACTACTACTGGAGTAGGAGTACTACTATCCGGTCGGTCATTAATACACAGAGGCAACTACACATCTTGTTTGGACGTGTACACAGTGCCAACTACACGTCTAGTTTGGACATGGGCATATGACAGCCAGTACTACAGCTCCCACCATTTTCAGTTGCCGCCAGAAGACAAAGGGAGCGGTAAACCAAAAAATTTTAGAGTGCAGAAAGCATTCAAATATACTCCTATTTAACCTAGCGTGAGGGTGTTAACTGTTGAGCTTCTCATTTCTCTTCTCCTGTCCCCAAACTTCTCTCTTCTCTCCTCCCGTGACCTCTCAGCCTATTCTTAGTCTCAGCCATGCTTGATCTGAATGATACCCCTGAAAAGGAGGATGCAGAGCCTGCTGAAGGACCATCGGTTGGGCTTTTGGACCTCAACAGCTCTGTTATACTTGAAGGTGATGCATGTGCAGCTGATGGTTGTAGTGGTGGTCCAGATGATGACATCCCTGTTGCATCCTTTGCAGGTGAAGGAGCAACAAATAATTCTGTGGTGGACTTGACCATAGAGGATGACCTGGATGATGAAGAAGATGTCAACAAATTAGGTACTTATCAGGGGACTTTATTTATAATTGCAGCAGTACATGAGATATGCTTTTGTGAGAATATTTGAGGCATATGCTTTGCATTACAGCAGTCCAAGAATATGCTTTGTGAATATGAGAGGCATATGGTTTGCACCACAGCAGTCTATAAACATGCTTTGTGAATATTAGAGGCATATGATTTGCATTATAGCAGTTCATAAATATGTTGTGTGAATATTAGAGGCATATGGTTTGCATCACAGTAATCCATGAAATATGCTTTGTGAATATTAGAGGCATATGATCTGCAGTACAACAGATCTTGAACATGCTTGTGAATATGCTTTACATTTGCAATGCAAAATTATTTAAAAAGTGACATTATGTAGGTGATGAGGAACCATATCAGCATAGAAAAAGACAATTCATAAGCAATGAGCTTAGAGATTCAGTGCAAAAGGCATTGCAAGTAATCCGTAGCAGTAACCATGGCAAACTAAAAAAAACAGCACCCACGAAGTTGCTACCACTATTGGAGTGCGTTTACGGACAGTTCAACGCATTTGGCATGAGGCGAAAAAACAGATTGCAAAAGGGGTCACCAATGTGGATGTTTCACACAAAAGAACCAACAAAGTTGGCCGTAAGGAGCAAGTAATTGCTTACTCCCAGATTCCCAACATTCCTTTGCGTAAAAGGACAACCATACGGTCTTTAGCACATGCTCTAAATATCAGCAAGAGTACACTACACAGAAAGTTCAAGATGGGCAAGTTAAGACGTCATTCAAACACCTTGAAACCTCTTCTGAAGGAGGAAAACATAAGAGCACGTCTAATGTTCTGTTTGTGCATGCTAGATGAAAGAACAATAGACACAGCTCCAATGTTCAAGGATATGGATAATATCATTCATATTGATGAAAAATGGTTTAACATGACCAAGAAATCCAAGAACTATTATTTACTTCCTGAAGAGGAAGACCCATACCGTACAGTGCAAAACAAGAATTGCATAGGGAAGGTAATGTTCTTAGGAGTCTTGGGTAAACCTCTATATGATGATCAGGGAACTGAACTATGTTCAGGAAAATATGGCATTTTTCCATTTGTTATGGACGTGCCTGCTACAAGGACAAGAAAGAACAGACCAAAAGGGACTTTGATTAAGAAATCAGTGATTGTCACAAAACAGGTGATGAAGGACTACTTGATTCACAAGGTACTGCCTGCAATTAGAGCAATGTGGCCAGATCATCTTGGAGGAAGGACTATATACATTCAACAAGACAATGCTAGGACACACATTTCACCTACGGACCCTGAATTTGTGGCAGCTGTGGCACAAACTGGCCTTGACATTAGGTTGATGCAGCAACCAGCAAATTCTCCAGACATGAACATACTTGACTTAGGGTTCTTTAGTTCCATTCAATCTTTGACAGATCAAACTAGCCCCAGAACCATAGAAGAATTGATTCATGAAGTGGACAAGGAGTACCGTAATTATGATGTGGCTAAGGTGAATCGTGTGTACCTATCATTACAGCATTGCATGATTGAGGTTATGAAGTGTGGTGGTGGTAACAGATATGCACAACCCCATATGAACAAATACAGGTTAGAAAGACTTGGTATCCTTCCATTACGTCTATCATGTGATCTCAGCTTGGTTCAGAGTGTCAAACAGATTGTAGGTGGTGCTGCTTGACAGTGTGAGCTTACTTTTGTGCTACTAAAGTATTGCCCTACTTATTTTGAGATCAGGACGTATGTCGTGGTCTACCTTTTGTAATTACAAAAACTATCATGTCATTCCTTTTGTAAGCAAGTCTATTATGCTTATGTAATTAGGAAGTATATTGTCCTCTATCTTTACTAACTAGGCAGGGTCTATTATGCAACAAGAAGAAAATTCCAAGGAAAGGTAAGTACAGTACCCAGTTTTTCTTGTAAGTGCTTCTAAAACATTGTCCGGAATTGGTTGTGTTTCCTCATCGTCCAGAATCGGTTGCGATTCTTCATCGTCCGGAATTGGTTGTGAGTCCTCATAGTCCGGAATTGGTTGTGATTCCTCGTACTCCGGAATTTGTTGGAAGTCTTCATTGTCCGTAGGTGAGATGCCACAAGCACGTAGCAGGCTATCATCTTCCCCCCCCCCCCTCAAGGCCACATAGTTCCTGCTAATTAAATGTCAAAAGAATTGAACATATGCCACAAAACACCTTGAACTAATGGCAGGAGAAAGATAATGCACCGTAATTGGTCAACCAAAGATGGTAGAACGGGGAAACGAAGTACTTCATCTCCCTGTGAGTCAGGAACGAAGAATAACTCATTCCTGCACCCACCCACATCCTTGCTCCACCACTTTCCACCAAGCTTACGATACGTCGGAGCTGAAGCAGGACTCGCCTGAGAATCCGACGCGCAGAGGGAACCACCTGAGAAGCTCGACTGGAACACGGCTGAATCTAGAGCACCCCGCTTTCTCTTCCCCCATCTACTGTCGTTCCTCTGCGACGATGAATCAGCGCTGCCATCCCCCGGCGACGACGAGGTGGGGCTGCCGTCCCCCTCTTCCTTCATAGCCACGACGGCGCGCATTGAGCAGGAGGGGGCGATGGTGCGGCACGTGGTGGCATGACCTCCAAGCAGACAGCGCGCAGGAAGGGTCGACGACGCGACGCGCAGGGCGGGGCCTCCGTGCCCGCTGCGCGCAGGAGGGGGCGACGGGGTGGCAGGCGACGATAGGGTCTCCGTGCCCGGCGGCGCGGCAGGCGGCGAGGGGGGCTCGATGCACGACGGGGCGCAGAAGGGAGTGACCAGGTGGTCGGCGGCGGCCTCCTCTGTGCCCGACGGCGCGGCGGGCGACGACGGGGCCTCGGTGCCCGACTTCGTGGCCGGCAGCGACGCGAGCTCGGTGCCTGACGGGGCGCAGAGGGGGCGACGAGGTGGTCCGCGGCGCCTCCTCCGTGCCCGACTTCGTGGCGGGCGGTGACAGGCGGCGACGGGCTCGGTGCCCGACAGTGCACAGGAGGGGGAGACGGGGTGGGGGGCGCCGGGCTCCTCCGTGCCGGCTGCGCGGGGCGACGGGGTGGCGGGCTGCGGCGAGCACAGGAGGGGGCCACGGGGGTGGGCGGCGACGATGTTTCCGGAGAGGAAGAGCCGACGGGGATTTGGGATGCGGATGAGGTAGGAGACAAGCGGACGGATGAGGAGTAAATGTGCATTGTCTTCGAACACCGAGAACGTCATATAAAACGGGAAAAATGAGAAGCCACCAGAACGTCATAGAAAATGGGACAGAGGAAGTATCTCCTATTCTTAACATAAGATCTCTCAAATTATAAAGATCTCTTTTCTGAAATGCAAAATACTATTTCCGTTCTTAAATTATTGTTTGGACACCAACTATATATATATATATATATATATATATATATATATATATAAGTTTATTTTTGGACTAGAATTTTATCCTAACGACAACATCTGTACTAGTAGAGCCTCTCTCTAAAAGAGTGTTCCGTGTAACATTAACAGGAGTGGATAAAATTGCGACAATGACGAAATGGCATGAAAATAACTATATACCTATATATCCATTATTGATCGGTTACTAACAGGCACATAAGGTTTGTGTAAATTCATTTCTTTTGTACAATTAGATATGTGCACTTACTTGACACGTTGAAATAGTTTCTAACTTGTATGTGAATGGCTGAAATTGATTAGTGCTATTTAACATAGCACTATGCATTAGAGGCATCTAAAGATCATTAAGCTAATTACGAACAACAATAGCATTGATCGACAGAAGTTACACGCTGCATTTCAGCTAGCTGCTCTCCCGTCAAGCGCATTGGTATGTATATAAATAGCAGATGCTTGTGCCATGAGAGACATTCCACACATAAAAGTTTCTCAAACAACAAATATGATAGTAAATTAGTTCCCTAATCATCAAGAGAACTAGTAAAGAAACAAAGGTAGAGAAGAGAGAATGTTTCCGTAATGCAAGGTGCTAGTTTTCAAGGAGGTGGGTTTGTGCGTTATGACACATGAACGGATTCGTTGTGCTATGCATACATAAAGGATTTGTCTCTATTTATTTGGTTAAATCAATTTGTGCTACCAATCTTTATGGCTTCCATGCATGGTTATATTTTTGCTTACATTTGGCATCAAGAGCAGGTTTTAGCACATTTAATTTACCATAATCGATGTTCTTATATTTCTCTTGTTTGTAACATATTTGGTGTCACTTGCTTGTGCCATGAAAATTTATATATGCACCATAAAAGTAAATGCGGTGGTATGGATAAACTTTTCTATGAGGTTTTGTTTTGAGAAATATTAAAGAATAAAGTGATAACTAATTATTTATTTTATGCAATACATGTTAGTCACCAAAGTGACCTTGCTTGATAGATAGTAAATATTTAGTTGTACATTTTAGTTATTCATTATAATATTCGATGTTAATAACAGAAAAGTGGAATGAACAATTATGATTACTAATCATAAGCCAGAAGATCACACAAAGGTGGATCATTGCTTATATTAGTAATATGAAAGAGTTAATCGACATGCTTGATAAATTTGTTACTCCATCCAAAGATGGTATGCATATTATTTTGAGTATGTTTGATTATCTAATAAAAGTGTTTATTTAGCATCATATTATGTTTCAGCCATGTATCTAAATTTCATCCAAAAATGTTTTTCGACACGTAGTTAAAGATCCATATTCCGAATCCATTATGTTTTACTCAAAGTATTGATTTGTGAGCATTTTTAGATATTTGCAGCGACCATTAACCTAATGAGTCAAAGTTTCAGAATTATCAAGTTCAACGGGATGAACTATAACGATTGGTCCAACGAAATTCGGTTTCGTTTAGGTGCCATGGATCTTGATGTTGCATTGATCCTTGAAAAGCCCGCAGAGGTTACCGAGGAAAGCACTAATTATGATGGAGCCCATTATGATGCTTGGGAACGATCGAATTGACTGAATTTAAGCTTGATGAAAATGACAATTTCTGATAATGTGAAGTCATCGCTCCCACAAACTAAAAATGCAAGAGAATTAATGGAGAAGCTCAAAGAATACTCTCACTCAGACATTACTGACAAGTTTGTTGTGAGTGGCCTCTTGAGCGAATTTACTTCAAAGAAATTTGATTGGTCTATCTCTATGCATGATCATGTATACGTCTGAGAATGGTTCGAGTCGGGGCGAACCGAACCTCGACCCTGCGCATTGCTGCAGTAACGCATTGGTTTAGGTTCGCACCTATCCAATTGAATTGGTTGAATACATGACCCGTGGGGAACCGTGGGGCAAACCTTGTGTTGCTGGTTACTAGCTCACGTTGATGGTTACTAGCTGGTAGCTCCCACGTTGTTTAACTGATTCGTTCTCCTAGCTGCCGGAGATTACACTAGAACACACGTACTAATAGATTCATTCGTTAGACATGACAGAAATTTTCAACATACTTACAAGTATTAAGCACTAGCACAAATATGACAGAAATTTACAACATACAAGTATTAAGCACTAGCACAAAAATCTCTGTACTAGGAAAAACCTCATAAACAAGATACAGTAGCATTCATATTACAAGCACTATGTCAGTATTTTGCTAAATCTAAGACCTAGACTTTAAATTGAGTAGCAAGTTGCTAGATTCAGTAAACAGTTTGCAAAAAATTCACTAATCAAAGTTGTAAATAAGGAACCTACAATAAATATTACAAGCAAGAAATAATTCAGCTGTCAGCACTTCGACACCATCTCAGAACCACAAGCTTAGCTGTTTAAAGCCTAATTCATCTTACTTCCATCTAGACAACTAATGATTAAGTGAGCAGCTTTTATGCTCCTCTCTCGTCCTGAAGCAAGGAAACCTCATGGATCGATGCCATGCTAAAACTGGTGGAACCTGCATATAAGTATATAACACATGATAGTTAGAAAACATGAATGGCAAATTGTGTTTCAAACACTTCATAATAAGACTCGTGACAAAAATTAATACTACCTTCTGCTCGGTACCAATCCTGTAAACATATTAGAGCTTCAACAGTCTCTGGCACCAAGCTACTGCGAAAGTCACTTATGACTCTTTTTCCTGTTTTGAATGCCGCCTCAGATGCTATTGATGAGGCAGGAATGGCTAGCACATCCCGTGCTATGCGAGCAAGGACAGGATACTTGGAACTATTATTCTTCCACCACATCAATATATCAAAGTCTCTAGACCGTGGAATGGGGCTCTCATCTAAATATCGATCAAGTTCAGTGGACACTTGAGCTTGCAGATCAATGATAAGGTGTTGATCCCAAGCAGCCCATGGGTCATCATTTGTTGTTGCATGCATATTATAACCAGCTCCTTCCATTTGGTCAAGATGATCATTGTGGCTGGTGAAGAGTATTCTGAAAATAGTTTTCTAACTAAACTTTCAAGTCTATTAAGTTTTCTCCTAGCTGTTTGTGGAAATGAGTCGGTGAAAAGGAATTCAATAAACTTCAACTTGTACCTTGGGTCAAAAATCACAGGAAGACATAATGATATGTATGACTTCTTCCAGTGTTTGGTGAACTTCTTTTTCATGGCTTTAAGTACTGCTGCAACTTCAGAAATTTCAGAGTTCTCCTTTTCCAAAATTATCTTGATCCTCCACATTTGATGAAAATACAGATTTGATGTAGGATAGTGAGACCCAGAAATCAACTCAGTTGCATCATTAAACTCCTTTAATAGACTGCAGAGAATATCCGCCTTATCCCATTCTTCGGAAGAGGGAGCATATGTGTACTTTTGATCCTGCAATTCCAAAGAATCAAATGCCTTCCATAATGCTAAAGCTCTTTGAAGCATTTCAAATGTGGAGTTCCAACGTGTGCACACATCAAGAGAAGGCCTCTTCTTGCTTTTGATACCCTCCTGTCCAATGATTTCTTTGAACATTTGTCTTCTAGATTGGGATGATCGAATGTACTTTACACTTTCACAAATATTCTCGACAACGGGTTCCACAAACTTCAGCCCATCCTTCACTATGAGATTGATAACAAGGCCTGCACAACGGTGGTGAAAAAACACTCCGTTCAAAGGTAAAAACTTCTTGTCAACAAGGTTGCGCTTTAGCAAATCAATCATAGTATCATTTGCTGCAGCATTGTCAAGTGTTATCCCAAATAATTTGTCTTTGATACCCCAATCTTGGATGTAACTGAGGATATTGTTGAATAACTCTGCTCCTGTGTGTGGGGTCTTCACATCTATGTACTTGATTATCCTCTTGTGCAGTTTCTACTCATTATCTATGAAGTGGCAAGTCACACAAATGTACCCCAATGTTTGATTGCTAGTCCAATGTAACCAGTTAGTGAGAACCTATAATGTGCATCCTTGAAGACTTCCCGTAGTTCTGATTTCTTCTCTTGAAAATCTTTCATACAATGATTTCTACCTGATGCCCGACTAGGCATTTTGAACAGTGGGTTCAGACTTTCTGTGAACCTTCTAAATCCATCATATTCTGTCACCATGAAGGGAAACTCATGCAATGCAATCATTCTTGTGAGCTCCCTTCGCGAGACATCAGGTTCATAACTCCTTCTTTCAAACGAGCACCACTAGGGGACCTTAATGTGGAACTCAAGTTTTGCACGATCTGTAGAGCACGACTGCGTTTCTTACACCTTTTTAGATGGGTCAACAATGACCTTGTTCCAGACCTACGCCTTGCAGCAATTATAATGTCACAATGTTTGCATCGTGCTTTTGCCACTGCTTTCCCCTCGAACATGGCTCAAATTCTTTCCAACATCTTGATCTGAAACATTTTGTTGCATTTGCAATTGCTGCTGCGACGGAGGGATCAATCATATAATTCTCAGTTTGTTGGTTGGCATTCTCACCATCATTATCCAACATTTGAACGTCATCACCGACATCTACAAACAAGAATATAAAACATCATTAGTGGTGTCTCTAATCATGATGTTGATGAATATTAAGAGGCCAACATAAATCATTTTGGTCACAAAATAAATTAACACGTGATAATGATGGACTAACAGTGAACGCAATTTGCTGAATATTTGATGCTACCAGTGAACACAATAAAAGAAGTAACACTAATCCATTTGCTGAATATTTGATGCTAACAGCAAAACATAGAACAACTAATACTAGATTCTCACCGATCGAGTTTCCTGTGCCAATTGTTGTTGTAGGAGTTCGGATTGGAGATTTTGTCGAAGCGTTAACATCTGGTGACCTTGCCTGTGGAGAAAATGCTCCAATTTCATCTGCTGCCGTAAATGCATGATCACGTGGTTCGATACTAGCAACATCGGAAAACCTTTAAGCCATATAGAAACATCATCAGTCAAAGATGCACCAACACAACCATCTATAAAATGTTGAATCTACAAGGGAAGGCCTTACTATGGATCCACACAGGGCTGGGAGCTTGGGATTTGGCAATCTTCCAATTCATGATGACAACTAGGTGAGCTTCATGGTGTGGAGGCAAGAAGTGGCGACACAAATGGCAGAGGACCTCCAGTCATCAGGTTAGTTGTCACAGCAACAAACCTACATGAATTTTATTTTGCACAAAAAGTGAGGAGCAATCAAGACAGCTTCGCCAAAAGAAAGGATTATATGCTTCCTAAATCAGGTCAACATAGCGAAAAGATATTAAAACAAGAAAATATTAATATGCATAGAGGAAACAAAGACCAGATTATTCTGTACTACTACATGACAGAATAAACACCTATCCAGCATATCACAAGTCAGTTGGTGAAATAAATAGAGAAAATTTTATAGCTCTTGCCTAATTATTGCAGATTAATTAAAGAATTCAGCAAGAAAAAAAAAATCACTCTATCATGTGCCAATAGCAAACTATCTAGACTTATCCTACGATTTCATCAATGTGATTCATGAACCTATCAAGACTTCCATTCACACATATCCTAAATACAGACATTAGTCAAACCTGACTAAATCAATTGAGAGAGGAAAAAACAGGAATTAAGTACCTTCAATCAGGCAAATCAGAGAAAAGGAGCAAGCCAGGCTGGTGCTGGAAAATCAGTGAGGAGCAGGAGCCACGCTTGGTTGTCGGGGGCAGACAAATGAGAGATGAACTGCAGTCGAAGTCGGGCCGGCGCGCGGCGGCACGGGCGACGCGTACCGGCGGCGTGTGCGCTCGGCGGAGCTGCCGACCGGCGGCGCGTGCGCGCGGCGGCGCGGGCGACCGACGGCGCGAGCTTGGGCAGCCGGCGGCGCGGGCGACTGGGACCGGCGGCACGGGCGCTCGGCGGCGCGAGCGCGGGCGCCCAGGACCGTCGGCGCGTGCACGCGGCAGCGCTGCCAACCGACGGCGCGGGTGACGGGGACCGGCGGCGCTGCCGTCCAGCGGCAACGAGCGTGGGCGGCCGGCAGCGCGGCGGCGCGGCCTTCTTCTCTGCAACTGAGGATCGGTTCGACCCTAGGTTCGATTGGTTTGCTATCCGCGTGACCCGCCTGTGCTGCTGGTTCGAGTCGACCCGCTTCGATGCCAAAATTTCGGGGCAGGTCGGCGAAGCGAACGGGTCGACCCGAACCGTTCTCAGATGTAATCATGTAACAAACATGGTAAATATTGCTACACGATTGAACTTCATGGGAATGGACGTGACTTTCCTGCTGGTCATTATGAACTCACTTCCTTCTAAGTTTGGCTCGTTCCAGGTGACTTACAACACCATGAAAGAAAAATGGAACATTCACGAAGCGAAAGCAATGTTGATTCGAGAGGAAGGGAGGATAAAGAAAGAAAAGTTTCAATCCATCCACTTCACCGTGTATAATGATGCTAGTAGCAGCAAGGAGAAGCCGGGAAAGAAGGGAAAGAAAAAGTCAAAAGCTAGAAGAGTGGTCATTATCAAGAAGGACGAAATGCTTCTTCTACAAGAATAGTGATCATTTTAAGAAGGATTGCCGGAAAAGGAAGATATGGTGAAAAAAAACTATACATTATGTTTCTGTATATTTAGAATCAAATCTAATTGAAGTCCCTAACGATACTTGGTGGTTGGACTCTGGTGCTACTACTCAAACTCATGTTTCACATTTTATGCAGGGATTTCTTACGATCCAACCCATAAGCGAACCTTAAAAATTTTTGTACATGGGGAACCGTACGAAGGAACGAATTGAAGGGATCGGGACTTACAGAATAATCCTCGAGACCGGTCTACACCTAGACTTGAAAGAGTGTCTTTATGTTCCTGAATGTGCTAGAAATCTAGTGACTATGAGTAAGTTGGATATAATAAATTTTAAGTTCATAATTGGAGCCAGGATATTTTCATTCTATACGAATAAATACTATTATGGTTCTGGTGTTTTAATTGATGTTTATATCGTTTCAATCTTGACGATGGTTTTTCGAAATCCCTATTTCATGTTGAGCATATTGTTGGAAATAAACGTAGTGCACTTAACGAGCGATCTGCATTCTTGTGGCATAAAAGATTGGGTCACATATTCAAGAAAAGGATTTTGAGACTAATGAAAAATGAAATATTACCTCAATTGGATTGCTGGGTCGCTGGTACTAGCTTACGCGCGCAACTGCGTCGATCGGTCATGGAACAACAATATCCAAGCACCCACTTTGCAATAGAAGTTTGAGGGCTAAAATTGTAGAAATTTACTGTGCAGCCGAGAGCTAGAAATGCTTATATGGTAGGGATCGAAAGAGGAAGTACTAACTTATCATTTTAACCCACTTTTTAAATAGTTAGAAATTTCCAGATTTCATATTTCCAAACACATTCAACACTCGCTCAACAATTGAATACTTCGAATACTTTAATGTAGAAATTTGCTATTTTTTTATTAAAAAATGTCGAACTAGTGTATTTAAAAAAATCATGAACTAGTACATGATTTTTGAGGCAACCTACCCCCGAATCTAGGGACAGTTCGTCTGATCCAGGATCCTTTCTTGATGATACTCGGGGAAGCGAGTATTCACATGGTACAACATATGTCGAGAAAACAGTATAATTTATAAGATAAGAGAAAATGATTACAATCTTGGTTCATTACAGAAATCTTAAAAACAGAGTACGGCGTACAACTTTCAGCGGAAGCATAAGACACGATACAGACTCCGACTCTCGTAGACTAAGCAAAAGCATGTGCCCTTGCCCACCGGCACTATGCTACTAGCCACCCAAAGTTCACTGCGGCGAGTCACAGCGCTCCCACTGAATGCTCCCGAGGTCTGGCCGTTGCTCTTCCCACTGGTAGTGACCATAGCCAGCACCACTGTCGACGCCTAAAAACCATGTTTCGCGAAGCGTGAGCTTCTAAAAAGCTTAGCAAGACTGACCCGTCAAATTAGTTGTCTACAGCCGACACCTAGACATGCAGGCTGACTCAGGGTAGGGTATCTTGCGTAAAGGACTCGCGCTACTGAAGCTACTCTGATCAAGTTTCAGCTCAAGTTAAGTGATTAGGAAAACTTAACTTTAGTTTGCACTAGTCTGAACAATCATAGAGAGAAAGCAATAGATACACAAAATCATCATTATAATTCAGTCATTATCATAACTCAACATTTTAGTTAAATGTGGTGCGTTGCACAAGCAAACACATAAACTGAGAGTGACAGCGATTCGATCGATTTACACCTGCAGGGATCACCTAATCATATGACACGTGTGCGTCCCAGACCGCACGTGGCAACCGTTCACACCAGATCCCGCAAAGTCAATTTCCTCCTACGCTACCTTAGCAGTGCCGCATCCCACCAGAACACACGTCTCAGACGGCTTTTATGGAGTTCTCACACCTGCCCACCACAAACCGCCTCCGATCAGACACCATAGGGTAGGTTCGACTTTGCAATCACTAGGTTACGTAGGTTTATTGGGCCCCATCATTATCCAGCATATGATCAGTACATTCAATGCTCGATCAGGCTCGGACCACACGGATCAGACAGGACCACGGTCACTAGACCTGGTTCAGTTACCGACCTACTTTCCCCTGTCTGACTCTCTAGTTTTATCTTTCATTAATCATACATAGCCATGTTCTGCATGTGTTAGGAGGTAGTTTCATTCAATTCCTAGCAGTCGCGAGCAGCGTCCACTCTGCTCGACTTCTACTGGTAAGTATGGCTAAGCATAACATGTTACCACGTGTTACCTATACCAACATACCGATACGGTTTCCTAAGGAGACATATGCAGCTAGGGTTTCAATCAACTACTAGAAACCTAATACACATACATGACACATAGTGATAAAAGAAAAAACTTCATAATAAGTTTGTGCACTGGGGCTTGCCTTGATCTCCTGCTTCGGTGGCAAGAGCTTCTTCGGTGAACGTGGGCTCCGGGTCTGCAATCCCCTCGTTCGCTTCGACGTCTAGATGGCGCAAACAGTATGATGTTGTAATTAGTCATATGATAAAATGGTGTTTTCATCATTAGTAATATGGTGTTTTCATCATTACTTCCAGAAAGTTTACCCAAGTCAAGGTGAGTTCAATTTAACACTTAACTATTTTCAACTATGGCAGTTTAATAAAGTAAATTATTAACCTAACGACCATGAACTAAAAGAAAGTTTTAGATCTTATCAGGATATTATTTTTAGTTGATAGCACTCTCTGAAATATAATTTTTGGAGTTGAGTTGAGATTAAACTGAAGTCTCTGGATTTTATAAAAATTCATACAAGTTTCTGTTAGTTAAAATTAGAAATTCAAGAAAAGTCACCAAAATGCATGATAAAATCATGAAACTGAATAGATGCACCTACCAGCATCTAAACTGAAGTTTTGAATAGGGTTTATGATTTTTGGTTGGCGTGCACAATGTAATTTAGAAAATAATGAATTATTATGGCAGTTTTGAGAATTATCACATGCATGCATAGAACTTTGTTAAGATTAAATCATGGGAAAAATTTTAGGAGGTCATGCATGCCATGAAAACACCTCTTGGCACAGTCTTAGCTCCAGAAGATCTCTGGAGCTCCAGCAATAAATCAAAAATAAAATATTTACCTATTTATTTAGGATGTTCCATGGACTTTCATGAAAAAGTGTTTCAGCAAGATATGGAACGTCTTACAAGGATTCTAAATAATTTTGGTTCATCATTTTTAGAGTTTCCATTGATTTATTACTCATTTTACAAAGTCAGTCTGAAAATAACAAAAATCAAATTTAAATCAGGAAAATAGGAAACGAGGTTGGGAACAGGGGAGGCGGGCAGGGCTCCAGCGAGCCCGACGGCAGTGGATTCGTGCTCAGCACGTCAAGCCCCACCCGTGGGTGCTGGATTTGGCCGCCGGGGATGGCCGGAACAGGGCCGGCGACGAGGAGCCGCGGTGGAGCCCCAACCCCAACAGCGCGCGCAGGTGAAGAGGGAATTTGGAGTTCGATTAGCAGGTCTGAGAGCCTCACCGTGATGTGGGGGGCGATTCGAGGTGGAGGAGGACGTCGGAGGTGGCCGGAGGGTTGAAGTCGACGGTGAGCTCTTGAGCAGCGTCAATGGCGGACCGACGGCGACGCGGCGAGTTCACCTTCACCGGCAACTTCCTGCGGGCAAGACCTTGTCACAACGATGCGCAAATATGGAAGCGGAGTAGCATGTGGAAGGAATCGAACCAAGATGGTACCGAGAGGACGAATTCAAAAATGGTATGGCGGCGGCGGTGCTCTTGACGGGAGGTGGAAGATAATGGCGTTCCCTGCGAGTAAGTGAACCAGAGGGGGCGCGGTTGCTCTGAGAGCTGAAGGAGGGTGAGATAAGGCTAAATGGCAAGGCGTTGCAGCCTGGCGTCACCCATGGCGTGCTGTCCACGTGTGGGGGGGGGGGTGTTCGCGGGGCGCCAGTGGCGGCCAGTGAGTGCGCGCGGGGAAGTGGGAAAGATGGTGATAGTGGCACGCCAGGGCGTTGCTTGGTGGACGAGGAAAACCTGGCACGCAGCATTGGCGTGCGGTGCTTGTCCTCGACGGAGAGACAGAGAGCATGGGAGTGAGTGGCGAGCGGCAGGCGCCGCGGTGGGGTGCGCCAGAGAGGGGGAGAGAGAGAGAGAGAGAGAGAGAGAGAGAGGAGGAGGAGGAGGAGGAGGAGGAAGGGAGGAAGTGGAATTCCCGCTCTGCTGATGGGATTGGTGCCTGGTCGGCGCAGGCGCAGTCGGTGGGTGGCGCGGTCGCGCTGCGGTTGGCCTTTTCCTCCTTTTCTTTGCAATAATTCAAAAACTTCCCTCTTAATTCAAACAAAACTACACTTCCTGGGTTCAGAAAATTTTGAAAATTTTTGTGGGCACTCAAGACATTAGTTGGAACAACTTTTGTTTTTGGAAGAAGTTCTAATTCGGCCTCTAATTTTATAAATTTTTAACTCAGATTAGATTTGTTTAAATTTTTAAGGAGGTTAAACCTTTTCAAAACATTCTGGTAAAATCTCAAAAATTTTGTTTTGAAGTGAACTTAATTGCCATGCAAAAACATCAGTGGGGTTATATTGAGAATTTGATGGTTTTGCAATAGTTAGATGGAATTTGTACCCGTATGTCAACATTTTGGTACTGGGGTCCAAAACTCTTGATTTTTTTTCAAAAATTCTCAAAAATTTACTAAAATTTTTGTGGAGGTTAAGTGTAATTTTTTTAAATCAATAATGTCATTGGATTCATGTAGAGATTTTCTTTCTGAGTGTGAAATTTATTAGATGAATTTTAAGTGATACCTGGGGTGTCACAATTTCTGTTTCTTCTCAAATTTCAATGCAACGGAGGATGAATTGGTTTGTATTTTCTTACAATTGGTTTACGTTGGATTTGTAATTCAAAATTGGTATATTCTATCTGCTTCAGAATCTGAAGATGAATCATTAACCAAATTCATATATTTGCCTTACCCAGACACTACTTTACATATAGGAGTAAATATTTACTAAGCTTCCCCAATAGGCCTACTACTAGGACTTTATTTAAACCTATTTTTGCAGGGAAAAAATGGTTGTAACAGATTTATAATCTAAGCCAGCGTCCTAATCTTTCTGCGCTTACAAAGCCCACGTTGGACAATCTCATAACGCTCCCACATAACCTGTAATCGCCCCAGCAAGTCAGTTTCCTCAACCTGCTATGCACTCAAGTTATCTTTATCTAAGAGTGAAGTGTAAGACTAGTCTTAAACTTACTAGTCTAATTATTAGCACGTTCCACGCCCCGTAAATCTGAAAACAAAAAAAAAAAACCTATTTAGTGCATGCATACAGTTTATGAAAGTGTTTAAGAACATTTTTAGTATCTAGGAACAATTTTGTTCTAAAATATTTTTAACGCTTGAGATCATTGATTTTTATTATACTGCAATATTATTTTTTATTATTTATACAATTGATTTTTAGTATTGAAACATTAATTTTGCAATGCTAGAACAGTTAGTTTCCACAACTGGAACAATATATTTTGCTATTGAAACAATGCATTTGATTTTCATGAAAAAAATCTAACATAATGAAAAAAAATCATTTTTTGAAAAATTAAAATAAAATATTCGTGTGGAGATCTCATTTTATTGGATTAATTATAAGGAATACTATGATTCAAACAGATTGAAAACAAAGTTATGGTTTGAAAGAAAAATTAATTTAACGATCAACTACTACTTTAATTCATTTTGACCACAAATAGAACGCCACGTGTTGAGAGAAGATGAGGGCCACGGCTCCAAATTCTGTGGAGGCTCCAAATACTTTACGTTTCAACTATTTACTAGCTCAGCCTGCGTGCTTTGCTGCGCCTATTAACTTTAAAAGCATAAAGTTTTTTAAAATTAGGGTTATTAATATGTCTAATTGTAAAACATGGGTGTAAATTGGTTAAAAGAATTCCTAAAATAGTTGTGGGATTCAAATGGAGATGAATGGAACTAACAAACTTATGTGAATAATTCAGAGTGAATACCAAATATGGTATGGTGTATTCTACAAAATCTTGTATAATATAAATTGTATAAAATTAGTATATATGTGGTGAGAAAATAAAAAATAAATATGAATCCTTAAAATAGATGTACTTCAAAACAAACTTGATGACTAATTTTTATAAATATATATTTCGTATTGCACCCAATAGAAGTGGTAGTGAAAATATATTAACTCTAAACAAAACCTTAGCACTACACATCAGTGGTGGCGATTCAACTTTTATATATTTTATGTATACATCAATATTTTGAATATTTACATTTTTACGGTTGAAATAATTTATTTTTACAACTGAAACATTTTATCATTATGATGGAACAGTTACAAATTCAAAAATAAAATTTGAAAATTTTAAAAAATCAATTTCAAAGTTTCAAAAAATATATACCTTTGAAATCTCATTTTATTGGATTAATTGTAAGAAACATGATAGTTCAAACTAATTCGAAAACGAAGTTATGATTTAGCAGAAAAATCAATTTAAATCTCAACATCGAAAGCAATTTCTAACAAATGGCATAGTGAAATATGGCGGGCCAAGTGGCAGCCTCTTTGATTTTCACAAGGCCCCAAATAAGGAGAAGGCAGCAAACTCATACCCGTTTAACTCTTATTACTATTGGTATAGGATCGTTTCACCTGGGTCACTATTCTAAATTGAATATTTGCCACAAATGACATTCAAATTCATACACTCTCAATTTAGCAATCTACTCCCTAACTTTAGCTTTTGAATGTCATTTTGGCCATATAGTTTCAAAATATGGTGCTACAAGAGTTGTTTAGACTGTTGTTGGCACTTATATAAAGGTAGGGTGTGCATACGTGTGTTCGTAAGAAAGAGTACTCATTTGCGTATCTGAGTGTCTGTGACCGTACTGTGTTTAAAAAAAATTAATATTTACATATAATTAAATAATTGATACAACCCATTAAATATCATAATTCTTACTATATCTCTGCAATTTTCATAAGGACCTTGATGTAATTTTTATTACCTTTATATTTGTTTGTTGACCTTAGATATTTTTTTAAGTCTATTTAGCTAGTGGTAGCTACGTTAGAGAATGTAACTACCACTTTCAGACCTATATTATTATACTCACGAATAGATAACATATAATTATATATATATATATATATGTATTTTAAATTTTCTCCTCCTTAGTTAATAAAGATTATAAATCGATTAGTCAACTAAATTTAAATTACAATTTAGGAAGATTTATATTTGAGATCAAATTTATGTCATGTCAGCGACCTTAGAGGAGTTTTGAAAGTGAAGAATTTAGTATGACAGAGATCAGAGAATTTAGTATGCCGATGATTAGAAATTTAGTATGGTAGCAACATCCTATTGTCTTGCTACCGGTAGGTCGCTAGTTGCGTCCTTAGATTTTTCATCTTAGAAGGACCTTTTTCAAATGTATGAACCAACTTTGTCATTGTATTTACAAGTAATTATTCCTTCAACAATGTTTCTGTTAAAAGAAAAATCTGAACCGTTTTAAATGAGAAGACTTTTTATGTTGTCACCATAATCGAAAATTTAAAGGACGACTTGCGGAGAAAAAGAGAAAAAAAGAAAATTGAACGGACGGCCCGGATGGACCGTACGCGACCGTCTGCTTCCAGGACTACTCAACAGGACACGAGTCCACGGCCCGAACACGACACGAGTGGAAGACACTGCGGCCGGACCCACTTCACAAGCGGGCCGCGCGCGTTGACCCAACACGCCCGCCCCCACCCCCCCCCCCCCCCCCCCCCCCCCCCCCCCGCGGCGCTCCAATCGCAACCGCAGCAGCCTCTTCTTCCCCAACCAAACCCACGCCACGCCACCAAGAACACCAACAACGCTTGCGCCACCAACCCTCCAAAACCCCGCTCCGAAGCCCCCAATTCAGCCTACTCTCGCGCAGATCGTACGATTCGCGCTCGTTTCCCGTCTATTCGATCCCCAATCCGTGAGTAGGCAGCCGGAGGCGGCGGTTCGTGCCAAAAATTCGGCTCTTTGATTGGATCCTACCGCTGCTTGGTTGAGGGAGGCGAGGGGACAAGGGAGGATGGGGGAGGGGGTGAAGTCGATGCTGTCGCGGCCGATCCAGCTTGCAGACGAGGTCGCCAAGCAGTGCGCTGCTGCGCGAAGTTTCCGCCTCGAGTGCGGCGACCTCAAGGCCCGCGCCGACAAGCTTGCTGCCTTGCTTCGCCAGGCAGCGCGGGCGCCAGAACTCTACGACCGCCCCGCCGCCCGCATCATGGCGGGGGCTACCCAGGCGCTGTTGAAGGCGTCGGCCCTCACGGCGCGGTGCGCACGCGGCCACCCGCGCCTTCGGAGCCTCTTCACGCTCAGCCCCGCTGCCGGGTTTCCCCGTGCCATCGCGGCCCTCGACACCGCCCTTGAGGACGTTGCCTGGCTGCTCCGGATCTCCTCGCCGCACCACCACGACGGAGCCGACGGTGACGACGACGACGACGACGTACTCCTCGGCCTCCCCAACATTGCCCAGAACGAGCCCATCCTCTTCTTCATCTGGGACCACGTCGCGCGCCTCCACACGGGCTCCCCGGCTGCTCGCGCCGACTCCGCAGCTAACCTCGCCTCCCTTGCCCGCGACAGCCAACATTTCGCCAAGCTCATCATCGAGGAGGACGGCGTGATGCCATTGCTCAAGCTGCTCAAGGAGGGCACAGACGACGGCCAGGAGGCTGCGGCACGCGCACTGGGGCTGTTGGCCTGTGATGCTGACTCTGTTGACAAACTCATACATGCAGGGGTGTGCTCCACCTTTGCCACTGCGCTCAAGGAGCCGCCCATGCGCGTGCAGGCTGCCGTCGCTGAGGCTATCGCGAAGCTTGCCGATTGTAGCACGACATGCCAGGAGCTCTTTGCACAGAACAATGCTGTGCGGTACCTTGTTGGCCACCTTGCCTCTGGTACTATCCAGGAGCACAGCAGGTACTCGATCAGCTCAAGCATTTCCAGGAACAGCGGCACTGGATCTCAGCCCATGAAGTCAATTCGTTCCGTGGTGCTAGCCAAGACACACAGCATGCGCCACAGTGATGACCTTGACACGGCCATTGGTGCTGATGAGCCACCGAGGATATCTAATGGCATGGCACCCGAACAAGATGCAAAAAGAAATCAAATGCAGTCGGTGGTGCACTCTGCTATGGCTGCGAAGACAAACACGAATGGTTCACTACATCCACCTGTCAGGTCACAGCTGGGCACGAGTGGTTCCAGTGGGCGTGGTGCTCGTGAGGGGGAGGACCCTGCGGCCAAGGCACATTTGAAGGCTATGGCAGCGAAAGCTCTGTGGAAACTGGCCTGTGGCCATCTGGGTGTCTGCAAGAGCATTACAGAATCACGTGCTCTTCTATGCTTTGCTGTGCTCCTTGAGAAGGGTGATGGTGACATGGGCACTCAGGTTCAGTTCTTCTCAGCTATGGCGATAATGGAGATTGCCCGTGTTGCTGAACACAGCCTCGTGCTGCGGCAATCAGCTTTCAAGCCCAGCTCTCCAGCAGCCAAGGCTGTTGTGGATCAGCTGCTTGTTGTTGTAAGCAAGGGTGACTATAATGACTTGCTCCTCCCATGCATCACCGCTCTCGGCTGCCTTGCCCGCACCTTCACAGCAAGTGAGACCAGGGTCATTGGCCCTCTTGTGCAGCTTCTTGATGAGCGTGAGCCACCTGTCATCAAGGAGGCAGTTTTAGCCCTCACCAAGTTTGCGTGCAGCGAGAACCACCTACATGTCAACCACTGCAAGGCCATCATCGATGATGGTGGTGCACGCCACCTTGTCCAGCTTGTCTACCTTGGGGATGAGGTGCAGATTGAGGCATTGATACTACTCTGTTACATTGCATTGTACGTGCCGGAGAGTGAGGAGCTTGCTCAGGCTGGTGTGCTTGCTGTGCTGCTCTGGGCATCAAAGCAGGCTCACATGGTGCAGGACATACGCGTTGAAGCACTGCTGCCAGAAGCCAAGGGGAGGCTGGAGCTGTTCCAGTCCAGGGCTTCCAGATGATGGTGGAAACAGGATCATTGGATGTGGGTACATAGTTTTTCGCTCCAATTTGTAAGTAAAGTAGAATTATTCCTGATTGCTCTTGTGTGGTACATTACATTTTGAGTTGTATATATGAAGCTTCGTTTTGTCTCAAAATAGGTTGATGTATTGAAATTATAGTTCATGAGAGATTGAAACTGAACATTTGTGTACTTGTAAAATTGGCAATGGAAATTTTTCAGTTCTTTCCTGGTTCATCATGTTTGAATGTGGGATCACAAGCAACGAGATAATGACACTTTAGTATTTTTAAGTTTTAACCATGCACTGACTGTCACCAGTACCATGTTTGCATTATCTTTAGAAAAAATTCTTTTGAATTAATCCAACAAGAACATACATGAGTATGAAATTTCAGTAAAGTTGCGACTGAGTAGGATCTAATCTAATAAACTGGAATTGCTCATGTTTTTCGCATATACAAAATGAATGGTCAGATGTAATTGGTTTTAGTGCTTCAAAGTTTTTTTTTTTTCAAGTCTCATTTGAATAGTAATTCTATACTTCCTTGAAATTGCTGTAGGGACATCCACCTAGGTATAGTAGCAATATTAGCAGTCTCTTTCATCAACCTTTATATGTTTCCCTGAACAAGTTGGATTAGTTTCCTTATATATTAATTGTCAAATATTTTTAAAAATAAATGTTTATAATAATACCAATTTGCATTAAAAAATATTTCATCACTAATTTAAGGAACATGGAAGATTAACATTCCGATTTAATGTATTGAAATGTACATACTATAGCATTGTGTTTGCATGTAACTCATGTAATTTTTCTCCTTTTACTGAAATATAAAAAATATACTACCATTTTGGTGGCATGTACCTCATGGGATTTTTCTCATTTTACTGAAGTATCAGAAATTATCCAGGTTGAATTCTTGATTCAAGACTTAGTAAGTATTATATCCATCATGCACAAATAATACATTTAAATATGATTGTCAACTACATTGTAATATTAGGATTTTTTCCTTGAATTTCTTAGATTGTTGCCTGGATTCAATTGATATGACAAGATGCTTCAAACAACCTACTGAATGACTATCTCCCAAAACAGTAGATTTATGGGTTAGGGCCCCTTTATCAAAGGCTTGCTTCCCTACTGATCATATGACAAATGAATCATGTTAGAAAGCCTCTAAGATAATGTAAAACATTCCTGAATATCAAGGACCTAGTCATTCAATAAAACTTGTAGCATGCTTATTGCTTTGCACTTTTGTGAATCAAACTGAAAAAGCAGGCATGAGATGACTTGTCATCAGCCGTCATTTGCACCTGATTTCTCTATAGTTCATGTTTATTTAAATAATCAAATTCTCATCTATCACAAATTGTTTGTTGGGTGAGCAAAAAGTCTACATCTTAAGTATGCTATACAAGATTTTGTTTCTGTTGTGCAGTCTTGCTTTTTTGCAGATTCATGATGTGAATTATATTTGCATTTCTGTTTGTATAATGGAAAATCGGACCAAGAAAATGAGATAATTAACACCCATTAACAAATGTTTGTACTTAACATTAATAAACAAATTAATGTCAAGTACAAACATTTACTTGACAGTAATAATAGAGAAAAATTATGTGATTAATCAGACTTTTGCACGTGAACAATCCTTCTACTCCAATGTCAAACAACTAATAGTTGACCAACTTTATAATTTAAACTAGGCGTTTCTGATCATGCATATTTGTAGCCAACTTATCTATTCGGGCCTTTGTCTGAGCCCTTTTTTTCATTTCTAAAGAAATATACCATCTAAGAATTTTTTTTTCAAAAATAAAGAAATATATAGTTGTTACAACTAATAGGGATTGAATGGATAATTGCATTGAGACCCATTGAGAACTATATATAGAGTATATGAGAGAAACCCTAGACTAGGACATTTACACTTATACCCTTAACATGGCTCAGGTATCATAAGCTGGTGGACTACCAATTCAATACAATAACCAAGCCTTTGGAATACCAATTCAATGATTAACTTAATCCTTTGATACCTTTGAATAACCTAATAGTGCTTCGTTTTCCTTTCCACTGGGATTTCTTTGTTTGGCATCGTTTGATGAGTAGAATTTCTGCTTTGCTATCGTAGTGTGGCTAGCTATGCTACAATTCTACTGTGTGCCCTCTACTTTTCTCATTGACTTGAGATAATCTGATCATGCTTATTGCCAATGGAAGGATAGCATAGTGACACTGACATGGAAGACGGTCTGTGCAACTCTTCTCGAACAGCATTACGTCCTGTTACTAAGCTACGCTGCTGACCTCTGCATCTGCGGAGGCAAGTGAGAGCCCACAGCTTGGTGATCAAGAAAATCACATTCTCCAGGCTTATTCTCTCTCTAGCTGCTGGGGAGCCAAGGTAATGGCCACATCCAGGGCCCATTGCTGCCTGCAAATTCCTTCATGGTCGCACAGCAGTCTGGCGATGGTTGAACTTTCGTCCATCCTTTTGGACGAACTGGTTGGAGATCGCCTGCACTATGTTGACGTCTACTGTCAGGCTGTTCCTGTCTAGAGTATGAGTATGAAGATAAATGATCTGAGATGCCAGCTGCAACTGCTACTGCGGTACGCTACAGCTAGTCACTGAGAGCGCAGCTGCAACATCTTGGTAAGCTCTTTGATATTCTTGTTAGTTCTTTAATAAATTCACCTGTCTGAAAGTAATTATAAACATCTGCATAAATCAAAGTTACGTGGTAAAGAAATGGTCATATATTCCCCAAATTTTCCTTGTATGTGTTGTGTATTTCTTTCTTTTATGCAAGTTCTAATGTTCCACGGTGGTTTTCACGTGCCATTCATTGTTGTATGCTTTGACACAGATAAATTTTACGTACTTTTTCAGTTAAGATATAGGTGGATTTCAGTGCAAGTCTTGTACTCCAACATTTTCCAACTAAAGTTGACCAACTTTATTTATTAATGTAATTTGAGCATTAGAAGCTCCCTTGCTTTTGTAGGTATGTTATAGCCAACTTATCCTTTCAGCCTGTTCCACCTCAGACCTCCTTTGATCCTGAAAAAAGGAAAACACATTTAATTCATCATATAGAAGCAATCATCTCAAATATCTACAACAATTAACAGTCATATAGCCTCCAATTTTTTGTCTTTGAAAATCAAGTTTTTGTTTTAAAAAACTTTAACTCGATAAACTCTGCTCGTCATCAGTTATTTAGTGAAACATTTCAGTTGCTATCTTTGCGGTGACGAATTGCACTAATGTTTTACTATATCCCCTCTATTCTCTGATTGGTCTGACTATGCCTCTGATACACACGGAGGAATAGCCTGCTGCCACTAGCATGCGGGCCCTCGTCGAGTTGCAATGGTGTGCTGTCCAGTATGTGAGCTTGAGTTCTAGTCATCGAGCCAACCTGCTCACTCACCTGTCACCTCCACATTTTCCGGGGATGCTTGGTGACGAAGACCTTACCCGTGCTTATGTTGTCACTGGCGGCAGGTGAGGCCAAGGTAGTGTCCAGATTTCCTTCACGACGTCACATTCGGCCCATTCTTCTTAACGATCTGCAGCTTGTCAATATCCTTTTTACACGCTGGGAGCAGGAGCCCTGCCAGAGATGGAAGGCCTGAGCCTGCTGGGCAGTAGCGAGGAGCAGAATTGCAGCCAGGCGTCTAGCCGAGCTCAGGTGCAACATCTTGGTATGCTTTACTAAACCACTAGCGAATTTAATATTGGATTTGTTGTTTTCACGATGTGGTAGGTTGGCATTGCTATTTATAGATAGATTAGAAAGAAGGGTGGTTGAGGCTTTTAGATGCTCCTTTGGGGAAACATTGCAATGCAATTTTTGTGAGCTGTTTTTAAGCGACATGTTTGCTCAAGTTAGTGCTCTTAAATGAATCCCTCAAATTCTCACTTACAGTTTGCAAAGATTCTTCGTAAATTTCAAAAGGAAGGATAAGACTTGTCTTGTGCTTCTTCTATTGTTATTGTGCTGCAAGATGCAAGATAACATCTGCACGAACTACGAAGCATGTACTTAGGGAAACTATTTTAGAGACTTCACGAATGTAAAATAACATAGGTTTGCAATAGAATAATAAGGCTTTCGTCTGATATAATTATTTTTGTAGATAAACATATTTATGAACTGCACAAGGCAACAATTTCTGTGGGTTCGTGATTCACAAAGGAAAATATCTATTGCTTCAAGATTTTTGAAAATAATTTATGGGGGTGGATTGATGGGCTATGACATTCAGGCTTCTTTTTGTAAGGCTCCCAAAGGGCGAGTTGCTTTGGTTTGATCATGAGGGGTAAAGATACACTTCAATTGAAATGTTGTCTCTAATATAAATAAACTAGTTGATGACCCCACACGATGCATGATTCTTAGTGTATACAACTGTAACACCCTAAATTTCTAAATTTTTGCAATAGTTAAAATTTAATAGAATTTAAATTGGGGGTTAAATAATTTTCTAGCTAAAACAGTATTTTCTAAAGTTTAATTAATTTAGTTTAATATTGGTTGTTGCATTCATGCTCTTTAAATTGCATTAGGTTATTATTGTATTGCTTTAGAAAAGTTTGAATTTGATTTGGATTCAAATTTGAGTTTGTTTTGGCCCAGCAGCCAGCAAAGCCCGCCAACGGCCTAGCTCTCCCGCGCACACACGCCGCCTGTGCATGCACGTGGCCCAGAATTGGCCCGCCACGAGAAACCCTAGCCACGCCACCCCAGGCCCGCATACAGAGTCTGAGCAGCCGTCGCCTTTTGGGTGTGTGTGCCACACTGCCCATGGGTCCCTCGCCCTATAAGACCCCGCGCGTCGCGACGCCCTCGTTGTTTTGTCCAAAGCGCCACCGTCGAAGCTTTGCCTCCGCTCCTCACCATCGTGCGCCTCCTCCGTCGTCCGCCGCCCTTCGCCGACGTCCCGGTGAGGTCCGTCACCCCTCCCTCTCTCTCCCCCAGCACTTGCACCGCCACCGAAAGCCCAGCGGAGCTCGAGCTGGACGAGCTTCGGCGAGCCACCAATGGCGACGTCGCCTGCCGTCGCTAGCACTGCCGCCGCACCGCTATGCGCCGTCCAATCCAGATCCGGTGGCCAGGATTAGATCGAGCGCATCGGCCTATGGACCCCGGTCCACCGTACCATAAACTGCGCCGCGCCCCACCCGTCTACGCCACTGTGGACTTGGTCCACAGTCCGAATTAAAATAACTTAAAATAAAATAGGAAAATCCCAAGCCTTGTCATTTACAGTTTAGCCCCTCTATTTTTTGTTATTTTTTGTTCTACTTCTTAATTTAACTTTCTGTAATTACGTATAGGTCCCTAGTATTTTTGTTTTTATAGATTAAACCCTATAAATTCAATTTTTTACTCGTAGCTCCATTTTTAGTGGTTTTCGCGCTCATGAGTTTAAAAAAAATGTGTTTAGAGTCTGTTAGTTGTGCTTTTGATTTCTTTTGTTCTTGTTTGGTGTATTGCTTCTTATTATTGTTATTGATTGTTTGTATGTGTGTTGCGGTGTGCGCTAAATAGAAGGCAACCCGTAAAGAACTTCCAAGACCAGGAGTTTGAGTATGGTGATCCGCAGCAGTACCAACAGTAGTACCAGCAGCAGTATCATCTGCAGCAAGGGAACTAGGCAAGTGTCCGCATAATGAACCTACTTCTTACTTTCTGTCACTTATTTTATGCATGCATTAATTTGTATCCTTTGCGTCATATCTTTCATGATTATCCTTGTGGCCATGGGTTTGGTTAGTTGATTATCGGGTAGTTTCTGCTTAGTAATGCCATGTTTGGGAAGCAATTAATTAACTTAATTACTATTCATGATTAATATTTGACATAAATCTTAATTTGCTACCATGGGGTAATGGTAATCGTGTAGAAAACCTTTGAGGTGATCCAAGTAGGCTGTTGATGAGGTGGGTGTGGGAATGCACGGGTACTTTGTTATAATACTACGGTTGTGGTTAGTACCTGCTTCGGATCACATTTATCGTACGTGAAAACGTAACCATGACAATAGTGTAAACCACAGGTGGTTATGAAAACATGATTGAGTTCTTGTAGTCTCCCAGTTTCACTACTTTCGAGGAAAGGGAATGATGGATGGTTATCCGAACTTGGGGGATGGGCACAACAGCAGTTGGTCCTTACCGATGGCACAAGAGCGGGCTGCCGTATGGACAGAGTACTCCAACGCCGGTAAAACCTTAGTGTGGATTGCAGGCTCTTTTGAAAGATCATGTAGTGATCTCTTGGCCATCATACCATGGTAGTATGTTGGCAACATGAAGAATCAGTCACTGAATAGTGATGAAATCACCGATCCATGGGTACAGTTGCTCAATCGCTGAATAGTGATGAAATCATTGACCCATGGGTACAGTTGCACACCTCTGTAGAGTTAGAAACTGTCTCGACAGTTGTGCTCACAATCATGAGCCGCATGGCCCTTTCACACTTTGGTTGGTATGGTTTGGGGATGGATCTAGCAGGGTAGCCAGGTTCATGGGTGGATTGGGGTGGGATAACCTCTGGTTTGGTCAGGTGGGGTAACCTATGGGAATTTATCACTTAGTAAATAGGTTGCTTTAAAATGAATTAGACATAGCATGCTTTCTGCATTGATACCATGTTATTAGCCTTTTTTTGTCAAGCTTTGCGTGTCATATATTTCCTACACTTACGGAGTACGATATGTACTCACACTTGCTATTCCCCCTGCTACCTCGAAATGCTGCTCAAAAGAAAGAGGTGTGGTGTACTACATCGACGAGGACTACTACTAGGCGAGCTGCTCCTTCGATTGAGTTCTTGTGGTGTTGGTATCGTCTTTCGCGTTAGCTCTCATTTAGTCTCTTGTGAGACCTTTTATTATTGTAATATTCGACTTGGATTATGTAATAAGGGCATTGGATCTTCTGTTATCACTATTTACTGTCATGTGTGTGTGATTCTAGATCCTGGGCACACATACGAGATACTCGATTTTGGTTGGTAAAACTGGGTATGACAGAAGTGGTATCAGAGCCGTGTCGATCGTAGGACGCTAGCTTAGAGAGAGTAGTCAGTTTTCTAGAAGTTAGTTGACAACAAATTATTTTCAAAAACAATTATAAAGTTGTTTTGATAAATTAAAATGTTCTCTATCTTACCTTGGGTTTTGTCCCTTCTCAACTATTCATGTACCTCCTTGAACATTTTAACTACATCTTTTTGACAAAAGCATTTCCTCTTCTTCCCTCCCTTCAAAATTTCTAGGATGGTTAAGTTGCTTCTGCCTCACGGATACAAGAAGGTGCCGTCCTAAAGTTCCAGTATTAAAAAAGGAGGAGAAGATGCTTTAACCTTCGTTGAGCCTATGGTTATGAGAGTAGGACGTTATAGTTTCACGTCGAGTCTATAATCATTATGCGTTAGACTTTTAGTTCATTGCGTTCGTGTGCCTAGTTGTGGTAGGTTGTTGATTGGTGCTATGTATGATTTGACTTTTCTGAATTGTCGATGTTATGTGGGCTTATCCCACGGAAACATCCTTGTCGTATAACGTTTAAAGATATAGTTAACCCATGACTTACCATATATCGATATCAACCAGATGGCTGGGGGAAGAGGACAACGCCAGCCGGATTCTGCTATGACGCCAGAACAGCTGATAGCTGTGCAGACTGAGGACTTAGGCGGCATCAACCAGAACCTAGCTCAGCTTCAATAGTTTCTACTACAGAATGCAGGCGCAGCCGGAGCGGCGCCACTGCCACCCCCGAGGAACAAACTGTAGGCCACCAAACCTCCCAAGTTTGACAACTTTGTGGAGCTGTTGGATGTAGATGACTGGCTGAGGACCATTTAGAAGAAGCTGCAGGTGATCCAATGCACAGACAGGGAGAAGGTGTTGTTCGCAGCATACGAGCTTGAGGGTTCTGCCGGCGCTTGGTGGGACGCCTATGTTGAGGCGCACGCCGAACCCGAACTTGGCAGGAGTTCAGGAAAAGCTTTAGGAGCCACTTTGTGCCTATGGGGTTGATCAAACTCAAGAGGAAGGAGTTTCAGGACTTGAAGCAGGGCTCTATGATAGTGGGGGAGTATGTTGCTCGTTTCACGATGCTGTCCAGGTATGCCCCACATGGTGTGAGCACTGATGAGAAGAAGCGCTTTTGCTTTGTCAATGGTGTGGATGAAGGCTTGGCTTATGCAGTAGATGGAGGGAAGTATGAGAGCTTTCAGGAGATGGTGGACAATGCCTTCACCTTGGAGTGCTAACGGGCTGCCATTGACCAAAAGCGCAAGCCCCACCTCGGAGTCAGTAGGGGGGCAACAATTCCAAGGTTCGGGTGGTGTATCAGCCAGTTGGACCGACGTACGGCCCGAGGCCGTATACTGGTTGGCAGAGGACTCTGATGGTGACCCAAGGGTTTCAGATTCCTCAGCATCTCGTGCAGCGTCAGTTTACTTCTTAAACTCCTGACACCGCTTCTCTCCCACGAAGGACCGGTGGTGGACAAGGACCTACTAATGGTGGACCTTGCTTCAGCTGTGGGTAGGTTGGGCACTATGCCAATAGGTGTCCTTAGAAGAGCTAGACTCAGACCATTGCTCCAGGGGGAAATGCTGTTCAAAAGAGTGGCACTGATGGTACCCCTGTCGGTGGCAAGCAGAGTTCAGCCCGTGCTTGGATCAACCATGTGGCCATAGAGGAGGCTCAGGAATCTCCAGACGTGATGATTGATACGTTCCTCCTTAACCGAACCCCCACAGTTGTCCTTTTTGATTCCGATGCATCTCATTTTTTCATCTCTACTGGTTTTATGGCTAAGCATCATATACCTATAGCGATGCTAAGTAATAGGATGGTTGTGAATTCTCCTGGGGAGAGATGAAAGCCACACATGTATGTCCGAAGGTGACTTCAAAAATAAGGGGGGTAGATCTGATTGCCAACTTAATAGTCTTGGAGTCTCGTGCGATAGATGTGATTCTAGGGATGGATTGGCTCAAGAAGTACAAGGGGCTCATATGTTGTGACTGAAAGGCTGTCAAGCTCACTCTCGAGGATGGGTCAGAATTGTAGTATGTTGCAGAACCACTAGTGACTAAGAAGGGAGCCGCCAACCAGATTGTGTTGAATGCTTTAGCTGATGGCACGGTGGATGGTATCAGGGTGGTCAGTGAATTTCCTGATGTCTTCCCAAAGGAATTACCAGGTATGCCGCCCGATCGCGAAATTGAATTTGTTATTAAATTGGTTCGTGGTACTTCCCCTATCTATAAAAGGCCCTATAGAATGGATGCCAAACAGTTAGCAGAGCTTATGGAGCAGTTGTAGGATTTGTTATACAAGGGGTCTATTCATCCTAGTTCGTCTCCTTGGGGAGCACCTGTTATCTTTGTTCATAAAAAGAACGATACTAAGAGGACGTGTGTTGATTATCGTGCCCTAAACGATGCCACCATCAAGAATAAGTACCCTTTGCCTAGAATTGAGGACCTATTCGACCAGATGAATGAGCTTGTGTCTTTTCAAAGATTGATCTTCGGTCTAGTTATCATCAGTTGAAGATTCGGACTACTGACGTACTGAAGACGGCTTTCATATCATGGTATGGGTTGTATGAGTATACTGTTATGTCCTTTGGGCTAACTAATGCTCCGGCCTACTTCATGTATATGAGAAATAAGGTCTTCTTGGAGTATGTGGATAAATTTGTGGTGGTGTTCATTGATGATATACTGGTCTTTCGAAGAATGAAGTAGAGCATGAGGAACAGCTTCCTCAAGTGTTGCAGAAGCTCAGGGAGAACCAGTTGTATGCCAAGCTTAGCAAGTGAGAGTTCTGGCTGAATAAGGTGTCATTTTTTTGCCATGTTATCACTGCTGAAGGCGTGTCAGTGGATCTCAACAAGGTTGAGGAAATGTTGAGTTGGGAGTCCCCTAAGGATGTTCCATAGATCTGCAGTTTTCTAGGGTTGGCAGGGTACTATCGTCGCTTCATAGAGGGGTTTTCCAAGATAGTAAAGCCTATGACAGAGATGTTAGCCAAAGGAAAGGAGTTCAAGCGGACGCCCGCTTGTGAATCTAGCTTCCAGGAGTTGAAGCAGCGATTGACGACCAGTGTTAGTCATGCCTGATATGGAGAAGCCTTTCTCTATATATTGCAATGCATCTCGTCGAGGTCTGGGCTGTGTACTCACGCAGAAGGCCACGTCGTCACCTATACTTCTCTCTAGTTGAGGAAGCATGAATTAAACTATCCGACCCATGATTTGGAATTGGCAGCAGTGGTTCACGCATTCAAGATTTGGAGGCACTACCTTATAGGGAAGAGGTGTGAGATATACTCAGATCATAACAGTTTCAAGTATATATTCACCCATCGGGATCACTACCTTAGGCGGCGTAGATGGCTCGAACTCATAAAAGACTATGATTTGGGGATCAACTATCATCCAAGAAAGGCTACCGTAGTGGCGGATGCTTTGAGCAGGAAGTCCCATGTGAGCATGTTGATAGCCAGAGAGATACAACCAGATCTATGCAAGGAGTTCGAGAGGATGAAATTGGTTGGGTTTTTAACACTGAGGTTGTAGCTTTGGAGGTGGATTCCACGCTTGAGCAGGACATCAAGAAGGGTCAACTCAATGATGAGAAGATTCAAGAGTTCAACTAGCTCTTGAAGAAAGCAAGGCTATAGGGTTCACAGAGGATGACCAGGATGTATTGTGGTACAATTAGAGGATTTGTGTGCTGTAGATTAAGCAGCTTCAGGAGTTGATACTGCGCGAAACTCACGACTCAGCTTACTCGAATCACCCAGGAAGCACCAAGATGTATCATGATCTTAAGACTCGCTACTTGTGGTATGGTATGAAGAGGGAAGTTGCAGAGTATGTTGCTTTGTGTGATACTTACCAGAGGGTCAAGGGGGAACATCAGAGGCCTGCAGGATTGCTACAGCCATTGAAGATACCAGAATGGAAGTGGGAAGAAATTTCCATGGATTTCATAGTGGGGTTACCTCGGATTCGGTCCGGATATGATCGAATTTGGGTCGTTGTGGATCGACAAACCAAGGTAGCTCACTTTATTCCGGTCAGGACTTCCTATAGCGGTTCGAAGCATGCAGAGTTATATATATCCAGGATTGTTTGTTTGCACGGTGTGCCCAAGAATATAGTATCTGATCATGGGACTCAGTTCACATCCCACTTCTGGGAAAAATTGCATGAGTCCACGGGCACGAGACTGAGCTTTGAAGAATGGTCAAAGTTGGGATAAGAGTCTTCCATATGCAGAGTTCTCCTACAACAACAACTAACAGACTAGCTTGAAGATGTCGCCATTCGAGGCCCTGAACGGAAGGAAGTGTAGGACTCCCCTATTTTGGAGTGAGACTGGAGAAAGTCAAGTCTTTTGGTCCATAAGTCTTGAGGGATGCAGAAAGGTTGGTGCAGGAAATCAAAGAAAATTTGAACAGCTCAATCGAGGCAGAAGAGTTACACCGACAATAGGCGTCGAGAGCTTAGCTTTGATATTGGTGACTTGGTCTATCCCAAGGTGTCTCCAATAAGAGGTTTAAAACGGTTTAAAATCAAGGAAAAGTTGGCACCAAGGTATATTGGCCCATTCAAGATATTAAATAGGCGAGGTGAAGTTGCATATCAGTTGGAGTTACCACCGCAGTTGGCAGATGTGCATGATCAAGCTGAGAGATGGATCACTCACGAGTAGAAGTCACATCAAGGAGAGTACATACAGTGGTCATGTGAGCAATAGGGTCAAAAGTCTCGTCATAGTCACAACCATATTCCTGCTAAAAACCACGAGCCACAAGGCAAACCTTATAGCGCTCAAGAGAACCATCAAAGCGAGTCTTGACCTTATAAACCCACTTACATGAAATGGGACGAACATAAGATGGGTACGGTACAAGGTCCCACGTGTCCGTACGCTTAAGAGCGGCAATCTCCTCGGCCATCACATGATGATGATGAACGGCATCATGGTAAGAACTCGACTCGAAAAGAACGGTAGCAGTAGAAGGAGAGTACCAATCAGGAGGCTGATGAGTACAATGACCGCGTCATAAGGGCAGCTTAGGTGAAGAATCCTCGGCAAAAGATGGCTCACTAGAAACAAAAGGGACATCAGGACAGGATGGCTCTCTAAGAGAAGATGCTCCAGAAGGAGTCGACATGTTTGGAGAAGATGGTTCATCAGAATAAGATGAAACATCAAGAGATGATGGCGTAGCAGGACTATCTGCAATGCGTCATGTATAGGCCTGTGCCATCGGAGGCTTTATGGTATAATCATGAATCATAGAAGACTCTAAGGAAGAAGTCACATGTGGAACCCTAGAAGAAGGTACCTCGTGAACAAATGTGGATGAAGAAGTTAAAGGTACCAAAGGAGGAGGCACTAAGGACAAAGTGATTGTAGGGACACCAAAAGTATCAGAAAAAGTCATAAAGGAAAGGGACTTGACCAAAGACGCATGAGATGCATCAAAGTAAGGACAAGGGTAGAAGGGAAGAGTCTCATCAAACACAACATCCCTAAATGTCCTCATCCGACGAGCAACAGGATCCCAACAGCGATACCCTTTATGCTCAGCACTATACCTATAAAAATATACTCAGCTGACTGAGTAGGCAGCTTAGTGTGCTCACGAGGTGCAAGCAGCACGTAGCAGACACAACCCAAGAGATGAACGCTGGAGTAGTCTTGCATCTTAGCACAAAATCGCTCGAAAGGAATCCCTCTCTGCAAGACTGAAGTAGGCTGAATGTTAATAGAAAAAACGTGGCAGTGGAAACAGCCTCAGTCCAAAAATAAGAGGGGACACAAGCGGCAAGCATGAGAGCGCGAGCTGTCTCAAGAAGATGAGGTGCTTGCGCTCAGTTACCCCATTCTGAGCATGAGCGTCAGGACAAGAGAATTGGGCAAGGGTACCTTGCTCAAAAAAAACCTGACAAAGAGCGTTAGAGAGGTACTCTCCTGCAGAGTCAGCACGAAAAATACGAATAGGCGTGTTAAAATGAGTGTGACCATAGCAGCAAAGTCCGATATATAGACAAGGCCTCATTATGATGTTCCATGAAATAAATCCATCTATGACGAGAAAAGTCATCTATAAAAATAATATAATATTTATGACCTCTTTATAAACAAAGAGAGTTGAACCCCATACATTAAAGTGAACAAGATTAAAAGGACGCTGGGACACTGACTCACTAGAATAATAGGGTAGCTGTATCTACTTCCCTAATCTACAACCCTGACACTGATGTAGAAACTCATGACGACCTGAAACTGAACCTAAAAGACCACGACTAATCAAACTAGAAAAACGCGAGCCACCGAGATGACCAAAATGGTGATGTCACTAAGCAAACGACAAGGTGAAAGAAGCAACCAAAGCGGAGCCAACCAGACTAGCATACGCAGCGGGAGGAAGATTAAACCAGTCAAGCTCCCAGAGACGTTGAGAATCACGATGACGAGGGCCAAAACCAACCAGGCGACCCGTGCGACGATCTTGAACAGAACAAAAGTCAGAACCAAGGATGACACGACAGTTATGATCTGGCCAGACATAAGTTGCATGATCAAATCAGTGATATATGACACATTAGGAACAGAAAAAGAGTCAGATAAAAGAGTGCCTTGACCTAAAACAGAAACAGGGATTCAATCGACTATATAAACGGTACATGAACAAGAAGAAGGACGAATACAAGCAAGATAGGTACGATATGGAGTCATATGAAAAGAAGTATCAGAATCAAGAACCCATGGAGTAACTGAAGCAGAAGTAGGCGTAGCGGGTAGAATCACAGAACTGGCAGCTCCTGAGGACGACGAGGCAATGAGGCGATCGAGCAACCTGATGATCTCCTGCGGCGGCCCGAGTGGAGACCCGAGGCGGCGCGGTCCACGGCGGTGGTGAAGACCCGAGGCGGCGTGATCCCTAGCAACGCGGCTCCTGGCGACGATGAAGAGCAGCTGTTCGACAAAGATCGACGACTGAGCGGACCACAGCTACCGGCGGCAGCTCGGTTTGGCGACCCAACACAACGACGAGTGATAGAGATCGGTATAGCGGCGAACGACGGCGGCCCGTCGACGACCTTGGCAAAGATCAAGACGACCCGTCTTGATGAGGATCCAACAAAACAGGTTGGTGGATTGAAGAGCGAAGGTGGCAGTCACACGAGAGATCAAAGAGAGCAACAGTGTCCATGATGAAGAACACGTGAAAGAAAAACTCACAAAGATCAGGGGGAAGAAAGACGACCAGCGCAAGTGCACACCAGGAAAGTCGACAGGAGTAGATGAGAAAATCTAACCCTAGACTGGCTGTGATACCATGTTGCGAACAGCACTTGTTTTCAATAGAGGCACTAGGCCTAAATATATACAGGAACATGTGTATATAAATATGCAGAAAAACCCCTATACAATGGAGAATACATATATATCTAACAGTTTTGTCGGCTGAACTTAAATCAGATGGTTGTGCAGTCTCGAGCTTTGATAGACATCAAGTTACTTCACAGGTTATAACTAATTAATACAGTTCTTACAGATAGGAGTGTACCTTAACTAAATATTGACCAAGTTTCTTTTGGCATTTCTAGCTCTCGTGTACGCTAGTCGTCTTCTCCGGAGGTCACCGGTAGTGACATGCTGATGGGTGGCAGGTGCTCCGCAATACGATGATGTTTTTACAGGCTGCGGCTGCTGGCGATGGAGCAGGAAGACTGTTGCAGTTAGGCTTCAGCTAGCACTGAGCTCAGCTGGGACATCATGGTTGTTGCGGGTTAGCTGTTTGGGTGTTCTTGCTTCTGTTTAACTGTGGACGTTGATGTTTTGTTTAGTACTTTTTTTAATTTTTCATATCTTGTGTTTGCAGAGTTCTGTATGTCTGATTAGGCCTTCTAACATCACCTTTGGCGATTCATCTTATATAAAAAAATAGTTTAACTATATAAATTTTGTAGTTATGTTTCAAATATTTTATAGTGATAAATTATATTATAAAAAATTATAATATTTATCATAATTTTGTAAATAAGACTAATGGTCAAAGATGCCGTTTAGCGTTTGGGCCTCAAATCAACAGCAGTGCACCACTACACACTGCATGCAGCAAAGAGGGCAGGCACATTCAACATAAGTGGAAATATTCACGCTAAACTTCTGCCCAGTTTCTAGAAAATGGATAAGTAATCCAGCCTCTACGAGGCACACAGCCTCTACATTATTACAAAATCAGCGTATCGCTGATCTAATGAGGGAACCACAACAAAGGTTTAAAAAATCTAAAGAGCCAATCTATTAATTAAAACGCAGCCAAGTGCCTCCTGTAATAGCTAGCGGACGAGTTGCTCATCGTGTTTAACGAAATTCCATTAGCACTCCCGCCTCACTAATAATGAGCAGGGATGGATAGAAGAAGATAATAGCGAAGGACTAGCTGCACGAAAGCATTACAACATTCCATTCCATCCTCTTCTTTTCTTGCTTTGCTTCTTTCTCAAAAGCAGCTCCGCATATAAGGACAAGCTACAGGACAACACACGGTACATAGCTAGCCTTGTCGCCCAGCTTCTCTTTTATCTCATTAAATAACACAGGAAGGAATAATAGCAGCGCAGAACAGAAAGGACTTTTACTACTAGGGCTAATAAAAGTTGGACGACCTTGCTGCTGATTAATGATGACTAGAGCTAAAGCTACAACAAACTCTATCTCGATGGACGGAGTACTAATCTGATCGACAGACACCACACGTACACGTTCTCTGATCCCACACTGGATCGATCAGAGTCCGTGGCGGTGGTGTCGGTGATGGTGGTGGCGGAGGAAGAAGTGCATCATCGGAGACGGCGCCGGAGCCGGGGCGGAAGCCGGAGAAAAGAGTCCACCTGCTGTGGCGTTGAACGCTGCTAGAGGCGGCATCGCCGGGGCCGGGGCCATTACGACGGGCGCCGCCGGCGGAGCAGTGAGGTGCGGTGGGCACTGGTAACACTTGGCGAAGAGCCCGAACGTGTTGACCTGCTGCACGAAGTTGGTTATGCTGGCCCAGCCGCCGAAGCCGAAGCCGACCACCAGCACCCACGCCACCACGAAGGAGTTGATCACGTACGCTCCGGTCCACCCTCCGGCGAACTTCGGCGGCCGTTCAACGGCGTTCTGCACGCGATTAATAGACATGCACGGTCAACAATTATTTATAGTAGTGACTAGTGAGGAGAAAATATATGATTTGGAAGTTCGAAATAATGCAAAGTAATAATGAAAGCAGTGATGAGAGCTATAGGGCCTTGGATTGGACGTGAAAGCTGAGAGCTCTCTCGAACACAAACTACTGTTGCTTTTTGTTGTTTTTGAGAGAGACACGGCAGCATCATTCGTGTCCTCCCATAGGGGGAAGCGGAATTATGTCTGTATGGGGGCGCCTGCTCTCTGTTCGATCGATGGCGCCACCGGCTCCCGGACACCGGACGGTACAAAAGTCCTCTGCTCTGTTTCGGTGACCTTACGCTACACTTTTTTTTTTTTTGATATTATATCGCCACTTGTGCCTGAAAAGGGATTGCTATCACTGATGCAGTTTTGTCTTGCTAGCTCAGCGACACAATATTCTGCGCTTTAGTTTGAGCGGTGTTGTGTATTAGTTTTGGCCAATCAACAACCACTGATTTCTTCTTCCATAAATCTAGATATTTCTAGTAGATTCGTTATGAAGATATTTTCATATACTACATATATATTGTGATAAAATTTTCATATTGTTACATTAAGCCGATCGAATTAGCCGGAACTATTGATCAAAAAGAAAACACACATCCTCTGATCAATGTTTTTTAATTAGGACGGAGGTAGGGTGTGTATTCAGCAGGGTGCAAGCACATATATATGACACCTAGAATTATTAATATTTGCTACGTGAATATGGATCATTGGATGTCACGAGATCTGGCTACATGTTTGCATGGACACCAATCAATAATGTACTAGTATGTTCCAGAGTGACTATATCAAGATCATATTTTTCTTTCTTATACTGTTTCGAAAAAGAAAAGAAGAGGACTATAAAGACAAGGCATGGCCACCGACGCATATGCGCAGCAGGTCATGGACTGCGATGTGGGCTCTACTATATAATGTCTACTACTAGTAGCAAGATTGTGTGCAAGCTGAGCTGCAGTATGAACAGCACTAAACCTTTGTTTGGGACTGCGACAATGGCGACAGGCTAAACTCTCTCGATGGACCCCGATGTCGTAGGCATGCACGTCCAATGAAATGTCTGTCTGGTGATCTGGTGATGGATGCATATGTATATCGGATCGAAGCTAAGGGACTAATTTTTTTTTAAAAAAAAAAAAGGGGGGGGGGGGGGGGGGGTACGTTACGTACCTCGCGCGCCTGCGGTGACCTGAACGTGACCATGTGCGCCATCGCCGGTATGATGTAGACGGTGAAGCTGACGAGCAGGGACCCGACGGCGGAGTTAATGGGCCCGAAGAAGGGGAAGATGATGGCGAGGAACCAGATGGGCACGACGACGGGGAGCCTGGCGGCGGCGCGCTTGCAGAGGCTCTTGCAGTCGTGCAGGCCGATGAGCTTCTCCCACACGAAGTAGAGCGGCGTGCAGGCGAACCCGAAGGTGATGAACTGGTGGATGAGCATCAGCACCACGGCCGTGTCGCGCCACGCCGTGCGCGGCAGCAGCGCCAGCGCGTTCGAGTGCGTCAGCAGCGCGTCGCCAAACGCCCAGTACGCCGCCGACGCCGACGGGAGCGTCAGCGTCAGCACGTACAGCGTCGCTAGAAGGTAGATCGACTTGAACTTCTGGGGGCGCCACATCGCGTGCATGATTTCCCTGCATTTTTTTTAAAAAAAAATCTTTTCAATTAGCTAGATATATATGTTTTCTGTGATGTAAGAGGATATTATAATTCACTTTTATTAATTTGTTAGTAAAATATATAATTAAGCTTCTGATCTCATCAAATTAATAAGGCCCAGCATGCACCACCACGGCGAGTTGTCTAATTAAGCTGAATGCAGAGAGCATGCAGGAGCGCATGGGGGGCCGAGACAGAGGAAGCGACGCCAGCAGTGGTGGCTGCCGGCCTTTGCCACGGCAACGGCGTCATGAGACCTCGTGGCGACTGGGGCCCATGTGTCGGTGGAGGTGTGCAGGCATGCATATGGGCCTCGCTGGGGTTTGTGTTGCATGCAACGGTCATGTCCTTGCTGCATTGTTGGGGTTGAATATACTTGAATGAATGGAGTGTGTGTACGTGCAGAGAAAAAAGAGGCCAACAACAACGACACAGATAAAGTGTCGTGTTGTGTTCGTTGCTCAACATTACCGGACCCAGCTGTATTGGCCGTGACACAGCTTTTTACTAGTGCGTGTCTGGTTAATTATTGTCATAACTTAAACTTCTGTCAAATTGACCACACACACTTTTTAACAAATTCTGATAGTAAGACTCTTTTGGTAGACGTTTAGCATAAACCAAACATATATACAGGCCCCTAATAAACTCGGATGCACGGAATAACATGGTCACTGCGTGCATGCATACAGCTTTTGGCAGGCTACAATGCTACGGATCTGTACTGTCCTTGACTACTTGGGTGCTCAGCTCCAGTTAAGTTAGAATACTACGATATTTAACGTTGCAGCAGGGCAACATTAAGCATTTTTTTTATTTGGCAGGACTAGTACATAGGAGTACTAACCCACATTCCTGAAAGCAGAAGCATTTGCAGCATGTTGTCGCATGGCGTCGTCGCCTCCGTGTGCGGTATGCAGCAGAGCAGGATGTGTCTCTATTCTACGCGGTCCCCCAGCAGCAGGAGCAGCAGCGCCTGGGTCCCAGCTAAGATAGCACGCGCCGTGCACGTGCTCCAGCTAAAAACTACTCCTAGTGTGCTGTGTGCACTCCTCTCACTCGATGATCAGCACCAGACACCAGTGATCGTGTATCGAACGTTGCAGCTAGTGGCTACAGTACCACTTTTGTTTGGTTAAACTGAAAGTAATTAATAAGCAACTAAACTAAGAGACACAGGATGTACAGCAGAGCTAATACAGAGAGCTTCTTATAATTCACAGAGAGGGAAAAAAAAACTACTCCTACAGTAGTAGTAAAATAGAGAGAGAGCTTTATCTTACACGGTGACGGCGTGTCCTCCGAAGGTGTATAGGATGTTGGTTGCGCCGGTGAAGTAGAGCACGATCCTAGTGGGTCCGGAGTGCGTGACCCCCTCGACCTGTCCGTGCGCGAGGGAGGCGACGGCGATGTACCACGCGGTGTAGGTGGTCATGACGAGTCCGAGGAAGGACCAGACCCGGTAGTTGTGGAAGGAGGGGATGAAGACGGTGGTGGCGCAGCAGGCGCCGAAGATGTAGGTCCAGGTGCGCTTGTCGAGGCGGTCGTTGACGTAGTAGATGTTGCTGGCGCATCCGATGAGCTGGATGACGGAGCCGAAGAGGAGGAAGGTGCAGTTGAAGGCGAGCCCAGCGTTGCGCCAGTGGCGGCCCAGCAGCCCGTCGAGCACCTCGAACCACTGGATCACGTGCGTCGTCCGGAAGTCCGCCGCCGCCTGCTTGTCCCGCTCCTCACGCCGGGTGCGGTACTCGAGGTACAGCACGCTGATAAGGTACGCCGTCCAGCTGCCGAGAAGGCCATAGAAGAGCTGGAACAGGATCCCGCTCAGCATCCCCAGCTGCGCGAACGAGTAGGGCAGCGTCAGGAGCACCTGCGCCACCTGGTTCGACGCGCAGCTGAACCACGCGTCGTAAGCCGACCCGCCGTGCCACAGCAGCCCGGACAGCTTCGACTTGATGCCGCCGCCGGCTGAGGAAGACGACTCCTCGTCAGCTGCCTCCTCGGCGGTGCGCCGGCTTAGCCCGAACGCCGCCTCGGGAGGCGGCGTGGCCGCCTTTTCGTCGGCGACGCCACCCCTTCCGGCCGCCATTTGTTTTGTTTTGCTTGCTCGTTGCTCCTCTCAAGCTAGCTAGCTTTTCCTGCGTGCGTGCGTGCGTGCTGCGTGGTGTGTTGGTGGTGGTGTTGTTGCTGATCGAGTGTGTGCAGCGCAGGGGTGGTATGGTATATATGGAGGGAGCGAGCACTAGCACTAGCACGGGCGCGACAGCACTCCAGCAGCTGGGGCATAAACAAAGCCACCACCCTTTCTTTGCATGTCCTCTTTTCTACTACTACCTGATCTGATGGGTGGGCTCATCTGTTCGTCGCAACGAGTGGAGCGAGGGTTAGAATGAAAAGATAGCAAAAAAAAATTGTTGCTGTGTGTCAAAAAAAATCTCGGGAGAAAAGAGGGCCTGGTGGATGGGGACATCTCATCATCAGCTGGGAGCATATGAAGAAAGCGGTTCCTGGACACTTGAGCAATATGTCCCCCTCGCTGCTCGTAAAAAAGTTAGTACTTCAACATGTTAGCCGTTCGATAGATTTAATTATGCTTTGACGGCTTAGATGTGCTCCATCCTATTACCAGAGAGTACGTACGTGTGGGCTCGTGTGGGCGGCCTCGGAGACCGTATATTATACTACTCGTGTACTACGTCAAAAGAATATCCTCGCCCCATACCATACGCGGAGGCGCGTGTGGCGCGCCGTACCACGCTGCACACGAGCGGGTGGGTGCGTCGTCGGGCGGGCAGCACGGTTCCGCGCCCGCGCCGGCAAGCCGGGCTGGCCGGCCTCGTCGACCGCGATTAGCGCGCGTCGATTACAGAGAGCGGAACGAACGGAAGGACGTTGCTGCTGGGGGACCGCTGCGCGCGCCTAGGATTAATCTGCATCTGCTGCGTGTCTCTTTGCACCCCGACCCCCACCCCACCCCCCCCCCCCCCCCCACCCCCCCTGCTTGCTCGCCTTTTTTGCCGATAATGGCGTTGAGGGTGTGATGAGGAAAGGCCAGCGTAGCTAATCTGCTGATTGTGTCGCGTGATGTACCTTTAATCTCACGTGATTGGGCCCAACGGTCGGTTAGGTTAAGATCGTGCATGATCAAGATTTATTTATTTTATTTTTTTTGCTCATGGAAGCAAAAAAAAAAAGAGCCCATTTTCACTACTGTCACGAATTATTCTCCGCTCTGCTGCTCATTTAGCCCTCCAAATTAAAGTCACTGTTGCCTCATGACTTCTAACGACTCGATCAAACAGTCAGGCTATACATGCTCATATTTATATGGCAAAATGACCTAAATGAAACAGCATTATTCCTTGCTCGTCCCTAATGCGGGCAAGCTCCTCCGAGCCCCATCCTGGTTGTCTTCCTTTTGCTGGTGACCCTTCCAGTGTAGCCGTGACCCAAGCAGAGAATTTTTTTTTTTTTGAAATATTTTAATGATTAATTGTAGAACTAAGGGTCCATTTCGAAAAATTGTACAAATAGGTGTCTGTCTGGAGATATCGAGGTACGCTTAAAATTGGTTAAAGAATGTGCTGACCATAACCTGTCACGTTGCGCTATCGGTTTCCAGGTGCATGGCAGGAAACCAGTCGGAGCTCCACTCACCGATGGCATAGAGACAGTAGGGACAGCAAATTTTTAGCTAGTTCTTTTTCCAAAAAATTGAAAAATAGTCTTTATAAACTAAGAAAATCACACCAAATTTTTTGGTAGTACCTCAAGTGTCATTGCAACTATTTGAGTAAGAAATTGGCCAATAGATGGTTCTGAGAAGGGTCAAATTTTTTTTCCCCGAGAGACAGTTCTGAAAGTTAATCGAGATTTTTAGAACACTTAAACCTTTGTTAAAAATTTGTTTAAAAATTATGTAAATTTCTATTTGTATGTCCTCTAATCATACAATTTTTTTTGGGGGTGGGGTGGGTGGGTGGGGGGGGGGCAATCTGTATTCAAACTATTTAAGTTGCTTTATAACGTTTGAGTTCTAGTTCATTTATCTTATTTATTTTGCTGCCATTGAACCCCATCTTGCAGAGACCTCGTTGAGGAAAAATGAAGGAAAAGGAGGAAGAAGAGTTGCAATTGAAATGACTAAGATACCCCTAACATGTGGGGTCAAGAGTGGCGAATGAGAGACAGTGCATTTAGTTAGATAGCTTTTGAACATGGGCCATCCGGTAGAAAGGCAAAAGCCTATAGGAGAAAGGTTTGGGGGAGGGGGTCGAGAAGGCGGTCTCGAGGGCTAAGGTCTCGCCAGAGCGCTCGATAGTGGGGTGACGACGCGTCTGAGTGGAGGTTGAGACAAGACCATGAGAGGTAAAAAATGTCCAGAGTTTGACGACATCTGGTGACCATGGGATTGTGTCATTGTACTGTGGAAAATTCGGGTGTTTCGGATGCTTAAAACGGTCAAGCGTCCGCTCGATAGCCCCATGTAGTAGTATTTTATTTTCACTGATGAATAAATTATTTGCAACACGGCTCAGACAGTTAAAAACATACGTTGTTTTTTTGACTTGTTGTTAGAACAATAAGTTTAGTTAAAATTAAACTAAAATTATTGTCCTAACAACAACTAAGTTTATTTTTAATTCCAAGCAAGTTGAAGTTTGTTAGAGATAAAACCTGTAGGAAAAATATAGAGAACAAAGAGAAAGAAATGGGATATGAATAGAGAAAAAGAACAAAACCATAATGCCAAAGGTAAAAAAAAGTTCTAAAAACTAGTACAAACCGCATATAAAAGAAAGATGAAAATGGGAAAGAAAATATGGGAGAGGGGTCAATCAATCAGATACATGTATTACAAGATTCCACATTTTTCCATCTATGTTAACTATACTTAGCGATATTTCAATCCTTTATGTTCATCTTCACAAGCTCCATCATATCAAGTTTTGCCTCCGTGTTTATATTTTCAGGATTATATATTGAAGCCACTTATATATACCCTTTATTAGACATGTTCAAACCGTCTCAAACAATGGTCTACAATTTTCTTCTTAAATGATGTGACTCTTAGTCTTCCTTTTATTTCATTATCCTAGCCATGATCTCTTCTTATGTGGTTGCAAATTCAAAGTAACTAGCCTAATTAGCGCGTTCCACTGTTGATGGTCCTTAAGTGTCATATTTGATCACCAAATCTCTGCATAAATAATCAAAAAGAATACACTAAAATTAGGAATATGTTTATATTAACCAAGTTCCACAAGTTTTGGTGATTATTTGTATACAGATGACTTATCCAGAATTATTGAGAGAAAAGATAAGAAAAGTATTATCCATGGAGGCATAATCCGCTCCGTGGCAAGAAAATACACTTCAGGCCAATCATAGCCTGCCACGGAGGCACTTCACAGATCGCTGAGGTGGAGAAAACACAACTCCAACCAACCACAGGGTGTTACGGGGGTAGCACACGGATTTATAGACCCACCAGATGTGCAAAAGTACCAGAAAACCGACGCCAACAGCGTACCCAAGCTCAGGGCCCACCAAGCAGTCACCCTGCCAAAGTGGGACTCGAGTAGGCCCCATAGGGGGTCGGGCGACCCCATGGGTCGGTCGACTTGTGGGTGAGCCCACTCGGCCCTCGCTTCGGCTAGGTGGCAGTTACTGCCTCTCCAAGGTCGGTTCTGAAGACGGTGACGGGTATTTCGCGCGGGAAGCGGTCCAGAAGTAAGGAGGAAGCTCACTTGCTCAAGTCTTCTCCACCTATAAATAGGACCCCTCTCCTCACTCTCTAGCATCAACTCTTCACTCCACTTTTCCATTTGTGCTACTGTATTAGAGGCTTAGGCTCTTAGCCTCTAGTCCTTAGAGTTCTAGAAAGGAAGAGAGCGAGGCGGAGGATCTTCGAGGAAAGCATTGGCCTGTCGATGGTTTCTTGGCATAGGATCCTCCACTAAGTCGAGTCGGAGTGGTGGTTTGTCATCACTCTACTTCGCACTTGTACCTTGACGGATGGTTTACTTAATCAAGTAAGTATTCGTGCACACTTATTGAGTATATTGTCTTAGTCTGGTAAGAAAGTGTTTATTCTTCGCTTGCTAGTTCACCATATACTACTTAGTGTATGCTTTAACTTAATTAGGACTAAATCCCTGCGCAAGATTAAAGTAGTAATAGTCTGTGTAGACGTGATGTCTAGATAGAATATTACCTATGAGTGGTGTGTATCCCACGAGCTAGAGGTAGGCGGCTTGTAGTGACAGTCTTGTTCGTCCTTTGTAATCCTCCATGTCCGGATACATAAGTAGTCTTTATAGCTATCAGAATCTTTTTTCTGGATTGAGAGTAAACCGGAGGCCGAAGTAAGCGATGATAGAATAAACCTTCTTGCTTAGATTAGTATTTATCTCTTAAGTTGCCTCTCCATCCTTGGTCCACTTTTTAGTGAGGTTGTTCCTTGGACTTGAATAGTAGTTAGCCCACAGACGTTCCCTGTGAAAATTACGATACCTTGAAATACTCTAGGGTGAACTGCTACAGCGGTATTCCGTGCGCTTGCGGATTTATCTGTGATCGTAAGAAATACCAACATCCACCGCCCCCGTAATACTATAAATAAATTTTAAACAAAAAAGTATATATTAGTTTAAAAGATATGAATTATTAAAATATACTCCATCATTGTCAAACAATTATAAATAAATTTAAAATAAAAAATTATTTAAGTTTAAAAGAGAAATAATATGAATTGTTAAAATAGAAGGTCATCAACACAAAGATAGATGTATTAAATTTTTAGGAATTTAACATATTAAAAACAAATTTAAAGGGTATTAAGTTTTAAAAAAATGAAACAGATAAAAATAAAATGAGAGTGTGGTTTTAGAAAAGACAAATTTTGAATAAAATTGGCTAAAGTACAGGGGTTAAAAGATTTGTTTAACTATGCGAGAGAAAACAAAGAAACGAGGGGTTTTAGGATAAAACGGTTATATACATTGCATATTAGTAATGAAATAATTGACTTTCATTGTTGGAATAGTAAAAAAGATAAAAATAATATACTCAAAATTATTAGTGGAATAATTCATTATTAGCGAATTATTAATGGAATATGGGAATTCAAAAAATAAAATTCAACTTTCGCAGAAATATCAATTTCAAAATGTTGAAAAAGTATATATTGTGAGATCTCATTTTGTTGGATTAATTATAAGGAACACAATAATTTAAATTGATTCGAAAATAGACTCACGATTTAGTAGGAAAATAATTTTAAAAATTAAGCATTTAAAGGGAATTTATTAGCGCTACATGGCGGCACCAGAAGCATCCACATCACCAAAAATAATGTGAGGGCAGCAATCTCATGCCCGTTCAACTTTAGAATATACCAGACATGTCCTTTAATTTTAGTAGACGAGTATATGATATTTTTCGTGGTCCTGTAGAATTATCGTAATGATAATACTTTTAACATATGGGTTGTAGCATTGAAGTGTAGTTTCATTTAATCATGTATGCAACACATATGCAACAACAAAAATCAATTTAAAAATATTTTAAATGATGTTAACTGGGGTTCAGAAAAGCTATCGCGGTTTTGGAGCTTATTATCTGTCGGGCTTGATTGGTGAAATAAGACGGTTTTTCAATAAAACGGAACCTAGGCACGGTAGTAAATTCTGATTCTGGTCGGTTTTTCTGATTTAATTACTACTGAGTTTTTGGCACTGTAAATTCTGATTTCGGTGAACCCTGGCTCCTAGAACATCCACAGGAACGCTGAGAGAATAACATACAAGAGAAAGTATACTATATCCCTGGTGGTGGAGCATTGGACGGAGGAGCGGAGCGCATGGAGAGCAGAGAAACCGCATCATCATTGCGTTTGTGGTGGCGAGCGTGTTTTAATTGCAGCTTTTGAGCATCGCAATGCATAGCTTATGTTTCTTCCCTCTCTTGTTTACTGCATCTTTCATCCCCAGTTCACCTTCTCCGAGCTGCACGCATCATCAGAGAGAGAGAGAGAGTCTGTCTGAGCAGTCCAGAGTCCAGACTCCAAAGGCATTTTTTGCACACAGCATGGAGAGACACACTCATGCCACTCTCCAAACCTCCTCCTGCCCTGATTGCTTGCTGCTGTGGGGCACTGCCACCCATATGTAAGTGGGAGATGGCTGGGATTGGGGGGCCTGCTCACTGATGGTCTCGGAAACATTCCTTCTTCGCTGCGCTCGCCAGTGTCCCCCGCTTTCGCTGCTCTCGATCTTTTGCCCCTCCCTATGCAATTGCTACTACTAGCTAGTACTAGTAGGTGCTATGGTAGAATTTGTTGTGGGTCGAGCCTACTCACTCGGTTTATATTACTACCAGTAGATAGATAGAGAATGTAAGTAGTAATTTGCACAGCGACACCACAAGGGTGGCTTATTCATGCAAAAGATATTGCTGCTGGTGCAACAACAACCTCGATGATCGACCGCCAACTTCCATTACCACTACCACACACAGCATCAATCAGGGATCCATGTCTTGCGGTGTGAAGGATGTGCGATTGAAAACAGATTTCGAAAAGCTTGAAAACAAAAATGTTACTAAGTGTTATATTTTCTACTAAGTTGTTGGAAGTGCTTTTTAATTAACTACGTGGTGTACTGCTCCTACGAATATTTGACACCCATTACATTTTAACATCACCAATGGCATTTCGTCCTACTAAGAAAATATACTCCATAATAAATATTACATACATATTTTGTAACTTTGTTTCACAATATATGAAAAATGATTTATAAATTTACACATTTAAACTGATCTTTTGAATTAAGATGAATTTATGAATTATTTTGTGAAAGATGGGAGTAAGTGATAGTAACCTAAACAGAAGTCATAAATGTTATTATTCTACGTATCCCTATAATACACCAACTTATCCATTTTTCACACACACACTCTAAAAACAAACCCAACATTCTAAACATCCTAAAAATTACAACAAGAAAGTTCGTTCACTCAAATCTAACGACTTTTACATGTCTAACCATTCTCTTTCACTCAAATCATAGGGATCCTAATTTCCGGATTATCCATTATTAACCACTCGCGCCAACCCCCTGCATTCTATTTTGCATCCAACTCCCTCCCGTGCCTCAGTCACTCACGATCATGAAAGCAGGATCACGGCACGGAACCGCGTAGGTGCCCTTGAGCTGTCGTTCGTGCCGTCCGGGCCACGGGATCCTCCGCCACTGGAGTGCTACAGGACACGAGATCTGTTAGAAACGCCACCACCTCCATCACCTGGCCACCGGATCCAACATGGCCGTGCCGTAGTCACCGCTTCTATCGCCGTTCGCTGTCGCCGGGTTTTTTTTTTCTTTTTCTGAATGTTCATGCTAGTTATGTAGAAAGTTGATAGTACGATATTCATGATAGCAGTCAAACAAAACGTTTCAATTATTTGAAAGGCCACACATGCACCACTAGAGTGTAGAGTGTACCTTGGCGTAATTCTAGGATCCAAGAAACACGAGAAAAGGTGAAATGGTACAACCTGCATCTCCTTGAAAGTGGTACCCTTAATTAAGAACAAACCATGTTGATGAGGTTATGACCGGTCAAGCAAGTGATGGTGGAGACTTTGTTGTCCCCGACCGGGCTTCTCTCTAGGTCGACTCACTAATGATGGCGGCATGTCCATGCCGACAAGCTGATCATTTGTTCTGGACGAGAATCACCAAGGTTTACAAAACCGTTTGACTCGGAAAAATCAGACACACACACTAACTAAATTCGTTTATTTGGTTTGAAAGCGCTTTGATAGATGTGACACACACACTAACTACACCTGTTGTGAATTTGACACCGAAGATTTAAATTTACTCCTAGATTATTATTCGGATGCATGGAAAATAAATAAGTAGATACTACAGAGGAAAAGAAAGACGACTGACCCCCTTGCATTGACCATCGAGAGCATATATAAGTTCTGAAATACACAAGTTTTCCAAGGATCATTGCATATAGCACGAACATGTTGTGTATCTTATCAAAACATTCAAATATATATGAACTGAACTGCAGTTCGTTTTCAAACTTCCAATCCCCACACGTCACTGCATACAGGTAGTCCGTACATCCATCCATTTGTGTAGGGACAGCAGACATAGCAGAAGTTGTGGGCTGCGACGAGGGATGAGACGAGAGAGAGCACCAAGCAGCGTCCAGAAGGCGGAGGGAGACACGATGCCCGGCGCCTCTCGTGGGCTGCCGCCACGTTGTGTGTACTCAAGACAAGGCCAGTATTTTGCGCCCTGCATGCTGCCTTACCACTACCGTATGTTTCTACTCATAACGAATCATCCACATATACTAATACTAAATACTTCCACTTGAGCCATCCAGCAGGAATCTCTCTACCCGGTTTCTGAAAAGAGACAGAGAGAATGTGTACAGGTAATAATAATAAAGAGACAGATGACGATGCGGCCTGTAGCGCGCGCTCACTCAATGAGCTCGTGACACAACCTTTTAGCAAGACGAAGAAAATGGTAGATGAGATGAGACAACGCCTTTATTTGGCAAAATTAAAGTGACTTAATTTTGCAGCTAAAAAGGTCTTGCATGCTTTTGTCACCTTTTGACAAAATTAAAGGTAGTAGTATTGACATGTCGTAGTAGTATATTGGAGTACCTGAGGAATCGAATCGAGTATTATACAGGCTTTTGCATTCAGACTCTCTCTCTCTCTCTCTCTCTCTCTCTCTCTCTCTCTCTCTCTCTCTCTCACTCAGCTCGTGCCATGCCTATGCCAGCCATGTCCTGTGTGGGGTGTGAGGGCGCATGCGTATACATTCCGCGCCTCGATCTACTGCTACGAGATCCTGGTCGGATCTCAAAACGCATGACTCTCACGAGATACCAGGGCTCTCTGGCTTCTTTCATTGCTCTCTCTCTCTCTCTCTCTCTCTCTCTCTCTCTCTCTCTCTCTCTCTCTCTCTCGCGTTTTGTTGTCGACTTTTCGGTGCAAATCCCTTAAACAGGTCGCCCCTTATATTATGGTTGCGTTGCGTGCTGCTGTATGGTATACATACATAGAGATACCATCTAGATCTGCTTGTGGGTAATTGCGTAGACATCATGTATCATCATCATCATCCGTAGCAATGATTCCGCGTCATTGAAATCTGTATCGTTTCTTAAGTTGGTAGTATGATGTTGTGGCTTATATCTTATCTGCCGTTCTTTTTGACACCTCTATGGTGTGGGCGGTTGATGTTTGTGGGTAGACATATTCCCAGAAAAAAAAAACATAGTTAATATTCAGTCTTCACTACTTAACAATTTTGCTGAGGTCGTGATGTTCTAGATATGAAATCACCCCTTGAAGTCAAATGTAAAATACACCGACCAGACTCTATGAGACGTAACATACAACGAGATCTAACACTACAAGAGATTTAACCTTCTGTGACGTATTGGAAGTGACGATTAACCAAAACGTCATGAAATAATATATTTATGACGAATGAGCTTTGTTTAGTGACAAAATTAATCGTGCGTCATAAAAACCATACCAAAAACGTCATAAACAAAGCCAAGATCGTGTCGTGACAAAAAATTATTTGTTGCATGACACAATCTTGAAACGTCACCAAGCTATGACATCAAAAAATTGTCATCACTTTATATTTTTTTGTCACTAAGTTCTTTTTTACTATATATTATTAGTAGTTGTGACGAAAAATTATTCATTGCATGACACAATCTTGAAACGTGCAAAGCTATGACATCAAAAAATTGTCATCACTTTATATTTTTTGTCACCAAGTTCTTTTTTTTACTATACGTTATTAGTAGTCTTATATAGTTATGACTTATGACTGTATTTTTTTCATAATCTTATATAGTTTTGATGTGAAAAATAAAAGGGGCCTAAAAGACTTGTTTGGTTTTTCAGAACTGTCTTAATATCTGGTGAAAAATATGTAAAAAAAAAATCATTTTCCTTTATTTTCTTCAGTTCTAGATGAAATTGAAAAATGTGAGATAAAATGAAGATCGGAGCAAAAGAAAAAAAAAACACACAAACGAAAGAAAAATAAGTGTAGAAAATGTGATACTGCAGTCCAAAGACCTAGAGGACTGACCACTTGCATCTCGTAAACTTGGGAATTGACAAGTGCCGAATATTTAAGCTGGTCCGCGTCTCGTTAGCTAGGCGAGGTGGTGCTACACGCTATTGTGCCATGAGCGTCTGCGCGCCACGTCAAATGGGCCGATTTTTCAGTTGGCCCAGTACGAGCGCGAAGCCCACGATGGCAGTATGCACCGTGAAAATGAAACTGACATGTGAGGCCCAGGCTCATGTTGAGTTCCTGCTGAGTTCTTCAATGTGGCTTTGTTTTTTTATTTGATTTATTTACAAAATTTTAAACTTGTTTAAGATACTCGTCTTAGGTCCAAATGAGTTGTTTTTTTTCTATATTCAAATAATAAATATTAATTTTTGTTTATATCAATTTGCATCATAAAAGTTTTGTGAAATTTTCGTCCTATGGATGCACCCATTAATGATCACTTTTACTTTTTCTAAATTATTTTTGTAAATTACCAAAATATTTAAAATTTTCTATGAAAATTTTTGTGCATGTAAGAATCAAGTACATCTAAATGAAAAATTTTTAAATTTATTTTTTTATGTACTTAGAATTGCAATAGTTCACTTTCCAACTAATCCAAGTCAAAGTTTCTAGACCATGTAAACCTATAGTCTCAATTTAACATATACTTATAGAAAAAATCACTAAAAAAATTTAAATAAAAGTACAAAGGTTGTTTTGGACGTATAATAGCCACCCAGCAGGGTTGGGTACAAAAAAATATCAATATTTTCAAAATAAAAAATATATAAGAAATTGAAAAATGCACTTACATTTGTTTTTGTAGCACTTTATAGGCAACGAATTTGAAGATGTAAGTTTGTAGACATATGAATCATGTCTTCCTAAACAAAACCGTAGTTTTGGTTGAATTTTTTAAAACTTTTGGTGCATGTGTTGCTAAAGGGATAATCGAAAACAAGCCAAATTAAGGTTGACGGGTGGACCTGTACTATCCGTACGTATACGTCATTGGGCTTTATTGGCAGAAAAGTGAGTCACCGCTGGCCTAATAAAGAGCTCCGGCCGTGTGAACCCAAGCTGCGACACACAGTTTCATCTGCCGCCACACATACACATGTCGCAACCCCGTCCGATAAAATCGTACGGTTGCTCATCCAGGATCATTCGGGGGGCCGCTTGCCGAAACAAGTGACTTTGCAGTACAATAATTAACAAGGACTCGCATAAATGACTTGAAGATGCATTAATTCAGGTTATATTACAACTGATTTCAGAAGTTTAGGAAGTGCGGAAACGTAGTTTTGATAACAAACACGTGGATTTCAGCGGAAGCAAAAATCAATCACTCGGCGCCTCGATCAAACACCCCAGCCCGATGGTGTTTAATCTCCACGGGAGGGAGAAGCGGGGACCCACTCGAAGGTCCACTCCGAGGGCGTCTCCTCTTCCCAACCACCCTGGCTACAGTCAGCACTATTACCTGCAAAACAGCAAATCAACAAACCGTGAGCGACTGACGCTCAGCAAGACTTACCCGTCAATAGGCCTTCTAAGGCCGACTCCTAAAATGCTGGAATATTGGTGGCAGCTGGTAGGTATTTGCAAACGACAGCACTACTAATGGTTTTTCAGTATTTTAGCCAAGTTATCAAATAGCTAATGAAATTTTTACTAAGTGAGGCATCAACTAAGCAAACAAGTGCAATACATCAGTTCTGAAATTTATTCTCAAATCTCCAATCACAATTCCTGCTATCACATTTTTATAGTGTCGCCACGGCAGAAAGGAGCAAGTGGTACTCAATACCGCGAGGGACGGCAATTATAATTGATTTTACATCCTGCAGGAGAAACCCGAATAACACGACACGTGCGCACTCCACGAGTCGCACGTGGCCACCTTTCACTGCATTGCGACAGTGTCGGCCCGACTGCCATCTCTCCAAGGACATGGTCCTCCAGGCAACGCCCTGCGTCCCTGTACGGCCCCAAGCCTTTCCCACTAACACATACCCAAGAAACAAAAATGCGAAATCATCCACCATACTGGTCCGTTCACCCGAAAAAAGAGATGGCTGGTCGTCCAATCACTGCGCAATGAGCTACGTCGGTTTCCTGGGTCCCATATACCAGTATGTATTCGGTACACAACTCAAACTTGACCAATGCAACCGCACCCGACACTGTGCTCAATTTTTATTCACGCAATGTTGGGTCCTGACTTCCTCAACTACTCCTATAAATAATCCCCTGAGTAGTCTCCATACCACTCAATTCCCTTCGTTGCCCTATTAGTAAGCATAGCACTAACGTACTGGCTCTAACAGGACAACCCGTAGGAGATCCTACAAGTCATGCAACTAAGTTTCCACACAAGCCTCGAAACTTAATGCACAACAAAACCTACATACACAGTGAGAAAGCAAAACTTTAAACATAGGTATGCACCGGGGCTTGCCTCGGTTCGGGGAGAAGTTAGCACAGTCGACGGCGGGGTCGGCAGCGGGGAAGTCCTCCTCAGCCTCAGTGGCCGTCTGCAGCTCGGTTCCTATATGAAGATGCAAGGAAATCTTGTATTAACAGATGAGTGAAGTTGCATGAATTTCTCTCTAACAAACTTTAGTGTGTTGCCTCGGTAGACGGGACTAGCTAGACTGGTCGGACGGCAAGGATTACCAGAGGACTGACGGAGAAGAACGAACGACAACAGAGACCGGTCGCCGGAAAAGAGACGTTGACGCGCCGATACTTCTGCAATAACGCGGAAGAATGGGGCGACGGTTAGAGACGATAGCGATGGACGATGGAACCGTCGGCAGGGCAAGGCTTACCGAGCGCACCTGAGCACGAGAGAAGCTGGCTCTGCTTCGGCCCTGCGGGGCTCTTCGGCTGTAATGGCGGAAGGGAGTGGAGACGAGAGCAGAGAGACGAGCGCGCAGAGGAGCAAAGGAGCTCGCCGAGTGAAGTGTTTCGTCTCAGGGAAAAATATCAGCCTCCGTTCCTTTTGTCTCTCCAGGACGACGCAAGTTGGCGCGGCGGCAGTGTACTGCAGCGCATGGGCGCCGGGCGTGCGCGTCCCATCACGAAGACTTTCGGCGCGGTGGCAGCACTGCTGTGTACGGCCAGGCACTTTTACGGTTGGGAAGGTGACCGGCAGCATTAATGGCGCGGCCGCTTCGAGCTCGGGTCCGACGAGTCTGTCCGGCCTCGGGGTCGAGCGAGGCGGAACGAAATGCGGCTTGTCCGACCTCGGGGGTCGAGCGAAACGGAGCGAAACTGCTTGTCCGACCTCAGGGTCGAGCGAGGCGGAGCGAGATGTCCGACCTTGGGGTCGAGCGAGACGGAGCTAACGGCTTGTCCGACCTCGGGTCGGGCGAAGCGGAGAGTGATGACGGGTCGGGCGAGACGGAAAATAATGTCCGACCGCTGGGGGTCGGAGTCGGGCGAATCGTGAAAATCATCCGACCTCTGGGTCGGAGGTCGGGCGAATCGCGAAAATCATCCGACCTCTGGGTCGGAGGTCGGGCGAAACGCAAAAGTCATCCGACCTCTGGGTCGGATGTCGGGCGAAACGGAAAATTTCCAAACGACGGGGTCGGGAAGACATGGAAACGAACAGAGGAGACCGGACGGCACTCATCCCTGCTCGGAGCGGAGCAAGGCCGGCGGTGCACGGACGAAAGAAGAGAGAAGCAGAAGGACAATAAAGATTGGATTTCAAATTAAATTTTGAATTTAAGTTCTGTTGATTAGATCCTTTGATGTCATTAACTTTGGGTTTTGAGATTTTTATAGAACACAATTAAGTCTTTATTGACAAAGGATTTAGCGAGAATTTAGTTCGGGATGTTACAGCCCTTCCCCCTTAAGAAAATCTCGTCCCGAGATTTCGAGAGAACGTCACAAGGGGGGAAACCGATGACTATTTCGCGACCGATGCCATGAATTCCGGGAACTGTGAATGAAGAAATTCTTCACTTTCCCAGGTAGCCTCATCTTCCGAATGATTTGTCCACTGCACCTTGAAGAAAGTTTTGGTTCTCCGACGAGTTACGCGATCCTTCCGATCAAGTATCTTCATCGGTATCTCCGGATATGTGAGGTCTTCTTGGATTACTTCAACATCCGGGATGACCACTTGTTCAGGCAGCTTCAAACACTTCCGGAGCTGAGAGACATGGAAGATGTTATGAATTCCCGACATATGAGAGGGCAGCTCCAATCGATATGCTACTGGACCACATCGCTCGATGATTTTGAAAGGTCCAATGAACCTTGGAGCTAACTTGCCCTTAATGCCAAAGCGTTGGATACCTTTTGTTGGTGACACACGAAGATAGACGTGATCACCCACTTCAAAAGTTAACGGTCGACGCCTTTTGTCGGCATAACTTTTCTGCCGGGACCTTGCAGCTCGCAAATTTTCTTGAATAGCCCTCACTTTCTCTTCAGCTTGAGTTACTAAATCTGGTCCAAAAACTACTCTTTCTCCTGCCTCAGACCAGTTTAAAGGCGTGCGACATGGCTGACCATACAACGCCTCGAACGGAGACATCTTGATGCTCTCTTGATAGCTATTGTTGTACGAAAATTCAGCCAATGGTAAGCACTCTTCCCAACCCTTCCCATGGGTCAGCACAGATGCGCGAAGCATATCTTCCAGAACTTGATTCACACGCTCTGTTTGACCATCGGTTTGGGGGTGATAAGCTGAACCATGAATTAACTTAGTACCAAGTGCTTCATGAAATTGTTCCCAGAAACGGTTCACAAACTGGGTACCCCGATCAGAAATGATGGTCTTTGGAACACCATGGAGGCACATGATACGAGAGATATAAAGCTCCGCGTATTTCCTCGCATTATAATGGGTGTTCACTGGGATGAAATGAGCAGATTTGGTGAGTCGATCTACTATGACCCAAATAGAATCGTGCTTCTGGGCAGTGAGGGGAAGGCCGACGATGAAGTCCATACTAATGTCCTCCCATTTCCATGATGGCATACTGAGAGGCTGCAACGGACCAGCACTCTTCAGATGATCTGCTTTGACTTGGCGACATGTGTTGCACTCAGCAACATATCGAGCGACTTCACGCTTCATTCGAGTCCACCAAAATTTCCTTCGCAGATCTTGGTACATTTTATTGCTACCTGGATGGATAGCATACTTGGAGAGGTGAGCCTCATCCATGATTTTCTTCCGCAGCTCAAAATCCTTTGGTACGACCAGACGGTTGTTGAACCATAGAACACCTTCCTCGTCAAGGCGGAAACACTTCATTTTGTTACTGCCTATTTGAGCGCGGATCTTTTCCATGCCCTTATCAACCTTTTGTGCAGTCACAATTTCCTCACGGAGGGTAGGAATAAGAGCCAAGTTATACAATGCCCCATGGGGAATGATACGAAGACTTGGTTCTTCTGGACTACAACAGAGAGCAGTGGTAGAAGCTTGAGCTATGGTGGGATTGCACCCAGCTTTGCGACTTAGGGCATCAGCCACAACGTTCGCCTTGCCCGGATGGTAATGGATTTCTAATTCATAGTCTTTGATCAATTCCATCCATCTTCTTTGTCTCATATTCAGATCATCTTGAGAAAAAATATATTTCAAGCTTTTGTGATCCGTGTACAAGTGTACGAGATTCCCAAGAAGATAATGCCTCCAGATTTTTAAGGCAAACACCACTGCGGCGAGTTCCAAATCATGAGTGGGGTAATTCAACTCATGACGTCGCAGCTGCCTTGATCCATAGGCAATGACGCGACCGTCTTGCATCAATACACATCCCAGGCCCGTGCCAGAAGCATCACAGTAAACATCAAACGGTTTGGTGATGTCCGGTTGAGCCAAAACTGGAGCGGTGGTTAAGTGTTTCTTGAGAGTTCGAAAAGCCTCATCACAAGAATCGCTCCAATAGAAAGCGACCCCTTTGTGAAGCAGTTCCGTCATGGGCTTGGAGATCTTCGAAAAATTTGGGACGAAGCGTCGATAGTATCCAGCAAGCCCAAGGAAACTGCGAACATCCTTGACGCACTTTGGGGGCTTCCAGTCAAGCACATCTTTCACCTTGCTTGGGTCAACAGAGATACCTTCGACGGAAATCACATGACCAAGGAACTGTACTTCTTTCAACCAAAAGTCACATTTGCTGAATTTGGCGTACAGCTTATGTTCCCGCAGCCTCTGGAGAACAATACGAAGATGTTCCGCATGCTCTTCCTCCGACTTGGAATAAATAAGGATGTCGTCGATGAAGACCACGACGAATTTGTCCAACTCGGGCATGAAAACGGAATTCATTAGATACATGAAGTGGGCTGGAGCATTGGTCAAACCGAAGGACATGACAAGGTATTCATAGAGGCCATACCTTGTAGAAAAGGCAGTCTTGGGAATGTCCTCAGGACGGATTTTTATTTGATGATACCCCGAGCGAAGATCAACTTTGGAAAAGACCTTGGCGCCCACAAGCTGATCGAACAGGATGTCTATGCGGGGCAAAGGGTATTTGTTCTTGATGGTGACCGCATTCAACGGTCGATAATCAACACAGAGTCTCAGGGTCTCATCCTTCTTCTTCACAAATATGGCGGGACAGCCCCATGGAGATGAACTAGGCCGAATAAATCCCTTGTCCAGTAGCTCCTTTAACTGGATTTTCAATTCTGCCAACTCATTTGGAGCCATCCTATACGGCCTTCGGGAGATAGGAGCTGTACCGGGTTGAAGTTCAATCTTGAACTCAACATCACGATCGGGTGGCAGTCCCGGTAAGTCATCCGGAAATACATCGGGAAATTCACACACGACCGGAATATCTTCAAGCTTCTTTCCGGAAACATGATGAAGGCTCCAGGAAATTGGAGTGGGTGGTGTGACTTGGAAAGATATGGAACCGTGCACCGGAGAGTCTAGTTGGATTTTTCGTGGCGAGATATGCAGCACGGCTCTATGGTACACCATCCAACCCATTCCTAGTATTATATCTATGCCATGGTGGTCAAGAACGATGAATTGGGACTTAAAGATTTTTCCTCCCAATTTTAATGGTACTTGCTGGATTTTTAGTGTAGTTGTTATTTTTCCGGCGGGTGATGTGATAAGATAGGGTGTTTTAGTGATGATGGTGCGGAGGTTGCACCTTTGGACACATGCCCTACTAATGAAGTTGTGGGTTGCACCCGAATCGAAGAGAACGAACACAGAATCTTTCTGAATTGAGAACATACCCGCAAGGACTTGTTCTCCTTTTTGAATTTCCTCGACCGTGGTGTAGTTAACACGGCCCTGCTTCTGTCCATTTCCAGCAGGTTGAGAGCGGGAATTGTTGTCGCTGCGGGGGTCGCTCTGCTGGACATGGCCTTGCTGACGGGGAGGTTGCCGGCAATCCTTGGCGAAATGCCCAGGACGACCGCAGTTGTAACACGGCCTCGGCCCCGTGTTGCTGTACGGCTGCGGCGGGTGAGAAGTTGAAGCCGACTGTCTGGAATTTCCGGCTTGAGAACCCGCTTGCTGGCCTTGACGCGCTACGGGCCGCTGCTGGAATGACGGCCGAAAATTTCCACCCGGTGGCACCGGAGCTTTGTACCTCTGGCCCGTAGGAGAAGTAATGGCTAGACGATACCTCTGGGGCTGCTGATTCCCAGGGGGGCCTCCAGCTGGCTGCTTGCGCTTCTTCTCTTCTTGATGGGCGCGAATGGCATCCTCTTGGACAATGGCAGCGCTCACCAATGCGTTGAAATTGGCGCTGTGGTGGAGGGCTAGGCGATCACGTAACTTGGAGTTTAGGCCCTTCATGAAACAGCTCCTTTTCTTGGCGTCCGTGTCCACGTGGTGCCCAGCGTACTGCGCCAGGTAGTTAAACTTGCGCGAGTACTCGTGGACACTCATGTGGCCTTGGCGCAGCTCTTCAAATTCTCTCGCCTTGCGCTGTATGAGGCCATCAGGAATATGATGTGCTCTGAAAGCTTCCCGGAACTCCGTCCGTTGCACTTGGTGGCCATCGGGAAGAGAGGTAGTGTAATTAAACCACCACGCTCTCGCCGGTCCGCGGAGTTGCTGAGCCGCGAAGAGAGTCTTCTGATGCTCGGTGCAGTGAAGGAGCTCGAACTTGGACTCGATGGTGCGCAGCCAATTATCGGCGTCCAATGGGTCAGCTGCATCCGCGAAGGTTGGCGGATGGACGGCCGAGAAATCCCCAAAGGAGCTCTCTGGCGGGGGTGCTTGTGCACGCTGACGACCACCCTGACGATTTTGCTCGATCAGGACTTGCATGAGCTGCTGTTGGGTGGCCATGAATTGTTCCCACATCCTTGGAGGTGGGGGCGGCGGTGGAGGAAGATTAGAGCCACTAGCCTGGTCCTGTCCGCTTGATCCGCGAGTACGTCCTGCCATCTGCGTAAAAAGTCGAACAATTAGCCCTCATTTCCAAAATGAGAGGCGCAAGTCCTACACTACAACTCATTTCTCGACCAAATGAGGAATAGTGTGCAAGACCTAAATAGGAAGAATCAATCAAGGATGGGATTTCCCGAACAATAACAGGTTTCTGCCCTGCTATGGCAGCAGAGAGAAAACACATTTTTCCTGTAGCGGGGATTGGAATCACAAGTTTTTCCCAACTACAAAAGTCGTAGATATTTTTCACACCTTTCCAAATTGTGCCCATTCACATTTTTAGAATGACAGGCGTGAAACTACAAGCTTTGGAAAACGACTCCTTGCTGAAATCCCTGCTTAGTTGATTTCAGTCCAGAGAGGTGTTCACCGGAAGGTCCGATCCCACATCGGAATGCCCGGTGACCAAAAAAGAGAATTCCAGAGGGAGTGTCTTCGGACTGTCCGGCCCTGCACCGGATGGTCCGATGTCCTTTCCAGAACAGAGGGGCACCTTCCCCCTTAAGAGGAGTCTGGAGAATGAATTTAGGAGATGAAATCCTACGAATTCTATAGGATTCTGGAGTGAGGAACAGGCTGAATAAGGGGGATGAAATTCTTAGGTCCCTCTTTCCTTAGTTATTTTCCTTAGTTAAGTCACAGGTTCTTATTGGATTTATGAGGTTGAACTTTTTAGTTAGGTGAATTTTAGTACTCATGCAGATTTTAAAGGATGCCACGGCCTATTCGTCCTCACCAAAAAGGAAAACCTTAATACGTTATCCTCGGTGGCACTACTCGTTCTCTCGAGACAAATCGTTTTCTACTCGGTCTAACGATAGTTAGGGTACCTGCAGAAAATACATCACAGAGCAGGTATGCAATATGGCCATGATAGTCACGACTCATGGCAACCGGCGGCAACCAGTAACGCCTTGCCGTTAGCGGCCATGAAAAGCATCTCAGGCAAGATGGGTGAACCAGCAACGCGAACACCAAGCGACCGTGAATATTATCCCACGGCAGGACTCCGTACCTTCGTTGTAGTTCGTTGGTGCGTCGTTGCAAAAATTGTAACACGTACCTTCGCGTAGTTCGTTGGTGCGTCGTTACATAATCATAAACTTACAGGAAGGTAAAATGCATGAATGCACAGTTAGCTTGCCACCTTCCTAACTCTAACCTCCACTAAGGGCTGTTCTATACCGTACCTCACCGTAGCGCAATTTTTGAAAACATGCCTCGTTAATTAGAGTACTAACCCCCAAATAGCTCTGATACCAGCTGTCGCAACCCCGTCCGATAAAATCGTACGGTTGCTCATCCAGGATCATTCGGGGGGGCCGCTTGCCGAAACAAGTGACTTTGCAGTACAATAATTAACAAGAACTCGCATAAATGACTTGAAGATGCATTAATTCAGGTTATATTACAACTGATTTCAGAAGTTTAGGAAGTGCGGAAACGTAGTTTTGATAACAAACACGTGGATTTCAGCGGAAGCAAAAATCAATCACTCGGCGCCTCGATCAAACACCCCAGCCCGATGGTGTTTAATCTCCACGGGAGGGAGAAGCGGGGACCCACTCGAAGGTCCACTCCGAGGGCGTCTCCTCTTCCCAACCACCCTGGCTACAGTCAGCACTATTACCTGCAAAACAGCAAATCAACAAACCGTGAGCGACTGACGCTCAGCAAGACTTACCCGTCAATAGGCCTTCTAAGGCCGACTCCTAAAATGCTGGAATATTGGTGGCAGCTGGTAGGTATTTGCAAACGACAGCACTACTAATGGTTTTTCAGTATTTTAGCCAAGTTATCAAATAGCTAATGAAATTTTTACTAAGTGAGGCATCAACTAAGCAAACAAGTGCAATACATCAGTTCTGAAATTTATTCTCAAATCTCCAATCACAATTCCTGCTATCACATTTTTATAGTGTCGCCACGGCAGAAAGGAGCAAGTGGTACTCAATACCACGAGGGACGGCAATTATAATTGATTTTACATCCTGCAGGAGAAACCCGAATAACACGACACGTGCGCACTCCACGAGTCGCACGTGGCCACCTTTCACTGCATCGCGACAGTGTCGGCCCGACTGCCATCTCTCCAAGGACATGGTCCTCCAGGCAACGCCCTGCGTCCCTGTACGGCCCCAAGCCTTTCCCACTAACACATACCCAAGAAACAAAAATGCGAAATCATCCACCATACTGGTCCGTTCACCCGGAAAAAGAGATGGCTGATCGTCCAATCACTGCGCAATGAGCTACGTCGGTTTCCTGGGTCCCATATACTAGTATATATTCGGTACACAACTCAAACTTGACCAATGCAACCGCACCCGACACTGTGCTCAATTTTTATTCACGCAATGTTGGGTCCTGACTTCCTCAACTACTCCTATAAATAATCCCCTGAGTAGTCTCCATACCACTCAATTCCCTTCGTTGCCCTATTAGTAAGCATAGCACTAACGTACTGGCTCTAACAGGACAACCCGTAGGAGATCCTACAAGTCATGCAACTAAGTTTCCACACAAGCCTCGAAACTTAATGCACAACAAAACCTACATACACAGTGAGAAAGCAAAACTTTAAACATAGGTATGCACCGGGGCTTGCCTCGGTTCGGGGAGAAGTTAGCACAGTCGACGGCGGGGTCGGCAGCGGGGAAGTCCTCCTCAGCCTCAGTGGCCGTCTGCAGCTCGGTTCCTATATGAAGATGCAAGGAAATCTTGTATTAACAGATGAGTGAAGTTGCATGAATTTCTCTCTAACAAACTTTAGTGTGTTGCCTCGGTAGACGGGACTAGCTAGACTGGTCGGACGGCAAGGATTACCAGAGGACTGACGGAGAAGAACGAACGACAACAGAGACCGGTCGCCGGAAAAGAGACGTTGACGCGCCGATACTTCTGCAATAACGCGGAAGAATGGGGCGACGGTTAGAGACGATAGCGATGGACGATGGAACCGTCGGCAGGGCAAGGCTTACCGAGCGCACCTGAGCATGAGAGAAGCTGGCTCTGCTTCGGCCCTGCGGGGCTCTTCGGCTGTAATGGCGGAAGGGAGTGGAGACGAGAGCAGAGAGACGAGCGCGCAGAGGAGCAAAGGAGCTCGCCGAGTGAAGTGTTTCGTCTCAGGGAAAAATATCAGCCTCCGTTCCTTTTGTCTCTCCAGGACGACGCAAGTTGGCGCGGCGGCAGTGTACTGCAGCGCATGGGCGCCGGGCGTGCGCGTCCCATCACGAAGACTTTCGGCGCGGTGGCAGCACTGCTGTGTACGGCCAGGCACTTTTACGGTTGGGAAGGTGACCGGCAGCATTAATGGCGCGGCCGCTTCGAGCTCGGGTCCGACGAGTCTGTCCGGCCTCGGGGTCGAGCGAGGCGGAACGAAATGCGGCTTGTCCGACCTCGGGGGTCGAGCGAAACGGAGCGAAACTGCTTGTCCGACCTCAGGGTTGAGCGAGGCGGAGCGAGATGTCCGACCTTGGGGTCGAGCGAGACGGAGCTAACGGCTTGTCCGACCTCGGGTCGGGCGAAGCGGAGAGTGATGACGGGTCGGGCGAGACGGAAAATAATGTCCGACCGCTGGGGGTCGGAGTCGGGCGAATCGTGAAAATCATCCGACCTCTGGGTCGGAGGTCGGGCGAATCGCGAAAATCATCCGACCTCTGGGTCGGAGGTCGGGCGAAACGCAAAAGTCATCCGACCTCTGGGTCGGATGTCGGGCGAAACGGAAAATTTCCAAACGACGGGGTCGGGAAGACATGGAAACGAACAGAGGAGACCGGACGGCACTCATCCCTGCTCGGAGCGGAGCAAGGCCGGCGGTGCACGGACGAAAGAAGAGAGAAGCAGAAGGACAATAAAGATTGGATTTCAAATTAAATTTTGAATTTAAGTTCTGTTGATTAGATCCTTTGATGTCATTAACTTTGGGTTTTGAGATTTTTATAGAACACAATTAAGTCTTTATTGACAAAGGATTTAGCGAGAATTTAGTTCGGGATGTTACAACACACATACGTTTTCATCTCCCGCCGCACATATGTTTTCATCTCCCGCCGCACTCGTGCAAACACTACCCGGGCCATTGCTTTTAATATTCCCACCGCACTCACCAGTCATCCTCTCTGTCTCTCACCATAGGCATCCTCTGCTCTCCTCTCCACACTGCATAGCGCCGCAATCCCCTTCCCCGTCCACTACGTCGCGCTGCCCTCGGCGATGGTTCCGCGCCTGACGAGGAAACCAGAACTAGAAGCAGATTAGGTTTCAGGTTCTCTCCTTTTGCTTCGTGTGTGCTCGGTCTAGACCGGTTTGGGTTAGGGATGGCATAGGCAGCCATAGCGCGGCGACGAGAAGGCCATGGCAGCTGCAGAGGAGGGCAGCAGCTGCTGCAATGGTGTAAATCTATAGTTGCCATTAGTACACGGGATGGCTCAAGATCTTAGAAGAGGGTCAGGATTTGCATTCACGTTAGGTAGGGTGGCTGCCCTAGTGCTTGGTCTACCTTTGAGTTTCATTGACATTAGCTAGGGCAGCTGCCTGTCCTATTGCTTGTGCTCTGTTTTCTTTTCTTTTTTTTCATGCCGTCGTTACTAATCTATTTTATAGTAGTGAAATTCTTTGACTACTTTTACTAACGAATGTCAGAGATAATCTAATTATGTTGCATACAAGTTAACATGTGTTCCTTTAAGCTCTAGGAGAATCTTGCTATTTCTACTTTGCTTATCCTACACATATACACATGCTTCTTTCAGTATGGTTGTATATATGATACATTCTTTTTCAGTGCTCCTGTTTGTTGCTCTTGTCATGTCCTTAGCCTGTCAAGTAGAATGCTTGGTGCTTTTCGTTATAGTGAGTTTTTTTAATAGAGCTGAAGAGGATGTACTTACTGAGTATGAGAAGCAAAGGATACAAAACATGATGAGGAACTATCAAGTAATACAGCAACTTGGTGTCAAATCACTATCCACACTGCTACGCCAATCATTTTGCAATATGACTCTGTTTCCTTTTTCCCCTGCTACGATACATTTGTACACCCATTCAGATAATTGGAAGTACCCCTTATTTAATACTAATTGTTTGCTGCTGTTAGGCACAAATGGAGGCTATTCTGGATGAACCTGTGGAGGAAGGACATGTGTCAAAGACTCCTGCTGAAGTTGTAGCGCAAGTGTTGCCACCAAAGAATAAGTTTCTTCAAAACGTTGCTTTGAACGACCATTTGCAAAGAAGATTGACAAAGCTGCTGCTGTCCATGTTCAAGAGCTTCAGGCTGAACTCAAGATGAAGGAGCAAAATAAACATGCTCTTAAAGATGAGGTTGCAAGTCTAAAGGAGAAGGTTTTACAATCAGATAAAGCAATTAAGGAGCTGATGAAGAATAGTGAGGAGACTCGGTCGCTTCTTTGACTTATGGTGTCCTTCAACAATAAAATGTAGCAGATTCACTAATTTATTTTGGTACTTTCTGATCTTAATATGTAGTTTCTCTTGTACATATATATTTGTTCTGGTAGTTAAGCTATCTTTGTTTTAGTTTAGTTGTTTTGTTTTGCTTATTACAAATTGGAATGATCAGTACCATGTGCTAATAACTAGTAGTGAATAAGCATGCTGACTAGTTTCTTTATGCATGTACCATCCTTGGTTGTTGCAATTTTTGCTTCCTCTTCTATTTGAAGAACTTGGTTGACCTGTAGGGATGAAGATATCAAACATGCTTGTTTTATCATTTTAGGTTCTGTATTTCTTTGACATCCTAGTGTCTTCGGCTGCACATGATCTGCTTGCACACTGATTTGTTTGCAAGTTTGAAGTTCTGCACAATGATTTGTTTGCATATTTTAAAATTGTGCACATTTATCTGTTTAACATTCTTGGTTGATAAAATTAGAATGGTCATGCTGTATGTAGGGATGAAGATCCAATGGTGAACAAAGATGGACTTGAGTTGATTAGAGGGCCACATGTTAGTTTGTAGCTGAATCACAAATTATTTTGGTACTTCTTAATCTTAGTAAATCAACTACCTATTTTGTTGAGGCCGAACTTGGTTGAACTGGTTATGTTGTGATTGGTATGTCTATTGTGTTATTTTCTGATGTTAACTATTGGATGGATGGTATTGTTGGATGGTAATTTGACAGCTTCAGTAAGTTATTTTGCTGCATTTTGATGGTACTGTGAACTTTGGTAACTACTTGTTGTGTTGTGGCTGAAATGATAATGTTCTGTCTGATTATTGTGGGTGGGCTGTAATGATATTCTTGTATGAGCTATTTATTGGTGGGTTGAAATTAAATATTAATATTTTTGATGGACTGAAATAATGATTTTGGTCATGGAAATAATGGGCTGGTACATATCAATAAAATAGATGTGGCCTATTATACTGGCCCAAAAGCTAAATTTAGCCCATAGTGTTTTAGTGGGCTAGATCAATTCATGATGATCTAGTCAGCACTATGTCACGTCCCAGTCAGCACCACGTCATGTTCCGATCAGCGACATGTCATGTCCTAGTCAGCGCCATGTCACTTGAGGACATATAATTTAGTGACGATCATACAAGTAATAGTGACAAAATTAGAGCGTCATAAATCAATGACGATGAAAGAATCGTCACAAATCATTTATGACAAAATATCTTATATGATGAGCCTTTTGTGACGGAAATAAAATCGTCACCAATTCGTCACAGATTACATTTTATGATGAAAAATCATCCTTTTATGATGAAATGAAACTGTCACAGAAGGTTAAATCTGTTGTAGCGTAACTTAATATAATAAGGTTGAACTCTACCAAATGTAACATAGATCCACTCGCTCCATTCCATTTACTCCGTCGATCAGACCTATAGTGGTCAGGTCCACATGTATAGGTGGACTTAAAGCATGGGTTAAGGCCCGAACCATAGGGGGCCGATCCCTGAGGGTAAGACTAGGGTTCGTAAATTTTTCTCGGACCCTACTTGCAGATGTTTTTCTTAATTGAATACTACGGGAGTAGTATCTTACGCTCGGGACCAAGTTTTATTTTTTATAATATGATAGTATAAGCATTAGTTTCCTCTGTTGTGTCACGATAATATAAGTACTAGGCCTGCTTATAGCTGTCCTTTTCTCCAGCTCCTGCACTGTAGCACGTAAAAAAAAGGCAACTCACGGGAGCAGGGGAAGTTGGAAATAGCTGCTCCAGCCACTCTGTGTTACAACTCAATCAGCCAGCTCAAAACCGCTCATACCTACAGTCCTCCATAGTACCGCTAAAATACCATGTGTTAGAGGAGCGGAGCACACAAGATCGCTACCAAACTGTTCCCCTCCGCCGTTGTCAACGCGGACCGTGCCGACGTAGAGGCGGCGAGCTAGCTGCCAGCGTTTGTGTTTTCAAATCGTTAGGTGTAACTTCAAGTCGACTTTTTTCTCAAACCGTATTTCTATATTCAAATTTGTTTGAACTTCTGTACTCTATACAAATAATGTAACAAAATAAGATCCTACATGAATATATTTTTTCCAACTTCTAAATTTAATTATTTTCAATATATAATTTTAAAATAATTTATATAGTTTAAAAAATGTTCTAGTAAAAAAAATATGCTGGTAGTAAAGAATATAATTTCTCGAGTTTGTTTTCACAAACGTTGAAAAAAGTTCCAAACAGAAGCAATTGTTCTAAGAAACGATTAAAAATGTTCCTCTAGATGCTATAAATGTTCCGCAGACATGAGAGATTGTTCCCAAGATGCTAAAGACGTTCTAAAGCAAAACAGATTGTTCTCAGATAAAAAGAAATGTTCTACGATACAAGATATTAATCCTAGACGTTAAAATGTTCCACCACATAAGAAATTGTTCCAAGATAGAATAGCTTGTTCTAACATTTGGTTAAAAATGTTCTGGGAAAATAAAAAGTTATTTTCAACAAACAAAATTGTTCTGAGAGACCTACAAATGTTCCAGGATATATGAGAATTGTTTTCAGATCTCACACAACTAATAATGTTCCAGGATAGATGAAATTGTTTTAGGAGTGAACATATTGTCCCTACAAGAAATCCTCTTTTCTATGACAAATTCTGGGCGACAATTTTAGAAAACGTCATGGATTATGTGTCATTTGTGACCATAATCAAGTTTTCATCATGGATTAGAATGAGCTGGGTACCCGATCCGAAAGCTAATACTATCTTATGACGGAACCCTTAAGATCGTCATAATATAATTTTCATGAAACGTCATAAATTGGTTATAAAAAACAATATTAATATAAACGAAAATAATAATAAACCATGGTGAATGGCAAAAAAATGGCTGCCCACGTTATTATATTTTTTTTAAAAATGAGATATAATATAAACTTGAAAAACATGTGCAAAGGATGAGGTTCGAACCCAAGGCTTCACCTATCAAATCCTCTATGCTTACCAGTGATCTACGATCTCAGATTTGTACAAACAAATAGGTTACGTTTCTTTATACGTTAGTTATATGTATTTTCCCCATCCCTACCAATCCAGCAGCGCCCGTCGCCCTCGCTTGAGATTCAATCGGCTAGAAGACGAGTTCCTTGATGAAGGGCCAAATGCATTCGATTTGTTCAAGGTGTCCCACTATAGCAACAAAACGAAGGGTTACACAACTGATGTGCAAGTGGTTGTTCTACGACGTCAATATAGTTCTTTCTTTATTGCTTTATTTACATGTACCTATTATCACAACCATGCTTCTTTTTTGCTTGCTAGAATCAAATGGAAGCAAAGATGTCTACGCCAACAGAAGGTGAAGAACCTGTTTCTGCATCTGACGCTATAGCTGCTGTGCTTGGTGCAAACACAAAGACGAACAAATTCCTTCAAAATGTAGGGATCAAGAAAGTCCAACCTAGATCAGGTTCACAGAACATTGAAGCCCGATTGGAAGTAGAGACTAGGGAAAAGTCTGAGCTGTTCAAGCAAGTGAATGTGTTGACAAATAAATTGCAAGAATCAGAGGAGGAAAGACGCCGAGATAAAGAAGAGATGATGAAGAAGCAAGCTGATTTTGAAGAAAACTTCATCTTCTGCTAAGTTAGATTTTAGCCAACAGGAGAAGTGATTTCTATTCCATTTCAGACTTCGCTATAATCTTACTTTTGTGGCAGCAACAAATGGATAGACTCGTTGATGCATTTGTAAACCTTTTGGTGTCATCCACAATTCTACCTAGCTTCTTGTGCTGAAAAGAAGCATGGTATAACCTTATATTTTGATGGATTGTGGCTGAAATCTTTTAGGAAACCGTATGAGATTTGAATCTGGATGATAAGTGAAATAGAGTATTAATGTGATATGGGACATCGAGTTGTATGTCACCTGGAATGGAATGTTTGTTGAATTTTTTGTTTCCAAATTTATATTTCTGGATGATATGAAATGGGCTTCAATTATTGGTTGGCTGTGGGCTATGTTTATAGTTAATTTAGACTGAATTTGCATTGTCCAATAAATTAAATGGGCCAAAAATATTCTTATGAAATTAGTTGGCCAAGCCCAAAACTGTTTAAAATTGACCCATAACAATCCATTTACCTGAAATGCCACATCAGCATCCATCAACCTCCATGTGGCAGCCTTTCAGCTTCCAGTGGCAAAACATCACATCAGATTCCACGTCAGATTCCACATGGCAAAATGCCACATCAGATTCCACATCAGCTTCCACGTGGCACACAATTCATGACGTTTTATTTCGTCATTAATTTTGGGCTTTGGACTGGGCTATGCGGGCTCAAACCTAATCTATGACAGACATTGAACATCACGGATTGTGTTAATCTATGATTTTTTTTAAAAAATATTAAAGACTGCAATCTGTGACGCAGAATTCATGACCAAATTGAAAAAAGTCACATACACAACTTTATGACAGTTTTGACGTAATATAACAGGATTCTTGTAGTGTGTACTTATTTAACAAATGCGAGAAAAAAACATATGTTGCCACACAAATAGAAAGAATATAATTAAAAATATATATATATATATATATAAAAAGATCAGAGCCTTAGAAAGAAAGAAAAAGAAAAAACAATAGAAAAATAATGAAAAAAGTAGCCTAGAGGGCAGTAGAATAAAAGAAAGAAAGAGAAACACTGCTCAGAAAGAAAGAAAAAGACGTAGCACAAAGCGTAGAGGCACATCGTGGAAAGAAAGTCCACAACTCCACATGTACAACCTTACATACCACAAAAAGGCGGTCCACCATGGTTACGGGCTGACGGCGTGGCACGAGGTGGAAACAAACAAAAAAAAAAAAAAAGACGGCGGTCCTTAAGCCTACACGGCACCAAGAAAAGAAAACCCACCATGTGCAGCCTTCGTACCGCAGAAAGGGCAGCCCGCAATGGTCCAAACAGCGCTGCAGGGAGGGTGCGCGGAGAGCGTCCGCATTTTGACGTATGCGTCAGGGAACAAACCCGTAGATTCCTCCACTGCTGTCCCCACAAATTTCAGTACAAATCCACTTCGATTTCCTACATAACATTTCAAATTGTACATAATAAAGACCCTCCAACGTCGATCCGGATATAACAATATAATATGAACATTTTATAACTTTATTGGAAAACATCGGACAGCACCATGGTGCTAGTCGACCTGAAAGTCCTCACTCATCAGTGAAGAAGTGGCTAGGGTTTTACTCTTGCTTCATACATCAAGAAGCAATCTCAACCGTTGATTACATTTAGAGATCAATTGTTCATAAGTGCTGGACTTATGGGCTAACTTGTTGGGCTTTAAATTCACTCTCCATGTGGAGGGATAGCCCAACAATAAGGACCCATTTAAGTTGTGAAATGACCTGCGGACTGAGCTCTTTTACCTTCTCTAACCTGATATCTTTCCAAAACTTATTAACATGTATACAATCTCCTAGCTAGCCTGAGGTGACCCAATCTCAAAAGGTTATGCTTAACCTCCATTAGGCCTAACTAAAAATGAGAATAACTGGTCATATGCTTGAGTTATGATTTTATATTTCAAGTATTTTAATTCTCTTTAATTAAGTATTTCAAGCATGATGAACGGGTTGTGTTTGGGGCCATTATTTAGAGTGATCCAGCAAAACTTATGCAGACTTGAAGTATCCTATGCACCTGTTTTTAATACCATTCGTTCATTGAATTTCAACCTTTAACATTGCTTCTTTTTATTACCACCCCACCCCCCCCCCCCCCCAAACACATGCGCACACACACACCCATTCATATTGTGGCTTCGCTAGACTGCTATTGGGTATGGATGTATAGGCAGTGATATATATTAAGCATTCGGGCCCAATATGGTTAGAAGAGAGAAAGGCTCAGCCTTCCACTATAAAAACCAGAAGAAAGGCCCAAGATGAAGGTATCGGTACCGGAAGTTTCTAGGAGTTTTTTTTTATATTCTGACCCTTCTAAAACTAATATTGCACGATGATCCATTCAAATCAATGTTCTCAGAATTTAGCTCATATGAGTGAGTCATGCCAAACAGTTTGACATGACTCGGTGCAATGTCTGATAAACATATCAAGTCCTACGTATCATTTGGTCATGGGACTCAACTTATTATGTCAAATGAGTTGATATGACCAAAAGAGGTCATATATTGTAAATAAATATCGGGAGAGGTTATTAAACCCGTGTTTTGAGTAATTTAACAACCAATGATATTTTTCGCCTGAGGTATTGGTTCTCCGTTATACTTTAAAATTACGTGCTCTTCTGACTCTATAAACTTGTTAGACTTAATTGTTATTTAGGCGGTGAAATCTGCAACTATTCTGATTATAGAGTTACATCACATGCTAAGTTTAGGGAGTGAAATCTGCAACTAATTTGAGTATAAGATTTGAGTTTGACATAGTTGGAGGGTGTGTCTTCTTGTAAGACACCTGAGATTTCGTACATCCCTCGCTCACATTTTGTTGTGTTTGTGAAGCTGGAAACATTTAGTAGTTTAGTTGAATAAAATCTTGCATAAATATGTCTAGAACATTGAACAAAGGTTCATTAAAGACAAAATATTTTGTTATTCAACATAACATTATTCAATAAAAGAGATTTAAAAATTATTCTATCTAAAGTATTAAATGTTCTAACTTCAATTGTAAATTGTTCGAGCTTTACGAATAAAATATTGCATATTTTGATTGTCTTAAAAATGTGGTTGAAAGATATACAAAATTTCAGACACATGAGAAGAGGCACATCTCTAAGTTTAAGAAACGAGTGATGCATTTAACTCTAAAAAGCATTAGAGGCGACAAAGACAACGTTGCTCCTACAAGTGATCAGTCTTCATTCCATCACTCTCAAGGAAAGGAAACGTCCATATCTATAGACATTGGTCACAAAGAAAACAGTGGTTGTCTCTTATACTGGTCGTAAGAATTTCAATAGCGATTAAAATCTTAGAATTAATGCTTCTTTTATGACACCACAAATCAACATTTCTGCTACAATTAAAAAGGGGCCAACCTTGAACTAAAAACTATTATGGCGACTCAATTGTGAACAGTTCAAGGGGAGAAGAAGAGAATATCAGTGACCACCATATTCTTCATGCAAATTGATAGACCCGGACAGTAGAAGATGCTCTCTCTCTCTGTGCTGCTCTTGTCGAAACCGACTACTTCGAGTGACAGGCACATATGGAATAGAAGAAACAAGGCAGCTTCAATTCAGTTGGATCTGGTAGCTATAGTTTTGCTGCCCAGGTATGCCTTTGCTAGCATGTTGCCCAACTGCACTTGAGCTTGAGTGGTAAGATGTGTGTAGTCGCTGGCAAGGGGCAACCCCATGGCATCGACGAACATCACGTTATGCAGCCTGCGGCTGACTGCCTTCTGAGCTTCCCTCACACGGTTGAGGTATTTGCCGTTGTACTGCGCTGTTGCAATCCCCGACCTGATAAAATGGCGGATCAACACGAACAATTACAATAGGGGAGGCGTGAGTAGCCAATCAATCCAAGTTAATTTTATTAATCTGGAGGGACAGAGCACGATAATTCATTAAGAGGGAAGTGGAGAAAAACAGTGGATGACCTCGATGACCAGGAGGTCTGGCCGGTTGAGGTCGCTGCGAACGTCGCGGACCAGGGCCTCCAAGCGCCGCGGGTAGAGCTCGGCATCCTCGCGCTTCATGGCGTCGGTCTCCCCCTGGAACCAGAGCATGGCGGCCAGCTCGGCGCCGCCGCCGCCGCCGCCGCCGCGGTCCTCCGCCAGGGCCGCCCTCGCCCTCGTCACCATCCGACCGTACAGCTCCGTGCCCCGCGACCAGTTGGCGATGGGCGTGGCGCCCTGCGCGCACGGGACGAGTCCCACGGCCACGGCGGCGCCCTGCTGGCTGCCGGCGAGGACGGCGTGGGCGAAGGGCATGCCAGGCCCGACGCCGAGGACGTTGCCCACGTCGATGCCGGCGTGCAGGGGCTCGCGCGCCTCCTCCCACCGGAGGTCCGGGGAGAGGCGGAGGATGCGCGGCGAGGGCGCGCACTCGGGCGGCACCACGCCGTCCCAGGTGCCGTTCGTGGCGCCGCCGCGCCCGCTCATGTTGGACTGCCCTGCCAGGATGAAGACGAGCTTCCGGCAGCCGTCCGCGCCGGATACGGAAGCCGGGAGGAGGAGGAGCAAAAGGAGTACAGGCTGGAGCACTGCCATTGCCATTATTGGTGCTATCCTTTTCGTCGATGACAACACAGTGTTCTACTGTCTCTCTTTTATGCTAATTTGTTTCATGAATCACGCGGGGAAACTATGCTCTAGATGGACAATAAATAAATGAAAAATAGGCCTCATTAATCGATGCACACATTGGGGCTGTCGACCATAGCAGGATTCGATTTTTCACATGGTTCGGTGACCGAAATAACATTGGTGATGCTCTTATTTTATGAATCACGCAGGGATTGTTAATTTAAATGTAACTAATAAGCCATAGGTAGCAAGATAGTAAGATGTAGCTATCATATTAAATACTTGCATTTGCACTAAATTTTTTAATCATTAACACATTAAATTTTATAATTCTCACCACATTAAATTCATCAAATGTTATCGATCATTGCCAGACTAAATTCTTCATTGTCAAACCTCTTCTAAGGCCACTAGCACGAGGTAATTTTGATCCCAAAATCAAAATTCTTCTCAGTTCTTGTTCAAATTTAGTTGGTTAATTGATTTATAATATCTTAACTAATAAGGAGAAGTAAATTCAAAAAACAAATGTAATTATCTATTATCTATTCATGAGTATAATATGGGGAAGAGTAGTAGTTATATCTTTTTATATAGCTTTCACTAGCTAAATAGACTTAAGGTATTAAGTATTTGGGGAGATCGAAATCAGCATATTATGGACATGGACCGACCTTCCCCTGAAATCATGAATCGACTGTCCGGGCAAAGGGACAATTCGTGACAGGGGCACCTATCGATCATGACAAATATGAGACAAACAATACGGAAACCTCTTCACCATGCTTTGTCGGTTATCAACTTATGCTCAACAGCTTGTCGATAAGGCTATCTTACAAGCGAATCAATGAAACAAAGAAGAGCGTGAAAAACAGAGACTAAAATTACTAATACTGATGAAGTAGGGACTGTTTGATAGAAATTATGAAATTAATTATATAAATTCATTATAACTCATAAGTGATTATATCTGTCAAACACATTTAAAATTTCATAAGTGATTATGGTCACGTATATCTATAAACTAATTTTAAATTTATACTAGCATAATTTGTTTCAATAAGATTTTTATAGCTTATGGATGTATTCACATGATATGTTTCATAAGTTGTTTCTAAAACAGAGGCCGGATATGTTTTGGATGATTAATGTAATCCTGTTCGCTCCTTGGAACTTGAAACCCAAGCTGGAGATATCTTATATCCAATATGATGATGTCCTCAACAACAACCAACCCTTACAACTTGGGGGTTCCAAGTTAGAAACATCAAGTAAAAACTCCATCATTTATTTTTTTTACTTTGAAGTTGTTAATTTTTAGCATCATATTTATTATGTCTTATTCAAAATAGTAGTTCAAGTATACTCTCTTCAGGTTGAAAAGTAACTCGTTTAGGACAATGACGCGGTCTTTGAACTTTGACTCTAATTTTTAATAAGAATATTGATTAAAAAAATAACATATGAATATTTTTATAAAAATATTTTTAAAGACAAATCTATTCATATATTTTTTATTTTTTAAAACTTAATAACTTAAAAGCTAGTCATAATTTATATTTTTAATGTTTAATCAAAATCTTGTTCTAAACAAATTTCTTTGTCAACCTGGAAGGAGTTTGAAATTATAAGTCAAGCTTTAAATGTCTTTAGTGTACTGAAGCAAATAACATTATTACTAGATGGGGGTGGGGAATGAGCCAATTAGTTAAACGCCGCTTTAACTTAACTGCGCCATCCAATAAAAAAGGACGTACGTGCCCCATCGTGAAGTAGAATGAATAGTCGAGTGGGACTCCCCATGCCTACCGCGCGCTATGCATAAGTACAGAGTAGCGTCGGGAATGATCGCCTCCGCATATGTCAATTTGCGGAGGGTCTCTGCACGGATCGAACTCGTCGGCAGTCACTGCCTCGGCAACCGCGCCGGCAGTCACGCTGACTGCCGTCCATTCCTGCAAAGCACATCCAACGGCGCACGACGCATAGCTTCCATCGCCGAGGCAGCCAGCGAGCGGGTCAAGAGTCTCAACTCTTTAAAGCCAGCGAATGACTAAATATTAGCCCTATTTGAACACAAATCTGACTATCTACTAAGCCACAAAAATATATGCTAATTTTTTGGTCAACATGGATACCTAGAGGCAACAATTTGATGCAAAATATCTAAAATTTTTTGTAGAATGTAAACTAAAATTCTTTCCAGATGATTAGCCTGTAACAAATGGATCCTTTCTTCACCTAAAACTTTCCTACAAAAATGATAAAAACTGATAAAATTTACTTTATCATGTACACTACTAATTTTTCTGCTCAAAATCTACACAGATGTTTTGCGAAAGTAAGTTCATATACCCCGAACTTACTTTCGTAAACTTCGCTTGCCCGTCTAGCACCTGCTCGCCGCTTGGATCCTCCACTAGATATTTGAACCAATGGTATCCTAGGTCAAAATCCTTAAAAGTATTGTCTTAGTATTGTACCTAACGAAAACATATTTAAGTATTGTCGAGGGTTGATATCAGAGACGACCAGTATTAACGATCCGTGGTCTTAACAGTACGAAGGAGGCGTAACAATCTCCGCCTCGTCCGACCCTTGTGCCGTATAGACACTCGACGGGTCGAGCCCACGGACGATCTCCGCCTCGCCCGACCCTCCTGAATAGGGGTCGGATTCCCCACAGCTCGACCGGTGCGCTCGACCTCACCGCGTCGGGGTCGGGAAGTCGCACAAGGCTTCGCCTCGCCCGACCCCGGGGTTGGACGAACCGCCTGCTACACGAATAGGCAAGCCGGTGGCGGTTGGGCAGTAAATACTTGTGATTCTCACGTCAATGGACAGGTGAGTATAACGACTACTCAGACAAGTGGGGAGTAAATGCACACGACGTGCACCGGTCAAAAGATTGTCACTGCTCCAAAAGCTCCTGTCAGAGCCTACTCTTCTACCCGGACGAGACACTTCTGAGCGACGGCTCGACAAGAACAGGGGCAAGGACGACGCGCCACTCCGCCGACCCCTGCCGAAAGCCATCCCTCCATACGGACGGGACGCCCTCGATTGACGGGCACTCTCCACGCCGCCGGATCAGAAGGACGCTGCGTTACCGATGACGACGTCCACAGCAATAACTCCGAAGCCCAGAAAGCGAAAGCCTAACTGAGAGCATACGGCCACGACCACCGCTCTACTCTCTCTCTCTCTCTTTCTCTCTCTCGCAACCACAACGCATTCCACGTCTCACCCCTTGCGATATAGAAGGGGAAGACTGGGATCTCAAACTGGGAGGAGGGCAGACAACGAACACTTCACCACGCACCCTCATTCACCCAGAGACTTGGAAAGCCGTCCCTCTCTCGCCCGTTTGTAACCCCCTACTACAAACAACACAAGTAACACGAACAGCTCGAGACTGGACGTAGGGCACGATTGCTTGAACCAGTATAATCCTTGTGTCCTCTTGCGAACCATCCGAGCCTCAAAACACGCATCCCATGATGACTACTAGCCAGCGGTAACGAACACTGACAAGTATGTTTTACTGATGTTTATAAATGTTTAGTAACCAAAATTAGGCATATGAGAATATTTTAATTAGGATTCTGTTATGTATTTTACACCTTTTTTCAAATCAAATGGTTGCCTGTATATTTGTACTTCCACCAGAAAATTTGGAGTAGATTTTAGAGACCTGGATTAGTTAAAATGGTGACTACTAGGAATGGAGGGCAGGCAAGTGACGGGACTCCCTATTTAGCACCCGAGTGGAACTACCTGACACTCGGCCCATTAAGTTATGATCTTCAGGCCCATTATTGTAAAAAATATTGAACAATTGTTGAATCAGATTTTCCAAGATATTGAACATATTATTGAAGCAGCTTATTCGAAATGTTGAAAACCATTATTGAAACAATATATAGTAAATATTGAAACACTTTATCATGAATGTTGAAACAGTATCCCTAAATTGTTGAACTACTAAATTTAAATGTTAATTTTTTTTAAAAAAATTCGCATATTATTCTTACAGGTGTTGAACAAATTACTGAATATTAGAAATAAAACTATTGTTGAAACAATTTATATTAAATGTTGAAACCGTTTATCATAAATGTTGAAACAGGAGATACAAATTGTTGAACAATTATTTAATTTTTAAAAAATTAAAAATATTTATATTATTTAAAATTTGTTAAACGTTGTTTAAAAAATGTTGAAATTATTTATCCAAAGTGTTGAACAAATGTGTTTATAATGTTGAAATACAACATTTACATTGTTGATTTGGAAAAATATTTTTTAAAAAAATGTATGTCAGATTATATTTATAAAAGTAGTTTAGAAAAACATCATGGTTCAAATGGATTTAAATTTGAATTAACGTTTGAAAGACAAGTAAGTAACACAGATTTAAAACTGAGTGTCAGTAGTTAATGGGCACCCAGATGCCATATAGGAATTCTGCAACCTAATTGTCGGGACTATGGCTGGCCACTTGGGCCAGGCCACACGGGGCGGCATGAAGCATTCTTTTTTTTGGCCCGGTCCGAGCATGGCCCGACACGATTTAAACTGGGCTGTGCCAACCTGCAGCCCGTCAAGGGCCGTGCTCGGGCCTCACTGTCAAGCCCGTGGGCTGGCACGGCATGGTCCATATAAGCGTTGGCCGGTGTAGCGCGTAAGGGCCGGGCCAGCCCAACACAGCCCATTTTTATTTTATTTTATTTTTAATATTTTTATGTAGAAAATTATACATTTTGAAGAAAAAATAAATATATTAAATTTAATTGGGATTCGGGCCAGCCTAGCCCGGTACAGCGACGGGCCGAGCACGACACAGCCTGGTTTTAACGGACCAGGGCTAAGCATTTCGCAACCAGGCCGACACGGCACGGCCCGTTGGCCAGCTATAGTCGGGACGAGGCGGTGACTGCTGACGAGTTCAATCCTCTCTGCGCACACCCCCTCTGCTTTTGTGGTGGATTGTGGTGGACTATGTGGCCCGGTTTTGACGGGAAGTAGACTGCTTAGTACGGCTGCTATGCTACCACGTGACATTTAGGATTTTTGAAGTGGGCTGTACTTTTTCCAGCGCTAAAACTCTATTGCCGAGTGTTTTGACTTTTTTTCGTTTCATGCCTTTTATTTTGTTTCGGACGTTAGGATTTTTGCATGTTCCGAAACAATTTAATATATTCAGAAATATTTTTTGTTTCATTCGTTTCATTTTGCTTTGTATTTTAGGATTTCATGTCCTGAAATAATCTAATATATTTGGGAATAATTTTTGTCTACATTAGAACATTTTTTTAGTTATCTGAGAATAATTTTTGTTTGTGCTCAAACATTTTTATATGTTTTAGAACAATATAATATGTGCTAGAAGATTTTGTAGCTGTCTGACAATAATTTTCATCCGCGTTGGAACATTTTTATATGTCACGGCACAATGTACTATGTTTTAGAACATTTTGTGTTTGTCTAACATTTTTCGTCTATGCTGGAACATTTGTATATGTTCCAGAACAATGTACTATGTTTCGGAACATTTTTAACATTTTATATTTGAGATCATTTTCAGTGTTTGTGAAAAATAAGCTAGAACTTTTTTACTATTATAATAATTTTTTTACTTCGGAACATTTTAGAGCTTGTTGGAGCAATATCTTCTTTTTTCGGAACATTTAAAAGCATTTTGAAACAACAGCATCTGTTTTAGAACATTGTCAAAACTGTCACAAAAATATCATCATGCTGTGAATATTTTTCAAAAGCCTTTGAGGCTCGAAATATGTAAAAAGAAAAAGTCAAACCGTGTCCTGTTTTAAAAAAGTTAAAAAATGAGCGAAAATCAAAACATATCGGCAGCTTTGATTTTTTTTTTTTTTGAGCACAATATCGGCAGCTTTGATGTACTAGCGCGCTGTGACAACTGACAATTAGCGACCTACGGCCCAATTGTACTGGCACAATTGAACGCGAACTGTGGAAGGCTTGGTCGTTGACAGATGCGTTAGTGAATCATCCCACCTCTCTCTGAGACGGATTACATACCATGCTTAAAAACTCCACTCTGATCCTTCATCCGACGAGGAACACTAAAGCCTGCGCGAGACTTGGCCCATTAACGGCCTGTGGCTCGCGCAGTAACGGAGCGAAACAGTTACAGCGAAAATGGCCCACTAGCGGCCTGTTGGACGCGGCGCGGGGTGTGCGGAGGAAGCTCGTGAATTGACAAAGACGGAAGGGAACAGAAACCGAGTAGCACGGCCTGGTAGGGGCCCAGCAACAAAGAATGAGCGTGGACGCGATAACAGCCAGCCCAGCAGCACCAAGCGCCTCCGCGTCGCTCAAGTGATGTTCGACTTCTGCTGAAAAAAAGGTGGTGTTCGACTTTTTTTTGGCACCATGAATAAAATACCTTAAATTACTTTAAACCTATTGTGCCAACTTTATATTTTCTTATTTCAGTAAAATATTAACACAAATTAAGAAGAATGTAGGAATAATACAATTTTTTTGGAACAATTGATTTTTCAACTATGGAACAAATGATTTTGACTATCGGAACAAATAAACTGACTTCATGGAAACAAGTTTTTGAAACTATCGAAACAAATAAGTTGACATGGTCAAAAAAATATTTAAAACGCCGCTTTAACTAATAAATCAACCTGGTGCAACAAAATTTTAAAACTACAGGAACAAGAAAGCATTTTTAAACGAAGAAACAAATAAATTGACTTGATGGTACAATTTTTTAAAGGTATCAAAACAAATATATTGACTTGGTGGAACAAATTTTTTATAATTGCCGAAACAAATAAATTGAATGGGTGGAACAATTTTTTGAAAACTATCAAAACAAATAGGTTGTATTTTCGAAACTATTGTGACATTTGAGTATGGAACATTCAAAATTTTAAAATTTTATATATTCATGTGGGATCTCAATTTTGTTGCCTTGATTCCAAAGAGTGTGGCAGTTTAAATGGATTCAAAAACAACTTACGGTTTGGAAGAAAAATGAATTTGAAGTTTTGAACTGAAACTGAAATGCGGGTCCAGTTGAGATGCAACCACGTGTCCAGTAGGTTGCAGGATGCAACCATCAATTAGCTTTGCTGAGTTGCTTCGTGCATGTTCAGCCCGCGTCCACCCGCAGCCGTCTCTTGCCGTCGCGCACAAATCTTAAAGTGCACGCTACATATCCTCGAGTTGGCCAAAAAGTCTAGTTTAAGAGACAACGTTGGCCCAACAGGTCCTTGACGACGCGACCAAGTTTGTATGGTATTATAACATCCAGCACAAGGCTACCATCCTGCTCGACTTGGTCAGGCCGCAGAAATACTTCTACTGTCGTAAGATCAACGCGCGCGGATGAGAAGCGGCTGAGGTACGAAAGACTGTTCCGCAGCTTCAGGGTTAGCATGAGTTTTTTTTTCTTTCTTCTTTTTTTTTTTTTTTGCGAAGAAGGATTAGAGCGAGTTTGTTATGGCTCCTTACGGCTCCGCTCCACCTCCTGTAATATATCAAACATGCAGTGTTCCCGGGAATGGTGAAGTTAGAAAACCCAGCTTCGTTCGCTCCTGTTCAATTTACACTATTGGATTCGCCTCCTTTGCCTTTGTCAGGGTCACTCGACGAAGCTCCAAAAACACTCGACAAAGCCTTTATCGAGCTTAGCCGTCAGTAAAAAACACTCTGGCAAAGATTTTACCGGTAAAGAGGCCTTTGCTGAGTGTCAATCATTGGGCACTCGGCAAAGGTGTTAGAACCGAGTTAAATGGAAACACCGCCTTTGCCGCTGGTGGCACTCGGCAAAGCCCTGAGTATTTGCCGAGTGCTCGTCGTTCAGCACTCGACAAAGATATAGGTCTTTGTCGAGTGCTCGCCGTTCAGCACTCGGCAAAGCCCTATATATTTGCCGAGTGTCATGGTTAAATACTCAGCAAAGCGCTATATCTTTGCCGAGTATTATGTTAAATATACTCGACAAACATGTTATAGACCTAAAGATTTTTCCTGTCTTTTACGTTCCAACCAATCAAATATCACACATATTTAACAAACAACACATATATCACAAATATGTATCATCAAACGTCACAAATATCAATAAACATCACTATGTCACAAACACATCACATATCTCACAAAACATCTCATATTTCTCATCATACATCAATATCTCACACAAAACACAATAGTTTAACGAATATCATCAGAAACATCACAACATAAGTCATTCATAAACGTAATTGACAAGTGCGACAAAGGTAAGAAGAAAACATCCAGAAACAATCAACAAACTGACTACGGCGACGGTCAGGGCTGATAAGGCCGAACATTTGGTGCGGCGACACTCCGAAATGGAGGAGTCCCGACATTCGATATCGGAGATGCTCCAAGTTGATGGGGCACATCATTTGATGCCGGCGATTGATTCTGCACAAAAATTATATTTATGAGACAAGATTATAATTGCTTTAAAAATAACTTATTTAAGCGAGAGTGCATGTTTTGATAGCGAGTTCTTAATCTTTCATATCAGTAAACATTCATACTTACATGAGTAGTTGCCGGCACAAACTTTGGTGGGATTGGACCCGTTTGGATGCCAACAGATTGCAAAAACTGATACATCTGCTCCTGTTGGGCCGCCAAGCTCGCTTCTATCTCCTGTCGTAACCTTGCTTCCATTTCCTCCCCTAACCTCCTCTCTTCTTGCACCTGGGCCTATAATATGATCTCACCATTATTACAAGTTAGTTCAATGTATATATAATTAATGGACGGTGAATAAAACAGAAAAAACCTAAAGTGCCTCCATCTAGTGCTACGATTGCTCGGCCACGGACGTATTGCCAGGCTCGAGCTGGTGCTCCTTGCTCGAATCTATGAGAGAGTAGGAGTACTTGTACTGTCGATGACACCGTCGCCAAGCCAGTAGAACCCATGCTTCTTTCCTCCTCCCGCCCTCATGACGATTTCACCATCAAAGTTCTGGGTGGTCGGATCATAATCTTCTCCATGAACCGCCTGCCATTGATGTGTACTCGCTGAGGCGGCTGTGAACGCTTGCATTGTTGTACGCCTCAGGCGGGTCCTCTGGGTTGTAGTGGACATCGCACGTCGCCTTCCCCTTGCGAGACATAGCATATGCCTGGAACTGGGAGCAAGGTTCACCACCATGTGATGACGACTGCGAGCAAAACAGGGAGCTGATTAGAAACTATACAGCATTGAGCATTAAATAAAAAAATGAATTCATATACCCATCTCTTTCCGTATGCATCAAGGTTTAGGTTGCCCTGATGGTATGGTGCACTTGGCATCTTCAAACGCCGCTCCCGACAAGCATTGTGCCTCTCCTCCTAGTCCTCAGCGCACCACCTGTCCACCATCTATGTCGAACAATGCAAATGCTGCGCGCACCACCATGGAGGCACCTACACGTCATATATGAAGATCAAATTAAGAGTATTTATTCTCGATATTGATTTTCTATGTTTAATTTTCTCTGTTTACCTCAAGGTATTACTCTCGAGTCAGCGTCATGGTTCATGCTTGAGACTTTGTGACCGTGACTTTAAGGAAGTCTACGTGGTAAGTGAGGACGGCCTGGATACGTGCTTCATAATGCATGTCCTTCATGAGTTTGTAACAGGCTTTATTTGCGACCCTAGCCGCCCTGTCCTCATATCCCTCCATGCATCTGAAAAAATCTTGCATATAGACATGATGCGTCAGCTCATTATTTTAAAATTCTAATACGATTGGGATATTAAGCAATGTAGTAAGATGAAGACTGACGCATAGCTCGACCGTCACCCGTTCCGCCTTGTTCCTGTATAACCCACCATCCCGATCTCTGGAATCGGGAATGACCACGTTGTGGTCAAACGTGTACGCTGGCTGGCACACTGCTCCGTACTGAACTAGGCTAGGAAAGTGTTCTCTGCACAGAAGACCTAGGATGCCATTGACATGCCGTTTGTGTTCACCTTCTATCACTATCTTCTAGTTCCTGTCCAAATAATTAAGAAAACATATTATTTTTATTGTGATTTTCAACATATAAAAAGAAGAAGTAGTGATAATTTAAAGTTACGTAACTTTCCCCACTAGGTCGAATCATCGGGCGTCTCTCAGGAGGTATCGGTCGTTGAGGGAGGCTCGAGGGACCTTGTTGGTAGATCCCGACAAACTCGCTGACCCCCCATCCTTAGACGACGGTACAGCCTCCTCCCCCTCGTCCTCCAGCTCCTCCTCAGGCGACGCCACTGCCTCCTCCGTCTGTGGTACCTCCTCCTCTGCCTCTGGTGATGGCTCCTTCCTACGGCGACTTCTTCGATAAAGCGACGCTATGTTCCTCATACCGCCCACCATCTTTGTCAAATCACCTGCAATTTAAAAGTGAAAAAAGGTAAGCAATAAGTTTTAAGATAGATCTGTGAAACAAACAAAATAGAATTATAAAATAAGATAAAATTACATGTACTAGAAGTAATCATCTTAATCAGGTTTAGCTGGATCATAAGTCTCATCGTCGCTATTCTCCATGTCGATAGATGCAACATTATCAGAAGGAGCAATGTTGTCTTCATTGTCTTTTCCTAGACTTAAACGTTCAAGTAAAGCTAAGTCTTGCACATCTTGCACCTCATCTCCATCTTCGTCGTGAACAACCCTTTCATAGTCTACTTCCATTCGGATCGCTTCGGTTAAGTCTATCTCAAAACTTTCTTCTAGCCCCTCTTCTTGAAAGAACTCTTCGTCATATGTGTTTGGGTCAATGTTGCAGTCTTCATCGTTTGGGACAGGTACTTTACTGTGTGGTGACACCTTGTGTACAATATCCAAACCCCCTTAAGACGGTTGTCGGTTTGGCACGGGTATGAGAGATAATAAACTTGCGTGGCCTATTGAGCCACAATACATACATCGTCTCATGGTAAGACGGAATCTCGGTGAATTTCAACTAGCCCAAGATTAGGGGATCGTCTCGTTACTTCAGGATCAAACCAATGACATTAAAATATGACAGGATTAAGAGGTTTGCGGCCATGAATTCAGCTCGTATATTTCTTCAATTATTCCATAATACTCGCCTCATCCATCCTGAGCATAAAAACTCCAGAATTTGTGGTACATCGATTGGGCCGACTTTGCTCGTATCTTGTTGTGTGAAAGAGATAGCCATTGACGTCATAGACGGTAAATGACCTGACCCTATAGGCCAAATTATATTTCAAGACTCATGATGTTAAAAGATGTTGGTAGATCGATTTGTCTCTCAATGCAAGACATTTGCTAGCAAAACTGGTTGTTTCAGATTTGTGAAATTTCAAGTTGTACATCTGTAAAGTGTAAATCGACCTTCTATTCATGCTAAGTGGTCGTGAGAAGATGTGGACAAAGTCATATATATTTAACAAGATAATGTTCAATCACATATTTCTTATAGTGACAGACTTTTTTTCAATGCTGCTAAGCAAGATTGCTTCATATTGGACTTCTATATCACCCACCTAACTTATCAGACTTAAATATCATGAATCTTGGTTTTTATTAACTTAATTAATCGACCAGCTAAAGTTTTGATACAGGTGAGAAAATACAAACTAACCCATAAACAAAAAAATAATTTGATCTCAAATTAGGCCCACACGAGCTTATGTACAGACTACATATGCGATCTATCTAAAAATCACCAAAGACAACAAATCTAGAGGAAGATCCATGATGCGAGGATTGATGGAAGAGAGACAAAAAAATTGAAGAGTGGGAATCGATGTAATTGCTTAACAAGATTAACATTTGTATCCGTTTTCTTAGTTCAGTTCTTCATAATTTCTTATTCCAAACCACTTATGTATTTTGTTGTAACACGTCGATTCTTCATCAAGGCTAAAAAGGAGGATTAAATCAAATTAAAAGAAAATGCAAATTTTTTTAAAGATTAAAGTAATTAACAAAAAATTTGGGTAATTTGCTAAAAAGAAATTATTTCATTGGTCCAGAAATATTACAAAGCTTACAAAGAATCCTCGCGAATTAAAAACCAGCCAAAAATTTGAATTGTTAGTTTAAAACTTTAAATTCAAAATTAAAACTCTATTTTAATTCTTAGAATCAATTGCTGGGCTCTTGTCAATAAATTCCTAAGAATTTTGGGCTTTTCTTAAAAATTCATCACTAGTGGGCCCCACTGGTCAATGGGCCCCACCGAGCAGCCTCTCCCTCCCTCTTCTTCTTGCTCTCTGTTTCCTTCTCTCTTCTTTCCCGCGCGTGCACGATGTTCCACGCCGCGACCGGGGCAGGGCGTTTGCGCCATCTGCCGCGCGCGGCCTACGCGCGTGCGTGGCGAGCGCGCGCGAGCCGCCCCGGCGCATAGAAGGAGCGCCTCGGCCGGTGCTCCCTCTTTTTCCCTCGCCCGCTCCTTCTACCTCGCTTCCTCGCTCTCTGTTTTCTTCCGCCGAGCAGCCGCACCACGCCACCGTGCCTCGCACACCCCCCAACTCACCGTCCTCCTTCACAAATCGAAGCGCAACAGGATATTCTCCATCCTTCCGACCACCAACCGCTGGAAAGTCACGGATTTTCGCCGGATTTGGAGCTCGCCGTCGCCATTTTTCCTCGGCCGAAGGAGGTCTCCGGCGATACCCGTCTTCCGGTGAGGTATCCAGCCGTTTTACTCCTCCCTTGGCTCTGCCGTGCCGCAAGGAGTGTGCCCGGCCAAGAATTGCCGCCGGACGCGCGCCGTAGCGCCGCCGCGCGTGCGCCGCCGCTCGTCGCTGTCCCGCTCTCGAGCTCGCCGTGGGTCCCACCCGAGCCAATCGAGCTCCCCGCGCCGTGCTCTTGCCGTGGGTGACCTCGCCGCCGGCCGCCGTCGCCGGCAGCGCCGCCGCCCCTCGCCGGTCGGCTAGGGCAAGGCCCTAGCTAGGGCTATTTCTTTTTCTTTTGTCCAGAAATTCCATTTAATCCACTGGTAAATCAATAAATCATAGAAAATTGATTCTAGCTCAGAAAATTATAAATCCAACTGTTCTGGAACCAGAGAAAAATATAGTTTTTATTAAAAATATAAAACTTCAATGTGTGAAATTAATAATTTTTGGGATTTATTTAATTATTCATAAATGACCCAAAACCCTAGTTAATTAGTTTGCAACTATTAAACTTTGGAAAATTTTGTATAAACCCTAGGTTTAGCTTTGCTATCTAATAGTGTATCGATGGCTCGATTAGGGTTTATTTAGATGCTTCTTAAAGCGTCATTGTTGGTCTAGGTCAAATCGTTCCTCGACAAAACCCTAGTTCCATAATTGCTGTCGACCACTTAAATTTTTGGAGAAGATTATTAATTATTGATGTCACCTCTGTAATTGCATCATATAGACGTCGACGTGAACGAGGTAGCCATCGAGGCGGACCCTGACCTTGCAGCAGACACCGTCGTCGCAGACCAGGAAGACTATCCACAAGGCAAGCCCCGGTGCACTACTGTTTTTGAAGTTTTTCTTTTGCAACCGTATATGTGAGTCATGTGATGTGCATTTAGGTCGACAGGAGTTGAATGAAACCCTAGATGCATATGTTTCCAGTAGTACCTATTTGGAATATTGGTACAAGTAGCCCGATGTAGCCGTTATGCTTAAGATTTCTCTTCGGTAGAAGTCAAGCAGATTGGACACTGCTCGCGATATGTTAGGAGTTGATTGAAACTTACACTTTGCTAGAGAATTATTTAGCTGGTTCAGGTTTAATGGAAAGAAATTGGGGTCAGACAGAGAATGATGGGAAGGCAACAGACCGGGGTTCTATATATGGTAGCTCTATCTGATCCGTGGGGCACAGTTGGTTGAGTATTGAATGTACTGCTCACATGCTGGAACTATGGGAACTAGTAAACCTAGGTAGTCTAGAGACGGCAACGCTGAACCTACCTTACGCTGTCTGATTGGCGGCGGTCTAGGGTGGACAGTGTGTGAATTCCACCGATACCGTCCGGGACGGGTGATCTGGTGGGACGTGGCACTGTTGAGGTAGCGTAAGAGGGAATTAGTTTTGCCAGATCTGGTGCGAACGGTTGCCACGTGCGGTCCAGAACGCGCACGTGTCGTGTGACCAGGTTAACCCTGTAGGTGTAAATCATTTCGAACCGCTGACACTCTCAGTCTAGAGTCTATCAATCTCTCTAACGCATATGTTAAGAAGTGAAACGAGGGAAGAATGATAATCATGTTGTGATGCTTATATTAATCACTGTTTGTCAACATGATTGTTTAGTCATAGTGCACACTAAAGTTACTTTTCTCGAACTTAATTGGAGCTAAAACTTGAAATTAGGAAGCTACCTAGTAAAGCGTGTCCTTTTGCAACTATCCTACCCAGAGTCAGCCGTGCATGTCTAGGTGTCGGCTGTAGACAGCCATGTTGACGGGTCAGACTTGCTGAGATTCTTAGAAGCTGACGCTTTGCGACTTGTGGTTTTCAGGTGCTTCCGATGCGACCGGTGGCAGCGATGGGCAGTCTGGGAGGAGTCGTCTCCTGGCTGGGGTAATTTTCAGTGGGAGCCGCTTGAGTAGCCGCTGCTTGTGTGCGCCTAGTAGCAAGGTGTTGTTGGGCAAGGCCCTTGCTTTTGCTTAGTGTCGGAGTCAGAGTCTATACCTTTATCTTTCGCTTCCGCGTGAGGATTGTAATCGTTTTCGCTATTTTACGAAAATCTGTTCATGTGGAACTAAACCTCTGTAATAACACTCATGTAATATTTTTCTTCTACCTGTAAATCGTGCTTTTTACTATCTGTGTTGTACCCTGTGAATGTTCGCTTCGACGAGCATCGCCCAGAACGGATCCCGGGAGGAGGACCTCCCCCGTTTCAGGGACGGTCCGACACATTTTTTCTCCAATTCTTCATAATAACTTATACCTTTTCTAGAGCACTTCTCGAACATGAAAGAATTAAAATCTTCAGATGTTCTCGACAGTAAATAAGAAAGATTACCAAAATTTACACTCTCTCGTCGCATTGAACAAGTTGTTCTAGCAACCGGGGTCTAGAATTTAGGCAAGCTATAGACAAACCTATATTGATCAGTGCGCCAGAAATTGGTATTTGCATCCCTTCCCATTTCCTTATTTCTTTAGAAGGAGTCGCACATATCGAGCTTGAAGCACAACTTTGTTTTCCCATTTTTTTAGTATATGATAGGAATAGACGTGTATTGATAGTACTGATGTTTAACTAGGTCAACCTACTACCCTAACTTATCTAGAATGATATGGTCCGTATGACAAACTTTTAGGTCTAAAACGGCTTTATTTATGAGACAGAGGAAGTCCTATGTATAGCATAAACATTTTAGATATCTTTGGTAAATCATGAAACATCAAACTGGTAGATTATCAAATATATTTTATATTGGTCACATTCACATAAACTTTTAAACTTCTTAAGTATACTCGCAAAAAACATTATTCTTAATTTTAATAAAAATATATTACATTTTGATCACATACATTTGACTCAATCATACTCCTATCATCACTTTCTTCTATTACTAATTAATAATTTTTTTTCTATTTACACTCTTTATTGATTATTGGGTCTTCGCTGCTCATATGACCTAAGTTAATGACTATAGGAAAAATGATGTTATTTTTGAAGCAACTTGAGAATTAGTGCACACAAAATAAATTATTTTACTAACCATCATGTATAAGACATTGTACCAACGAACATTTATAAGACATTGTATCGTTAATACAGCCACCAATGATTTCTTTTGTATATTAATATATTTTCTCTTCAAACATCTTTAAAATATCTGGTAGTAAAATATTATTGTTTTATAAGAGATAGCTAAATGTTACATTAACCAATTAACACTTGTAGACAGTTGTTAAGTACCTATTTCACCATCAATATATTTCAAAAATAAAGAACTTGTATTTCTTACACACATGTTAGTTTAAAAATAACGTAGTTCCACACGTACTAGAGTATTTGTGCATGCAGACAATTATTGAAGTAATGAGGACATAATACGGCCACGTGAAAAAGAAACACAACTCCAAGCAATCATAGATCATCATGTGGGTAGCACACGGATTCATTAACCACCAGACATGGCAAAACACCCCAAAACACAACAGGCATCCCGCAACCACGCTCACGACCCACAGAACGGCCACCACACCACCACACCAAAGTGAGACCCGACTGGGTCCCATAGAAGTTTGGCCTCTCCTAAGGCGATGCTGACCGGTCTGACGTGAATGAGTGGTGGAAAATGGTGTAGAAGATGGAGGGAAACTTACCCCCAAGGCACCCTCCACCTATAAAAGGACGTTCTCACCCTCACTTCTAAGACACACAACAAGGAGTTCCTACCGGCAATACTGTCATTTCAATCTCATTGAAGTTAGGAGTTAGTCTAGAGCTCTTCTAGCTCTCTAGTAGTCTCTTGATTGGAGATAGGTATGGGTCTTGTACTCTCCCTTATTTCCTTAGTAAGACTTTATGCTACTCAACTGGAATATACTTTTGTGTTCAATATATCCCATGGCTTGAGTGCTCATGTTTATCTTTATGATTGTCATGCATCTATACATAGATCATTATATATGTTATATGTTGACGGTCAATACCAGAGGTGATTAACCTTAATGACCCGCGGCCCTAACGACATGATTAAGGCAGGAACATCTCCGCCTCGACCGACCCTCATGTCATGCGGACGTCCGACGGGCCGGGTCGACAGGCGATCTCTGCCTCGCCCAACCCCCCCAGGGAGGGGTCGGATCCTTCGCAGCACGGCCGGCGTGCTGGACCCTACCCACGTTGGGGTCAGGAGACCGCACCTCCGCCTCGCCCGACCCCAGGGTCGGGCGAACCGCCTACCACGCTGCAAGTAGGCAGGGCGGTAGCGGTTGGGTAATAAATATCTGCCACTCCTACGCCCGCTGACAGAAGGAGCCATCGATTACTCGAACAAGTGGGTGGTAAATGCACACGACATGCACCGGCCAAAGGACGGACACTGCTATTACAGCTCCTGTCAGAAGCCTACCTCTCCATTGGGATAGGACGTCTCCGAGCGACGGCCGCGACGACGGCGCTACTCTGTCGACCACCAACAGAAGCCGTTCCTCCATACGGACGGGAAGTCCACGATTGACGACACTCACCACGCCACCAAACCGGAAGGGCACCGCCATGCCGATGGCGTCACCCACAGCGACGCAGCCCAACTTGGGTGTACGGTCACTTCCGTCGACACACCATGAACCCGGGACTCCCTTTTCACGGTATAAAAGGAGGAAGAGCCGGAGCATCTAAGAGGAGAGAGATCTGAATTCCGAACACAGGCCATCCTTCTGGAGAAGAACAACGACACTTCTCCACGCACACATTTTTTCATCCAGAGACTTGGGAAGCCTTCCCTCTCTCGCTCGTTTGTAACCCCCTACTACAAACAAGTCGTGAGTAACACGAGCAGCTCGAAACTGGACGTAGGGCCTCGTTGCCCGAACCAGTATAATTTCTTATGTCCTCTCGCGAACCATCGAACCCCAAAACACGCATCCCACGATAAAATTACTAGTTGGTAGTAACGAACACCGACAGTTGGCGCGCCAGGTAGGGGGCTTTGCGCGTTTTCGTCGATCACCTTTTGGGTTCCGATGGCCAACCACGTTAACGGATGGACCCCTGGCACGATCGTGTGCTTCGGGAGTCTTGATTTTGTTGCCACCCCAGAGGGCAACCTGGAGCTAGCTGGCGCCCCAGCTTCACCAATCGCCGTCTCCAATTTTCGTTGCGTGCCGACTGCATCGGCCAACGAAAAAATGCGACGGTCGGGCAAAGGTTCGCGTTCTTCGAAGCCCTCCTGCAAGGGCCTGCATGCAACCACTTTGTTCGGCCAGGCCGGCGCTGACAAAATCGCGATGACCCGCGCATCATCGTGCGAAAGCCTGTGCACCACAAACATCGAGTTCGTAGGAATGACAGGCTATGCGTCGGAATCCTTCTTTGACCTCCTCGACGAGGCGAATGGGGATTCCGGCACAAAACACAGCGAGGGAAGCCACAACCCCTCTCGTGAGTGCCTCATGGCACATTCGGAAGATCTCCCTAACCCGGAGAACAATCGTCCCGTCACCCTGCTGGTGGCGATGACCAGGACTCCCTCCCGCGACGTACTGCCCGAGCAGTTACAAGCACGGAGGGAGGAGCTCCGTGAGGCCAAGCGCCAGTTGGAGCAGGAGCAAGCGGACGTTGACCGTGAACTTGCTCGTTGTGGGGCCGGCGGACGTGCTCGCTCCATGGCGCGTGACGTGCACCGACGAATTATTGAGGAAGGTGACGGATGCCTGCGTTTTGCGCGGGCGAGCCAGAACCTCGCCGCGGCGGCGGCATTACTACGGAGGCTCCCTGAGCCCGCCACGCCTGAGGCCCGACGCACTCAACGCGAAGTTGAGGCGCTGCTGTAACGAGCGGCGGCGCAATAAGCGGAGAGCTCGTGGTCGCGAATTCACAGACTGCATACTCAGAACGTGTCTGTCCAACAGACACGTCCGGGGACAGACGGGGCCTCAAAGGCCTTCGCCCACGGACGCCTAGGGGCGAATCGCGAGGCCCGAGCCACCTTGGAGGCGCGCCGGCGCCAACCGGAGCACATCTCTGGAACGGGCCAGGCTCCCCACCTGCGCCGAGGTAATATTGGTCCTTTGTGCTCATTAGAATATGCTCTAGTCGAAGAACTGAAGTCTGCCGGATGGCATAAAGTAATATTTAGAAATGTAATCGTGGTTCTTAGATTACTAGATATTCTTGGATGTCGTGCGACCCACGGAGCTAGGGGTAGGCGGCAGGATAGGCGGCAGGAAGTGACAACCTTGTTCGTCCCTTGTAATCGTCCCATGTCTGGTCGTAAGGTTAGAGGTGTATAATTGTTGTAGTCTTTTTCTCAAATTAGAAGTAAACTTGTGCCCCGATATGTCTCAGACATGATGTCTTGCCCCAGTGCAACGGCTCCGGTCAACTGCATCGAGCACAAGCTGAAAAGGATCAGTCTTCTAGGGTACAAAGCGTGGCCGTTCGAGAGGGTGCTTGCCAAGTTCCTCCTTTCCAAAGCAGCAGCTTGGGAGGAACTCTTGGTCTCTATTTCACCTGGATGTTCAAAGCATACAGAAGGGGTAGGGAGTTGAAGTCCTGGCTATTCAGTCCTCGTACCCGATTCACCCATAGTCTTTTTTCCTAGATTAGAAGATATGCAGTGATGGCCGGCGGTCGCGCTTCCATTTAGATGACCCTCGGTTTTGTGCTCTTTTAGATTCCATCTTTTGCTTGCTAGTTGAAAAATAGTACCAGTCAGAACTCACAAATATTGTAAAACATCTCTCTACGTTTTAAGTGGCAAAGATAATGCCACGTTCGGATAACATGAAAAGGGTTAATTTCTTCAATGTCATTGCAATTTTGTTTGGACCCATATTTGCCATCCTACTCCATGTTAGTAACTTATGTGTGTCTCACATGTCAGTGAGATACCGGTGACAAATAAGAATTTACAAAAAAAATTACAATGACACATGGAAAATATGCTTTCCAGTGCAACCTAGGCCGACAGCATGGACCTATTCGATCGTCAACTCCGCAGCATAGTCGTTCCCTAGAGCGGCGGTGGTGCTGCTTCCGGCGTGCTGAGGAACCTGACGAGCATGAGCTAGGCGGTTGTGGAGCTGGCGACGAGGCTGACATCGAAGAAGTTAAAAATCTGTCTCACGACATGTCGTCGGACCAGCAGTCCCCAGTGCTGCACAAACCATGCGCGTGACGGCATCCGTGGACCGCGGTGGCGCAGAGTTCGGCTCCCAGTGTATGGGACGTGTTTGTTGGTGTGCTTCACGGAATAGTTTGGATATGTCTGATGGTGCGTTTCAATCAAACCGGGTGCTGTTTTCCACCACTTTTACTTCCCTAATGAAACACTCTAAAACACCCAAAATATGTTTGTTTGGCGAAACAAAATGTATGGGAAACGTTTGTTGGTGCTCTTCAACGGAATGATTCGGATGTGTCTATTGGTCCGATTCATGCAAATCGATTGTCGTTTTCACGTCACTTTTACTTCTGTAATAAAACTCTCTGAAACATCCCAAATATGTTTGTTTGGCCCAACGGAATGTTTCGGACGCGTTTATTGGTGCGTTTCAATGGAATGATTCGGATGTGTCCGATGGCGCGTATTAATCAAATTGGGTGCCGTTTTCGCACCACTTTTACTTCCGTAATGAAACACTCCGAAACACATAAACCATGTGTGTTTGGCGGAATGAAGTGTATGGGAAGCGTTTGTCGGTATTCTTCAACGTAATGGTCGGATGTGTCCATTGGTGCGTTTCATATAAATTGGTTGTCGCTTTTACACCACTTTTACTTCCGTAATGAAACTCTTTGAAACACCCAAACATATTTGTTTGGCCCAACAGAGTGTATGGGATGTGTTTTTTGGTGCGCTTCAACGGAATGGTTCGGATGTGTCCGATGGCGTGTCTCAAATAAATTGGGTGCCGTTTTCACACCATTTTTATTTTCCATAATGAAACACTCAGAAACACCAAAAATATGTCTGTTTGGCGAAACGAAGCGTATGGGATGCGTTTGACACATGGCGCTCCAACCACCTGTGTGACGCGAGAACCCCTATGTAGTTGTTGGCAGTTCTGAACGTAACGTCGTTGAATGCAGATACATGGCGCATGCAGCTTCGAAAGATATTCGTGAGGAACACAACTATGGCTGATAACCGGGGGCAAGAACACATGACGACCACTGCCATTATCGCAGTCACGGGACGATTATTCCTATGGTGCGTTTGGCAGTTAAAGTTTGTGCCTGATGAGTGTAAGGTTTGAATGATCTTGGTAAGGAACGGCTGTGGCTCAGATGTATATAAGGAGATCAGCACAACCAAGGGACAGGGTAAGTAGAGTAGAGGAGAAGCGAATTTAATGAGACTCAGGTCTCTCCCTCCACAACTCAAGAGACCCTGCCACTCTCTATCGTTTGATGCCACCCCTCTAGCTCTAATCTCAAAGCTAATACTCACTTATCTAATCTTAACGAGGTCGTTCCATCCTGTTAGTGTCTGATAACGTTTCTTCTTTCGTTAGAGATAGTGCAAGTTCCTAGCTTACGCCTTCGTCGACATCCTCGCCTCAAGTTCGTCGGTATGCTCGCGTTCAACATACCCAGCCCTCAGAGATCGCACGCGGCACCTTCGTCAGCCACGGTAGATCATGGAAGACAGCCGAGGCATAGGAGCCTATGAGGTTCGTTGCCTTGTGCAACTCGTTGACTGCCCTACAGTACCGTTATCATCGATTGCATTGCTCGCCTCATCAACTCAAATGTATTACAGGTTCAACTGCAGCTCGATATGTTACGATGCATGTATTCAAGTGATGACCAATAATATGATGCCGTTCGGAACATAATGCTATGATGTTTGTTCCACTACTACCTTGCAGTTTATTACGTGACTGCAGGTAAGTTTCGATCCAAAGGGCATCAAAATACTGATTTGCTGCTAACGAGAGGCCATCCAAGCGTTGACATGTGTGTCCAAATCGAGGGTTAATGGCGAGAGGTATTTCTGTTTCAAATCACGAATTGTCTTCCTTTCTTTTATAGTATGGAGTATATAATACAAATAGTCTCCATAGATTCTAGCAAAAATGTCCAATGGTCAGATTCACATTTCATGGAACAAGCATCTGCATTCAATTTCAAAATGTAAATTCAAATTGAAGTTGAATCCATGCCCTGTGAACAACTCAAATTTATTTGATTGAAACCTAACTACTAACAAAAAGTTCCTCAATAGTGAACATGACAAGATGAATTTGCGTGATTTTTATCATAATGTTAAAAATTGTTTAGGTTCACTTAAAATTCATATTACTGTTTACAATATCCCTATGGGAGGAAATTTAATTTGAATTTTATCAAATATGTTGCAGTTTTTCAATTCAAATGGTTGTGTCTAAATTTGGTTTACTACCAAAATAATTAACACAATTTTTAGAGTCATAGAACTTAATTGTTTTAATGATAAAGTATATAAAAACTAAATTTATAAAAATAATGATAAGGAACGGATAAAACATAACCACAATATATAGTCAAGCATTCCATGATTGAAAAGCAATCCTAATTCTGAACATCCTTTTAGATCTCAACCAATGTTGTAATGTGAGGATCCAAATTCCAAATCAAATCAAAATTCTTATCTCGTTCAGCGATATTGGTTTTAGTTCAGCTTGAGTTTACGACAGACCAAAAATAATGAAATCTATCTATATCACTTAACTCTGGTTAATACTAATTCTGGTCATCAATCAAACATTTTTTTCAAAAATATGACTCGTTCCACTGGCTTGGAACAGACAAGGTGTTCATTCATCAATGCAAATGATAAACCTATTATTGTGTTGCATATTGTACTATACTCACGGTGATGAAATAACGTTCGTCATAGAATCTAGGTGGCAAAATGCCTTCCGTGACAAAAATAAAATGTGGTTGTCACAGTTTTTTATCACTAAACAAAATCAATTGTCACTAAACAAAGTTGATTGTGATAAATAGAGTGGCTTATTACATTTTGATCAATCATCACTCTCTAAATGTCATACAAGATCAAATCTCTTGTAGTATGCTTGCCGAATGACTGAAACATAATATAACAAATTATGAACTTTGAAGGCACGAGTCTGAATGAATGTAATAGAAATGATTAAAAATACCCACATTTTAGTTACACATGCGTTGGGCTGATTGTAGCACTGATTTGCTGAAATAAGCACGATAGAAAGAAAGAATTGTGAAGCAAGATTCAGATAAGCCTCAAACACTTTGATTCACAAAAGGTCATAAGTGCTCTATCCATGTACGTGAATTCAAATGATTTGACAAATTCAGATTAAAACACACATATCAAAGCACAACGAAACAATTTTGTAAAACAAAATAAGACAGATTTTGTGGATGGACTGCAGATCTATGCATAAACGAACCAAATTAAGAGCACGCAGATTGTTATAAAGGAGAAGCACGGATGAGGACATTGGGTGGGGATTGCCTAAATATGTTTGCCACCATGGCTGAGCCAAGCCGCATCATGCTTCCGTCTCCACGTCACCACCACACTCGCTTGGTCTTGTTCGGAAGGTCCGAGGCTGTGGATTTGTTGTGGGCTGAATACGGGGAGAAAAGGCCACATTCGACCATATTTCATTCTTGGCCTAGTCTAACCGAATGATGATTTCAGATCAGGTCTAATTTCATACCAGCCATCCCATTTCATATCAAGCAGACCGCATTCTAGACCTTTCCAAATCGAAATGAGCGAGACCTTTAGTTGGATGTGAGATTCCGACCCAAAAGATTCGGCCCATGGGTTGGCTAGTATAGCGTGGCTACTAACAACACGGGAATAGACCCACCTTATGAGTTTAGGTGGAACATGACCAACTCAAATACCTAAGTCTGAAAAACAGTAATATAATCAGGTTAACCCTTTTATGTGACGTGGTGACAAAAGTGTAAGAGTTATTGCTATGAGGTGGGGCCCCCACTAAGCGTGAGCGAGTCTAGATTTATATTTTTAGACTGGGGTGTGACGCTGAAGGATAAGGACAAGGGATTATTAAGATCGTCATTAAGTTTAAACTAATCAATATGTTTCACGGTGTGGGAGGTTAAATAGTGCAATACATACATGTTGTATAAGTTGCTTAGTATGAATTCAAACCATGAGTATATCAAGGCTTAATCTAATTTCCTCGCATGGCCTGCAGGCATACCAGAAATACTATGGGTATGACTAACTTGGTATGTGACTTTATGTCCGACCATATGCATCAGCTGTTTATTCCACTCTATGTTGAAACCAAAGATTTACGATAGACGTTAGATGTTTTCAATCTGAATAAAGTTTACCGTTGGTCGTATCAATAGCAGGATTGAAAAAAATTTACAATTAAACTCTTTTTGTACATCCCATTAGTCGAATGACTCACTTCAGTCTCGAAATCAATGAAAAATGCTTAAGCACCTTCTTAGAAACACACTAGACACTAAGGGTATGTATAAAAGAGAGTCACTTAATGTCTCTTAGGCACATATATTTGAAACATAACAAAAGTTCACTCGTATAATGGATGATCTATCTGTATTGTCTACTAGTAAATATACTAGTAGAGCATGTGATTAGATTAGAGAGACTAACTTCTGATATATTGGTTGTTCAGGATTGAACAAATATGCAAGAAACGTCACTTCATAAAGAAACATAGTTAACCTATCTCTTGAGTGAATAAGGGAGTTTCTATGAAAATTACTACGACATCAGCACTAAGAGACACCCTAATAAATATCGTTGTACATACCCTAATAGTGTCTAGTATTGCTCCTTAATAAATTTAAATTATATTAGGTTTATGTAAGATCCAATCATTGACTGCTCAGCACAACAATTTGAGTAGTGACTTCATGTAAACAACGTATTCTGGATATACAACTCATTTTTGTAGCTTTTTATATATTGATTTCACTTTTACAAACATTCTATTCATGTGAAACAACCTCGATACCCCTCATTTTTATAGTTTCTTTATTTATAGATTTTACATTTACAAACATTTTATGCCATGAATCGCAAAGGATATATGTTTTCAAAAAGGTTGTGGAAATGTACAATACTCCCTCTATTAGAGCATTTCCAACACAGTCATATAAAATGATCTCTCAACAAACTATTGGGCTTCATTAACAAAAATCATTCTCCAACAGCTACCTATATGCATGCCATAAATATTGATCCTCCCAAAAACGTCCTCTCTCACCCTATATTTAGTATCATCATTGACACTTCCAGCACTTGTAAATCAATTTATTAGGAGCTGTTGGACAATAGACATTTTCGTCCTCTCAATACCATTTTGACACTATCGAAAAAAGCTTTTTTAGTATCAATTATACATGGTTGTTGGAGGTGCTCTTAGTAAATAATTAACGTCGTTATGTGCAACACTACCTCTATTAGTAAATAATGATTGACCAACAATATTTTGGTTGTTTATCTATTTAAAAATAGTTTAAATGCTGAAAATATCTTTACTTATAGAATAAATTATAACAAAATTATGATATTTGTTATAATATTTAGAATAAGACGAATGATTGATGAAAATAAAAATCAAGAGCCTCAATTATTTCTGAACGGAGGGAGTACTTTGTATCAGTAGCGGATTTTGCATTTTCAGCAGAGTCTACATCGGTGTGAAAATGCATAAGAATCCTCATATTTGTTGTTACTGTATCTGCACATATTTTGTGCCTTTTTACAGAGAATATTATTTGAATATTACTTTTTTTAGAAAAAAGTGAAGGGTTTCGTTATGTGCAATGTACTTAGTACTACCTTACTCTCTTTGCTTTTTAAATATAGTAACAATTATTTTTGACCAATAACTTTGATCATTTGTCTTATTCAAAAAAAATTTATTCAAAAGTATCAAAGAAAAAAAATTATGTTTCAAAACCGTTTAGTAATAAATCAAAATATAACAATATATAAAAATATTATATTTTTTAATAAAATAAATAATCAAAATTAACGTTAAAATTAATTATGACTATATTTCAAAAACAGAGGCAATATAAAGTAGCCGATTTTGCATTATGGGCAGAGTCTATAAAGCCGTGCGAAAATGCAGAGGAAAGCCTACTGAACAAACCGGGAACAGGGGACACCAACTTCCCAACCTTTCGCTTTTATCCATGATACAGGAACGATAACAAAGCCAAAAGCGTGGTAAAGCAATTTGCTGCTATAAACTAGCGGCACCCAAAGATTCCCTCGCCTCCCGCTCGTTGCTTCCCTCCCCGTCCCAACAATCTTGCACTGTTTCTCTCTCTCCCTTCACTTCGTCGTCAACTGAAACAGTCACACTACCAAGCGGAACCCCATTCAGTTGAGCGAGCCGTAGTAACTGCTCTGCTCTGACACGACACACGCTCGTGCTCGCTGTCGAAGCTGTGGTCATCACCCGTCACTGCATTTCCTGCAGAAGCATCAATGGGGTCGCCGAGATGTGTTACCGTTCTCGCGCTCATGTTCTTGGTCCTGTGGAGAGGTAATACTTTTGGCAAATCGATTCATGCTTGGTTTTTTGTGTGTCTCGGTTTGAGATCTGATGTCTTCAGCCAGTAATGGCGGCTGGCGGGGAGGCAAACTCAACGATTTGTGCTTTGTGTGGTGTGTTCTGCTTCTGCAGATGGGGAAGCGGCGACCTTTACGTTCGTGAACCGGTGCCCGGACGCGGTGTGGCCGGGCATCCTGTCGAACGCCGGCAGCCCGCGGCTGGACCCGACGGGGTTCGAGCTGCAGCCCGGCGGGTCGCGCGCGGTGTCCGCTCCGTCGGGCTGGTCCGGGCGCATGTGGGCGCGCACGGGGTGCTCGCAGGACGGGACCACGGGTCGGCTCGCGTGCGCCACGGGCGACTGCGGGTCGGGCGCGGCCGAGTGCGCGGGCGCCGGCGCCGCGCCGCCCGCGACGCTGGCCGAGTTCACGCTGGACGGCAGCGGCGGGCTGGACTTCTACGACGTCAGCCTCGTGGACGGCTACAACCTGCCGGTGCTGGTGGAGCCTTCTTCCGCTTCCTCCGGAGGAGGTGGGATGTCGTGCGCGGCGGCCGGGTGCGCTGCGGACCTGAACGCGATGTGCCCCGCGGAGCTCCGCGCCGGCGGCGGCGCCGCCTGCCGCAGCGCGTGCGACGCGTTCGCGAAGCCGGAGTACTGCTGCAGCGGCGCGTTCGCGTCGCCGGCGGCGTGCCGCCCGACGGCCTACTCGCAGGTGTTCAAGAGCGCGTGCCCGCGGTCGTACAGCTACGCGTTCGACGACCCCACGTCCACCTTCACCTGCGGCGGCAGGCCCGACTACACCGTCACCTTCTGCCCCGGCGCCACACCGAGGTGTGTTATTACTACGTTCTTTAATTAGCTAGCTAACTAGCTAAAGCCTTCCGTTGCACATCACTACAAATTCCAGAGTTTCCGCTGGTCTGGATCTTTGGCTGGTTTCTTGCCTTGTGAAGGAGGGTTGATCTGCTGCAGCGCCGCTCCCTTTTACTACCGCTGTCTGCTAGCCAGCGTCACTAAATCTGTCAGATATTTCTGACTGCTGAGAATTTTAACGACTGTAACTAAGCCATTATCTAATGTACTACTACTAGTGCAGCAAGGAAAGAAAAAACTAGAGTATTATTAGCAATGAGCAGAGATCAACAATGTTGGCATGATCTTATGTCGTCTATAATTTAGCATCAGATATATAGGACGAAATGGAAAGCGCATAGCGAAGCTTTTTATTTGGGCTTTTGTTTGCCACGCCTTAGATTTCATACAGTAATGCATTTGTTTACTACTGCTCCGCTCGTGAACGAGCCACGTGCTGATGTTATTTCTGGTCCACCTCGTCCGTGACTCACGTGACACGCTTGCAGCCAGAAGTCTACGACCACGCCGCCTGCGACTACTACACCGGTGCCCGGCGCGACCCCCTCGACGCCGACGACGGCGGTGCCTTCCGGGACGACGCCTATGCCCACGGGGACCATGCTGCCGGGTACCACGTTCACCGACGCCACGCCGGACCCGGAGACCGCGGGCGGCGTGGGGCTCGGCATCCAGGGCGGGGGGAACCAAGGCGTGCTCCTCGGCAGCAGCGGCGTCGGAGCCGGCGGCGTGTCGTGGCTGGCCAACATGGCCACCGGCGACGTGTCCGCCGCCGCGCCGGCACGTCTGTTCGCTCCAGTCGCGACCGCGACCGCGACCGCCGCGTTGGTGTGCCTCCATTTACATTTGTTTGGGAGGTGGATCTGAGCTTATCACCATACGTATAGTAGTACTCCGTACATTGTAACGGTTATTAATTACAGTACTAGCTTTGCAGGGTTGATGGTTCGTGTCATCTCATCTGTTGTACTAATAGTAATTGTAGCGTCAGGTAGCGCATGTAATGTAGCAGTAGTAGCAGTAGATGATTGTTGATTATTATTACTTGATTCAAGAATTGAATTCTACTACTAATATGTGAAGAATTGGAAATGAATGTTTATGGGCAACCAAGATACTACCTCCGTTCAGAAATAATTATCACTTTTTATTTCCGTGCATAATCTAGTATTGTTTGTCTTATTTAAAAAATTTATATAAATAATAAAAATTTTAACTCACATATAAAATATGCTTTATACTCTATCAAATAATAATAGTATAATTCATAGTTGCATAAATTTTTTAAATAAAATGAAAGATTAAAATTAAGATTTCAAAAGTTAGAATGACATTTATTTCTAAACGGAGGGAGCAGTAAGCTGCGCGGAGTTGGTGGCTCGAGACCGGAACGAGGGCCAGGACGTAAGGGAGGGCACGTGGTTCACGGAGGCCGAGGCAGCAGCAGTGAGGACGTGGTACTGTGGGCCTGCCTCAGTCGCGGCTTTGGATCCCATCCACGTGTGTGCTCGCGTCGCCGAGACCCGCAGCCCCCAACAGCCGTGTGCGCAGAGGATCCCACCCACGAAAAATCCGTTGGCAGCAGACATGGAGAATCTTTGCCATCTTTCCCGTCTTTCCATGCTCCTCCTCGCACAGCACAGGCAGGCGACTGTTGTCACGCCCGGCCCACCTGGCGGTGTTGAATTGATCAGGGCCCGCGTCAACTTCCATCCAACTCACTGAAAAAAGGGAGTCCGGGCGAGGGATGCGAGCTCTCTCTCCATTGACCGGATGAGTTACTGCTTGTGTGAGGGTAATTACCGTGGGAGTGGGGTGGATTTATTGCGGCTGGCTGGATCCGGTAGAACTCTATCCTGCTCCCTCCGTTTTGAATATAGATTATGTTTTAGACGTAGATATAAAAAAGTAAAAAAATTAGTAAAAATATGTACATAAAAAACGAATATGAGAGATAAAATAAAGCGATGATAGCATTAGAGAATGAAAAAAAAATGTAGAGAATGTGGTAGAGAATGAAAAAAAGATACATCTCAAAATGAGAGTATCAAGTATTTTAAAAAAATTAAGATAGAGATAGAGACATAGAAGCAAAGAATGCAGAAAAATACGTTTGAAAATCTAAGTATTTAAGTATTTTAGTACGGATGGAGTAAGATGCAGCTCCGTGGGAGGACGTAGGAGTTGCACCTCCACGATCGATCCATCCAGTGTGTGCAACTTCATTTCTGTTTTTTTCTGATGAATCAATGATTTGCCCCCTGCACGGACCTAGCACTACAGTATTTTCGTCGGATTATGGATCGCACCAGATCATCTTCGTGCGGGAGCGGGACGATGGCGGGTCGCTTTTTATGGTCGTGATGCCCGGCGGAGGAAAGCGAACCCACTGAAACAAACGACCTGCAGGCGTGCAAAGGCGAAGATGCATGCCAAATTGCCGCGACGGTGCCTTTTCATCGGCTAGTCCAGGATGGTGGCGATAAATGGACCAACTTGGTTAAAGATGTTCTTACAGTAAAGCACTTCCCGAGAAGATAGATGATGCTAATAATAGCTTATTGCAGGTTTTACCACATAGTGTACACACTCCATCCATACGCCAATTAAACGTGTTTTAGCTTACATACCGAGTATTAGGTATACGTAAAACTAAGTAACACATGAGTGTTTTAGATATCATCCGACCATCGATCATGATATCCATCAAGTAATAAATTAAGGTCATCATCCATTGCATTTGTCAGCTGATCAAATTAGCCAGAAGCTGATCAAGTGTGCTCACAGAGCCGTGAAAACCAAGTTCACCAAAATTCTTCTTCCTTCATAATAAGTGAGAAATTTCGCTATACCTGCTGGTCTTCAATTGGCATGTAATCGTCAATACTAAACGATGTAGATGGCATTGCACATAGTCTCATAGAAAAGATGATGTAATACGAACTGTACTTCAGGTACTGAAATGAATGGATACACAGAAAAGTCAGTGTTGCTTCAACAGAATCATCTGGAACTTATGTAAGATAAACAATCTGCCGAAAATCTGATCTTCATTCATCAATCACAAAAAGCAAATTCCCATCTTCTCATCAGCAGTGCTCTACTTGGAAAAAAGGTATCAAATCCAATTAGGATACACAACTGATATCAGTTCCAGCGCCAACCAACCAACTTGTAGAACTAGAGATGCATGGGAACCAGAATAAGAAGATTCTAAAAAAAAAAAGAACTAAAATAGAAAAAGATAAGCAATAACGCGACACATATCTTAATTTTTTTAAACCCATTTCTCAATCTTTTTCAAGCAGGCCATGTTCCATTTATTTGTTAGAAAATATGCTGCTCAGTAACCTTCAAGACGTCATGCACTAGTACAGATGTCCATACATTCAGGAAAGTAAATGAATGTGCCAAGTTATGAATACTGACTAAGCTCTTCGCAAAAAAAAAAAAAAAAAAAAAAAAGAAGAAACGAAAAAAGAAAGAATACTGACGAACCAAAGAGCAGATCATAGTGTCATCCTTAAACTTGTGAACGAGGGAATAAGTTTATCACCATTACATTTATCAAATTTCTTCCATGCCCCACCCTCCAAATCAAAGGCCTGTAAGAGAAATTTCAATGTAAGACTGTTAGGCCAAAGGTATTGTCCCTCACTTTAATTGAAAAATTATATATGATCTACCAGCATTGACGTTCACAGTTTCATATAAATATTTCAAATAAAAAAATTACATCTAAATGAAGTTAGCCAGGTACTTCCACCCTCAAAATTTAGGAATGCATAATTATTACCATTTTATAGGAAACCCATCAACTGCATCAAACAGTATTTTCTTAAGTGAAGAACAAGTTTTTGTTGCAGAAGCTTAGCTTTCAAGCATAAAGTTCATTTTAACCTTTTTTTGGATTTATATTCACCATATCCCACTTATATAGTTGCATATATCACCACTCAATGAGCTTTGATACGCATTCTAATCCTTTTGGCTGTAAGGGATCACGCATGTGGTTTAGATTTGTTGCAAGTTGTTCCACATGTCAGTGCAATTGAAAATGGATGACCTGAGTAATGCATTAAAGATAGAATAGAGTGGTTTGTGTTAGAATCTATTGTACCACTCTATTGGGCCATAGCTGGGCCAACCCTAGGCTTGGCTCCTAGGGTCTCCAGGGGGCGTTGTGTTTAGTACATGCACCCCTAATCACGCTCCCAGAGCCTCTGGCTGTGAGTATATATATAGATCCATCACGTGAATACATCATCTAATCCCTTTCTATCATGGTATCAAGAGGATCCCGATTCTCCTCGAACTTTCTGCTTCCGCTCCAAACCCTAGCCGCCGGCTCATGGCTTCCACTACCAGCGGCGCACTAACCACGGCGGCAACCCTCTCGCCCCAGTCACTCTCCTCCGGCCTCACGCCGTCGTTAGCTCCCTCTACCACGGACGCTGACCACGAAGCGCTCTTCCAAAGCCAGCTCGCTCGCGCCGCCCATGATCGCGCTGCAGCCGCCACCCACTAGGGCACCGTGGTCGCCGCTCAGGTGCGCCCTGCCGAGGCCACCATGGAGACAGCGCTCGTGCTGCTCGCCGACGCGCACAGAAGCCCTCGACGAACTTGACATTCTCGAGCGCGCGGCTTCCAGATGCCCATGGAGAGAGACAACGGCGATCACGCCGACTACGTTGAGGCTACCACCATCGCCAACCTTCACGCACATGTCGCTGGTGTCCAGGTCCAAAACATCCGCGTGCTTGTGCCCGTCGTGCTCGATTTCACCTCAACAGGCGGGCCTCCGCCTCGTGGAACTCCGTGCACCGCACCGCTCCTCCAACGTGCCGGCCAACGTCCTCGTCGTCAACCCACCTACGCCACTGCCGCAACACCGGCATCCTTCGCACCCTCCACAACATCCACCCTCCGGCGGGAGCGGCAATGGCGACAACAGCGGTGGCGGCAAAGACGGCGGCAACTCCGATGGGAGTGGCAACGGGCGCCACCGCAAAGGGAAGGGGCGGGACGGTGCACCAGGGGGTCCACCCGAATGGCCCTCGGTGTACAACCCTTGGACCGGGACCATCCAGATGTGGCCTGGGTCCCCCGGCCCTCGCGCTCCTGGTTCACCCGGTGGACCGATGTCGCAGTCCTTCTACGGTGGCCTCCCGACGTACCAACTGCATCCTCCACAAGCACCCTTGCCCGGCATGTCGATGTCCCCTAGACTAAACAGCCTCGGATCTCCAAAGGGCTTCGGCGGTGCCCCACAGAGCCTTGGCAGCACCCCCTCCTTCGACGGCGCCCCCCAGGGCCTCGGGGCCCCTTAGGGCTCCACCGCCGGCACCGTCCACCTGGCTGTCCTCGGACCAGAACGAGCTAGCCAACACCTTCAGCACCGTCAGGCTCAGACCCCCCGCCTCGACGTCCGAGTGAGTGGTTGACTCTGACGCCTCCTCCCACATGGCACCGAACACCGGTAACTCTCTCATCCTTCCTATCCCACCTTCACATCCTTCATCTATCATTGTGGGTAATGGCTCTACCCTTCCTATTGTCGGCATGGGGAACTTGTCTTTGCCGGGTGATTTTGTCGTTCGCAATATTCTTATTACACCTGACATTATTAAAAATCTTGTCTCTGTTCACCAATTTACCATTGATAACTGGTGCTCTGTTCAATTTGATCCCTTTGGTTTCTCTGTGAAGGACCTCCATTCTCGGAACGTGATCACCAGGTGCAATAGTCCCGGACCGCTGTACACCTTCTCCTTGTCAAGCAACCCTGCGCCACAAGCCCTCCTCACTACAGCAGTACCCACCTCCCTCTGGCATCGCCGCCTAGGTCACCTTGGCGCCGATGCCCTTGCGAAGCTCTCCAGCGTTGCCGCCATCCACTGCGCATTCCACGCTTGCCAGCTTGGCCATCACATTCGTCTTCCCTTTCTTGTGTCTTCATCTACAGCTAGTCATAATTTTGATTTAGTACACTGTAATCTTTGGACCTCCCCTGTTCTTAGTGGCTCAGGTTATAAATACTATTTAATCATTCTTGATGACTGCTCATGTGGACCTTTCCCTTGCGCCTCAAGTCTGACATGTTTAGTACCTTGTCAAACTTTTTATGTCAAAACACGGTTCGGTCGCACCATTAAGACTATGCAATGTGACAATGGCCACGAGTTCAATGACTCTACCACCTGGGCCTTCTTCTGTGCCACTCTTAGCATGTCTTGCCCCTACACCTCCCCGTAGAACGGCTGCGTCTAGCGTGCCCTACGCTCCTTGAACAACATTGTGCACACCCTGTTGTTCCATGCCTCTGTTCCGCCAGCATATTGGGTTGAGGGTCTAATCACCACAACCTACCTCATAAATCGCCTACCTACAAAAAACACTTACCTCCTGGACACCTCACTTCCCTCTTTTTGGGCAGCATCCCACCTACGACCACCTCCGTGTCTTTGGCTACACATGCTATCCCGAACCTTTCTGCCACCACCGCACATAAGTTGCCCCTAGGTCCGCCTTATGCGTGTTTCTTGGGTAGTCCTCTGCACACAAAGGGTACCGATGCCTTGACGTCTCCACCAATTGCCTCCACATCTCTCGTCATGTCGTCTTTAATGAGAATTCCTTTCCTTTTGCCACTTCCCAAACCCCTCTAGCTAACTCTTTAGATTTTTTACTCACCGACGAGTGCCCGATGGTTCCCATGAGACCGCTTGCACTACCCTCTCCTGCAGGTACCCCTCCGACGCCCCCAAGCTCAACGCGGGTCCTGGCCGCAATGGTCGACGACCTCCCTCCCACTGCGACAGACCCTTCCAAGCTGGCTTCTCTGCGCGCACCACGCGCGGCCTCGATCGACTCCTACGTTGACCAGCCACCCATCACTCAGGTCTACACTCGCCATGCGCCACGCGTGACCCCGACGGCGGGCCCCCTCTTCACCCGTGAGGTCCCGACACCATCGGCACCCGTGGTCGCTCCTCTACCATGCGGCGCGGTCCCAATTCCCCCGGTTGATCACCCGCACCACAAGAGCGGCTATCGGCAGCCCCGTCTCAACCTCCAGGCCGAGGTTCTTGCTCTGGTGCCTCAGTTCTGCCGGACTGCGCTTGCTGATCCGAATTGGCAGGCGGCAATGGAGGAGTTCGCTGCACTTTAGGCCAACAACACAAGGGACCTAGTTCCGCATCCCCTGGTGTCAACGTGGACACTGGGAAGTGGATCTTCAAGCGCAAGTTTGACGCCAACGGCCGCCTCGATCGCTACAAGGCTCGTTGGGTCCTCCGCGGCTTCACTCAACGCCCCGAGGTCGACTACGATGAGACCTTCAGCCCAGAGGTCAAGCCCGCCACGGTACGCACCGTGCTGTCACTTGCTATCTCTCGTGTTTGGGCAGTTCACCAACTCAACATCAAGAACACCTTCAACACGGCACTCTCTCTGAGCCGTTTATTACAGCCAGCCTACTGGATTTATCAATGGTACTCGTCCTGATAATATCTGCAGCCTTAACAAGTCCATCTACGGTCTTAAACAGGCCCCCAGGACATGGTACAGTCGGTTCACATACTTCTTACTTACCCTTGGATTTGTGGAGGCTCGCTCCGACACATCATTCTTTGTCTACCATCGAGATTCTGATATGGCTTAACTGCTGCTCCATGTGGATGATATTGTTCTCACCGCCTCCTTAAGTGTTCTTTTCGGCGCATCATCGGCCACCTGCAGCGCGAGTTCGCTATGAAGGATTAGGGCACCTTGCATCACTTTCTGGGCATCCAAGTTCAGCACCAGTCCTTCGGGCGCTTTCTCTCTCAACGACAGTATGCCATTGACGTCCTGGATCGTGCCGCCATGTCCGACTGCAAACCGTGCACCACTCTAGTTGACATCAATTCGAAGCTCACGGATGGTCCGCCTGTTGAGGATGCCACCCAGTACCGCAGCCTGGCCGGCGCACTCGAGTACTTGACCTTCACCCGGCCCGACATCTCTTATGTCGTCCAGCAGATCTGTCTTCACATGCATGATCCTCAAGAGTCCCATCTCACCGCCATGAAGAGCATTCTCCGCTATGTTCGTGGAACCATAGATTTTGGTTTGTCCATCCGGCCATCTTCCTCTCCAGACTTCGTGGTCTACTCGGATGCTGATTGGGCGGGATGCCCAGACACATGTCGGTCTACCTCAGGCTAAGCACTCTTCCTGGGCGACAGTCTAGTGTCCTGTTCTTCCAAATAGCAGCACATCGTGTCACATTTCTTGCGCTGAGGCGGAGTACCGCGTTGTGGGCGAATGCGGTGGCTGAAGCCTCCTGGCTGCGCCAGCTCCTCCATGAGCTCCACGTTCCCCTATCCAAGGCTACACTGGTCTACTGTGACAACGTCAGCGCCATCTACCTGTCGTGCAACCCGGTTCAATACCAACGCACAAAGCACATCGAGATCGATCTCCACTACATCATCTAATTATGTGATTATCCCTTTCTATCAGTTTGTTCTAGTTTCAATGCTTTACATCTGAGATATCTTGATCCGGGATAACTCAATGGCACACATGAGTGTCACAATACTGATGACATATAATGGACAAATACTTATGTAAAAGAAATAATCAGTTGCTGTAATTTGCTCGTTGCAGCACATGAAAGATTTACTGCATCGCTGCTTCCATCAAAACGGAATAAATAAATAACATTTTTAACTTTTAGTTCCGTTGTACTCATAATTTTCAGCAGAGCAATATTATATTGCAGTTTAATGGCCGTTCTTTTTTTAACATAACATGTGGCATTTGAATGAAAAAATCAATAAAATATCAACAAACTAATTGCACTATGCAAGAACTTGTTTCACAGAATCTCCACACATATACCGATATTACTATAAATTTCTTCAACCATTAACTCATAGCAGCAAATTTCAGTGCATGATAGAAAGAGGAACTACAGATGAGATTTTGGCCCATCCGCAGGTTTGTCTGTGAGAAGTAACAAACCATTCGTTTTTTTGACAGTGTAACAAACCATTCTTCAATACACATATTTCTACTATTTGTATAACAAATCACCAAAGAATGGGTATGCAAGAAAACAGAAAAAGATGGATAAGTAAAAAAAATTATCAAACATATGGGTTTAAGCTAATCATGGTCACACCGAAGATATCCTTAATCTTTTCCTTCCAGACCACACCACAACTATTATATTGGAAGGAATACTCAAATAAGCATTCAGATGTCGATTTAAATTGAGGGTAAGTAGGAAGAAACAAAAAGAATGGTAACTGGCCATGCAGAATATCCAAACCACGACAATTCAAAAATTGTATGCACCTCAAGAAATCAGAAGAAGACACTAGGGACAGGGGATTTAACACCCTCTTATTGTTCATAAGAGTACAAACCAGTAAGAAGAAATGCTGCAAAATAATTACACTAAATTGGCTGAAAGTTTCATTGTCAACTCCAAATTCATGGCAGAATATTCCTATCACTAAGATCATGGATCATGCAATCTATTGTCAGACTGACAAACAAGAACACAGAGCAGTTTGTCATGCGAAACTTAAACTTCAAATGAAATAATAGGGAACAGTTGTGAATTGTATTACCTTGTGGCACATAAAAGATAGCATAGGGATAAACGGTCTTTATGATTACGGATTTAGTGACCATCTTGAACTGCTTGCTCACAGGCCAAACCATGAAGATACCAACCATTGTTCGCAGAAACACAACATTTCTATCCTCATCTATCCCGCTAATCCAGACAGGAATCGAGCCAACTCGAGGCTGCGTCAATTGAAGATCAAGGAGTTTGCATAGGTCAATTTCTCTTCGCAGCATCCAGTTCACAGTGCCCATGTGGTCGACCTCCTGTGCCCACAAGTGCAGGCTGAAATTCTTCACAGCAGTGAGGCCAAGCCCGCCGTCCTCCGATTTCACAACACGAATGTTCCTCTTATAGATGGAAAATAGCACCGACGGCAACTCCACATGGGCTAAGCTTTGGTTACCCAATTGGAACTCAAGTATGCTGCACTCATCGAGAAGCCAGTACAGGGCATCCTTAACCAGGGCACCAGGCTCCTCTGTAAGCTCAAATCGTGACGACGGCATCGTATTTGACAACAGCTCACCCCACGAGTCGGTCGCCGATAAGTACACGCAGGCAAAGGCGCGGGCTTGTTTGGTGCATACGACGACCACGTCGAAAGGGCTGGAGTGACCATCGACGTCGGAAGCTGAACAGCAGAGCACCACGGCGTTAAGGTGGAACGTGCCAGCCCGCAGCCGGTAGGGAACCTCGATCTCGCGGCGCTCGCCAGTCATGGGGTCCCACACGAGCAGATAAGCCCAGTCGCGGCTACGGAGGAGGGCGCGGCCGTGGCGGCAGTCGACGAACCACCACATGCCGTCTTCGCCGTCCCTGCGGAGCGCAGCCGCCTCTTGGACGAGGCGTCCGGTCGATCCCTGGCTGCATACGAAGCGGGGATAGCACGGGGAGTTGTGGAAGAAGCCGAGCACGGGGGGTGTTCGATGGAATGCGCGCAAGCTGCGGAGGAATCCTGGGTCGCGGATGAGGCGGCGCCAGCGCTTGCAAACCCAGGATGCCTGGTAGAAGGATGTGGGGTGCGGCGGGAGGCGGAGGAGGATCTCGGTGAGTATGTTATCGTCCTCCAGCGGCGGCGCTGGCGACGGCGGCATGGTTGGAGGGCAGCCCTGTGCCATCGCTACTCGCTACCCTTTCCCGTCTGGGCTTCTCCGGCTTTTTCTTCTGACTGATGATGCAGGCCGACACTTGGGCTTCTCACGGACCTTCTAGTTCGAAGGGGACCACCAAGGACTTAAATACGATCCTAAAAAAAGCCCTTTTAACCTTACAATTTTCATTTAAACAACTCCATTTTCCTGCACAACGGCGGTCTGTTCACGCTTGCTTGAGTATTGCTAAGCGCTAAATAATTGGTTTAAGACATTTATTTTACTTAAAAATCATTAAATTATTTTTGCTACACAGGTTATGAAAAAACTGGTTATTTAACCATGTTTCGGTAAAGCTCTTCAAAATTAATAAAAACTCTTACACAGAACCATTTTGTGAAAAACCAACCAATTACACTATTCTTTATATGGATAAAATTCTTAAAAATTCACCAAAATAATGTTTTGATGTGATCTTTAGAACCATGTCGTGCAAATATGTTGAAAATCTTCATGAATTCAACATAACTTCTTGAATATTTTAAAACGAAGGAATATTTAAATTCATGATATTTTTAAAATAAGTGCATGTCAAACAATTCATGATTATAAAGATCACCTCACAGCATTTTTTTTTTGAATTTTCTCTGAATTTCTATGCATCTCAAAAATGATGCAATTGACTATTTTTCCTCATAAAATGATCTTGTATAATGATATTTATATAATATAAATTTATAGGAGCTGAACCAAAACCTAGTCCAATGATAAAGTTTCTCCCTACATCCTGTTTAGATCTCACAAAATATTTAGTAATTTTTTGAGCAACATAAATGCCTCAAACTAATTTTTGGAACAACGTATGCATGTCTGTGCCAGCATGAATAATCACGTCAGCAAAACTATTGTCCATAATAGTTGAGAGAGGAGAAACAAATGGTTTTCAATTTTTTGAAACTTCTACAAAAGTTGATGGAGGTCAAAAAGACTTTTTCCTTAAAAAAACAAGAGAAAGTCAGCTATCGATTAGACAATATATAAATTTTTCATGGTTCATATGCGCCATTGAACACATTTTCTTTATGAAAAACAAAATCAAGACAATGATATAAAGCCACATTCTAAGGGAAAAAATGGGTATATTCTACATGTTTTGTAATTGGAATGAAGAGTTCTTTAACTACAACTGTATTTACTAATTAGTTGCATTTCGGTTAATTAAGCTGATGCGAAAGGGGACATTGTTACTAGCACTTCAACGTGTCCCCTAATGTGGAATAAAAGTTTGCTCCAATTAGTTAAACTGTCACGTCACTTGAATTCAAACCTCAGACCTATGATAAGTTCACGTATACCTAATAAGAATGATAAGCAGCCATTAGTAGGAATAGATAGATTTCTTTTAGGAACAAAATACAAATTTGATGACGAGAGTTCTATATTTTCACCTCAACTCCAGCCCATCTGGCCCTCCGAACAGCAGTCTCCTATTAATAACAAATCACAATTGACAAACTGACTCACATGAGTAAAATGAGGTAAAATCCTAAAATTTAAAATATGTCATCATAGTACTACCTCCGTTTTTTTTAATGTTGATGTTTTTTAATATAAATTTATATTAAAAAATATCAACAATTAAAAAATAGAGGTAATACATATAAGATAAGAAATATAAAAGTGAAACAACCGATACAAAGGAAAGGAGAAGGCAGCACCATCGTCTGCATGGCTTCATTTGGCCTTAGCCCATATGAGTGGTCTGGTAGATTCAGAAACTAAGAGTAGATAGAGATTTTGAAATGCGTTTTAATTTAGCATGGAGATTTAGAAAAGAGAATAAGGTAGAAACACTAGAAAGAGAATTAGAGATGTATTAGAAAACAAGAAAGGTATATTGGAAAACAATAACGTTAAATATTTGAGGATAGCCCGTACCGCCGTACCCTATCCTACCCTATAATGCACAAACTCATATCCATTTTTTACCCACCCCTTTAAGAAAATCACACCATTCCAAACATGTCCTGAAAATTAAGTGCAATAAAAAAAATTGTTCAAATCCGACAACTCACGTGGCTAATCATCTCCCTACACTCAAATGATAGGGTCCCTAATTATCGGATCTTTCATTAAGCACTCGCGCCAACCCCTGCGCCTCATTTTGCATCCACCACCCCTGTTGGTTATTGGCGCGGTGGAGGCGGCGCGGCAAGTGTGGCGAAGTTTACTCGCTTGTCGCCACACTTGTTAGGACCAACCAATGTGCAACTATAGTCTCGCGAAGCTCTAACTAACGAATAGAGAATTCTCTTGTCACGGGCTGGTCACTGGTGGTTAGGGGTGGGGGGCTGTCCGGTGACCTTCCCGACGGAAATAGAAGCAGGCGGCGGCGTCCCGGTAACGCAGGGCAGCGCGGAGGCGGCAGCGTGGCGCGGCGCACCTTGGGCGGGCGCGCGCGGCGGGAGGTAGAAGAAGCGCTGAGGACTGTTGGATCTAGATCGGACTGCTGAGATTCATTGACTGATTTGTTTAAAAAATTCAGCCGATTGAAAAATAGCATCTCCATTCTTCTTCCCAAACAATCTGTTAGTTCTGTGTTACACGCGGCTTTCAGACTTTCGGTTAATCCATTACATCAAGTCATTACATCCTCATATTATGGCATTGGGTTGCATAGTAATTTTTTGAAGCATGATCTGTTCTGCCACACAGATTTGAATATCTGGTTACCCTTAAACTAAGTTTTTTGAAGTTTTTCTTTGGAGATTTGTTATATATGGTGCTTAGAGTTCCAATCATTGGCCTCAGAAAATCTAATGATTAAGAATAGAAAAATACCTACTAAAAATAATTTAAGTTTGGGATCAGCACAAAAAATTAGTGAATCCCATACTAATTATATATTTTCTTTTTTCTAATTAACTCATATTAATTCTTTTAATACTAATAGGTAGGATTACTTCAAAAGAGGAGGTATAAGGTACCTTCCAAGTAAGATGACAAAACTCCTTCCTTTTAGAAATAAATATAAAACAGAAAAAACAACATAATCTAGATTATCAATCATATACAAGAGGATTATACATCAAAAGTCTAGAGAATGTGCAATACTGAAACGATATAGAGCTGTTTCTACTATTACCAGTTGGCATATTTACAAGAGAGAACATATAATTAATGGCACTATAAATTGTATTCGGTCTCCTTTATGACCACTAGCAAAATAATGAAGCAACCTTATATCAAAATACCAATTAATACAATAATGGTATGTTCTTGGTAGAGCAGAGTACGAGTGGTTTACGTAAGAAGTACTCTGTATTCTCTAGTGGCTTTAGATGAAAGATGATGAGATTGAAAATTTATTTTATCTTTTTCAGGTTGGAAGGCTGCCTGGTCAATTTGCAAAGCCTCAATCCAACCCAACTGAGATGAGAGATGGAGTAACGCTTCCTTCCTATCTCGGAGATATCATCAACAGTGATGCTTTTCATGAAAAATTGCGTACACCAGATCCTAAAAGGTTGATTAAGGCCTACAACCAATCTGCAAGAACCCTGAATCTTCCCAGAAGATTTGCGCGTGGAAGGTTTGCAGACCTTCAGAGAGTGACCCAGTGGAATCTTGACTTTCTAACGTGCAGCAAGCAAGGAGAGAGGTGCTCGATAACTCTGCTTTTTCAGTGACTTACCTACTGAAATTACTAGCTTTTCTAAGAGTACAAGTTTTTTTCTTGCAAAATAATCATGTTGAAACAGTAAACTGCAACTTGGTAACTCCTTGTGTTTCTGAACAGGTATCTAGAGCTTTCACATAGAGTTCATGACGCCATCGGGTTCATGATCGCCGCTGACCTGACTCCTCAACACCCCATCATGACCGACGTCCCAGGAGTGCCTCCATTATTTACCATACGAGCAAGCATTGACTAGGGAGGATCCCACTACTGGCCTCTGTTACAACGGTTCTGCAAATGCTTTGGGTAGGCGAGCAGTCTTGGCAACTGGACGGTGCTAATGTTGAATTTCTTCGTGGTATTTCCAATCCTTTGGGTGTAAAGGTAACACCATTAAGTTGACATTTTCATACATATGTATAGAGAAATCCTCAAATTATGCATGTTATTCTGACCGATGGAGTTTACAATTCTCTATACATGGTAATAAGTAACGTCTGTTGTGATTTCAGTTCCATACAACATGTGACGGTACAATTAAATATCAGTCCAAATAGGAATCAGGGCTCACGAACCATTGTATTATGCACTAACATTAGAAACAACCAGTAGCTGAGTTATATTGGTGACTACAGTTGGCATTGTTTTCTGTAGTTTTGAAGAGGCACAGTAGTTTCTGTTTTATTGTTATGCTGAATAGAACAAGTGTATCGGTAGTATTAAAATTTTTGATATGTTATGCAGGTGAGCAATAAGCTTGATCCATCGGAGCTTGTTAAATTGTGTGAGATTTTGAATCCTCACAACAAGCCTGGACGATTGATACTTATCACAAGAATGGGGACTGAGAACATGCGTGCTAAGCTTCCGCATATGATCAGAGCAGTGCGCCAAGCTGGGTTGATTGTCAATTGGGTTTGTGATCCGATGCATGGGAACACCATCAGCGCACCTTGTGGCCTCAAGACCAGACCATTTGATGCAATCACAACTACTAGTACCTCTTTGTTTTTTTATGGTTATGTATATATAAGTGATCCCTGTGTGACCTATATTTGAATACTGCTTGGCCCTTTTATACGTGCAGGCTGAGCTCCGTGCTTTCTTCGACGTCCATGAGAAAGAGGGAAGCCACCCCAGAGGGGTTCACTTGGAGATGACAGGGTAGAATGTCCGAGTGCATCGGTGGCTCGAAGACGGTTACTTTTGATGATCTTAGTTTTCACTACCGCACACGCTGTGATCCCAGGCTTAACGCTTCGCAGTCTCTTGAACTGGCTTTCGCCATCGCCGACAGGCTAAGGAACAAGAGAGACATGACATTTTTCGAGACTGCACTTGAGTGTGTTTTTTGTTGAGGATTGAATGTAATGAAAACAGAGTTATGGTTTAGTAGGAAAATCAAATTGAATATTGGATATCAAGAGAATTACTTCGACAAATAGGACAGCAACATATGGTGAGACACATGTCATCACAAAAAATGACCGCGTCTCTTAAAATTCTATGATGGCTCCATTTCCTTTACATTTCAACTATTGTATATATATATTAGTCTTTAGGCAAAAGAGGCAGTTGCTGAGAAAGAGATTTCTGTCAGGCGCCAACTGGAACAGGGGTGCCCTTTTGTCCAACTTCTCCCCTTATATAATGCAATCACTCCACAATAATAAAGGAAATTGTTCATTCTAGTTTCTTCTGTTTCCTTTTAATTTTACATTACATTTTTCATTAAGAGGAAAACAGAGACAGTCCCGGAGAAACATTACCTTATCTTTGTGCTACTCTGCTGTTAGCATCTCTGGAAGCACCGCTACGACGTCGTCTTCACAACACTCCCACCTTCGCTGCCAAGACTCCTCCAACAATGCAGAGAAATCGCGTCCTTGTGGCACTGCAGACTCCCGGCGCAAGAGAACTCAGTTGTTGATGCTTGGTGTAATTCCCTATCCTCCGCCCTCTATGTAACCAGTTTTCCTGTTGCTCATGTAAAACAAAGTGACTGGCCTGTTTTTATAAAGATCAGGTAGGGATTTTCCCCCGTCGACCTTCCAAAACAGGAAACAGAGACAGGACATAGAATAGTTAAACGCTTATGGCTGAAGCTGAAGCTCGGGATAATAAGGTGAAATGGAGATTTGAATTCCAACTAATATCCTTGAAGGCACTATATAGACTATGTAGGTGTAGGGTAGTATTTTTTAGTTTTTTGTTACTAATATAGGTACCAAATTTTCCTCCAAGAAATATAGGTACCAAATGATTGTGGAGATATACCCGAAACTCTTTGTTCTATACGTATCCTGTATCCTCAACAAACAACCAAAAAAGAAAAAAGGAAAAAAAGCTCAGCCATTTGTTTGACTCTGTAGTATGGAATAATAATATCCATGAAAGCAGTGTGGGAGACATTGAATTTATTATGAGTCCAAATGGTGCATCCATTGGTAAGTGGGTTTGTGCACGAGAACATTTTGATAAGCAATTCAGGTGTGTACTAGTAATATGACTGTGCGTTGCTACGGCTATAACAAAGAAACTGTATTTTAAAAAATAATATTTTCGACACAAGCATAAGATAATATTGTCATACAAATAATAGTACCTTCATAAGAAACTTTTTTACATGAAAGCAATTCAAAACTTGTATTGATTATTTCAGACTAAAAGATAAAAGATCAACCAAACATGCTTGTCGTCACTTGTATCTCTCCTCAATCTTCCCTGCAAAAATTATAATTCTATAGAATACTTATTTTGCAACTTAATAAGCATGAACATATAAAATAATACATTTTAGCATTACACAAAGGTATAGTAGAATTAAAAACATATAACATTGTCATCTTTGTAATGACAACACATTTGCACCCTGCTCTTGCATTAGTTAGAAGATGTAATTCCCTACAAAATAGACATTAACAAATCAAGAAAACTTTGGGAAAAAGAGCTAGCAAAGAGCGGCAATCCAATCTACCCGTAGAAAAGAAAAAAAACAAAGAAAAGCACAAGAAATACAGTGGGGTTGCAGAACAAAATGTGATGGCAAATAGTTATATTTGGTAGCATTGTCTGCAAGAAAAGGTATGAACTTTCTCCACATTTGAAAATATTCAGACTAATTGTACAGCTGCACTCAAACAAAGTACTAATATGATGACAAGTTATGCATAAATTGCCTACAAAAACTGTTCCTATGATAGGACAAAGTAAAAGATGCGATGCAACTGAACCGTACTACGCAATGAAAACACATGAAATCCATCTCTAGAGACAGTCAGAGAGAAAAAGTTAAACAGGAAAAACGTATAATGAAAGTTATCCATAAGAGATGGCCAAAATCCTAGCAAATACACTAATACCTAATTGTAAAAGTGAAACTACTGATCTCAACAGAATCAACCAGGAATCAGGGGTAAGGTATTTTAATCAGTTATCCTCACCCTTTCTTTTTCTTTTGCGATGTAATGGTAGTTCATTTTTCCTTTTTCTACAATAGATGCAAGATAGACTTGAGGAGTAGCTAGGTTAGATAACAAACGTATAAGCAATGATCAGTTTGAATAAACAAGCATTCATGGGTTGTAACCTCTTCTATTTCTTTTACCAGTTCAGATTCGTTCTCTATATATCATTACTGAAATATTGTGATGTTATTTTGCAATGTTTTCTTATAACTCATCTCATTATGAGGTTCAAACTGAGAAAAGAGGGAAGCAGTTAGTAAAACGAATCAAAACACAACTGTCGAGATATTTTCAGATGTGAAAAAGGAATCTACTGCTAAATTACCCACCATCAAAATAGAAGGTTTATTTACTCAATACAGCGCTAGCATGCTAACTGAAGATTCTGAAAGTTAATCTTACTCATTGATTGCCCTAACAAAATCTTCATCTAGCCACAAGTGAGTCCACTATTCCATTTTTGTCTAAAAAATAATTAAAAAACAAACAACTAAAATCTCAAATGAATTAGAAGCAAACCAAATTCATAATTTGAACCACAAGGAAAGGATATGGAGAAATCTCGATCTCAGTAAGCATCAAGATTTGCAGCCTGTGCTCCCATACAGCAGCAAGGCACCAACTCCCCAAAGTATATAGTGGCTACCAAGCATAGTCCCAATCTGAGATTTGCATTACCCCTAAGAAAAATTTGCCCCTGTTTCACAAATGGGACTCAAGAACACACCTAGACTGCTTCCTCTTACGCCTGCTATGAAATAAAATTGAACAGAAATTAGTTTGGGATTTGTTGACTCTTTACCAGCAAGATTTACAATTTTGATGGATGGATAGGTCTGCAGATGGTCCAAGAGAGTAACGCTTGCTATTTTCTTCCATAGCAACTACCATTGAGGAAAGTCAGGATTAAACAACTTTGCCTTGTGAAGACTGTTACAAAACGTAAAGTAGAAGTAGGCACTGATTGGAAATTAGAGCAGATTTTACACAAGAATTAATAATCCTCCACAGCAAGAGCGATCACATGATAAATATGATAGTTCCACCACAAGTACGAAAAATGGTGGAGTACATACGTTAGTTCAACATGATTAAAGACCCTAGTTGTACAAGTCTCCTTTTGTGTTGTGAAGAGTATGGTAACTCATGGTCAGCCAGATGACATTTTAGTACAAGGTGCTAAAAAGAACACTAAGGAACTAAAAACCTCTTGGATCAATTAGAATATAGTACCTTTATGTATATCCTTGTTGAAAAGAGTCCAATCCAAATTATGTACGACATGAAGTCTGAAAACACATCATGACACAAAAAAGATGGTGTAATTGTGCATTGATTTAAACAATCACTTTCAAGCATACTGCTACAATCAATCATCAATCTGAATAATTCATAAAAAGACTACAGAGAAAATGTCATCAAAGTAGCAAAAAAAAGAGAGGAATGCACATCTATGAACTTTCTAAACATTCAGATTGATGATTACTTAACAAAAAAAGAGTTATATAAATATTTAGTTACTGGCATCACTAATTGCTTTACAAATTCACAATATGAATAGAATCTATTAACCTATCAATCCATGTATGAAGCTAGCTTTAAGCACATTTTTGAACTTATTAATCAATCTCACATATCTTCTGTAGGATAGTTCGTTCAACACAGGTAGATAGCAATATAATTTTCTCTTAGATAGATAGTTCAACACAAGTACATAGCAATCTCAGGAAAGGCAAATCTGAGCACCCAAGGTACAAGCATAAAACCACTCCTTACATATCAGCACCGACTTTGCCAAATTGTTTTCTCAATACAAGTGGCAGATGCTATCTATATCCACTTTTACATTGTGTCAAGATAAAACCCACGCAATGATAGTTCATCATTATCAATTGCATCCCTTATTAGTACTGATCGGACTACATCAGTGTCTTGGAGTTTTTCTCTATCAATATGAACACAGGCATCCAAGTATCTGAGCAAATAAACCAGGAAGCAAATTTCATAATCACACTAAATGGCACACCGTTCCATCAATGGAATTTTGATTTTAACTTCCTCCGTTATCTCTTCCATCGATATGTGGAATCAAAACAGGCACTGACATGGTTTTGGTTTGGATCAGCAGATTTGGGACTTTTGTAAGGCGCTAAGCTAAACTTGTCTTTCGACTGGAGCACGGGTTACTCACCAGAAAGGAGCTTATTGCTTGTCAGGCGGCGGCAGCGCGTTGTCTCCTTGTACGGTGTGGACTCCTCGGTGGACGGTGCACGTCGTGGAGCCTCGGTGGATGGCGGCGGATCTCTTCCTCTTGTCGAAGCTATCGTTCGCCTCCGCCAGTGGCAGGGAACCCGCAGGGGTTGCCATGGAAGTCAGCGGCTACGGCTTCGACGTTAGCGGGCGGGGCAGGCGCGGGGACAGGAGTCAGAGCGGGAGGAGGCGGGGGAGGCGCGTTGCGTTCGGCGTCGACAGGCAGGTGGTCGGCGTCGCCGGACGGCGACGTCCGGGACCTCGGCGGCAGCACGGGTCGCGACTCAGACAGCAATGCGACGCGGCTCATCGATTCGTAGAGGCTCGGCGACGTATGGGTCCTCGGGTCGTGGGGGCTCGGTGGCGGCGCGGCGTGTGTTTGTCGAGCGTGGGTAGAGTCTAGGAGGAAGATGAGTTCGATCCGGTTTCTAACTCGGTTGGCAAGTGCAACATCGAAGTCTTATTTCACCGAAGGGGTGCAGCGATGATGGTTACGAAAATAATAAGCAGTAGAGATAGGTGTCTGGACGATCTTATGTTATATGTACTAGAGCTATTTTAATTTTTTTTCTAAAGAGTTAGAAAAGGAAGTGAACAAAAGGACGATGGAAAGAAAAGAACGAACAACGCAAACCATACTGCACTCAGTCTTTATATTTTACAAAAGAGATAGAATCTGTAAAGTTAACAGGAAAATATATTTTTTCTAAAAATGTAAACTATATTTCACGAGCAAAGGAAATATATATCCAAAAACCTACGTATAGCTCAACTTTTTATCCATTGTAGTTTCCTCCGAGAGACAACAAAGAAAAAAAACGATATGGAGGGGTCTAGAAATAAAAGCATATCCAAAAGCTATTTTAAAATTTTTTTAAAAAAATTAAGATATCCCAAATCAACCTAATTTTGAGAACTCTAAAATCTGCTTGAGATATGCCTACAATTTAGGGAAAAATATGAATTGTTTAATTCCTCATAAGATCCATTTTTAGGTCAGGTTTTAGAGAAGAGACTAAAACTTGTTGGACTCCTCCCAAATAAAATTTTGAGAACCACTACATTTTAATATAGGTCTAGAAGATGCTTCAACAATCTTTATTATATGGCACCCTTCAAATAAAGTTACTCTTCTTTTCCTCCGCCAATTCCATCCCTTTAATTCCTCTACCAGTCAACCACCTACATGTATAATAATATGTGAGATCATAAAATAAATGGAAAAAATCCACTTTACTACCATGATCTATATCCACGATTTACGAGAAAAATAATCAAGCATGGTCTCAATGAATACAGACACTTGTTAAAGTTCTTTGGCGGTGAGCCAGTGACCATTGTTTTTGAGAAGTATAACCCATCAAAACCAGTGAATTTAAACAGATCGATGACCGTTTAATATAGGGACTTCAAAAGTGACCTCATTTTTAAAGGAACTTCTCTCACAAAAGTCGATTAGACTATCTAAACTATGAATTTTCCGTTTCACATGACCTCCTTTTTAATGCTTTCAACAGCTACCCGAAAGCCATAGAAGACATTGTTTTCTCTACCCACGGGAACCCACTTGATCATAACTCTAATCCCAAGCCAAATGTTAGTTCAAAAATGTGACAGATGCAAAAGCCAAATATCAGACAAGTGACGGAAAGCAAAACTGTTTGTTTACGGTTTTCATGTCTTGCACGGTTTTTTTTTGTTAGCACAAAGTTAAAGCTTACGAGTACTATGTTCCAACCTGACATAGTTCAAAATTAGCACAACATATAGTTCCAACCATTTAGTTCAAAATAGAACTAACCACAAGCGACAATCACTACCGGAAACGCGTCATATGCCGAGCGCCGCAACTATGCCGAGGGCAAAACCACGGCCACTCGTCATAGGGACACCTTTACTGTGAGCACCAAAGAAAACTCACGGCACAAAAACACACTTGGTATACTAACAATTTGCCGAGAGCAAAATAAAAAACGCACGGCAAAGATACCTATATGCCGAGCGTCCACGGGCGGCTCTCGGCAAAGCGCCCATCCCTGGCCCCGTGCACCGGCCGTCGTCGGGTTGGGTAACGACGTTACACCTTTGCCGAGAGTCCTCTGTCGGACTCTCGGCAAAAGGTCATGTTTGCCGAGGGTCTGTGGAAGACTCACGGCAAAAATGGTTTTTACCGTGTGTTTCGTGCTGACCGTCGGCAAATAGGTTTGTACTTTTTCCTTTTCTCCACTCAAGATTTTTTCTTGTGTAGTGATATGTTATTTTGTATGTCATGTTAAAATTGTTTTTATTTTACATGCTGTTTGCTATATTTAGTGCATTAATTTCATTTAACTGATTTTTTGGACAAGAGTCAAATTTGAACTACAAGTCTTTGTGACAATAATGAAAATGAATGAAAAAATTATAATCATGATTTATTAATCCAATAATGTTTTAATCCAGGCTATGAAAGAAAAATTTGAACATATTATGCACGAAACATGTCCGATAACACGTTGTTCAAAAGTGTTAAAATTCTAATAAAAGGAAATGAAGTTAAAAAATCATGAAATTTGTCGAGACATCATGATAGCAAACACTGAGGTTATGATAAAAAATTAAAGCAGTTTGGAGGAAATGGCTATGTACGACGCTTAGAAAACGAAAAATCTCCGAAGAAGTAGAGGAGAGTTGAGAGTAATGCATGAGAATTGGGAGTCAAAGCGACACCGCATGTGGAGTTTGACTTCAAATATTTTTAATGGGCAATAGACATGAAATAGTGTATCATGTGAATTTTTGAAAATTTTTATGATATTTTTGGTAATTTTAAAATTTATACAGCATTTATCATATTTACTGGAAAATTTATTTGCCGTGCGCTTTTAGGTAAAGCTCACGGCAAATATCTCCTTTTTGCCGTGAGCCTCCGTCAGACTCTCGGCAAATGTCGTAACGTTTTTATTTTAAATCGGAATTTGTTTGCCGAGAGCTAGATCGACGTTTGCCGAGAGTGTTCTGGGCTCACGGCAAATGGCCTTTGCCGAGAGCTACATTTAGTTTGCCGAGCGTTTTTCTTGCACACGGCAAAGTGGCTATATGTTCGCCGCCAAATCTCCAAACGCCCGCGCGCTCAACAGTCTTAGCTTCCGTCCGAGCGCGCCCATCCCCGCGAGGTACTAAGCTCCGCCGGCCTCCCCTCCCGCGCGCCCCTCCCGGCCGGCGGAGGCGCCCCCCCGCCCCCCCCGGCCGCCCCTCCCGACCGGCGGAGGCCCCCCCCCCCGGGGCGCGCCCCTCCCGGCCGGCGGAAGGCCCCCCCCCCCGGCCGGCGGAGGCCCCCCCCCCCGCGGCGCGCCCCTCCCGGCCGGCGGAGGCCCCCCCCCCCCCCCCGGCGCGCCCCTCCCGGCCGGCCGAGCCCCCGCCGCGCCCCCCACCCCCGCGGCAGGAGACAGCCAACCCCCCCCCCCGGGGCGGCAGAGCGCCCCCAAGCTCAATGCTTGCCAGAGAACTGCTGTTTCTTGAGCTTTTCCTGGGGACAAAAAAAACTCTGCTAGCCTATGGGATTGCTATGACTTCATCTTAGTAACAATGCCTTTTTGGTTTTTCAAGGAATTGCATTTTTCATCTTAGTTTCAGGTGGATTCGCATGTTGCTCATTTTGCCATAATTAGTGGTTCACGTAAACAGGTTTTTTAAAACCTATTCACCTGGTTATATTAAAAATTACAATTGACATTATTTTGGTCCTGTTTTTGACAGGAGCGGCCGTGTGCACCATCGTCGACGCTTCACTTCGCCTGAGAGCTAGGTGAGTCATAAAAGAACCTCGTGTCTTTTAATGTTCGTAGATCACGAAACCGAGTTAGGCGTCTCCCGTTCGAAAGAGATAGGGTTGAAGATATGCACCTGTTTGCATATCTATAACTGTATCTGTTTCGAATTGTCCACGTTATGGACAGCCCGAGGACTCGTAGATGAGGTCAGTTTTCATGGTCTACCCCGATCCGAGACAGAGTTTCGGCACCATCTTCCCGTTGTTCTCCGGATACACACTCTCTCTTTGTGGACGTGTATTTGGAGAACAGCGGGGAGGTGCTGTCGAAATTCTATCTCGGATAGGGGTAGCCATGGAAAACTGACCTCATCTACGCGTCTTTGGGTGGGATTAGGACCTATCCTTACCTATTAGGTAGTAGGAACATTATATTCAGTTGAATGGTTACATCACTTGTTGATATATATGTTAAGAGGATGGATGACCGTGAGTGGATGTACACGGGTCGTCCAAGCCCCGGTTCGTTCACGGATGAATGGATCGAGAAGACCGAAGCTTTCTTGGAATTGGCATTTGCTAAGGCGAAAGGAGCGCGCACGACTTGGTGCCCCTGTAGCAAATGTGGAAACACGCGTCTGAAAACCAAGGAGGAGATGGGTAAACATCTGGGCAGGAATGGATACACCACGAACTATTATCGGTGGATATACCATGGTGAAGCCGACCGTACGAGAGACGAGGTCGTCAGACAACGCCTCGAGGAAGTTGATGACGATGGCGGCGTAGCAGACATGTTAAATGACTTTGATGAAGCACGTATAGAAGAGGAGCCAGAGGCATCCGCAAAGGCGTTCTACGACATGTTGTCCGCGGCACAGAAACCTCTCCACGTCCACACAAAGGTTTCTCAGCTAGATGCCATTGGACGCATAATGGCCGTGAAGTATCAGTTTAGTCTGAGTCGAGAATGCTATGATGTTCAACAGTTTACTATCGTGGCTCAACAGGCCATCCAAGTTTACTATCTGTCATACCCGTGTCAAACGGACGCCCGGCTAAAGGGTTGGGATGTTGTGTACAAGGTATTACTGAAAGGTAGGCTACCTCTTCCAAACGATGAAGACTACAACAACCCAAACACAAATGACGTAGAGTTCTTTCAAGAAGAGGGGCTACAAGGGAGTTTTGAGATAAACTTAAACGAAGCGATCGCAATGCAAGTAGACATTGATGAGGACGCTGGAGATGAAGTAGAAAATATGATGGACTTGCAATTACTTGAGCGATTACAGTTAGGATTGATGATGATGACGGCAGTGCTCCTTCGAATCATATCGAGGAATATATGGACATGGCTGATAGTGATGATGACACTTATGATCCTGCCAAACCCGATTATGATGACTACTTCTGAAACATGTAATGCTACATAATGCAAATATATTATGTTTTGTTTACTTTGTTTTTCTCAGATTATATACATCATGCTTATTATTTTGTTTACCTCATGCTTATTATTTTGTTGAATTGTATTGCAGGTAATTGTTCAAAGATGGTGGGCGGCATGAGGAACGTGCGCTCGTTGTACCAAAAGATAAGGGGACAGCGAGCTGATCAGTCGGAGGGGAGCACGAGCCGAGGGATGAGCAGGAAGAGCCGTCCTTCTTTTCGAGAGCCGTCGCCTGATCCAGAGTACGAGGAGGAGCAGGAGGCGGAGGAGCAGCAGTCCTCAGAGGAGGGCGAGCAGGGGGGGGGGAGGAGGAGCACGAGGAGCACGAGGAGGGGGAGGAGGAGGACGAGGAGGAGGAGGGAGAGCAGACGACAGGGAGTTGCAGTAACTCTGTTCCGCCGGTGTGGCTGCGAGGTCCTTCCAGACTACCGGATCGTCCGATCCCTCCTGAGAGACGACCGATGATTCGACCCTCTGGAGATAGGTAACTAACTTTAAATGTTTCCACTTTATTTTCTATTTTAAGAATCGGACTCGAAACTAATAATCTTTCTGATTCACTTGGGCAGGTATTGGAGGAAAGTGGCGCCAGGTTGTCACGCGCGCAAGGTGAACGGCATATTGGGCCTTCTGTTGAAGGCCCACTTTCCTGGCTTGGTGACGCATGCCGGAGTGACGGAACCGGCCTACACTTGGGAGCACTACAAGGTCGTCCTTGATCGAGCAGATCGGGATGGCAGGGTGTTCGCTAACAAGGCGGCGCGGGTCACCGGCGAGCTGTGGGTAAGTGTTCCTCTCCCTACAAGGGTCAATACATCGCTTTACTAGTCTTTTTTGGATTAATGACTGCATACATGTTGTCAATGTGTATAGGATTTCTTCAGATGCCAGGAGGGTTACGAGGATAGGGCAGCTGTTGTGGCCAACGCCGCCTGCCCGAAGCTGGTCACGGACATGCACCACGAGGCGCGGATCCAGGCGATCGTGACCTTCCACGGTTCGTACCTTGGTGAGAAGGTCACGAAAAAGCAAGCTCGACAGATGACGCTCACTCGGCAGCAATACCTGCAGGTACATGCAAAACGTTAATAATGATGTATGTACTCTAATAGTATGCGCATTAAATTTGATCTTCTTATAAGTATATATTCTTAATGACGTGTAGGTAGTTCCGAGCTGGTGCGCCGCGCATGTCCAGTGCTGGGAAGTGATGGTGGACAAATGGTGTTCCCCCGAGTGGTTGGAGGCGCACAACGCCGCTCGAGACCGACGTTTGCTGATGACAGGTGCACCACACCATCAAGGCAACCTTAGCCTTGAGGAGTACGGGGAAAGATGGGTACGTGACTTAATTTCTGTATTCTAGTGCTCAATTATGCATACTTTCTAACCATCTTGCTGTTTTTGCGCAGTCGGCGTCGCACGGTGGCCAACCATGTGGACAGTTCAAGGCTTGGGTTCTGTCCCACAAGGGTAAGGCCACCGCCGACATCGACTACAACCCGGAGGACCCACCTGAGGCCTACAGCAACGCGAGCGTCCACAGCCGCATAAGTCAGTACACCGACGTGGCAAAGACGATCCATGGTCCTGAGTACGACCCTAGCACTCAGGACCTTGATGGAGAGGTTGTCATGCTGGCGGGAGGTGGCAAGAAGCACGGACGCTACATGATGGGCCACGGCACGCTTGACACGTCAAGCACTCCTACTCTCTCGCAGCTTCGAGCGAGGAGTACGAGCTCGACCCCAGCCGTACGTCCACGGCCGACCACGACGCAGCACCAGGTGGATGCACTCAAGGTTAGTTGTGTTTCATTTATCGCTACATGACTCTTAAATTCGTATCTTTGCATTGTAATATTTGAGTGACATGTTGTAGGCCCAGCTCGAACAAGGGAGGAGGCAGAGGGAGGAGATGGCGGCGACGATGGCGGCCCAGCAGCACTAGATGGAGCACATGATGCGCTACATGCAGATGCTGAGCCAGATGGGTGGTGCACCGCCGCTGCAGATCCCGATGTTCCAGCCACCTCCACCTCCACCTCCTCATACACCTCCTGGGGTATGAGTGCTTTTACTTCATTTTCTTCTTCTTTTTGGTCTCCTCTGTTGTGTATGTCTCACAAATATTTTTTCTTCTCTATGCAGACTGGACGTTCCGGAGCAGCATCAAATGAAGAGATCCACGACTCACAGGGATCACAGTTTCCGCCTCCGTGAGTGCTGTGTGCATTTTGTCACTTTCTTTTTGTTGTTGTAGGACTTGGACTTGAACTTGAACTTTTATTTATATAGAAACCACTTGAACTTGTACTCACACTTGTTTATGAACTTGTGTTGCTGAATTATGATGAGTTACGGTGTTCGTACGGTCAATATGTGATTTGTGGTGATTTGTGATGAGTTTTGGTGCTATATGGTTATATTTGGTGTTATATGGTGGTATATTGTGAGAAATGGTGATATATTGTGAGAATTGGTGATATATTGTGAGAATTGTTGATATTGGGTAATCTATGTGATATTTTGTACTTTCTGGATATATTTTTGATGATGTAAATGTCTGGAATTAAATAAATAAAAAAAAAACAGAAAATTATGGTCACTTTGCCGTGGGCTTTCTGGGGCTCTCGGCAAAGTGACCCTAAACTGTGCACCTGGGCACATCCCTTTGCCGAGAGCTCCAGAAAGCCCACGGCAAAAAGACCACTCTTTGCCGTGGGTCGCAGAAGGGGCTCACGGCAAAATTACCGACTTTGCCGTCGGCCGCCAGGAGAGCTCACGGCAAATGGGAGATATTTGCCGTGGGCTGTTCCGTTTGGCTCACGGCAAAGGTGCCGTTAGTCGGCGGGGCGTAGCGCGGGTGGTCTGCGGGGCCCAAAGCTTTGCCGTGTGCCGGTTTGGCTCTCGGCAACATATATGCCGAGAGCCCGCGTTTTTGCCCTCGGCAAAGCATGCTTTACCGTTAGCCGATAAGCCGTGCGGAGTTTGCCGTCGGTTACGCACGTTAACATTTTTGTCGAGAGTTTTTGAGTCTTTGCCGAGTGCCTTTGGCCAGTCTTTGCCGAGTGCCTTTGGCCCTCGGCAAAGCACCTGTTTCCAGTAGTGAATGTTTAAAAAACAGATGTAAGTACGAAAATAGATCCTTCATCAGAAAATTAAAGAACACAAAACATTTTATCTTGATCGTTGGCATTACCTCGGAGTGAAGGAGCTGGCGAAGGGATAGACAGCATAGAATTGTCCGTGCATCTTATCAGTCCCGTGCAGCTTCTCGATCGTGTGCGTGGTGGACTCGAGCTCCAACCGGACCATGAACAAGCCGCTAACCGCCCACAGGAACACCACGGCTCCGTCATCGTGGACGCCGACGATCCGAATACAGTTCCTCCCCACGCCGTCGACGCCACCACCACCTGCCGAAATCCCCTCGTCGAGCAGCACGGTCCTGCGCAGCACCCATGATGTGTTGCCGTGGGTCTCCAGTGCTAAGAGGTGCAGAGTGGAGCCGCAGATGGCGACTAGGCCGATCTTGCCGTCGGGCGTTCTCGTGAGCTGCACGTTGTCGGTGTACGAGGCCGGCACCTTCACCGGGAGGCCGGAGAGGACGTGCAGCCCTCCGGCGAACTGCTTGAGCACGAGGACGCGGCTGTCGTTGAGCAGCCAATACACGGCGTCACCGATGGCGACGCCGGGCTTCTCGGAGGTTAACGAAGTCCAGGCTAACGCGACGGCCTGGTCGCCCCACGCGCCCATCTCCGACGAGTAGATGACGCCGACCACGATGCCCCCCACGAGGGACGCGACGGCGATGCGAAACCGGAAGCGGTTTTCGTCGTCGTCGTCCTCATCGACGATGAGCACCGCGTTGAGGCCGTGATAGAAACCGTGGATTAACGGCGGGAGCTCCACGAACCGCCGCTCGTCGGTCACGGGATCCCAGACGAGCAGCCGGCTGGCGCCGTCGTGAAGGACGGCGCGGCCGCGGTGGCAGCCAAGGACGAGCCACCGGCCGCGGCGCAGGACGAGCCACCTCTCGCAGCAGAGGTCCGGCGGCGAGAATCGCTTGGCCGAGACGCGGACTGACGGGTCGCCGACGCCGATGAAGCGGCCGCCGGCGCGGGGGTTGTTGTGGAGGACGCCGAGGATGGGAGCAGCGCCATCGCCGCCGTGGCGCGCGCGGTGCAAGCGGAGGAAGTACGGGTCCGCCGTGACGGCTCTCCAGTGCTTGCTGACGCAGGACGCCCGCAGGAGGCAGGTCGGCTGCGGCGGGAGGCGGAGGAGGATCTCGCGGAGGACGTCGTCCGGCGGGAACGAGACGTCCGAGGACGGCATGTCGCGGCGGCGGCCTGACGTCGAGATAGATGCCAGAGGCCTAGATGAAAAATTGACTGGAACAGCTAACAATCTCGTGTTGGGATCGAACTCGACCACGCGAACTGAGATTTAATTTCCCTTTCCTTAGGTATATATGGTTAAAATACTAGTCCAAGTTCCAAGAACCCTTGATTAATTGGCATGGATTCCTCAGTTTTAATGGGAAAAACTCCTCTCGAGTCTGGAATTCAAGGTTTTCAAAACTGTTGAAAACGTCCGGTTTCGGTTTCGTGCCGACTCAGTTTCTCAAATCGTATGGTTTTTTTCCAAAAAGACGTAACTGAGTACCGTAGTAAAAATGGTTTTTGTTCGGTTTTTGTATATTTGGTTTTTACGGTTTAAACAGTTTTTGAAATCTTGGTCTGGATACCCTATGGGTATGGCAAACCTCATATATAGCAGTAATGTCAATTATTCTCGGCCTTTTTTTTACATTTTGATCTTTCTAAAACGAATATTTTATGAACGATCGTTCTAGATCACACGTACAAGTGGTCTGACTTGATGTGTTTATGATGTGTGATCAAAAAAGGACAGATTCTAAAAATACTGATCTGGAGATGTTATTTGTAAAATATTAGTTTTAAGGACAAAATTCTAGAAAAAAAAACCATTACTCTCCTATCCGGCAAGACAAGAGTAAAAGCACCATTTCCTATGCAATTTTAGGCAAAAAGAAAAAACCTAAAAAAAGAGGGGATAATGATGTGGGTGTTGATGGGGAGAAAAACATAGAAGTACTTGGTAGTGTTTTTCTTAATGCTTTGTTCAGTAATGGTGTTGATGGGATGACTCTCTTTAGTAGTGGTACAAGAGTAATTAGCCTCACTAATGTGTCATATAACTAAGCTGGCTTTTTTTTGTTGTTAGGTTTATTATTGATTGCAAATGTTGAAACAATTTACTAAAAATGTTGAATGGTTGTTCAAACAAATTATCACACATGTTGCAAAGATTATTGAAATAGTTTATCATAAATGTTAAAATAGTATATTTCAAATGTTACAACAGTTGTTCAAATAATTTGTAGCAAATCATGAAATAGTTCATTATGAATATTGAAACGGTATATAAAATGTTGAACAACTAAATTTAAATATTAAAATTTAAAAAGATATTTATCTTACTTTTGAAATAACTAAGTGTTGTTTAAAGAACTGTTGAAACAATTTATCAAAAATGTTGAATCAATGTCTTGATAGTGTTGAAATACTATATTTACATTGTTGGCTTTAAAATTTTTAAAATATATATGTATATCATAAGCCTTTTTTAATAATTAATTTAAAAGTGAAATATTAGGTTCAAAAGGATCTGTAATTGGATTCGCTGTTTGAAAGTAAAGTATGCATAGATCTCAAACACCGGATGTTAGGTTAGTAGGTAACACTCGAGGGCTATATAGGATTGGTGTTGTGGCCGCGGTGATAGCCTACGCCCCCATGAAAATGCCTTGAATGGCTCTGTTCGAATTTTAAAAACTTATCGCCAACCTGACCTAGTTCAGAAACTTTACCATCAACCTCTCTCTCTTCTCTGGATTCTCGACATAGTCGCCGCTTGCCCCCCTCAGATGCCTTAAGAAAATCTTAAATGTTCTAAGTATAGAATCAAAATACTGTAACCAGTAAAATTGAATGTTCACAACATCCAAAATCAATTGTGCTAAGTACAACAGACAATTGAATGTTAGCGAGGGAAGGATAGATTGTTGAAAAGGAAAGAAGAGAGATAGGGGCGATGTGCAAGCAGGTGACGAATTTGATGACTATGCCATGTTTGATTCCACTTATAAGCGGTTTATAGGTGGAATTAAGCAAAAAGACTACCCAAATAGTATGCTTATATATCGATTCAACCAATTATGAAATAAGCATAAAAACAACTACCGGCCTGCTTTTTTTCCGTTCTACTCTCTCCTCCCTACTTAAAAAAAAACACCAGTCGTTCGTTTGTGCTCCCCTCGCCAAGGCTAGGTCCCCGCCCGTGCTCCCCACACTATCCCCGAACGTCGATTCAGCGCGTCACCGTCGGGTCCCTGCACCGTCACCGAGGGCCGCCGCCCCATGCTCCCTGCATCGTCGCAAGGCGCGGCCGATTTAACACGACACCATCAGGTACCCACACCACCGCGCGTGCTACCCTTGCCCTCTCACCATCGTTCCATATTCGGTTTTTCGATAACTTTTGAAGTTACCCTTATAGTCAAACTGGCAATCCGATCAAAGTAATTCGGATGACCAAACGACCCGTTTATTCAGATATCCAATTCATCAGGCAGCATTTTAATCAAAAATATCTGCTTCTCTGATAAGCGAAATCGGAAATAAGGGGAAACAAACCCCAAGGAGTTGTTGGTTTTTTCCTACCAATGGGGGGCTTTTCGTTCACGCCCTCATGGGTGTGGTCCACAGGGTTCATAACTACCCCTCTTAAGGAGGAAGGGAGAGTGCTGCTGGAAACAAATGACAGGAAGCAGCAGGGACAAGACCTTGCATCCATTGACTAGTGCATGATTCGTAAGGAAAAGAAAGGAAGACGGGAGAGAGTCAGAGATGTGGAAGAAGGGTGACCCGCTCTCGGTGAAATGTTCACTAGGTTGCGGCCAAGGTGTTACTCCAGTTAACGATGGCAGCGCCTCGCCGCATCCTGATCAGGTCCTGCTGAGTGCTGACGAATAATGCTTCTCCAGCGAGCAGTGAGGATGTGATATAGATAAATGATAACGCTATCAAAGGTTAAATCTAACAAGCCGATGAATGGTAAAATTGTTCAATGATATAATAATCTAAGCAAAACAGTGCATGAACTATAAATGGACAACATAAAACAAGGGAACCAGGCCACGAGCAAGCAAATTTGCACCTATCAGCATAAACAACAGATCACCTCTACTGGTAAATTTATAAATGAAAGAATTATTTTAAGCTACTAAATGCCGAACAAGCCCCAAGAAAATTCAACAGACAATGAGGATACTGAAACTGGCAAAGGTATATATCTATCTGCCACAAACTGGAAAAGTTTTGGTTCTGTCAGGAAAAAAAAGACATTCCTTCGAAGATCTGGCTCCAATAGAAAAGGCATCCCTTTAGATTATCCTGACTTAAGACCAAAGACACTAGGACGAATCTATATACAGGAACATATCCAGCATGGTTTGTACAAAGCAACCCTCGTCTAGGACCACTTTCACCTGTCACCTATGGTATATACAAATGATTGAATCATTAGTGAAAAGGCACATCCAAATTTAGGACAACAGAAGGGTAGACATTTGGAATAAACTGAATGAACCTGGAACCGACATTTATATACTTCAACCAATCATCAGTTTCCTCTAGCGCTGTTGTTATGAACAGAAAGACTCAAAAGGCACATAAACCAGTGATGACGCTAATACATTTCATGTTGTTCCTCCTTTCCATACTTTCTTGAAGCTTTTCCTTTGTTCATTTCAGTGATACCTGCAACCCAGAACAGAGCAGTTTTTTACTGCACTTCTTTAATCAGTGAGCTTCAGGATAGGATCATCAAGGGCACCCATGCTTATTCAAACATCTCATCCACCAAAGTAATCTGCAAGACAACAAAGGCAGCTTACAGCAAACAAGGAAACAGACATAATGTGTAAAAACCAAACAAGTTCCTATCACTTAAGGTATACTTCCCTCAGATTAAACAAACAATTTGCAATAACTACTTTTAGCATATATAAAAATAGGTAGGGGGCTGCCATGCTGACTCCGTTAAAAAAAAAGAAACAACAGTCACCAAGATCAAGTCTGTATGTTTTCATTTTTCGACTAAGTTTATCCGAAGGGAACACTATGGACTAAAACAAAACTGGTTATAGAAAATCCACATGACCAACAATACATGTTTCAGCTTGCAAGAGTTCTGCACACAAACCTGGTCACAAACTGGGCAAGTATCACTTCGCTCCATCCATTGAAGTATGCAGCATAGATGGAAATGATGCTCACATTTTGTTACAGAACGGGGGTTTTCTTCATCATATTCTGGTCAAAGAATAAACAGATTACATGAGCAATTTGGTCCCATTCGACAATCAGATTGCATCTGCATAACCAATTAACATGCGAGCTACATAATAACACAATTGTGTTTAAAAGTTAAATAAAGCATAATTTCCATGCTTCGGAAATTATATGGAGTCCTCTTTCTTGGTCAAGCAAAAGTACCCACTGTTTCAGATTGTTTGTGATTAGTTAACAGCCGACGGCCGTCTCAGTAGAGAATAGTTCGCACACACAAATCAAAGACATGCATACAGCAATACAAAATAGTACTATAATAGCAATAGCAGCCAGCATATCCATGAATCCTTAAATAGCATTGTTGAAATGTATTAATGTTTTCCATCACATCAAGCTGAATGCATAAACATAGATGTGAAATTCAAAGTGTTAACAACTAGCTGAAATGGGCTGGTCACCCCCTGATCACTTCCCTATCAACCTAAACAATAAATGAGAAAAACAGCAGTTCTGAAGTAACAACAATAACACCTTCAGCCTTTGAGTCCCAAAGTTCACAAAAAAGAAGAAGAAAGGAACAAGGCTTTTAGTCCCAAACAAGTTGTGATAGGCTAGAGATGAATCATAAGAGGCCAACATAAACAAGAGACAGAAAGATGGAGAAGATGAAGGATGAAAGATAAAAAATACGACAAAACCTGATGGTGAAGCACCCACACCAAACACAGACAAAAGGAGTGATGGAAGGTAAAGAGAAAATGGGACAGGCGACAAAGAAAAAGGAAAAAAAAACAGTAAACAAAAAACAATACAGGTGAAAAAAGGTTAAAAATGTAAATTGACCAGATCTGAAGAGTAACAAAAATGATCAAACACAACAAATAAATATAGCATACAGACAAAATTCACATAACATCCTACACATGTAGATAATTTATTCTTTTAGACGGACCAGCAAGGAGAATAATTCATTTTTTTCATTGGTTAAGAAAAACAAAACCTTCAAGACAGATTGGGCAAACATCCTCCTCATCAGCCATTTCTTCTGGGGCACCTTTCTTATATGACTCATCTACCTTCAAGGACTCCTGATCATCTATGGACTCTTGTTGGTCATTGATTTTACTCTTCATATCTGACTTCTCCAAATCTGCACACAAATGTTGTTATATTTTTAGAACATGTGTTAATCTTAGCTAGACCAGTAAGTAAGATAGACATAACTAAGATAATAGCTGACAAAAAGAAAAAATACCAGGATTATCTGGAACTGCCAAGACAACATCATAAGGCAAAGGTGCAGGTGGTGCTCGATAAGTATCAGGGGTGGATGTATCCAGATTTGTGTCTACTGCAACGATTGCCGATCCCGGAGATCCACCAAAAGCTGAAGACAATGGCTCATGCTCCTCGAGATTTTGTTGACGCTGAAAAAAAAAAAAGAATGATCACTGGACCACCTTCAACAACAAAAGGAATCTGTGGGTCAAAGGCGAGGAAGTACATGAATGTAATCATGCCAACTTATGAATCAATGGTAACACTCCGGAAACCAATGCAATTATAGTATATAATATGTTAAGGAAAATAGCATAATTATTTACACAATTTGCAACGGCGAGTCCCTATCCATAGCTTCTAATAGAAGAAAATGCATAGTACCAGCAAAAATTTCCCCGTTGCATTGAAAATACAAAGAAAAGAAAGCATAACAACAAAGCCTTTAATCCCAAGTGAGATGGGGTAGGCTAGAGAGATAAAACCCACAAGACCAATGAAACAGAAGAACAAAGTAAGAAGAGGCAGAATAGAAAAGGAGAGAAAGGGTTATGGTATATTCTTGGGGTTTCATCTCCAAAGGAATGGCTAGACCGTTATCAGTGTATACAACTGAAGCTCAAGGACATCTAGCACATTCCCTACTAGAACGCAGAAGAGCTGAGCTTCATAACATTTATTGGCACATAAATTTGATTGGCTTTCATTAAATATATGAAAAGCATATCAGACTGCAGTTAACGCGAGAAGAATTAAAACTGCTTCACTTCGGACCAAACTTTGAACAACGTAGTGCTACAGTTTTAAATAACTAACATTAATAAAAAGAACAAAGCAGAGTTTACATACATAGATATCAACCGGTGCTCTGACTGCCTCTGATCTTGATGAACAGCAACAACAGCCACCCATTTTACGTTGAATTAGAAGCTTGAATTAGTCCAATCGGTCCTCTAGACGTATTTACAAACTTAAAAGCCCATCACTCATAACCCTGAAAAGAAAAAAAAACTATATACCTTTATTGCCAGAAGCAATAGAGGAATCATACAAAAAATAGAAATACAGGGTATGAATACAGGATCAGATAAGAACACAGAGAAGAACACTAGAGAAGATTGTGTATATCGCTTAGCAAAAAGCATATATAGAAGTTAATGCTTCCTGATGATTCTCAATAAATTGATGTAGTGGTATATCGATTTACCAAGAAAATGATGCTTCAAGTAATATATCTTAATGTCCAACATCAAGAAGTGACACCAGGGCAGGAAACAAGATAGTTGATATTAGTATATTAGTATATTACTAGGGTGGGTGTTGCAAATACATGTATTCAAGACTACAACAGATCAAAGAGCAACCTCAAGAAACGTTACAGGGATGGAAACAAGATAGTCAATCTTACTAGGGTGCATGCTGCAAATACATGTATTCAAGACTACCCCAGATCAAACTGTTAGGCGATTGAACAGCAAGCCATCAGTACAAACTGTAGCATATCTAGCCAGCCAGCACGTAGGTAAGGAAATATCATAGCCTACAGGGGCCATCATATTTCAGAATGTACTACTTTTCTACCTCAAAAAGCTATCTGACCTGACTTTGGGACAGTGGACCATACATGTGCACAATAGCTCTTGCACGGTCCTGTAATATGAAGAAAAAAGGTGATCACGGAATTTACACACATACTCATAAAGAGATTTGGATTTATCCCCCAGCGTGCACCTGAGCCTCCATACGAATAACAGATCTATATTTGTACCACCTATGCCACAAAATTTTAAATATGGATTCCACAGTCCTGAACTTTCTAAGATTTAGGCGGAATATGAAGAGGTAAAACCTCACTATGTCGAAATTCACCTTTCGAATTTCATCTAGAAGAAAAAAAACTATGAATACAGCCTGTTTTTGTAAAGTTTTTACACAACAGGAACAAAGGCACTAACATCCTTTGAAACAAGAATCATGTCACCTTGTATGTGGTTAGGTAACCAGTTCCCTGAGTTTTCATTTCTCCACTTCTATATGATTGGACTTCTTTTCTCGTTCTAATTTCACGGTAGCCAACATAGATACTCAGACTCAAGAATGTATCTATTAAACATAAATAAGTACCAAATATTAAACATAAATAAATACCCTTCGGCTCTGGGTACACCTTTTTTAAACATAAATAAGTTGGTGCTGAAGCAAGTGCAGTCGTTCTGAAATTGGGAAAGCTTCAGACTTTAATTATACATAGCAGGTTCGGCACAAACCATATGACCTTAAGATCATCTCATATAAATATAGTGATTGACATGTTTTAGACCACTTCAAAGTATTTGCACCAAATTTCAGCACAAAACATGCAGGAAAATATATATAGATATGCAATCTATCACAGAATACAATCTGAAGCTTGATTGGTCTACCTATACTAATAGCAGGTAAAGCCACAGCAACATGGTTTAATTACACTAGCGCATCACTTGACACATGAAGGGAAAAAAAATCATATCACGGCATCTGCAGAAAAATCACATATAATGAGAATCAGCAGACATACTCAAACATCTCCAACTAGAATCTGGGCAGGACAATCAACTGTAACCAACATTTAGCACGAACCGGCAGCAAGACCCTTCTCACAATATTGCTGATCGGAATTCAGGACACAGACGGGCCATATAAATTCATTCTAGATCAAACTAACATAACAACAAGCAGGGGAACCTGATGCCGCACAACTAAACAACGCAGAAGCTTCCAGGGGCGTAACTGACAGGGGAACTGGAGTTTAGAGCTGAAAACCAAGCTCTTTGCAAAGCAAGCTCCACCCACACCTCAATCAAGCGCCAAGAAAGTCCACGACCTCAGCTAATCGGTCTTGCTCTACGCGCTGCGCAGCAAGAAAACGAAGAACCTACTCCGCCCATCATGAAGCATACAAGGAGAGGAAGAAGGTGGGTTTGTTTTCGAAAGGGAACAAGGCCCACCACTTTTACAAGAACAGAAAAAGGAATCCATCAGTGGGGAAGCGAGAGCTGGAGCTGCTTACCAGCACAAGAAGGAATAAATCCGATCTCCCGCTCCACCAGGCGTTGCGAAAAGCGATAGAAGCGGAGTGCGGAGCGGAGGATCCGGCACAGAGAGAGAGCGGGCGGAGGGCCGCCGGCGCTGTGCTCTGCTGGGCGGCGAGGGTTGAATGCCCCGGTGGGGAAGAGAGCGAGTGGGCTCCGATTCTGTGGAAGAAGAATTCCCAACAAAACCTCAGCTTTCTAATCCATTTGTTTACTAATTACGTTGTGACGCTTCAGCAGATACTCTTGCCGAGCTTTACCTTTTTTATTTTATATAATAATATATTATTAAAAAATTTCACACAGAAATAATCATACGTGAGCACTTGGAATTTTAAAAAGCATTAACTGACATGAAATTTGTAAATAAAAGTTTTCAGGTTTGATTATGTACTCAAATCTATTTGTCCACACAATATTTATGTTGATATTTTGTTACATCAATATTGTGGGACGCTAAAAAAAATATTCAGTCAACAAGCTACAACAAGACATTATAGTTTGACACTAGCTTTAAATTTAAAATGTTAATGTTAAGACATTATATCGTGGGACTAATGCAATTATACGGTAACAACAACAACAACAACAACAATGATAATAATAAGGGGTAAATTGGTTTTGAGATACTGCAAATTACAACTTTAACTGTGACACTCAACAAAGTTGAAAATTAGCAACAATACGCTAACATCTAAATTATGCCACAACACATTAGAGTCGAGGTTGGGGGCAATGATTTTTTCAAATCTTCTTATCTCCTTACATACAATTTATTGTAATTTGAGACTTTGCAGAAAGATATTAAATTATTGCATTAACTAATGTACTTTGTTTCATAGTTTTCCCTAGATGTTTTAACTAATTTTTTGAGAAAAATATTATTTTATAAATCAATCTATGTGAACAAATAAATAAATGTATAGGTTACGCGATAATTTATCTTTATGCAAACTTTCAAATTGCAATGAATTGTAAGTAAGGAGATATAAAAATGAAAAAAAAAATGATTCCTCCGCTTTAGTGTGTCGTGAAATCTTTTTTGAAATTTGCAATTGTATGGGGGGCTAATTTCTAATATTACGGTGTACCATAATTAAGGCCATGATTTAAAAGTGTCTCACACCTAATTTTACCATAATAATATCTAGGGAGTACTGTGATAAAGTAACTATTTTAGTGGATATATTCATTAGAGTAAAGTGCACAACCGGTCCCTGAACTTGTCTGAGTGTATCAACTAGCCTCCTCTACTCTCAAAACGCATATTTGCCTCTATAAACTTTTTTTTGGTTCATCATAGGTCCAAATGGGTTATTAACCCGTTAAACCATCCAACATGACGCTGAAGTGTCAACACACAGTTGACTGGACACAAAATTTTTGTAAAGACCTCCCTAGACGAAGATGCTTTTGTAAAAGATTTTTCGTGACTGATTATTGCATCTTTAAAACGTGATGCTTAGGTTTGTTCGTTAATTGCTTTTGATTTTGGCAAACAGTGTTATTTTAGTTGCTGAATATTTAAAAATGTTCATCCTTGTTTCAGTTACCAGAAGAGTTACAGATCACTATGGCCATGTCAAAATTTGAGTATTTTAAAAAGTTGGTTTTGTTTTCAGCAGTACTAGTGATTCCCTACAATTATCGATGCTCGTGCCTTCCTATTGTATCTTTTCATGCAACGGTAATGACAATAGAAAAATTCTACCGAAAAATTAGATTGCCTGTATCTACATAATATTCAATTATCACGCACACGAAAAATATTTAGAAAGTGATTTTACAAAATAACCCCCCTTTCGTGTCCTACCATTAAGCTGATGAATAGCAGAGGGGTCTTTTTAAAAAATCACTGCCCGATCAGTTGTGCCTTGACACTTTAGCGTCACGTTGGATGTTTTAACGGGTTAATAACCCATTTGGACTTATGATGAAACAAAAAAAATTTAGGGAGACAAATATGCGTTTTGAGAATAGAGGGGGCTAGTTAACACAGCCAGACAAGTTCAGAGGACGGCTGTGCACTTTACTCTATTCATTATATCAACTTAAATTCTAGAAAGCGTATGTTTCAACATCTACTTCATAAAAAAATGTATGTTTCATCATCCTCATCCTCTCCGGATTATCTGATTTTCGGTTTATACAGTTGTCGTATCTTCCAAACTCAACAGGTGGTGCAACCCCGTTGGTGTTGAACTGTGGACCCAAGTCGTTATCTGATGAGGTGCTCACCTTCTAGGTTGACATGGCGGAGTCATCACCTGAGGTGTCCACCTATATTTGTTTGACATGTGATAGGTCAAATAAAAGCACTTAATGGTCGTAGTCGGTCTAATAAGATTTTTTTTCTTTCTTTTCTTTTTGGACGAGGGGACCTTGAAGATTGCAGTCATATTCATGTTATGTTTGATATCTCGAGTAGCGTTCTCACGGGCAACTGAACAAGAGTTAAGACAGCTTTGGTTTAATTCCAAACTGTGAAATTTTTCACAAGATGTTAGAATCATCAAGTGTCCATATCCCTTACTCTTAAGAAATTAACTTATTCCTCAAACTTTTAGGTGATAATATATATGATTAGGAGAACATTTTTTTAAAAAAATGACTGATTTGAAAAACATTTTTATTCAAAAATAAATTATAAAAATCCTACTATGGCCTTTTTATTGGTCCTGCCAAGTGCCAACCGTGGACTTCAGTGTATAAGACTACGTGTAGAAATTCTGATGGGTCTAGTCTCCATGGACAATTTCATGACACTGTTTCCAAAGTGCCAGGTCAGCTGATCACATTGTTCAAGGGAGCCATCTTGTTTGAAGAATGAAATAACGTCTCCCAGTGCACAGTTTCATGGAACTCTTTTTTAAATTATGCACAATAATAAGGGGGTATTTGGATCCAGGCAAATTTTTTTTCCTGTCACATCAAACATTTAAAAATTAATTTAAAATATTAATTATTAATTATTTACGAAACTAATTTAATAGATCGAGGCTAATGGACGAAACAAATTTTTTAAGTCTAATTAATCTATAAATTAAGACTGTTGTGCTACAGTAACTATGTGGTAATCATAAATTAGTTATACTTAAAAAATTTGTCTCGTTAATTATCATATTTTTATATAATTAATTTTCTAAATAGTTAATATTTAATATTTCTAATTAATATCTAAATATCTGATGTGACACGAGTTAAAATTTTACTCCCTACATCTAAACACCCTCTAAATTATTGTATGATGTTAGGATCAAATGTGTCATACAAATAATGTACCTACTTGTAGTTGTAACTAATAAAAAATATTACAACATTATAGTAGTATTTCATTAATCTTATGATATGATAATTAGAGTGACATATATGCGAATCAAACTGCACGGATTAAACTTTTTTATCGGCCACCGAATGCAACAGGCAGTTGACAAATTCCAATCTGTTATTTCAAAAAAAAAAAAAAAACAACAAATCAGCAGCTTGTGAGCACGAGTGGGGAGGACTGGATGGGGACGGGACCTGCGGTGTTGCAGCACTGGGTGGAGTCCGGTGGCCGCTGGGTGGGTTCTCACTGGAGTACATGGAGCTGGAGGCCAACGGTGCGGACCTGGACGATTTGCTCTGGAGCGCCAACTGCATGCCTCGCTGATGTCAGGACGCGATGACGCTGGGGAGCTGGGCGCTTTTCCTCGTCTTTGATCTGGCCACCAGATCTCGCCGGCGAAGTGGGTTTGGAGTCCTTGCACCTAGAGCGAGCTCTGCCCATGGAGAAGGAGGGCGGCGATGTGGGAGTGCGGCGGACGGCGACCAGGTCCCACGCGCGGCTGGATGCGGGCACGGAGCAAGCAGCGGCCACGGCTTCGTCGGAGCGGCGACGACTGTCGCCTCCGAGTCCGAGGCCCAGGCAGCGGCCTACAAGCTGGATTCGCGGGAGGCGGAGGTGGCTACGTGCACCGCGCAGCCACGCGGGGGAGGACCGGAGGAGCCTCACGCACGGGATCTGGATTCCGTTGTGGGGATGAAACTGAAGGGGCTCAGTGCAGGTTCATCGGAGTTTCTTGTGCTTGGAAACAGAGTCGAGAGAGTTCAACGCATCTTCTCTCTCCTAATAAATTTCTGACGTGACACTTTTTTAAATGCTCACGAAATCTCCACTAAGACTGACCTAACAAAAATTATACTACCTATGATTTTGTTTTATTGTCGTTAGAACCAAGTATCTAGTTCATTTTTGAAATAAGATGTTTGTAGCAGAAAAAGTTATGAGCAACAGAACCCTACCTTAAAAATTCACCAGATGACAAGTACTTTCATTTTGCTAAACAAAACACAGTGTACGATGAAAAGCATTCTTATACCATTCTAATTCTGGGGTTGTGCATGTCAATAGCCATAAAAACAGTCCATCACTGCAGCTTTCTTTTTTTATGACTCACCGCCTTCATCCATTATATAATATGAGTATTATAATCTGCAGCTAGCAGGTGATTTACGTAGATCAGGACACTCTGCCACGATCTCAGCCTAAACTCACCCGAAACTGGCTTAGCTAATGTATGTGCAACACTATTACATACTCTATTTGTATATACTATTTTAAAAAATTCAAACGCCCAAACTAATTTGTTGTATCTCCCTGAATATTGGTGAAACACAGCATCTTCCATCCCCTTCTCGGACCATATTTCACCAGTTCTTGGCTGTCTGTCTCCATCAAAATTTGTTGCACTCCTAGTTGCCGAGCCAGAGCAGCTCCATCTCTGAGTGCAAGGGCTTCCATCGACAAGGCATTCAAGCTACCGCCATCCCCTCTACAAATGCACCGTCAACGTTTCTAAGAACAGCCCCGGTCGCGCGTTCATGTTGCTCCGGATAGAATGCACCGTCCAGCTTCAGGAGGGCTCCATTTCAGTACACCCCTAGCTGGTGTCTGTTTTCGTACGTTATGGTTCAGTTACCACAAATTATGAGCAGTATCGACTGCCTACTGCACCGCCACTCTGATTGGAAACTGTCGCTCTCCATGTCTGCGTTTGTTTCTCTAAAGCCACAGCGAATACATGCCGATTATCAGTATTGCACGCTCCTCGTCTGAACACACCGAAGTCAACAGGAGATCACTAGCCCAGGAACGTGGATGAAGTTTTGGTAATTTCACACTTGTCAGCTCCTTCACATGACACCAGAAACTCTTAGCAATTGTGCATTCAGTAGGACATGTTTGATAGATTCACTATCAGTACCACAAACCTCACAATTTGCCACGGGTTCAATGTGTCGTCGGTGAAAAATCTCATGCACTGGGAGGAACTCATAGATTACTTTCCAACAAAAAACCCGCACCTTTCGTGGTACAGTACGCTTCCATATCAGATCCCATGATTCATCCCCTGAGGCACCAACATCAATGCTGCCTCTTCTAACCATCGCTGCATCTAAAATCCTGTAGGCTGATTTCACTGAACAATTCCCATGTTTCTCTGGCTCCCAAGCCCCCCAATCTTCTTCCTCGTTTCTGAGTGGTATACAAAGAATAGCTTCTGCATCAACCGGTACAAAATTGTCACGGACAACCAGTTCATTCCAATGCCCATGTTCTGTTAGAAGTTCAGAGACAAACTGTACTGCCATACCATCACTTGGAGTTAGTGGTCTCGCATTAAAATGAAAAGGAATCCACGTATGGTGCCAAATATCCGTGGAGGCACCATTACCAATTCGTTTGATCAGTCCAGCTTGTAATACCTCCTTCCCGGTCATGATGGCTCTCCAAGTGTGACTTGCGTGTCTTCCGCGTGCTTACTAGAAAATCAGAGTCATGATAGTACCGTCCTTTCAGCATACGAGAACACAGACTATCTGGTCGGGTCAGCAATCTCCAACCTTGCTTTCCTAGCATTGCCTAGTTGAAATTATGTAGGTCCCGAAAACCCATGCCACCCTTGGATTTTTGCAGAGTCAACTGATCCCAACGAAGCCAATGCATGTGTTTATTGTTGGCTGAACCACCCCACCAGTAGTTTGCAATAGCTGCTCTCATCTTTTTACATGTAGTTTTGGAAAGAAGGAAACAACTCATCAAATAAGTAGGAATTGCCTGTGCTACCGATTTCAGCAGAACTTCCCGGCCTGCACTACTGGCTTCTCTTCCACTCTAAGTACCAATCGTGCCCTTGATTCTAGCTGGCATGAACTCAAAGGCCTCTGTAGTTGCACGACCCATTGCTGTTGGTAACCCCAAGTACCTATCTGCCACGGCTTCCGTTTCTATGTTCAGAACCTCCCTAACCTCCAACTTCATCATGTCATTGCAGTTTTTACTGAAGAAAACAGCCGACTTGTCTCGGTTTACCAGCTGTCCTGAATATGTTGAAGTCGTTCAGCTCCCCTCTGCGACGCTTCTGAGAAAACTATGTAGACAGCCGCAAAAAGAAGGTGAGATATCAATGGAGCGTGTATACCCACGCGAACTCCCCTGGACAGATACCCTGGCCCAACTGACTTCAACATACAGGAAAAACCCTCTGCACACAGAAGGAATACATATGGCGAGATAGGATCTCCCTGCCGTATTCCCCTTGATGGCCTGAAACATCTCGACAGATTTCCATTAATTTTAATTGAGAACGAAACTGAAGTGACGCACCTCATAATTAAAGCTACAAAGGCTTCATGGAAACCCAATTTCAGCATTATTCTTTGCAAATATTCCCATTCTACTCGGTCATAGGCCTTTGCTATGTCTAAGTTTGACTGCACATGCCCCGTTTTTGCCTTTCTTCCGATGTAAATAGTGGGTACATTCATATACAATCAGCACATTGTCGGTTATCAAACGCCCTGGCACAAATGCGCTTTGCTCTTCAGAAGCAATATCATCAAGATAAATCCGTAGACGATTTGCAATCACCTTTGAGCATATTTTATACACCATATTACACAGTGAAATAGGCCTAAACTGCTTCATCTCTTGCTCTGATGCTATCCAGCAAAACATTTTCATAAATAGAATCTCTCCCACTGCAGACCCATTCAATTCAGTTAAAATTTTCTGAATTTATTCAAAAGTAAGAGGTGAAGGGATATCTAAGCACCTCTTTTATCAAGTCAAGGAAGACTGGATTTTCAGTCACTGGAATTTGCAAGAATGTATATGTTCTAAGAATCGTAAAGAGATCCCATTGGAGAAATTATCTACGTCTGACCGCTATGGATGACACTTGACAGAACTACTGGTACAGTAATGATTACGTGTACATAAACCTAATTAGCTGATTGGTCTATCTTGTGAGGAGCCTGATAAATGATCTAATAATATCTTAGAGCACAGCAGTGGCAATATGGGCACGTCTTGTGTCCATGAACTGTTGTCGAAAGATGTCGAATTCTCCGTCCTTTATAGCCTCCCGTATAGTACAGAAAAAGCGAAGATAATGATGGGTATTATGTCTGCAGAAATATAACACATATCATTCAGTCAAATAGATCACCCTATTCAAAAAGTCCAATTTACTCCACTCAAACATTAGTTAAGTTCCGATAAACTCTAAAGGACCTAAACTATTTTCTCAGTTTGGTTTGCCCGTCAAAACTATGTTAGTTGGTTCAATATACCCGCTAAATGCTACATACACAAGTTGATTTCTAATTTAATTTTCATAAGGTGATAGAGAGCATCACAGTGTATGTTAAGAAATATATTATGAATCTTTTAATTTTCATAAGGTGACAAAATTCATGATGTATATTTATCTTATGCGTATGATATATGCTATCATCATATTAAATTTTAACTTATGACTCACCTTTGTATAGAAAAACAAAAAAGAAAATCTTATCAAAGGGTAAACTGAACCAAACGAAATAGTTTTGAAGTAAACTGAACCAAAAAATAGCTCAGAGGTCATCCTGACTTAGGCTATAGTTGAGTAAGTTGGACTCTTTTCAAATAAAAACTGGAAATGCGACTTATCTTACATCTCCAGTAGGATCTGAGCAAGCATCTCATGGACATTGAGCAAATGATTTAGGTAAGCCCGAGTATGGTTCTGACACGTGAAGCAATTGCAGCTATCAACTAGCCGTGAGGTATCTTTCCTGGAAGGAGAAACAAACCCAAAAATCTGAGTTGCGCAGCAAAGAATCAAAATATCCAATGCTTCAGATGAACACATTCGTCAACTTGAATATCTGTAAAGAAATAGAAAATCTAACTTGGCTAAACAGATAAACATAAACCTCATTTTTCACACGAGCAAGTTCCTTATGAATCATCCGATCTTATACTTATCCCTTATACACCGTTGAAAATTATAACTTCCCTTATCAGCCATCGTTTTAATTTTTCAGTCCCCTGTAAACTACTGTCTTTTATTATCTGTTAGATGGTGTCATCAAATCTCCAAGGCAGAGCGCGTGGAATGGCATGGACGCCACACGGCCATGGGGTCATCAATCTCCAAGGTTGCAACTGAACACTCCGTTTGCAGCAGTGTGACGGAGGGTCGTAGTGCGACCTGGTGCGATGAGGACAGAGCTCACCTGTGCCTGTGCTGCCCGTCATCACTTGCCCCTGTGCCACGTCATGACATGCTGCAGCTCGGCCGCCGTCAGTGCGCCCAGTCGACTGCTTGCTTGCCACTGCTCACCACTGCTGTTAAGCCACCTGCAGAGCCACCGCCTTGCTGCTGCTCTTGCGTGCCACCACAACATACGTGTGGTGGCCGAGTGATTTGGTGATGTCTTTGGTCGCTCAGGGCACATGCTACTGGGAAGAAAAGGTCTTGTGAAACCATCTGCTTGTGCCACAGCAAGGAGGCCATGGTCCAACGCCTCTCTGGGGCAAGTGATTTGCACAGTTGTGTGGAAGAGATTGATGACGTTAACGGAAAAATAATGATGGTGATATATAGGGGTCTCAAAATTTTAAATGATGGCTTGTAAGGGAAACCACTCTTTATATTATACTCAATAGTCAACTACTCAGTACATAGATATATCAATTCTTCAATATCTGCAATGAAATGACTTCAACATAAACCACCACCATTCTAGTTTTCACAATTCATCTTGTCAGAGAAATCATTTCCGCTATGCCAGCACAACTAATTTCACACTCAACCTTCTTAAGAGACAATTTATAGCTGTATGAAAATATAAAAATAATGAAAGATATATGGAATTCATCATTTTTTTTCCAAGATGAGAAGAGCCAGCAGCCAGCAATCATGGTGGTCATTGTTATGGGCCAAAGGCCAACCTGGACCCAACCCTGGCGGGTGCTGGACAGGAGGGCGCCGCAAGCCATAGCCGCGCGCCAGGGGGGAGTCCGGACCCTCCGGACTGTCCCTCCAACCGTGATTGAGTTGGTTTCTATTAGATAGATGAGAATTTCAGATTAGGAAATATATTAGAGTTGATTGGCTGTGATTGAGTTGGAGTCTTTTAGATAAACGGTAATTTCAGATTACTTTGAACGATAACTTTGACCATTTTATCTTATTCAAAAAATTACTAAGAAATATTATATGTTTTGTTTAATTTTATATGTTTAAACTAATTTTTTAAATAAGACGAATGTCAAAGTTGATGGTCAAAGTCAACGGCGATAATTAAAAAAGAACAGAGGGAGTATTTCATTAGTTACTCGCACCCCACTAAAAATTCACTAGCTAGCTAACAACTATAAATTAACTAAAAGTTTGGTACACCCCATAGCCACATTAGGGAATGGAGGAGGTCGGCAGTGGCGACCCTAATCCTAGCAGCAGCCACCCTTCGGCATGGGGGCACAGCTGGGCTGGGCTGCTGCCCATAACAATATTAAATATAACTTCAATTTATGCTAGATTTATATACCATAAGAGAGCACATGCATAGAACCATATCTATAAGTCTTCAAGAAGATACTGCTTTGGATTTGGAACGGAGATGCTACTTTCATGAGCCAGATTGCTTACCGGTATATAGTTGCACGCAGGTTAATCTTTGTTGAATCTCCACAACTATTTTCAAAAACACCATTTTGCATCTCTCTTTCAAGAATGTCAACAGGGAACACCAACGCAAAACCACCCATAGTAAGTTGGTAAATGTACCTGCCATTTTCAGAGCGAAAAATAAAATTTCTCAGCACACTGCTGAAATGTAAATGATATAGGATAAAGATGATCATACGTGGAGTCAAAGAGGTCAACGCCAGCAGCTACACCCTCCAGGACCTCCTCTAGAAAACATAGAAAGTATGAAAACTATTAGACTTGTTGCATTTTACGACCATTGCAAAAGTTTTGTACGGCAATGAAAACTCAGGGCCAAACATTAGTCAACCCTTTACAGAATGGAGACCACCATTATTAATCATTATCTAGAAACTAAAATATAAATGATAGGCTTATATTTGGATAATTTTTCACCTTTTCAATTTAAGATTCTACTTTTTGGATTGACATAGTGAGACTAAAATATAAAATTTCATCAGATGGAACATATAAAATAACTTCCAGTCATTTGGTTGAAAGTACATAATGAAATATAACAATGGAACAAATATGCCAGATACCTGGAAGACCAAGCCTAGAAACAAGCCGAAGTTTATCTGATGGCAAGCAATCCTGAAAAGAAGAATTTTTTTTTTATTCTTGCACATTAACAAATGAGGAAGGATAACAGGGGCAAACTAACATTTTTGTGCAAAGATCATAAAATATTATTAACAACATACTCTTTACATAGACCAGAATGGGAGAATAGACTCTACAATGTAACCACTATGCTGAGGCATTATACCAGCATGTACTTCAATTATTCAGACAAAGGATAAGGTTCTCACCGTCACAGCATTGAGTAGACTATAACGTTCTTCAGTACTTTCTCCAAGGCCAAATCCACCAATCCAGAAGCCTGTATGGCAACAAAGGTATGAGTAAAAGAAATATATCATGTATTTTTGGAACTTCGAAGTTACTAAACATACATTGAAGAGTCGGTTCCTGAATCCGAGAAATATAAAGTCAACAAAAGGTTCGACTTCACCCGTAAAAGTTACCAGCGTAGTCACAAGAAAACAAGATCAGTCAGCTCGACTGTATGAGATGAGGCATGTGGGCTGTGGCCTTGCAAGTGACTGGCAACGTGGGTCCAAGGGGCTAGAGTTCTTCGAACACTAGTTGCTGAATTCTGTTTTACAACTACGCCGTCAGTCCCAATATAGATGACAATTTAGGTGTGGGCATAGGAATTAAGAAAAGTTGGCAGAGGTGGGTGCACAAAAAACGAGGATGAGAGATAGAGATAGAGATGTGTTGGGAATGAGAAAAAGGTGCATTGGGAAGTGAGAGTGTCAAGTATTTTGGAAAACTTGAGATAGCCAAAGTGTCAAGTATTTTGGGACGGAGGGAGTACAACCAAAAAATGGGGCAACACCTTAGGGTCATGGAACGCAGAATTTATATCGCACCCAATGACAATTTTTATTAGATATGATAAATAGGAAGATTAAGTACAGAATAAGTAACCTGACACATTGCGCTTTGATACTTCAGTGGCACATAGCTTTCGTTGTTCTATGCTCGATGCACCCACAACTACACCCAACGTATTTGTTCCAGAAGCCTAAAAAATAATGAATGTAAGTTTCAAATAATAAAAAACAACTATCTGGAGTGATAGAAAAAATGTCACTCATTAAACAAAATACCATACATTACATCCATGCAGAGAGTGAGGGATGCAGAGAATATTTCACTAATTAAACAAAATACAATAGTGGCTTTCTCTACACATTTGAAAAGCTGCACATAATGCATCTAAACCTGTCAATGAAGTGTCACTTGGGCCCATGAATTTGATAACAATTTTCTATAGTCTCACTTAGCAGATACATTAAGTTTGTGAATCAAAAGTTCAAGAGAAAATAGATAAACATCCTACCGTGTCCAAAGCAATACACTCATCAAGCCATCGCAATGTTCTGTCAACTGAGATTTTATTCCGTTTCTCAGTTGACCAAGCCGGAACCTCATCTGCCAAACTTGCCCATAAATTAGGATTCATGCAGGAAATCAAATCCATATAGTCTGCCGGTTTGACCTACAACGTCGGACAGAATTGAATTTATAATATGCACCCTTGAAATGTTGACGATGTAAAGCTTAGAGGTATTAACCAGTTTTCGGCCCGATGGTGTTTCAAAGGAGGCACCGAATTTGTTGGTGGCATCACTAGATGGTAAACTCTCAATAGAATCACCTGCTGCAGCTAAAAGGACGTGATTAGGAAGACCAAGCATACCATGCAAACCACCAATACTTGATATTGTTTTCGATGGAGGGTCCTCAATACTGCAAAAAGAAAACAGATGTTATCAATTCAATTCAAACTGCGGGACACACGCAAGAAAGAGAACCACCAAAACGCACTTCTTTGACATTATGCTGAACCGAATTAAGGAATAATTGAGCGAGAAAGAACTAGAAGAGGACAAAAACTTGACTTACAAGTGGGTTGGGCAGACGTGCAGGAGGAGGGAGTCTGGAATGGGCAGCGAGGCAAGGTGGTCGCAAGATACGAACGCCGGCAACCCCTTGCGCGTGGACAGAAGCAGTGCGGGCGTCTCAATGCAAACGGCCCCTACATGGAGCGCGCCCACCCGCGCCTTTCCTCCGCCGCCACACACTTTGGTCACCGCGAACCTCATGGCCCTTCCCAGTTCCTTCCCTCAGGCCTTGACCGGACAAAACGGTACAGTACCACCTCACTTCACCACGCCGCGGCACCTCGTTTGCGCCAGAAACGGTCGGGGAGGGCTAGGAGGCGTACACTCAAAGATGCAGACTAAGGAGACACAGGCGGCGGCGCTCGGCGAGGCTAGGACGGCGCCAGCGGCGATGGATGTGGCGGGCGGCGGCGCGCGCGGAGCAGGCAAGACGCTCGGCAGGTGCGCGCGGAGCGGCAAGGCGCTCGGCCGGACCGTCGGAGGCGGCGCGCGCGGCTTAAGCTGTGCGCCTGACGGACGGCGGCATGCGGGCCTCGACTCCAAGCGACAGCAGCGGCCCTTGGTGGCGGCGGCGCGAGACTCCGGATGCGTGGGGAGCAGGCAAGCGGCAGCGCGGGGGTGAATTCGGCAGGCGAAGGGATTTTTTTTTTAAAGATTTGGCACTTTTAAAATTAATATTTATAAATAACCACTCCAATTTAGTATTTTCAGAATCTACCTTTTTTTTTATCACACCGACGTGACTTGATAAACATATGGAGTCAGACATTGTGTTTTACGTGTCATTTGATCATGTATAGATGTGTCACGACAACTTAGATTCTGAAAATACACTTTTGGAGGGGGCATTCATAAAATATTAATCTTATAAGGGTCAAAATGTGAAAAAGATATGCATGGGTAAAAGTGTCCTTTCCCTATTGAAGTAGGCCTGAAAAAATTGAGAAACATAGTAGAAATAGAAAATGGCATTGCTATGGTTAATACTAATTGCTAACCCACAGATGCCACGGAATTTGAAGTGTAGTTTTATATTATTATAGAATATAGATGGATAAAATAAAGTTTTTATTCATATGAAAATACATTATTATTTAAATTAGTCATCGAAACAACCTTTAACATTGTTATTAGTTTTAATCTCAATGCAGTTTTATATTATTATAGAATTTGGATGGAAAAAATAAAGTTTTTATTCATATGAAAAAACATTATTATTTAAATTAGTCATTGGAAACAACCTTTAATAATGTTTTTAGGTTTAATCTCAATAGATAAGAAATGATGGCCTAGTTGTAAGTGAATTACTTTATTTCTTAGAGGTGTGAGTTCAATTCTCCAATATATATTTTTTTACTATTTATCAAAATTAACTTAAGTATAGGATATTAGACCTAATTAGACGGTTGTGATGTGTTGGTGATGCTAATCGAATGGCTATCATGTGTTGATGACGTGACGCGATGTGGTGTAAAAGTGGTGTGGTAGACAATGTTTATTATATAAAGATAGATACCCTTTATGAATGGTGAAGATGATACTTTCAAGAGGTAACTTAACATGTCATTGTAAAATTTTGTAACGTTACATGTGTCATAGACGTCACTGTCATAGTTGAGACACCTATGTCACTGACAGTAGTAAATATTATACTACATAAAATTTCAATGGCATATACACTATAAAAAATTTTCCATGGCATATTTTAAATTATTTTGGTAAATGATGGTGTTGTAGGGACTCACTTAAGAGTGGTATGAGAATAATTGGGTATACGAGGCTCGGTGAAATGGTTGGGACTCAGCTTGGCTTGGTTGGAGTCTCGATGGGTACTGGTGGGCGGACTGCATTGCCTAGGGTTTGATGCAACGTACAAGGCCGTTTTGGGTTGGTTCTAAAGAAAAAAATCTGTCATAGTCTCAGTGGGTGGGAGCTAGTTTAATACTCCCTCCGGGCTGGTAAAACAATTCGTTTAGGACATCATTTAGCTTACCAAAAAGTCATTAATTAGCAAATTTCTTCCGTGTCTATCCTTATTAAATAGCTAGCGGGTGCCCTCCATTCAAGTCTACACTTCCTACCTTATTGGCAATCAAGGTGCACTCTGAACCTACAAGTCGCGAGTTCGACTCCGCTTGGAACAATTTTTTGCTACCGTGTTCTTTTTTTTTTTTGCTTCATCTGCATGGATTTGCATGCGTGCGTCGCTTCATTTGCTTGGATTTGCATGCGCGCGTCAGCTCTGCTCTGCATGCTCGCGTCACGCACGCGCGGGACGAGTTCGTTTTGCATGCTCGCGTTTGTTTTTTTGCATGCGCGCGTCAGGGAAAAGTATTTTTCACACGCGCGCGTTCGGGACGAGTATATTTTGCATGCGCGCGTAATTTTTTACAGTTCGGTGCAGAATCATTTTTGCTCTCCATGGCGGGCAGTTTTTGCATGGCGGGCGCCCATTTCTGGTCAGTGCCTTTTCATTTTCGCATGGCTATTTAAACCACCGGCTACTCTCACATTCTACTCCATTCTTCTCTGCCCATTCTTCCTTCCGCCTGCTGGTGGTGATGTTGGACCTAATGAGGTGCCTCTGGAGGAGAGTGAAGGGTACATCGCCGTACTTATTTTTCAGTTCATTTTTTAGTAGTTGCATTTTCCATGCATATTTGAATATAAAAAGTATCATTTTCAACAGGAATTGATTTGAATTTGCCACTAGATGAGCACGGTGCTGTCGATTTCAACTTCACAGATGCACTTGCTGGTAAGATTATTTGTTTTTTGTTTTTTTTTTTTGCCATTATAACGTACAAAACAGTATATTGATAGTACGGTGTTATATGTCATGCTAGGTGATTTTGAATTGTAATACCAATGTCATGACAACTTCACCGTACGTTTCATCCATACCCATACGAGACGCTGCCTTTACGTTGCCTTGGGACCGTGCCAGGGCAATGAAGCGACAAGGGCAACATCGTCCACACGGAGCAGAACGAATTGTTTTCCCACACACGGCTGCAAGTCTCAGAACGACTTGCTTTCCCAGCCCGGAGGGAGTAGGTTGATAAAAATTGAATGTTAGGAGTTGAGTAAATTGGAGTTTCCGATAGATCGGATACTAAAATTTCATATCTAAAATATGTAAAATAATTTCATGTTTTTTCGATCGGTACCTGACACACAACCCCATTTTAGGTTTTCTTTTTGGGTTCAAGTTTTGTGGCTGGTGTAGGGCGACGAACAGGCTGGTATAGAACAAGAGTAATGCCACTGCCGCTGAGGAGGATGGTTCAACGGAGCTGAGCAAGCCCTCGCGCAACCGGCACAGAGTAGGATTTAAGAGTCGTGAAGTGGGTCGTGTGGCTTTTTATTCTACAAATGTGTTTTTTGACACACTATTCTAGGGTCAATTGCTCTAGATTTTAGAATATAGGGTGGGAATACATAGATGAAAAGGTTAAGGGATTGTTTGGAGAGCTCTGCTCTACCTTTTTTAGCTCTGCTCTTAAATTTACTAGCCAAACACTTTAGCTCCACCAACTTCAGATCCAGAAAAAAAAGATAGAGTTGGAGCTAACTCTACCTTTTTTTTGAGAGCTCCTGAGGAGGTGCTCCAATAATTGAAATTCGTGGGGGTTGATAAAAAATTACCACTTATTATAAAATATATCCATTGAATTCTTTTTTCTCTCATTTTCCTCCCGAGTCGAACAAAATAGGAGCCTTGACTTCAAATAAAAATTCAAAGTAAAATTTCTTATAACAAAGTTTAATATTGATTTAATGAGAAAAATTACGGATTTTTATAGGGACATAATAGACCTTTTCAATTGAAATCTTGGATATTTAGAGTTGAAGTTAAATTTTAAGCCAAACACTCTATGGTAGATTTGCAAATCTGGAGGGGAGCTGTTCTATAATGGAGTTGTAGAGCAGAGTTGATTTTTGTGGAGTGAAGCTCTCTCAAACAGGCACTAAGGGTCCATCTCCTTGAGGGTTGAGAGTCAACAGTTGAGGTGCGGGCCGGGAGTTTCCACTTCGTATCCTACAGCTCCGGCTGCTTCCACCGTCCAACTCAAACCAAACATATAGCGCAGCTGAGCAAATTAAAGAGTAAATGACATAACAAGTATAATAACTTGTAAGATAGATATAAGTAGATCATTCATCCTGTAAAATTTCATATGTCACATATTACATTTAAGTTGATGCATAGAAGGTCAAACTTAAACTTTATGGTCGAATAAATGACATAGCATTCATGTCACTTTCCATATGGGCAAGTCTTTAAACACATACAAAATACATCCATTATACATATAGCTGGTCCTCTTTCTAGATGGATGCACCGTACCATTTTTCTTATTTGAAAAGACTCATTTATCCATAACAAGTTATATTATTCATGTAACCAATTTCTTTTATTCTAGCTTATACACATTCGACCTTATTAATCTGATGCTTAAACAGGGACCATCAACTACCACCGTCACTAGTGGAATGACTGTCATAGTCATTCTCGTGTCATTGTGACGGGTAGATGGCTTATTTGAAAGTAGAATGTTTTTATAAAGATCCAATAATATTGTTCATCAAAGGAGGAAGTCATTTTAAAAAAAGTCGGCCATGTTGGAGATGACGTGGATAGTATATGAAGCTATATAGGCCATCTTTGACCTTCCCGCACCACTTAAACACAATGAGTGGCTCATATAAGCATTAATTTTACAGGATGAAACGACCTATTGCAGCCAACTTATAAGTTGTTGTACTTACCGTATGATACAACTCACTCCTATCTTTGATATAAATTTGACTTATTTGTATACCTTTTGAAAGTAATACCTTTCAAACCTAAACTCAGCAATTTGAGTTGCAAAAAATCTAGAAGGTTGGGTAGATTTTGAATTAAACTTCTCCCCAGATATGTAGTCCTTAACACTATTTCCATTTTTAGTGCACTTAAATAGTTTTTAAAAAAAATTCGTAAAATTACATAAATCATTTTAGTAGTCATACTCCTAATTTGATTATTTTTAGCCATGCTTTTACAAATTTTCGAAGTGCTTCATAAGCATAGAGTTAATTCAAACAGTAATTTACCAAAAATATTGGAACAGTAATTTTATGACCTGAAACAACTCAAAACAATATATAGAACTTGGTCTAAACAAAAGTTATCTGAGTAGTGTATCTGACAAAATGAATTTTGATAACTTTTACTAAACATTTATACAATATTACAAACTCATCATCTGGAAAGAATTTTAATTCAAACGGTGCCCAACCTTATAGAATTTTTTACAACTCAAATGTTCGTATTTGGGTTTGTACCTACTCTAGAAAAATATTTATTAGTTTTGAATGTTTAAAAATTAGGCAAATTCATATAAAGAGGGGAGTGAGGTTTGAGTTGGATATGGAAGCTTGGGGATCCCTAGGATACTTCTGAGTGAAAATGGATGGCCCGTCTACCGCTACAAGCGGCTGAACTAAGTTTTTAATATATATTTTGGCTTTACAAAATCAAAATTTTACAAATGACCCCTCAAATTATTTATTTTTTAGATCTGACTTTTTTGGTCACGTCATAATATTTGGCACGATAGGAGAATACGGCCACGCCATACCATATGGCATGACCAAGCTGACACGTCGGCAGGCCACTCCATGCTAGCCGTTCTCACTGGCCAGACCCGATCGTACGGAGTCACGCCATTTTGTTTGGCGTGACCATTTGGATCTGGTCATGTCAAACTAATTGGTGTGACTCATGCGGGACTCAAGCGCATGCCTGACCCTCCTTACTTCTCTTTCTGCTTTCTTCTTCCTCCAGACAGGCCGCTCCGTATTCATCAATTATGATTTTCAGGTTGCTTACAGTTTAGGTGTGGTGTTCTATATCTGAGCACACACGGTGTGCTCTGTTTCGTTCAACCAATATGAAAATACCCAATGATAGGAAGTCTATACTAGGTGATCTGCTCGATTTGTGAGCATTTTGTATCTTTTCATTGTACAAGTGTGTCAAGACAAGTTTGGTTAATATATTATGTATTTGTTATTCCACCTGATTTGAAATATTTTAGGAATCAATTTTTGCTTGTAACACAAATTTTGTAGTACATATTCGTCACGCATAACATGGTTGCAAATAAAAATGATAAAACATACTTTTCATGATTAATTTCTCACTAATATTGTATCCTTATTACTCATTAGTGGAGACATCGGTGATAAAAAATACATCACAAGCGATAAATCATTTTGTCACAATGATATTGATTAGTTAGACACACGCCTCACCACTATTTTAAAATATTACAATTTGAAATTATTATTTTACAAAATATTTTAAAACGATTTTCACTGCACATGATTTGAAATATGGCTGCAACAAAAATAAAAAAAACATAGCTTTTCTCACTGATGTTTTATTCTAATTAGTGGAGACAATGGTGGTCACAAATGCATAACCAGTGAGAAATCAATTTCACACAATAATGTGTATTAGTGAAAAATACATCTCATCACAAAAAAATGGTTTTATGAGACATTATCTTTTGTCACAAAAAATGTGTATTTGTAACGTCAAAAATCATGACAGCTGATAAGTAGAGTTTGTGACAGTGTATTGTCACAATTTTTTACGTAAATAGTTGTTAATAAATTTGTCACAACAGACATGAAAAAGTGACGAATACAATGTCACTAATTAACTCCAAAACTGTGATGACAAAGTCCTCACTAAAGTCCAACATATCAGTGAGTAGTCAATTTGTCACAAATGTAAAAAATACTTGTGATGAAACAACATCACTATGTTTATTGTGACGCCAATATTAATGATGACCTTGTGACGACATAAAATCCATCACATGGTAGTTATAGTGATGAACAACGGACATTAGTGATGAAAAACATTTCTTGTGGTGATGCATGTTGTTTACACATTGTGAGCATAGGATTTTTTATGCATGTATTGTATAGTTGGATAGTCATGATATTTAGGCTATGGTATTATTTTGACATTGAGAAATGACTTTGTTCTTTCTTCATTATTGGTAAATCAAATGCAGATGGATCGTGTTAGACTGTTTTCTAGTGGCTATGTGAATGGGACCGACTAATTTGAGAATATGGAGGAAAAAGTATTGATATTTAAAAAACCACCATGCTACAATGAGGTTGTGTGTGCAACAAGGGATAGACTTGGACTTGGTTCTAGTGAATTCCAGTTGTGGGGGAGGTTTGATGGGGGTGCTGGAGGCCGGGTCAGTTTGTTGATCTTGAGTTTAGAGATGACGAAGACTGGTCGTTGTATAAGGATTGTTTAAGGTTAGTAAAGTGAAGGTTGTCGAGGTGGCAGTAGTGGCTGTTGGAGGCGGTGACGGTGTTGGCATTGCAATCGACAGTTCATATGTTGTCGAAATCACACCAGAGGCTCCTTGTAGAATCATTGGTCCTGGTCTTATGCATGAAGATGTGGAGACCAACGATGCAAACTTGCAACCTTGTAATATCATGGAAGAATATGCTCGAGCAAGAACGGAGGGCTATGCGGGCGCAATGGTTAGAAATGATATTGATGATGACATGTTTGATATGGTTGAACATGAGGGTATCGAACATGGACATGACCATGAGAGCAACAAGGATGTTGGTAATATTGAGTCTTCATCGAGTACCGATGATGAAGGCTCCCAAAACCATGGGCGCCATGATGGTGATGGAGGCGAAAGCGGGAGACAAGCTGAACCTATGGATCAACCTGTTGCTGATGAAGGTGCTGCAAACCATGGGCAAGGTGAACCTATTGCTGAACCGCTTCATGACCGGTACTGCCATGCACTAACTAATGATGGGTCCTGCATTGATTGTAGTCGGTTGTACACAGATCAAGAGCTTCAGTACTTTAGGTTGATGGGTGTATGCCTGCCTGACCTTCCTAACCATTTTGGACCTAAGTCGGATTTTCGATGTGGTGAGTGACAATGGTCTGCTATTACGAGAAGGAGACCCTGACAGTAAGCAGGTGATGATGAAGAAGGGCATGTTGTTCGACACTTTTGAAGAGGTGAAGTTATTTTTCCAAGACTATGTTGTACGTCACCATAAGCCATACTACATGGTCAAGTCCAATAAGAAAATGCGTTACACTATTCGATGTTAGAAAGACGGATGTCAATGGGGAGTTTGGGTTCGTCTCATGCCTGATGATATAAATTGTTGGAAGGTGAAAAATGTGAAGCAAACACATGCATGCGGAGAGGCAGAAATTCAGCCCACACACTCTCAATGCACGACACTATATGTAGACACATGCATCATTCCATTTGTCTGTGCAGATTCAAACATGACAGTGTCCACCGTACTGGCTCACCCTGCCTTGACAGAGTACAACGTGTCATATGGTAAAGGTTGGAGGGCAAAACAACATGCCATGGCAGAGTTGTGTGTGTGTGTGTGGGGGGGGGGGGGGGGGGGCGATTGGAAGGAGTCATATGCAAAGGTTCCCAAGCTCCTCGAAGGCATCTGGAACAAATATTTTATTGAGACGAGTGATGTGATGTTTCTCAGCGCGAATAGAGTGCACCAACCCATTATGAGGCAAATATTTTGGTGCTTTCTACAGTGTGTCAAGGAGTTTCGTCATTGCAGGCCTGTTATTAGTGTTGATGGTACTTTTTTTAAATGGGAAGTACAAAGGAACCCTAATGATTGCCATTGGTCGTACAACAGAAGATCAGCTATTGTCACTGTCTTTCGCAATAGTAGAGGGTGACAAAAACGACAGCTGGTCTTGGTTCCTAAGGCACGTACGGAGGCACGTAATCAGGCCAGATAGAAAGGTTTGCTTAATTTCTGATAGGCACCGTGGTTTGCTAAATGGTGCTAAGGAAGACATGGAACATTATCCACCTCTTATTCATAGGTGGTGCATGCGTCACTTTGTGGCAAACATTTGGAAGCGACAGAGCAATAAGGAGGTCATACGACGTCTTACTTGTCTTTGCCTGTGTCAGTAAAAGAAATAGTTCGAAGCCAGACTGCTTGAGTTATAGAAGGTGTTGAAGGAGGAAGCAAAGGAATGGTTGAAGGCACAGATGCCGGAAAAGGATAAGTGGGCATTGACATATAATGAGAGAGGCTATACGACATGACTACCAATTCTTCAGAGGATTTCAATAGGGTCCTCACAGGAATTCGATCAATGCCCATTACTGGTATAGCGGAGTACACATTTCATTAATGCAACTCTTACTTTGTGAATAGATGGACGGAAGCCCGCATGTGGGCTGAGGCAAAGGGCAGTGGTATTTGGTGTCAATTAGCTAGGAAACAATTGGCAAAGGAAGGCGCCATCTCTAGTAATCAAGAAGCAACATTATATGATCCAGGCAGCATGTGTACTATGTGAGATCAACGACTCAGACAAACCTTGGAGGAGAAGTAGAGTTGACATGGGCAAGGACGTGTCGTGCACGTGTATGATACTCAGCTGCGGCATATCCCGTGCTCTCATGTAATGATTGTTGTATGAAGTATGGCGTTAGTTACGAGTCGAGTATTTACATGAGCACATGGTACACGAAGGAGGAGTCACTGAAGACCTGGGAACCCCGGTTTGAACCCTTGTTAGATTCAACCCAATGACCTGCATACAACGAGTTGGAGTATCTTCTGGACACGTGGCTACGAAAGATATCAAAAGGGCTGAGGAAGAGGAAACATTTCCGAAATGAGATGGATGATATGCAAAAGGGATATAGTTGTGACATGTATGGGTATGGAGACTTCAACCAGGATCCTATTAAAGTTTGTTGCTCCATCTGCCACACGGAGGGTCATAGGATGCAATCCCATAAGCAAGGACCAAAGAACCAACCTAGGAAGCGCAATGGGAAAAGTTGAACCGTGGGTAGTTTTATTCCTACTATCGAGGTAAAATAAAATAATCTGTAATATTGTATGCTGTCGTTATATTAATTTTCTATTGCTTTGTTCAAGCCTTACGATTTTACATTACTTTATTTTGTTTATGTGATGCTAACCTTATCTTAATTTTGTAAACACAGGACCATGGTGCGACGCCCCTCGTACCCGCTCCTTGAGCGGGCCTAGGATGACAAGCACCGAGCACACCTTGCTTTAGATCTTGGACATGTAAGGCCTCATACCATTCTTTGTTTGCATATATTGTTCTAGATCATTGTTTTGTGTATTCATCGTCATAATGTTTTATGCAGGTGTTAGGCCCTTTGCGGCCTCGCACGCACAGTCCCCTCCCATGGGACGAGTGGTACACGAAGTACATTCAACGTGCCGGATTCTTACCACTAGCGAGGGTCATCAATGATGGCCAGTATGGACCGTGCAACAATGACAACACTTGTGGACCGTTGATGCCTCGAGACGCACACTTTCCACATTTGGTGTAGGGAGCTCAATGTCACACTATAGGATATATCCATGTTACTTGGTCTTCCTGTGGATGGACTTCTAGTATGCATAGCTATCGATCCCCGGGGATGGCGCGATATGGTGGAAGCTCTACTCGGAATGAGGCCTCCTAAGCCAGGGAAAGATCAGAGAGACAAGAAGCCGCCTGGGGTTAGCTCTGCTTGGTTCGGCACTCACTTTGGGGAGTGCCCCGAAGATGCACCGGCCGATGTAGTTGAGAGGTATGCACGGGCGTGATTGTGGCACTTGGTTGGTGGATACATGTTTCCTGATGCTAGTGGGAACACCATTTCGTGGATGATGCTGCTATTCTTGAGTCTAAAATGGGATGCCATCAGGACTTATAGCTGGGCCTCCACGACGCTTGCTTGGTTGTACCGGTAGTTGTGTGTTGCATGTAAGAGGAGTAGAGCGAATGACAACCTAGATGGATGTTTCTACCTTCTCTAGGTTTGGATGTGGGAGCGGTTTCCCATCGGTTTCCCTGTTTGTCATGCAGTTGAGGTACTTGGTTATTCATTATTGCATTTTTTATGAAACACGATTATTTTATAACGACAAATTAATGTCATTGTTCCTATTTCAGGAATGGGGTCACTATGACAATGGTTTGGCCCCCACCGTTGCTTTTTTTTTGGAAGTCCGTGGTCCATGTTATAGGCAATGCACGTTGCCGTTACTTGTTCTACACGAACAAGTTTGATGTCCTCACGCAGAATCAGGTTAAAGTTGATACGAACTTTTGCCTTATGTTCTCGCTTATGAGAATTCCGTATGTTGTCGGTAACTGATACATATTTGTCTCACAGGTGACATGGGAACCGTACGAACATGCGGAGCTGCAGTACTTTGCACTCAGTCTGATGTGTCGTCGAGATGAACACCTCTGGAGGTGCATTGTTCCCCTAATTTACTACTGCGTTGTTGAGTGGCACCTCCCAAACCATGTAATGAGGCAATTTGGATGTTTGCAACCCATTGGTATTGAACATCCATCTACAAGCCGCGCTTTGCATGAGTCAGTATTCTAGTCGCTTTCCAATACTAACATTTGTCTTTGCACATGACCATTGTATTTGCATTAATGCTCCCCTATTTTGTCACTGCAATATAGAAAGGAGGAAGCAATGGGGTGCGATTAACTGGCTCGAAACTCACAACACATGGATCAATCGTCAACAAGGTGCGATGTACTACCATGACAAACAAGTTCACTGGGCTGGTCCATACAAGGAGTACCTACTATGGTTGCATGCCAACTCGAGGCTTAGGTTGAGGCCTGAACTCAAACAAGACATCGTTGAACTGCCTGACTCGGACAACGACGCAGATATCATGGACGACTATGACGAGGCTACCCGTGCAAGCACCCAGACAGAGCATGCCCCTTTTTCAGAACTATATGGTATGACATTGACAGTTAGAAATGTTTTCATCCATAAATTATGATTATCCCATAACATATGAAGAAATGTTGATCATGTCAGGCTGAGCAGCTAAGACGCCTAGCAAACGAGGCTAGCAATGTTCTTGTACACTCGACTGGTTCAGCTCACGAGTATGTCGCTCTTAGAGCTTTTGCAGAGGTAACTTGATACAATTTAAACATATTCCAACGAATTACTGCTGACATATCTTTGCAATGATATGTAGAGAGTACATCGGAGCTGTTGCCGCCTAGCTTTGTAGTGCAACTGCATGACCATCCTCGATGTGGCTTTCATGCACCCTACTGCTAGTACAACACGTGGAGCTTTGTCGGCATCCACTCGTTCACGCAGTCGAGGACATGGCGCATCGTCAACGTCCGCTGGTTCACGCAGTCGGTCTAGCCGTCGCATGCCCGTTACTATTCTAGAGGACTCTTCGGCTTCTGAAGAGTCCCATGGAGATTCTGAAGATGCTGATCCATACGTATGGTCATGAGGTAATCCATTTCTCGAACGTCAAATTTCCATAACATATATCCATTCATTTCTAACTTGACTTCCTATGAATTGATCTGCATGAGATAATTGGCGTATCTGGAGCCCCAATGGCGACAAAGGACTTTGCGTGGGCTAGGCGAAGGAAGGGACACGTAGAGAGCGGTAGTGTGAATGTCCTTCCGACCAATCCTAGATGTGAGCTATGAAGAAGATATACAGAATGAGCAATCCCACTGGATGATTTAGAGGACTACATGTTCTATATGTAGTATCAATATTGTACGCTATTAAGACTCATTCTGTTATGTTGTGGATTGCCATGATTTATTGCCATCACCCATTCTATTGTTACATGTATTTCCAAGTCGTAGACATTTCCTTAACCATAATAATGAGTTACGCAACGCAGCATATTCAAATGGATTATTAAAACGTATGTTCAAACAAAATCAACATCAACATACATCATCAAGTACAAGTTAGTATGTATTATAATCACACATGCTATTACAAGTCAGTACGAATCTTCACAAAGTCTTCATCCGGTCCTCACTTCCCGAGTCAATAATAATAGGACATGGAGCGACAGGTGCATTAATCTTTTCATTTTTGCCTTCATCGACAACCATCTTCTCCTTACCCTTAGAACGCTTCAACATTTCTTCACCCACAATCTATCATTTTCTTCCTGCTCCTCCCTCTGACGGTGCCTACCTTCCTCTAGTTTTGCAAAGTACTACTCGGTAGTGCTTGGATCCCTCCGCCTTCTCTCTAGCACGGCCTTCGGAGCTTTCCTCTCCTCCTCCTCCTCCTTTTTCCTCCAATAACTTGGATCTGCCATCTCTTTTAACCGTTCCTGCAGTAGTCTAAACAGTCCTTACGTGTGTCGAAACACTTAAACAGAAGTTCTTCTTGAAAATATTTTCACACTTTCTTCGGAGTATAGCTTTGTTGTTACCACGCATCCATAGCAATTCATCATCGCTCCTCATGTTGAACTCCTTTTCAATGGTGTCAAGAATCCAATGTGGCGGGTTCGTCAACCAGTCGTTGCACTAAAATTTCTTCTGTATCTCCCATACAAAAAAATTGCTGATCTCTAGGAACCATTCGTCGGATCTTCTGCAGCAGCTCCTCGCGTCCTTGAATCCATTCCCAATCACATCTTCAGGTGTGCTGCAACGACCAAATGGTTGTTAGCCGAAGAAACGTCGACATTACCATTAGAAAGGATGCACAGTTAATACTTTTATGGGAACATTGTTGGTGAGCATGATGATTCGGTGAGCACGACCAGTAGATATAATTTTATATAAATATTCATTTTAATTATATCATATTTTACATTTTATATTTATAATTATTTAATAAAAAAACATAACATAATTGATTTGTTGTTACATATCAATGATACCAACCAATCAAACAACCATCTATTTATCTTACCTATTATCGGTGGCTGATTAGGCTCACGAACCAGCTCGCAAACTGGCTATAACGAGCTACCCTAACCCACCTCTCCTTTCCCATTTTATAACCCTTTCCCTAACCCAATCTATATCCAAACAGCACAAAGTTAGCCTCGAATCAGCTCGTCTTCATAACAAGTCGAGCCGTGTCTACCTAAGCTAGCCACGAACTAGACGAGCTAGCTAGCTTCCAGTTTTACTCCAAAAGCACGCATTGCAGCCCACATTCCAGCCATTACGCTGGTAGTTAAGTCCACATCCCTCCGTGATGCACCTCTGCTACACTAGCGTCCACATTCTTCCGAGTTTGGTCATAACCGAGGCTCTGCAGCTCTGCTTCTTCCCCCCTGCCCACCCTCCTCCCGACGGCGCGAGGATCACCTGACGTAACTGCACGGGGTGCAGTTTCTCCGACCACACATGTCAATGGCAACTGCACCCCGTGCAGTTACGTCAGAGGAACCCTGTCCCTCCCGGCTTCGCCTTCTTCTTCTCCTATAAAACAAATCGGTCCCTCTGATTTCTTCGGAGAATTCTCTCATCCCGCGGTCATCTCTCTCTCTCTTGCCCTCGGTTCACAGCTTCACAATTCGCAAGCACTAGTGCACGATACCACGCCGTCGAGCAGCGGCTAGCACGCGTGAGGTCGTAGGCAGTCATGGAGATCACGGCATCCGTGGAGGGGCGGCCGCCACGGCGAGATCACCGGAGCGGAGGCAACCGGTTCAGAGCGGAGATCGAGATGGACAGGGGTTCGCCCTCCATTCCCAGGTAATCCAACACTAATAAGAACAACCCATCCCGCGCCCTCCTCTGCTACATCGTCCTTTCTTCGTTCCTCCTCTCCTGCTTATTGAGCAGTCTTTTCTGCCGCCTTATTGCATTAATGGATTCTTGCTTCGTTGCTTTCTCAGTTTCGTGTTTGCTGCACTGAATTCCGTGTGTCGCTCTGAAAACCGTCTTCTTTCTTTCGTTTACCTGCTCTGAATCCGTCGTCTTTGATTCGCGCTTGGCAGGGGCCCCGGGTACGGATTCGCCGCTGCCGTGCGGGAGCCGCTGGTGAGGCTGCAGCCCCCCAAGTTCAACTTCGAGAGGTGGAATTGGGACTACTTCGCCTGGCCTCACGACCGCCTCGACGGTGAGCACGTTCGAGCTCTCTTTTCTGGTATGATTGGTGCATGTATCTGGACGGAAATGTTGACTGGGTTCATGCTTAGTTGTGGGTACTTAAGAGAAATCGAAATGTACCTGGCCCAAAATGTTGACGGAATTCATGCTTTGTTTTGAACGAATCTTCGGGTGGTGCTTTAGCAGTGTAACTTCTGAAAAGAAACTCGATTTCTCTCGTTCCGTTAGTGTATGAATAACGTTGACTTGCTGAAACCTGAAAGTGCATCGTTCATTGAATTTCACGAAGGAGCTTGAGTGGATCCGTTCTTTTGATCTCGGAACAAGCAATATTTCTTTAAGCAACAGAAATGTCTGACATGAACCTGAACATGTCATTTCAGTACCAACATCTCAGCAGTTTCTCACAAAATTCCACGATTAACTGAAATGTGGTTGTTTCTGTAAACCTGTAAGAGGCTTACTATTTCTGATAGCTCTACTGATAAGAAACCTAATTTCCTGCATCCTGCAAGTGGATTTTCGCATGTGAAACTAGTTGTTAGCATAATGTTTGACAAAACACTCGACCCATGGTTTCACAGTTCACACTAAGAGTTGGTCCATTTAGTGTTTAACAGTGCTGTTTTAATGCATTTACTAATGCAGTTTCTGACACTACGGAACTGAAATGTTTTCATACTGAACTAATATAGCAATTAGCAAAGAGTAATTATGTGTTGTATTCAGCATTTTATCTGTTACAAGTTTGATGCCCTTGCATTGCTACGGATTAATAAAAAAAAAACTATATGCAATAGTTTCAATCATTATCCAACATTTAATTTTAATAACAGAACTTAGATTGTTCCAACTACGGTTTGATTTCAGTTTACGGTATACACGCCTACTTCCATGTATACAACAATATTGATCGATTTGATACAAATAAGAACTTTTACACATCAAAAGTGACTAAGTTGCACCATCACAAGTCCAAAAGTACTACCGCATCACAAGATACAGTCACTCAACACTTCTAGGAAGTCTGGAAGTATGGTTAACTTGGTAATTGACTGCAGAACTGTGATTTTTTTTATTTGTGCAGCTAATCTTGAGATGAGGGACAGTGACCCAATGGCAACACTTGAGGCGGACAGGAAGGCAAGTGAGAGCTTCCTGAACCGGAGCACACTGCAGCTGGAAAGGGATGCGATGGACGAGGTCCCACGTGAGCAACATGCTGCAGCATGGCCTCTGGAGCAGCTTGAGCTTGACGGTAAGCATGATAAAGTTTCTAACTATTACTTAATAAATAATGACTGTTATATATTATGTTTAATAGTTACAGTGCAGAACGTCCACTATCCACACCATTATGTGATTGATTCAGCCTCAGCACTTAAGTGATTCCATTTTAAAGTACATTTTGAAACACCATTTCTTAAGAAATGCACTATCTGAAATGCTACTATGATCTGTGGCAGCATACAGTAGTTATGTGAATGCTTCAGGGTGTTATTTGCCTTTACCGTTGTGTCGCGCGGAGTTCATAACTGCTCATAAGTTGGTACCTCACTGGATCCGTATTCTGGAGCCACCTCTGTGCAACGTATGAAGCGAATGTGGCTATGATTTGAATAAGAACATGCTGTAAGGACATAATTTGTCACTAGAAAATGAGTACATATGTGATAGAGTGTACATAAGCTTCCAGAATACCATGATGCATTTGATTCATGTCAGTACATCAATTTGAACACACTTTCTGACTTAATTCGTCAACCAACATAGTGTGTAACTGGAAACTGCATACAAGTAATAGTTAAAGAGATATTTGCCAGATTCGTTATTTCATTTGCATTTACCGTCATGTCATCAATGCTTCGTTTTTAGTACCTGCTCATGAAATTTTAATTTCCCTTGTTTTGAACCTAAACTCCTTTTGATTAATAAGTCATAGTAGGGCCTAAACAAGAACATATCAACATTATTTCCGACAAGAAAAAGAGTTGAGCTTCATCAGCAGTCCTAGTAAATCTGATAAAATTTCTCATGAAACAGAATCTGACAAAGAAACTGAAAATTTGCTTGGTCATGCTTCATCAACTAAACAACAGAGGGTTGCCGTAGTTGTGCTTTGGGCTCCAGGGTGTTGTCGCTTGTCGATACTGTTTGTCAGAACAGTGTTCAAGGAAAAAAAAAAGGAGGGTTCAAGAACCTTCCTCCAATTTATTGCTAATCCTAACCTGCAGTGTTGTGTATGACCATGAACTGAACTTATTGAATCATGCAGGTAATGATGAGGGGTTGAGTAAACAGAAGGGGGGGACACTTGAGGCTGAGCAGAAGGCGAGCGAGAGCTTGTTGAGCCGGAGCACGCTGCTGCTGAAAAGGCGTGAGATGGATCAGGATCAGCACGTGCTCGAGCAGAAGAGGGACCTCGAGTCATCCCTGCTCCTGGATGGCAAGACCGAAGGATGCAGAACGACACGGCGTCGCCGGATATGTGCAGAAGGTAACGGGATCCTGGATCATGGCAGAGCAATACAGGGTTCCTGGGCTTGCTAGTGCTAGACACGCCCCATCCGGTATACACCTATAGTCCCATTCCCATACAACCTGACATGCTTCTCAGTTTCAGCTCCTCGGCAGTTAGGATGAGCCATAGGATAGGAAGAGAAACAAAATAGAGATGTTTTTTTCCAGTTCAGAAAAGACAAATTTTCAGCTCTGGACTAGGACGAACAGTTTAGACTGTCATGTTTAGATGTATATAGTGCAACACACACAAGCTGATAAACATTCAATTCCATTGATAGAATCCTTTTTTGATGTATAGGAAGCTAATGTGAACATTTCATTCCGTTGACAGAATCCTCTTTTGATGTATAGACGTATATAGTGCAACGCATGTAAGCTGATAAACATTTCATTCCATTGACAGAATCCTATTTTGATGTGAATATAGCTAATCTGAACATTCCATTCCATTGACATAATCCTTTTTTGATGTTTAGATGTATGATGCCCGTGTTAACGCAAGAGTGATAATAAAATAGTTTAGATGAATGAATTACGAAATTCTAGGAGATAATTTTTCCATCAAAATTATTGAAGTTCCTTGGGAATCAATCCTCTCATACTTTAATCCAGTGGAACCAAAAAATCATCCAAATTGAGAAAACCAATAACTTTTTAAATAAGACGAATGGTTAACATTATTGATCAAAATCACTGTAACAACAATTTAAGAATGGAGAGAATTTATGAACTTGCAGCACCAGTAACGAATACAATGAACCCTAGTACAAACCATCTTATTTATAGATGCTCAAACTTGACGCTATTCGTCCGGCCAACTTAATTAATGTAAAATTTTTATCCCTAACTACAACTAAACTATATAATAATTTCTCCCGGGCAGGCCGAGGATAAGGACTTTTGTTTCGGCCGGCGTTAGGCTGGTGGTTCACGTGTCACTAGAGAACGAAAACAGTCCGGCGAGCTGCACGGAGGCCACGCGCTCTTAATACTGATCTAAAAATTACTAGTACTAGTTATATCGATAGAAGTACTAGTACGATCTGGAATTCAAGAACAGATTTGTGTTAGACGCTGGCACACGGCTTTCTATATACCGCTCCTCCGTTCATAAATATAAGTATTTATTAACTTTTAAACGTTATTAATTATTTTTAAATATAAAAATTAATATATCATATTTATAGTTTTTCTCACGCTAAAACATATCACAACAAAATCATTAGTATTTTTATAAATTTTTAATAAAACGTATAGTGAAACACAATATTAAAAAAATTAATAAATATTTATATTTATGGACGAAAAAAAATTGTTTCTTCAAATGAGTCATCGAAGTTAGGAAAATAAAGTGCATTTTAATGACATGACGCTAAATAGGGAGTCTCCTCGTTTGCATCATCACCTCTGACTCTGCCATGCCTTCTCCGGTCGATCCTAGGCTTAAAACCTGCTTTCCACGGAGAACGCGACACCACGCGAGAGAGAGAGAGAGAGAGAGAGAGAGAGAGAGAGAGAGAGAGCAGACGCCAGCCCAACGGTTCCTCCGCATAGGTTGCCACTCCACTCGGAGAAAGAGGAAGCAGAGTCATGATGGCTGCCTCGACGCCGCCGCCAATGCTGGCGGCGGCGGCGATACCGCTGCTGCTGGTTCTCGCCGCGGCCTCGGCGGAAGCCGCCGTGTCGTTTGCTGCTGCGGCGGCGTCCAACGGCAGCAGCGCCGGGGTGGTGGTCGGCGGGAAGCTGAACGTGCACCTGGTGCCGCACTCCCACGACGACGTCGGGTGGCTCAAGACCGTCGACCAGTACTACGTCGGCTCCAACAACTCCATCCAGGTCAGTTGTTCTCTCTACTCACCTATGGCAGCGTTCTCTCTGGTCTGCTTCTCACCTGTTCACGTCGTGGTCGTAGGGCGCGTGCGTGATGAACACGCTGGACTCGGTGGTCGACGCGCTCGCCGCCGACCCCGCGCGCAAGTTCGTCGTCGTCGAACAGGCAAGTACTTACTCCTCCCCCCCCCCCCCCCCCCCCCCCCCCCCCCCCGGTCACAACCTTCGATTCAATCAATTCTCCCCCTTGTGCTATTATAGTGATAGCGACCCACCAGCAATTCCTCTGCCTCCTCTGTTTCGTCCCTTTGATGATGTGGCACCAATCGTCGAGTTTATCATCGCTGAATGTGGGCGCTGGCTGTATGACAACTTGTTACCCTGAACAACTTGCCCATCCACCTTTCTCATGGGCTGCTGTTATCTCTACTACATACTTGTGCTACTACGCTACGACAGGATAGGGATGGGCCATGCCCCTTACCACTTTCTGTAAGTTGGGTTGGTGGTCCTTCAGTTTATCCCCGGTGACTAGCTGGTCTTGTCGGGCACACAGAATAGCATTGTGCGCAAGCAATAGTGGCGTCAAGAGAAAGAAATTCGTGTAACTACATCTTTGGCAAAAAGAAAAAAAAAACTCTGAAGTCATGAACAGAGGGTGACCGGCCTAGTTATTAATACAGTGTCCATGACCCTCTGGTGGAAACCACTATAAAATCCAATACTGTGGGTCTATTCGTAGCCAAATGTGAGTTTTGGGTCGCGTTGGCTTTCTCAAACTAAGGGTGGGATTCCCTGTCGCGTTCATTCATACTAGGAGAGAACAACAAGAAAACAAGGTATAGGAGATATACAAACTATAGTGACATACATTTAATATGAGTGAAAAATGAATATATAGTCCAAGAGCTGCACTGGAAATTCAGGATTAAAGTTAACCTGGGAGAACCTGAAATTATACATTGTCAATACTTTCATGTCTACGAAAGGATTTTTCATATGACTTTCGGCTAAAGTTAAAACAAATGGGACTGATTTATCCGTTGCTTTCAGGCTTTCTTCCAAAGGTGGTGGGCAGAGAAAAGCCAGAAAATCCAGGCTGTTGTCAAAAAGCTAGTCGATTCTGGTCAGCTAGAATTCATGTACGAAATGTAGTTTCGGTAATATCCAGTTTTTGACTTTTTCAGGTTTTTTATATATTTCTGTGGATTTTTTCTTTTTAGAAATGGTGGGTGGTGCATGCATGATGAAGCTGCAGTCCATTACATTGACATGATTGATCAGACCACACTTGGTCACCGTATGATCAAGAAACAATTCAACAAGACTCCAAGGGCTGGTTGGCAGATCGATCCTTTTGGTCACTCTGCGGTTCAGGCTTATCTGCTTGGAGTGGAGGTACTACCTGTTATTGCAGTCAAGTATTCTCCTGATAGACATCATAAACCTGACATGATTTTCCAGAATTTAGTTGCTGCCAGATTTGTTTAGTCTACACAAAGCAACATGTTACCGTCCAAAGCTTGAGATATTAATATTTGGTTACTTTATTGGAATTGTAGCTTGGTTTCGATTCAATGCATTTTGCAAGAATTGATTACCAAGATAGGGCAAAGAAAAAATCAGATAAAAGTCTTGAGGTTATATGGCGCGGCTCAAGGACATTCGGTTCATCCTCACAGGTTTTGTAGATTCTATTCATTACTTCAACATTTATATTCTAATCATTTTAAGGCTTATTTTTCTTGAAGAGTTTATAAGGCTCTTAAGCTTTGTGTTGAACTGCAGATCTTCACAAATGCATTTCCGGTACATTACAGCCCTCCAGAGGGTTTTAGCTTCGAAGTGCTGGCTGAGGATATCATACCTGTTCAGGTACACACCAGTACATGTTAGATAATTAGGCAAATTACGACATATTTAATTTCAAAAATACGAGATAATTCATGATATTATTTTGTGATCTTATGACAATAAAAAAATATGCTAGTGTTCATGTTTAGACCTCTGTTTAAAATGAATAAAAGCATGAACCAAAAAAGGATAAGGATGTACCCCGAGGCGGGACTAGTACCGAGGGCACCGGCGGCCCGTTCTCACTAGTCGACATAGTGAGCTGTTCGATGTCATCGATCAAAGTCGATGCCGGACGTTGTACGCAGTGCAGTCCCGCGAACGGCCACCGGGAAGAAGACGTACGCGCATCGCTTTTGTTCGTCGAGAAGAAGACGTCGCCGAAGAACAAGACGAACAGTCGCGCTATGAAGTGCACTCCCCAAAAACCTGATTGCCCTCCTATCTCGATGCAAGAACTCGAGAAGGCAGTGGTTCCGGAGGCCTGCTCTCCCGCCGTCCGTGCACGCGGACTTCGGGATGAGAATGACAAACGAATTGCAATTACTAGCAAGGAAAAGTTGGAGTGTTTGTTGTGTTCTCTCTTCTATTCCTGTTACTCTCTCTTTTCCTCTTGTATCTCAGGCAGCATCTATAGTCACTGGACAGTCATACGTTGGAGTAGAGAATAAACCCTGGAGCAATTAGTCATTTAATTGCTTTGATTTACTTCATGCATAAGGGTGGAGGTGAAGAATAAAATATATGCAATGGCAACCACTCCTTATTGCTTTAAGTTTTTAAGCAATCAATTGCCACCAATGCACCATTTATATTCCACCACTTCATGCATGGTTAACACAACAAATTCATTGCCTTGTAATTTATTAGTTTAAATGCTGGTAAATCCAACAATCCCCACCAAATTTCAAGGCACATGAAAAACTATTAATTCCTTGTAGTTTTGATATACCAGTGTTTCGATGGAGACTGTTAAGTTGAACATCCATCTGGAGTGAAAAGTTATATCTGTTAGCAACTGAACAATGGACTACGCATTGAATTGATAGTTTTGTGTGAACATGTTTCACTAGAGCCCTTAACTGGTACTAGGTTGCAGTAAACAGCCTCTCGGTTTGGAGCATATAAGTCGAACTCCACGGCCTTTCATGTGTATCTAGAGATCACCCAAATGTCATAGACTGTTACCAGCAGTCGGACTCATATAGGTGTGTTCCTCATAAGATGTTCTGTAGGCCAACATCTTTGCTTAAATAATATAAGCCGCTCGGACCATATTAATGTATATATATACCAATCTACCATACAGAATAGGAGAGAAGTGCATCTCAGACGACATGAACCTTTTTAAAGGGTCTCTCCATCTCAGTCAACCACTAGTTTGTTTCACCATCCTAATTCACGGAATCTCCGATCACATAGGACAGATTACCACTATGGTAGACTTCACGTGGGTTCTCAAGCGCATCTCACTCGATGCACCATCTATCATATTATGTGATAGCCCCTTTGTGAATTGATCTGCCAGATTTTTAGATGTATGGACATAATCCAACGCAATCACTGCAGAGTTTTTCAATTTTCTGACAGATTTAAGCCGCCGCTTTACATGTCTAGATGATTTCATGTTGTCCTTTGAACTGTTCACTTTGACGATCATGGTTTGATTATCACAGTTCATGGAAATAGCCGGTATAGGTTTTTCAACCACCGTAAATCCGAAAGGAGCTCACGAAGCCATTCAACTTCAATAGTATCGGTATCTAATGTTGTGAGTTCTACTTCCATTGTTGACCTTGTTAAGATGGTCTGCTTGCAAGACTTTTAGGAAACAGCGCCACCTCCAAGTGTAAACACATATCCACTTGTGGATTTAATCTCATTAGCATCAAAAATCCAATTTGAATCACTAAAACCCTCTAGTACCCTAGGGTACCTGGTATAGTGATCCCATAAGTCGTCGTGCCTTTTAGATAGCGCATAACTCTCTCAAGAGCACGCTAGTGATCATCTCCCGGATTTGATACAAACCGGCTTAGTTTGCTCACTGTAAATGAGATGTCAGGCCTTGTCGCGCTAGCTAAATACATTAGCGCTCAATTGATCCCTTGCTATTTTTTGATTTTTCCTTAATAGCATGCTAGGATCATAAGGCATAGGAACAGGCTTGCAGTCACTAAATCCAAAACAACTCAAAACCTTTTCCACATAGTGGGATTGCAGCAGTGTAACTCCACCATTGCCTTCTCTTAGTAGCTTGATGTTAAGAATAACATTAGCCACTCCAAATCCTTCATCTCAAAATTATTGGACAAGAAGTCCTTCACCTCCTTAACCACATTAAGGTTGGTTCCAAAAATTAATATGTCATCGACATACAAACACAAGATCACACCTTCTCCCCCACCATAGCGATAGTACACACATTTATTAACTTCGTTCACAACAGAGCCAGCAGATGTTAAAGTTCTGTCGAACCTCTCATGTCATTGCTTAGGCGCTTGCTTTAAGCCATACAAAGATTTCAATAATCTATACACCTTTCCCTCTTGACCCTTTGCTACAAATCCATTAGGCTGATCCATATAAATCTCTTCCTCTAGCTCCCCATTAAGGAAAGCTATCTTAATGTCCATCTGATGAACGAGAAGACCATGAGAGGCTGTAAAGGAAAGTAACACTTAGAATAGTAGTCAAGTGAGCGATCGGTGAATAGGTATCGAAAAAATTTTCACCCTCTTTTTGGGTATAACCCTTGGCCACAAGCCTTGCCTTGTACTTCTCAATAGCACCATCAGGCCTAAGCTTTTTCTTAAACACCCATTTACATCCTACGGGTTTACACCCATAAGGACGATCAACGATCCCCCAAGTTCCATTAGACATAAAATCCATCTCACTCTGAACCGCTTCCTTCCATAAGTCAGCGTCAGAAGATAAATATGCCTCTTCAATGGTTTTAGGAGTATCATCCACAAGGTATATAATATAGTCATCACCAAAAGATTTTGCAATCCTTTGTCTCTTACTCTTTCGAGTGACTATAGTATTATCCTCCTCAGGATTTCATGGGTTTCATTATTAGTGTATTCTACCGATTTAAATGTCTCAGGAGATAAATTATGTTTGTTACTAGATGAGCTAGGTGCATTTTTCATTGAAAATTCATTCTCAAAAAATGTTGCATCTCTGGACTCTATAATAGTACCCACATGCATGTCTGATACTCTAGAGTTTATTATTAAGAACCTATAACCCACGTTGTGAATAGCATAACCAAGAAAAACACAATCAACGGTTTTTGGTCCAAGCTTTCACTTGTTGATAGGCACATTCATTTTTGCCAAACAACCCCAAGTTCACAAGTAAGAGAGATTTAATCTCTTTTTCTACCATTCTTCGAATGGTGTAATTTCTTTGTTCTTTGTAGGAACTCTATTCAGGACATGACACGTGGTCAAAATACCCTCACCCCACCATTCCTTAGAAAGTCCCGCTGTTTCTAACATGGCGTTAACCAAATCAGTTAGAGTGCGGTTCTTTCTTTCGGCAATCCCATTTGATTGTGGTGAGTACGGTGGTGTCCTCTCATGAATAATATCATGTTCCACACAGACTTCAGGAAAATCATTTGAGAAATACTTTCCACCGCGATCGGACCGTAATCGTTTTATTTTGTTTCTCAAGTTGGTTTTCTACTTATTATAGGTCCTAAAATAATGCAATCCTTCATCGTTTGATTTTAATAAATACACGTAGCAAAATCTAGTACAATCATCTATGAACGTCATGAAATATCTTTTACCACATTTGGTCAACTCGCCGTTCATTTCACATAGATTGGAACGGACTAATTCTAACGGTACCAAGTTCTTCGCCTCCGCAGCCTTGTGAGGCTTACGACGTTGCTTAGATTGCACGCATACATGGCATTTAGAATTTTTGACCAAATTAAATTTCGGAATTAAACTCATACTAGCCAAGCGTTTCAAACAACCAAATTTATATGACAAAGTCGTGAATGCCAAACATTTGATTCATTATCATCAACCACATGGTTCACAGAATTAAATCAAGCATCAATTAAAGACAAGCGTAACAAGCCTCCGCTATCACAGCCTTTAACACAAATGTCCCGTACTTCGAAAGAACACATTTATTCACTCAAACACAATTTTGAAACCATCTTTACATAGTAGAGAACCACTAACGAGATTCTTATTGAGGGGACATGTTGCACGTTCTTGAGTTGCACAATCTTTTTCGAAGTAAGCTTCAGATTGACCGTACCAACACCATGAACAGCAGCACGCACGCCGTTCCCCATCAACAAGGATGAAGTCCGTCCGACCTGATAAGAAGAAAATAAGGAGATATCAGCACACACATAAATGTTGGCACCTATGTCAACCCACCAATCTGGTGAGTGACAAACAGAACGAAGTGTAGGTAAAAATTTACCGTACCCCGATGTTCCTGCATCAGCCTCAATCATGTTTGCCGACTTTTTAGTTTTGTCCTGCTTATATTTGCGGTCCGGACAGTAGCTCGCCCAGTGATCCGCACTCCCGCAAACAAAGCAGTTACCTTTCTCCTTATTCTTCTTCTTCTTAAAAGTCATAGATTTCTGTGAGTTCTTGTCTGAATTTCTTCTTGTTGGAGTTGTGGGAATTTTGAGATTTTTTCTGCACCACATGGGTGCTAGAACTCCCCTCGACAACCTTTTTCCTACGAATGTCTTTTGCTCTCGCCTTCTCCTTAACATCCAAGGAGCCAATGAGATCAGCAATGCCGAACTCTTGTCTCTTATGTTTTAGAGAAGTGGCCAAATCAGTCCAAGTTTGTGGCAGCTTTGCAATAATGTGACAGGCCACAAACTTATCTGGCTACACACATCCAAAATTCTCAAGTTCTTTTGCTAGCGTTTGTATTTCATGAGCTTGCTTTACTACAAAACGGTCATCAACCATTTTGTGGTCATGGAATTGCTCCATGACATACAATTCGCTGCCAGCATCCGAAACTCCGAATTTGGTATTAAGTGCATCCCACATATCCTTGCCCGTAGGCAACCACATGTATGGCCGCTAGCACGCTTATTATGGCCCCTTTGAACATGTTATCAGCCTCACAGAAAACCCGTTCCTCCTCATGAGTATACGGTCCAGCTAATCTTTGTTCGACAATAAAATAGGAGCGCATAGCGATCGGCCACTGCATGCATCTGTGACGCCACCTCTTAAAATTCGTGCCGTAAAAAACGTTTGGTTTCAACGCATTCGCAAAGCTACTAGCCGAAAATTGCCTAGAATAAGGTTTTTGGATTGTTAGATATTTAAGCAAACTACGACATGTTTTAATTCCAAAAAATACTAGATAATTCATGATATTATTTTGTGATCTTACGACAATAAAAAATGTGCTAGTGTTCATGTTTAAACCTCTGTTTAAAATGAATAAAAGCATGAACCAGAAAAGGATAAGGATGTACCCCGAGGCGGGACCAGTACCGAGGGCACCGGCGGCGCCGTTCTCACTAGTAGACACAGTGAGTTGTTCGATGTCGTCGATCAAAGTCGATGCCGGACGTTGTACGCAGTGCAGTCCCGCAAACGGCCACCGGGAAGAAGACGTACGCGCACCGCTTTTGTTCGTCAAGAAGAAGATGTCGCCGAAGAACAAGACGAGCAGTCGCGCGATGAAGTGCGCTCCCCAAAAACCTGATTGCCCTCCTATCTCGATGCAAGAACTCGAGAAGGCAGTGGTTCCGGAGGCCTGCTCTCCCACCATCCGTGCACACGGACTTCGGGATGAGAATGACAAACGAATTGCAACTACTAGCAAGGAAAAGTTGGAGTGTTTGTTGTGTTCTCTCATCTATTCCTGTTACTCTCTTTTCCTCTTGTATCTCACGCAGCATCAATAGTCACTGTACTATATGCAGCCATACGTTGGAGTAGAGAATAAACCATGGAGCAATTAATCATTTAATTGCTTTGATTTATTTCATGCATAACGGTGGAGGTGAAAGAATAAAATATATGTAACTGCAACCACTCCTTATTGCTTTAAGTTTGTAAGCAATAAATTGCCACCAATGCACCGTTTATATTCCACCACTTCATGCATGATTAACACAACAAATTCATTGCCTTGGAATTTATTAGTTTAATTGCTAGTAAATCCAACAGTACAAAGGCAGTTCTCTTGATTTGTAATTTTCCACATTACATTACATATAATTTGAATGTACAATCACTGTCCAGGATGACCTATTGCTGTTTGACTACAATGTTGAAGAGCGTGTTAATGATTTTGTTGCTGCAGCCATGGCACAGGTAAACTTCCAATCTTGTGATTGCTGTTGGTTTACAATGGTAATTTGACATTAATAATTTTTACTATTATCAGTTGTTAAATGAGTAAAATCTCCCCTTTTCTATCGAGAAAATATGTCATTGAACTGAAATTCGAATCTCTGATATTCCTATCAGGCAAATGTTACGCGTACAAGCCACATAATGTGGACCATGGGGGATGATTTTAACTACCAATATGCTGAATCCTGGTTCAGGAATATGGATAAGCTTATCCATCATGTGAACAAGGTATTACTAATTTCAGCTGATGGGACTTAATTCAAGCTTTCATGTGATTGTTGACATATTTCGTTTTCTGTTTCTCCCATTCAGTAAATGTCATTAAGTTCGAAATGTTTAAGGGTATAAGAGTCATATTGGGAGTCCTTTCATATTGTACTCATGCAACCCTTATATATAGTCACCATAGGCCTTTTTCTTTTATGACTCTTATACCTTCAACACCAGAAAAGACAAATGACATGTTCCCTGTATATATCATATCTGCAATCAGTTTCCATGTGGACTAGTTCTGCTGATTACAAGCATATATGCTATCATGTTGTATCTATTTAACAAGGTAAAAACATATATATAATGATTTATAAAAATCAGCTCAAATATATTGAATGTGGATTTCTCTGTAATTTGACACGACATTAATTAATATCCTTATAGCATTTGAAAATAAAATAAAAACTAATGGTCTGGATGCCTCAGGATGGCCGAGTTCATGCGCTGTATTCTACACCGTCGATCTACACAGATGCAAAACATGCCTCAAACGAATCTTGGCCAGTAAAAAATGATGATTATTTCCCGTAAGTTTAATGTATTAAATTACAAGAGGGGTCATTCCTTGTTATGATTTTATTCTACTGGAAATTGCAGCTATGCTGATTCAACAAATGCGTACTGGACTGGGTACTTTACAAGCCGCCCAACATTCAAGCGATATGTTCGAATGCTCAGTGGCTATTACCTGGTATGCTATTAATGCACAAAAAGTCAACAACTGCATGAATCATGATGATGCTGAAACATTTACAATTCAAAATGTAACATAAAACTTTTGGACACTGGATATACTGACAGGCTGCACGTCAAATAGAATTTTTGGTGAGTAAAAGTTCCTTAGGATTGTTCACCTCCAGCTTGGAAGATGCAATGGGAATCGCCCAGCATCATGATGCAGTCTCAGGTACTGCAAAACAACACACGACTGATGACTACTCGAAACGTCTTGCTCTTGGATCATCTAAGGTTCACTATTTCTCTTGGAAACTTTTTCCACAGTAGAGTACTACCTTGTTATTTAATTCTTGTCGTTAGGACAACAAATTTAGTTCATTTTTGAACTAGAAATTTTGTCCTTGCGATATCAATTAAAATACAGAGATGGTACTTTCATTTTATTAAGTTGCAATGAGTTGACTATAATATCATTTAGGTTGAGAAAGGTATCAACACTGCTTTGACCTGTCTGACAAGCTCCAATGGTACATGTATTTCCTCTGTGATAAAATTTAGTCAGGTGAGAAACTGTACACTTGATTGTTTTTGTTGCTGGTGTTTAAACTCATCACATTCGTTTTTGTCCATACGATTCTCTGATCCGTACTATATGTTCCATAGTTAGTTCTCTTGTTAGTAGTTATATCTTTTTTTTTTGATAAAAATTAATCTGTCTTGACATATTACTTTTTGTGCTTGTACACTATTTTGCTTAATTCTATGTATCTCAGTTTCTCATATGACTACAGAAAAGACAAAACTGACTCTTTGGTTAAATCAATTTTTAGTGCCAACTTCTCAATATAAGCTACTGCCCAGCAACTGAGGAAGCAATTTCAGCCGTGAAAAATTTAGTACGTATCATCTGCCCTATCATAAGGCACCCCAATTAGACTTTAGATTCTGACACGATCTTCTGCAGGTTGTAGTTGCATACAGTCCTCTTGGATGGGAACATAATGACTTCATAAGGATCCCAGTGAGTGTCTGAAAACATTTTGTATTTGCTTCGGATGCTATGTGAAACAGGTTTATCGATAGTCAACGAGTTCAGATCCTTTCTTCTTGAGTGACTTTACTACTACATTTATATGACTCTTCTCTGGTATTTCCAGGTGAACGATGAAAATCTAGTTGTGAAAAGCTCTAATGGAACTATAGTTGATTCACAATTAGTCGAGGTTGATAATGTTACTAGTAATTTAAGGAAGAAATATGTGAAAGCATACCTTGGAATTACAACAGAAAAGGCCCCTAAGTATTGGCTTGTATTTCAAGCTTCTGTACCACCACTGGGATGGAATTCTTACATCATTTCTGGATCCACTGGGACAGGTGAACTACTTCGGCTTAAATATTTACATTAAACTCCTGCAGTAATGGTCTTCTAGCAATTTGAATGCTGTTATTATTAAACTAGAGGAGGTATCAAATCGGATAATTTAGGAATATCAAACTGGATGATTTAGAAGTATCGAACCAGATTCTTTATTTTCTTATAATGCAACTTTAGCCACAATATGGTTTAGGAATGGGGTTTTCTTGCGATTTTTTAATTATGGCATTTTATACAAAAACTCCAGTTATGATTAGTGGGCCCTTGAGGCAATATTAGGGTTGGTCCATAATGTTGCCGGATGTTTCAGAACGGTCATCATTTTTTCAGAACTGTTTCAGAACTAAATTTGGAGGCGGTGATACTAATCCAAATGTAGCTCGTAATAAAAAACAACAAAACAAAGAGTTGCAAAGGGGCTCACAGTGCAGTGGCTAAGTCCACCGGGCCCAGGGTTCGATCCCTGGGTGCTGCACCTGGTACGACTTTCACTGTGGGAGCCTCTCCTGCTGTGTTTCTCTTTCAAAAAAAAAAAAAGAAAACAAAGAGTTAGGGTGGCTGCAATGGTGCAACCAAGATGTGATTAATGATGATATGCTTTCGGGTAGAGCAGTCAAGAATGATATATATGGCACCTTTTATTTGTGTTTTCAATGAACGGCCATAAGTTTTCCTATAATCTGTCCAGACGACAAAAGAACTGCACATGTCTCTACCCTGGTTTCTCCAAGTAACGACACAATTGAAGTTGGACCGGGACCTCTCAAGATGTCCTTCTCATCAACGTCTGGACAACTCAAGAGAATATTCAATTCTGTCTCAGAGGTGAGTCGTAACAAGTAGCTATAATGGTTAACATGAAGTAAATGAATCCTTAAGTGCAAGAATTTGAATTAAGCTGCAAATCAAGTTAACACTATTTCAACTTTTGCATCCTTATTAATTTATAGATCCTGCTATGGAATTTAAAACTAGATGGTTTGTTTCAGGTTGATTTACCAATTCAACAAAGCTTTCTTTGGTATAGATCAAGCACTGGTGATGCCGCTGATTCACAGGTACTGTGGCTTAAGACTTTTCAAGTATTGAGTAATTTGATCTTATAGGTCATTATCCTGACATATATGTGAACCTAGGCTTCTGGGGCGTATATTTTTAGGCCAGATGGTAATACACCGACTACCCTTTCAAGATCGGTAATACCTTATGTTTGTTGTGTTTTCTTATCTTTATTCTCTGCTAAAATTTTCTAATGTGCATTCACAAACAAAGAATCATTAACTGCTTAATACTTATTTTTTTTGCCAATAGCACACCCAGACACTTGAAAGCTTTGGAATGACATAGTGTATTATTTTGTTTTGTTCAGTTGGGTGTAAAATAGCTATGATACCTCTAAGGCATAGAATAGCATCTGCGTAGTTTTGAATATATTTATATCATATTTTGGAAATTTTGGTTTGCTCAGTTTCTAAACTAAAATGGCAAGGAAAAAGTGCCATATTGTAAACTAGACAAATTATCACTAAAATATGATTAATATGGTATGTTTTAGTGCTCTTAGATATCTCTAGAAAAAAAGATCTATAATATTTATTTTTTGTTCACTTTTGTCTGTCTCAAACACTTTCAATTCTCTATGTCAGTTGATGTATTCCTTTCTATTTCTTTCAGGTGCCTCTGAAAACAATCCATGGACCACTAGTTGATGAAGTACACCAGCAATTCAGCTCCTGGATTTATCAGGTTAGATCCAACGTTTTCTTTCTCTATTTTACATCTCATATGTTGACGAACTATATTGTTCAGTTCCAACCACCTAGCATCCAGAGATTAACCGTGGACCTCCTTCACAATAGAAGACGAAGAAGACGAAGAAGAATTAAACCTTGGCCCAGTAATAAAAAAAAAATCTTGGCCTGTGGGGGGAGGGTTAAGAATAAGACAGTCCCGGGCATTTTTTGCTAAGCTTGGCCTAGTAATTGCCCGGTTCATGGCTTGTGCAAGTTCGTTTTGAGATGCAATACACCACCATTTCTTTACCAAGTATTAATGATTTCCTTAATCCATACTTCCAAAATAAGTAATAACCTCCCTATATCCTTTCTTTGTCAGGGAATTATTAGTTTGTCAAGAACATTTGAGTCGTGGTTAACATTTTCTATTTTTGTAGGTTACACGAGTCTATAAGAACAAGGTGCATGCTGAAATTGAATACACGGTATGTAACAAGCAGCCTTACGATTTGGCAAGGAATGCTGCTATACTACCGGCTTAATTTCAGCAACATGAAGTTCTAGGGTCCCAGTATATTTTGAAACATAAACAATTCAATATTTAACAATTTTGATCTCCTCTTGTGAAAGATTGGACCAATCCCTGTTGATGATTCTGTCGGGAAGGAGGTCATCACACGCCTGACAGCAAATATGGTCACGAACAGTACATTTTATACAGATTCTAATGGAAGGGATTTCCTCAAAAGGGTACGCATAATTATAATTTGTGAATGGGTTTCTATATGATACAGCTACTTAATTCAAAATTAGATATTCTTGTCCAGAGTTATTCAATGGTTCGTTTATAAACTCTCTCATCCATACCTGAATTAATTTCAATTGAGAAGGGGAAATCCATCTGAATTTAATATGCCACGTTCGACTTCAATTCACACGTATATTCACAAAGAATTTCATTTCCAGGTGAGAAATCACAGGGAAGACTGGGACCTTCAGGTGACTCAACCTGTTGCAGGAAATTACTACCCAGTACGTTTAATATTGACTGAATGAGATTAAATTTCACGCTATTAAATAATTTTTTTAGTTACATGTTTCCAAACAAAAAGTATACTTATGTATGGATAGTGGCATTGTAGTTGCAAAAATACTCTGCCATCCGTTCCAAAATACTTGACCGTTTAGGCATTTATAATTTTTCGAAAATACTTGACAACCTCACTTCCCATTGCACATTTCTTTATTCCCCATTCATATTTATCTCTATCTCTCATTCTCTCATCCTCGCTTCCTGTGCACCCATCTTTTCCACCCCTCTTTAATTCCCGTGCCCACTCCCAAATTGTCCACTAAATTGGAATTTCCATGCACCAATGGCAGCACCTCCTTTAGTTTTTCTTGACCCATATCTTGGTAAGAAAGGTAAATAGTTTAAATATTAGGGTTTATCTTTTTTAACTAAATTAGTTGTCAGTTCATAGTGTCATGGATTTCTTACACATAGACATTTTCAGGTGAATCTTGGAGTGTATGTAACAGATGGAAAATATGAGCTATCTGTACTTGTTGATCGTGCTGTCGGAGCATCAAGTATCCAGGACGGTCAGCTAGAAATTATGCTCCACAGGTATATTAACTGGAGTTTCAATGCATGCTAGTTCCAGGATCTTAGTCCTCTGAAAATAAACTAGAAGCTCCAGGATCATACCGTTGTAATTCTAGACTTCTAGTTGGTTGGGTTTCATCTATAAAATACTTATTATAGTTGTTTTCTGTACCTAATTTACTCTGGCTCTTATAATTAACCAGAAGTTAAAGGATAGATTAAGTACACTGAAGAACTGGAAAAAAAATGCCAATCCTTTTTCGAACAAAAGGAAGATATTTAATTTAGTAGTGCTATTCCTTGGAACATACTCAGTGTACAAACTCTTGAAACTGACCACAAGAGAACGCATCATGTTCCTTTACTGTTGCTTTGCACACTGAAACCATCACTAATCATTTATGTTATCAGGCGTATACTTCAAGATGATGGAAGAGGTGTTGGAGAGCCACTAGATGAAGTTGTTTGTGTAGATAATAATGATTGCGAGGGTCTTACGGTATAACTATATTCAAGTTATAAACTGAATTTGTCTCTACTTTCAGTTGATATCATTGTACCCGTGTAAGTTCTTACTAAGAGCAATTTACAGGCCCGGGGTACCTACTATGTCAATGTCGAAAAGGTAGGGCATGGAGCCCACTGGCGGCGAACACTTGGCCAGCAAGTATATTCACCGTTTCTTTTAGCTTTTACTCACGAGGTAATTTTCCACACTCTCAATGCATCCGTCTGGTGTTTTCATGGTGCCATAGTTATAGTTAACAATCTCTGTTTTCACATAGGATGAAAAAACTTGGAAGTCGAACAATGTTGTGAAAGCAGGCATGATGGATGAGGATTACAGTCTTCCTGACAATGTTGCCATCATCACATTGCAGGTATCTATAGTACATATGCCACCACATCTGATCTTTAACAACTTATGTATTTTGGTGACCTATATATATTTGGTTCTTTAATGGTGCACGAGAAAATATTTCAGGACCTGGATGATGGTACCACCCTCCTCCGCTTGGCTCATCTGTTTCAGGTATATTCACGATACATTTTCTTTATAGATCGAAGTTGTTGACCTTGACAATACTGATATAAAGACAATGGCTTGCCTTTACCTCATATACAGGCTGCTGAGGATCCTCGATACTCGGTGATGGCGAAAGTTCAACTGAAAAAGATGTTTGGGAGGAAGACTGTATGCTGTTTGTTCAGTCTCAATCAATATTTCTATGAAACCTGAGGCCTACAGCCAAATTTTAATTCTATTCTAATGTGCAGATCAAGCAATTGATAGAGATGAACCTCTCTGCAAATCAAAAGAAGTCAGAGATGAAGCAGCTTACCTGGAGAGTTATCGGAGATGCTGACAGTGGTCCAACCCCAATCAAAGGTGGCCCGGTTGACAGTCAAGCTCTTGTTGTGGAGCTGGGACCCATGGAGATACGCACGTTCTTGCTAAAGTTCTGATTTGCGGTTTGTTCATAACACAACCAAGAATACAGTGGTATAAGCAATTGGTACATAGAACGAAAAATAAGATGATTCAGAATAAGACCCAGGGTTCACAAGCGACACAGGGTTAAATAGGATTCAGAATAAGACATGTTGACACCTGGCTGTTCTTTCCTGCTGGTTTTTCATTAATTCTATCTGAAACTCCAAATCTCCTTGTAACTATTAATCGGAAGGATCAGTGATAGGCATCCAGAAGGTGAACTAAAAGGCATAGGTGTATGTACTAAAATTGTATTATAAAAATATTAAAAAGGGAACCACATCTTTATACAAGTTGCGCTTCAAGCAAGTCTGATGTAAACATGAGCTACTTAAATCTTTATAAAGGTCAATAAAATTTAAAGGTCACTAGTCTATTAATCCCTCCGTCTCCTTTTAAATGGTACTAGCATCCATGAGTTTTTCAAATTATTTAGCGTTCTCGCTTTTCAATATACCTTTTCTTCCCTACCTTTTTTTTTTCAATACATTTTCATCTTTATCTCTTTCCTTCTCGTTCACCTACCTTATTCATCTCTTCTTAATATTCGTACCTAGAGCTAAAACATCATTTAAATTGGGTTAGAGGGAGTGTCACACTATAATCAATTTGGAATCAATTAAACAAAAAAGAAAGCCATGCGTAGCATTTTTCATTCCTTCAAACGCGAGCCCATTATGTTCTGCATTTTCGATTAATTACCAGTATACATACTTCCACGGCGGGCACCTTCATCCAATTATGGCGCTACTGTTACATAATGGTCGTTAAATTTTATCTACTTATATTTGCAGTAAGACTTGCCATGTCAACAACAACCAAATGTAGGTCATGACCTGAATCGGCATTGAGCTGGTAAGTCTCATCCAACACAACTACCATACCATGACGGCCAACCACGAAGGAGAAAAATTGTGTGCATAGATTGATTTCATAACAGGCTTAACAGCCATAGCAGAAATGACCATCCTAGACAAAAGGTTGCCTATATTCAAAATTGAAACGTCACTCTTTCAAGCTGGAAGCGACTATCTATAATTAATGGTCGTCGTAGCTTAGAATTATGCTACCGGAGCTCTTGATTTCCCTAGCTAGAGTCTCCTGGTCGATGCAGAGTCTTCTCTGCTCTCTGGTGACAGCATATAGCAGGCGAGTGGTGGCACTCCTCCGAGAGTGAGAATTGAGATGACCGCCAGTCCACCACTGCTCTTTGTATTGGCAGTATGTGACCAGCAACAGCAATCCACATGATTTACTCAACAAGAAAAATGAAAAATGTGGTCCTCCACGCGCTCGCTCTGGCCGGAGTCTTCTTCGTGGTAATCAGCGCGGAAGCCATCGGAGCTCCTCCTCCTGCTCCTACAGCAGCAGCGGAAAGTGGTGTGGCGCCAAAGGTGCCGGCCCTGTTCGCCTTCGGCGACTCGATTGTGGACACGGGAAACAACAACTACATCCCGACCTTCACCAGGTCCAACTTCATGCCCTACGGTAGGGGCTTCCCCGGCCACCAACCGACCGGCAGGTTCACCGACGGCAAGATCAGCATGGACTTCTTAGGTATCTTTGCTGTGTATTCTGCTTTTGGTCTAGCTCGCGCGCCATGCTATGTAAACTGGGATCAGTTATAAGCCATATTAAGTCATATGTTTGCAGCGTCTGCACTTCGGGTGAAGGAGGTTCTGCCGCCGTACCTCGACAAGAACCTTACCCTGGAGGACCTCAAAACTGGCGTCAGCTTCGCGTCGGCAGGCAGCGGCTTTGATAACACCAGCTGCACAATGTCGGTGAGCACATCGATCGATTCATCTATAGTGTCAAAGTTTCTTTTCGCGGATTTCTTCTGAAGGGATTTTCAGATACATAAAGAATTAAAGATGTCGTTTGGAATACGCTGTGATCCATCGCATTATGTGTGTATGCAGCTTGCTATGACGGTAGAAGAGCAGCTGCATCTGTTTAGGGAATACAAAGCGAAGGTGGGTAGCGTCCCGAGTAGGTCCCTGTACCTCGTCTGCTGGGGCAGCAACGACATTCTCCAGTACTTCACCTTCTCCGACGGCATGACTGAGGCGGACTATGCGGGCTTCATGGCCCAAAGGGCTTCCGTTTTCATCCAGGTTAAGAGTAATTTCCTCGGTGTCATTACAGTTTTGCTCAATCCTTCATTTTAACATCCTATTCCATGTGTTGTGAGAAAGATGATATTTTTTAGAGTTTTGTTATTGTGTTTGGAAGGTACTTATCGATACCTTTTCTTTTAAACTAAGACGTTTGTTACGGTGCTTAAAACTAACAACAATTGTTCATTTAATTAGATCTAACGGTTAAAAATATGGAGGTACTTACTAAAAGTTATTTAAAGTGATGGACCGGTATCAAAATGAGTGGGTCCGATACCAACTTTTTAATATCAACGGTTAGGATTAATTTAACAGTTTTGTTATGGTGCTTGAAAGGTACCTCTCCGTACCCTTTATATCCATATTTGCCAATCTTAATGTTTTGTTTACATAACTTTCACCCATAACAGATATTAATTAATAGTTACGAGATTTGCTCCTTCTCAGGTAAACATAACTAGTTACCATTAAAAATAGTACAAAATGACATCCAAATTAGTGTTTTTAGAAAAATTTGTTGCTTTGTTTCTAATCATATAATGCCCATGCACGAGCACTTCCAGATTTATAGTATTTAGCTATAGTTTTTCTGAAAGTGGTTGACAGATTTCTAACCTCTAGTATTCTCCTTGAGTGGTTGACAGTGTTTGCAATACAAATTAATATATTTGCCAACAGTATTAGCTAATTACCTGCAAACTCATCACCCACAGTATATATAATGTTTAGTTAATTAAATACAATACAAACTTTTGGTCATTAATAGATAAACTGTAGGGGAAAAAATTAAAATATTGTAGTGGAGTAATAATGTGTCGATCTGCTCGCCTCTGTACGCAGACTCTGATCGATTTAGGCGCACGGCAGATCGCCATGACCGGGGTGCCGCCGGTGGGCTGTGTGCCCGCTCAGCGGCTGATCACTGGGGGTCTTGGACGCCAATGCGCCACTGACCGCAACAAGCTGGCGCAGCTGTACAACCAGAAGCTGAGGCAGGAGGTCGCCTGGCTGGCGAGGAGGTTCCGCGACGTCAACCTTGTCTACATCGACCTCTACGCCATCCTCGACGGCATCGTTCAGCGCTACCAGCAACTTGGTATACATATATGTTGCTACACAAAACCCATCCAAATAGTTACTTAACTTGCCTCGACCTTGTCGTGGGAGAGACTCTTATTTCTTTCTTGGAACGATGGCTGGCCGAACAAAAAAAAAAAAAAGGGTTCAAGAACAACAAGGATGCATGCTGCGGGCTCATCGGGCTGGAGGCGGGCCTGCTCTGCAACTTGGCGAGCCCCGTGTGCGAGGACCCGGCGCACTTCGTCTTCTGGGATGGCTACCACCCTACACAACGGGCTTACAAGATCATGATCGACGAGCTCATCGCCAGATACATCAGATTCCTCCGCTAGCAAGGCCTCAACCTACCTACTACTGTACATCGTGCTATATGGTAGGCTTATTGCTACCTCGTGATTGAGCTCGGGGCCATGAAGATATATATAATCACACGTGCTTTCAAGTGAATTTCAGAAGTATATAAATGTCAGTACATTGCGAGTGTAGATTTTGTGAGCACATGGGCAAATGCTCACCCCTCTTTGATTTTAATTTTCTAAAAATGTTGTATCATAAATATGCAATTAATAGTTTATCCCATATCAAATTATGATTTGACAGATCAATGACATATCAAATATTTTGGGTTTGATATGCATGAGCTTCTAATTGAATATTATCATGAACAGTTATAAAAATTCAAAATCTAATCACGGTGGGTACCATGCTCCCATGAACACAAAGTATTTTCCCATTGTGGAAGGGTTGCATGTATTAATTTTCCTGGAGGTACCTTTCTTATATACAACTTGGTAAAACTATAGCAGGATTTCGCATCACGTTTGCATGTGCATTAATTTTTTCCTATGGTGCAACTTATCGACCAGTTAAAGACATGATAGTTTGCAGGTCTTAACAAATTGGTTTTTCTGGAGTCACTGGAATGGCCTCCCTAGAATCTTGAGCACAAATGGGGAATCATTCTATGTTTGTTCTAATAAGCAAAGAAACACTACAACAAAATTGATTTATACCAGCGCCCCCAGTTCATAGTACAAGCGGTACTGGGATGTATACCGCTTGTACAACGGATGTACGACGAGTGCGGTTTGTATAAATTGATTTATACAAGCTGTTTTCTTAATATACCGTTGTATAAATGGACGACACAAGCGGTCCTCTTAGGGAACGGGTAGTATAAATAAATCATTTATACATGCGGTACCTTAAGACCACCACTGTTATAAATAGTTCGATTTCTACAAACGATATGTTAAGAGAATCACTTGTATAAATCAATTTATACAAGCGGTATATTAAGATATCGACTTGTAAAAATCTATGTTTAGGGTTTGGGGAGTATAAAAGAAGCGCTCCACCAGCTCTAGCACTGTCTAGAGTCACAAGACCATCTGCCACCAAGTCTCTCTCGCATATCTTTGTTCCTCACGTGAAGGCTTCCTTCCTCTCTCCCATGTCCACAGATTCTCTCCAATGATGCTCAACGACAAGGCAAGGTGAGGCAAGGTTTGGAGGGCACTTGAGGTGGCCATGGAAACGGCCTATCTCTCTCATTCAGTCTATCACTCACTCACTCACTACGTCTATCACTCACTCTCTCACTCCGTCTCAGATCCAACAGCTCCTAGGTGATGACTTTGACACATGGGTAAGGAGCGGTGGTGAACGGTGACCCTTAGGAGACGACTATGAGGTCCTGGCAGCGTTGGGTGGCAGGTGCGACTCTCTTCTTTCTCTCTGTTACTCTCTCAGATCTTGTCTCTTTCTCACTTCCATTCTCTCTCAGATCCGGCAGTCGACGAGGGAATTGGTAGTGATGGCCGTTCTCAGACGTGCCTGCGGTGTGCAAGAGAAGGCAATGACGGTTGTTCTTAGTTGTGCCAGCGTGAGCGAGGGAAGGCAGTGACGGTGGTCCTTCTCCCTTCCCAAGAATGGTGGTCATGGATCTCGATGAGCGGGTCCAACGGTGAGCGGGGACCTTGTCAAAGTAGTTGAATGTGTATTAAAATATTTTGCTGGAACAATGTATGAATTCAGTTTGGAGACAATATTGAGACTATGAATATACTGAAATCATATCCTTAGTCGTATGCGTCCAGTTTTGAAATATTAAATGCTAATTTAAATGATTAATGTAGACGGTCACTGTTAATATAATGCTCTTGTATTGGATTTATACACGTGGTGCTCTTAACAAACCGCTTGTAAAAATCTTTCATACAAGTGGATCTCTTAATACCACTTATAAAAATCTATTTATACCAACAGATTTCTTAATGTACCGCTTGTATAAATACATTTATACAAACGGATGTCTTAACGTACCGTTTATATAAATGCATTTGTACAAGCGGATCACATATCCGCTTGTATAAATGATTGATTTATTCAGACAGTTTTTTACCAGCGGTTTTGAAAACCGCTTGTATAAATATGTTTAGGTTCGTTTGAATAAATGCTTTCTGTAGTAGTGAAAACTAAAACTAATATTTCTCACATATAGTTTCCTCTACTATATTATTGGACTGTGTAATATTAGTTCGGCTAAAATTAGAGCACTAAAAGAAATCTTGTTATCTATGATGAACTAATTTCGTCATAGGTTACGTCAAAACCGTCAAAGAGCAGTGTTTGTGGCATTTTTCAATTTGGTCATGGATTCTGCATTACAGATTATAGTCGTGATGTCTCAAAAAATCGTCATAAATTAACACAATCTATGACGTTCAATGCATGTCATAGATCAGGTTTGAGCCCGTACAGCCCATCTCAAAGCCCAAAATTAGTGACAGAAAAACAAACTTCAAAGATTGCGTGCCACGTGGAAGCTGACATGGCTTATTGTCGGAAACATGAAAGCTGACATGACATTTTTTTGCCACGTGGAAGTTGACGTGTTATTTTGTCACGTGGACGCTGATATGTCATTCTTGTTACATGGACATTGATGTGGCATTTCAGCTAAATGGGTTGCTATGGGCCAATTATGAATAGTTTCAGGCTTGGCCCACTAATTTCATAAGAACATTTTTGGCCCATTTATTTTATTGGGCAATGCAAATTTAGTCCAAATTGCCTATATACATAGCCCATAGGCAACCACTATTCAAGCCTATTTCATTAGTATCACCTAAAAAACATCAATTTGGAAACAACAAATTCAACAGAAATTTCATTCAAGCTCACATAAAATTCCATGTTCTCACATCACATTGGTACTCTAATTTAGTGGAAAATTTGCCAGGTGGATCATTGCAATGATGAATTCCAATAAATTCATTGTTTCTTCTTAGACGATGGTCCCTCGACAGAAAACCCAAAATAACCAATTTTGCTCCTTAGGCCATAAGAAAGAGGGTGCTTATCACAGTGGATACTTGCAAAATACCCTTTTGTGGTATGTCCTAAAACATACTCAAAGCTGGATACTGATGAATACATTACAAAAGTGCAGCCTAAAGATTAAACATTTTACCACTAAGAGCATCATAAGTACGCACACCTGTCCAAAGTCAAGTAAATCTTCAATAGGAGGCTCTAAAAAGACATCAAAATCCTTCCCGGTGATTGAGGTCCAGGAATAAGCAAAGGCATCATAAAATTTGACTCTTGTCCCAAGGTGGAAGGTTGTATGGCACAACTAATACTGGCCACATGCTATATCTTGAGTTCAGCTCTGAAAAAGGATTAAACCCATCAGTAGCAAGGCCAAATCGAAGATTTCTAGCATCTTTGGATATAATATGTTAAAATCCTACCATGCCTCACCGTCAGCTGGGTGCCTCATTTCTTTATCATTGTGCTTCCTCTTCACCTTATGCCAATGTACCTCTTCTGCTGATTGCTTAGGTACCAATGGAAAATGCCGCAACACTTTTTGTGGAATTTTCGGTCTTTCAGGATGTTTCCATCCCGGGACACCACAAACTGGGCAATTATTAAGCTTGGTTCTTTCCTTCCTAAACAGAACATAATTATTTAAGCAAACATATATCGCTTCATAACCAAGACCTAATATCTCTCAAGCTCTAGATAATATATGTCTTGAGAACAGAGATTGATAGGTGAAAATACATTTGCTTTTTCACACTTCTTGAGAACTCTTATGTTGAAATCACCGTGCCCAAAATTTGAGCCTTATATTCTGCATTTTGATGTTTATTACTTTATACTTCCTCAGTTCGCTGGCATGTTGGCATGAACATGGCCGAAAATAGAAAACATGTGTACGCTTACAGTTACCTGAGGTGCTGTTTACTATAAAAAGCATTGCATGCTTAAACGCTGAACAGGCATGCATGTGCGCACGCTGTGGCGCGGACGGGGGCCTGTTGTTTCGCATCATTGTACAGATGTAAGACAATGAGCCAACCAGAGACAAGAATCCGGGTCTCCAGATTAATCCTCGCATGAACTTAACTGCCGTGTGGAAAGAGTCACTTGGTCAGTGAGTCATGACCACCCTATATATATAGCATATCGGCACCTCTTGTTCACCATTGTCCAGTGTAACACTCATCACTCTCTCAACATGATCCGCAATTCCTTGCCAGAGTTTCTGATAACTGGGCTCCTCGTCCTCACCACCGGAGCCGTTGTCGCTGCGGCAACCGATGCCCATGCCGCCGGAGTTGTCCCTCCTCCTCTTCGTGCACCTATGCTTTTAGGTGCTCCCAAAACTCCTCCTCCACCATTGTGGAATCCTCCTCCCACTTCGGCACCTCGTCCGTCTCCACGTTTGGGGAAACCCGCTCCTACTCCTGCCCCCGATGCTCCTGCTCCATGGCTGGTGAATCCTCTTCCAACTCCTGCACCTCGTCCCCCTCCACGGTTCGGGAAGCCCCTTCCCACTCCTGCACCTCGTGCTCCCCCAGTGTGGAGGAATCCTCCTCCTCCTACTTCCACACCTGCTCCTCGTCCTCCCCCACGGTTCGGTGATCCCCTTCCTACTCCACCTCTGGTTCAGGCTCCTTCTCCTCTTCCACCTCCCGTGGTGGCGCCAGGTGGACCCAAGGTACCAGCACTGATCGCGTTTGGCGACTCGATCGTGGACACCGGCAATAACAACCACCTGCTTACCGTCGTGAGGGCCAACTTTCCGCCGTACGGCAAAGACTTCCCCGGCCACAGGGCCACCGGCAGGTTCTGCGACGGGAAGATCAGCATCGATTTCCTAGGTACGTAACCTCTTCATTTAACCAATAATTGTGCATATGCGATGGGCTTGGGGTTGAAGGTCCTCATCATGTCACTCGGCAACTCTCTGCATGTTGAATATACAAATAAGTAAAATTCATTGCAAATCTGCAGCGTCTGCGCTTGGATTGAAGGAGTTTATCCCGCCGTACCTGCAACACAACCTTTCCGTGGAGGAGATGAAGACCGGAGTCAGCTTCGCGTCGGCGGCGAGTGGCTACAACAACAACACGTGCTTGACATCGGTGAGAAAGATCTCGTCTCCTTTGCGGGTGCGAGTACAGAGAGACAGCTGTAACTTAACTATGGTGTGTTGCAGTCGTCCATGACGATGGAGAGACAGCTGCAGCTGTTCAGGGAGTACAAGGCGAAGGTGGGGACCGTCCCGGAGAGGGCCCTCTACATCATCGTCTCGGGCAGCAACGACATCGTCCAGCACTTCACCTGGGCCGACGGCCTGACGGAGCCCGAGTACGCCGATGTGATGACACAGCGGGCCGTCTCCTTCGTCGAGTCGCTGATCGCTGAGGGCGCGAAGCAGATCGCAGTGGCCGGCGCGCCGCCGGTGGGGTGCATACCGTCGCAGCGGCGGATCGCCGGCGGGCTGCGGACGCAGTGCGCTACGGACCGCAACCAGCTGGCGCTAATGTTCAACAGGAAGCTGAGCGTGGAGCTGAGCCGGATGGCCGCCCGGAACCGCGGCGTCAACATCTTCTTCGTCGACATGTACTCCATACTCGCCGACCTCATCCAGCGCTACGAGGCGCTCGGGTTCAAGAACGGCAAGGACGCCTGCTGCGGCTTCATCGGGCTGGCGGCCGGGCCGCTCTGCAACATCGCCAGCCGGCAGTGCGAGGACCCCGGCAAGTACGTGTTCTGGGACAGTTACCACCCGAGCGAGAGGGCGTACAAGCTGATGATCGACGACTTCATGGCAAGATACACGAGATACATCCACTAGTTGATCCTTCTTCTTTTTAGCAGGTTTTAGGAAATAATTTTTGGTAGTCATATGATGGATGCATCACCTGTCGTCGTAGCTAGAAATAAACACACTCGAGTGAGTAATAAAGCATCGATTTTTGGTTCAATGTGATGAATATTGGCACCCATATGAATATTTCTTGGGGGCAACTATATACTTCAGTGTCACCTGAAATTCCCCATTTGCTTGCAACAATGTGGACCAAAGGAGAAACGTAGCTTGGTATGAGACGCTAGCTGCTAGGTTGATCCTCTTCAATGGCCCATCTTATAACTCTCTGTCCCAAATCCGCTAGAAGCTTAGCTTTCGTGTGGAGCGGTCACGCATATTTTAGATGTTGGGTGCTATACATCCATTTTTGTTTTCCAGATTACATGCAGCATAAACAATTTATCAAATCCTTTTTAAATAATTACAAAAATCTTGGTGGCTCTAGACCATTGTAAAATCCACTAATATGATATTTTCGCATTTTTCCAAGAATACAATAAATAAAGAAATAAACTGAGATCTCTATCCTATATGATGAGTAGAAAAACTGAAAAAGAATGCAAGCAAACGGAGATCTCTATCATTTTTTAAGTGCAGTGAAAAGAATGCTTAAGAAGATATTTACTAAACGCTACAACATCTAAAATTTGTTAGGCATTTACCTCCTACATCGGAAATGCTGGAGATATTGCATGCATGACGGTTAATTAGTGTCGTTGATGCCACAACCAGGATCGATATTTCTTGTGAGAAACGAGAAATGAAATAAATTTCGTTGGATGCCATGAAATTTCAGAAAACCAGGAAAAGATTTGTAAAATAAATTGATTACGCAAGTCATCTGGTAGAATCTACTCGATCAGTTGCAAAGAGGATGAATCTTATTATAATGAGCCATGTTATGGTGCTTGGAATCGATTACAGCCATTCATTTTCTTAGATCCAAAGGTGGAGAGTAGGGGGTACCAACCTCAAGGTACCAGAAGTGGTAGACCCGGTACTTAAAATAGTGGGCCTGATAGTTTTTAATTATTTTTTTATTTATTCATGGGAAGGGTACTTTAGTAATTGTTCCCCCCACCACACCTAGCGCCATACTTTCCCTCGAGGCCCCGACCTCCTGTTCAATGTCGATGCCCAACCTCATCTCCGGCCCGCTTCCTCGCTGGCGGCGGCCGTCTTGCCGGCGACCTCCCCAGAATCCACCTCCAACCTCAAAGGTCGTGGTGCCCCCAGCCGAGCCGGTTCGCCGGCGACGTCCACCTCCCCACTCCCCAGCCCCCATCTCCAACGTTGCGCCGCCCCCAGACGGCTTGCCGGCGACGTCCACCTTGCTAGGCAGATTCCACCAGAGCGGCTGCTGCTAACTATAGAACCCTAGGCACCGGCGGCCGCGCAGGGCCCAGATAGCGCACGGTGGGAACAACACGGCCAGCACTAGGGGCATCGCACGGTTTGAGTGTGAGCAACGGCGGCCACTGGCAAGCCCGCGGCGGCGTCCCAACTTCGCCAAGCCCCACGGGCATTGTCCTCCATTCCTCTCCTCCACTGCTAGGTGCGCCCCATCCATTCCTTTCTTCTTCCTCTCTGTTACCTGCTTCTTCTAAACAAACTAAGAGCGTTGTGTATCTTCAGTCCTTCTGTGCTTGCTGAGCCTATATTTTTTGGTACTGAGATGTGGAGAAAGAGATTGGAATGCGTTGTAACATATTTGGATTTGCATGTAATATGGGTGTAAATGGGATTTCAACAGGCACAAACCCACGAGGTGTAAATGGAATTACTCCGAACAATCCTGTGGCATGTATGATGATGGAATGATAATGTGTTAAGAGGTCATGCCAAAAAAAAATGTTGCTGCTCTTGGCTTTATTTTTTGAATTGCTTCAAATTTCGGTACAAACAACCCATTGTTGTGAAATTTAAGAATCATTTACAGAATCTAGGGCACACCAGCTTTGGATATCTTTTTTTTTAATTTCTCTATGCAAAAATCTGGTCCTCAATAATTTGTACCATTTTTAGTAGTTTTTAGTAGCTTGTTTGTTCAAGTTGGGCATAATGCCTTTTGGAGCGGTACTCTGTAGGCATCTTTCTTTTCAAAAATAGTGTGTTCTTGCCTTGGTAAAAAACTGCTTAACATTCGGGAAAGACATGATAGCTCTTTTTGTTGTGAGAAAGATGTTAGCTGATTATGAACAATATGTCTAGTTGGCATAAAGGCGAAACCAGCGACTAAATTAAACATCCAATTATTATATTTTCCTTTGTTCTTGTGATTACTTTGACAATAAAACCCAATGAGCTCTGAACGAGATCATTCCAATGAAAGGTATAACATTCAAACTTGACCAGATCTCAATGTACAAGTAGCTAATGCTGGAAAATATTGGTATAAGTTGGTTTAGGAGATTAGCCCCTACAAAATCAAAATGATTTAAAACATCCATGATTATTTACCTTGGGAGATACGGACTTAATTGGTATGGTCTTGGATTGATCACCGTACGAATACGTTCTTTGCCCTGCACACATTCAGTAGTTTTTTCAGCACTTTGTGAGGTAGCTTGAACTATGTCAGCCTTGGTGTTTTTCCTTGCTCGTCCACGTTTCTTTCCTGATATATTTTGGTTGGTCCCTTTACTTGCATCATTTCCCATGCTCAGTATCTTGACATCTTCATTTGAAGCATTAAATTGGTCGGTACTGACATCTGGATTGTTGGCCATGTGTTCTTCTTTCTGAAAAATAGCAAGAGACTTAGTTAAATAAACTATGTAAAGGTGTGAAGGCTAAATATAGACAGTATAACAACACAAATCCTGATAGCCTGTTTGTAAGATTCTCTTCGGACTCGATTGCACTCAGATCTCAAAGCCTAGAACATATTTTCTTTCTAAAAATATTCATGTGTTCCTAAAAAAGAGCAAAACATATAAAGTAGTTGGTTTACCTAATGTGTAACAAGCAATAGTGTTATGGAAATTAGTATTTAGTCGCACCTGTGTGAAAGTCTCTGTCAATTCAACCCCATTCCATGCCAGCATATATTTTATTACAAATACGCCACAAGAATGCCTGCGATGCATACATGTTACTTTTCAGTAGTTAGGGATATGACACATAATATGTTTACGAGCATGTGTATAGCTATACCCATCCTTCTGTTGGGGTATATTAGTGTAAACGACTTTGGTCCATTTAGTAATGTTCATGGGCTCCTTAAGTGATACCAGTCCTTGATTTACTGCATAATTGATGCATGATTGTATGGAGTTGACCTGTTGCATAATTGAGTAGTGAATCATATTGTTGGGTATACTCATTGTTATTGCGGTATCATAACACGGCAGAGTTACCACAGTAGTCTCTTTTTCCTTGTCGCGGAATGCAGATGCCAATGCTAAAATGTTGAGTATCTGTATGTTTTCTTCTAAAATTCAACACTAATAAGGTCTAGTGGGAGCCACAAGCGTTGAACGGTACAAATACCTACAACTCAAATGTAGGTTACCCTCAGTGATTCATTCATTAATACTACAACATAAATCAAGCAATAGAATCGTACAAACCAAATCTCGTGTTGCGCATCGTTTGCCAATATCAGCCGCCCATTTTTTTTTATTTTGGCTCAAAGACACCCTTTTTTCCAAATAACAGTTCGCTCTGGTAAGTTGTAATGACCGCTTTATATAAGTTTTCTATGTCATTAATGTGCACACATGCATCGATCACCTGCAGAAATTGTAATATCACGCATTAGGTGCAGTTCAAAATAGTACTTACATATGTGGTAGCAGAGATACTCACCACACCATATAGCCAATCGTCATTGGTTAGTGGCTGTAGTTTCTCAACTGGAAGCTGACTATTATTATTTTCAACAACTACAGCTTGTGAGTAATTATATTTGATAAACTTTAGTGCATCTTCATCATAGTGAGTCAAGGTGTAGTCATCGTCGAAAACCATCAATAGAAAGGTAGTCACATTAAAAGAAAATTCATAGCTTAATTTATGAATGTAGGTTTTGGTAGTTGCTTACGTAGGTATTCAGTTGATTTGTTTTCTATGGAACATTCCATTGCATTGGTTTGCTTCAGATCACCTAATATATCCGAGATGCTAACAATCATCATCATCCCCTCTACCTTGAAAAGGAAACGTAGGTTGCATGGGTTTCGGTACTGGAGCTGTTCCACGTTCTAGATCTTCGTTCACAACCAATGTTTGCTCTCCTTGCTTAGTTGCTCCTATTTCTTGATTTCCTAGAGTTGTTTCTTTCTGCGAGAGAAATTATTTTTTTAATGTTAGAGAGGGAGGGGGATAATTGGAAATAGTTTATAACATATTGTTCTTCTGCTGTGGCTAATGCACATTAATTACCTGCAAATTTTGACACTCGAATGGCATGGCGTTTGATGTCCTACAGAAAGGGATTTAAAAAAACAATAATTAGCAGCAATACTACATAAAGGAATTGAAATTTAAAAATAGTTAGCAGCAACATCTAGGTGGTGAAGTTTGCTAAATCTCATACCTTGATATCCCTTCTAATATCCTTGATTCCATCTTCTAATGTACACACTCTTGTACGGATAGCATCTTGAATTTTGTAATCTGCCAATGCTTCTTCGAGAGTGACAATTTTTTAGTACAGTCTGGTCTCCACTTGCAAAACTGTTTTATCCATCTCAATGCGATTCTTGGTAATAGCTTGAAGTATGACCTCCATCTTATGCAAAGTGAGCAAAAGTCATGCACATGATATAAACTATATAACATTTCTAGTTTCATATTCGTACCTGTTGATTTGTGATTGGGTACTGTTCTGTATGTGCTTGATTCCTGCCCTGGTCTTTACGATGGGTCTGTTCATGGCCTCCATTTGCTGCTGCCTGATTGATGGTTTTAGTCAGGGTTTTGGGACTATAAAATAGTCAGTACAACCTTGTCAAAAGTAATGAAATAAAAGTATATTGGAAACTAGTTTAGAGCTACTAAAGAAACAGATATGACTACGAACATACCACTCCCCCATCGAGTGTATCTTTGCTATAAGGTTTTGATCGTAGTTTTGCTATTTGTTCATCCCATCGTGCCATCAAAGGATGTGGGGGAGTGGCATAGGAAATACCGTGGTGGCTGTAGGCCTGAACGTGCTCCCAGTACCAGAACTAAATAAGAAAATAGTTAGTGATGTGTGCCTTATATATATTGTGTAAGGATAAATTGAGTACCTCAAGAAAGTACTGCTTACTTGGAGCAAAGCTAAGTTTCCTTGAAGATTAACTTGCGTGCTACTAACCTTAAAAGAATGGATGCAGCCTAATAAGTTATTCAATGTGAAATTTCCCCAGTCATACTTGTCAATGTCCTTGACATTCTCAACAAAGGCTATGTATTTTGCATCGACATAACTCTTTGTTGTGGGTGCTAATATAATACCAATTGTATATAAAACAAATTGCCTTAGGAAGTCATCATCAGGTTCTTGTGATGTAATAATACTCTGCTCAAGAGATTGCAGAGTAATATTATTCTCTCCTGTTGTCTTGCTCCTATATGCATTCAACAATTCCATATTGTACTCTTTAACAGCACTTATATCTATCTTCTTGCCTTCAATCTGCAGGCCCGTTATGTGGAAGGCATCTAAAGGAGTCATGGGAATATCTTTTCCACCTACGCGAAAGCTTTTTGTCTCTGTGATATACCTTTTGGCGAGTTCCACCAACATTAAACGTCGAAGCATTACCGACTTCATGTGTAGCAGCCTTCAAACCCTATTCTTTTGATGACAAGTCTGTGTGGTTCTGACAAGCTCTTAACCATTGTCGCGTATCTGCTAGGTGAGCATATAACCTTCATGTCTCCATGTATTTTAGCAAGTAGCTGTAACACAATAATGTAACATGTTTTATTATATATATTTGGTGATGGAGATCAATAGTTACATAGAGGGACATCAATTCACCTCTAGCTGTTCATCAGATTTTAGGTTCTTGTCGTCACCAATTTCATTCCATTCTGGCTTGAGTTTGCAGCAGGATCCATTGTTCACCAGTACTGCACATGCAACAAGTCATTAGAAATGAAGAAAAATACTTTGTTAGCCATATATCACAACAAATAATATATATTTTGGATACTTAGGAGATCAAGATGTGGTGATCTGCTCACAAAAATTAACTACTTGTGGTGAGCTAAAACCTACACAAGATCAATATTGGCGTTTTGCACCCATAAATTGTATGTAGGAGTTATTCTGTACGCTTTGCATTTACTATGTTTCTTAGCATGATTACGAAATATGGCTATGATTGATTGTTTTAGGGCGGTACCTCTAACAAAGATCGCCTGCTGTCCTACTCGAGGCCTTCCAAGAGGTCAGAAAGATGGTACTAGTAGTTATTATTCTGAGATGGACTGAAAGAACCAAGCAACGGAAGCCATATGACGACATACCAGATGATCTGGTCGCATGTGGGAGATCTCAATGCACTGTCTGAAGGATGGAGGTTGCGTCGACCTGCAGCTGCAGTGTTGCCTGCGTCTAATCCAAAGTGCCGGTGGACTGGAAAGAGGTGGTAGCTAATAATATGACATGTTGTGCTGATAACTGATTGCTGGTGGCCACGTTTCATAGCTCTCCGCATGTATAGGATCATGGCACTAGTGCGTTTGAAATTCAAAAACAAAAAAGGGTCATTTAGCAACGAGATTAAGGTTGTGGTATAGACTTTAAAATGATTTTTTTTAAAAAAAAACAGAACTCATTTTTACATGATAATATAAGTAGAGCGTAGATGTTTTCTAAAAACTTATAAAATTTACTACATGTAGAGATGTATGATGTGTTCATATGCACTCATACTAGAATATTTATAAAATTTACTAAAAGAATTGAAAAATGTTGAAAATGACTATGAATTGATCAGTGAGCACAAGACGACGTACGATGGGCTGTTTCCTGGATTCGGCCTGTTTTATTTCCGGCGTGGCACACGCGGCGAATCTCATTCTACCATTTGTACCTCGTGTTGGCTTGAACGAACTTGTACCGACACATATCTGGCGCACCATCTCCACGGCCACAAATTCAGTAAAAAAGATGCTACGAACTAGGAAGTGACACGTTTGCTGATGGATTGAGCATGCATCCAGATCGTCCACCCAGACTGCGTCACCTGCTAAATGATTCACACCCATACTTGTAGGGGTTGATCAAGTCAGTGCAGTTTACCAGCTCCGATCCGTATGATCCTGCCCTTTTTGCATGCACGAACATCCTCCTCTAGACTATTTAAGGAGCTGAGGATACTGTTTCTCGTTAGTGACATCGTATTAGCTGCTTAGGTGAGATTTGTCACCCTGAGCACCATCATCCCATTCAACAATTGTGAAAAGATGGAGTCTGGCCAGACTCCGCATGACGCCGAACAGAAAAATGATCCATCTTCGCCTGCTGATGTAAGCAGTAATATCATGAGTTGATTTTTGATTATCTCTGCTATAATTTTTAATTATTTACTTATGCCTGATTTGTACATGTTTCTTTTCAACGTGCATCATATGTACAGACGGTTCCAATGACATTCCTTGTCCACGTAGGGGGGAAGATTTGTTGGAATTCTAAAAGATGTTGGGATTGGAAAGTTGGTGAATTGAGGTTTTTAGACTATCGAGATGTGACTTGGTATGATTTGATTATAAATTTGGCGGTATATGGCCTCAGAGGTAAAGCTAACCTCTACTACCTCATTCCGGGTGATATACCACCCGATGGTTTGGTTCTAGTTTTGGGTCAAGAGCAAGTGACTCAACTGATGGAGAAGCATCAGGGAATAAATGACATGAAACCATGTAATTTGTACATTGTGAAGAAGCCGCGTGCTGGCAGCTACGACTGTGGATATACAAGTAGCAGTGATGATGAGAATATAGGTGGATAACGAAGGGGGCTTTAAAATCAATGAATTATGTGTCCGAAAGGTTTTTAACTTACCCAATGGAGATCGGGATCCACCTAGCTCTACGGAAGAAGAAAATAGACGTGCTTTGGTCGAGTTTAGAAAATCTGTTCGTGTTGAACGTAATAAAGAGGTCACGTGCAATCATCTGCTATACCTTATGAGAAAAGTAGATCTTGATAATACCTTGGCTGTTAGGATATTTTTCGTAGTAGCATTCAACAAGTTGTTATTCCCTGCATTAGACAACAGTATAAGGGGCGGGATGCCTTCTTGACTAGGGACTTATCTCAGTTTGGCAATATTAACTAGTGCAAGATAGTGGTAGATGAGTTGCGCCATGCTGCGATAACATGGCGAAGTGAAAAGAAGAAATCCATCCCTGGTTGTGGGATATTATTGATAGTGAGTTACGATTGACATTAAATAACTAATTTAGTGGAGATACCTTTTTGATCACTCATATTTTTTTTAATATTTCTATGCAGATATTATACTTGGATATTCTTGAGTCTGTAACCTGATCGATTGCTATAACTCGGGTGAAGTTCTTTCATAAAAGAGTCATTGAAACTCTGATTCTCGAAGATAAGCAGCGAGACGGTGCTGGGAAGGAGACGTATGGGAAACTGCGGGTATCAGACCTTATCTGCTCTAATATAATGGATATTTTCCCCTACTGATCTGACCCTTGAATATCCTTCTTATTTGTTTTATTGTATGATGTACCTTGCAGCTCAAAAAGGCTGTTGATACTTGCTACCAGTCGACTGAAACAGCTTGTAATGGGTTGGCAGCTGCACCATCTTCCACCTCACCACTGCTAATCTGTGCTGAAGAGATTAAAAAAATTGATGTTAAAGCAAGTGAGGCTATCAATGTTATACAGACTGGTTCGCAGATGCTTGTGGATGCACACAAGGAATTTATCCAGACCATTAAAATCGTTTTGGACAAGGAAGTAGATGATCATTAACTATGTATGGTACATGGAATGTAAAAAGATAGTTTCTACTTCACATATATACATACATGCAATGTAATAGAAACAGTAGAAGGTTTTACAGTTGTGTTTATTTTGTGGATGATTTAATCAAGAATCTGAGTACCATTCACAACATTCTTCAATTTTTTTTACAACTGAGTACCAAGTACCAAGGATGTATCCACCTAGTGCAAAATTTTCAGCAAGCTGGGGTGGTTCATGGGCCTCTTAGTCGATCCCAGAAATCTCTATTTATCCCTTGCTCAAGAAAGGTAAAACTTAATCACGAATACACATTGATATCAAACCTTTTTATTTATGTAGTCAATACTATGGTTTACATTTTCTCCGTATTTACCAATCTAATATGTCATACCAGGATCCAATAATTTACACATGAACCACATTAAACCCCAAGTTCAATCATCACTAGCCCGCAATCATGGAGAAAATTAATAAAAAATAAATAAGGAGAACCATAGATTGAACTGCAGCCACCAAAACCCAGAATTAGTAACATCAACATAGCGAAGTTGGATTACAACACATTAGTAACATCAACAACTCTTCCTGTCAGCCAATATAACCTCCTTTATCCCTGACATAATTTTACAACTAAATTATCACTGCTAAAGAAGTGCAACTTCGATCAATCAACATGTCCCCAAGTAATAGAAAATTAGACTGGAATAAGGTCACTCATTACAGTACCATCCTCTATCCTCTAAAAAATTAACAAGACATAAGAACCTGCATGAGATATATTCTAAAATATCTTTTGTCAGTATTATACACATCCTAATCTGGGCTTTCTTTGGAAGATATGGCTGTCCAACCACCTTAGCATTTGCGCCATATTTGGTTGTCGGCAAGCCAACAAGAAGAAATGTTTTGAACTTGTGATGAAGAATTGTTTGATCACTTGCTGCTCCACGACTAGTGAAGGGCGATGGGAACAGTAAGCAATCCAAAACTACCAACAATTAATCACCTGGAACGAGATAAAATTTCTCAAAATGTGAATATCAAGCAGAAAAATATGTATACTTAGCATGAAGAAATGAATAAGAGTACAGAAAGTATGAACCTATTTCTACTATAACTACATTCATTTATATGCAATATGCTAATGGCTGAGAGTCAACGCTTCAACTTTACAACTTCTGAATGAGTGACAACCAAGTACCGGACATCATAGGACAAAACAATAACATCTAATTTTTTCATAGGACAAAACAGTTCTAGATTACAAACATGAGTTCAGATGTTGTCTACTATTATAGATATAAGCATAAGACAGGGCGAAAGAACACCGTCATGTAGTGGATATGCTAATTTAAACTCACCATCACCTTCATTATCAGATCCGCTCTCCCCTGACTCAGCATATTATGGGCTACCAGGCTGAGAGGAATCTGATCCATAGTCATCTATAAAATCTTCTTCTTTCTATGATCCTTCCTTTCTTTTCTTACTACCCTTTCTGTCAAAAGAAAGCTTCCTCTTAACTGCGTCTACCCCTGTGACATCTGTCTGTAACTCCTACACATATATAAAGCAACAAATAAAAATAACACTACTACCAAAAGACTCATCAGTACCGGTTCATAACTGTCATCAATACCGATTTTTGGGTCGGCAGCAATATGTCGATACTGATAATATTAACTTATCTATACCGGTATATAACCGATACTGATAAGCAGAATATCAATATCGGTTCAGAACATGAACCGGTACTGGAACTCATATTATCAATACCGGTTCCCGTTGTGAACCGGTACTGATAATTAACTATCAGTACCAGTTCCAGGTGTGAACCGGTACTGATGATTAACTATCAGTACTGGTTCAGTACCGGTTCCAGGTGTGAACCGGTACTGATGTTTAACTATCAGTACCGGTTCCAGTTGTGGACAGGTACTGATGTTTAACTATCAGTACCGGTTTCAGTTGTGGACTGGGCGACAGGCACTGATAGCTAGTCTATTAGTGCCTGTTGTTGTTAAGAACTGGTATTGATGGTTTGTTCCATGATAAAAATTAAAAATCTAAATTACCAGTAGCATCACTATTGACATCTGAAAGTATCATCATCATATCATAAACATAGATAGTAGTCATAGAAATTAGTAGCAGCTACAAATCTCAGAAACATTATTTGATGAACACATATACTATATACAAAGTCTTACATACAAACACCAGGAGCAACAAAAACTCTCACACAACATAGGCCTCACAACCTTTTTTGTAACTAAGTGATGCAACTTAAATACGCTTCTTGTATTTTGAAGATGCTGGCGTAGATCTTTTAGAAGACTGCGGCATAGATTTTGATTGTTGTTGGTCATCTATGGACACATGAAACACATCGGAATCTGAAATGACATGTTAATTGATAAATCCTAGAAGTTGTTCCTGAACTGCTAGAATTCTTTATGGTGAGATTCCTTCGGTTCGATCATTTACCTGCAATTTCAGAAATCAAAGTCAAATCATTTTCACATGTGAAATTGAAAGTTGTTTAAACATGATGTTTGTCTTACGTCAACTGTGAAGTTTGCATAGTCCTTCGGATGGACGGACGAATACATAGCTTCTTTAACGGGTTCAATCTATTGAGACATACATAGAAGCCACACTGATTGTTTCCATCAGGTTGTCTCCTACAATTCAAGCTAATTTCGAACCTGAGATCTTTTGTGAACGGAAGGCACCTCCCATTAGCCTTAACATATCTGTGATACACCCTGTACATATATTCTTAGAAGTTATAATTAGTGTTCATGATATAACAAATGAAAAATAAAACAATGAATTTACCTTTGTAAGACATCTTTGAGACTCTTCCAATCTGTTTTTGGTCTCCTTTTGGAGTCACTGACAATGACCTTGCTATTCGCTATGTCAATCGAAAAAAGGGCCCAATGGAAACTACAAAAAGACAAAAGAATCATAGCAAATGGTTATTCATAAGTAATAAACAAAGTGAAGTGTATATAACATTTATTCATAAGTGATGAACACATACCCAAAATTATAAGATAGTAAAATTTTATTTTTGTTTTGTGATGTCAAGAGAAAGCCGAATATGTATTCCTCTGTCTCTTTCAGCTGAGAAGATACCATGGTTTCGTTGACACGCAATGGGTCCATTATAGCAGTATCTTTGATTTTCTTGTCTTCACACATTTTTAAAATCATTCTACAAAAAACCAAAATAATTAAGATTAGGTAGATAGGGTGCATCAAAATTTACTCAGAACTAGACAAAGACGTGACTTACAATGTTCACAAACAGATGAGTTGAGCTCCAAGAGCATCTCCTTGCAATAATTGATACACTTCATCCTAAAAGACATATTCCTCACCATCACCATGTAAAAAATCTTTGTGTCTATATCGAAATGCAAACATCTCTCTACCATCTTTTGCTTGGTCCATGCACCAGCTATGGAATTTCCGTGTTTGCGTGCTTTCATCAAACAAAAATTCATCAACCATTGGTTGACCAAAAACAAAACTCTTACGGGTAGGCTTTGCAACTTCGATCCTCGATTCATCCATATATTGATCTTTTGTTATTCCAGCACTGGCAAGAAATTCATCAAGATTTTGCTCTTGGCTTCTCTGCTCTAGAATCTCATTTGACCGTTCCCTACAGGACTTTTTATATATTATGCGCGCAAAGTTAGTTGGTGAACCTCAAGGAGGCTTGCTCAACGTTCGTAGAAAGCTAAGTTCATTCTGTCGATCGGCCTCTGTCCTCTCGGGAATTGTTGGGTTCTCAAAAAACTTTGTGACATCAGCACGCACTGATTCATTAAGTTCCTCATCGGTCTTCTCATAAGATAGCTTAGGTTGTGCTTTCTTAGGTCGTGCTGAATGTGGTTTCTTGCCTTGCTGTGGTGACATAGTGGACTTTCCCAGTCTTCCTTGTTGCATTTGGGAAGCTGGTCGCTTTTGTACGGCTAACCTCTTGGGCGACGGTTGGTGTTGTAATGATGTTGCTGCTCTTGTCACTCCTAACCTCTTAGGCGATGGTTGTGATGAGGTTGCCACATTGGTTGCCTCTAGCCTCTTGGATGACAACTGCTGATGTGATGAATCTGTCTGCTCGGTGTCTTCTAGGCTCTTGGGTGATGGTTGTTGTTGCGGCATTTCATCTTGGCCTCGCATGTGCGGCAAATGTGCGAAGCTTGAATTACTATCAGAGTCCAAGTCACCAAACACGATGTCACGCTTTTGCCACAACACGTATGAGCCAACATTCTTTTTAAGCATAACTTCACCCGTTTGTCCAGAGAATTTCAGTTTAAATTTACGGCCAGCCGAGGTTACACTGTCCAAATGTACCATTGCATACCCCTTTGGTATCGGCTGACCATTGAAGGTAGTCCCTTCATCTGTAGGCTCAGCCAACTCAGAACCCACCATAATCGGGTCACCCAACAGAGACAAAACTAACTTGCATGGTGCACTCTCTTTAAGGTCATCAATGGCATAATGAGCATTGTCCTCTTCTACCAATGGTGTGGATGCACAACTACTCCGATTGCCACTTTGACTTGTAGCATTTGATTGCCTTTCCTAGTCGCTTCTAGCTTTGGCTATTTCCTGTTGTATCATCTCAGCTGTCTTTCGCCTCTCATTTTCTAATATGAGCATGATATCATTATCTGTGTTTCTTCTTCTCCCATAGCTATCAGCGTTTGATTGTATTGCAATCTTCCAAGACTTATTACCAAAGGCTCTTGTGCGGCCCGGATGCTCCTTATTGCCCAATGCATAGGTTAGCTCATCGTAATCCCTATGTGGTTTGAAAGTACCCTCCGAAGATTCAGAGTTGGCTTTTGCTAAAAGGTCAGCTAGATGTTTATCTCGCTCGTCCTTGAAGATTAATTCTCCCTCTGGTGATAAAGTAACTCCTCTAGCCCACAAAAACCTCTTACATCGAGGGTTCCAGTTGAGCGTCACTGGAGTACCACCCAAGCGGATTACCTCTTCTTCCATCATTTCAAATTGGCTTTCTTTGCCTGCGTAACCCCGTGAGCCTGTTCGATGGGGATACAGGTTCTTCTTTGCATTTGTCTTATTTTTTTGACTGACGGCTTGAGTTTCAGCCGAATCCTTATACTTTGTGAATGCATTCCAAAAAGGTTTCACCGCTGGATATTTGATTCCAGTCTAGTGTGAGACCTTGCAAGTGAAATTTTTCTATATAATGTACCCTTAAATGTCTTGAAAGAAAGGGCACATGAGGAAAGGGTCCTCTGCTTCACTACCTCCATGCCACATCCAATCGGAAACTCAAACTTGTCCATCAGCTGTTGCCATAGAAACTCTTTAATACTACTAGGCACTGCATATTTATCGACACTTGCATCTTTCCTCAGAATCGATAAGTTACGGCCACATGGTCTCTTACGAGATTTCCAATTGTTGTCTTCCATATAGATTTCCACATGGTTCCCCGTTTTGGTGGACATGTGTGATGGTAAAATGCGCATCAGGGAGTTTGCTCGGACCACGCCCACGCTTGATTTGTGTGGTTAGACTCTCATTGTGATGACCCTCTTCATCACCATCATGTCCTCTTCCCCCCGATCCTCTCCATCACCATCTTCATTTACAATTGCACCTTGCTCGAAGTTGAGGTAATCACTTTGGGCTTCCATGTACATCCTCATCACTATACTCTCCATCTGGCGCTTGAATATGTTGCACGGGGTGGTGACTTGGCCTATCCATCCGATCATCCCCAGTGGCTTCATGTAGCTCATGATCTGGACCCTCGATGGGTTGGGGTGCTCGTGTTTTACATGGCATTCCTACAACAAATGAAACATGAGTTTGTTTATTTATAGAAAAGCATGAACCATTAATTTTCTATCAGCAACTTCACAACAGGACATGCCACAAAGTACTATACTAGCAACCGTGGAAGAGTGCTGAAGGGTGCAAAATAATATTTTCCCACATTTATCAAAAAGGTTTGTGAGGTAATCCATACTACAAGGACTTACATCCAGACTTGACAAGGCTATATCCAGGACTTCACAAGCACTATACTTCACAAGGCTATATCTATGACTCTACAAGCACTATACTTCACAAGGCTTTTGTATTGTTTTCATGTTGCTTCCCTCCCATTTTTGTACCAACAATTAGCTATTAGTACCATATAACTTGGTACATGACTTGTGTTAATGACCACAAATTTAAAATCTGCAAGCACATAAAAATGGTTGTATTTAAGCAATGCTTTTTAATTTTCAGGCGTCCATTATTATTCTTCCAGTCTATACTGTAGTGAAACAAGGGCTCAAAATGATCGAAATTGACCCATAAACTCCCGATGACCTTGTCCCAACGATCGCGACCTCCTTATCCCAATGTGCTGGTAAAAAAAGAAATCTCACCGGCAGAGGCGGCGGCCGCGAGCGTTAGCGTCGGCGTTGGTGGGTGAGAGCCGTAGGGTCGTCGGTGGCCGAGAGTGCGCAGCAGGGACAGCGGGCGCGAGCGGTAGAGGTGGCAGGGCTGACGGCTGCGTGGGTGGTAGAGGCGGCGGCGTGTGCAGCAGAGGCGGCGGCCGAGAGCGGGAGCGTCGGAGGCGGCCGCGAGCGGGATCATCGGCGGCAGCGGGTGACAGCCTCAGGGTTGCCGGCAGGAACAGGAAGAGGCGCAAAGGGATCAACTTAGTTTTGGTGAAAGTGAGGAACGAGCGTGGGCAGGTCTTATAACTTTTGATGAAAACACAGCATATCCACTAAATCAATGCCGGTTCTAGTGTTGAACCGGCATTGATAATCCACTATCAATGCCAGTTCTAGTGGGGAACCGGCATTGACAGAGAAGTATCAGTGTCGGTTCGAGGTGCAACCGACATTGATACTTCATCAATGTCGGTTCTAAATTGGAACCGGTATTGATAGTGGAATTTAAATTTTTGTAAGAGGAAAAAAGCTCTCTTCTCTTTATTTTTTTTAAATATGACTATCTCCTCACTGAATACTTGAAACTAATTAATTACTTAATACAATCCCTGTAAATTTTGAATAATTTTTTGAAAGAACCGTTACATGAAACTTGTTACAACAGTACCATGCATGATATGAGTAGTAATTTATTTTAAGATAAAAGCAGGGAGTGCCCTACTTGTCTGATATTAATTTTGTTTTTTTTTTCTCAAATAATATTAATTTAATTATTAATTTCGAAAATGAGGGGCCATTTAGAAATATTGCAAAAATAGAAGCCAGTCGGTTACCGGAGGACCGATAACGGGCCTGTCGGTAACCGGAAAACTGATATGCCCTGTCGGTTTTCCTATGCCTGACTACATGTCACGTACGCTGCCACATGGGCTATCGGCACCCGAAAGGCCTGTCGGTAACTGGATTACCGACAGGCTGCCGCAGGCCTGGCCTAGTCGGGCCCCGGCGGACCCGATTTGGTCGCCAGTCGATAATCGGGAGACCGACTAGGTTAGCTAGTCGGTTTCCGGGTGACCGATAGGTCCCCCTATTTGGCCCGCCGCTCTCCATTTGTGTCGCGCCCTACGAGAGAGAGAGAGAGAGAGAGAGAGAGAGCGCAGGCACGCGGCGGCGGCGAGGCGAGCAGAGGCGGCGCGCAAGGAGAGCGGGGAGAGCGGGAGAGAGGCACGCGCGGGGAGAGCCGGCGGCCTGCGCTCGCGGGAGGAGGAGGAGCAGAAGAAGAAGAAGAAGAAGAAGAAGAAGAAGAAGAAGAAGAAGAAGAAGAAGAAGAAGTAAGTATAATATTTTTTTTAGATTAAGTAGAATAATAGTTTATGTACAATATAAGTTTAGTTTTGTAATGATTATTTAGATCGCGGGAGAAGAAGAAGAGGAAGAAAAAGAAGAAGAACAAGGAAGTATAATATTTTTTTAGATTAAGTAGAATAATAGTTTATGTATAATATAAGTTTAGTTTTGTAATGATTATTTAGATAGTGATTTTGTTTATAAGATTATCTTCTAAGTTCATAAAATCTATATTATATACGTCTAATATATATAGTGCATAGGGAAAAAATTTCGATGTTGCTATAATTATAATTAAATTAAATAGTAAATAAATGGTAGCTAAAAATATTTTTGTTGTCAGGATGTCCAGTGTCGTCAGATTTAGAATATTTTGTGGGGAAGGAGAAATTAGACATTGTGAATATGGTATAGATTTGAATGAATTTTCATATGTGGATGGTTGGTTTAATAGACCCTGTAAGGTGCCTAGAGTGGAAGTGTGGAAATGGTTGTAAGAATTATTGAATATCCCATTACATTATCGGTTAGTGATGAAAGTTTTAATTCCTAAGATATACGAAGGGGTATACAAATGGGAGCTTTTTGAGATTAAAAACACAACAAATTGGCGGAAGTTCGTGTATATGGGTATCCAGAAAAAGTTTGATCATGTGCTGCTTGTTCAACATGAATCAAGGAGCACATCGGAAGGGCATGAGGAAGTAGGTGAAAGTTATGTGCATGTTTCAAATAATTTAGCAATCGGTGAGACCACCGAGCAAAATATTGAAGTTGAGAATAATAGTACCAGAGAACAGATTAATCAGACGCACGATGAGGTGGGAGGAGGCCGGATGGAAATGATGGTTGTAGATTGTGGAGAAGAGAATGAGGTTATTGTAGATGAGATGCAGAGGGATGATGATGAGTATGAAACTTTTGTTGAGACACGGGCCGGGTGGAAGGAGGGTGACGAAGAGCCAGAGGACTAGATTGATATGGACAACATGACATGTGATGATGGTCACAAGTCAGCCTAGGAATATGATGCTGTAGAAGTGAGGCAGGGCCAGATGTTTCGTGATAAGGGGGACTTGGAAATGACGGTGAAGCGGTGGGTGTATTCTGAGAAGAAGCAGTTCAGGGTGATAATTTCAAACACAACAACATATGATGTAAAGTGCATTGCTCCAGACTGCACGTGGCGTGTTCATGGGTACCTACCAAAGAATGAGACATCATTTGTTGTCTCTATTGTGGTATCTCACTCGTGTATGTTGAGAAATACTCTTCTGAAACATAGGAATATGACAGCAAAATTTGTTGCTGATGTACTGTATTCAGAGATAGTGTAAAAGACTGCAATATCTCCGTTTGCTATCATGCATAGTATATAGAACAGATATGGGTATGACATATCGTATGATATGGCATGGAGAGCGAAATAGAAAGCATTAGAAAGAAGGTTTGGCACTTACGAGGATTCATATCATAATCTTCCTGCATTACTTGAAGTTATTCAAGCTCGAAACGCGGGGACTGTAATTGCATGGCACGACTTTGTCAATGCAGATGGTAACAAGGTGCTTCAACGTGCTTTCTGGTTATTTGGATGCATGATTGCAGCGTTTAGATACTATCGACCCATGCTATGCGTGGATGGTACATTCTTGATCGGCAAGTATAAAGGGCAAATCCTTACTGCTATTGGGGTTGATGGAGAGAACCAGATTGTGTCAATTGCATTTGCATTTGTGGAGCACGAGAGGACTGAAACTTGGTTGTGGTTCTTTCGGTGGCTTAAGAGAGCTGTTGTTAGAAATAGGCCAGATGTTTGCATCATACATGATCGAAATGCTGGTCTATTATCAGCAATTGATATGTTGCAAACGAATAGTACAAACGAAGCATTTTGATCAGATTTACATAGTCGTTGGTGCATGAGACATTTGGCTGCAAACTTTCACCGATAATTTAAGAGCAAACGTCTGATGAATATGTTCAAGAAGCTATGCAAACAGAACCAATGTTCAAAATTTAATAAACTATTACAGGAGCTTGATAGATTAACTAGCAATCAAATGAAGGAATTAAGAGATATGGCTCTGCCAGGTTATGATGCAGAGGCACTTCCTTTGGATCCTCTTCCTAATGAAGCACACAACGTGACACGAAGGTGGAAGGGGGGAAGAAGAGTGAGTTGTTTCTCGGACTGGATTAAGGAGGAGTCAATGGAGAAATGATCATTGATAGAAGATAGAGATAGATCTCGTTATGGTACAATGACAACTAATCTCGCAGAGGTTTACAATTGGGTTATGAAAGGTACACGAAGCCTTCCACTTGTAGCTATCGTTGAGGGTATCACACGTGGTGCACAAACATATCTGCAAGAGCGGTACGCTCAAGTAATGTTGAACATGTGCAACCATCAAGTACTGTACTCCTCTAAAATCACGGAGTATATGAAAGAAAAAAGTGAGAAAGGTGAAAGACATTTGGTTCGGAGGACAGGTAACAGAGAACTAGTTTTTGAGGTGCTGTTGCGCGGGAAGAGAGGACTTGGCATTGCTCGTGCTGAAGTAACAATGGAGTGCATATTGTGGCCTCATTGGAACAAATGTGAGGGCACATGTAACAAGCCAAAGTTGCTGCATTTATCCTGCTCTCATGTCTTCACCGCTTGTGCTAAGGGAAACATTGATACCCATAATTTTGTGTCACCATACTACTTCAAAGAAGCAGTGGAGGTTACATGGCGTGGTGAGTTACTTGGTTGGAGAGTTGTCTCTGACTTCACACGGCCACCACAGGGAGAACCAGCTTGGATCCCGGATCTAAGCAAATGAGTTATAATGAAGGGTCGTCGCAAAATGCGCCGAATCAGGAACGACATGGATGCCAGTCAGGCACGTGGGTGTCGTAAAGAATGCATAGTTTGTGGAGGTAGCCACCTACGAAAGGATTGCAACTTGTACGTAGTGGAAAGGAGACCTGACGGCGCGGATGTGCGACGTGTTCCAATGCGGAGGGGCGCCCGCATGGAAAGAGGAGGACCATCTACTTAATGTCGTATTGTGTCGTATTGTAAGATGTACAATTTTTATTTGTAACATGTGTAGTAAGTGTTATGTCATATTGTAAGATGTATAATTTTTATTTGTAACATGTGTAGTAAGTGTTATGTCATATTGTAAGATGTACTATTTTTATTTGTAACATGTGTAGTAAGTGTTATGTTATATTGTAAGATATACTATTTTTATTTGTAACATGTGTAGTAAGTATTATGTCATATGTAAGATGTACTATTTTTATTTATAACATGTGTAGTAAGTGTTATGTCATATTGTAAGATGTACTATTTTTATTTGTAACATGTATAGTAAGTGTTATGTCATATTGTAAGATGTACTATTTTTATCATATTATAAGATGTCATATTTTATGTTGTTATTAAATATTGTCAATTTTTCTTAAAGCCATGGAGTTGATCGATCCGGTAATTGATTCCCAGCATCGCTCTAACTCCGAGACCGGTGATCTTTACGATCCCCTTCGACTACGGAGCTTCGACGACTTTTGGACAGTGGACGACCGATGGGTTCCGAGGTAACCTACTAATTCAGAAAATATTGTTTGTTACACATTACACTTCATTTTGAATAATGTTGTATTGTTCATAGGTTACTGTAACATCCCGAACTGAATTCTCGCTAAATCTTTTGTCAATAAAGGCTTATTGTGTTTAATAAAAATCTCAAAACGCAAAGTTAATGACATCGTAGAATCTAACCAACAGAACTGAATTTCAAAAATTTAATTTGAAATCCAATCGTTATTGTCTTTCTGCTTCTCACTTCTTTCGCCGTGCATCGCCGGCCTTGCTCCGCTCCGAGCAGGAACGAGCGCCGACCGGTCTCCTCTGTTCTCCCAATTGTAAACCGCCGCCCGAACCCCTGCTCCAACCCGGGCGCCGTTTCCCTGTTCATTTCCATTGCCTTCCCGACCCCGGCTTTGTGAGCCGTTTCGCCCGACCTCCGACCCAGAGGTCGGATGACTTTTACCTTTCGCCCGACCTCCGACCCAGAGGTCGGATGATTTTCGCGATTCGCCCGACTCCGACCCCAGCGGTCGGACATTATTTTCCGTCTCGCCCGACCCGTCGTCATCACTCTCCGCTTCGCTCGACCCCGAGGTCGGACAAGCCGTTCGCTCCGCCTCGCTCGACCCCGAGGTCGGACAAGCCGCTCTCGCTCCGCCTCGCTCGACCCCGAGGTCGGACAGACTCGTCGGACCGAGCTCGAAGCGGCCACGCCATTAATGCTGCCGGCCATCTCCCCAACCGTAAAAGCGCCTGGCCGTACACAGCAGTGCTGCCACCGCGCCGAAAGTCTTCGTGATGGGACGCACACGCCCGGCGCCCATGCGCTGCAGTACGCTGCCGCCACGCCAACTTGCGTCATCCTGGAGAGACAAAAGGAACGGGGGCTGATATTTTTCCCTGAGACGAAACACTTCACTCGGCGAGCTCCTTTGCTCCTCTGCGCGCTCGTCTATCTGCTCTCGTCTCCACTCCCTTCCGCCATTACAGCCGAAGAGCCCCGCAGGGCCGAAGCAGAGCCAGCTTCTCTCGTGCTCAGGTGCGCTCGGTAAGCCTTGCCCTGCCGACGGTTCCATCGTCCGTCGTTATCGTCTCTAACCGCCGCCCCATTCTTCCGCAGTATTTCAGCAGTAGCGGCGCGTCGACATCTCTTTCCGACGACCGGTCTCTGTTGCTGTTCTTTTTCCACCGACAGCCCTCTGGTAATCTTTGCCGTCCGACCAGTCTAGCTAGTCCCGTCTACCGAAGCAACACTAAAGTTTGTTAGAGAGAAATTCATGCAACTTCACTCATCTGTTAATACAAGATTACCTTGCATCTTCATATAGGAACCGAGCTGCAGACGGCCACTGAGGCTGAGGAGGACTTCCCCGCTGCCGACCCCGCCGTCGACTGTGCTAACTTCTCCCCGAACCGAGGCAAGCCCCGGTGCATACCTATGTTTAAAGTTTTGCTTTCTCACTGTGTATGTAGGTTTTGTTGTGCATTAAATTTCGAGGCTTGTGTGGAAACTTAGTTGCATGACTTGTAGGATCTCCTACGGGTTGTCCTGTTAGAGCCAGTACGTTAGTGCTATGCTTACTAATAGGGCAACGAAGGGAATTGAGTGGTATGGAGACTACTCAGGGGATTATTTATAGGAGTAGTTGAGGAAGTCAGGACCCAACATTGTGTGAATAAAAATTGAGCACAGTGTCGGGTGCGGTTGCATTGGTCAAGTTTGAGTTGTGTACCGAATACATACTGGTATATGGGACCCAGGAAACCGACGTAGCTCATTGCGCAGTGATTGGACGACCAGCCATCTCTTTTTCCGGGTGAACGGACCAGTATGGTGGATGTTTTCGCATTTTTGTTTCTTGGGTATGTGTTAGTGGGAAAGGCTTGGGGCCGTACAGGGACGCAGGGCGTTGCCTGGAGGACCATGTCCTTGGAGAGATGGCAGTCGGGCCGACACTGTCGCGATGCAGTGAAAGGTGGCCACGTGCGACTCGTGGAGTGCGCACGTGTCGTGTTATTCGGGTTTCTCCTGCAGGATGTAAAATCAATTATAATTGCCGTCCCTCGCGGTATTGAGTACCACTTGCTCCTTTCTGCCGTGGCGACACTATAAAATGTGATAGCAGGAATTGTGATTGGAGATTTGAGAATAAATTTCAGAACTGATGTATTGCACTTGTTTGCTTAGTTGCTGCCGCACTTAGTAAAAATTTCATTAGCTATTTGATAACTTGGCTAAAATACTGAAAAACCATTAGTAGTGCTGTCGTTTGCAAATACCCACCAGCTGCCACCAATATTCCAGCATTTTAGGAGTCGGCCTTAGAAGGCCTATTGACGGGTAAGTCTTGCTGAGCGTCAGTCGCTCACGGTTTGTTGATTTGCTTGTTTTGCAGGTAATAGTGCTGACTGTAGCCAGGGTGGTTGGGAAGAGGAGACGCCCTCGGAGTGGACCTTCGAGTGGGTCCCCGCTTCTCCCTACCGTGGAGATTAAACACCATCGGGCTGGGGTGTTTAATCAAGGCGTCGAGTGTTAGATTTTGCTTCCGCTGAAATCCACGTGTTTGTTATCAAAACTACGTTTCCGCACTTCCAAAACTCCTGAAATCAGTTGTAATATAACCTGAATTAATGTATCTTCAAGTCATTTATGCGAGTCCTTGTTAATTATTGTACTGCAAAGTCACTTGTTTCGGCAAGCGGCCCCCCCGAATGATCCTGGATGAGCAACCGTACGAATTTATCGGACGGGGTTGCGACAGCTGGTATCAGAGCTATTTGGGGTTAGTACTCTAATTAACGAGGCATGTTTTCAAAAATTGCGCTACGGTGAGGTACGGTATAGAACAGCCCTTAGTGGAGATTAGAGTTAGGAAGGTGGCAAGCTAACTGTGCATTCATGCATTTTACCTTCCTGTAAGTTTATTATTATGTAACGACGCACCAACGAACTACGCGAAGGTACGTGTTATAATTTTTGCAACGACGCACCAACGAACTACAACGAAGGTACGGGGTCCTGCCGTGGGATAATATTCACGGTCGCTTGGTGTTCGCGTTGCTGGTTCACCCATCTTGCCTGAGATGCTTTTCATGGCCGCTAACGGCAAGGCGTTACTGGTTGCCGCCGGTTGCCATGAGTCGTGACTATCATGGCCATATTGCATACCTGTTCTGTGATGTGTTTTTCTGCAGGTACCCTAACTATCGTTAGACCGTGTAGAAAACGATTTGTCTCGAGAGAACGAGTAGTGCCACCGAGGATAACGTATTAAGGTTTTCCTTTTGGTGAGGACGAATAGGCCGTGGCATCCTTTAAAATCTGCATGAGTACTAAAATTCACCTAACTAAAAAGTTCAACTCTGTAAATCCGATAAGAACCTGTGAATTAACTAAGGAAAGAAGGACTTAAGAGTTTCATCCTCCTGTGTTCAGCCTGTTCCTCACTCCAGAATCCTATAGAATTCGTAGGATTTCATCTCCTAAATTCATTCTCTAGACTCCTCTTAAGGGGGAAGGTGCCCCTCTGTTCTGGAAAGGACATCGGACCATCCGGTGCAGGGCCGGACAGTCCGAAGACACTCCCTCTGGAATTTTCTTTTTTGCCCACCGGACATTCCGATGTGGGATCGGACCTTCCGGTGAACACCTCTCTGGACTGAAATCAACCAAGCCGGGATTTCAGCAATGAGTCATTTTCCAAAGCTTGTAGCTTCGCGCCTGTTATTCTAAAAATGTGAATGGGCACAATTTGGAAGGTTTCAAATAAATTCCTGCCACCCAAATCTCCCAGGAGTAATGTGGCATCTATCATGAGGTAATCCTCGAGTTCCCTTATCACATCCTTCTTTTCGAAATCTCGGGACGAGATTTTCTTAAGGGGGAAGGGCTGTAACATCCCGAACTGAATTCTCGCTAAATCTTTTGTCAATAAAGGCTTATTGTGTTTAATAAAAATCTCAAAACGCAAAGTTAATGACATCGTAGAATCTAACCAACAGAACTGAATTTCAAAAATTTAATTTGAAATCCAATCGTTATTGTCTTTCTGCTTCTCACTTCTTTCGCCGTGCATCGCCGGCCTTGCTCCGCTCCGAGCAGGAACGAGCGCCGACCGGTCTCCTCTGTTCTCCCAATTGTAAACCGCCGCCCGAACCCCTGCTCCAACCCGGGCGCCGTTTCCCTGTTCATTTCCATTGCCTTCCCGACCCCGGCTTTGTGAGCCGTTTCGCCCGACCTCCGACCCAGAGGTCGGATGACTTTTACCTTTCGCCCGACCTCCGACCCAGAGGTCGGATGATTTTCGCGATTCGCCCGACTCCGACCCCCAGCGGTCGGACATTATTTTCCGTCTCGCCCGACCCGTCGTCATCACTCTCCGCTTCGCTCGACCCCGAGGTCGGACAAGCCGTTCGCTCCGCCTCGCTCGACCCCGAGGTCGGACAAGCCGCTCTCGCTCCGCCTCGCTCGACCCCGAGGTCGGACAGACTCGTCGGACCGAGCTCGAAGCGGCCACGCCATTAATGCTGCCGGCCATCTCCCCAACCGTAAAAGCGCCTGGCCGTACACAGCAGTGCTGCCACCGCGCCGAAAGTCTTCGTGATGGGACGCGCACGCCCGGCGCCCATGCGCTGCAGTACGCTGCCGCCACGCCAACTTGTGTCGTCCTGGAGAGACAAAAGGAACGGGGGCTGATATTTTTCCCTGAGACGAAACACTTCACTCGGCGAGCTCCTTTGCTCCTCTGCGCGCTCGTCTATCTGCTCTCGTCTCCACTCCCTTCCGCCATTACAGCCGAAGAGCCCCGCAGGGCCGAAGCAGAGCCAGCTTCTCTCGTGCTCAGGTGCGCTCGGTAAGCCTTGCCCTGCCGACGGTTCCATCGTCCGTCGTTATCGTCTCTAACCGCCGCCCCATTCTTCCGCAGTATTTCAGCAGTAGCGGCGCGTCGACATCTCTTTCCGACGACCGGTCTCTGTTGCTGTTCTTTTTCCACCGACAGCCCTCTGGTAATCTTTGCCGTCCGACCAGTCTAGCTAGTCCCGTCTACCGAAGCAACACTAAAGTTTGTTAGAGAGAAATTCATGCAACTTCACTCATCTGTTAATACAAGATTACCTTGCATCTTCATATAGGAACCGAGCTGCAGACGGCCACTGAGGCTGAGGAGGACTTCCCCGCTGCCGACCCCGCCGTCGACTGTGCTAACTTCTCCCCGAACTGAGGCAAGCCCCGGTGCATACCTATGTTTAAAGTTTTGCTTTCTCACTGTGTATGTAGGTTTTGTTGTGCATTAAGTTTCGAGGCTTGTGTGGAAACTTAGTTGCATGACTTGTAGGATCTCCTACGGGTTGTCCTGTTAGAGCCAGTACGTTAGTGCTATGCTTACTAATAGGGCAACGAAGGGAATTGAGTGGTATGGAGACTACTCAGGGGATTATTTATAGGAGTAGTTGAGGAAGTCAGGACCCAACATTGTGTGAATAAAAATTGAGCACAGTGTCGCGTGCGGTTGCATTGGTCAAGTTTAAGTTGTGTACCGAATACATACTGGTATATGGGACCCAGGAAACCGACGTAGCTCATTGCGCAGTGATTGGACGACCAGCCATCTCTTTTTCCGGGTGAACGGACCAGTATGGTGGATGTTTTCGCATTTTTGTTTCTTGGGTATGTGTTAGTGGGAAAGGCTTGGGGCCGTACAGGGACGCAGGGCGTTGCCTGGAGGACCATGTCCTTGGAGAGATGGCAGTCGGGCCGACACTGTCGCGATGCAGTGAAAGGTGGCCACGTGCGACTCGTGGAGTGCGCACGTGTCGTGTTATTCGGGTTTCTCCTGCAGGATGTAAAATCAATTATAATTGCCGTCCCTCGCGGTATTGAGTACCACTTGCTCCTTTCTGCCGTGGCGACACTATAAAAATGTGATAGCAGGAATTGTGATTGGAGATTTGAGAATAAATTTCAGAACTGATGTATTGCACTTGTTTGCTTAGTTGCTGCCTCACTTAGTAAAAATTTCATTAGCTATTTGATAACTTGGCTAAAATACTGAAAAACCATTAGTAGTGCTGTCGTTTGCAAATACCCACCAGCTGCCACCAATATTCCAGCATTTTAGGAGTCGGCCTTAGAAGGCCTATTGACGGGTAAGTCTTGCTGAGCGTCAGTCGCTCACGGTTTGTTGATTTGCTTGTTTTGCAGGTAATAGTGCTGACTGTAGCCAGGGTGGTTGGGAAGAGGAGACGCCCTCGGAGTGGACCTTCGAGTGGGTCCCCGCTTCTCCCTACCGTGGAGATTAAACACCATCGGGCTGGGGTGTTTAATCAAGGCGTCGAGTGTTAGATTTTGCTTCCGCTGAAATCCACGTGTTTGTTATCAAAATACGTTTCTGCACTTCCAAAACTCCTGAAATCAGTTGTAATATAACCTGAATTAATGTATCTTCAAGTCATTTATGCGAGTCCTTGTTAATTATTGTACTGCAAAGTCACTTGTTTCGGCAAGCGGCCCCCCCGAATGATCCTGGATGAGCAACCGTACGAATTTATCGGACGGGGTTGCGACAGTTACAGGCATGTAGATTACTACCACTCGTGCGGATGTTGGACCCCAGGGGTAGGAGGTCTCCTCGGTTTCCCGCTGACCGTGCACTACTCACTGCTTTGGTGGACCGTTGGCGACCAGAGACCCACACGTTTCACCTACCGGTGGGTGAGATGGCTCCGACTCTACAAGACGTGTCCATGCTATTAGGTCTCCTTCTGACAGGGGATGTGGTTTTCCTCCTCCGGTGCAAGCAACATGGAAGTCTGATATCTTACACCGATTTCACGACGTCCTTCCTGAACAAGATCAACTACAGTTTAATGATAACCAGGGACCTACGAAGGTATGGCTGCAGCAGTTTCGAGCAGAGGCGTTGACTGCAGATGCGGAGGATTGGAGAGTGCAGCGACATTTAGAGGCATACCTTCTGTGGTTGTTTGGTTGGGTCCTGTTCATGAGCACGCACCAGGACACCGTTGACAAGCGTTTGATAGGCGTTGCCCAGATCATCGCTGACATAGACGTGGCACATATGCCCCAATTTAGTTGGGGCTCTGCCGTGTTGGCTGCGACCTACAGAGCGTTGTGTGATGGTTGTAGACGTAGGAGTAGTGCCGGATCACTTATTGGATGTCCTTTGTTGCTGATGTTGTGGTGTTACGAGCGCTTCGACATCGGACGACCTACTCTTTCCGCGTACAATCCATACGACGACGATCTGTACACGGATGAAGACGATGAGATGGACAGGCCTACAATGGGATCGTTATGGTGTACGCGAAAGGTAACAAAATTATATTTCAATTAGAGTTAATTTGTCGTATATTAGAGTTCGTAACTAATATATTTATCATAATGCAGATGACTTGGGCGACAGGCACCGTCCGCAGGGGGTATCCAAACTACGTCCTTGCATTTGATCAGCTTAGAGCTGATCGAGTCCGATGGACGCCATTCAGTCCACTGGAGGTCCAGAGGCGTGCGCCTCGCGGGTTGTCGTCCCTGTGCACTCGTGATCAGTACATATGGTTGACGAAGCGACACCTTGTGTACGACATAGTTGTCGAGGCATACGCCGTCAACCGAGTCATGCATCAGTTTGGACTATTCCAGACGTTTCCCATTCCCCGACCACCCGTCCTTCGTGACCATATGTAAGTATGATTTACTTTGCAAGCCGTATCATTATCGATAAGGAGTTTCTTTTTCAACCTCTAGGGGTATACAGTAAGACATTGTAAATATCATTGCAGGATGAGTAGGAAAGGCCAGGGCCTTGCTTACGAAGATTCATGGGCCGCGAAGATGTTGCCTTGGATACAGCAGTGGGCTGATGCTGCTGAGGATGTTTGGGTCCCTGCTGGCCCTTTCGTGGAGGAAGCGTATGTTTGGTACTTACAGTGGTACATGCCCAGAACACGCATTCGTTGTCACCCGGTGCCCGCGGAGATTGTGGACCATGATGCTGACGTCACAGACACGTTTGCTCCGCAGCCGGGTGCGGCGTACCACATGTTGGTACGTACTTTCCATTGAGCTATATTTTCTGTGTGTCATGTGTCATACTCATATTCGTATGTAAGATGCATATAGTCTGAAACATGTGCGGAGGTCGCATCAGAACTTGAGGGGTACGCACGGCGGTGCAAAGCGAACCCTCCTAGGTTCGATGCGCGGGAGATGGCAGCAGCACTAGCTCGCCTTGCACGGCGCTGCAGGGACGCCCTTCGGTGCTCATCATGTTCTCAGTCCTACGACGTGCGTCCGCGGTCCCAGCCAGGTTGGATCCAACCTCGCACTCGCCTATATTTTTACAATTTGTTACAACTGAAACATAGTTTCCAAATTATAAATTAAAATTATATTATCTTATAAAAAATTACTGGTTCCATCGAACCTGCCCCTGCAACACCGTCATTCCGTTCTCAGGAACCTTCTTCTTCTCGGCATAACTTCGACGTCGGCCCGCCTCATTTTCACGAGGGCGGTCCATCTCAGTTTCAGGAGCCCGGCCCATCTCATTTTATGGAGTCCGCCCCATCTCATTTTCACGAGCCCAGGCCATCTCATTTTCACGAGCCCGGGCCGTCCCATTTCCACGCCGATGCATCAGCCATCCCTTTTGGGACCGGTTTTATTCCGACACCAGGTTACCAGGCACCAGCAGGTTCATCTTTTCTTTCCCACATTCCATTCATATTATATTTTCAAATACCCCTTCATTAAGTGAAACTAATAATACTCATATTGTAGGTGCCTACACAAGGAACGTCACGGCCTCCATTTCCGACGAGATGACGTCGTGGACCAACATGGAAGTGGAGTGTTATTCACAGATGCCCGGAGCTCCTGTACCAAGTCAGCCCACGCAGCAGGAGGAGTTGACCCCTTTGGAGGGTCCTAGGACTCGCCACGCATCGGAGCACCTCACTTACCCGACACAGCAGATTAGGCACCGGAAGACGCGGCGTCGTGATGGTTGAATGTTCAGATATCTGTTGTACTATATTTATGTGTCACTATAATTATGTTCTACTATGCTTATGTTGCATTATGATTATGTGTATTATCAGATATCTATTACGTATTTCAGTCCTTGCATCTCCGCCATGTGATTTACATAACGCCAAGGAATCCAATAAAGTCCGTCTGTCAATCATTACTTCATCGCACATCAATGTGTCAGCCTTCAACACTGCGATACCCTATTCGGTACTCCGATCTCCGACATGCGCTCCCACATAGCGTCAGGGAATCCAATAAAGTCTGTCTCTGAAACGCTATTTAATGCCACTGAAACGTGTCGGCCATGAACAATCCGATACCCTATTCGGTCCTCTGATCTCCGACATGTGCTCTCACATAGCGCTAGAGAATCCAATAAAGTCTATCTCTGAAACACAATTTAATGCCGCTGAAACGTGTCGGCCATGAACACTCCGATACCCTATTCGGTCCTTCGATATCCGACATGTGCTCCCACTAGCGCTAGGGAATCCAAAGTGTTGCGCTCCGCCTCTATATATCATGTCGTGCCCTCTTCTTCATGCATATACAAAGTTCAAACTACCCAACTTTATCAATGGCTAGTAGAGGTCGTGGTCGTGAAGGTCGGGGGGCCGTTCCAACCCCTCCTCCGATCGGCGGACCAACATGGTTTAGTGAACCAAAACCAGAGTTCCCTCTAGAATTCAAGTCTAAATTCAGTCCAGGCAGTCCTCTGCGGCCATATGATGCTACGAAGGAGAAATGGCCCAAGTGTAAACATGGTGCTGATGCTGTCGTGCAAATGATGGATTACGGGGAGGATAGTGGTCGTCGTTTTTTTCGCTGTCCATACGGAGCGGTAACTATGAATTTCTATTTTACTTTCGCATCTAACTCTCTTTATTATGCAATAACACTCCTTTTCATGAACATATTACTTTTCCACAGTCGTATGATGATGACGACAATTGCGGATGGACTGCATGGGTTGATCCAGAGACAATCTATCCGTATCGGCACTTCATCACCTACCTGGAAGACAAAATCTTCGACCTCACCCAGCTGCTAAATGCTCCGACTCCTGAACCATCCAATGAAGATCTTGTTATTTCCATCGCTGACGATGATGACATGATATGGTGCGAGGTCCCGTATTGTAAATGCCCACATCACAAGCCTGGACCTACTAAACCTCCACCGCAACAGCGCCCTTCCTCGTCGTCTCATTTTCACTAGCTCTAAGTCTGCTACTAATAATCGACAATACCCTGCACTTACCGTAGTGTTCAAAGAAATGTATTGTACTTGTATCACACTCTTTATCGAACAAGTAATATATCTTGCAATTTTAATACTCCGCATATATACTTTTTTAATTTAATAATATTTTTTCTCACTATAATGTGTAATAAAATAATCGTATTGCCCAATACATATACACAACGTACACATAAAATGTATAAACGAAAATATTTCTTTTAATGAACATTGCATGATTATTTTCTCCGATGAACATTGCATAATTGGACATGGGATAACTGAAATAGGAACCTGTCGGTCGTCTGATTACCGATAGGCATATCGGTTTTCCGGCTGCCGATAGGCCTATCGGTAATCAGAAGACCGATATGCCCCTTTCGGTCTTTAACATGCCCGACAGGCCGCAACAGGTCACAAATCCTAGCGGCCGGGGACCTGTCGGTCTTCAGTGTATCGATAGGACCCTGTCGGATATCTCTCCCCCTAATTTCTCAGCTCCTACGCGCCACGTCGACGCCTCATCATCGCCACATAGCCTATCGGTTTTCCGGGGACTGACAGGTCCCTTATCGGTCCTCCAGTAACCGACTGGCTTCTATTTCTGTAATATTTATAAATCGACCCCCATATTTAAAATTAATAATTAAATTAATATTATTTGAGAAAAAAACATTAATTTTGGATACAAGTACTATAATACTTAGTTAAATATTACATGAAAACTTGTTTCTTTCATCTAATAATGATAGCTTCGTCATGATCACGACGTATGTAGGTAGGTTCCTCATTGTCGTCAATGAGGGGGAGGACGATATCCTCTTCGAATGGAGGTAGGTCATCGAATTGATTGTAGTCTTCCTCATCAATAACATCCTCAACACCAACAATATTTCTTTTTCCTTGTAGAACGATATGGCGCTCCTCTTTGTTATAAGGATTTGGATCCTTAATATAGAAGACCTGTGTGACATCTTTGACAAGCACAAATGGTTGTTCTCCATAGCCGACAAATTTGAAATCGATGATTGTCATACCGTACTTGTTGATCTTTAGTCCATGCGGTAGTACAAACCATTGACAACGAAACAGTAGGGACCTTTAATTTATCTCTATACTGAAGTTCTCATATCTCGTCTATGAAGCCATAGTAGGTCTTCTTTTTCCCATCACAATCATAGGCATCAATGCGAACACCGCTATTTTGGTTACAGCTTTTGGTGTCTTGCGTCCTTGTGTAAAATGTATAGCCGTTAATGTCATACGCTTGATATGTATGGATCGTAGTTGACGGCCCGTTAGCTAGCATTTCCAATAGTATCTCATCTGTACTCTTTTCATCGTTGTGAACTATTTCCATCATATGTAATCGCAGCCAAGTGCCGAAATTATCTCTGTGCTCCTTTGCAATCCAGTCCTTTGACTTTTTTGGATTTTTGGTCCGTAGCATTTGTACGTGCTTGTTGACATATGGGCCCACCACTATGGACTGTTGAAGAATGCAAAAATGTGCCTGGATGAATGAAACATAGTCGTTGACATTGATTGTTTTGTGTCCTCGTGTTTCTTTCCCTTTTAGTCGCCCCTTATGTCTTGATATAAGCAAACCAATTGATTTTAAATCCATATAGTCAGTGGCAAACTCAATAACCTCCTCTGTTGCCCAGCCTTGTGTCATGGAACCTTCTGGACGACCTCGGTTACGAACACACTTTTTGAGAACCGTCATGAATCTTTCAAACGGATACATCTGATGCAAAAACACAGGACCAAGGTATTTTATCTCATGAATAATGTGCGTGAGAAGATGCGGCATCGAGTCAAAAAAGGAAGGAGGAAAAATAGTCTCGAGGTTGCACATAGTGTTGATCAAATCATCCTGTAACTTTATTAGCTTCCTCGGATCAATGACCTTTTGAGAGATTGCATTGAAAAATGAGCAAAGTTTTATTATTGTATCTCAGACCTTGTCTGGTAGAATATCTCTAATTGCAACAGCCAGTAGTTGAACCATCATCATGTGACAATCATGGGACTTCTTGAAGCGGAACTTCAGTGTATTCGTGTTTACCAGTCTTTTGACATTGGCAGAGTAACCAGTTGGAACTTTTATCCCATGCAAGCAATCGCATAGGCTCATCTTTTCTTGTTTACTAAGGGTGTAGCAAGCTGTTGGAAGTTTCTTTGACCCTTTTTCGAGGACTGTATGATGGAGATCCTTTTAGAGTTTCATATCCTCTAGGTCCAAACGTGCTTTCAGTGTGTCTTTTGTCTTGCCAGGTATGTTAAGCAAGGTACCAACCACTGCCTCACATACGTTCTTCTCCACGTGCATGACATCAATTGCATGACGGACCATTAAGTCTTTCCAATACGGAAGGTTCCAAAATATTGATCTCTTTTTGAACAAACTATCAGGTGGAGCCTTTGTACTTCCTTTTCCCTTTCCAAGGACAACCTTCCGATTTGTACCATCTTGAATACTTGTTTCCCATCACGAACCTTAGGAGCTTGACGATTCTCGACTGTGCCATCAAAAGCTGTTCTATTTCTTCGATATGGGTGATCTGCACGTAGAAACCTACGATGACCCATGTATACCATTTTCTTACAGTTTTTAAACCATATGCCACCATTTTCATCCATACACCATATGCACCCATTGTATCCTTTTGTGAGCTGTCCTGATATGCTATCAAGAGCCGGCAAATCTTGGATCGTTACAAAAAGCAGAGCATGTAGAGTAAAAATCTCTTTTTTGTGCTCATCCCATACTCGTACACCATAGTTCCATAGTACAAGAAGATCAACAACCAATGGTTTTAGATATACATCAATGTCATTACCGACTTGAGTCGGTCCGGTTATCAGTAAAGGCATCATAAGAAACTTACGCTTCATACATGATGGAAGATTGTAGATACATAGTGTCAGAGGCCAAGTACTATGTGTGTGTCCTGTGTCTCCATCCCATCTGTACTCAACCCCAATCTTATATTCCTTAATTCAGCTTTAAAGTTTTTGTATTTGTTGTCAAAGTTCCTCCATTGAATTCCATCAGCCGGGTGTCGAAGCTTTCCATGTTTCTTGCGCCCTTTCTCGTGCCATTTCATCAACTCAGCATTTGCTTTGTTAGCAAATAACCGCTTTAGACGAGGTATTATTGGAAAATACCAAGTAACCTTAGCAGGTGTTCTTTTAGCGCTATTGTTCTCAGCCATATCATCTCCATCAATATGTTCATTGTTGGACTTGTAGAGTGATGAACCACAAACACGACATTCCTCCAAATTTGCATCATCTTTGTGAAATAACATGCAGTCATTCTGACATGCATGTATTTTTTTCCATTTTTAGTCCTAATGGATAAACAATCTTCTTAGCTTGATGTGTGTTTTGAGGCATAACATTGGTAGGACTTCAAAAAAAGTAATAATACAGTAAAACTTTTATCGAACCAACAGTTGCTTAGCTTCATTTGCAGCAATGTGAGAACAACATGCAACTTGTTGTATTCTTTCTTGCAACCCAAGTACATGGGTGTCTCATAGTCTTCTTTCATCTTTAAGAGCTTTTGATATTCACTTTCACTAGAGAAATCATCCTCCACATTACGCAACATTTCATCAAGGTCATCAACATCATTGTGCAACGTTTCATCTAGGACATCAGCATCATGGTGCAACGTTTCATCTAGGTCATCAACATCATTTTGCCTCTCTACTGTCACATGCTCGCTATCCATGTCTGACCAATATGTAGTAGGATTATTTGCTTGCAAATCCTCCTCAAATTCACCATATTTAGTCCAACATAAATATCCATACATAAAACTCCTTGTAATCAAGTGTGTACGAATCTCTTCTATATCTGAAAACTTCTTCAATTTTTTACAATCACGACACGGACAACATATATAATGAATGTTAGACTTGTTTTTGGCTTCTTGTATGTTGTGGCGGCTTTAAAAAAGTTTCCAATCCAATGAGGAAGCGTTTAGTAAGAGTGCTACCATCATACATCCACGATCGATCCATCTGGTACATTAGAATTATTAGAATTATAAAAAATCAATTATATATATATACATACATATATATATATATATATATTCATCGTGGAAATTATATAAGATCGAGCTAAAAGTTGAACAGCAATGTTGAATAGCTAAAAGTTGAAATTACAAAGTTGAACAGCTATAGCCTTTGTAGCCTTATTCGATCAGGGCCACAGTGGAAAAGATCGAGCTAAAAGTTGAACAAAAAAATATGCATGAACGACATATATATATATAAAAAAATTAGAGGAGTACCCATTCAGTCAACTTGAGCAATATCGAGATAAAGCAATCTTCAATTAATGAGCAATCTTAGAGAGTAATATAGATCAATCTTCTAATATAAGTAATCTTAGAGAGTACAGAGCAAGCACTAAGTGTAGAGAGCTCGATCCACTAACCGTAGATTTTAAAACCGGGTGCTAAGCTTAGAGAGCAAAAGAGCGCTTCACTAACCATAGACAGCTTTAGATAGGTTGATTTCTTCCGAATTTTGAATTATCCACCCACAACAATGGAGCACCTGTCCCCGACCAGCAATGACCTCCTCGGTTTGGAGGAGGAAGAAGCACCGTTTATATACTCTGTACATTATTTATAACGATTCATAATAGAAACCGGAACTGAAGATAGGCTATCAGTGCCGGTTCCTGTAAGAACCGGTATAGATACTTTTCCACACTTTCAGTGCCGGTTTTTGTTGTGAACTGGTACTGATAGCCCATTTTCAGTACCGGTTCTACAGGCTCAATTATTGATTTGCGGCAGGACCTTTGGAACCAGTATTGAAAATGTATTTATACCGGTTTGGAAATATGCGGCATTGATGAAGGGATATATTTGATGGTTTTTGTAGTAGTGTAATACTCATATGCAATTAGCATAGACTCAGAAGCATGCAATGAGTAGGGAAATAATCATGAGTTATCATATCTTTATACTTTGAGCATGTTCGACGGTCATGACCTGTCTTTTTACAATTACTACACTTCCTAGACTTTTTATTTGCTTTATTCAAGAATCCTTTGATTCTTTTCTTTGGTGCACCTTTAGATTTCACTTGCACAGGATCTAGAACCTTGTCCATACTATGAGGCTCAGCATATTCACTGCTTGTGGTAACATAGGGCAAGCCCACGGAGTTTTCTTCTGAGTGCTAGCTTCATCACTACTGCCTTCCATTCCTTTGAGGACATGCTTCATTTGCACATATGCTGCATCACACTGGGATGATTTGATACATGCTGCATGACTCAAACTGCGCAACTCACGGTACCTCTCTAGACTCTGTGAATGTTCGTACGTGTTGCTCTTCCTAATTGGAGGGAATGCAGACTTCGCGTACATGGTCCACCTGCTAGCAACACAACACTTAGGAATTACTTTTGCATGGGATATCTTCAGAATGTAAAAGATTTGACCACATGGTATGCCTTCACATTCCATCTTACGGCAAGAGCAATGAATTACATCTAGTGATGATTCAGTGAGCCCACAGTCAACATGGAACACCCTCTCTCTTCTCTCCTTCATAGCAACGATATATGTTGTCATATCACATCAATCTAGTATTTCAATGATTACATAATTGTTGGCAAAAGTTATACTTTGTTTAACCAATACAAATATTGTTGGTGTAAATACATGAGTAGCATCATTTGCAATACTCCCACCATCACAATCTGTGTCTGCAGTAGAATGTCTTGCTTTACTATCTAACATTGCCTCATTGCGACGTAGATTGGACAGGCAATGCTCATAATGCTGCAGCAAGTCAAATAATGTCATTCTACTATCAAGATGTGTATGCAGTTTTGAGTTTAAGCTTTCGCTGCGCTGATTACTCTTTAAGCCAAGAAACAGCTTACCCTCCTGATAGGCAGCACACCATAATCTTCTCATCTGGTACATCCATGAGTTCTGATCAGACACTTTATTTTTCTTCAACAAATTAGCCCATTTCCTCTCAACCTCTGGTATGGTGCAACAATCATATAAAAATTTCCTGAATTTATCAACAATCTTAGAAGCATGCAAATTCTGTATCATATTCCTCTCAATATGCCATGTGCACAACCTATTGTTATAGCTAGGCAAAATATTTCTAATGGCACCCTGCATAGCAAGATCACCACTAGTGATCACAGAAACTGGAAGCTTTTGTGAATTGGCAGCCATAAATGTTTGTAGGAGCCATTCAAATGCATGAGTTGTTTCACGAGAAATTATGCCACAACCAAAAATAACTGTGCTTTGGTGGTGGTGATGGAGCCCAACAAATGGCACAAATGGCAAATTATAACGATTGGTCCTATAGGTTCTGTCAAAAACCAGTACGTCACCAAAATCCTCATAATCAAGCCTGGACTGAGCATCGGACCAGAACAAGCCCTTCAAATGTCCCTTCTCATCTTTCAAATACTTGGAAAAGAAATCAGGATCCCTCTCCTGCCTCGCTTTCAGATGACAAATCACAGTTTCAGCATCACCCTCAACAATAGTTTCTTGCTTATATTTGTAACAGTAATTATATATGTCCCTTTGCTATACATCTAGCTGTATCGTGTCCCCCACACTGCATTTCCAAGATATCCATGATCTGGTGTTTACGTATTCCTGCAATTTCCATCTCGATGATCTCGGCTTTCTGTGCATCACTGAGCCCTCTGTGAGACCGAAGGAAAAAAGTAGTATCAGGTGTGCCCAAAGCATGGTTGTGTTCATCGATGAAATCTTTGACATACCACTGCCCTGCCTTCTTGCTGAGCGCAATAACCATCATGGCATGACACCAGCAGCGGGTAAGATTCCGTGGCTTCCTTTTCTTGTTTTCTTTCTTCTTGTGCTTTTCATCACGGATCCCTTGCCTACAACAAACAAATTTCCTTAGACAAATCTGATTACTGGCTTTGTCTCTTTCCACATAGCATCTTCAAACGCCAAACCCCTTGTTAAGAGCATAGCTGGTGTAGAAGTCAAAACCTTCCTCCTCACTGCTAAATGTAATGCTGACAATCTGGTGAAACTCTAACATATCTTCGATACGTAAACCAGCCATGTTGCCCTGCATTAACATCCAATCCGAATTTAAACCCATGTGCAAAAAATGTGGTCTCCAGGTCAAAACAATGTGGCTGCAATCTTGGTGGCGAAAGTATAGGAATTCAGAAAGGAAACAATGGAATGGATTAAAAAAACTAAAAAAATGACTGAATGAAGGCATCTCTCATCCCTGCAAAACATTTTCAGATCACTACGACATGATTATGTCACAATAACACTTTCATTCATTAGTCATGGCAGCAAGGCAGAGGGGTAAAATTAACCTGTTGTGTGTTAGGAGATGAGCACACTGAATTTAACTATGCTAGAGCATCAGCTATGATGTGAACCAACCAAATTTTTTTGTGTAAGACTGAATTTTTTAGCACACTGAATTTAATTATGCTAGAGCTTCAACTAGGAAGCACACCGAATTCAATTCGCGCAAGAAGGCAACAAATTCTTCAAGGAGGATGTGAACCAACCAAATTCTTTTTTGTGTAATATTGAATTTTTTAGCACACTGAATTTAATTATGCTAGAGCTTCAGCTAGGATGAGCACACTGAATTTAATTCGCACAAGAAGGCAACAAATTCTTCAAGCATTATCTTTACAAACATAAAACTATTGAACTTCACTTGTTGTATCCTAGTCACTTAGGCATGTTGTCGTCAGTTGACCAATGATTCACATGGCAGGAATTGAGGCTCTATTTATCGCATATTCCACATGATAAAAGTCATGGACCTGAGGGGATTGTGAGCAAGTTAAATCATTTTATGAGGGAAACCAATATATGGACCAATCAACAGATCATACATGGCTCTGCTACATGAAAACTTTTGCAAACTAAAACATTCAGTAATGCAAAATTTGTTCTGGATGAATCAGGCACAATCCTCTAAACCTTCCTAAAGAGAAAACAAGACCAAAGTTCTACAGACTCCGAATCACACAAAATGTTGGACTCACCTCTGTTATTGATGCCAAATTCAAGGTGGCGGACACCACTGAGCAGACAACCGCCTGGGGAAAAAACAACTAGGGGGCTACAGCCGCTGCTTGTGGATCTTCTGGTGCACCGGGATGAGCTCCTCCTGATAACCACCCCGATGCGTACTCCATGTTCAATCGTTGCCTGTCCCCTTCGATACCTCGGTTCAAGGAAGGCAGGGAAGGTTGCGGATGCCAGAGAACAGAGCCCGGCGGCGGTGGTTGTGACGGCGAGAACCCGCAGGATCGAGTTGCTTCACTGGCAGCGACTAGACCGTGGATGCGAGGGAGCAGAGAGGAGAAAGGAGGTCGGCGGTGGGTTGCGACGGCCAACAAAGGCTGCCTGCTAGGAAGCAGAGAGGAGAATGGAGGCCGGCGGCGACGGTTGCGACGGCCAGCAAAGGCTGTCTGCGAGGCAGCAGAGAGGAGAATGGAGGCCAGCGGCAACGGTTGTGATGGCCAGCAGGGATGAGCGTTGTTTTGGAGGAATGGGGGAGATAATCTGTAGGGTGCAATTACCATACTGCCCTTTGACATAATTAATTAATTCATAGTTATAATTTTAAACATCAATGATTGAGATTAATTAGAGATGGAGGTACCTCCCAAGCACCATAACAAGTCTCATAGATAGTGGTACTGCCCATCAATTGCAAGATATATAGTACACATATGGTTTTTCAGTAATGACGATTTCTAACGAACCCCACAGTTTTAGAAATAATAGACTTGTGCACAAAAATAATAATCATTTAACTAGCGGACGAAATATCAAACCAAAAGAACCAATTGTTTCATTCATAGGAATGATTATTAGTTTATTACTTTTGTGCAGAAACATCCATAAACATTCTTAAAATATTTTAAAGTATACATAACAACAATAATCAAGCCTTTTAGTCCTAAACAAGTTGAGATGGCTGGAGATACAGCATGAGAGATTCATACAAAAACAAGACCCAAAGAATAACAAAGATAAAAGATGAAATACCATCAAATTTATCCAATCAAAGACAAACAATGAACGGAAAAAAAAACATAAAGAAGAATGAAACACTCAAACAACAAAGGCCGACATAAAAAAATGAGAGATTAAAATAGAAATGAGAAAAAAAGTTAAAAAAAGAAATAAGGTTCTGATACGTGTATCGTCATTTTTCATAAATTGCTACCTACAACTAACTCCTTAACAATATTCCAATCTCTAAAGTCCCTCTTCACAGGCTACTCCCATGTCAATTTTGGTCTTGCTCTACTTTTCTCTTCACATTGTCGGGGCGCCTTATTATCCAGCTACGTACTGGTGCCTCTAGCTTACGTCCTCCGTTGGATATGTCCATACCATTTTAAAGGATAATATTATAAAAATTTATATTGCAGTAAGGTAGCAAAAAGTCTGAATATTTCATATACAGTGGTAATAATAAAGAGAAATTTCAAAAAAAAATATATAACTATTTTTGTATCTTTGTTTCTCATCAAAGCTTAGCTAATCATGTCCACTTATAAACCTATTTTCCCACCCCGATTTTTGATGATGTGTACTATGTTTAGGTCAGGCTTAGGAAGGTGGTGCTCCTACTACTAACGTGGGGCCAGTTCTTTGGGCACGAAGTTGCAAACATCGTCTCGAACAGATAACAGGTTGATGTTAAGCGGCGTGTGCTCTGGGTGATCCAAGGGTGACCTCAGAGCTAGGATGAGCAAGAATGAGATAATCAATAAAGAGATACAACAACCAATCGACATCGCAAAGTAGAAACAACGCATCGGACAAGTTTTATTAAAGGTAGTTGCTATTGTGAAATTTCTTGGTAAACGCAGTTTTGGTTTAGAGGATCTAATGAGAAGCTTTATAATGATCAGAATTGTAATTTCTATGCTTGTGTTGAGATGGTTGCAGAGTTTGATTTGGTAATGCAATACCACCTTAGACGGGCTCAAAATAAAGAGATTCAGTATCACTATCTCAGTCACAAAATTCAGGATGAGTTGATTTCTCTTTTGGCTTCTGATTACACAGTCAATTATAAAGGTTGTAAAAGAGGCTAAATATTTTTCTATTATCCTGGATTGTACTCCTGATGTGAGTCATCAAGAACAAATGACCTTGTTGATTAATTCGTTGTGTTGATATATATGTCTGATGGCAATATAAAAATTCAGGAGTTCTTTTTGGGTTTCTTGAAGGTGGATGACACATCTGGTCTAGGACTATTTAAACTATTGATTGATTCCATGAAGTCTTTTGATCTTAACATTGATGATATCAAGGGTCAAGGTTATGACAATGGCTCTAATGTGAAGGGGAAAAACCAGGGAGTGAAAACTCGATTGCATGATATTAATGGTAGAGCTCTATACATGCCATGTGCTTGCCATAGTCTTAATCTCACCCTTTGTGATATGGCTAAATCATGCGGTCAAGCTATTGAGTTTTTTGGAATTGTTCAAAAGATTTACGTATTATTTGCTCGATCTAGAAACAAAAATGGAAGGTTCTGCTTGACCATGTTTCACATTTCACTGTAAAATCATTATCTAATACTTGATGGGAGAGTCGGATCAAAAGTGTTCAAGCAATTAGGTATCAAGCTTCACAGCTCAGGTCAGCTTTATCATATATACGTGACTCTAGTGATTCTGAAGCTAGTGATAAGACTGATGCAAACAATTTATTTGAAGCACTAAGCAAATGAGTTCATTTTCTTGCTATGGTCATTTGGCATGATGTTCTATATGCTGTAAATACTGTGAGCAAGAAGTTGCAGTCGCCAGCTATGTGTGTTGACACTACCTTACAGCAAATAGATGATATGAGGAAATACTTTAGCAACTATAGAAATGAAGGTTTTGCTGTAAGTATGATCACTGCTAAAGGTATTGTAACTGAAATGGGTGTGGATTCATATTTTCAGTCAAGAGGCAAGGTCAAAGAAAGAAACAGTTTGATGAAAGCGAGTTCTGTGAAGAAATTCTAAAGGCTGAGAAGAATTTGAAGTCAATTATTTCTTGGTTCTGGTTGATACAGCAAACACTTCATTGATACTTAAGTCCGAGGAACTTCAGAAATTTAAAAATATATTTGAATTCTTATTAAGCTTAGAAATCTTGAAGTCATTGGATGGTACTCAACTGGAAGATTGCTACACTAAATTTGCAAATACATTTTCTTCTCCGGATGGTTCATGTGATGTTGAATTAAATGATTTAATCTCTGAGTTAACGGTTCTGAAGTCAAGTTTGACGGAAACGGATATGTCTGCTATGAAGGTTTTTGAGTACATCACGAGGATGGAGTCTTATCCAAATATTTCTATTTCTATTGTATATCGGATCTTATTTAGTGTTTCTATGACTGTGGCCTCTGCTGAAAGAAGCTTTTCAAAAGTTAAAATTGTTGAAGAACTATTTAAGATCTACAATGTCGCAAGAACGAATGAATGGATTGGCCACTTTATGCGTTGAGAAGAAATTGTTGGATGAGGTTGACACCAGCACCATCATCAATGATTTTGCGTCCAGAAATGTTAGAAGAAATTTTTAAGATAATATGTATGAATTTTTACTCTGACATGTCACAGTTTTAATATTAATAATGCCCCTGATGCTGAGCAGGAGGCGAGCCTGTTCGATTCGGTGGCCGACGAGGACGTGGCCAGCAGCAGCGTGTACGGGAACGTGGACGAGCTCTTCGTGGCCAACCCAAGGGCCATCCTGCCATGCTTCATAGTCATCTACCGTGTGCTTCAACCATGAGGCGACATGCAGCGTTCGATCAACACATACACATGTTCGAGTACTTTTCTAGTTATACTAGAAGAAGAATGTCGCCGGCTGTACCGAAGAATGGGCAGGCACACGTGGACCACCAGTTGCCCAATCCCAGCCTAAACAGACTCATATCCACATCAGCAAGCCGGGGTGGGAAAACAAGTTCAGCAGTTAATAATTAAGTGGATGGGATTAGCAATGTTTGGATAAGAAATAAATCAAATGTTAGTATGTGTGAGGTTTTTCGTATTTTGATGAAACCCCAAGAGAGTAAAGTGGATTTTCCCCCTTTTTATAGTACTATAGATTTTTTTTTAGAGATATTATATTTGTCTACGAGATTATTATATCTTCTATTATATCTAGACATGAGTATATTTTTTCTCATTTCTTTTTTTAATGTAAATAGTGGGTTCCTGATCTAACTCTACAAATTTAAACTTTGCAACCTTCATAGTTAAAACTAGTTATAACAAAGATTGTGTAGATGATGTAGAACATATTTAACTATTTTTAATTTTAGTTAGCTTTAAAATTCTTAATAAACTAATGTAAATATTGAAATGAATTGTATATGTTAAATAAATGATATATACAAGTTTTGTAGATATGCACAATACATGTAATGATCAAAGCAATATCAATAGCAGACAACTTCGTCATTCATGTTGGTCCGGAGAATCACCTTGTCGAAGAACTTGGGGCTTCATCCATCATCGAACATCTACGAGACAAGAAGAGGGACGAAGGAATGTACACACATTATCCACCACCCCACCGACAATACATTATATATGCAAAACTTGACACTCGTGCCCTATTCGATCATCTCTGTTCCAATAACAATAACACATATATATCCATCTTTTTCGCTTCAATCTAATGGTCGGGATACTCCATTTATTGTTTGAGTGCAAAACATAGTAGAATAGTTTAAATACATTAAGTAAATTTACACTAACCAGAGATAATATAATATTATATGGCTAGAGCTTAGAATGGTTGGAGTACCGATGCATGGAATAGAATAATTAAAATTGTTCCATGATAGGTTTGCATATGTCTCATATACTAAGATCCAGATTTTGTATAAAGAGAAAGTACTATAAAGGGATTACATGATTTTAAAAGTGGCTAGTAAGTGAAGCGGTGTCTGATACTCTATGCAGAATTATAGGTGACCCATCAATTTGGGATAATATTATAATTATAATTTTAAATAAATTCTTTCATCTAATTTGGTTGTCATAGTTGCTATTTCTCAATTTTTTGATGTAATTTTTTCATTGCTTGTGTTCAATAATTCCTTCTAAAAGGTAGCAATTTTTAGAAAAAGTCATTTCACCTATTTGATTCCTTGTGAAAGCTCTATGATGATAAAGTATCAGTTCTAAATTCTAAGCCTTCAAATTTCATGACATAGAGTCCTACTTAAGTCTACAAGGCCATTTAGCTGAGGACTCTATAAACTTTGGCCCCCTTTGGTAGAGCTCCACGGAGCTGATTCTCAGAGAGAATCTGGGGAGCTCTACCAAACGCTGTATTGCAGGAAAAGTGATTCTTGATTGATTCTATGAAGTGATTCTTTGAAATGAACTACGGGGTTGGAAGCTGAAAAAAGTAGCTTCTCCTGATTCTGTGAAGTGATTCTCTGTCCTGATTGTGAGAATATATCATAAAGAATAAAAAAGAATCAATTTCGGCCACAGAATCACTTCTGACTTAGAGAATCACTTCTCACTGAGAATCACTCCCCGAGAATCTTTGCCAAAGGGGGCCTTTATCTATTGTGTTGATGTATAGGAAAGGGAGAATAACCCACCAGCAGGAGAATGTTGATCACAATATGGAGCTGTCGAAAGTTTAGCTTCTCTCAAGACTTACAACATATGTGTACAAGGCTATGAAGACATCAATGATGATAATGTGAGTGTAGTGCATCAACCAAAGCTGCGATGTGTCTATTTGAAGTAACAGAAAGCTGATGTGCTACGAGAGGTGAAGAAGGTGCTGTCACGGGAGCTAAAGTGGTAACGCTTGGGTAGAATCAGAAATAAAATGGGATTGATGCAGATTTCATGGGCAGGTATCTTGAATTGAAAACAAAGTAAACAGAGGAGATAATGCTGAGCAAGAAAGAGGTCGAATAAAGGCTGAAGGTGCAGATTTTTTTGTTAAAATTTGCAATGGCCGTTATGGAAGAACTCTGAAGTGCGGAAAATCACATGCATGCTTATGAGCTTTTTACAGATGCTGATAGTAGAGAAATCGTCATTTACGTAAATTCTATTACATGTACAGTCTAGCTAAGGAGAAAAATTGTAAATGTTATTATGCTCAATCATCTCAAGTGATGTTGTACACATTTTCTCAAAACATCCATATTAGAGGACAATTGTTTTGAAGTAAAAAGAATAACCATAGAATGGTAATGTAAATTAAAATGATCAATTTTTGTGACATATGCTCATAATATATGTTACTTTTTATTTACTAATTTGTTGCTTCTTATACGGAGAAAAAAATTCTGAACATCAAAATATATAGTTGTCATAGTTTGGTAGTGAAAGCATTGTCTGCTTGTTGTTCTCGTAGTAGCAAGGATTTTATTTTTGTAATTTTAGCACAACCTGATTGGATTTTTAACAATATGATTCATTTTTTCCTGAGAAATTGAAACCCATTTTGATCGTAAGGGTCGCAATCCTACAAAATTGACCTATTGCAACAATACAAATTTCATTGCAGTTGGTTGTGCTATTGCCATAATTTTTATAAAGTGTTGCGATATTAGAATGATATTGCGACAAATATTTGTCATTGTCATAGTCTTCAATATGATTGCAAGACACATGTGTTATCACCACCATTTATAAAATAATTACGATTTTTTGATAATACTATCATGAAGCTTTTGCTGTTGCAATACAATTTAGTTTCATGGTAATAAATTGATTATATTGCAACAATCCATTATATTGTGGTAATAGGTTGAACATATTGCGATGAAAAAATAATGGTTGTATTAACTTAACTTTTTTGTTGCAAAAATCACTGCTATTGCCACCAGTGACATGCCCTAGAAATAGATATTTTCTTTCACAACAAAATTATGTTGTTGTATTTCTTGAAAATTTGTTTGCAATAAAAAAGGTATTACCACATTCTTAGCTATTGCAACAATATTTCTACACTTTCTGTTATGAGATAAAGATATATTATTTGCTTAATACATAGAAACAGTAGAACAATATTTGCTTAATACACTTTACAAGGATGGGAGAATGCGCATGCACGACATAAGCGTTGAGCGTTAAGTGTTTGGAGTGGTTCCAGAATAAGGAGCGCGACGACGCCACGAGTTAGGTGGCAAGCGCAAGCTCGAGCTTGTGGGGGTGCCTAGCGGCAACAGCTGTTCAAACTAGCGCGCAAGGCAAGCTCGACGCATCCATGTCGATGAAGTGGATGTTGTCATATTCCTCTATCATTTCTCTTGGCTGTCCGTCACGCGCACCACAGGTCACCCAGGTCGTGCTCGTTTTCGCATGTGCGCGCCAGAAACCAAGCTCAAAGCCACACCGTTGTCAGAAAGGAAGTAGATTAAGAATAAGCACCTGTCATGAAAGAAGGCATCTTAGCTGGGTCCAATTGATTGGGTCAACAAATCAGGGCCATTTGAGCGAGGTGAGTTAATGCGTCTTAGTGTGTTTGGTTGCCTATATTATCACATGGGAGGCCAATGCATATCACCTGGCTGGCATTCAATAATTTTGAACTAGGAGAGCATTCTTTACTTTTTAACTAGGTGAGCATTGGTTCGCTCTATGGTCTGAAGGCTGACGCAGAAAATCGAAGTCCGCTAAAAATGGTATAGTCACCGTATTGTATGGTGATGTCACTGTACATTGCTGCAGAGCGCAAACGAAATTAAAGTATGGTTTAGTCCCTATAATACAAGGTCAGGAGCTCACCTTAGTGCTCCATAGAGTGCAATCGATGACTAGTTGAAGAATGTCCAGTTAGTCACCGTACTGCACGGTGACTATATTGGCCTGAGAATGGACAAATCAGGACTCTCCATAACATCAAAGTTGTAAGGCCTTCGAACAGATTTATATCCATAGGTAGATCGCCCTCGTCGGAGCTTGGAGCTTAGAGTATGGCCGAAATACTAAACCCTGCTAGGAGGGTCAATGTACAGACCAAAGGAGTGACCATAATGACTTCATGATAGCTGAATCAGTCCTCGATCAGAACAACAAAGTTGTGGGTAATTTCAGGACCTTTTCATGCAATGGTAGATCACCTCAATTGGAGCGTGGATGTGAGTGGTATTCCTCAATACTGAAGACTGCCAAGAAGTCACTGTTACTATATGGTGACCTCGCTGTAACGTATGAGGGTCACGTGAAAAAGCTGAAACAACTAGTTGCACTTTGACAATGGATCTACCTCGGTGCTGGGGCTATATATCCTGCCCACGGGCCATTTGAGGTTTCTCTAGCTAAAGAGAAGTGCCATACACATATGAATAGCTCCATGCCACCCAAGATCACCATCAAACCTATTAGATCAAGATCAAGGAGTGGATTACCGCTGCATAGAGCCAAGTGTGCACCTTGTTAGGTAAGACTACCTCACAAGGGGATCAGTTGAGGATATCAAGCTTGTTACTCTTGACATTTGGTGATGCCTAGACGACTAGACGTTGGTATTAAGCCCTCGGTGGAGATTGTGAAAATGTTCACCAAGTTTGGATATGGTTTGAGCCCTCCGTTCAAAATGGCATCACTAGTGGAGTGCCCGTGTTGTATGCTTGTCCTTGGACAAGGTGTTGTCGGGTGGCTGGGAGCGGTCGTGACTTCACCCAATAGTAGTGAGTGTTCTAAGAGAGAGCATTGCTCAGAAGATGGCGAGGTGAGCCCGTGATTCACTTCAAGGATGGATTGTGCTCTAAGGGGACATCACTTACTCAAGAGGAGTGTATCACACCTTGGAGGACTTCGTTCTAAAAAATAGTGTGAGGGATCAAGACTCCAATGGGAGTGGTCCAACAATAAGTAGGCGAAGACCCGAACCTTTCGAGGCCTTGAGAAAATAATCCATGAACATTCTTTCCCTCACTCTCTCTTTTCTTAGTTGCACTTGAGCTTCTGCATTTACTTAGCTTCCAAGGAGTATCGATATGATTGCTTGTGGTTTACCTTTGCTAGTAGTCTTGAGCTTGTTTTTCTCAAATACTAGCATATGTCTGTTCGCTACTTATATGGCTCTTTCAAATGATTCCCTCTTGTTACCTATCTTACCAGGATGTTTGTTTAACGTTATGTAGCTACAATAGTGTGCATAGGTTCTTCGCTTGCTTGTTCATCTCTCTTGTTGGTTAGCCTACCTCTTACTACCTCTCTATACCATGCTTTTGCTTGTTTTCCTTGCTTATCCCACCAGTAGTATAGTAGGAGTTGTGCGATCTTGGTAGTTTTGAGTGCTGTGCTCAATTCACACCCTGCTCCCCCCCTCTCGTTTACTCAATCTTACATTCAGCATCAACAAAATCAGGAGCGAGTCCTGTGCTTTGATGGAGTGCAGCCCATTGAGAACCATCTCTATGTAAAAGGGACAAAGAGCGTACATAACTGTCGAGGGTTAATACCGGAGGTGATTAGCCTTAATGATCCTCAGCCCTAACATATGATTAAGGCAGAAACGATTTTCACCTCGATCGATCCACGTGTCATACAGACACCCGACGGGTCGCATGGGAAGGAAATCTTCGCCTCGCCCGACCCCCTCAGGAAGGGGTCGGACCCTCCGCAACATAGCCAACGCGCTCGACCCCATCCGCATTGGGGTCAGAAGACTGCATCGCGCGCCGCGAGTAGGCGGGACGGTGGTGGTTGGATAATAAATGCCTGACACACCGATGCTCGCTGACAGATGGAGCCATCGATCGCTCGAGCAAGTGGGCGATAAATACGCACGATGTGCACCGTCCAAAGGATGGACCCGCTGCTGCAGTTCCTGTCAGAAGCCCGCCGCTCCATCATGACGGGATGTCTCCGAGTGACGGCCATGACCACAGTGTCATTCCGTCACCACCAACAGGAAACGTTCCCGTACGGACGGGACGGCTACGATTGACGACACTTGCCACACCGGCGAACAGGAAGGGCACTGCCACGCCGATGGCATCATCTGTCGTGGCGGAGCCCAATTCGGACGTACGGCCACGACCTGTAACATGAACCTGGGCATCCCCTCTTTACGATATAAAAGGAGGGGGAAGCCGGGACGAAGAAGAGAGACAGGCCACGAGACACGATCCAGGAGAAGGAGACACAACATATGCGCGAACAATTCACCACATTCCTCTTTATCATCCAGAGACTTGGGAAACTCTCCCTCTCTCACCCATTTATAACCTACTACAAATCTGTCACGAGTAACACGAGCAGCACGAAATTGGACGTAGGGCGTTATTGCCCGAACTAGTATAAATCCTTGTGTCCTCTCGTGAACCATCGAAACCCCAAAACACGCATCCCACGATAAAATTACTAGTCGGCGGTAACAAACACCGACAGTTGGCGTGCCAGGTAGGGGCTTTGCGTGTTTTTGTCGACCACTTTTCAGGTTTCGATGGCCAAATCACGTCAACGGATGGATTCCCGGCACGATCGTGTGCTTCGGGAGCCTTGACTTCATTGCCACCTCAGAGGACAACCTCGGTCAACGGAAAAGCGCGATGGTCTGGCAAGGGTTCGCGCTCTTCGAAGCCCTCCCATAGGGGTCCGCACGCAACCACTTCGCCTTGCCGGGCCAGCGTCGGCAAAGTCACGATGACCTGCGCGTCATCGTGCGAAAGCCTGTGCCCCACAGACAACGAGTTCGTGGGGATGATGGGCTATGCATCAGAATCTTTCTTCGACCTCCTCGACGAGGCGAATGGATATTCTGGTGTAGAACATAGTGAGGGGAGCCACAACCCCTCTCGCGAATGCCTCATGGCACATTCGGAAGATCCCCCTAATACGGGGAGCGATCTCCCTGTCACCTTGCCAGCGGCGATGACCGGGACTCCCTCCCGCGACGTACTGCCCGAGCAGTTACAAGCGCGGAGGAAGGAGCTCCATGAGGCCAAGCGCCAGTTGGAACAGGAGCAGGCGGAAGTCGACCGTGAACTCGCTCGCCGTGGGGCGGGCCAACGGATTATCGAGGAAGGTGACGGACGCCCGCGCGAAGCACGTGCGAGCCAGAACCTCGCCGCAGTGGCGGCATTACTCTGGGGGCTCCCCGAGCCTGCCACGCCTGAGGCTCGACGCACTCAACGCGAAGTTGAGGCGTTGCTACAACGAGCGGCAGAGCAACAAGCAGAGAGCTCGCGGTCGCTGATTCGCAGACCGCGAACCCTGAAAGTGTCTGTCCAACAGACACATCCCGGGATAGACGACGCCTCGAAAGCCTTCGTCCGCGGACGTCTCGCCGCGAACCATGACGCCCGCGCCACCTTGGAGGCGCAACGGTGGCAGCTGGAGCACGTCTCCGAAATGAGAAGGGGCCACCACCCACGCCGAGGTGGGCGCCACGATGAGAACGAGGACAGGAGTCTGAGCCACAAACGCTCCGGGGCCTCGGGCATTCAGTTCCCACGTTCGGAGCGCCCCGTTTCCCTGGCGTTTTTGGCCTCCGACCAATGTACCGAAGTACGCGGGGAAGACAAACCCGAGCCTTTGGCTCAAAGACTATCGCCTCGCCTGTCGAGCCGGAGGAGCGGATGATAATCATTTCATCGTCCGCAACCTACCGCTCTACCTGGCCGACTCGGCCAGGACATGGCTCGAGCACCTCCCCGCCAATCAGATCACGAGCTGGTCCGATCTGAAGGAGGTCTTCGTAGGTAACTTCCAAGGGACCTACGCGCACCCAGGCAATCCCTAGGATCTCAAGTACTGCCGACAGAAACCGGGGGAGACCCTCCGGGAGTACGTCCGGCGTGTTTCCCGGCAATGCAACGAGCTGCCAGACATTGGTGACGCCGATGTCATTGGGGCATTCTTGTCTGGGATTACTTGCCGCACCCTAGTCCACAAACTAGGTCGCAAAAGTCCACCAATGGCCAAGGAGCTTTTGGATATCGCGACCAGCCATGCTTCCGACGATGAAGCGATCGGTGCGATTTTCAACCGCCCCCACGAGACAAAGGGCAAGTGGGACGAGGACGCCGGCGAAGGCCCCTCCGACCGCTCCCATGCACAAAAAGAAGAAGAGTCGGCCACCATCGTCCGGAGGACGGATGGTTGCGGTCGTCGAACGCAGAACCGCCAAGACACCAACAACGGGCACCTCGGACCACTTCGAGAAGAAGTGGAACGGTCCGTGCCCCAACCACGAATACCCCGTGAAGCACCTTTACAAGGAATGCTCGCTCATGAAGCGGTTCCTGACCCAGGAGTATTCAAGGGACAGGTCGAGAGGCAAGCCTCGACAAGTCCCTGGGGGTGCCGACGACGGGGGTGGCGCCAGCGACGGCAACGATGGTTTCCCCGAAACCGACGGTAGCCTTATGATTTCACGGATCCGGAAGCGCACGGAGGAAAGCGTCATGCGAAGATCGAGCATCGCGAGGTCTTCGCGGCCGAACCCGTGACACCCACGTTCCTTCAGTGGTCCGAAGCGCCGATCACGTTCGATCGGTCAGACCATCCCAGCCACGTCCCACGATCGGGTCGATACCCCTTGGTAGTCGACCCCATTATCGGCAAGAAGCGTCTCACCAAGGTCCTCATGGACGGAGGCAGCGGCCTCAACATCCTCTACGTAGAGACGCTTGACGCCATGGGCATCGACCGGTCGCTCATCCGACCGACCGGAGCGCCCTTCCATGGCGTCGTCCCCGTGAAACAAGCCATCCCGCTCGGGCAGATTAACCTGTCCGTCACTTTCGGGACCCCGACCAATTTTCGAACCGAAACTCTTACGTTGGAAGTGGTCGGATTCCATGGGTCGTACCACGCCATCTTCGGACGACCATGTTACGCGAAATTCATGGCCGTGCCTAACTACACCTACCTAAAGCTCAAAATGCCTGGGCCAAAGGGGGTTATTACTGTTTGCACCTCCCTCCAGCGCGCCTATTAGTGCGAGACTGTGACACCCCAGGTGTCACTTAAAAAGTCATCGACAAAACGAAAACCCTAACATACACTTTTGAGCAAAACTAGCACGAGAGCTAATGAACAAAACACTTCTATTAACCTACACAAAAATTTTGATAAATTAATTTTTGAACACTTTCACCAAACAGGTGCCCTAAGTCCACAGTACATAGTTATTTCCTACCGGGTAAGAATTCACACTCCAATTCGAAACCCTAATCGGTAAATTTCACACGTAAAAGCAAAATTCGACATTGGAAATAAAAAGGAATGATGTTTGAAATGCTCTAAATTTCACACTTAAAAGCAAAACTTTGGCACCCAACAGAACACTATAGCAAAGTTTGAAAAAATTCAACTAACAGTGTCGAAATCCTGTTAACAGGAGATAAATTCAAACCCTAACCCGAGAGTTACCAAATTTCCACAAACCCTAGCCATATTTTTGCATAACAATTAAGTACACTTCAAAATAGAATTTTTGGAATTTATTCAAAATTTGTGGATAAGATTTAGACCTCTTAAAAATTCATACAAACCATAATCATCTTGGAAATTTAAGAATTTTTAGAAGCTAAATCATGACTTGAACCCTAAATGAAAAGTGCTTCAAATAAATCATTGAGCCTACACAAAAATGTTCAAAACTTTTTGAATTCGGGAAGCATATATTTCATTTGAATTAGGGCTTCCAACTTGAACTAGTAAAAAAAAATGAAATGACAATAGCCGGGCGGGCTACGGTGCCGCCGCCCGCCCGGCCGACACGGCCATAATTGGCACGTCTTCAATCTGCCCCAGCGCTCCCTCTCCCTCCCCCCCTCCCTCTCTCTCCCATTCGTCTTCTCCCCCGCACGTCGCGCGCCGCCCGGGCATAGTGCGCCGCCGCCGCCGTACCCGGGTCCTTGCCGACCATGCTCCCCTATTTTCCCGCCCCAACTCCTTTAAATCAGCGCGCATTTCCTTCCTTCCCTTCCCTTCCTCCTTTTCCCGCAACGCCGCGCCAAGGATTTCCTTCTTCTCCATTGCGCCGCCGAACGCCATTGCCGAGCACACCCCCCCTCACGGTGAACTTCCCCTTCCGGCCATCCTCCATCCCATGTTCCTTGACTAATCCCATCCTATCTTCCCCGTGAAGCTCACTGCACTTCCCCCCTTCCGGATTCGAGCTCCCATTGCCGGAATTTCCGCATCGCCGCCACCATCGACGCCTCCTCCGGTGAGCCCTCCTCTCCGGCGTGCAAACTCGACCTTCGTCGTGTTGCTGAGCTTCCCCATGGTCCGTAGATGGAGTAGGGTCAAGGTTCGACCGCCGGCGACCACCCCATCGCCGGGATTTGGTCGCCGGAGCTCGCCGGCGCAAGCCTCCCTTGTTTTGGCTAAAATTTGATTTTCCTAATTATTTCTCTGCCTTGTAAATTCCCTAGAAATTCACAGAAAATTCAAAAAATAGCAAACCAAAATTTTTTAGACACGCCGTGAAAAGTACTAAATTTCTGTTAAAGCACTTTATTAAAAAAGACCAAGAATTTTCAGAAATACTTATAATACTGTTTTCTGTTTTTAAATTTTAATTCAAATTCTAGAGCAGCGCTAGGGCTAATTTCTGATCCACAAATACACCATAGCCATGCACTCCTTCAGGAATTTTATGAAGATTTTGGGACCACAAAGTTGCATGTAATACTTTTAAATTACTCCAATCTGCCTAGTTAAAGTACCATTTTCTAAAATACATTATACAAGCCATCCAAAAGGTTAGGCCCAAAAGCAAAGTTTTAGCTTTGATGCTCATGAGTGACCACATAAAACTTCACAAGTTTATTCTAAGGTTCACTATTGCTTTCTGATTTTATAAAGTTTAATAACAGAAACTTTGATGAATTTTTATAAAATCTAGAAAATTCATCTAGGGCCTCAACCAAAGTTCAAAATGCCTATTTCAGAGAGTGCTATCAATTAAAAATAATCTTGAGGTATAATTAAAAATTTCATTTTAAACCTAGGTTAATAGTCGAAGATATTAAATAATTTTAACCGTTGAAAAATGTCGAATTAACCTTAGCTAAGGTTGAAATTTTTGACTTTAAGAACATGCCAACTAAAAGTCACCTCATGGGAATGTGAATAGATTTTCTTAAACCTCCATTCACAGATTAAAAATTGAAATAAATCGATGGTGTCGAGTAATTAGGGTTAACCCTAATTCTAGGCATCGCCGATCGAAACCCTAGATTACTATTAGTAAAATCAATGAGTTCTTTCAATTAAACTATCTTAATCACGATACATCATGTAAATTTTGAAGCGCACGAAGTAGCTGCAGATCCAGTTGCCTCGACCTCCGCGGAAGAAGTCTTCAACAACTTCGGAGAACCAGGCAAGCCCCGGTGCACAACCGTTGTTCAAAATTTTTCCTTTTATAACTCAGTGTGTCTTGTTTGTGCATTAAGTGCTAGGAGTTGATTAAAACCCTAGTTGCATTTGTTTCCATAGGAAATCCTAACGGTAGCTGGTATAGATACCCCCTTAGTGTGCTATGCTTAGCAGGTATTGTCCGTAGAAGTCGAGCAGAGTGGACGCTGCTCGCGATTGGTAGGTTATTTGATGAAACTATCATTTGAAACATTATGACACATGATGATGAGTTAATTAAGAAAAAGATAAAAGTTTGAGGGTCAGAGAGGATACCAAGTAGGTCGGCAACTGGACTGAGTCCAAGGTGACCGTAGACTTGTCTGATCCGTGTGGTCCGAGACTGATCGAGTTTTGAATGTACTGGTCGTATGCTGGGTGTTATGGGCCCCAGTAAACCTATGTAGCCTAGTGATTGCAACGTCGAACCTGCCCTACGGTGTCTGAATCGGAGGCGACTTGGGGCGGGCAGCATGGGAACTCCACAGAAACCGTCTGGGACGTGTTGTCTGATGGGATGCGGCGCTGCTAAGGCAGGCGTAGGCTGGAATTGATGTTGCAGGAGCTGGTGTGAACGGTTGCCAAGTGCGAGTCTGGGACACGCACGTGTCGTACGATTAGGTTTCCCCCTGCAGGGTATAAAATCGTTTCGAACCGCTGTCACTCCCAGTTAGTGAGCATGCTCGTGAAACGCACCACATTTTAGTAAATAGGTTGAGGTACAATGAGAATGAATTATGATGATTACTTTCGCTATTGTTACTTCTGTTATGCTTGATTAGGTTAGTGCTAATTAAAGTTATATTTTAATTTCTTAATCTGTGCTAAAATTTGACCAAGAGTAGAACAGCCTTGCGAGTCCGTTTTTGCACGTAAACCCACTCTAGTCAGCCTTCATGTCTAGGAGTCGGCTGTAGTCAGCCAATTTTTGACGGGTCAGTCTTGCTGAGCTTCTTAGAAGCTCACGCGTTAGCGATATGTGGTTTTCAGACGCTGACATGCAGGACCAAGCTGGTAGCATCCATTGGGAGGAGTCTCACCCCGAGGTCGGGAACCTCCAGTGCGAGTTGTGCGAGTCGCCGCAGTGAACATTGAAGTGGCTAGTAGCATGACGTCCGTGGGCACGGTGCATGCTTTTGCTTAAGTCTGAGCGTCGGAGTCTATAATCGATGAAGTCTTCCTCTGTTATTTCCAAAACTTTATTTACGTACTTTGATTCACTGAAAGACTTAAGTTTCAAACTATGAATCAATGATGTATTAAGTTCTCTCTCCTTGTAAATTATTGCTATTTATTCCTGCCTGCGTTGTATCGTGTGTACGCTCGCTTCGTTAAGCGTTGCTCAACAGGATCCTGGCTCAACGACTGACAGGATCCGTCCCGAAATGTGGTTTTCTGGGCGGGTTCGCGTCAGAGACGGAGAGCGGCGAGCTCGCCTCCGGAACCATCGCGTCCACGGAGAACTTGCTGCCATCCGGCAGCAGATCACCGAAGACGCGCCCGACTCCAATCGCAGCACTGGGTCTTTTGAGCCCGCCGAGGGCACCAAAGAGATCCAGCTCGACCCCGACAACGCCCCCGAGAAGGTGATGAAGGTCGGGACGTCCCTCTCCGCAAAATAGGAAAGCGTGCTCGTCGACTTCCTCCGCGAACATCGACATCTTCGCGTGGAAACCCTCAGACATGTCGGGCATTCCGAGAGAAGTCGCCGAGCACTCCTTGCACATCATGCCGGGCTCCCGACCGGTAAAGCAACGACTGCGCTGCTTCGACGAAGAAAAGCGCAGGGCGATTGGGGAGGAGGTAGCCAAGCTGCTAGCAGCCGGTTTCATCAAGGAAGTGTACATCTCGAATGGTTAGCCAATCCCGTTCTTGTACGAAAAAAGAATGAGAAATGGAGAATGTGTGTTGACTATACTATTCTCAACAAAGCGTATCCAAAGGATCCGTTTTCTTTGCCGCGTATAGACCAGATTGTCGACTCAACCTCAGGGTACGAAGCCCTCTGCTTCCTTGATACGTATTCCGGATATCATCAGATCCCCATGAAGGAGTCCGACCAACCCGCGTCCTTCATCACGCCGTTCGGATCGTACTGCTACGTTACGATACCGTTCGGACTGAAGAATGCAGCCGCAACATACCAGCGCTGCATGATCAGGGGCTTCGACGAGCTACGTAGACGACATCGTTGTCAAGTCTAAGAAGACCGATCAGCTCGTCGCCGACCTGGAACGGACCTTCGCGAAGCTCCGAGCGAATGACATCAAACTCAACCCCGAAAAATACGTTTTCGGAGTCCCGAGGGGGATGTTGCTCGGATTTATCGTCTCTGAGCGTGGTATCGAAGCCAATCCGGAGATGATCGAGGCCATCAATCGGATGAGCCCGATCCAAAATTTAAAGGGAGTACAGCGCATGACCGGGTGCTTAGCGGCGCTGAGCCGCTTCATCTCACGTCTCGGAGAATGTGTGCACCCCCTTTACCAGCTCCTCAAGAAATCTGAGCGACTTCAATGGACGCCCGAGGCACAGGACGCCCTCGATAGCATAAAGCTTATCATGACGAAGCTCCCGATCCTGGTGCCTCTGACCCCTAAAAGCCACTCCTTCTCTACATCGCCGCGACGACTCAGGTCGTCAGCGCCGCCTTGGTTGTAGAGCGGACGGAGGAAGGCCATGCCCTCAAGGTCCAACGCCCGGTTTACTGCGTGAGCGAAGTCTCGGCGGATACAAAAACACGATATCTTTAGATATTGAAAATCTTTTACGGCGTCATCCTCCCCAAAAGGAAGCTCTGACAGTACTTCGAATCACATCCGGTAACGGTGGTTAGCTCCTCCCCCTTACGTGAGGTTGTGGAAAACCGCGATGCAACAGGGAAGGCCGCGAAATGGGCGCTCGAGTTGATGGGCGAAGGGATCACGTACGTCCCTCGCACGGCGATCAAGTTCCAGGCCCTGGCCGACTTTGTCGCCGAGTGGACTGAAATACAATTACCCCCAACTCCTGTTGACCAGGAGTATTGGGTAATGTACTTCGATGGTTCGCTGATGCGCAAGGGAGCGGGGATCGGACTTGTTTTCGTCTCCCCCCTGGGGGTGTGTATGAAGTATGCGATTCAACCCTACATCCAACAACATGGCCGAGTACGAGGCGGTCATCAACGGGCTCAAGATCGCGACGAGTTAGGGATTCGACGACTCAAAATTCAAGGCGACTCTCAGCTCGTCGTCGGCCAGATCATGAAGGAGTCCAGTTGCCACAACGAAACCATGGACGCATACTGCCAGGAAGTACGTAAACTGGAGCACAAGTTTCACGGTCTCGAGCTCAGGCACATCCCGAGGCGGCAGAACGAAGAGGCTGACTCCTTGGCGAAGATGGCGGCCGGGCGCGAGCGGATCCCGCCCGGGGTCTTCGCCCATGACCAGAGTCAGCCGTCGATCCTACCCAGAGACACGCCAGGGGTCGGCACCGAACCGTCCTCAGGAGAAGGGATCGGATCGGTCGTGAAATCTCCCGACCCTAGCGTCATGGAGATTAACGAAGTGACCGCGCCTAGTACTGGCCCTCTGACCGATTGGAGGACGCTGTACCTTGACTACCTCCTCAAAGGAGAACTCCCAGCGGACAAGACGAAGGCTCGGCACGTCGCGCGACGTGTCAAATCCTTCGTCGTCATCGATGGAGAACTCTACAAGAGGAACCTCACCAGGGTCTTGCAGCGTTGCATCCCTATCGAACAGGGAAAGATGCTGCTGTAAGACATTCACGGTGGGGTCTGCGGCCATCACGCCGCGCACAAGACCCTCGTCGGAAACGCGTTCCGACAAGGATTCTACTGGCAGACCACCGTCCAACGTTGCGCAGATCGTGCGCACGTGCGAGGGCTGCTAGTTCTACGCTCGACGGACTCACCTGCCGGCACAGGCGCTACAGTCCATCCCCGTCACGTGGCCGTAAGCGGTCTGGGGATTGGACTTGGTTGGACTACTCAAGAAAGCACCCGGGGGCTACACCCACCTCATGGTGGCGGTCGACAAGTTCACCAAGTGGGTCGAGGTCCGACCGGTCACGAGGATCCGCCCAGAGGAAGCAGTCGAATTCTTCCTCAACATCATCCACCACTTCGGGGTTCCAAACTCCATCATCACGGATAATGGTACACAGGTCACAGGGAAGCGATTCCTTAAGTTCTGTGACGACCACCATATCCAAGTCGATTGGACAGCCGTGGCGCACCCCGGTACGAACGGGCAGGTCGAGCGCACGAATGGCATGATCCTCTAGGGGTTGAAGCCTCGGATCTACAGTCAGCTGAAGGAGTTCAGCGGTCGATGGGCGGCCAAGCTCCCCGCTGTATTATGGAGTTTGCGGACGACCCCTAGCTGGGCGACGGGGTTCACTCCCTTCTTCATGGTATACGTCTCCGAAGCCGTCCTACCAACTGACCTCGACTACGGAGCATTGAGGGTGAGAGCATACGATGAGGAAGGGAACCAGACATCCCTCGAGGATGCCATGGATCAGCTTGACGAGGCGCGAGACGTGGCGTTACTCCGATCGGCAAAGTACCAGCAAGTGTTATGATGCTACCACGCGCGCAACGTGCGGGAGAGGGTGTTCAACGTCGGCGACCTCGTCCTTCGACGCGTCCAGAGTGGCAAGGACCACCACAAGCTGTCACCCCAATGGGAGGGTCCCTACGTCATCTCCAAGGCCCTCCGGCCCGGCTCCTACAAGCTGCAGACCGCGGATGGATAAGAAATACCAACGCCTGGAACATCGAATAGCTCCGTCGTTTCTATCCCTAACCTCGTAGTCGTTTCATCGTTCCCGTCCGCCGAAATAAGTGGCGCCCGACTCCCGCCGTACAGGAGTCAGACCTCGCTCGGGGGCTGCACACCTACAGGGTACGTGCACCGCGCGCGCGCCCTAACATCCGTTTATTTTGCCACTTGCTTGCAAAATCTTCGAGAAAGGATAAATTGAGGATAAGAAAGATTCGAGGTCAGACCGGTCGGAATGCGAAGCGCTTACGGCCTCCGAAGGCCACAGCCATAACGCTCACCGGCAAAATCGAGTACTTATCCTACTTACGACTTATCCTTTCTGAAAGCCTCGACCCCTCATCCTATGTTTAAAACATAGAAAAGAAAGTTGTGGGCAGAAAGAGATCTGAAGTTGAGTTGGTCGGACTGCGTAACGCCTACGACCCCTGAAGGTTATGGCAACGACGCTAACCAACTAGATGGAACGTCGACGCCGCCCATGGCCTATGATTTCTAAGTTTCGAAAATAAGGAAAAAGGGGACGAACGCTTTCATGAATTTGTGAAGGGACGCCTTCACAAACGAACACGCTCTAATAATCAAAAGACATTCGATTTGCTCTTTTGGTTTACAAAAAGGACCGGGCATCTCGGCCTCGGCTGTCCTATGTACAATCTAAAACTAACTACCTCCTACTCTACAGGGGCGGGAGGGGGTTATCCTCTTCCTCTTCTGCCACCGTCCTTGCAGCCAGCTCCTGTGCCAGAGGGGCCACCTCATCCTCGATAGCGTCCAACTCTGTGTCGGTGTAGCCGGGAGCAAAGCCCTCGCTCATTAAGTCGAGGGCAATGCTAGAGTAATGCGACCGAGCGACGGCGAACACCCGGTGCACCCCCTGGTACAAGCCGTCCATCTCCATGGCGCGCGCCCGGGTGACAAGGCGGAGGACTTGGGGAGCAAGTGAGCTCGACCCAACCTCTACGGCGACCTCGAGGTCGGTAAGGGCTGCGCGGACTGCGACCCGGAGAGTGTCGTGCTCCTCGGCCTCATGCTTGAAGTCCTCCTGGAGCCGCGACAACTCCTCTGAGCTCGTCCTCAACTTCTCGGACAGCACTGCAAGAAAAGGGGCGCAACAGTTAGTTCACACCCGCCTAAGGAAAAGGAGGGCCGAGTCGAGGACGCGACTTACCCATCGCCCCTGTCTGAAGCTTCTTAAGCTCGGCGCGTCCTTGGGCCAGTTCCACGGCCAAGGAAGCCGTCACTCCCTCGGCGTCCTCCCTGGCCCTAGAATCCTCCTCCAGGCCGGCCCTCGCCACCTCCGTCTGCCAGGCCTGCTCCATCGCAAGGGCGGTGACGGCGTCACAGGCCCGGCGCGCCTCCATCGACTCCGCCCGCATCCGCTGCACTTCCTCCAGCGCAGCGCGGAGCCGGTCCTCCGCCTCCAAACGCGGCCCCGCTGTGGCTCACTCCCGAGCAAGGGCGTCTGACGCCGCGCGGCGAGCAGCGGCGACCTGCTCCTCGTGGGCAAGTTGACCCCGGAGCAAGGTTGCGACGGAGTCCAATGTGGACGCCGCCGACAAGACCACCTCCAGGGCCCGCCGCGCTCTCCCGGGCTCCGAGGCACCTCCCTCCGCTGGCCCCTCGGTCGGCGGGGCCGCCGGTGCCTCCGTCGGCACTTCACCCGCGCCCTCCTCCGCAGGCACGTCCACCGTCGCCGTCTGCTCCGCCGTGGCCGCCGGCGCCTCCTCCGATGGCGCCTTCAAAGGGGCGACCACCACTACCTCCTTTGGCTTCGAAGGGGCAGCCACCACCACCTCCTTTGGCGCCGCGAGAGCGGCCAAGGCAGTTTCCGACCCCTCCGCCGTTGCCGGCCTCGCCGGCGTCGCCGCCCGCCCCTTGGGCAGCTCCGTGGCCGGCCGATGCTCCACCGCCGATGGGCGTGGGGGCTCCGAAGCCCCGCCCAAGCCGGGTCTCGGCACGCCCGCGGGCCATCGCCCCGCCAGGGCCTTCTTCGGCGCTGACCGGAGGTCTGTCGCCTGTATCCCGACCCTGCACGTAAAGCACGATAAGTCCAAGCAGACGAAAAGTAAAGTGCGCACGATGCACTTAGCCCCGAGACATGGAGCAACGGCGCTTTGGGGTCCGCCCCCTTGCTCCCCCACCGGCCGCTTCCCACCGGCCCTTAAGGCCGCGGCCTCGCCCGACACGGGTCCGGAGCGGACAGCCCCGACCCCGCCGGCTTGGGGTGGGCAGGAGCCTCCTTTGGCGCCGGCGTCTTCTCTTCGGCGGCCGGTCGCGCGGCGGGGCTCGTGGGGAGTGAGGTCGGTGTCGCCTCCGACCTCCGGGGCTCCGGCCTCGGATCCTGCGTGCGCGGGCGCACCGTCTCCCCCTTTGGGGCAGGACGAGAGATCTCCACGACCTCCTCGTCCTCCTCCTCTTCCTCCTCCTCCTCCTCCTCCTCGTCCTCGTCGTCCGACCCCTGGCGGCGCTGACCCTGCTCCAGCTGGGCCCGGAGCTTCTCCGCGCTCTTGGCCTTCCGGGCACCCCTCGGTAGCCAAGCGGTTGGCCTCCCGGACGGCCGCATCTTCAGGGAGAGGGGCGCGGGAGGGTCGGACGAGGAGGTCCGCCTTATGCTGTCAAAAGCAGGGAGGAGGAGAAGAGTTGGGGTCGGAGGAGTCAAGAGAAGAAGAAAAAGCTACAAAAGATGGAAGCCCAGCTTATCGGGGGGATGCTCCCCTCGGCGGGACGCATAGGGGGGTGCTCATCGAGGGAGGCCTCGGTGTCCTCGGTCGAGAGGGTCTCCCGGAGGCGCTGCCTCAGCTCCGACTCGGAGAGGGGCTCGGTCGACGTCACCGACCTGGAGAGATCCGTGCAGGGCCCCATCTCCCAAAGCCGGAGCGGGCGCACCATCAGCGGCAACACCCGCCGAGCGTGGTATGCGGCAATTACATCGGTGCCGCGCACCCCTCGGACCCGTAGGTGCCGCACTGGCCCCCACTTCCACACCTCGAGCGCCATGTTGAACGTGCGCCCTGAGAACTCTGGCAAGGGGGGTGGTAGTGTCGTTTTTGAGGTAAAACCACTGGCCGCGCCAGCCCCTGTTGGAGTTCCTCAACCGCAGGGGGTGGATGCTAGGGCAGCCGACGGGCAGCGGGGCCCCCTCCTTCACCTGCAACGATATGGCGAAAAAATATCACCACAGGTAGAAGTGGGGCGCGATCCCCAAGAAGCCCTCGCACAGCGCCACAAGGGAGCAATGTGCTGGACTCCGTTGGGTTGAGGTGCTGGAGCTCGAGGCCGTAGTAATGGAGGAGCCCCCGCAAGAAAGGATGCGCGGGAACTCCCAGCCCGCGCTCATGGAAATGGACGAAGGATACTACGTATCCGTCCGCCGGTGCCGACACCGTCTCGTCACCCGGGAGCAACCACTCCCTCGCCTTCGTCCGGGCAACGAGAAGGCCTCACTTAACTAGGCCATCAAGGCGCGCCCCCCGAACTTCAGATCTCCACCGATCGCGCGAAGCACGGAAGTATGAAGGGCGAAGAGCAAGAAAGCAGGATAGTGCGGGGAGACGAAGGACGCAAATGACGAGTGGCGATGAATGGGCACGCGAGGTGCGTATTTATATCCCTCGTCCGCTTGGCGCCTTCCTCCCTCTCGCTGCAGGAGAGACCCGCGCGGCCACCTCGCTCGCGCGGACGCGGCTCCGCCCGCTCGACTTCCTCCTTCCGTTCACTGCAAGCGGGATTCACACGACCGCCTCTCGCAGCGCGGGTAAAACTCCCGCTTGCTTGGTGCCTTCTTCCCGCTCTCTACGAGCAGGGCCCACCTGGCCACCTGCTCAGCGCGGACGTGGCTCCGCCCGCTCAATTTTATCCTTCCGCTCACTGCAAGCAGGGCCCACCTAGCCGCCTCGCTCAACGCGGACGCGACTTCGTCCTTTTGGCTTCCTTTTCCCACTCGCTGCAAGCGGGGCCCGCACGGCACCCCCGCGACGCGGGAAAAACTTCCGCCCGCTTGGCGTTTTCTCCCGCTCGCCGTAGGCGGGACCCGCGTGGCCGCCTCGCTCAGAGCGGTATTTACTCCCGCCCGCTTGACGGCTTCCTCCCAGTCCCTGCAAGCAGGGCCCATGTGGCCGCCCCGCTCAGCGCGGGCGCGCGCGCGCACGCGTGCACTCATGATGCCCAAAGACTAAAATCGCTGCCGCATGTCCCATCGTGGCAGGCGCCTCTGCCGCGCCTCTGCCGCAGAATTAATACCGACAGGCAACAACTTGGGCTGGAATATGCCCCGACGGCCCAAAGAGTTCGAAGGCTGGCCCGGCGAACGGGTTCGACAGCCGCTCAGGACGAAAATAGAGTGAGGGGTGGAAAGAGATGGGCCCGCTAGCGGCCAGTACCCTGGCGCTCGAGCGCCGAGGGCATCACGATCCATGTTCGAGTCCCAGTTCGAACCGACCCATGGGTATTTCACCGCAGAAAGGCAACGAGCCCTCGGAGCCTATCGAACGGCATTCGGGTACCAGATTGGGACGGCAAGCAGGAATATTCAAGTCGACCACCAGCTGGTCCATCGAGGTCCCCCCGAAGGGACCCCGGGCTTCACTTGAACTCTCCCGTTGCAGCTCGACGAGGGTCACGCTTCGGCCCCCGCGGTAAAGCATGGCCCGGCTCAACCTCCTCGTCCGGCGAACGGACGCGCTGAAGGACAAAACAAGTCAAACCGTATCCACGAACGGACCACTGCGATGAGCGGAGGTCTCGGGAACGGAATCGTAAAAAGAGATCCAACACGGGATCGCAGAACACATGGACTCGACGAGGCCAGAAGTGGGCCTACAGTCACGAACCTCCCTCTCCCGATTTGAGTGACTCCAGACTCCCTTTCGCATGGAGATCAGGCCTCATTCGGGGCCTACTGTCGAGGGTCAATACCGGAGGTGATTAGCCTTAATGACCCTCGGCCTTAACACATGATTAAGACAGAAACGATTTCCACCTCGATCGATCCACGTATCGTACGGACACCCGACGGGTCGCATGGGAAGGAAATCTTCACCTCGCCTGACCCCCTTAGGGAGGGGTCGGACCCTCTGCAACATAGCCAACGTGCCCGACCCCATCCTCGTTGGGGTCAGAAGACCGCACCTCCGCTTCGCCCAACCCCGGGGTCGGGCAAGCTGCCCGCCGTGCCGCGAGTAGGCGGGATGGTGGCGGTTGGGCAATAAATGCCTGACACACCCACACTCGCTGACAGATGGAGCCATCGATCGCTCGAGCAAGTGGGCGATAAATGCGCACGACGTGCACCGTCCAAAGGATGGACGCCGCTGCTGCAGCTCCTGTTAGAAGCCCGCCGCTCCATCGTGACGGGACGTCTCCGAGCAACGGCCATGACCACGGCGTCATTCCGTCACCACCAACAGGAACCGTTCTCGTACGGACGGGACGGCTACGATTGACGACACTTGCCACACCGACGAACAGGAAGGGCACCGCCACGCCGATGGCGTCATCCGCCGTGGCGCAGCCTAATTCGGACCTACGGCCACGACCTGTAACATGAACCCGGGCCTCCCCTCTTTACGATATAAAAGGAGGGGGGAGTCGGGACGAAGAAGAGAGACAGGCCACGAGACACGATCCAAGAGAAGGAACGCAACACGTCCCTTTGACAAACTAGCGAACAAGTGCGCGAACACTTCGCCACATTCCTCTTTATCATCCAGAGACTTGGGAAACTCTTCCTCTCTCACCCATTTATAACCCCTACTACAAATCTGTCACGAGTAACACGAGCAGCACGAAACTGGACGTAGGGCCTTATTGCCCAAACCAGTATAAATCCTTGTGTCCTCTCGTGAACCATCGAAATCCCAAAACGCGCATCCCAAGATAAAATTACTAGTCGGCGGTAATGAACACTGACAATAACCATAACCTATGATTTTGGATGTCGCCCGGCATGTTCACCATCAAAGATGACATCGACGTCCCACTCTCGGTCTCCTTTTCTCTCAAATCAACTAGTGTGGCACTTTCACGGCGTTTCTCCTCTCTTCCATACTGCACGCAGCCTTTTCCCAAACATATCCTTCTCTCTCTCCGCCGGTGTGACGCACCACCACTTGCTAAACCACTGCCTTTCATATGTCATCGTGCCTTGTCCTTCCTAGAATGTTGATGAAGGAGGGACACAGGACATGCAACATGATGTCTGACCACTAGTCGAGCTCGCGAGGCATCTAATTTGCTAGCTACTTTTTGACGATCCTTGAGTTCCATATTCAACCGTCAAAGCTCTACATAAATAATTAAAATGACAACACAAAAATTAGGGAAAGGTTTATTACTAATCTATTCTATGAGTTTTGTATATATTTGTATGTAGGTGGTTTATAGATAATTGTGAGATGAAAATATAAGGAAATGGAGAGAAAATACATTCACCATTTCACGTAGAAACCCGCCTGAAAACCTATGAGTATCCAAAGAGATAGCCCACCTATCAGCCACCCAGAGGAATCGGGGTAGATGGGACCCACAAGAGCTCGATCGAGCTAGGGGAGGCCTTGTCTACCTCTCTCCCTTCCACATGTCCACTCCTCATGGATACTTTCCTTATTTAAGTATTTGTGCCTTACTTTATGCATAATGTTATTGTCTTATTCTAGTAAGTTTGTTTATCAATTGCTTACAGGTTGATCGTATAGTGCTTAGTTTATGCTTTAACTTAAGGGACAAATTGCACGTGGCACACCAGAAAAGAATGTATAATTATGTGAGACACACTGAATTTTGCGTACAACAGACCACAAAGTTTGCATCTAACACACTAAAGCTGGGTTTCTGGATATTTAAACTTTTACGTATTATACCAAATTCTTTATAACTTGAAACATTATATAAATATACATTATTACATTATTTATCCATATGCTTTCTCTAGATTTTTATCCTACTGTTTGATTAACTTTTCATTGAAAATAATATTTACTTTTTAAATCAAGTTATTCACATAGTTGAAAAAATTCTAGAAAAAATTCATATATAGATACTGTAACAATGTATTTTTATTTAAAGTTTCAAGTTGTATTGTATCTTGCGAGGTGGTAAATATCATGAAAACCCGATTTAGTGTGTGAGACGCAAGTTTTACAATTCTATAGTGTGTTATATGCAATAAGCGAAATTTCAGTATGCCTCACTTAATTACACATCTTTTCAGTGTGCCACATACGATTTTACCCTTAACTTAAACATGGTGAATAAAGAATGTAGTCTTGACAAGAGTTAAACTAGTATTAGACTATGTATATGTGGTGTCTAGACATGATTTTACCTATAAGTAGAATGTATTCCATGGAATTAAAGTCAGGCTATAATTAATTAGTGACAATCCTAGTATCTCGTGTAATCCTTTACGTCGGGATATATAATACGATTTATAGTTATTGTAGTCTATTTTTTTAGATTAGAGTAAATCAGACACCATAGTAAGCAAGTTCATAACTCTTACTCTGATTTATAAAATATTTTGTAGTCTCTTTATCCTCTTTTGTATCTTTAATGTTATTGTTCCATGAACTTGAATTTGTACACGTTTTTTGTGAAAATTACAATACTTAAAAATATGCTAAGAGATGAAATGCTACAACAATATTTTGTGCGTTTGTAGATTTATTTGTGCAGTTAAACACACGTGAATAGTGAATGAGACGTACGTTATTCAGCCTCCACCACCACGACCTAAAAACTATCCTTGTGGGATTGTCACACGCTCAAAACATGATATATGAACTGGCAGGGGCTAGTCATTTTTTATGTGTATAATACTACTTACCTCTATTTTTTATTATTAACAACGCTTTTTAAATATTTATACTATAAACAATAAAAAGAAGAAGATAATACGAACAAACAGGAGAAAGTGAGTACAAGCGAGATGCTGGACAGCATGCAGCACAAGGCGGAGGGTCCGATGGTGCTTTGCCTGGCCCACTAGGATCTGGATCAGACGGCCAGGGTTACTTTGGCGGTTGGTCATCTCTCCCGCGATTCCCGCCCCGGTTGGGAACACGCACAGCCACAACCGCACTTGGCTGGTCGTGTGGTGCATGGAGACACTATTCAATTGCATGTGGGGACAGCTGAAAAGTACAGGCCCATTACTCAGTGAGGAAATAAAACAGCTTCGCGCACGTTGCTGTCGTTAGATGGAAGCAGCTGTGATCATGGGCGGCTGGGTCCAGACCAGGCAATGCCGTACTGGTCGGTGGCTTTTGTATTCTGCGGAGCTCTGCAAGTTGCTTCTGAGCCCGTTGATCAGTAGCATGTTTTGCAAGAAGGCCCCTGTGCATTCCTTGCGTACTTTGATATTTGTTCGTATAACATCCACTTCACTAATTTGTAGTACTTGCCTAGTTGTTCTTAGAAGACTTCATGCAACTTAAACTATCCGCGTAAGGAGATAAAAATTTTAAAATATTATAGTACTCCTCTTTGTTTTTTTTTTTTATCGTCGTTGACTTTGATCAATAATTTAATCAGTCATCTTATTTAAAAAAGTATGAGAAATATTAAATATTTTGTTAGGATTTAGTTTAGTACTGAAGGTTTTGAATTCTAATTTTTAATTTTATATATTTAAACTAATTTTTTAATAAAACGAGCTGTTAAAATTTTTGATAAAGTCAATGATGATAAGTAAAAAAATAGAGGGAGTATTTCCGGTAGTGTTGTTGTACTTGATAAGAATAAAACATTTGTAGCCTACACGTCTGCACTAGCTAAACACGAAGAGTTGCATGAGAGATTGAGAAAAGATGTCATGGAGAATAAGTGAATTAGTAGGATCCCGGAGGGGGCGAACGGCAACATCAGCAGCTCTGAGATTAAAAGATTCGCCATTAGCGAAGCACTCGCTCATTGGAAACTCAAGACGGCGACTTCAAAGTCAACTCGCCGCCACCATTTCCGCTATAAAAACGTGCGCGGCGTTCTCCGAGACAGCCCTCGCTGGCCGGGGAGCAAGAAGCGGCTTGGCATTCATTTCGCCCCTTCTTTGCCTCTGGTACGTGGTCTCTCTCTCTCGTATCCTATCAATCACCAGCTGATCTCACTCTCTCTCTCGTCTCGTAGTACGTCCTCAAGATTGAGATGGACAATGTCCTCATCGATCGATCCGCCAGTGGTTTCGACTTTCGGCGGTGGACGGACGACGGCGACGCCTGGAGGAGCCGGAGTTTCACCAACCAGAGCTTGCCAGCATTCCACAGCTCCTTATTGAGTCTGCCACCGTTTCAGTACCCGCCATACCTGCTGCACTCCTCCCTGTCTCTCCCTCCGCTACTCCCTCCCCGCCCGCCTCTCCCACCGGCGGCGGCGAAGAACAGGGCCGAGTACGCGACGCTCCCTCCACCGCCGCTGGCCACCATGTCCGCTTCAGTGATGAGGCGGGCAGCGGCGGGAGAGTACAAGAGGAAGAAGCAGCCGCGGGCTCCGAGGGTCGGCGACGAGCCGCCGTCGAGGGTGCAGCGCAGGAAACCGCTGGAGCGGGCGGCGCCGTTGCCCCCGGCGCCTGCAGTGGACGAAGCGCTGGACGACCTGGAGCGCGAGGTGGTGAGAGGGTTCGTGGAGGACCTGATGCACGTGCTCGCGCCACCGCCAAGCAGCCTGCCGCTGCCGACCTTCTCGCTGGTCAAGGCAAAGGCCGCCGCTGCGGCGCCGTGCACCGCCGTCTAGGTCGTCGCACCTGCTTTCGCCACTTAATTTTCCATCGAGCTCGTGACTTTCTTTCTCCAAGTCTTTTTCTTTGGACGAAAGAATAGTTGCGCGTCTTTTTCTTTTTTTGAAAAAATGGGATTTATTATTAATTCCCTCTTTTATTTATTTTCATCTTTCTTTGGAGTTGTGTTTATTGTGGTCAAAGTAAACCTAATGCTAAGGTTTCGGTACCATAAGTTGTTGACGAGTTCTTGGTACCTAGGCTCTGTTTTTTATTGCCCTGTACCATGAAATCGAGATCAAATTTTTATGTCTGTCATCATCTAAGTTGTAATATCCATATACTTCACCAATTTGTACTCAATAAACTGGTTTCTTGCTCTTGCATGTTTCGGTAGTACTCGACAGTTGTTGCAAAAGAAAAGCATGGATCAACGTGAAGACAATGTATATTTTGAAACTTTTTAGAGGATGGCTTTCATATCTTTTTTGTCAGGATCAGCTAGATATAATTTTCAATCACACGAGTCCGGTTTTGAGGATATACCTCTAAACTTATTGAAAAGTTTATCTAGAACAAATTAATATCAATGTAATAGCGGCATGCTTACGGACATCTTTTGTTTGTAGTTTCTCTTTGGCTAATTAAACCACGCAATGACCTACTATACTTCCGTTTTTTTATTGTTGACACTTCAAACAGTATACATTATCTTTGATTATTCATTTTATTCAAAAAATTATGATAAATATCAAATATTTTATTATGATTTGATTTACAACTAAATGTATTTGAACCACAACTAAAAATTTTATACGTTTGGAATAACTTTTTAAATAAAAAGAGTGGTCAAAGATGATATAAAAGTTAAATGTATCAACAATAAAAAAATGGAAATAGTATATATATGATGCGTTGTGCACTGTATTGTTTAGTTGAGCTCATTTGACCTTTTACTACGTCCCTTAAATGCATTATACCATTTATTTTCTTTCAAGGAAGGCTGAGCTATGTGTGCTGCATAATGTGAGCCAAATAGAAATAAATAGTGAATTATGGTACAGGTGCAGAGTTCTATATTTCTATATCATAGTGCAGTGAGAGAAGTATAAAGAAAAAATATTTTAGTTTCAAAAATAAGGGAGGGAGAAGAAAAGCTGGCAATACGATTTTTGTGTTCTTTTAGAAATGATTCTCTATAGTACTGTTGAGGGTCAATACCAGAGGTGGTTAATCTTAATGATCCTCGATCTTAACAACGTGATCAAGACATAAGCAATCCCCGCCTTAGCCAATCTTCACATCATACGGACACACAACAGACCGTACCAACAGGGGATCTCCGCCTCGCCCGACCCCTTCATGAGGGGGTCGGATCCTCCACGTACGGGCTGCACGCTCGACCCCGCCTTCGTTGGGGTCGAGCGGACGCGTCTCCGCCTCGCCCAACCCCAGGGCCGGGCGAATCGCTCGCCGCACCACAGGTAGGCAGGACGATGACGGTTGGAAAATAAATGCCTGACACACCACGCTCGCTGAGGTAGAGCCGTCCATCGCTCAGGTAAGTGGGCGTTAAATGCACACGACGTGCACCACCCATGGGATGGGCGCCGCCGCTACAGCTGTCAGAGACTCATCGCCCCATCGCGACAGGACGTCCCGAGCGACGGCCACGACTATGACGTCACCACGCCAGCGCCTACAGCGGCTTTTCTCCATACGGACAGGACACCGTTGATTGACGACACTCGCCACTCCGTCGAGTAGAAACGACGCCGCCACACCGAAGGCATCATCCGCCGTGGCATAGCCCAACTTGGGCGTACGGCTGCGACCTGCCCCACGGAACCGGACCTCCCTTCTTCGTAGTATAAAAGGAAGAGGAAGCCGGTGACAGGGGCAGAGGCTGACAGGCTTACAGGACTCACTAGCTCACTCTACTCTAAGTCAGACAACACACACACGACCCACACTGAGAGACTTGGGAAACTTTCCCTCTCTCGCCCTCTTGTAACCCCCATTACAAGCTTTGTTGCAAGTAACACGAGCAGCTCGAAAACTGGACGTAGGGCATCATTGCCTGAACCAGTATAACCCTTGTGTCCTCTTGTGAACCATCGAGACCCTAAAACGCACGTCCCACGATAACTTCACTAGTCGGGATAACGACCTCCAACAGTTGGCGCGCCAGGTAGGGGTGTTGTGCGTTTTCGTTGATCATCTCTCAGGTTTCAATGGCAAACTGCGTCAACGGATGGACCTCCAGCACGATCGTGTCCTTCGGGAGTCTCGACTTCGTCGCCTCCGCCGGGGGCAGCCTGGTACTGGACGGCGCCTCGGCGTCGCCAATCACCACCCTTGATTCCCGTTGCGCGCCGACCATGTCGGCCAACGGGAAAAAGCGACGCCCTGGCAAAGGCTCGTGCTCTCGAAAGCCCTCACGCAAGGGTCCATGCGCGACCCCTTCGCCCGGCCGGGTTAGTTCCAGTAAAGCTACGATGACTCATACATCATCGTGCAAAAGCCCGTGCTCCACGGACACCGAGTTCGTGGGAATGACGGGCTACACGTCGGAATCCTTTCTTCGACCTCCCCGACGAGGCGAACAAAGATTCTGGCGCAGAACGTAGCGAGGGAAGCAACAATCCCTCGCGCGAGTGTCTCATGGCACATTCTGAAGATCCTCTCGACCCAGGGAGTGATCTCCCTCTCACCCAGCTGCCACCGGCCTCCGAGACCCCCTCCCGTGATGTACTGCCCGAGCAGTTACAAGCGCGGAGGGAGGAGCTCCGCGAGGCCAAACGTCAGTTGGAATGCCGGCCATACCCCTCTTGCCCCTCTAACCCCCTACGACGAGCCCCCTTTAAAACGGTGCACCCCTCCCCCCCCCCCCACTCCTCCTTTTTCCCTTCACCCCGCGCGAGACCCCTCCTCCCTACTCGGCGCGCCGCCGCCATTGCCGCCAGCACCGCTCGCTCATCGACAGATCACTCCGGCGAGTTCCAAGCCGCACCACCGTGCCTCCTAGACTCCCCTCCACCCCCTGCTACTCTCCGTCCACGAAGGCCGCCAGTCATCCCCCGCTCTGCCCGGAACACCGCCGTCTCCCTCTCGGCCGAAGAACCTCACCGCCGATCGCCCCTCCTCGAAATTCGTCGTCACGGTACAATGCTTTTTCAATTCAACTCATCGGCTATTTCCTCTGGTTATTGCGCACCCCTTTGACATGATTCCGGCCACAGGTGATCGCCGTCGACGAAGAACGTCGCGCGCCACCACCTCAGCCGCCATTAACACTGCTTCGGAGCTCACGTTGACGACCACCTTACACTCCTCCCCGTGGACTTGATCCTCTTCAAATCAGTGCATTGACTCGAGGTGAAGCTCCACAGCTGCTCCATCCCTGCCCTAACCCTCTTCTCCGGCGAGAATTTCACCGGAGCTCCTCCCCTGCCGTGCCGCCCCTGTTCTGCCACTGTTCTATTGAATTTCCTAATTTCCTTTAATTAGCCAGAGATTGTTAGGCATGTAACAAATCATAGAAAAATCTAAAAATACCAAACCTAATTTTATTTGAATCCTTGAACACTGGAATAATTTTCTGTTAAAGCACTTTTTAGAAATTGTACAAAAATTTGCAGAATTAATTAGACACTCTATTCTGTTTTTGAATTTTAATTTTGCATTCTAGATCAATTCTAGGGCTGATCTTTGATCCACAAATATACCATGGCCACACACATCTCCTAGAATTTTATGAAGACTTTAGGACCACGGAGTTGTATGTAACCCTTTTAAATCACTTCAATCTGCCTAGTTAAAACACTATTTTTTGAAGTACATTGTAAAAGTCATTCAAAAAGTTAGACCCAAAAGCAAAGTTTTAGTTTTGATGCTCAGGAATGCCCACATAAAATTTCATTATTTTATTTTAAGGTTTACTAGTGCTTCTGATTTTATAAGATCTAAAAACAGGAATTTTGATGAATTTTTATAAAATATAGAAAATTCATCTGGGCCCCAACCAAAGCTCAAAAGGCTTATTTCAGTGAGTGCTATCAACTAAAAATAATATTAAGGAATAATTAAAAATTTTATTTTAACCCTAGTTTAATAGTCGAAGGAATTAAATAATGTGTAACCGATGGAAAATGTCGAATTAACCTTAACTAAAGTTGAAGTTGTTGAACATACCAACTAAAAGTCACCTCATGAGAGTTGAATAGGTTTCCTTGAACCTCATTCAACAGTTAAGAATTTAATTTAATAGACGGCGTCGAGTGATTAGGGTTAACCCTAATTCTAGGCGTCGCCGATCGAAACCCTAGTTTGCTATTGGTAAAAGCAATAAGTTTCTTTGCAATTGAACTTATCTTAATCATACTGCATCATGTAGATTCTGAAGCGCACGAAGTAGCTGCAGATCCAGTTGCCTCGACCTTCGTAGAAGAAGCCTTCGACAGCTCCGGAGAACCAGGCAAGCCCCGGTGCACAACCGTTGTTTAAAGTTTTTCCTTTTATAACTCAGTGTGTCTTGTTTGTGCATTAAGTGCTAGGAGTTGATTGAAACCATAGTTGCATTTGTTCCCCATAGGAAACCCTATCGGTAGTTGGTATAGATACACCTTAGTATGCTATGCTTAGCAGGTATTGCCGGTAGAAGTCGAGCAGAATGGACGCTGCTCGCGAAAGGATAGGTTGTTGTTTGAAACTATCAGTTGATACATTATGACATATGATGATGAGTTAAGTAAGGAAAGATAAAAGTTTGAGGGTCAGACAGGATACCAATTAGGTCGGCGATTGGACTGGGTCCAGGGTGACCGTAGACTTGTCTGATCCGTGTGGTCCGAGACTGATCGAGTGTTGAATGTACTGGTCGTATGCTGGGTGTTATGGGCCACAGTAAACCTATGTAGCCTAGTAATTGCAACATCGAATCTGCCCTACGGTGTCTGACTAGGAGGAGATCTGGGGTGGGCAGCGTGGGAACTCCACAGAAACCGTCTGGGACGTGTTGTCTGGTAGGATGCGGTGCTGCTAAGGCAGGCGTAGGAGGGAATTGACGTTGCAGGAGCTGGTGTGAACGGTTGCCACGTGCGAGTCTGGGACACGCACGTGTCGTGCGATCAGGTTTTTCCCCTGCAGGGTATAAAAATCGTTTCGAACCGCTGTCGCTCCCAGTTAGTGAGCATGCTCGTGAAACGCACCACATTGTAGTAAATAGGTTGAGATGCCATGAGAATAAATTATGATGAATACTATTGTTATCGTTGCTTATGTTATGTTTGCTTAGCTCAGTGCTAACTAAATTTATTTTCTAATCACTTAACCTGTGCTAAAATTGGACCAAGGGTAGTACAGGCCTGCGAGTCCTTTTTGTAAGTGAACCCATCCCCATCAGCCTTCATGTCTAGGTGTCGGCTATAGTCAGCCATTTTGTCGGGTCAGTCTTGCTGAGCTTCTTAGAAGCTCACGCGTTAGCGTTATGTGGTTTTTCAGGCGCCGTCATGTAGGACCAAGCAGGCAGCTTCCATTGGGAGGAGCCTCTCCCTGAGATCGGGAACCTCCAGTGGGAGTTGTGCGAGTCGCCGCAGTGAACTTTGAAGTGGCTAGTAGCATGACGCCCGTGGGCACGGCGCGTGCTTTTGCTTAAGTCCAAGTGTCAGAGTTTGTAATCGTTCAAGTCTTCCGCTGTTTTTGTTGCAAAACTTTTGCGTACTCTGAATCAATGTAAGATCCAACTTCAAATTTATGAATTAATGTTGTATTAAATTCTCTCTCCTTATAAAATTATTGATGTTTATTCCTGCCTGTGTTGTATCATGTGTACGCTCGCTTCGCCGAGCGTTGCCCAACAGGATCCTGGCTCAACGACTGACAGGATCCGTCCCGAGGCGAGGTTTTCTGGGCAGGTCCGCATCACCACTTTACCTGACCGACTCAGCCAGGATGTGACTCGAGCACCTCCCCGCCAATCGGATCACAAGCTGGTCCGATTTGAGAGAGGTCTTCATAGGTAACTTCCAAGGAACCTACGCACGCCCGGGCAATCCCTGGGACCGCAAGAACTGTCGATAGAAACCAGGGGAGACCCTCCGGGAGTATGTCCGATATTTTTTCCAATAGTGCAACGAGCTGCCTGACATCGGCGACGTCGATGTCATCGGGGCCTTCTTGTCCAGGACTACTTACCGCACCCTAGTCCACAAGCTAGGACGCAAAAGTCCACGAACGGCCAAGGAGCTTTTGGACATCGCGACCAGCCACGCTTCCGGCGAGGAAGCCGTTGGCGCGATCTTCAACCGCCCGGAGACGAAGGGAAAGCAGGACGAGGACGTCGGTGAAGGCCCCTCCAACCGCTTCCCTAAGAAGAAGAAGAATCGGCCACAATCGTCTGGAGGACAGATGGTTGCAGCCCCCGAGCGCAAGGGCGTCAAGGTGCCAGCCACGGACACCTCGAACCACTTCGAGAAGAAGTGGAATGGTCCGTGCCCCAACCACGAATACCCGGTGAAGCACCTCTACAAGGACTGCTCGCTCATGAAGCGATTCTTAACCCAGGGGCCTCCAAAGGGTAAGCCGAAAGGCAAGCCCCGACAGCCCTTGAGGGTGCAGACGGCGAGGGCGATGCCAGCGACGCCAACGACGGCTTCCCCGAGACCGACGGCTGTCTTATGATCTTCGCATGTCCGGAGGCGCACGGAGGAAAGCGCCGTGCGAAGGTCGAGCGTCGCGAGGTGTTCGCGGTCGAGCCCGCGACACCAGCCTTCCTCCGGTGGTCGGAGGCTCCGATCACGTTTGATCGATCCGACCACCCCAGCCACGTCCCACGATCGGGTCGATACCCTTTGGTAGTCGACCCCATCATCGGCAAGAAGCGTCTCACCAAGGTCCTCATGGACGGAGGCAGCAGCCTCAATATCCTCTACGCAGAGACGTTTCGACGCCATGGGCCTCGACCGGTCGCTCATCCGACCGACTGGAGCTCCCTTCCACGGCGTCGTCCCCGGGAAGCAAGCCATCCCACTCGGGCAAATCGACCTGCCCGTCACGTTTGGGACCGCGACCAACTTTCGGACCGAGACTCTCACGTTTGAGGTAGTCGGATTCCACGGGTCGTACAACGCCATTCTGGGGAGGCCGTGCTACGCGAAGTTCATGGCCATCCCCAACTACACCTACCTGAAGCTCAAGATGCCTGGGCCGAAGGGGGTCATCACTGTAGGCGCTTCCTTCCAACGACTCTATCAGTGCGAAACGGAGAGTGGCAAGCTCACCTCCGCAACCATCGCGTCTACAGAGGAGCTTGCTACCATCCGACAGCAGATCATCGAAGACGCCCCCGACTCTAACCGCAGCGCTGGGTCCTTCGAGCCCGCCGAGGGCACCAAGGAGATCCAGCTCGACCCCGTCAATGCCGCCGAGAAGGTGGCCAAGATCGGGACATCCCTCTCCGTCAAATAGGAAAGCGCGCTCGTCGACTTCCTCCGCACGAACATCGACATCTTCGCGTGGAAATCCTTGGACATGCCGGGCATTCTGAGGAAGTCGCCCAGCATGCCTTACATATCAAACCGGGTTCCCGACCGGTGAAGCAACGACTGCGCCGCTTCGACGAGGAGAAGCGCAGGGCCATCGGAGAGGAGATAGCCAAGCGGCTGGTAGCCGGTTTCATCACGGAAGTGTACCACCCCGAATGGTTGGCCAATCCCCTCCTTGTATGAAAAAAGAATGGAAATGGAGAATGTGTGTCGACTATACCAGTCTCAACAAAGCATGCCCAAAGGATCCGTTTCCTTTGCCACGCATAGATCAGATAGTCGACTCAACCTCGGGGTGCGAAGCCCTCTTCTTCCTTGATGCGTATTCCGGATACCATCAGATACTCATGAAGGAGTCCAACCAACTTGCGACGTCCTTCATCACGCCGTTCGGGTCGTACTGCTACGTCACGATGCCGTTCGGGCTAAAGAATGCAGGCGCAACCTACCAGCACTGCATGATCAGATGCTTCGACGAGCTCATCGGAGATATCGTCGAAGCATACATTAACGACATCGTCATCAAGACCAAGAAGACCGACCAACTCGTCGCCGACCTGGAACGGACCTTCACCAAGCTCCGAGCGAACGACATCAAACTTGTTGAGCGTCACTACCGGAGGTAATTAACTCTAATGACCCTCGACCTTAATGACGTAGTCAAGGTATAAATAATCCCTACCTAAACCAGTCTCCGTACCATGCGGGCGCGCTACGGGCAGAGCCAACGGGCGGTCTCCGCCTCGCCCGACCCCTTCGAAGAGGGGTCGGATCCTTCACGCTCGGACGGCCCGCTCGACCCCGCCTCGATAGGGGTCGAGCGAACGCGCCTCCGCCTCGCCCGACCCCAGGGTCGGGCGAATCGCTTACTACTCCACGAATAGGGCGGACGACGACGGTTGGGAAATAATGCCTGACACTCCCACGACCGCTGACAGGTAGAGCCGCCCGCCAACCCGGGCAGGTGGACGTTAAATGCGCACGACGCGCACCGTCCACGGGATGGGTGTCACTCCAACAGCTCCCTGTCAGAGACTCATCGTCCTGTGCAATAGGACGCCCCGGAGCGACGGCCATCACCACGGCGTCATCAAGCCGGCTCCTACAGTGACCTCTCCTCCATACGGATGGAACCCACCGAACGGCATCACAATGCCACTCCGTCGAACAGGAACGGCGCGACCGCACCAAAGGCATCGCCATTACGGCTCGGCCTAACCGGAGTACGGCTGCTGTCAACCTCACGGAACCGGCCCTCCTCACACCACCGTATAAAAGGGGAGGGAGATCAAAGAAGAAGGACAAGTCTTCAAGGACCACAAGCTTAGGAGCTTCCAAAGACACGAACAAACACTCTCCAGCTCACAACACCCGCAAACATTCTTAGATGCAGGAAGCACCCGCGCTTTCTCCTCCGCTTGTAACCCTCCATTGTAATCTCTGTCGCGAGTAATACAAGCAGCACGAAAACTGGATGTAGGGCATCGTTGCCTGAACCAGTATAAATCCTTGTGTCCTCTCGCGAACCATCAAAGCCTTAAAACACACCCCCCACGATAAATCTACTAGTCGACGGTAACGAACATCGACAAAACTCAACCCCGAAAAATGCGTTTTCGGGGTCCCGAGGGGGATGTTGCTCGGATTCATCGTCTTCGAGCGTGGCATCGAAGCCAACCCGGAGAAGATCGAGGCCATCAATCGAATGGGCCCAATCCAAAACTTGAAGGGAGTGCAACGCGTGACCGGATGCTTAGCGGCGTTGAGCCGTTTCATCTCGCGTCTCGGAGAATGCGTGCACCCTCTACCAGCTCCTGAAGAAATCCGAGCGATTTCAATGGACGCCCGAGGCACAGGACGCCCTCGACAGGATAGAGCTTATCCTGACGAAGCCCCCGATCCTGGTGCCTCCGACCCCTAAAAAGCCTCTCCTCCTCTACATCGCCGCGACGACCCAGGTCGTCAGCGCCGCCCCTGTTGTAGAGCGAACGGAAGAAGGCCACGCCCTCAAGGTCCAACGACCGGTCTACTACGTGAGCGAAGTCTTGTCGGAGACAAAGACCCAATATCTCCAGATACTGAAGATCGTCTACGGTGTCATCCTCGCTAAAAGGAAGCTCCGACACTACTTTGAGTCTCACCCGGTAACCGTGGTCGGTTCCTTCCCACTACGCGAGGTCGTCGAGAACCGCGACGCGGCGGGAAAAGCCGCGAAGTGGGCGCTCGAATTGATGGGCGAGGGGATCACATACGTTCCCCAAACGGCGATCAAGTCTCAGACCTTGGCCGACTTCATAGCAGAGTGGACCAAGGTACAATTACCCACAGCTCCGGTCGACCATGAGTATTGGGTGCTGTATTTCAACAGTTCGCTGATGCGAAAGGGGGTAGGGGTCGGACTCGTCTTTGTCTCCCCTTTGGGGGTGCGTATGAAGTACGCGATCCGCCTTTCATTCCCCACATCCAACAACGTGGCCGAGTACGAGGCAGTCGTCAACGGGCTCAAGATCGCCAGCGAATTGAGAATACGACGACTCAAAATTCGGGGCGATTCCCAACTCGTCGTTGGCCAAGTCATGAAGGAGTCCAGTTGCCACAACGTGACCATGGACCCCTACTGCAAAGAGGTCCGCAAGCTGGAACACAAGTTCTACGGCCTCGAGCTCAGGCACATCCCAAGGCGGCAAAACGAAGAGGCCGACTCCTTGGCGAAGATGGCGGCTGGACGCGAACAGATCCCGCCTGGGGTCTTCGCCCACGACCAGAGCCAGCCGTCAATCCGACCCCAAGATGCACCAGGGTCGGCACCGAGCCACCCCAGGCACAAGGGGACAAGCCGACCACGAAGCCTCCCGACCCCAGCATCATGGAGATCGACGAGGCATCCACGCCTGATATGAGCCTCCAGCCGACTGGAGGACGCCATATCTCGACCGCCTCCTCAAAGGAGAACTCACTACGGATAAGACGGAGGCTCGGCGCATCACACGACGCGCCAAGTCCTTTACCGTCATCGACGGAGAGCTCTACAAAAGGAGCCTCACCAGAGTCTTGCAGCGTTGCATCCCCATCGAACAAGGGAAGATGCTGCTGCGAGACATTCATGGAGGGGTCTGTGGTCATCATGCTGCACACAAGACCCTCGTTGGAAACGCATTCCGACAGGGATTCTACTGGCCGACCGCCGTCAACGATGACGCGCAGATCGTCCGCACGTGCGAAGGTTGCCAGTTCGATGCTCGGCAGACTCATCTACCGACACAGGCGCTGCAGTCCATCCCCATCACGTGGCCATTCACGGTCTGGGGATTGGACCTGGTCGGATCGCTCAAGAAAGCACCCAGTGGCTACACTCACCTCTTGGTGGCTGTCGACAAGTTCACCAAGTGGATTGAAGCTCGACCGATCACGAGGATCCGACCAGAAGAAGCAATCGAATTCTTCCTCGACATCATCCATCGCTTCGGGGTTCCAAACTCCATCATCACAGATAACGATACGTAGTTCACAGGAAAGCGATTCCTTAAGTTCTACGACGACTACCACATCAGAGTCGATTGGGCAGCCGTGGCACACCACCGTACGAACGGGCAGGTCGAGCGCGCGAACGGTATGATCCTCCAAGGGCTAAAGCCTCGGATCTACAATCGGCTGAAGCAGTTCAGCGGGCGATGGGCGGCCGAGCTCCCCGCTGTACTATGGAGTTTGCGGACGACCCCGAGCCGGGCGACGGGGTCCACCCCCTTCTTCATGGTATACGGCTCCGAAGCCGTATTACCGACCGACCTAGACTACGGAGCCCCGAGGATCAAAGCGTACGACGAAGAAGGCAACCAGACATCCCTCGAAGACGCCATGGATCAGCTCAACGAGGCACGAGACGTAGCGCTCCTGCGGTCGGTGAAATATCAGCAGGCGCTGTGGCACTACCACGCCCGCAACGTGCGGGAAGGGCGTTCAACGTCGGCGACCTCGTCCTTCGGCGCGTTCAGAGCAGCAAGGACCGTCACAAGCTGTCGCCTCCATGGGAGGGCCCCTTCATCGTCTCCAAGGTCCTCCGATCCGGCTCCTACAAGCTGCAGACGGCGGACGGACAAGAGCTCACCAACGCCTGGAACATCGAACAGCTACGTCGTTTCTACCCTTAGAATTCGTAGTAGTTTTATTTGTTCCCACCCGCTGATGTAAGCGACGCCCGATTCCCGTTACACGGGAGTCGGACCCCACTCGGGGGCTACACCATCAGGATATGCGCACCACACGCGCACCTTGACACTTGTTAAAAGTTTGCCATTTTTGCTTGTAAAATCTCGAGGAAATGATAAACGAAAGGATAAGAAAAGTTCGGACTCAGACCGGTCGGAATGCGGAATGCTTATCGCCCTCGAAGGCTATAGCTACGACGCTTTTACCGGCATGGCCAACTACTTATCCTAATCACGACTTATCCTTTTCGAGGGCTTCGACCCTTCGCCCCGCGTTCGAAACTCAGAAGGGAAAGTCATGGGCAGAAGAAGATGTGAAGCTTAGTTGGTCGGACCGCGCAACGCCTACGACCCCCAAAGGTTACGGCAACGGCGCTCACCAGCTAGACGGAACGATTGGCGCTGCCCGCGGCCTAAGACTCCTGAGTTTCGGAAGCAAGGAAAAAAGGGGTCGAACGCCTTCACAACTTTATGAAGGAACGCCTTCGCAAAAACACTTAGAGTGGTCGAAAGATGTTCGAATTCACTCTTCTGACCCACAAAGGGGCCGGGCCGGGCGCCTTTGGCCTCAGCCGTCCTAGGTACAATCGAAGCTACCTAACTCCTACTCTACCGGGGCGGGAGGGGGGACATTCCCTTCCTCTTCTGCCGCCGTCCTTGCAGCAAGCTCCTGCGTGAAGGGGGCCACCTCCGCCTCGATGGCATCCAACTCGGCGTCGGTGTAGCCGGGGGCAAAGCCCTCGCTCATATAGTCGAGGGCGATGTTGATGTAGTGCAACCGGGCAACGGCGAACGCTCGATGCACCCCCCGGTAGAGGCCATCCTCCGCCATGGCTCGCGCCCGGGTGACGAGCCGAGGGACTTGGGGAGCAAGCGAGCTCGACCCAACCTTCGCGGCGACTCCAAGGTCGGTGAGGGCTGCGCGGACGGCGACTCGGAGGGTGCCGTGCTCCTCAGCTTCGCTTTTCAACTCTTCTTGGAGCCGCGACAACTCCTCCGCGCTCGCCTTCAGCTTCTCGGACGTAACTGCAAAACGACGACGCAGCGGTTAGTTCGCGACCAAGCCAAAAGAAAGAAAGGGGAAGAGATCGGAGTCAGGACTTACCCGACGCTCCGGTCCGGAGCTCCTTCAGCTCGGCACGTCCTTGGGCCACCTCCACGGCCAAGGAGGCAGTCACTTCCTCGGCCTCGAGCCTGGCTTTGGTCTCCTCCTCCAAAATGGCCCTCGCCGCCTCCAACTGGCAGGCCTGCTCCACCGTAACGGCGGCCACGGCGTCGTAGGCCCGCCGCACCTCCTTCCGCTCAGCGCAGAGCCGGTCCTCTACCTCCAAAAGTCGCTCTGCCGTGGCTTTCTCCCGAGCAAGGGCGTCCGTTGCCGCGCGACGAGCGGCGGCGAGCTGCTCCTCGTCGACGAGCTGGCCCCGGAGCAAGGCCGTGATGGAGTCCAAGGCGGACAAGGCTCCCTCCAAGGCCCGCCGCGCGCCCCTGGATTCCGAGGCGCCTCCCTCCGCCGGCCCCGCAGCCGACAGGGTCGCCGGTGCCACTATTAGCACTTCGACGGCGCCCTCCTCCGCAGCCGGCGCTCAACGTCGCCGCCTCCCCCACCGTGGGAGGCCCAAAAACGGGCAACCCCGGCCCGGGCGCTGGAGCCTCTTCCTGCTCCGTCGGGGCCGCCGCCACCTCCTCCGACGGCACCTCCGAGGGGACGGCCGCCACCACCGCCTTTGGCTCCAGATCGGCGACCGCCACCACCCCCGTTGGCTCTGGAAGAACGGCCGAAGGGGCCCCCAACCCTTCCGCCTCTGCCGCCGGCAGGTGCGGGGGCTCCGAAGCCCCACCCAGGGCGCACTTTGGGATGCCTTCGGGCCACCGCCTCGCCAGAGCTTTCCTTATCGCCGTCTGGAGTAACCTCACCTACGCTCCGAACCTCCGGAAGAAAAGATGCTAAGTATAAGCAGAAGGAGAGCAAGGTTCATGCGACGCACTTACCCTCGGGACGAGGAACGACGACGTTTTGGGGTCGACCCCCCTTGCTCCTCTGCCGCCGCTTCTCGCTGGCCCTTAGGCCTGCCGCCCCGCCCGATGCTGGCCCAGAGGCCAATGGACCCGACCCCACCAGCTCGGGGCGGGCACGAGCTTCCTTCGGCGCTGGCGTCCTCTCTTCAGGGGCCGGCCGAGCGGCGAGGACCGTAGGGGTCGAGGCCGACGCCGCCTCCGACCTCCGAGCCTCCGACCCCCGAGGCTCTGGCCTCGGACCCCGTGGGTGCGAGTGCACCGACTCCTGCTTTGAGGGGGGACGAGGGATCTCCACGACCTCCTCCTCCTCCTCGTCCTCCTCCTCCTCGTCGTCGTCGTCGTCATCATCGCCCGACCCCTGCCGGCGCCGATCCCGGGCCAGCTTGGCCCGGATCTTCAATGCACGCTTAGCCTTCCGGGCATCCTTCTTCCGCTTGTGCTCCTCGGCAGCTAAGCGGTTGGCCGCTCGGACGGCCGCGTCTCCAGGCAGAGGGGGGCGAGTGGGTCGAACAACAAGCTCCGCCTTCTATTATCAATAAGAGGAGAAGAGTCAGGGTCGGAGGAGAAGAAAGAAGCTAAAAGTACGACAAGATGGGGACCCCACTTACCAAGAGGGTGCTCCCCTCAGCAGGGCCCGTCGGAGGGTGATCGTCCAGCGAGTCCTCGACGTCCTCGGCGGCGAGAGACTCCCGGAGTCGCTGCTTCAGCTCCAACTCCGAGATGGGCTCGGCCGACATCGCCGACCCGGAGAAATCCGAGCCGGGACCCATTTCCCAGAGCCGGAGCCGCCGCGCCATCAGCGGCAGCACCCGCCGGGCATGGAACACGGTGATGACTCCGGTGCCACGCACCCCCCAAGACTGCAGCTGCCACACGGCGTCGAGGGCGTCGTCCAGCCGCCTCTGCTCCTTGGCCGGCGGCCCCCATTTCCACACCTCGGGCGCTGTATCGAACATGCGCCCAGTGAACTTCGGCAGGGGCCCGGCAGTGTCGTTCTTGAGGTAGAACCACTGCCCGTGCCAGCCCTTGTGAGAGCTTCGTAGCCGTAGGGGGATGTTGGAGCCGGCGCGCTCCCCGCGAAGGTGGATGCTAGCGCAGCCGATAGGGAGTGGGGATCCTTCCTTCGTCTGGAGCGAGACGGAGAAGAAGTACCGCTACAGGTTGAAATGGGGGGCGATCCCCAAGTAACCTTCGCACAACGCCACGAAGGTGGCGATGTGCAAGACTCCGTTGGGGTTAAGGTGCCGGAGCTCGAGGCCATAGTAGTGGACGAGCCCCCGCAAGAAGGAATGCGCGGGGACTCCCAGCCCGCGCTCGTGGAAATGGGCGAAGGACACCACATACCCGTCCGCCGGCGCGGGCACCTCCTCGCCGCCCGGGAGCAACCACTCCCTCGCCTCCGTCCGGGCAACAAGAAGGCCACGTTTTTCCAGGCCATCAAGGCACACCCCCCGGATGTCGGATTTCCACCAGGTGGCCATGGAAGACAAGCGAGGGACGCGGGAAAAACAAGAAGAAGCAAGAAAAGGAACGCGCGAGCACGGAAGAAAGGAAGGCGAAGAACAAGAGAGCAAAATGGCGCGGGAGGCAAAACGATGCGAGTGACGAATGACGACGAACGGGCATGCGAGGTGCGTACTTATACCCCTCATCCGCCTGGCGCCTTCCTCTCGCTGCGAGCAGCGCCCGCCTGGCCATCTCGCCCGGCACGGACGCCGCTCCGCCTTCCCGACTTCCTCTTGCCCCACTCGCTGCAAGGGGGTCCGCATAACCGCCTCACGCAGCACGGGAAATATCCCGCCCTCTTGGCGTCATCCCCAAACCGCTGCAGGCGGGGCCCGCCTGGCCAACTCGCTCCGCGCGGACGCGACTCCGTCCTCTCGACTTCCTCTCACCCCGCTCACTGCTAACGGGCCCGCTCAACCGCCTCGCGCAGCGCGGGAAGCTTCCCGCCCGCTTGACGTTTCCCTTCTGTAACTGCAAGCGGGGCCTGCACTGCTGCCTCGCGCAGAGCAGCATTTACTCCTGCCCGCGTGGCGCCTACCGCCAGTCGCTGCAGGCGGGACCCACGTGGCCGCCCGCTCGGCGGGGTCGAGCGCACGCACGCATGTGCTCATGAGCCCCGAAGACTAAAATCCCTGCCGCACGTCCCGTCGCGGCAGGCGCCTCTGCTGCACTGCTGCCACAAAATAAATTTTGGCAGACGGGGGTTTGGGCTGAAATATGCCCCGACGGCCCAAAGAGTTCGAAGGCTGGCCCAGCGAACGGGTTCGACAGCCGCTTAGGGCGAAAATACAGTGAGGGTGGATAGAGATGGGCCCACTAGCGGCCAATACCCTGGCGTACGAGCGTCGAGGGCATCTCGGCCCGCGTTCAAGTCCCGGTTCTCGTCGACCCATGGGTATTTCACCGCAGAAAGGCAACGAGCCCTCGGAGCCTAGCGAACGGCACCCGGGTACCAGATTGGGACGGCAACCTGGAATATTGGGGTCGACCACCAGCTGGTCCATCAGAGCTCCCCCGAAGGGACCCCGGGCTTCATTCGGACTCTCCCGTTTGCAGCTCGATGAGCGTCACGCTTCGGCCTCCGTGGTAAAGCGTGGTTCGGCTCAACCTCCTCGTCTGGCGAACAGACGCACTGGAGGAGCGATACAAGTCGAACCGTATCCGCGATCAGACCACCGCAACGAGCGGGAGTCTCAGGAACGGAATCGCAAAAAGAGATCCATTACGGGATCGTAGAACACGTAAACTCGACAAGGTCCAAAGTGAGCCTGCCGTCACGAGACTTCCACTCCCGATGTGAGTGACCCCAGACTCCCTTTCACAAGGAGATCAGGCCTCACTCGGGGGGCTACTGTTGAGGGTCAATACCAGAGGTGGTTAATCTTAATGACTCTCGACCTTAACAACGTGATCAAGGCATAAGCAATACTCGCCTTAGCCAACCTCCACATCATACGGACACACAACAGACCGTTCCAACAGGTGATCTCCGCCTCGCCCGACCCCTTCATGGGGGGGTCGGATCCTCCACGTACGGGCTGCGCGCTCGACCCCGCCTTCGTTGGGGTCGAGTGGACGCGTCTCCGCCTTGCCCGACCCCAGGGTCGGGCGAATCACTTGCCGCACCACAGGTAGGCAGGACGGTGATGGTTGGGAAATAAATTCCTGACACACCACGCTCGCTGACAGGTAGAGCCGTCCATCGCTCAGGCAAGTGGGCGTTAAATGCACACGACGTGCACCACCCATGGGATGGGCGCCGCCGCTACAACACCTGTCAGAGACTCATCGCCCCATCGCTACAAGATGTCCAGAGCGACGGCCACGACTACGGCATCACCACGCCAGCGCCTACAGCGGCTTTTCTCCATATGGACAGGACACCATCGATTGACGACACTTGCCACTCCGTCGAGTAGAAACGACGCCACCACACCGAAGGCGTCATCCGCCGTGGCACAGCCCAACTTGGGCGTACGGCTGCGACCTGCCCCACGGAACGGGACCTCCGTTCTTTGTAGCATAAAAGGAGGAGGAAGCCGGTAACAGGGGCAGAGGCTTACAGGACTCACTAGCTCACTCTACTCTAAGTCAGACAACACATACACGATCCACACTGAGAGACTTGGGAAACTTTCCCTCTCTCGCCCTCTTGTAACCCTCATTACAAGCTTTGTCGCAAGTAACACGAGCAGCTCGGAAACTGGATGTAGGGCATCATTACCTGAACTAGTATAACCCTTGTGTCCTCTATGAACCATCGAGACCCTAAAACGCACACCCCACGATAAATTCACTAGTCGGGATAACGACCTTCGACAAGTATGCATTAAATGAGGTTAATTTCGTTTTGTTAGTTCAACTACAAGAAATCTATTCTATGAAAGAATATGTGGTGACAAAAGATATAAAGGTCTGAATTCATTGTATTTTATGAAGTATTGTGGTCACATACTTTTTAATTACGAATGTGATTTTTTCGTCACAGGTAATAAATTGTTAGAAAAGATATGAAGTGTTCATATGTAGGGTTTGTTTTTATTTCCTTATGTTGGTATTTCGCACGATCATAGATAAATCTGTAAGCGCACGGAGTATCGATGTAGCACCAAGGAGTATTCCTAGGTATCAAATTTCTACGAGGAGCCTGTGAAACAAGGATAAGGGGTATCAAATTTATCACTTATTTTAAACCCTTATCTGAGAAGATGTTTCAACCTCCAGCTCTACTATGAATCTAATTAAATGTGGAGGATTACTTAGGATGAACAGGGCTGTCACTGCCTAATGCGTAGCTCTACAACCCATGGAGCAGAATAGATCTCATTGAATCACATTAGTATAACTATAAAAAGGATCATGACAACATATTTGAATAAATAAATATCCGTCGAGGTACATGTGCAGAGAGGGAGTACCAACAAGCAAAACGCTATGCCCTAGACTGGTAGAGGATCAGGATCGACAGAGTGCCGACGCACCAGCACTACTCCCAGAGAGCCTCCTCACTCTAAGCACTATTGTTGCAGGGCTTGACCTTTAAAATATGTAGCTTAACTTTTGTGTGTTGGAAGTGAAGGAGAGAGCCTCCTTTTTATAGGGGAGGAAACTTGGGAAGTGGATTTATTTCCACCCTTTACTCTTCCCTATTGACTCCTCTCGCGCCACCACCTGGAGGTGGTAACTTGCACAAGACAGGTTAGAACCTACTTCAGGGCATCGAGAAGAGCCAGCACGCAAATTATGGGCCCGATACGTGCCCAAAGTAGCTCGGCCGAGCTGCAGCTCAGCTGGGCTGTGTTTGGGTCCTGTTTTGGCACATTTTTTGTGGGTTTCCTCTCTGGGGTTGCTCAGCCCATGTGTGGGGTGTTGGCCCTTTTTAGGTCTATTTTCTTGAGGTTTTGGACCAAGAATCTCCATAGAAGGGTATGATATTCCTAGAGTGTATTTTCTCTCTTGCTTTCTTGTGTTTTCCCTCAATAATCACCTCACCTGGAAGCAAATATTCACAAACACTCGTTACTTGAGGACCGTCAACACCTTGTAGCAAGAAATCGAGATTAAGAGTTTTATGCCTGTCATCATCAGAGTTGTACTATAGATATTTCACTAATTTGTGCTCAATAAACAGTTTTCTTGCATGTTTTAGAACTTGATAGTTGTTGCAAATGAAAAAAACGTGAATCAACATGAAAACTAGAGTAAATGGCATGATAACACAACTTGTGTCGATACCTCTCATAAAATATTCATATAGATCACATATATATTTTATTTAAATGATGCGTATAACATCAAAATTATAAAATGACATGACATCCATGTGGACATCCAGGTCACTTTTCCATGTGGATGAGGCTTTCCAAAAGCCCCCTTTTTTCTTGTACCCCATCTCCTAATACATTTTACTTTGTTCTTGACTAATCCTCAAACAATCATTCGTGCTGAAAACTGCAAGGTAGTGACTACGACAACCTTATATATCATAGAAAAAAACAGTTTTTGATCGATATAACGGTTTATTGATCCGGTTTTCTTGGTTCAGGTTTTATCCAATTTTCTGATAAGTGACACCTATTTTCAAGTTATGAACTTTTATACATGTAAAGTAGGTCATGCGCATGTTCAGACATAAGTATGTATAGTTCACTTATTTTTCTCGTATAGGGGAGTATTTAAAAGAAATAATGTAATTATAAAGAGCTAATAATGGTTCATCAAAACGAAGAAGTTGTCTTTTTGTAAAAAGCAGCTAAGTTGAAGAAGATGTGGAGGCTATATCAACTGTCTTTGAGCCTCATAGACTATTTGGCTTCAAACACACTACTTAATTATAGTATGTAATCTACTCCCTCCGTCCTATTGAAAGTGTCCATCTCGCTTTTCGAATAGTCAAACTTTTTTAACTTTGACTAAGTATATATAAAATTTTATTAATATTTACGATGAGTATCATATATCATTAGATTCATCATTGAATATATTTTTATAATAATTTTATTAGAAGGTCCAAATATTATTAATATTTCTATACACCTAGTCAAAATTAAAAATATTTGACTGACACGTATCCCAAAAAGACAGTTTCAGTGGGAGGGAGGGACGGAGGGAGTATTTAAGCATTTTATAAGAAGAATGATCTATTTGCACGCATATTACAATTTGTTGTACCTAAGATGTTATTTACTCTAATTACAACATATATTTTCATATCTTTTTGTCAGGATCATCTGGATATAACTTGTAGTCACATGAGTTCAGTTTCAAGGACATCCGTGTAAACATATTGTAAAGTTTCTTGAATCAATTAATATCAAGGCTTATTTGCAAAAAAAAAAAAAAAAACCCACCCATAAACTCTCTCTAGTTTGATATTCCTTTTTTATAAGATGATTTGTGGCAAAAACCCACCCACACAAGTGTTAGTCAAAAATCTTCTCTCCCCACCATACATCCCACATGTATATTCTAATAATTTACTAGTAGGTTATAAGTTTTCATGAATAATTCAAAACATATTCAAATATTATTTGATTTCAAATATACGGGAACATGATTTTTGTGGGACAATTCAAAATATTGAAAACTTCATATTTGGAAAGGTTCCATGAAAGCCAACTGTTTTAAATTTGAATAGGAATTCAAATTTGCAAATCATGAATACTTATTACAAATTTCATATTTGAATTTGAATATTTTTGAATTACCTCATAAAATCAAACTTTCTGTAGATTTAAAATCCAATCAATATTTTGAATATTTTTTAATGAATATTTTGAATTGTGCATCAAAATTTAAAACGTAATAGTAAATTATTAGAAATACGTGTGGCATGAGTGAGTGGGAGGAAGATTTTGGCTAAAACTTATGGATGGGTTGGGTTTTGCTACAAATCATCTTATGAGGAGAATGTCAAACAAGTGGAAGCTTATGGATGGATTTTTACAGTTAACCCTAATATCAATGCAATAGCGGCATGCTTAGGGATAACAAAATATTTTGTTTGTAGTTTCGTTTTGGCTAAACCACACAATGACCTACGATGCGCTGTGATCTGTATCATTTAATTGAGGACATTTTAGTTTTTATTAGATATTACTATTTCTCAAATGCATACTATCATTTAGTTTTAAGGATGTGTACTGCACAATTTGCCGATGTACCACCCAAGCCCACCGAGCCAAACAGATAGTGAAGCATTTTTCATTCCTTACTAGATGGAACCCTGCAGCTGCGGATGCAGAGTTCTATTTCTATATCATGGTGTAGTCAGAGAAATAGAAGGAAAAAATATATTTTACTTAAAAATAATGGAAGGGAGGAAAAAAGCTAGGAAGACGATAGTGTTCTTTTAGCTATGATTCTCTACTATGTATTCAATTTAGATGACCATCGTCTGCCCCCCTACCGGTCATTTTTTTTTCTTTTTTTTTTGTTTATCCCAACTTGTTTGGGACTAAAAAATTCAGAATGTGTTTGGTTTGCTTAAAAATTATATGCACCTGGGCCTGGTTGGGTTCGGAAACAGGCTGGACCAAACTAGGTTTCAGAGTTGCAGCCCAACTTAATTGGTTGGTTGCATACCCGCGTATGCGAACCAGGCCGCAAAGGGAAGCTCGATGCGCGAGTTTCAGTCGGGCCAGGCCGCAGAGGGTATCCTGCATGACCGGAGCTAGGCAACAGGGCAGGGGTGGGCAACCAAATTTGTGTGTGCTGCATGGAGCGGACCTGGCCGGGGGTGGGTGCAGGTAACCAAAGAGGCCCTTAGTTATTGTTGTTGTTGTATCGTCTGCCCTCCTACCGGTTCCTTTCTCTTCTTTTTTTTCCATCTATCTAGTAGAGTCCATGATGATTTTATTTTTCCGTTCCACTACAAGAAATCTAGATTCTTCTATGACAAATATTTCATGACAAAAGATCTAAATGTCATAATTCATTGTATTTTAGGGCGTTTTGTGGATGTAAACTTCATCTAATTGACGAATGTGATTTGTTTGTCACAAAAACGAGTCATGAATCGTTATTAAAAAACATATAATCAAATTGTGCTATATGTCTTATCGTCATGGGAGTATCTTGTTATATAATTTTTGTTGCTTTAAGAAGAATCAAGTTTCCAAGTATAGTCAAGTTTATTTTAAATTTTGTTCCTAGCTTTAGCCAAGAACTAGTGCTCGTCGGTCAGGGTTGTAATATCATGCCATAATTAATAAAGCACTTTTCATCCCAGCAAAAAAACCAAACGTAAATTATAACATACACGCTGTGCTTGTTATGTACTACCTTTGTTCTTAAATTGTTGATGCATAACGTGCTTCGTCTCACACTAAAAGTCATCAATAAGTAGGTGCTAACCAACAAAGCTACCTAGAATTACTGATTTGCTAGCATGCGAGTATATTATAAATTGTAAAACTGGTGAAATGTACCTTAATAAATCAGTCTTTGGTGTCCGAAAAATGTCAAAGGTGAATTTCGTTTTAAACCTGAAGGGAATACAATCCTTAACTTCATCACATACTAGTGCAGAGCGGCGCCGTTCGTTTAAAATTAAGCTTTTTTATAATAAAAAAAAAAGAGGTGAGAAGAACTTATGGTACCAATATTCAGTATATTTGTTTTATATGTCTTTACATGCAATGTATTAGGATGAAGTTGGCTCAGTAGGAAATAGGAAAACAATTTATATAAAACGTAAATTTGATGTCCTGATAGTAGTTTGAAAAGCAATATAAACATATGGGTGCTCCAAAGTTTGGATACATAGTACACGAAAGTGGACAGTACCAGTAACACATAGTAGGTAATAGATAAGAAAGTTGAATTAGACGTTACATCTGGTAACTTGATTATTGTAGGTAGTCTAGTACGGTCTAGGTAGCATTACTTTGTCATAGCAAGGTATATGAGATATTGAGGATCTTGGTTGACTCGTTCTAATGTCCTCCAACCTGAAAAAAAGTGAACAAAGGTTAACATAAAAATAAAGGAGTCTTTGCACGTTGAAGCGAAATGCTGCCTACGTAAAGAACATAAATGAATCTGTATATTTTGGCTCTTGATCATTGTTTTAGCTACAACCAGTATCAAGGGAATGATTTGTCATCTGCAAGGGTAATTGAGTTAGGTGTTTCTGTAAATCTTTGTTGAATATTATAATTCTGCACATGTTGATTATAAGGACACACTGTCATCATCTTCATATTATTTGTGTGCATATCGAAGCATATACTCTGAGTTTTCATTATTTTCTTGGTGAACAGTTACAATCTTCATAACTTGGATCTTGACTAAACACTTAGAAACCGTCTCGTGATGGTAACATTTGGAATAAGGAGCTATTTTTTAGCGGGAATGCAATACTTAGAATTTAGATTTCAATTAACTATTTCCTCATTACAAATGTTATACTGAAGCGACATACACAGAAAACATAGGTAAGACTGATATGCTATTGTGATACTAATCAACCGTCATAGATTAAAAAATATAAGGAGAATATTTCTAACCTGTACGTCTTCTAGTTGCAATTAAAGCCGCAGGAAAGTCATGCTTAGGCTGAAATGACACGGATGTTTTGCTTGCCCTGAAAACAAGCAGATGACCAGATTGTTGAGTCAGCGGTGTGAGAATGGTATGTATCATTCAGTTTTCAAGTTGACCTCTATAGAGATGGGAGTGAAGCATTACATAGCTAGATCTAGAAGTCGGTAGCACAGGGCGAGGCCTCGATGCTTGTGGATTAGTATCTTGCCGATGCTTTGTAGGTATCCTGCCATTTGAGAGGTTTGATGAAAGAAAAGCAATCGACTTGAATAGTCACTAATGTCCTCCACCAAGAAACCAAGTATGGAGATTCTATTCAATCCTTTATTATTTTTTTCCTCCCATTCTATAAAATACAGAGGGCAAAACATATACACGTTCAAATTAGAAACAAAAGTCAAGAAACAAACCTATTATAAACAGATTTGAGAACAAAATCTACTGTCACGCGGCAGTTGTTGCCCTTCAGTAACGACATCACAGTACGAGTTCCTGTATCAATCCATTATGGTTGATTCCAATACGAGTAAATGCGGCGGCGCGCCCCCGAACCTAGAGACGGTTCGTCTGATCCATGATACTCGGCAAAGCGAGTATTCACACGGTACAACATAGGCCGAGAAGACAGCGTGACTTACAAAATAAGTGAAAATGATTACAATCTTCATTCGTTACAGAAATCTTGAAAAAAATCAGAGTACGTCATACAAGCTACCACGGGTTACCTATACGATATACCGATAGGATTTTGAAACATGCAGCTAGAGTTTCAATCAACTGCTGAAAACATAATGTACATACACGACACATAGTGATAAAAGGAACAACTTCACAAAAAGGTTGTGCACCGAGGCTTGCCTTATCTCCTGCATCGGCAACGAGAGCTTCTTCGGTGAACGCGGGCTCCGGTTCCACGACTACCTCGTTCACTTTGATGTCTACATGATGCAAACGGTATTATGCTGTTATTACTGATATGATAATATGATGTTTTCATCATTAATAATATGATGTTTTCAACAACGGTAGTGAATAAAGTAAATTATTAACCTAACGACCATGGACTAAAATAAAGATTCATACAAGTTTCTGTTAATTAAACTTAGAAAAATTCAAGACAAGGCACTAAACTGCATGATAAAATCATGAAACTGAATAGATGCACTTACAAGCATCTGTACTGAAGTTTTGAACAAGGGGTTATGATTTTTGGTTAACATGCACAATGTAATTCAGAAAAATATTGAATTAAATGATAGTTTTGAGAAAAATCGCATGCATGCATACTTTGTTAAGATTAAATCATGTGAAAATCACAGGAGGTCATACATGCCATGACACACCACTGACACAAGACTCAGCTCCAGAAAAGCTATAGAACTCCAGCAATAAATCAAAAACAGAAAACATTAACCTATTTATCCCGAAAGTTCCATGGACTTTCATAAAAAAGTGTTTTAGCAGATATTTAGAGCATCTTACAAGGATTCTAGAGAATTTTGGTTCATCATTTTTAGAGCTCCCATCGATTTATTACGCATTTTACAAAATCAGTCAGAAAAAACAAAATCAAATTAAATTCAAAAACAGGGGCGGCGGGAGCTCGTCGGCGGCGAGCTCAACAGCAGCATGTTGGCGCCATTGGCCACCCCAACCTTGCTCAGCAAGTCACAGGGGTTCTATTGCGGGTGGTGCCGAACTCTGGCGATGACCGAAAGGCTATCGGCGACAAGCGACGGCGGAGGAAGCTCAACGTCGACGGCGCGCGCCGCGAAGGAGGAGGTTTAAGGTTCGATTGAGAGGTCTAGGAGCACCACCGTGTCGCGTGGAGTCGATTGGTCGACGATGAAGACCACGGGTATAACCGAAGACTGGTTGGCGACGAGCAGTTCACGGCGGTGACGATGGCGGGCAGAGACAACGCAGCGAGTTCTTCTTCACCGACGACTCCCTAGGGACAAAACCTTGTCAGAAGGATGCGCGGAGATGAGAGAAGCTAGCATGTGGAAGGAATCGAACCAAATTCAAGCAAGGAGGGAGGAATCGAAGAAATCCTTAGCGACGGGGGTGCTTCGGACCGAGGTAGACGACGACGCATTCCCGGCGATTCAAGGCGGCGCAGAGCAATAGCTTCGGTAGGGATCGGAAGGGAGTGGAGTGGGAGCGAAATGGCACGGTGGTGGAGCGCGGGGAGCACTGAGCGGAGCTGTCCACGTGAAGGGGGCAGTGGCGGCAATGGCGGCCGGCGGTGCTCGTGCTCGGAGGAAAATGGGAAGTGGGGAGCGGCGTTGGTGCGTTTCTTTCTCGCTCGTCGCCGGCTCGAGCACGCGCGCGCAAGGTTTTATGGCGCGGCGCGAGCTGCGAGCGGACACAGAGGGACCGACGGCGGCGATTAGGCGCGCGGGGCAACGTCGGCGTGCGTAGAGGGCGAGAGTGAGAGCGAGAGAGGGAAAAGGAGGATGGAGGAGCAGGATTCCCGCCCGGCAATGGGACGCCTGCCGGCGCAGCCGCGCTGCGGTTGGCTGGCTGCGCGGCGCGCGAAGACTTTCATTTTTTTTTTATTTTTGCAATAATTCAAAAACTCCCCTCTGAATTCAAACAAAATCTACACTTTCCAGGTTCGGAAAAATTTGAAAATTTTGGTGGGCATTTAGGACATTATTTGGAACAACTTTTATTTTTAGAAGAAATCCTGATTCGACCTCTAAAATTTTATAGATTTTCAACTCAGATTAGACTTGTTTGAATTTTTAAGGAGGTTACAACTTTTTGAAAAATTCTAGTAAAATCTCAAAAATTTTGTTTTGAAGTGACCTTAATTGCCATGCAAAAACATTAGTGTGGTTATATTGAGAATTTGATGATTTTACAAAAGTCAGATGAAATTTATACCCGCATGTCAACATTTTGGTACCGGAATTTAAAACTCCTAATTTTTCAAAAATGCTCAAAAATTTACCAAAATTTTTTTGGAGGTTAAGTATAATTTTTAAAACAATAACGTCATTGGTTCATGTAGAGATTTTCTTTCTGGGTGTGAAATTTAATCAATGAATTTTAAGTGACACCTGGGATGTCATGGTTAATAAGTTGCACCATAATATGGAGTAGAAAAGAATGTAGACACTAGAAAGAGTGGATACGTTTAGCACTCAGCTTAGAATATTCCCTTGTTTCCTGATAAGCAGCCCGTCTGCTCTCAGTGACCGCCAATTCACCTAGTTTCTATTAACAAGACGAGGAAAAAAAAAGGACATGTACAGGCAACGAATAGTTCTCGCAGACTCATTATATAAGGCAAACTGTTGCATAGCCTAGTGACACCCCTAACGCAAATTTAGTAAGGGAAGAAAAAAATAATATACAACGATCAAATAAAATTATTAGAAACAGTGCAGTCCTGACTGGTAGACAACATCTAGTAGTAGTAACTTGATATAAGACCTAAAAATCCATGGCACTAAGAGCTGAAAGAATGACCAATATTTTTTTTGTCAATACTGGAAGTCAAATAATTTTTGTTTTCGTGTGCAGTACTGCATATCTTAAATTTGTGCATAAAGATGGAATAAAACTAGATGATACTAACTGCTATACAAATAAGAGGGGTGGGGGTGGGGCAATTTTTAAGCATATGAAAAGCTACGTGTGCAAGTGAGATCCTCCTGTTGAGTTTGGCTCTAGTAACAGATACCGCTACAGAGTAAGCTTAGCTTTATAAAAGAAGTGGTACCTCGATCTCAGTAGGTTCTGTTTAGAATATTGACTCAAATACAACTTTGCAACTAAACAACAATGGTGATTTATTGTCTTACTTCTATTGCAAACCAAAGAAAAGAACTTATAAATGGCCTTCTGAATGTATGAAGTCTATATAAACAGTTGTTGTTGGTACATCCAAACATATATATACTTTCTATCTGCTATTGATTATGAAAACAAAGCTGAACAACAGGATGCACAATTGCCAAAAAAAATAGTAATAAGGCAACAAACAACAAAAATTAGTAATAAGGCAACAATACTCGTATGTAGATCGAATGGCAATTTTCCAACGGCATATCTGATTGGTATATGTGTCAATCCCGGTAAAAGAGTGCTGAACTGTGTGCATGGATTAGCAATGTCACTGCAAAACAGCAAGGAATGCTGAAATTACCTAACAAGACTAACTTTAAAATCTAAAGGAAGCCATCGAACATTAGCATAATAGCAATCAATCCTGGAAATTCAGGAAGAGATTACTTTCACTTTCACCAATAATTTCAGGCGACAAAAAGGTACTGTGTTCTTAACCGCTGTGGTATTTTGTAGCTTTCCCTTTTGATAGTTAAATGAGAAGCAAAGTCTGTAACAATTTATAATTGAACTATTTCACAACTAACAATGGATACCAGATGAAAGACAATGGTATGGCAGTACACATTTTCTATCCATTTTTTTCCTTATAACCTATTTAATCCACTCTAGGACAGAAAACAAAGTCAGTCAGAGCTGCTTATTAACAGATATTTTATGTAGCTTTGGATAATACTTAAGTGTAAAACTTGCACTATGTAGATATCACTGGTATAGGAAGGAAATGGAGCACAACTTGGTACGATTACACACATATATGCAACGAAATTGGGCAAGCAAGCTTGGAAGCTGAAACTGCTATACTGCAGATCTTTAAAGACCCACATAGCTCACATATCCAACAAGCAAGCATTCCAACTATGGAAGCGAAAAAGCAAATAAGTAAAAGGGAGTGATGAACCGTCACCTTGATAGCTTGATGAGACAGACAATGAGCACAAGAACACCATACAAGCATCCAAATATCCAGATGTATACATGACATTTCCTGCTGAAAAGTAAAGGCAGGCAACCATTTATATGATGACTTTATATATGAACAAAAACAATGATATGAATACTTCCCTGACTTAACAACCAACTAAGGATATTAGAACACTCATAGCGAGGCAATGAGTTAGAATTTTAATTTGTACGTGTAATAGCATACAAGGTGCATAAGGATCAAAATCAAAATCACAATGAATCATGTCTCACCAAACCAAACTAAAAAAAACTATCCCAGCCAGTGCTGCTCCGTCTCCATCGATTCAAGTGTTGTGAGCATGGGGGCGTGTAAAACTCTTCCATAACGTTGCTCTCATCCCTTAAAGTGCCTCTCTAGCACCAAAATAAACCAAGATTAGTATAGCACATTTAGTGGAGTTATGTTTGTAGTTATAGCATCATTTTTTCTCTCAGTAGCAATAGCTCCTGCAGCTTCAAATCAATAAAATATAACTAAGGCGCACACCATCTATGTCACAATGGAAAAAAAATCATCAGGTCATCAGTAGGAAAGAACAAAAGGGGCAAAAAAAAAGGAAAGAAAAAGAAGATTGAAAACTGATTCAAGCAAGCAGCAGGTCGGCAAGGAGGGGGAGAGGGAGGGGGAGGGCACAAGCCCTAGACGAACCCTAGCCACCAACGCCTAAGAAAACTATGAAACACACACAGCAATAAGGAAGAATGCGAAAGCAAAAACACCACAATCCAAATCAGATCGCGAAAACAAGAGAAATCCCGCTGTCAAAACTGAAGAAACGGATTTAAGGGAAACAAGGAGAAGGAAGTGAGCACGCATCATGGAAGTAGCAGCGGGCCGGCAGACTCACGGAAGGAGCAGCAGCGCCGGCAGTACCGAAGAGGCAGGAGGACGGAGAAGGGGAAGGAAGGAAAAGAAGTCGGTGGAAATGAGGAGAGGAGCGCTCGGAGACGTCGGGCCGTCCTGGTCCTGCAGCGTCCACCCACCGGCTTTAATGCCAGGGCGCCTCCAGCGCCGCGCCCGCGGCGGTCGTACGACGGGGAGCCAATCGGAGGGACGCGCCGTCGTGGCTGTACGAAGTGGGTATAGTCACTCAGCTGAAACAGACCCGGAGTAAAAAGAACCGTAGATGAGGGATCGAACTGTGGTCAGATTTCCACCGTCGCGGGAGGGGAGCGGATCCCTGGGAAATATCATTGCACAATATTCTAAAGTTGAATGGTGAAGGAGTTGGTGGAAGAAGAAAATTTTGATAGATGTGGCTAATTCTGTGGAAAAGTAACTCCAACAGATTAAGTAAAATGATAGCTAAATTTATAAATTTAGCTCTTTTATAAAATTTAAAAGTCTTAAAAAAGATGGTGTAATCTAACACACTAGCTAAATCTCAGGCTCTTCATATTTAAAACACACCACGTTATCTCTTTTCTTCTTTTTCTTCTTCATAGCCGCTTGCATGCAAGGGGCTGAACACTTATAACTTCTGCTGCCGCCTGCCTCCGCAGATGTCTGACTTTGTTGCTTCATGTCCTACTGAGATCTTCTCGACATCAAAATATGAAAGACTGCTAACAAATACCATAGATTGCTGATCTCCCTTAATTCCTAACTCCAGCCATCAACATGTGGGGAGATCGATCTTCGGTGGTGATAAATTTCAAAATGCATGCATTGATAGGTGCAGAAGGCAACGATGTAATAAATTTCACCTATGTCAACATATATCTTGCCAATTTTACGAGCGTGTATCCACCGGTGATGTGATAGACCTGACTCAGAAATCTGGGACGATCCATCTCGCCAGGATCCAGTTGGATGATGCTCAACGAAGCGGAGCATACACATGGTACAACACAGACAGGATAAACAACATCTTTTACATGATGAGAGAATTAATACAACATGATTTCATAATTAAGATTAAGTCTTACAACATCAGAGTACGAAATAAAAGAGTTTTAACGGAAGCATCAAACGCGGTACGAACTTCGACCCTCATAAATTAAGCAAAAGTATGTGCCTTACCCAGTGGCACCATGCTACTAGCACAAGAGGTTCAATACGACAAATCATAGCGTTCCCATCGCAAACACACGCGTCGGTGCCTGAAAACCACGTATTCACAAAGCGTGAGCTTCTAAAAAGCTCAGCAAGACTGACCGGTCAAATTGGCTAGCTACAGCTGACACCTAGACATGCAAGCTGACTTAGGGTAGGGCATCTTGCGAAAGGACTCGCACTACTCGAAGCTATTCTGGTCCAGTTTTAGCTCAGGTTAAGTGATTAGAATAATAACTTTAGTTTGCACTGATCTAGTGAATCATAAATGGAAGCAATAGATAAAATAATCATCATAACACAATCATCATCATCATAGCTCATCATCTTAATTAAAATATGGTGCGTTTTACAAGCAAACTCATAAATTGAGAGCGACAGTGTTTCGAACCGATTTACACCTGCAGGGATAACCTAATTATACGACACATGCGCGTCCCAGACCGTACGTGGCAACTGTTCACACCAGACCCTGCAAAGTCAATTCCCTCCTACGCTACCTTAGCAGTGCCGCATCCCACCAGAACACACGTCCCGACGGTTTGTATGGAGTTCTCACAATTGCCCGCCCCAGACCGCCTCTGAATCAGACACCGTAGGGTAGGTTCGACTTGCAATTACTAGGTTACATAGGTTTACTGGGCCCCATTATTCCCAGCATATAATCAGTACATTCAATGCTCGATCAGGCTCGGACCACACGGATCAGATAGGACTACGATCACCCTGGACCTGATCCAGTCGCCGACCTACTTGTCCCCTGTCTGACCCTCCAGTTTTATCTTTCCTTAATCATACATAGCCATATTTCATATATTTCAGGTGATAGTTTCATTCAACTCCTAGCAATCGCGAGCAGCGTCCACTCTGCTCGACTTTTACCGGTAAGTATAACTAAGCATAGCATGCTAACACGAGTTACCTATACCAATATACTGATAGGAGTTCCTATGGAAACATATGCAGATAGGATTTCGATCAACTCCTAGAAACCTAATGCACATTCACGACACATAGTGATAAAATAAAAAACTTTAAAAACTGGTTGTGCACCGGGGCTTGCCTTGATCTCCTGCCTCGGTGGTGAGAGTTTCGTCGTTGAATACAGGCTCCGGACCTGCAGCTACTTCGTTCACTTTAGCGTCTACATGATGCAACAAGAATGAGACGAGTTATTACTAGATAAGGTAATATGATATTTTCATCGCAGATAATATGGTGTTTTCATCATTACATCCAGAGACTTAGAGTTAACCCTAGTCGAGGTGGGTTCGACTTAAAACCTAATTCTTTCGACTACAGTATTTTAATAAAAGCAATCATTCATTTGATGACCAGGGACCAAAGTGAAGTTTCAGATCCTACTAGGAGATTATTTTTAGTTGACAATACTCTCTGAAACATGATTTTTGGAGTTTAGGTGAGGTTAAACTGGATTTTTTAGATTTTATGAAAAGTCATATAAGTTTCTATTATTTAAACTAAGAAAATCAAAAATAATAGCTAAAACTTATGGTAAAACCATGAAAATAGATAGATGCACTTCAAGCATCTGAACTGAAGTTTTGATCGAGGGTTATGATTTTTAGTTGACATGCATAATGTAGTTTAGAAAATAACAAATCAAAATGGCAGGTTTTGAGTATAATTGTTGACATGCATAGATTTTGTTAAGGTTAAATTCCGGAAAGATTACAGGGGGTTCTGCTTGGCATGACACACTTCTGCGGGTTTGCTTGCCATGACACACTTCTGACAGAAGTTCTGGCTCCAGAAGTGTTCTGGAACTCCAGTATTAAATCAAAATAGAACATTGGAGTTCTGCATGCCATGATACACTTCTGCCAGAAGTTCCAGCTCCAGAAGAGTTCTGGAACTTTCAGAAGTAAATCAAAAATAGAACATTGGAGTTCTGCTTGGCATGACACACTTCTGACAGAAGTTCCAGCTCCACAAGAGTTCTGGAACTTCCAAAAGTAAATCAAAAACAGAACATTGGAGTTCTGCTTGCCATGACACACTTCTGGCAGAAGTTCCATGTAATACTTCGTTTCCTTCATCGAGTTCAAAAGGAAGAATTAATTAAATTGCAGACAAAGTAACCAAAGTTTTGAAGATTAAAGCGAGTGATGAAAATTTATGGTAATTACTCAAAACGAATCATGTTCATTGGTCCAAAGACATAGCTAAAGAATTCTCGCGAATTAAAAAGTTAGTAACAATTTGAATTATTAGTTCAAACCTTTAAAACTCAAATTTAAACTTTATTTAATTCTTGAAATCAATTTTTAGGCTCTGTCAAATTTCTGTGAATTTCTTGGACTTTCCTGAAAAATTTTTACCAGTGGGACCCACTGGACAGTGGGCCCCACCGGGCAGCCCCCTTCCTCTCTTCCTCCTTCTCTCTCTGTTTTTCCTTCGCTTTCCCGCGCACGCACGCTGCTCCACGCCCGACCGGGGCAGGGCGTTTGCGCCACCTGCCGCGCTTGGCCTGCGCCGCGCGCGTGCTAGCGAACGCGCGCGAGCCGCCCCAGCGCGTTAAAAGGGCGCCTCGTTGCCGCCGTCTTCTTCTTCCTCACCTCGGCCGCTCCGTTCCCTTTTGCTCGGCCGTTGCTCCTTCTTCCTCCCGCTCTCCATCCTCTTCTTCTCCCTCGCGCCGTGCCCTCTGTTTTCCTTCGTCGAGTCGCCGCGCCACGCCACCGCGCACGCCGCCGCACGCCCGAGCGCCGCCGTGCCGTTGCCGGACCCGGCCGAGCGCCGCCACCCGTCGCCGCCGTTATTCCGGTCATCGCTGTGGGTCCCACCCGAGCCCATCGAACTCGCCGCGACGAGCTCTGACCGATGGTGCCCGCGCCAACAGCCGCCGACGCCGGCAGCGCCGCCGCCCTCGCCGGCCGGCTAGGGCTCGGCCCTAGCTAGAGTTTTTCCATTTTTCTTTTGTGCAGAAAATCAATTAAATCGGCTGGGAATTAATTAAATCATTAAAAAATCAAGATTTGCTCAGAAAAATATAATTCCAAGTGTTCTGAAATCAGTGAAAAGTCTAGATTTTAAGAAAAATATAAAACTTCATTGTTTAAAATTAATAATTTTTGGATTTATTTAATTATCCAGAAATGGGCAAAAACACTATTTACTTAATTTGCAACTATTAAAATTTGGAAAAATTTGTATAACCCTAGGTTTAGCCCCTGCTATTTAATGGTGAATCGATGGCTCGATTAGGATTGTTTAGATGCTTCGTAAAGCATTATTCTTGGTTTAGGTCAAAAATCGCTCCTCGACAAAATCCTAATTGCCTTATTTCGCTAGCGACTGCATAAGTTTGCAGGAAACTAATATTTGCTAATGTCACCTCTACTCTTGCATCATGTAGACACCGACATGAATGAAGTAGCCATCGAGGCGGACCCCGAGTTTGCAGAAGACCCCACCGTCGCAAACCAGGAAAACTATCCACAAGGCAAGCCCCGGTGCACTACTGTTTTTGAAGTTTTTCTTTTGCAATAGTATATGTGAGTCATGTGATGTGCATTTAGGTCAATAGGAGTTGAATGAAACCCTAGATGCATATGTTTTCAGTAGTACCTATTTGGAACATTGGTACAGGTAGCCCGATGTAGCTGCTATGTTTAGGATTTCTCTTCGGTAGAAGTCGAGCAGATTGGACACTGCTTGCGATATGTTAGGAATTGATTGAAACTTCCGTTTTTGCTAGAGAATCATTTAGCAGGTTCAGGTTTAATGGAAAGAAATCGGGGTCAGACAGAGAATTATAGGAAGCCAACAAACCGGGGTTCTGTATGCGGTAGCTCTGTCTGATCCGTGGGGCACAGTTGGTTGAGTATTGAATGTACTGCTCACATGCTGGAACTATGGAACCAGTAAACCTAGGTAGCCTAGAGACGGCAAAGCTGAACCTACCTTACGGTGTCTGATTGGCGACGGTCTGGGGTGGACAGTGTGTGAACTCCACAGATACCGTCTGGGACGGGTGATCTGGTGGGACATGGCACTGTTGATGTAGCGTAAGAGGGAATTAGCTTTGCTAGATCTGGTGCGAACGGTTGTCACGTGCGGTCCGGGACGCGCACGTGTCGTGTGACTAGGTTAACCCTGCAGGTGTAAATCATTTCGAACCGCTGACACTTTCAGTCTAGAGTTTACTCAATCTCTCTGTCGCATATGTTAAGAAGTGAAACGAGGGAAAAATGATAATTATGTTGTGATGTTTATACTAATCACTGTTTGTCAACATGATTGTTTAGTCATAGTGCACACTAAAGTTACTTTTCTCGAACTTAAATTGGAGCTAAAACTTGAAATTAGGAAGATACCTAGTAAAGCGTGTCCTTTTACAACTATCCTACCCAGAGTCAGCCGTGCATGTCTAGGTGTCGGCTGTAGACAGCCATGTTGACGAGTCAGACTTGCTGAGCTTCTTAGAAGCTCACGCTTTGCAACTTGTGGTTTTCAGGTGGTTTCGATGCGACCGGTGGTAGGGGTGGCCAGTTCTGGGAGGAATCGTCTCCTGGCTGGGGTAGTTTCCAGTGGGAGCTGCTTGAGTAGCCGCTGCTTGTGTGTGGCTAGTAGCAAGGTGCCGTTGGGCAAGGCCCTTGCTTTTGCTTAGTGTCGGAGTCGGAGTCTGTATCTTTATCTTCCGTTTTCGCTTGAGGATTGTAATCGTTTCCGCTGTTTATGAAAACTGTTCGTGTGGATGCCAAAAACTCTGTAACAACACTCATGTAATACTTTTCTTCTGTTTGTAATCCGTGCTTTTTGCTGCCTGCGTTGTACCCTATGAACGTTCGCGTCGACGAACGTCGCCCAGAATGGATCCCGGGAGGAGGATCTCCCCTGTTTCAGGGGCGGTCCGCCACATTCCAACTCCAGAAGAGTTCTGGAACTTCAAGAAGTAAATCAAAAACAGAAGATCTCTAGCTATCTATTTAGGAAGTTCCATGGGCTTTCGAGAAAAAGTGTTTGAGAAAATGTTTAGAGTATTTTACAAGGATTCCAGGGAATTTTAGTTCACCATTTTTAGAGCTTGTAAATGTTTATTATGCATTTTACAAATTCGGCCAGAGATAACAAAATCATTTAAAATCCTAGAACAGGGGTGGCGGGAGTTCATCGTCGGCGATGCACGCGGCGAAGGAGGGGTTTATGGTGCGTTTGAAAGGTCGGGGAGCATCACCGTGGCATGTAGAGGCGATTTGTGGGTGATGAAGATCACAGGAACGACCGGAGGTTGGTTGGCGACGGCGAGCTCTTGGGCGGTGTTAATGGCGGATCGATGGCGGCGCGGCGAGTTCTTCCTCACCGGCGGCTCTCTGCGGTCGAAATCTTGTCATACAAGTGCGCAAGAACCGAGCTAGAAGGGTACCAGGACGACGAATCTGGAAATGGCACGGCGGCGGCGTGCGCACGGCCAGAGGTTGAAAACGACGGGGTTCCCGGCAACAGAATGGACCGGGGGAGGTGTTGCTGGTCGGAGAGCTGCAGGAGGATGAGAGAAGACTAATGGGCACGGTGGTGGGGCACGGGGATCACCGGGCGGGGTTGTCGCTGTGAAGATGGCGACGGTGGCAATGGCGGCGCGTTGGCCCTGCAAGGACGAGCAGGAGTTTGGAGAGCGGAAGGAGCGCCTGGTGCAACCTAAATACGCCCTTCCTCCACTACGGAGAGAGAGAGAGAGAGAGAGAGAGAGAGAGCAGGACGTCGCGGATTGGGGGCGGTGGTGTTGTTGGCGTGCGCTAGAGGAGAAGAGACGGTGCGGGACAGAGAGACAAGGGGAAGAGAGAAGGAGGGAGCGGGATTCGCGTCATCGATGGGACGAGGCAGGAGAAAAGGCGCGCCCCCGACCTTTGCCACGGCCTGCGCCGCTGCGGCGCGCCGGTTGCCCGCCGCGGCGGTGCGGCAGGCGCTGCGCCAGTTTGAATTTTGCAAAATTTCAAATATCCTCTCTAAATTCAATGGAATCCACACTTCCTGACAATTTTTATTATAGGAAGAAGTACTAGTTCGGCTTTAAAAATTTGTGGATTTTCAATTCAAATCAACATTTTTTGAATTTTTAGGGGGTTTAAATCTTATCTAAAAATCCTGGTAAAATCTCAAAAATTTTGTTTTGGGGTGGACTTAATTGCCATATAAAACATTACTATGGTAATATTAAGGATTTGCTGGTTTTCGAAAGGTTTGATGGAATTTTTACATACTATACAAGGATTTTGGTACAGTGGTTCAAAAACTCCTGATTAAACAAAAGTGTTGAGAAATTCACCAAAATTTTTGTGAAGGTTAAGGGTGATTTTTAATCAATTATTCCATTGATTTAAGCAATAATTTAATTTTTGAGGATGAAATTTAGTTGATGAGTTTTAAGTGACACCATGGGTGTCACATGGGAAAAGAGGAAAAAGAGAGTAGGGGATCGAAGATGAAGAACCAGCTGTGTTGGGCTCATGGATCTTGAGTACTCATCGTGGAGGCTCATTGAGGTTGCTGGCGGTGCGTTGCAGACAGTAAGATCTATGGCGACGAGTCGGGGCAACAGGCTTGGTACTTATTGGCAGTAGCACGCGGGATGGAGGCATATGGAGCCACGAGCGTGTGGGAATAGCAGATGAAAGAAAACAATCACGAAAAAGGGCTGGCAAGCGAGGGAACCATCCGACGAGCATGTAAAAAGGCGAGATAGCTAGCCAAACTCGCTAGCCAAGTCTAGCTAGCGACAATTCCGGGATGACGAGCAATGGAAAATGGAGAGGCAAATAGCTAGTCTGTTGGAAAGGTATTTTTCTTAAAAATAGCTATATTTAAAGTAACAAAATATTTTATAATGTCTGTCGGAGTTGCTCTAATGTCACATTTTCATTAGTAAAATGAATTTCTTTATATTAAATTTTTAGACTAATTTACCTACTAAACTGTAATTCCCTTTTTCAGTCTGTTTAAGTCATTGTTTTCCTTACAACTAAACCATAAAATAAAATCACACAAGACATATTCTTTAAAACAGAATTGTTTTTAAAAATAAATTTTTAAATTATTGAATGTTTCATCATAATGATTTGAATGTTCGAGTCCCCCAATAATTTCTATAGTTTTGAATTTCTTTTATTTTCTGAGATTATCTAATTTCTGTTTGACCTCAATACTTTAGTCAATTTGTTCAAAATTAGTCCTTTTTAATCACGCTATCAATTTATTTCGATCGGTTTCTATTTTTCTGAAAAATTTAAACACCCTATATTTTATTTAAATATGTTCTACTTCTCAAATTTCTAACCTTCTTCTCTTAGTGTTTATAGTCTTTTGTTTAAATAAAATTAGACATATAGGTTCGTTGGGGTTCCTCTATTTTTAACAATTCATATTTTTACATACCTAAATAATGTTTTGTTTTAAATTTATTTATAGTTTAACGAGCACGGCAGAGGACACCACTTAGGCTAGTATAATTTAATGAACGAACAATACAAGATATGCCCATATTTCCACCAGCAGGATATAATCCCTTATTTGTACATTCCAACTCTGCTTGACCCCATACACAAAAGTTTGTTTACAACTGCTAAATCTGCAACTAAAAAAAATCATGCAACTAACTCTCCTGTTGGACACTTTCTGATCTAATCTGTGCTAGGTCCAAACAGCCACAAATTATCACCACAGAACACTTCTGCCCAGACCTTGGGCACCACCATTCCGTCAGCCATGAATGTAGCACTACAATTTTGATCATTCAGTCCTACATTTTCCAAGTCTGCAACCTTAACCTACCACATTAAGCACTATAATTAGCTTCAAATATAATGAATTGTGTCGACTGAAACTATAAAAATTCTATTTTCTATATTGCAATGGAATTTACTAAATAAATTGTTGTGTATTTGGTTCATTATGAGTGGTCAAAAAACAATAAAGCATCTGCCAAATTAGCAATCGATACTTCAAAGGAAAAACAAAAATCTACTGCCACTCCATATATATCCTCTTTTTTTGGCGGTGGATTCCAAATACATTCTTTGGTCATCTTAGGAGCCATATGTCCCACGTCAAAGAGGCCACGACCTGAGTGACACATCGCCTAGGTCATGGTGGATATGCCTGACAAAAAAGCTCGAGCCTAGCGACTCGGTTTGATTCAAAGTAACCTCAGATTCGGTTCGGCTTGAGTTCTTATAATAAACGAATCAAACCAAACCATCTTTTCAGCTCGTTATTTTAACGAGCCAAGCTTGAAAAACTCATAAACAGTTTGTTAGCTCAAATAAAACGATAGGTCTAGCATTTTAAATAGTTATGATAATCCACAAATCTACTATATAATATAATTTTAATAATCAAACTTGATTAGAATGATAATATGAAACTTTTCAAACTTTAATTAAATTGAAAATTGATATTTTTACAATTACCAAGTCTTAATTTTTGAAGCATAAAATACTTATTAAATTAATATTATAACTGATAATTTATCTCATCTACACTTATCAATCATTGTTGTTAATTCACATTGGTAGTTATTGCTATATTTTTCATTTTAGTATTATTATGATCTTTTAATATTTTTAAAATGATTAAATTATGTAATAATATTTTCATCAAAGTCAGAATATCGTTGACTCACGAGCCTAATGAGTCGGTTCGAGATTTCTAAACGATCCTAGCCGAACATCACTTTCAGCTTGATGATCTTAATAAACCGAACCGAGCTCGTTCGTTATTATGACGAGCCTTAACGAACCAAGTCTTAATGAGCCGTGCCAGCTCTTTAGCCACCCCTAATGAAGGATATGGTGCAAGTCGAGCGCTGTGACCTCAGAAAACATAATGATTGAACTTGCAGTATTGTGGAAAACATATAGTAGTATGCATCTTGATTACCTAAAGGCAATTTGATTGTTCAATTCGTGCAGATATAGTGCAAATCCATTTTATTATCACAATCACCATTCCAAGGGGACACAGGTAGTTCAAATTCAGGTTTCGTGGTGGCAACACAGAAAGCATAGGAGCACCAAATATTTCAGTTATTAAGGAAGAACAAAAGGTATCATCCACTGGATCGAGATCAGAAGGCTATCGTCCGTCAACTGATCTATTGATTTTAGTCAACCGAAGAATAGACAACGCAAACATAAGCGACTAGAGATACACAAAAAATGTTAGGATCAGGAAAGATTAGTTTCCTTAGCCGTAGGGATTAGATTCTTAGTCAAGTTATCTCATCTATAAGAGGACAGATCTTACCCTAGTTCATCAAGCAAATGAGATCAATCTAGTATCCCAGTCAATTCTCTAATTCCCAATAGGGATGAAAATATAGATCCATTAGATTCAACTATCCCCTTCTATAAAGTCAGAGGCCCATGTGTTCATGGTGGTTGACGAGGTGTGGATGGAGCTCCGGCGAGGTCCGCTCGAGCCTTGTTCTCCGGCGCGGGAGACTGTAAGGGAGGTCGTGGGATGGTTAACGGCGTGGTACGGTCGCTGCCGACGGCATCGCTCGGCGAGCATCCGGCAAGGTGTCGCCACATGCCGCCTGTGTGCAGAGATGCCTGTACTGTGCATGCTGGTTTGCTGCTGAGGCAAGCCTGTGAGGTCCACGCGTCAGGGAGAGAGTCCTAGCCAGAGGCTTACCAGAACACCGACGGAAGGCCAAATAAGGCCATGCTTGGTTGTGATTTCTGGAGCCGTACCTTTTTTTAAAGTCCAAAAGTCAACCAAAAAGAATCCCGCTTTATAACGGTTGTGACCGAACGCAGATAGACAGCTTTTATCGAATTCCGATCGATCTCTTACCGTATGACCATCGAATATAAAACATACCGCACTCTCTTGCTCTCTTCTCTCGAATTTCTCACGAATCCCGATCAAGGTCGACGGATGTAGGTGCATTATAGAAATTTTCTTCTCAAAGCTATAATCACAGCTGGTTCAATCAAACGACTTTCGGCTTTCTCCACAGCTCAGAGTCCACAACCGCTTCTCCAACAGCCACATCCCACAGCCAAAATTTCCATAGCTACAACTCAACCAAACAGAGCCTACGACATCTTCAAAATTTTGGAGGCTAAATAGAGAAGTTTTATTGGAAAAGGGCCAAAGAAGGAAGAGTAAGTTTTTTGGAGGCCGAATAAGTTTGCTCTTTACTTTACTTTCTGGCACGAACAACGTAGAAGTAGCCTGGGTAATGGAAACAGTGACTGGGAATTAGGAGTGTAAAAGATGCATCTAATGGAGAACCTTCAACCCTCTTTAGGGCTTGTTTGGAAGAGCTGCATTCTATTTTTCCAGCTCTACTCTCAAATTTAGTAGCCAAACATCTTAACTCCACCAACTCTAGATAAAAAAAAAAGGTGAGGTTGAGGCTTACTCCATCTTTTTTTTAGAGCTCACGAGGAGGTGCTCCAAAAATTAAAAATCGTGGAGTTGATAGAAAATTACCACCATACTACTTATTACAAAACATATTCATTGAAATTTTTTTATCCTTTCTCACGTTGTCCTCCCGACTCGTATGAATCTCACATAAATACAGAGGAGCTCACACCGTACAAAACATATTGATTTGTAATGAGAAAAATATAGATTTTTATAGGGGCATAATAGACTTTTTCAATCAAAACCTTGAATATCTAGAGCTGGAGTTAAATTTTAAACCAAATACTATGCGGTGGATCTGTAAATCTGAAGCAGAGCTGCTCTACGATGGAGTTATGAAGCAGAGTTGATTTTTATGGAGTGAAGCTCTCCCAAACAAGCCCTTAGTTCAAGAAAATGAATTAGTTTTCCAAAAGTGAGGGTAAGTATGAAAATTTAGTTTATTATTTTGAATTAAAGAAATGCAGCCACTAATCCATTGAGTTAAGCATGGGAATCAAACCAGAGGGTCAAGGAGGTGCGTTGAGCAAAATCCCACGTGCTTGAAGCTCTAGTGCGCTGCGTCCATGGCTGAGGTAGGATAGAACGTATCAAGCAATTCATCGAACACCTAGCGGGCAACCGGGAACTCGACTAAGACACGCTCAAACCTCAACACCAACTCGCGCCTAAGGTTCAGGGTGCCTAGTAAGGGCTCTACGGAAGGTCCTCGATGGAAAATGGCACTTGATGGCAGCCCTCCACGGCGGCAGCCATGGCGGCTCGGCTGGCACGCATCGGCGACACGATATGAAGTAGCTAGACGGCCACAAACCAAGGTCCGACGGCCATGGCAGGCTTTTGAGGACTGCTGCTCTACGCGCATGGCCATAGCGGACTCCCGCAGACGCCACAACGCAGTGGCGAGGCGGCATGGATGCACGTGGCCAAGGTGCGGTCATAACGACACAACTCAGCGGCCGAGGCCCGACGACAAGCACGAGAGGGCAGCACGCATCCGGGGCGGCTGCTCAAAGCGGTGCAGCGACGGTGCAGAGCGCCGCCATGCTGCATATCGGCAGCGAGGAGCGTAGCCGTGGCGGCTGTACGGCGGCGTGGAGCACGAGTGTGCGTGGCCAGCCATGTTGGCTCGCGGTTGGCTGCGGCATGATAGCTGAGGTGCAGCAACTTAAGAGTGGAGGGTGAGCAGCGTCCCTGTCTTGGTTTTGCCCACCTCTTTGTTCTTGCGTCGTGTTTCGCTCATGGCTCCGAGGGTGACGAAAGCTTGACAGTTGATTGACGGAAGGACAAATAAGGCATCATCAAAATTTTGGAGTCCAACAGGGAAGTTTCATTGAAAGAGGCCAAGGAAGGAAGATAAAGTTTTTTGAAGGCCGAATAAGTTCAATTCGTGCAGATATAGTGGGAATCCATTTTATTATCACAGTCACCATTCCAAAGGAACACATAGGTAGTTCAAATTCAGGTTTCGTGGTGGCAAAACAGAAAGCATAGAAGCACGAAATAGTTCAGTTACTGAGGAAGAAGAAAAGGTATCATCCACTGGATCGAGATCAGAAGGCTCTCCTCCATCAACTGATCTGTTGATTTTATTCAACCGAAGAACAACAACGCCTAAACTTATTTTGCAAACATTAGCGACTAGAGATACACAAAAAGGTGTTAGGATTAGGAAAGGGTTAGTTTCCTTAGTTGTATGGATTAGATTCTTAGTCAAGTGATCTCATCTATATAAAGCCAGATCGTACCCTAGTTCATCAAGCAAGATGAGATCAATCTGGTATCCTAGTCAATTCTCTAATTCCCAATCCCTGTTTCTATTACCCAGTCTACTTCTACGTGGTCCGTGACAGAAAGTAAAGTAAAAGTTGGCATTCAAAAAACATGAGTGTGGATATAGTCATCAAAGCCATGACTATCAGATCCCATCCATGCACACTCCAATGGGCTTCGCCTCTCAGTATATCTGATTATCGCTATGATTTTAAAATTGTCCGATGAAGCCACATGATTGTGGGTCTTTATATTTTAGCTTGATGATACCAGAATAAAAATGTTCTATTACTATGTAATAGGCTATTACAATCATATTACAGACATCAGCATCAGAAGTATAAGTAGAATTCATAAGGTGCTGAAAAATGGCAGGTGTTTAAAAAGACAGTATTTACAATTTATTAATACATGTGTCGGAGTTATGTTTCGCTTGCCTATAAACGACTGTGTCAGAGAAGATTTATTAAATACATGCATGGTAGGAAATAACATACTGGACAACAATGATTCCTGAAGTCACAACAAGCAGATATGCAAGGAAAAGGATATCATTTACCATGAATCTAAATCATAACTGGAAACAAGTGGTATGCTTAGGCTCCAACATGTCCAGCAATCTTAATGTGCACTGAATACTAACAATGCTCTGACGCTTGTCACCACATAGGTATGCATTGAAATAAGGTAGGAATTCAAACTGTGGTAGGACTCGGGTAACATACAGACCGAAGCACTCAAAGAACTGAAGATTGAAAGATTATAGAACCAAATGTCAAAATAGAATATTATTTAATAACCTCCAGTGATAGTGAAGCAATATGAATATACTATAAAACCAAATGTCAAAATAGAATAATACCTCCCACGATAGTGAAGCAATATGCAGATATTCCACCACAATAGATCTTTCTATTGTTCATCTCTGTCATCAATGCCCACAATGTCACGACCTAAGAACAAGATATAAAGACACAGACAGAGTTAGCAGGACCAACTAGTGCACATTCATATTACATAAAGCAGATCTGATTAAAGATAAAAAGTCAGGAGAGATGTGCACTGAACTGAAGAATGATCTATTATAACATTGACAGTCATAATCAAAAGACAAACATGCCAACACCCATACCTACTCAGGTTGCATTGCACATTAAAAGTTGTCAATAGCCTTAATCTGATGAAGCATATTTACCATTCTATTGTTTAGGTGCAGAAGAAAAGAAGGAAATAAAAATGAAAAGTCGGTAGAACACATAAGTTTATGTGTAACAGCACTGACGAGAAATAATAATAGAAAAAACCAGAAAGTCCCAATACTGAATAAAGATCAATATTCTAGAAAAATGTTTAGTTATTACTACTTCCAGAAAAGCTGAATTCACAGGGACATAAAAATAGAGGTTCACTGAAGCACTCCGTCTGTTCACTTTTATTTGACGATGTTGACTTGTAGTGTTAGCTTTGACCATTTGTCTCATTCAAAAAAGTATGGAAATATCAAATATTTTTATAATTTTCTTTATCATTAAAATTATTGCAACATTACTTTTAATTTTATGGATTTAAAATAATTTTTTAAATAAAATGAGTGGTCAAAGATAACACTAAAAGTCAAATACGTTAAATAAAAGTGAACAGAGGGAGAGTAGCATACTAGAGAGCCTGTTTGGATCCTAGGGACTAATTGCTAGCTGACTAATTTTTAGTCCTGAGAGCTCCAAACGGGTATGACTAATAGATGGACTAACATTAGTCCCTTTTAATTAGTCCCTCGGATCTAAACATGCCCTTAACAGTGTCGTGACAATAAAATACATCCTAATTTCATGGAAAACCACTAAATTCGTTAACTCTGGTAGCACACTGCACACTATTCTCCATGAACGATTGGTGAAATGCTAACCGTGCTGGAAAAGATAAAATGAACAAGTACTATTTTCAAAATTCAGCAAATAGAAGATGGTCAAAAGCCAATGGCATATGAATTAGAAAGATGTCAGTAATATTACATAAGTGAAATCGGATATGATTCGAACTAAGGCATTTCAGGAAGCTTTCATACATAAAGGGACTCAACGGAACGAGTGCACAGCTGTTGGATGCTCAAAATATCAAATACTACAACATCATGAACAGCAATGCTCTAATACAAACTAATGGATATATTTTACAATAACAACAACTACAAATCTTTCTAGTCACGAGATGTTGTGGTAGGCAAGTTAATGCATATTGTTTCATCAGCCAAAAGGTTCAAAATAGCAAAAGGTTGTATTCAGGCAGTTTCAGTTATGCGTATTGGGCTATTGGCCAAAAAAGAGCAGACTGATCACAACAATTAGTTTACTCTAATAAAAACAGTATAGTTCATCAACAGTATCTCCAACCACACTTGGAGGTGTCCATCTCCCAAGAAAAGAAATACATTATGACACTCGTTTAAGTAGACTAGTACCTTGAGTATAGAAGCTTGAATAGGGATATAATGGTAAGCCAGTAGCTTCAAATACTTTCCTGAGCTGCAACGACCTAATATTTATCACAAATATGCCAGCATCTGACTGCAGGAAAACCTCATCACCATCCTCAGAAAACGCGGCTACAGATGACCAAAACAAATCTCTAGCTGGCAACCCAGGCATAGTGAAATTGTTCAACTTAATGCTCCTGATCAGTAACCACTCTGGCTCACCTTCAGGGACAATCCTCCTTGACCAGAAATGGAGATTAGACCCATTCAGGCCAGCAAAACCGATGCCGCCATCCTCTGCCATCATAACATGGATATCGGACATGTAGTCCTGACACACACACCTTGGCAGCTCAATCAAAGCCAGTCGCTGCCTCGACATTTCAAATTCAAGGATGTAATTCCGATCTATAGTTGTTAGTTCGAGATTCCAGTACACAGAACTTCCCGCGAGGGCGCTCGCCACCATATCAACAGGTAATGGGGACTTGATTGCAGTGGCATCACCCCAGGCGGCAGTTTCCAAGGAGTAGACATAAGCCGATATGAGCCTCCAATCATGATTTTCGTCATTGCCGTCAATCCTGCAGTCCAGGAATACGATCTGGAATGAGGCTGACCGGCAGTCGGTGTGATCGTTGTGCCTAGCCGCACATAACATAACAGCGGCCACTTCCAAGCCTAGCGACCCCGGGGGCGTCCTCACCTGGCGAGCGCCGCCGGCCATGGGGTCCCAGACAAGGAGCCCCTGCTCGCCGGAGCCGTGGAGGAGGACGCGGCCGCAGCGGCAGTCCAGCACCCAGTGGTCAGGCTTGGGCGGGATAAGACTCCCAATGGAGGAGCTCACTGAGGCGAATACTAGGCGCCTTTGGTGTATCGTGGAATCACGGCTGACGCGCCTGGACCAGAGGTTCTGGAAGAAGCCGAGCACGGGAGGTGTTCGATGGAATGCACGAAATCGGCGGAGGAAAGCGTGGTTACGTACGAGACGGCGCCAGCGCCTGCACACAAGTGAGGCCGCGAGGAGATGGTGGGGCTCCGGTGGAAGACGGAGGAAGACCTCCAGAAGGAGGTCGTCCAGCGGGAGATCCGATGGCGGCGAGATGTGTAGGGGGGCGGACATGGTGCTGGCGGCGTGCGTGTTGGGGAAAAGGAGGTCCGACGGCAGCAAGCTATGTAGTGGGGGGAACATGGTGCTAGGGGCTGGCGCGTTGGGGGAACGGAGATTCGACGGCGGCGAGCTGTGTAGGGGGGGCGGACATGGTGCTGGCAGCGGGCGCGTTGGGGAAATAGAATGGGAGGTATAATTAGGGATCGTTTGGAAGACAGCAAAAACGCAGCAAACTTAATATAGGGAAATAAGATGAGCTGGATATCACTACCAGTGTTTGGAATGAAGGTATCTTTCCTTTTTTTTTCCTTAGTAGAGGAATTGACGTATCACAGGAATCAGAAAATCCAATCAGATCAAAGGAAGATTGGATCAAAGAAAATCTTGGCTAGCTGCTTTTGGGGGTGTTTGTTTTCTATGACAAAATGTTTAACTAATTTAAAGTATTAAACATTGATTATTTATGAAACTAATGTGGTAGATATGTGCGATTCGACGGCAGGAGGGCCGACTTAGGGCCTGTTTGTTTCCGCTTATAAGCGGCTTACGGACTGAAATAAGCAACATCGGAGCCCAAACGCACCGCTTATAAGCGGCGGCAGCGCACCGCGTGCGGCCCGCGAACGCAACGCGCAGTAGAAAGCCCGTGTTTCCCTTCCGCGGGCCGACGAGCGCGTTTCGCGTCCGAGGCTCGCGTTTCGGCTGCATATCCGCGCGACAGAGCACCCCGACGCCCGCCCCCCACCCCCCCTCCCCCCCCCCCCCGACGACGAGCTCGGAGCGAGCCCCCCCAGCTCGGAGACCCCCCCCCCCCCCGGAGCTCGGAGCGAGGCCCCCGCGCCCCCCCCCCCCACCACGAGGAGCTCGGAGCCAGGCCCCAAACCCCCCCCCCCCCCCCCCCCCCCGACGACGAGTTCGGCGCGAGCCGGGCCACCGTCGACCGGCCGGATCTGGACTCACGACCTCCCGGGGGCAAAAAGAAGGTAGAGCAGATCCGGTCCCCCCCGCCCCCCCCCCCCCCCCCGACGACGGTCGACGCCAGGCCACCCGACCCGACCCGAAAGGCAACGGTTCTTCTTCCTATCTGAATACGGAATCCCATCTGAATACAGTAGGTGCACCGTATTACTATTCACAGATGCCTGCACTTGTCTAACTTCTTTTTTTTTTTGTTTGTATACAAAGATAGGAGCATTTCAGGCATCCAGCAACCACTCCCCACTCACCCAGCGGCCTACACATCCGAAGGTAAGAGGTCTTGTTCCTACTTCATACGCTGCCTGTTGTTGTGTTCTAGGTACGTCGTAGTTTATTTTGTTGGATCATTTAGATGGACAAGCCAGCAAAGGTCGCAGCAAGATGGGATTCCTTTGCTGCGAAAATTTTTAACGACATTTGTGTGGAAGAAGTGCATGCCCATAATCGCCCACAACAATGTTTGAATAGTGTGGGATATGCAAATCTTGTGAGAAAATTCTTTGAGCGCACCAAGAGGCCATACACCGAGAGCCAAATGAAGAACCGGTGGGATTTGTTAAAGAAAAAATATGGTCAGTGGAAAACTCTGAATTTGAGAGCCACAGGGTTGGGCAGAGATCCTCTTACGGGCTGCATTGTCGCTGATGATGAGTGGTGGGTTGAGCAGAACAAGGTGAGTCCATGTTTCATATTAGATTGACATCACTTTTTGTTACATACTTTAATGTTTTAGAGGTCTAATTATTATTATGTACTATTTTGTATAGGCTATGCCGGGGTGTATATGTTTTAAAACTGTCCCACTTGAACATGAGGAACAAATGAGGATAATGTTTGATGCTGTTGTTGTCACTAATGAAACTTCCTATGTTCCATCAACTGGTGGGAGCTCATCTCAAATGGAAGGTGATGCAAATGTAAATGTTGATTTGGACAACACTGTTCCACTAAGTGCAGATAGGAGAGCTGAAAAAAGACCTGCTGTTCCCCTTTCCCCGAAGAGAAAAAGGAAAAAGACTTTTAGAGACCAATGCATGAAGCGTCTGGTTGATGCATATGAGATAAGAGCTCAAAGTAGTAATTTTTCTGCTACCTCACAAGTGGTAGATCATGTTAGAGATGAAATTGGAAGTATGATGGATCAAGTCATCAAGGATGGGGCCGACGAAGAGAGTGACGAACACTTCTATGCCACCCAACTACTTCAAAAGAAAAAGAACCGTGACATTTTCATCACATTCAAGACAGCATCTGGTTGGTTGAATTGGCTGAAGAGGGCTTGGGAGGCCAGAAAAAAGCACTAGAGTCTGTTGTAGCATCATTTGTATCCTTTGTTTGTTTGATTTGGTTGGATTTGCTAAGTTTCTCCTTCGCAAACATTATTTGTATAATTTATTCCAGACGTCATCTGTTAAGTTTGCATTCCAAATTTTCAGACATTATTTGTTAAGTTGTGTTGTATGAATAAAAAGATTGTTTGCTCTTTGTTGACAGGATATATATTTTTTCATGAGTACTACATCTAGTGCTTGTAGTCAATCTGATGATGGCGCAGTGCATAACATGGACATTGATTCATCTGGTGACGATGCTGTTATGGTTGCAATGATTGCTCTTGAGTGCATGCCATTATCTGCGAAAGATGATTCCTCTACTGATGATAAAGAAGGTGTTTATGTTCACGCAATTCCAATTATGACTGGATTCCAGTGGGTTGAAATAACTCTAAATAATCCGGTGGAGTGCTTTAACATGTTTAGAATGAGAAGGTCAGTTTTCTTGCAACTTCACTACACATTGATATCGAACCATGGATTGAGATCACGTAGGAGGTTTAGTAGCAAAGAAGCATTAGGGATGTTTCTATAGGCTTGTGGTGCACCTCAGTCGTTCAGACAATGTAAGAACAAGTTTTATCACTCCCTAGAAACTATTAGTAGGAAATTTAGAGAGGTTCTAGATGCTGTTATTAGCTTGGCTGCTGAAATTGTGAAGCCCAAAGACGGACAGTTCAACATGGTTCATCCTAAACTTCAAGAAAATAGGTTCTGGCCTTATTTCAAAGATTGCATAGGTGCTATAGATGGAACACATATAGCAGTAACTGTTCCTTTAAGTGAACAACCAAAGTACATTGGTCGTCATGGATATGCTTCACAAAATGTTATGGCAGTTTGTGACTTTGATATGAGATTCATTTTTGCTGTTACTGGTTGGCCTGGGTCTGTTCATGACACTCGAGTGTTGTTGGATACGTTGTTGACATACAAGGATCACTTTTCAAAACCTCCTGAAGGTAACAACAAGTATTGGCACAATTTCTTTTGATTCAATTATCCGAATATTCTAAATTTATAAATTTTATATGCAGGTAAGTACTACCTTGTGGACTCTGGATATCCTAACAGAAAATGGTTTCTCGCACCCTATAAGGGTCAAAGGTATCATGTCACCGAATGACAGCATGGTCCAGTTGGATACAAAGAAGTATTTAATCAAGCGCATTCATCACTTAGAAATCATATTGAGCGTGCATTTGGAATACTAAAGATGAAATGGCGCATTCTCTTAAGCTTGCCTAGCTACCCAGAAAATAAGCAATCCAAAATTATATATGCTTGTATGGCCTTTCACAATTTTGTTAGGGAGCATGCTTTGAATGACGCACATTTTCAAGCGGACGTTGAAGGCAATGGATCTCAGCCGTCGCAACCTGTGAATGATGATATTTCAGAAGATGACATGGATATGGGAGCTCCACGAGATGCTATTGCTACTGCAATGGTTTCATGAACTATTTGTATTCTAATCACTATTGTATTAGATTATAAAATTAGGATATTTAAGTTAACTATGTTCTTCATTACTATTATAAGATTATTTTTATTTATCAAACTCGAATATTATTGGGATCGTTGTATTCGTCTTCAATTCGTAAATAAAATAAGGTATTACAGTCGAGTTGATAAGCGAAACCAAATAAGCGTATCCAAACGTCCTGCTTATTTTGGCCCATAAACCACTTTTAAGCGTATCCAAACGTCTTGCTTATTCAGATTCTCGCTTATCTAAAAAGCAATATAATCGATTATACGACTTTTTAAATAAGCAAAGTTCCAAAAAAGCGGATCCAAACAGGGCCTTAACCGAGCGACTGTTGCAGTCTGACTGCTGAGAATCTGAATCTGGCATAGGTCACGTGTGTTTCTCCAATGCGTTTTCCCCGTGTTTTTCCCTTGGCGTGAAAGAGGCCATCGTGCTCCTAACTGACCGTAGAGAATTACAATAACATACACGATATTTATCTAAGTATCAAACTAGTCTTCCGATGCTCCCATTACCCGAAGAAACTTTGCACGATTGCACACTGCACAAAAGATTTATTCGACAGCGTCTTGACGGTCATGAAAGACATTAGTTAGGCGCCGGAGACACTGCTACTACTGGCATGGCGCGAAGGGGAGCGGCCATGTCAAGAACGGTCCCATAGCGGTCACTCAAGTCAATCTCCTCGGGCCGCATGCCGTCAGGCAGTCTCCATTCCATCTTGTGCAGAAGCGAAGCCAGAAGCAGCGGCACGGACCGCGCAGTGTAATCCATTCCGGGACACACCCTCCGTCCGGCGCCGAACGGCCGGTATGCGAAGTCGTCCGCCGTCGTCGTGCCCTGAAACTGCACCGGCGAATCATCGAAGCAACAGGCTGGAACCGCTCCGGCAGAAACTCCTCCGGCCGCGGCCACACCTTACCGTCCCTTCCGATCGCCCACAGGTTAACCACGACGCCGGTCCCGACCGGCACCGGGAACCCGCCGAGAGACACTCCGTCCGCGACCACCTCTCGGGGGATCAGCGGCACCGCCGGGTGCAGCCTCAGCGTCTCCTTCACTACGGCCTGGAGGTACGGCAGGCCGTCGAGGTCCGTCTCCCTGACGAAGTCGCTGGAGCCGAGGCGCGCCGCGAGCTCGGCGCGTGCCTTCTGCATCTTCTCCGGGTGGCGAAGCAGCTGTGCCATCGCTCGTTGCACCGTGACCGTGCTGGTGTCGCTCGCGGCAATAAACATGTCCTGAAACGGTGTGTCAAACCGAGAAGATAAAGGTGCTTGGCTTAGCTTAACTTGAACCACATGTACGTATATACCGTCAGAAACGTCGTGATTTGTTGGCGCGTGAGCTTGGACTGCTCGAGACGAGCAAGGAGGACCTCTAACACGTCATCATGCTCGGCACCACTACTTCTGATGGCCGCCAACCGTCCCTCGATGATCTCCTGATCGAAGAACCTGAACAGTTTCGCAAGGTGTACGGAGATGCGGCGGCGCGACCCGAGGAGGTGGTCGAGCGGCGCGAGGAGAGGGAACGCATCGGCGACGTTAGACTTGGACCATTCCTCAAGAACAGGCCCGATGAGGCTCTTGAACGTCGGGGCTCCCTGCAGGTCCACCACGTCCTGGGAGAAGAGAACGTTGGAGATGATGTTTAGAACCGTGCCGTTCACGGCCTCCCGGACGACGACCGGCCTGTGAGCCCCGACGATGAAGTGGTCCCTGAGTTTCCTGGCGTGCCGCTCCAGGATCGGGCGGACGGCGTCGAGGCCTCGGGAGGAGGAGAAGCGAGCGCCGATGATCGAACGGTCCTGCCTCCACAGCCTGTCGGAGCTGGGGAGGAACACCATGGACGTCGCGCTGTAAGACAGCGCGCGCACGCTGTCCGGCACCAGCCGGGCTGCGAGCGCCGCGTCCTGCTTGGCGAGGGCTTCGTGGGCCACGGCGGGGGACGACACCACCACCACGGTGCGGGTCGGGCCGAGTCGGAGGGACAGTACGGGACCGTAGGTCTCGGAGAGGGCGGCGAGGCCTTGGTGAGGGTTGCGCCGGAGCGGGCCGAAGAAGTAGAGCAGGTTGCCGAGGAGAGGGTGCCCGGCGGGGCCAGGCGGCCGTGATGAAAGAGATCCACCGGTATGGCTTGCTCGGGTGTTGTTCTTATGGAGGACGTACAACACATGAATGGTTATTAGAAGCGTCACTACTGCACAAGTCAGGAACGCCGAGAACACCATTCTTCTAACTTACCCGATCGGTTCCTACTCGTGTCTTGGGATGATGCAGCAGGTGCAACCCGACCGGCGAGTATTTATACATGCATACTGCTCCATTGTGACAGGTCGGGGTCGCACGTGGACCACGCTTACCTTGAATGATTCCGATCCCTTCTCCTACCGCTCATACTTTATCATTTTTTATTCAAGCAAAAAGTTTTGGAAATGCGTGACGACTTTGCATGCTTTGAAAAAGTATTTCCCTCCACATTTTTCATTCAAAGTTTGAACACACGAACACATTTGTTTCAATTGGAAAAACAACCATGTCACTTTTTCACCTCAGCATAGGATTCAGTTCTTTGGATCGCAGGATTCTTAGAACATATAGGAATTAAAAAATACAGGATTGGAGGTGTCATCTTCTCAAAAACTATGAAATGCCAAAATAAAAAAAATTGCTCTAAAGTTGTTTGGATACATCATCAGAAACATACAGGAATTTTGTTAGCAAGAGGAAGCAAGGAATTGAAACATAAGGGCTGCACCTCATGTTAGAATTCCTCCAAAATTTGGAGGAAACATTCCTATCCTCTAAAATTCCCATTGAGGAATCGTACAATCCAAATGACACTAAGAATTTTTTCTTTGTATTCCACACTACTACGAAATGGATTCCTAGTGAGAGGTCCCTAAATGTAAAGTGTGGCGGGTAGGTCATTTTGGCTTACCCTGTCATGTTTTGAACACATAAGATAAAAAAGTGGCGAGCATAGTGACTGTTGAGGGTCACTATCAGGGGCAATTAACCCTAATGACCCTCGACCTTAATGACGTGGTCACTGTATAGGTAATCCCCACCTAAACCGTTCTCCGTACCATGCGGGCGCGCTACGGGTAGAGCCAACGGGAGGTCTCCGCCTCGCCCGACCCCTTCGAAGGGGGGTCGGATCCTTCGTACTTGGACGGCGCGCTCGACCCGCCTCTATAGGGGTCGGGCGAATGCGCCTCCGCCTCGCTCGACCCCAGGGTCGGGCGAATCACTTGCTGCTCCCTGAATAAGGAGGGCGATGACGGTTGGGAAATAAATGCCTGACACTCCACGACCGCTGACAGGTAGAGCCGCCCGCCAACCCGGGCAAGTGGGCGTTAAGTGCACACGACGTGCACCGTCCACGGGATGGGCGTCGCTCCAACAGCCTCCTGTCAGAGACTCATCGCCCTGCACAATAAGACGTCCCGGAGCGACGGCCATCACCACGGCGTCATCAAGCCGGCTCCTACAGTGACATCTCCTCCATACGGATGGAACCCCGCCGAGCGACAACACAATGCCACTCCGCCGAACAGGAACGGCACGGCCGCACCAAAGACGTCGCCATTACGGCCCGACCTAACCGATGTACGGCTGCTGTCAGCCTCACAGAACCGACCCTCCTTTCGCCACCGTATAAAAGAGGAGGGAGATCAAAGGAGAAGGACAAGTCTCCAAGACCCACAAGCTCTCTACGCACAAGCACACAAACAACACTTACGAGCACCCTCAGAGGCAGGAAGCACTCTCTCTTTCTCCTCCGTTTGTAACCCACATTGTAATCTCAGTCGCAAATAACACGAGCAGCCACCAAAACTGGACGTAGGGTATTCGGCCCGAACCAGTATAATTCCTTGTGTCTATTTGTGAACCATCCGAGCCTAAAACGCGCTTCCACCAAATAATCACTCGTCGGCGATATCGAACACCGACAGTTGGCGCGCCAGGTAGGGGCTCTTAGCGCGTTTTCGACGATCATCCCACTAGTTCGGATGGCCGACCACGTAAGCGGATGGGCTTCTGGCGCACTTGTGCGTTTCGGAAGTCTTAGTTTCGTCGCCCAGGAGGATGGCTTGGTGCTGACGGCTGTCACAGCTCCACCAATCCACTCCTCTGACCCACACCATTCGTCACCTGCTCTGGCGGGCGACGCGATCGATGAGGCCACGACTCATCGCACGGTCCAGTACCGTGACCTGGAGCCCGCAAACATCGAGTTTGTCGGGATGGCCGGGTACGCGTCGGAATCCTTTTTCGACCTCCTCGACGAGGCGAACAGAGATTCCGATCCGGAGCGCAGCGAGGGGAGCAACAATCCCTCGCGTGAGTGCCTCATGGCACATTCCGGAGACCCGCTCGACTCCAGGGACAATCTCCCTCTCACCCAGCTGCCACGGGTCTCTGGGACTCCCCCGCGCGACATACAGCCTGACCAGTTAGAAGCGCGGCGGGAGGAACTCCGCGAAGCCAAACGGCAGCTGGAACAGGAGGAGGCGGAGATTGACCGAGAGCTCGCTCGCGCCGAGCCCGGCGGACGTGCCCGCTCCATGGCGGGCGACGTACGATAGCACATCATGGAGGAGGGCGACGGCCCCCCACACTTCACGCGGGCAAGCCAAAACCTCGCTGCAGCAGCGGCACTGCTTCGGGAGCTCCCTGAACCCATCATCCCGAAGCCCGACGCACTCAGCGTGAAGTTGAGATCCTGCTGCAACGAGCAGCGGCGCAACAGGCGGAGAGCTCGCGATCGCGAGTGCGGAAACCGCATACTCCGAACGCGTCTGTACAGCAGACACATCCGGGGACGTACGAGGCCTCAAAAGCCTGCGTCCGCGGACGTCTCGGTGCAAACCGCGATGCCCGCGCCACCCTGGAGGCGCGACGGCGACAGCCAGAACGCGTTCCTGAGGTGGGCCGAGGACGTCATCCGCGCCGAGGGGGGCGCTACGACGACGACGAGGACAGGAGCCCGAGCCCTGACGCTCCGGGTCCTCGCGTCTTCAGCTCCCACATACGAAGCGCTCCGTTTCCACAGCGCTTTAGGCCGCCCACCAACGTGCCGAAGTACGCTGGGGAGACGAATCCGAGCCTTTGGCTCGAAGACTACCGGCTCGCCTGCCGAGCCGGAGGAGCGGATGATGATCACTTCACCATCCGCAACCTGCCACTCTACCTGGCCGATTCGGCCAGAACGTGGCTCGAGCACCTCCCCGCCGATCGGATCTCGAGTTGGTCCGACTTAAGGGAAATCTTCGTGGGTAACTTCCAGGGGACCTACGCGCGCCCGGACAACCGCTGGGACCTGAAGAACTGTCGGTAGAAACCGGGGGAAACCCTCCGGGAATACGTCCGACGCTTCTCCCGGCAGTGCAACGAGCTGCCGGACGTCGGCGACGCCGACGTCATCGGGGCGTTCCTGTCCGGGACTACTTGCCGCACCCTGGTCCATAAGCTAGGGCGCAAGAGCCCTCGAACGGCCAAGGAACTCCTGGATATCGCAACCAGCCACGCATCCGGCGAGGAAGCCGTGGGCGCGATCTTCAACCGCCCCGATGCGAAGGGGAAACAGGGGGACAACTCCGGCGAAGGCCCCTCCAATCGCTCCCGCAAGAAGAAGAAGAACCGGCAACAATCATCCGAAGGACAGATGGTCGCCGCCGCCGAACGCAAGGGCGCCAAGGCGTCAGCAGGGGAGACATCGGACCACTTCGAGAAGAAGTGGAACGGTCCATGCCCCAACTACGAGTACCCCGTCAAACACCTCTACAAGGACTGCTCGCTCTTGAAGCGGTTCTTGAACCACGGGCCACCAAAGGGCAAGCCGAAAGGCAAGCCTCGACAAGCCCCCGAGGGAGCAGAGGGCGAGGGCGACGCCAGCGAAGGTAACGACGGTTTTCCCGAACCCGACGGTTGCCTTATGATCTTCGCAGGACCAGAAGCGCAAGGAGGGAAGCGCCGTGCGAAGGTCGAGCATCGTGAGGTGTTCGCAGCCGAGCCCGCGACGCCAGCCTTCCTCCGATGGTCGGAGGCCCCGATCACATTCGATCGATCCGACCATCCCAGCCACGTCCCCCGACCGGGTCGATACCCACTAGTAGTCGACCCCATCATCGGCAAGAAGCGTCTCACCAAAGTCCTCATGGATGGAGGCAGCAGCCTCAACATCCTCTATGCCGAGACGGTCGACGCCATGGGCGTCGATCGGTCGCTCATCCGACCGACCGGAGCCCCGTTCCACGGCGTCGTCCCGGGGAAGCAAGCCGTCCCGCTCGGGCAGATCGACCTGCCCGTCACCTTCGGGACACCGACCAACTTCAGAACGGAGACTCTCACGTTCGAAGTAGTCGGATTCCACGGGTCGTACCATGCCATCTTGGGGAGGCCGTGTTATGCGAAGTTCATGGCTATCCCCAACTACACCTACCTGAAGCTCAAGATGCCTGGGCCGAAGGGGGTCATCACGGTAGGCGCTTCCTTTCAGCGCGCCTACCAGTCCGAGACGGAGAGCGGCGAGCTCGCCTCCACCACCATCGCGTCCACGGAAGAACTTGCTGTCATCCGGCAGCAGATCACCGAAGACGTCCCCGACTCCAACCGCAGCGCCGGATCCTTCGAGCCCGCCGAGGGCACCAAGGAGATCCGGCTCGACCCCGACAACGCCCCCGAGAAGGTGGCCAAGATCGGGACGTCCCTCTCCGCCAAATAGGAAAGCGTGCTCATCGACTTCCTCCGCGCGAACATCGACATCTTCGTATGGAAACCCTCGGACATGCCAGGCATTCCGAGAGAAGTCGCCGAGCACTCCTTGCATATCAAGCCGGGCTCCCGCCCGGTAAAGCAACGACTGCGCCGCTTCGACGAGGAGAAGCGCAGAGCCATCGGGAGAGGAGGTAGCCAAACTGTTGGCAGCCGGATTTATGAAGGAAGTGTATCACCCTGAATGGTTAGCCAATCCCGTCCTTGTACGAAAAAAGAATGGGAAATGGAGAATGTGTGTTGACTATACCAGTCTCAACAAAGCGTGTCCAAAGGATCCTTTTCCTTTGCCGCGCATAGATCAAATAGTCGACTCCACCTCGGGGTGTGAAGCTTTATGCTTCCTTGATGCATACTCCGGGTACCACCAGATCCGAATGAAGGAATCCGATCAAATCGCGACATCCTTCATCACTCCGTTCGGATCGTACTGCTACGTCACGATGCCGTTCGGGCTCAAGAATGCGGGCGCAACCTATCAGCGCTGCATGATCAGATGCTTCGACGAACTCATCGGAGACATCGTCGAAGTATACATTGACGACATCGTCGTCAAATCCAAGAAGACCGACCAGCTCGTCACCGATCTGGAACGGACCTTCACTAAACTCCGAGCAAACGACATCAAACTCAACCCCGAAAAGTGTGTCTTCGGGGTTCCGAGGGGAATGTTGCTCGGATTCATCATCTCCGAGCGAGGCATCGAAGCCAACCCGGAGAAAATCGAGGCCATCAACCGAATGGGCCCGATCCAAAACTTGAAGGGAGTACAGCGCGTGACCGGATGCTTAGCGGCTCTGAGCCGCTTCATCTCACGTCTCGGAGAACGCGTACACCCCCTCTACCAGCTCCTGAAGAAATCCGAGCGGTTTCAATGGACGCCCGAGGCACAGGACGCACTCGACAGGATAAAGGTCATCCTGTCGAAACCCCCAGTCCTAGTACCTCCGACCCCGAAGGAGCCTCTCCTCCTCTACATCGCCGCAACGACCCAGGTCGTCAGCGTCGCCCTCGTCGTAGAGCGGACGGAAGAAGGCCACGTCCTCAAGGTCCAGCGACCGGTCTACTACGTGAGCGAAGTCTTGTCGGAGACGAAGACGCGGTATCTCCAAATCTTGAAGACTCTCTATGGCGTCGTCCTTGCTAAAAGGAAGCTCCGATACTACTTCGAGTCTCACCCGGTGACTGTCGTCAGCTCCTTCCCACTGCGCGAAGTCGTCGAGAACCGCGACGCAACGGGCAAGGCCGCGAAGTGGGCTCTTGAGCTGATGGGCGAGGGCATCACATACGCCCCCGAACGGCGATCAAGTCCCAGTCCTTGGCTGACTTCATAGCGGAATGGACAGAAGTACAATTACCCACGGCTCCTATCGACCAAGAGTATTGGGTGATGTACTTCGACGGTTCGCTGATGCGAAAGGGAGCAGGGGTCGGGCTCGTCTTCGTCTCCCCTCTGGGGGTGCGCATGAAGTACGCAATCCGCCTCTCGTTCCCCGCGTCCAACAACGTAGCCGAGTACGAGGCGGTCGTCAACGGGCTCAAGATCGCCAACGAATTGGGAATCCGACGACTCGAAGTTCGGGGTGATTCCCAGCTCGTCGTTGGCCAGGTCATGAAGGAGTCTAGCTGCCACAACGAGACCATGGATGCCTACTGCAAGGAGATCCGCAAGTTGGAACATAAGTTCCACGGCCTCGAGCTCAGGCACATCCCGAGGCGACAAAACGAAGAAGCCGACTCCTTGGCCAAAATGGCAGCCGGGCGCGAACAGGTCCCGACGGGGGTCTTCGCCCACGAATAGAGCCGACCATCAATCCGACCCCAAGACATGCCAGGGGTCGGCACCAAGCCGCCCCAGGCACAAGGGGTGGACCGACCACGACGCCTCCCGACCCCTGCGTCATGGAGATCGACGAGGCGTCCGCACCTACTACGAGCCCTCCAGACGACTGGAGGACGCCGTATCTCAACCGACTCCTCAAAGGAGAACTCCCGGCCGACAAGACGGAGGCCCGACGCATCGCGCGACGCGCCAAGTCCTTCACCGTCATCGACGGAGAACTCTACAAGAGGAGCCTCACCAGAATCTTGCAGCGCTGCATCCCCGTCGAGCAAGGGAAGATGCTGCTGCAAGACATTCATGGAGGGGTCTGCGGCCACCACGCCACGCACAAAACCCTTGTCGGAAACGCGTTCCGACAGGGATTCTACTGGCCAACTGCCGTCAACGATGCTGCGCACATCATCCGTACGTGCGAAGGCTGTCAGTTCTACGCCCGGCAGACCCATCTGCCGGCACAAGCACTACAGTCCATCCCCATCACATGGCCGTTCGCGGTCTGGGGATTGGACCTGGTCGGACCACTCAAGAAGGCACCCGGGGGCTACACCCACCTCTTGGTAGCTGTCGATAAGCTCACCAAGTGGGTCGAAGCCCGGCCAATCACGAGAATCCGACCAGAAGAGGCGGTCGAGTTCTTCCTCGACATAATCCATCGCTTCGGGGTCCCAAACTCCATCATCACGGATAACGGTACGTAGTTCACAGGAAAATGATTCCTTAAGTTCTGTGACGACTACCATATCCGAGTAGATTGGGCGGCCGTGGCGCACCGCCGAACGAACGGGCAGGTCAAGCGCGCCAATGGCCTAATCCTTCAAGGCCTGAAGCCACGTATCTACAACCGGCTGAAATAGTTCAGCGGGCGATGGGCAGCCGAGCTGCCCGCCGTACTGTGGAGTTTGCGGACATCCCCGAGTCGGGCGACGGGGTTCACCCCCTTCTTCATGGTGTACGGCTCCGAAGCCGTACTACCGACCGACCTCGACTACGGAGCCCCGAGGATCAGAGCCTACGACGAAGAAGGCAACCAGACGTCCCTCGAAGACGCCATGGATCAGCTTGACGAAGCGCGTGACGTAGCGCTCCTGCGATCGGCAAAATACCAGCAGGCGCTGCGGCGTCACCACTCCCGCTACGTGCGGGAAGAGCGTTCAACGTCGGCGACCTCGTCCTTCGACGTGTTCAGAGCAGCAAGGACCGCCACAAGCTATCGCCTCCATGGGAAGGGCCCTTCATCGTCTCAAGAGTCCTCCGACCCGGCTCCTACAAGTTGCAGATGGCGGACGGACAAGAACTCGCCAACGCATGGAACATCGAACAGCTACGTCGCTTCTATCCCTAGAACTCGTACTAGTCTTACCGTTCCTCGCCACCGAGATAAGCGGCGCCCGACCCCCGTCACGCGGGAGTCGGACCCCGCTCGGGGGCTACACCTGCAAGGTGCGCATCGCGCGCGCACCTTGACTCTTATGAAAATTTTTTGCCGTCTCATCTGCAACGAAGGACCTAGAACTAATGATAGTTTTACCTCGTGCCAACCGGGATAAGCGGCGCCCGACCCCCGTCACGCGGGAGTCGGACCCCGCTCGGGGGCTACACCCTCAGGGTGCGTGTACCGAACGCGCACCCCGAGCGCTCGTTAAAATTTCGCCGTTTTACTAAGCAGCGCCCGACCCCCGTCACGCGGGAGTCGGACCCCGCTCGGGGACTACACCTGCAAGGTGCGCATCGCGCGCGCACCTTGACACTCGCTAAAATTTTGCCATTTCGCTTGCAAAATTTCGAGGAGAGGGTAAACGAAACTTTACCCTCTTCAAGGGTCTCGACCCCTCGCCCTACGTTCGAATCTCAGAAGGGAAAGTCATGAGCGGAAGAAGATGCGAAGTCTAGTTGGTCGGACCGCGCAACGCCTACGACCCCCGAAGATTACGGCAACGGCACTCACCAGCTAGGCGGAACGTCGGAGCCGCCCGTGGCTAAGACTCCTGAGAATCGAAAACAAGGAAAAAGGGGTCAGAAACCCTCGCGGTTCTGTGAAGGAACGCCTTCATGGAAACACTTAGAGACATCTCAGTAGTCAGAAGAGGATCATTTCATTCCATTCTGATTTACAAAAGGGCCGGGCACTTTTGGCCTCGGCCGTCCTAAGTACAAAGCCAAAACTATTCTAACTCCTATTCCGTCGGGGGGGGGAGGGGGCACGTTCCCTGCCTCTTCTTCCACCGTGCTTGCAGCCAGCTCCCGCGCAAAGGGGGCCGTCTCCGCCGCGATGGCGTCCAGCTCGGCGTCGGTGTATCCGGCGGCAAAGCCCTCACTCAAGTAGTCGAGGGCGATGTTGACGTAGTGCGACCGGGCGACGGCGAACGCCCGGTGCACCCCCCGGTAGACTCCATCCTCCGCCATGGCCCGCGCCCGGGTGACGAGCCGGGGAACTTGGGGAGCAAGCGCGCTCGACCCAACCTCCTCGGCCACACCAAGATCAGCGAGGGCCGCACGGACGACGGTTCGGAGGGCCCCGAGCTCCTCGACCTCCCCCTTCAGCTCCTCCCGGAGCGACGATAGCTCCTTCGTGCTCGCCTCCAGCTTCTCGGTCAGAACTGCAAAATAAACAACACAACAGTCAGCCCGCGACTAAGTCTAAAGAAGGGGTAGAGTCAGAATCGGAGCTTACCCGACGTGCCGGCACGAAGCTCCTTGAGCTCGACGTCACTCTGGGCCACCTCCGCCGCCAAGGAGGCGGTCACCGCCTCGGCCTCGAGCCGGGCCTTGGTCTCCTCCTCCAAAATGGCCACCGCTGCCTCCAGCCGGTAGGCCTGCTGCACCGCCAAGGCCGTCAGAGCATCATGGGCCCGCCGCGCCTCCTCTCGCTCGGCGCGGAGCCGCTCCTCCATGGCCTTCTCCCGGGCGAGGGCGTCCGCCGCCGCTCTACGCGCCGCAACGAGCTCCTCCTCCTCGACGAGTTGGCCACGAAGGAAGGCCGCAACCGAGTCCAAGGCGGACAAGGCCCCCTCCGCGCCCCGCCGCGCACTCCTGGAGCCTGGGGCGCCTTCATCCACCGGCCCTGTAGCCGGCCGGGTCGCCGGCACCGCCGCCATCAGCAAGTCAGTGGCAGCCTCCCCAGCGGCGACGCCCAACGCCGCCGCCTCCTCCGCTGTTGGAGGCCCAAAAACGAGCAGCTTCGGCCCGGGCGCAGGGGCCTCCACCCGCCTCTCCGCCGTCACCGCCTCCGCCGGCGGCACCTCCGGAGGGACGCCCTCCACCACCTCCCTTGGCTCCAGATTGGCAGCCACCGCCGCTTCCGACGGGCCCGGAGGAACGGCCGCCGGGGCCCCCGGTCCTTCCATTGCCGCCGCCGACGGGCGCGGGGGCTCCGAAGCCCCCCCCCCTCGGCGGCCTTCGAGGCGCGCTCGAGCCACCGTCCCGCCAGGGCCTTCCGCGGCGCTACCACCAGCGACCCTCCTCCCACCACGGGCCTGCAAAAAGAGTGGGTGCTTAATACAAGCGAAAGAAGGAGAAGGCTCTCACAACGCGCTTACCCTCGCGTCGAAGTCCGACGACGCTTCGGGGTCGACCCCCCTTGCTCCACCGTCGGGCGCTTCTCGCCGACCCCTAGGCCGACCGCCCCGACAGGTACCTGTCCAGGGGCCGACGGACCCGACCCCGTCGACTCGGGGCGGGCACGAACGTCCTTTGAAGCAGGCGTCTCCTCTTCGAGGGTCGGCTGCCCCACTGGGAGCGACGTCGACGGAGGCGGTGCCGCCACCGAGGCCTTGGCCTCCGGCCCCCGAGGCTCCGGCCCAGGGCCCGGTGGTGTGCGTGCACCAACTCCTGCCTCGGGGCAGGGGGAGGGATCTCCACGACCTCCTCCTCTTCCTCCTCCTCCTCGTCGTCGTCGTCGTCATCGTCGTCGTCGTCCGACCCCTGCCTGCGCCGACCCCGGGCCAGCTTAGCCCGGAGCTTGAGAGCCCGCTTGGCCTTCCGGGCATCCTTCCTCCGCTTGTGCTCCTCGGCGGCCAAGCGGTTAGCCTCCCGGACGGCCGCGTCCTCGGGCACCGGGGGGTGGGAGGGTCGGAACGCGTGCTCTCTCCTCTGTCAACCAGCCAAAAAAAAAGGGGAAAAATCAGAATCAGAGGAGGGGAGATGAGATGAACGACAAGACAGGAATCACACTTACCAAGAGAGAACTTCCCTCGGCGGGGCGCATCGGCGGGTGGTCGTCCACCGGATCCTCGAGGTCCTCCACCGCGAGGGACTCCCGGAGCCGCTGCTTCAGCTCCAGCTCCGAGATCGGCTCAGCCGACATCACCGACCCGGAGAGATCCGAGCCGGGAGCCATCTCCCAGAGCCAGAGCCGCCGCGCCATCAGCGGCAGCACACGACGGGCGTGGAACGCGGCGATGACCCCGGCGCCGCGCACCCTCCGGGCCCGCAGCTCCCACACAGCGTCGAGGACCTCGTCCAGCCGCTTCCGCTCCTTGGCCGGCGGCCCCCACCTCCACACCTCGGGTGCCGCGTCGAACGTGCGCCCGGTAAACTCAGGCAGGGGCGCGGCAGCGTCGTTCTTGAGATAGAACCACTGCCCGTGCCAGCCCCTGTGAGAGCTCCGCAACCGCAGGGGGATGTAGGAGCCGGAGCGATCCCCGCGGAGGTGGATACTGGCGCAGCCGATGGGGAGGTGGGGCCCCTCCTTTGTCTGGAGCGAGACGGAGAAGAAGTACCGCCACAAATAAAAATGGGGGGCGATCCCCAAATAGCCCTCACACAACGCCACAAATGTGGCAATGTGCAGCATCCCATTGGGGTTGAGGTGCTGCAGCTCAAGGCCGTAGTAGTGGAGGAGCCCCCGCAAGAAGGAGTGCGTAGGGACTCCCATCCCGCGCTCGTGGAAGTGGGCAAAGGACACCACATAACCATCCGACGGCGCGGGCACCTCCTCATTCCCCGGGAGCAACCACTCCCTCGCCTCCGTCCGGGGAACGAGGAGGCCACGACTAACCAGGCCCTCAAGGCGAGCCCTCCGGATATCGGACCTCAGCCAGGAAGCCATGGAGATCAGAACGAGGGTGGAGAAGAGCGGGCGAAAAGCAGAGGAGAACGAAATGACACGGGAGGTAAAGAGACGCGGATGACGGATGCAGCAAACGGGCATGCGAGGTGAGTACTTATACCTTCCACCCGCACGATGCACCTCTCACTGCAGGCGGGGCCCGCCTGGTCGTCTCGCCCGGTGCGGGCGCCGCTCCACCTTCCCAGTCTCCTCTCGTACCAGTCGCTGCGTCTGGGCCCGCGGTACCACCTCACTCAGCGCGGGAAATATCCCGCCCTCTAGGAATCGCTCTTAAATCGCTGCGAGTGGAACCCGCCTAACCAGTATGCCTCACGCGAGTGCGTCATCGTCGCTTCAACTCCCTCTCACCTCACTCGCTGGCCAACGGGCCCCCACGAGCGCCATGAGCGACGCGGGAAGTTTCCCGCCCGCCTGGCGTATCCCCTCTGCCACCGCGAGCGGGACCCACGATACCGCCGCAGGGCGGTATCTACTCCCGCCGTGCAACGCCTGTTGCCAGTCGCTGCAGAGGGGACCCACGCGGCCGCCCGCCAGGCAAGGTCGAGCGCACGCGCGTTTGTACTCATGACTCGCGAAGACTAACGTCCCTGCCGCACGTCCCGTCACGGCAGGCGCCTCTGCTACGCCACTGCCATGGAATAAATTCTGGCAGACAGGGGTTTGGGCTGAAAAATGCCTCGACGGGCCAAAGAGTTCGAAGGCTGGCCCCACGAACGGGTTCGACAGCCGCTCAGGGCGCAAATAGAGTGGGGGGTGGGTAGAGATGGACCCGCTAGCGGCCAACACCCTGGCGCACGAGCGCCGAGGGCATCTCCGTCTGCGTTCGAGTCCCGGTTCACGCCGACCCATGGGTATTTCCCTGCAGAAAGGCAGCGAGCCCTCGGAGCCTAGCGAACGGCATCCGGGTACCAAATTGGGACGGCAACCAGGAAAATTGAGGTCGACCACCAGCTGGTCCATCGGAGCTCCCCCCGAAGGGAGCCCGGACTTCACTCGAACTCTCCCGTTAGCAACTCGACGAGCGTCACGCTTCGGCCTCCGTGGTAAAGCGTGGCCCGGCTCGACCTCCTCGTCTGGCGGACGGACGCGCTGGAGGAACGAAATAAGTCGAACCGTATCCACGATCGGACCACCACAACGAGCGGGAGTCTCGGGAACGGAATCGCAAAAAGAGATCTATTACGGGATCGCAGAACACGCAAGCTCGACGGGGCTCGACGACAGCCTATCGTCACGAGTTTACCACTCCCGATGTGAGTGACTCCAGACTCCCTCTCACGAGGAGGTCAGGCCTCACTCGGGGGCTACTGTGAGGGTCACTATCAGGGGCAATTAACCCTAATGACCCTCGACCTTAATGACGTGGTCACTGTGTAGGTAATCCCCACCTAAACCGTTCTCCGTACCATGCGGGCGCGCTACGGGTAGAGCCAACGGGAGGTCTCCGCCTCGCTCGACCCCTTCGAAGGGGGGTCGGATCCTTCGTACTTGGACGGCGCGCTCGACCCCGCCTCTATAGGGGTCGGGCGAATGCGCCTCCGCCTCGCCCGACCCCAGGGTCGGGCGAATCACTTGCTGCTCCCTGAATAAGAAGGGCGACGACGGTTGGGAAATAAATGCCTGACACTCCACGACCGCTGACAGGTAGAGCCGCCCGCCAACCCGGGCAAGTGGGCGTTAAGTGCACACGACGTGCACCGTCCACGGGATGGGCGTCGCTCCAACAGCCTCCTGTCAGAGACTCATCGCCCTGCACAATAAGACGTCCCGGAGCGACGGCCATCACCACGGCGTCATCAAGCCGGCTCCTACAGTGACATCTCCTCCATACGGATGGAACCCCGCCGAGCGACAACACAATGCCACTCCGCCGAACAGGAACGGCACGGCCGCACCAAAGACGTCGCCATTACGGCCCGACCTAACCGATGTACGGCTGCTGTCAGCCTCACAGAACCGGCCCTCCTTTCGCCACCGTATAAAAGAGGAGGGAGATCAAAGGAGAAGGACAAGTCTCCAAGACCCACAAGCTCTCTACGCACAAGCACACAAACAACACTCACGAGCACCCTCAGAGGCAGGAAGCACTCTCTCTTCCTCCTCCGTTTGTAACCCACATTGTAATCTCAGTCGCAAATAACACGAGCAGCCACCAAAACTGGACGTAGGGTATTCGGCCCGAACCAGTATAATTCCTTGTGTCTATTTGTGAACCATCCGAGCCTAAAACGCGCTTCCACCAAATAATCACTCGTCGGCGATATCGAACACCGACAGTGATGTCATCAAGAGAAAAGTGGTGGGCTACTTAAGTGCCCGTCATATTTAGACTAAAAAATTGTGACGAACACATAAAATCCCATCACTTTTTATTTAGTGACAGGCCTCTTAAGCGCCCGTCACATTTCAACGCATCACATGTGGGGGGCCACTTAAAGATCCATCACACGTGAGTGCAACAATTGTGGCGGACGTCCTAACGGCCCGCCACAACCCACACCACCTAGTTCAATTTAAAACAAGTAGTGAATCCTGACCCTTTCATCCTTCCCCTGAGCCCCGCCTCCCCGTCCCCTGATTTCCCTCTCTCTTTTCGACGCGCCTTCCTTCTCCCACTGCCACCCCTCCCCTCCAATATCCCCTCCCCAGCCCGGCACCGGGCTGCTGCACCAGGCAAGTGCCGGGCGCGGCAAGATATGGCGGGCACGCCTACATGGCGGCGGGTGTGGCAAGATGGTGGGCACGCCTACGAGGCGGGTGTGCGCCAAGCGGCAGTGAGGCCTCCTGCAGAACAATGCGTTGAAGCTCTTTTGCATCGCTCTACATGTGTGTATAGAGCAGGGGCAGGTGCCCTGGTGTCCAGTTCCTTGACGGCGTGAGGTTCTCGGTGGCTTCATGGCTTCATGTGTGGTGGCGTACGTGGCGCTTGGAACCAGTTGCATCCTTGACGGCAGCAGCGGGTCGAGCGACAGAGGCGGTAGGTCAACAACAGCAGCGGCGGGTCGGACGACAACGGTAGGATGGGCCAAATGATGACTACGACAGCAAGTGAAACGACGGCGGCGACCGTGCCGCAGGTGTGTGGACCCATAGCCCCCCCCCCTCCCCCCTCCCCCCTTTTCAGCACCAATTTTTTTTCCTGATGCCAGGGGTGTGGGCGGGCCATTTAAGTCGCCTGCCATATTCTTTCCACCAACTGCCACAATCACTACAAGGTTTTGTCCCTCATGCAACGCCCTAAAATCGTTGTAATATAGTGTTTTTCGTTGCAATACTAACCGATCGCAACGCAATGAAGAGCGTTGGGAGGCGTTGCAAGTACTTCCATTGCAATAAGATATTGTAGCAGATAGCGAGGTGCGTTGCCATAAATTTGGCTTATTACAACAAGGTTGCGCGTGGCGGTGTGACACTAATGCAACAACCATTAGCGTTGCATTGGTATCCATTGCCACGCCCGATACTCGTTGCTATAGTGATTATTGCAACACCATAGTTTTATTATAAATTGTCTTTATAACAACGCATGCTTTCTGTTGCAGTACACTCTATTGCAATGACCTGTGTTGGTTGCAAATAAAACTATGATGTTGCAATAGCCTTGCCGATTATCACAACGAACCATTGGACGTTGCTATAGGTTTTAAGGATCTTGCAACAAAAAATTTATCGTTGCTATAGACGTTTAGCTGTTTGCAACGATTTGTATTGTTGCTATAGAGTTAAAGGATATTGCAACTAAATGAGTTATTGCCATAGGCATTAAGCTATTTGCAATGACATTTATCCTTGTTACAGAATAAAAATATATTGCAACAAAATGATTCGTAGTTACAAGGTTATAGAATATTGCAACAAATTATTTATTGATGCAATAACCATGAAGTATATAGAAACGAAATATCTTCGGAGGCAACAAGATATGATATGTGGCAATAAGTCAAAAGGTTATCACAACGAAAAAAGAATCATTGTTATGTCCAAATATAGCACCACTTAATGCCCGGTCCAATAGTGAAACCACATCAAACAATTTATTGTTGCGTTGTTTATATTAATAAATAGATAATGCAACATATTTTTCCGGAACCAAATAAATCCATCATTCACTAGTACAATCCCTTCCAATTAGGGATCAAACATTAAGAAAATGGTATAACCTAACTCAATATCTGAAACAATGAAATCTTCTGTATTCATCCACTAATCCATACAAAATGATTTCTAAAAGAATCAATATTAAATTCAATCTCTCCAAGAATTAATGATCTTTCATGTTGCTCCACCACACTAAAGTCCTAGAGCTTGACTGTCCTGCTGAAAAGAAAAATAATGAACATATTATTTGCAAAATAGTAGGTGAACCACCTTGTTAAAAAAATTGACATGTTATTTGGAAAGTAGTAGGACTACATCATAGTCTTAAATGAATTGATAGAATTAAATCTTATACATGCATGTGAATATAATACAACTTTTGTAAAGGAGTGGTCTGCAATTCTAAACAGATTTAATTATTCTTGAGACTACTCAGCAGCCCATGTTTGCATTGACAATGAAATTTGTGAATGTAATTACGAAAGCACAAACCTGTTCTTTCCTTTTCCTCGATCACGTTCTAGCACTTGTTAGTAGCGTTTGTGGAAAAATGTACCTATTCATACTATTTGGACTGAACAGATTTTTCATAACTTTAGTCTTAGAGTTGCAAGTAGATGGCACCATATCTTCTTTTTGTGTGGTGATAACGCATCTTGGCTGTATATGACATTGTAAAGATCTTGGAACAATGTTAGCTATATTCCAGATTGTACAAACCTATTATAATTATAAGCATCAGTAAGATTCATTACCGGTTGCAATGTTTCAGTTGGTTGCAGTAGTGTTTCTTCATTGCCATCGTGGTGAGGGACACTAGTTTCACCATCTGCTACATTGTTTATTTGTGGGGCAATCTACAGATTTTATAATAAAAGCTTAGCAAAAAATCTAAAGGGTCCTATAGAAAAAAATAGTGGTAAATAGTACATGAGCACATAGGAAACTTGTCAAAAATCTGGAAAGTTTTCTAGTGCACAAGATGGATATTCAAAGATTCCAATCAAAGGCAACAATATTAAAAAAATACAGATTTCTGATTATTGGAAACATTAGTAAGCTGTATTGCTACCTCATCTCTGTGCAATGGTATTTCATCATTGTGTGGTCTTTCATCATTGTTATCCTCAGTGTCCCTAACTTCATCTTCTACTGTATTGTTGGTTACATTGGCATCCTAGACAATTTTTTTGAAACAAAAGGCATGTTGAGAGATTAGCAGCCACATATAAAAACAGTATTGGTAATTTAAACATTTGCACATGAGAAACTTTCTAACTATAAACTGATTTACAGCACACATATGAATTTTGCAGACACAAGAAGGTTATTAAAATAATCCAAATTTGATTACCTCTTGTGGTGATTCCACTCCCCTGTTTCCTGCCATCATTGACAGAAACTCTTTCTTAAGTTCCTCTCTGATTGACCTTTTTAGTTCTTCCCTCGCTGCCTCCTTTTGAGTGGCTTCCTTTGCAAGTTGTCCTTTTAATTTCTCAACCTCGCGTTCTTGTTCTTCGAGCCTTTCCTGAAGTAGATTGCTTTTACTTGGATACTTGGACATGTACCCAACTCCACGTCGCTTTGTTGATTTACTTCCTGTTGTTTCCTGTATTTTGACTGAAAGACAAGGTCCTCATCAGTAGACGAAGATGTGATGCTTTCTGTCTCTCCTTCAATCTTTCATCTGCCTCCGGCACAGACAATTTTCTAGCTGCATTAATCTGTGGGGACGAGCACGTTGCATTAGATCATTTAGTTTTGCTGTATCACAATATATATAATTTTTGTATTGCGAACAAGTGTAATATCAAATTACTACCCACATAAATATCCTTAGAAATCTCATTGGACCACTTTCCTTGCTTGGTGTGAGTAGTCTTCCAAAGAGCCAATAGTCCAGGTTCCGCACCAGTTTTTGGATCTCTCTACAGTTGCAAATTACGAAATGTGAAAATTATATAACTGTGAACTATCTCATATTAATTAAAAGTTAATAATAAGGTAAGAAAAATATTTACTTGTTCCTAGCTACACTGAGAGAAAGGTTTGGAGCCCATGACATGCATGGTTTTCATTTGTTTATGATTGGAGGAGTTTTGGCTACTAACCTTCTGCAGAAAGTGAACAAGTAAATGTTAGAAAAAAATGTATGATTATTGTGATGTTACATTTATAAAAATAATATCTTACCTTGAACTTTTCAGAACCAAAATACATGATCAAATAGTGCCACTCGACAATGTCCAAGTCTTCAGGCTTATGTTTCATCCTTGCATCATAACTATGGTATGCCATGTATGTAGCACTAAAGGTGGATCGCCATCCTCTGTAGTGCTCGTTTGCAATCTTCAATATCTTTTCCTTGGGATCATCGATGTTCTCAAAATCCCATAAAGACTGTTGCAAAAATTATAAAAAGAGGTGAGTGAACCTATTGTTAGTATCATGCATGCACATTATTTTTGAAGAACTAAGCAAATGAGAGAACACGTTATAAAAACACAAAGATTGAACATTGATTTGTACCATTATACTGTTTGCAATTGAATTCTTGACATTTTCCTTCACATCTTTCCAATATTTTACTCCAATTAGTGGAGCCTTTAATCTTGTAAACAAAACTACTTCATCCACAAATGTTCGTTCATTTTCTCCAACCATACCATCTAGTGTTGCAGAAAATTCAATGTTTAGTTTCGAAGTGTGAGCCTTCAATCTCTTGGCCATTGCTTTTAGCCCTTTCAAGGTACCACGACCAACTTTCTTTGAACCTTCAAAACATAGAATAAATTGCATATTATAGATCAAAATTGCACAATTAAAAAACAATGTTGACTACTGCAGTAAAGATTTAATTCAATAAATATAATGGTCGATATACAAAGAAGCAAGGCCTGTGAATAAGAGTAGATATGAAAAAATGTAATGGAATTTGGTCTAAGTATATATGGACTGTGAGTACGAAGTATATGACATTTTGAACACCTTTTGCCTGATTCTTTAGTTTCCTAGCATGACTCGGCCATTGTGGTGGTGGTGTCTGGCTGCTATCATTGCTCTCAGCATGAACTATTGTGGGATGATCATTACCAACATAATCTTTATAAATCACTGCAATAACACATGGAGTCAGTATATTCACAATATTAATTAGAAACAAGAACTGCAAAGTGGGAAAAAGGATTACTCATGTCTTTCAGATCCCCTTCATCTCAAAGCCATTCTGTATATGTTTTTATAGTGTCCTCCCTGTAATCGTCTTTCAAAGCTGAAAATTATCAACAATACGTCACTAAATAGTACATCTGTAGGTATTAGGTATTGTAGATACAATATGCATATCATTACCTAATTCTTCATTGTTGTCTTCCAAATCTAAAAGCCAATCCTTATATGCATCAATTGATTCATCTGAGCAAGGAGCTTCATCATCATCAGAGTGATCATCTCCCCTCGCTCGTTTCAGGGGTGTCATGTTGACATGATTTTTCTGTTGGTTCTTCATTTGTAAGTACCATTCTGACTTCCTTCTCAGAAGCCAAGTTCTGAAGCATCTCCTCCGCATCTCGTCTAAATTCCACCGTCTTTATTACACGAGAGACAGAAATAAGCACTACAAAGTATTCCACCATCTTTATTTCATAGCTCGAGTCAAAAGTACAAAAATGCCACACAAGGGCTAAATGCGACAGCGGACGGAGCTAGCGGACGAAGGCCCCACAACGCCACAGCAGTCGAACGGGGGAACGCCTGCCTAGGAAGAAGAGTCTCCATCGAAGAAGCCTGCCTTGGGTGCATCCTCTGAACAACAAAAATTGGTGTATGGCAAGGGTGAGTACAATTTATTTGCATAAATTGTACTCCGCAAGTGTAGGAAAATATGACATGAGTGCCACAACAAAAAGGAAGGCTTAAATAGGTTTGAGCAAGAAGCAACCTATGTCTAGTTCATATTTTAGCAACCTATTACTAGATGAATGTACCAATGTGCAACCTATGTCTACCCACCTGCACCCTAGTGCTATATACCCACCAGTACTATCCGGGACCTGTGTACCCCACCCAGATCCCAACCAAACCATGCTATCTATTATGGAAGTGTCCATGTCGCTCATGACCACGAGCGCGGCTATCTAGACAGTTTATAAACTCTGCAGAGGTGCACAACTGTACCCACAAGTCGGTGATTTCGTCACCCGTCAGTGGTCTATGTCTCCGTGTTACCCCACACTTCCTAAGGTGTGAAGCCAAGAGACCACCGCATGATCTTTCGAGAGTGATTCCTAGGCCGTCTGCAATTCCGCTAAGGTTTCGCTGGCGTGGAAGCTTCCTGTTTCCACGGCAACCCCCTCTTGCGCCATGGGTAGTGTAGGTTACCCGCCTACACATCCCCTAGGTCTGGACTACCTGTCCGTACCCTTCCCTTGATCGCAGTGGTACAAAGGAATCAACAAACTACTTAATCAAGTTTTCCATAATCAACTTGTGATTTGTCCTGTTGTCATGGTTACGCATTCCATAAAGCGGTAAAAATGATCCCAAACAGGAACCGACCACAATCTCCCACTGGGTACTACACATAACACCTGTGTAAACCCACCTCATCATCCACAACCACCTGCCGGGATCTCCTATGCCATGTTGCTAACGATTACCATCCCCATGGTGATTCTTAGTTGAAGTTGAGCATTAATCAAGATTAACAATAAGGTACATTTTAATCATCCCAATTTATAGCAATACTAAGCATGAACTACCCAATATTAATACCCAACCACAGGCGACAAGGTAAATCAGGAAGGACATGACTATAGGATTCATATTAACTTGCATGCATAAAAGTGACAGATAGAAAGAATAGGCGCATTATGGTCAAGGGCACTTGCCTGGCTCTCCGGTATGGTAATAGTACTACGGTGGAAAAGGTGGCGGAGGGAAATACTGCTGCTGGTCAAATGGCGGCTGCAGGAAGTAGACCTGCGGAGGTGGCGGCTGCTGAATGTACTGCCCACACTCCTGGTCTTGGAAGTTCTGCTGGTCGGACTGTCCTTCTACCGCCGGAACACAACATCAAACAAGGCCACAGTCAATAATTAAGAAAACAGTACATCAAATAGGTACAAAATAGTAAACAAAGAATTCTAATAGATTCTACTCGAAAGGGTGAGAACGTGGCCGCGAGAACCGCTAAAAACGGAGCTAGAAATCAAAAGTTACGACCTTCTAAAGTTACTAGGGTTAATCCGCCAAAAACAGAGCTACCAGGGACCTATTCATAATTACAGAAAAGTAAATCTAAAACCTAGAAATAGTACACAAGGACTAATACGTAAATACTGATAACTAGAGGGGCCTAACTGTAACTACACGACTGGAGAATTTTTGGTTTAATTGAATTATTTTTATATTGCAAACTTCGTGAGCCGGGTCTAAGCTACAGTAACGAGCAGGGTCCACGGGTCAGTGGACTCGGCTCACGACGCGGCGCGGGGGAATTAATCCCCTGCCGTCGGATCCGGATCCGACGGCGTGCGGCGGTTGAAGTGCCGCGGTAGGCGGCGGGGCGGCGGCGAGCGGCGGCGCCATGGCCGGCGAGGGGTGGCACGCCTCGATCTAATGCTATGGTGCACGGATCTCAAAGGCGCGAGCACTAAAATGGAGCGCGGAGCACGGGGAGTCTCACCGAGGGTTTATCGACGGCAATCAGGCGACCGTGGCGGCGGGCGACGGCGACGATCATCGGCGAGAGTTCGGCGGGGTCGTGGAGGCGCTCCGGAGCTCTATTTGCTCCAGTCCAAGGCTTGGCGGGAGCGGCGCAGAAGCGAGACGGCCGGCGTGGGGTCGATGGTCGCCGGCGATGACCGATGGCGACGGTCGACGACGGCGCGCGGTGGCAGACGTTTGGCGGCAGCGCGCGTGAGTTGCACTATGCGGGGGAGCGGCGCCTCTGTAGGGGAAACGGAAGAGGGGAAAACGGGGATCTCGTTTTAAGGGTTGGAGGGGTTTATTGGCTCGCATATCAATGATGAACGGCGGCGACGTTACGGGATGCGAACGAGGCGCGACGGTTTTCGTGGCTGTAGCTCGCGTGCGAACGGAGGCAGGGGAAGGTGGGCCGACGCGGCACGGCGCGCGCGTGGAGCGGGCCGGAGCGGGCGCTGGCGCGAGGCTGGGCTGGCCGGCCGGCTAGCTGGGCTGCTGGCTGGCTGGCTGGCTCGGTAAAGGAAAACACTTGATTATTTGCTACTAGTTTGAATTAATTCTTTTTAGCTATATCACTTAATTAATTTAATCAAGCCGCACTCAACAAATCAAATAAAACCTAATGCAATCCTACTCAGTATGAATGCGCAATCAGTTTATTATTCTATAGCAATTTAAATTAGTTAGAAAATAATCTTTTTGCAAATAAAAAAAATGGGACACACCGCTATGTCTAAGCCATTTTTAATAGCAATTCGAAATCTAGAAATTAGGGTGTTACAAAACCTATCCCCCTTACGAGGAATCTCGTCCTCGAGATTCGGACGGCTCAGAGAAGAAGTCTGGAAAGTCCGCCCTAAGAAAATCCTCGCGCTCCCAAATGGCTTCTTCTTGAGTGTGATGGCTCCATTGAACCTTACACATCGAAATCTTCCGGTTTCTGGTGACCCTCTCCGCAGTCTCAAGAATCTTAACTGGGTGCTCCCGATAAGTAAGATCTTCACGGATATACAGCTCCTCCATAGGCAACTGCTTCTCAGGAATCCGAAGGCATTTCTTCAACTGTGATACATGGAACACATCATGTACATCGGCCAGTTGAGAAGGTAGCTCAAGCTTGTATGCCACCTCACCACGCTTGCCCAAAATTTTGAACGGGCCAATGTATCTTGGTGCCAGCTTTCCCTTGACTTTGAACCGCTTGAGACCCTTTACAGGAGATACCTTGAGATAGATAAAGTCATCAACTTCAAAGGTTAGCTCACGACGCCTATGATCAGCGTAACTCTTCTGCCTGGACTGAGCTGTCCTCAAGTTCTCCCTAATGAATTGTACTTATTTCTGCATCCCTCAAGATTTCTGGCCCAAAGACTTTACTTTCACCCGTCTCACTCCAAAACAATGGAGTCTGCACTTTCTTCCATACAAAGCTTCATAGGGTGACATCTTCAAGCTAGCTTGGTAACTGTTGTTATAAGAGAACTCTGCATATGGAAGGTTCTTATCCCAACTCTAGCTATTCTTCAAAGCACATGCCCTCAACATGTCTTCCAGAATCTGATTCACCCTCTCTGTCTGCCCATCTGTCTGAGGGTGATAAGCTGAACTGAAATTCAGTTTTGTCCCTAAAGATATCTGTAACTGCTCCCAGAAGTGAGAGGTGAACTGGGTACCATGATCAGATACTAGCGTCTTGGGTACCCCATGCAGGCAGACAATTTTGGACATGTATAATTCTGCCAACTTCGCACCATTATAGGAGGTCTTGACAGGAAAGAAATGGGCCACCTTAGTCAAACGATCAGCAACGACCCAAATAGAATCGTAGCCTGACTGAGTCTGAGGCAACCCCACAATGAAATCCATGAATATTTCTTCCCACTTCCACTCTGGTATTTTCAATGGTTGAAGCAACCCGGCGGGCCTTTGATGTTCTCCTTTGACCCTCTGACAAGTGTCACACAAGGCCACATACTCAGCCACTTCCCGCTTCATACCATACCACCAATAGCGGGTCTTGAGATCCTGATACATCTTGGTGCTTCCTTGATGAATGGAGTATAATGAATCATGAGCCTCACGCAGAATTAGCTCTCGAATCTCCTTAATCTCTGGCACACAAATCCTTTGTTTGTACCACAGAACCCTTGATCATCCTCAAAGAATCCTGGAACTTTACCAACCTTAATCAACCGCTTGAACTCCTTCATCTTCTCATCACTAAGTTGACCTTTCTTAATGTCGTGATCCAAAGTGGAATCTACCTCCATGGTCACAACCTCAGTATTAGAAACCCAACCAAGGTTCATCCGTTCAAACTCAATGCACAATTCAGAAGGCATCCCTCTAGTTAACAACATGCTCACGTGAGATTTCCTGCTCAAAGCATCCGCGACGACATTAGCCTTCCCAGGATGGTAGTTTATCCGTAGATCATAATCTTTGATCAGCTCTAACCATCTGTGCTGTCTAAGGTTCAAATCTGGCTGAGTGAATATATATTTGAGGCTTTTGTGGTCAGAGTAGATCTCACAGCGTTTCCCGATGAGATAGTGCCGCCAAAGCTTAAGAGCATGAACCACAGCTGCCAACTCGAAGTCATGAGTGGGGTAGTTTAACTCATGTCTTTTCAACTGGCGAGATGCATAGGCCACCACGTGACCTTCCTGCAAGAGCACACACCCTAGGCCTCGATGCGATGCGTTACAATAAATAGAGAAAGGCTTAGTCATATCAGGCATTACGAGTATAGGAGCTCGCGTCAGCCTATCCTTCAACTCCAGAAAACTTGACTCACAAGCAGGAGTCTATTTGAATTCCTTGTCTTTGGCCAACAGTTCTGCCATTGGCTTTGCAATCCTGGAGAAGCCCTCAATGAAACGGCGGTAGTATCCTGCCAATCCCAGAAAACTACGGACATCAAAGACATTCTTTGGAGCATTCCAATTCAACACTTCAGTGACTTTTCCAGGATCCACTGACACCAAACCAGCTGAGATCACGTGCCCTAGAAATGACACTTTGTCCAGCCAGAATTCACACTTTTTGAGTTTTGCATAGAGCTGGTTGGCTCGCAGCTTCTGCAAGACCAGGCGAAGATGTTCCTCATGCTCCTTGTCACTCTTCGAGAATACCAAAATATCATCAATGAACACCACTATGAACTTGTCCAGATACTCCATGAACACTTTATTCATCAAATACATGAAGTGAGCAGGAGCATTGGTTAGTCCAAACGACATAACCGTATATTTATACAATCCATACCGAGAGACGAAGGCAGTCTTCGGTATGTCTAAAGCTCTAATATTCAATTGATGATATCCAGATCGGAGGTCAACCTTGGAGAAGACGCAAGCGCCTCTCATTTGGTCGAATAGGTCCTCAATCCTTGGCAAAGGGTACTTATTTTTGATAGTGGCATCATTCAGCGCACGATAATCCACGCACATACGCTGAGTGCCATCTTTCTTGGGCGCAAAGATAATTGGAGCACCCCAAGGAGAGGAACTGGGGCGGATGTACCCCTTCTCTAGCAGCTCTTGCAACTGCTCCTTAAGTTCAGCTAATTGATTAGCATCCATCCTATAGGGCCTCTTTGATATAGGAGAAGTACCAGGAACCAACTCAATAACAAATTCAATATCACGGTCTGGAGGCATACCTGGTAATTCCTCGGGGAAGACATCTGGAAACTCACTAACCACCCTAATACCGTCCACAGTGCCATCCACTAGAGCATTCAACACAATAGGATTAGCTGCCCCCTTGCTAATGATGAGAGGTTCTGCCACATCCTCCAACTCTGAGCCATCCTCCAGGGTGAGTTTCACTGCCTTTTTGTCACAACAGATAAGCCCCTTGGACTTCTTTAGCCAATCCATGCCAAGAATCACATCGATGCCACGAGAATCCAAGACTATCAGGTTTGCAAGAAGATCTACCCCCTTTATGCTAAGATTCACCTTAGGGCATACATGCCTAGCTCTCAGTTCTCCACCAGGAGAATTAACAATCATACCATGCTTAAGCATTGCAATAGGTACATTATGCTTGGAGACATATGCAGCAGATATAAATGAATGAGAAGCACCAGAATAAAAAAGAGCAACTGCAGAAATCCCATTAAGGCGGAATGTACCAATCACAACATCCGCTGTCTCCTGAGCATCATCCAAGGCAACATGGTTCACATGAGCTCGAACCTGGTTCTGCTTGCCCGCAATAGGAGTAGCATTCACTCCACTTCTCGGAGCAGGAACAGCAGACTGAGCTTGATGCTTCGGGGGACACTTGTTGATATAATGCCCAACCTGCCCACAGCCAAAACATGAGCTACCACTAGAAGGTCCCTGCCCAGAGCCACACTTCTGTGGAGTCGCTGGAGGGTGAGAAGTCTGGTTGCTAGGACGCTGTGTAGGGCGGTGTGGAGTCTGGAAGCCCTGTGGCGGAGGTTGAGCCCTCCACTGAGCACCCTGCTGGCTTGACTGGCCCTGGTGGTATTGCTGCCCCTGATAGTACTGCGGGCCCTGGTAGTACTGCTGGCCCTGACGGTACTGCGAAACCTGATAGTACTCTGGCACAGATACGGGGGGGGGGGGGGGGGGCATGCGAGGTCCGGAACTGCTGCCTCCCTGCGGAAACTGTGGCTGAGCCTTGCACTTCAAAGAAGGATCCATCTGATGCTGCAAGTTTTCCAAGACAAGAATTGTATCCACCAGCTTTTGAAAACTGGAGTGATCCCGAGACTCTGCCGCATATGCCAGGTCCAGCTGCAGCCCCTTGATGAAATGCTGCTGCTTATCCTCATCTGTGCTCACTTCAGTCGGAGCGTAGCATGACAACTGAGTGAACTTGGCCACATACTCCCGAACTGACATCGAGCCCTGCTTCAGCTCCTGGAATTCCCTGCGCTTCATCTTCACCAACCCACTTGGTACAAAGTTGGACCCGAAGGCATCCTGGAACTCCTGCCAAGTGATGGCACCTGGTGTCTCATGGCTCTCCACAAGACCATCCCACCATGCGGAAGCAACCCCCTCCAGCTTATGGGAGCCGAAGAGGACCTTCTCTCTGTCAGAGCACTGGATCACCTGCGTTAATGGTGGAGATGATAGTTTAGATAGAGTGGTTTTCATGTTGGACGAAAGGATTCAAGGAGAAATAGTGAGTGAACAACTTGATTAATTCTGGCTCACCTGCAACTTTTTGTCGATAGTCCTCAGCCAGTCTTTTGCATCCATCGGTTCCACACAACGGGAAAAACTGGGAGGCTTGGTGCCCTGGAAGTCCAACAGCTTTTTGCTTGCTGGTGGCCGCGGTGGAGGAGGAGGTGGTGGTGGTGGAAGCGCCATGTTCTGCTGAACCAACTGCTGGAGCTGAGTCATGTTCTGAGCCAGGCCCGCAAGGATCTGGGTCATCATCTGCTCGTGGGGCGTGGGAGGAGGAGGTGGTGGTTCGTCATGACGAGTTCCTTTTCCTCCAGCCATCTGTTTGATATGAAAATGATAGGTTAAGTAATGATTCAACGAGAATAGCTTAAGATCTGATCACGGTAATAGAGACAATGATATGAAAAGATAGATGATATGTCAAGAATATAGATAAAGGACACGCAAAGAAATAAACGATAAAAGGAAGATAACCCTCCCACTATAAAATAGCTAACAAAGATGTTTCTGTAAGACAAGTCTCACATAGCATCACCAAGCAGAAAATCCAAATCAAGCATAGCACCAATCAACAACCAAGCATCCCTACAGCTAACACCAAAAGCACACGGCCTAATAGCTAAGGTTAACAAAAATCGTTATAGACTCGACAAGAACTACAGCGCAAAGCTCTCTCCCAGGACTAATGAACAGTCTACTCTCTCCACACCCAACTCACACCCTAGTGAAGTTGCTCCTTCTACAAAAATTTTTACACTGTTTGCGAAAATTTTAACAAGTTCAACAAGTTTTCAAAAAGGGAGTGAATAGGCGAGAGAAAGATAGGAACTTAGGAGAGAAAAGAAAGAATGAGAAGGAGATAGTTTAATAAAACCATTTCGCAATAGTTGAAAAATAGCTAGGTTTTGAAAATAGGCTTGGAAACAATACTAAACCTCCTAATCTAGCGTCCTACGCTCGACGTGGCTTTGATACCACTTCTGTCACACCCGGTTTCATGAAAATAGACCGAGCTCAAGTGTGCCCGGGAATTTTATCACACGAGAGACAGAAATAAGCAGTACAAAGTATTCCATCGTCTTTATTACATAGCTGGAGTCAAAAGTACAAAATGCCACACAAGGGCTAAATGCGACAGCGGACGGAGCTAGCGGACGAAGGCCCCACAACGCCACAGCAGTCGAACGGGAGAACGCCTGCCTAGGAAGAAGAGTCTCCACCGAAGAAGCCTGCCTCGGGTGCATCCTCTGAACAACAAAAATTGGTGTATGGCAAGGGTGAGTACAATTTATTTGCATAAATTATACTCCGCAAGTGTAGGAAAATATGACATGAGTGCCACAATAAAAAGAAAGGCTTAAATAGGTTTGAGCAAGAAGCAACCTATGTCTAGTTCATATTTTAGCAACCTATTACTAAATGAATGTACCAATATGCACACTGGTGTACAATGACAAGTTACCCACTTGTCAACCATGAGGCTACCCTGCCTCAAACCAAGTCACAGGCTACCCACCTACACCCTAGTGCTATATACCCACCAGTACTATCCCGGACCTGTGTACCCCACCAGATCCCAACCAAACCATGCTATCTATTATGGAAGTGTCCATGTCGCTCCGCGAGCGTGGCTATCTAGACAGTTTATAAACTCTGCAGAGGTGCACAACTGTACCCACAAGTCAGTGATTTCATCACCCGTCAGTGACTATGTCTCCGTGTTACCCCACACTTCCTAAGGTGTGAAGCCAAGAGACCACCGCATGATCTGTCGAGAGTGATTCCTAGGCCGCCTGCAATCCCGCTAAGGTTTCGCTGGCGTGGAAGCTTCCTGTTTCCACGTCAACCCCCTCTTGGGCCATGGGTAGTGTAGGTTACCCGCCTACACATCCCTAGGTCTGGACAACCTGTCCGTACCCTTTCCTTCATCGCAGTGGTACAAAGGAATCAACAAACTACTTAATCAAGTTTTCCATAATCAACTTGTGATTTGTGCTATTGTCATGGTTACGCATTCCATAAAGCAGTAAAAATGATCCCGAACAGGAACCAACCACAATCTCCCACTGGGTACTACATAGAACACCTGTGTAAACCCACCTCATCATCCACAACCACCTGTCGGGATCTTCTATGCAATGTTGCTAACGATTACCATCCCCATGGTGATTCTTAGTTGAAGTTGAGCATTAATCAAGATTAACAATAAGATATATTTTAATCATCCCAATTTATAGCAATACTAAGTATGAACTACCCAATATTAATACCCAACCATAGGCGACAAGGTAAATTAGAAAGGACATGACTATAGGATTCATATTAACTTGCGTGCATAAAAGTGACAGATAGAAAGAATAGGTGCATTATGGTCAACGACACTTGCCTGGCTTTCCGGTCTGCTAATAGTACTGCGATGGAAAAGGTGGCGGAGGGAAATACTGCTGCTGGTCAAACGGCGGCTGCAGGAAGTAGACCTGCGGAGGTGGCGGCTGCTGAATGTACTGCCCAAACTCCTGGTCTTGGAAGTTTGCTGGTCGGACTGTCCTTCTACCGCCGAACACAACATCAAACAAGGCCACAGTCAATAATTAAGAAAACAGTACATCAAATAGGTACAAAATAGTAAATAAACAATTCTAATAGATTCTACTCGAAATGGTGAGAACGTAGCCGCGAGAACCGCTAAAAACGGAGCTAGGAATCAAAAGTTACGACCTTCTAAAGTTACTAGGGTTAATCCGCCAAAAACAAAGCTACCAGGGACCTGTTCGTAATTACAGAAAATTAAATCTAAAACCTACAACAGTACACAAGGACTAATATGTAAGTACTGATAACTAGAGGGCCTAACTGTAAAATCTACACGGCTGGATGATTTTTTGTTTTAATTGAATTATTTTTATATTGCAAACTTCGTGAGCCGGGTCTACGCTACAGTAACGAGCACGGTCCACGGGTCAGTGGACTCGGCTCACGACGTGGCGCGGGGGAATTAATCCCCTGCCGTCGGATCTGGATCCGACGGCGTGCGGTGGTCGAAGCGGCGCGGCTGGCGGCGGGGCGGCGACGAGCGGCGGCGCCATGGCCGGTGAGGGGTGGTGCGCCTCGATCTAACGCTACGGTGCATGGATCTCAAAGCCGTGAGCACTAAAATGGAGCGCGGAGCACGGGGAGTCTCACCGAGGGTTTATCGACGGCGATCGGGCGACCGTGGCGGCAGGTGACGGCGACGATCGTCGGCGAGAGTTCGGCGGGATCATGGCGGCGCTCCGGGGCTCTATTTGCTCCGGTCCAAGGCTTGGCGGGAGTGGCGCGGTAGCGAGACGGCCGGCGTGGGGTCGATGGTCGCCGGTGATGACCGACGGCGAGGGTCGACGACGGCGCGTGGTGGTGGACGTTCGGCGGCGGCGCGCGCGAGTTGCACTGTGCGGGGGAGCGGCGCCTCTGTAGGGGAAATGAAAGAGGGGAAAGCGAGGATCTCATTTTAAGGGTTGGAGGGGTTTATTGGCTCGCATATCAATGACGAACGGCGGCAACGTTACGGGATGCGAACGGGGCACGACGATTTCCGTGACGACGGCTCGCGTGCAAACGGAGGCGGGGGAAGGTGGGCCGACGCGGCGCGGCGCGCGCGTGGAGCGGGCGCTGGCGCGGGGCTGGGCTGGCCGACCGGTTAGCTGGGCTGCTGGCTGGCTGGCTGGCCTGGTAAAGGAAAACACTTGATTATTTGCTACTAGTTTGAATTAATTCTTTTTAGCTATATCACTTAATTAATTTAATCAAACCGCACTCAACAAATCAATAAAACCTAATGCAATCCTACTCAGCATGAATGCACAATCACCTTATTATTCTATAGCAATTTAAATTATTTAGAAAATAATCTTTTTGCAAATAAAAAAAAGGGACACACTGCTATGTCTAAGCTATTTTTAATAGCAATTCGAAATCTGGAAATTAGGGTGTTACAAATTAATTGAAGAGTAGCTACATCAGGGCCACATCTGTTTTTGTAGTATAAATAGTCCCGCATACCATATCCAAGCTGCTCTTTGAAACTTATCAAAGCAAAGAATGTGATGTTAGCCTTATCAATAGTTGCCTGGACGATGCGATCTCTTCCTCCTGTTGTAGACTTGCAACGGATGGTTAAGGCCCACATCTCACCAGTCAATGGGCCACTGCATGTGTAGAGAAAAGTGATTAAGCAATTATCAGGAAAACATGAAAATATGTGCAATAAAATGAAGCATGTTTATCTATATCTATATAATAGACATAACCCACTAAGTGTAGTTAATGCATAATTTTCTCAATCCTGGTGAAGCCATATCATTAAATAAATGTGAGCGTTTGGATTGTCATCTTCCATGCACATCTGACCATCCATCTAATACAAGCTTCCCTTTCCTTTCTTTACTCACATTAATATCCTAGCTAAAACAGAAACCAACCACTAATAAAAGATATATGGCTCTTGGCTGAATATTGTTCATTTAGCTAATAGACTATTTATCTGTTTATCTATACTTCTATAATAAACATTGTCCACTATCCTAATTCTCTAAAACCACAACACGCCACGTCATTAACAAAATTACAGCTATCAGATCAGTATTCTGTTTAATAGATCAGACCGTTCATACATGCGCACTTCCCCTGCCCACCCTTTTTTTTTGAGACGTTCTCCTTCTCACCTTGCGCATGACCTGCAGAACTGCGCTGCTGAATGGAACCGTCGTCCACATCTTGCGCCGCCTCCCCTCCCCTGGCCCTCCCCTCCTCGAGCACGCGCACCCAGCTGAGTTCGCATTCTCCAGCACCCCCGTTTCACCGTTTGCAGGTCCCAACAGTCAGCACATCCCCAAGCAGGCAGCTGCCAGTGAAACGTTCACAGATAATGACGTTATCAATTCTATTTTGTCCAACGCCTCCGGTCCCCTTCTTTTACTCCTTCAATTGTGTCATTACTTCTAATTTCTCTCTCAAAGCTACGTACATACATATATATATATACACACACTGCTTACGTGCCACGGTTAGTGTATGCCCTTTCAGTTCCTTTGCATACATTGTTGGAGTCCCTCTGCACATGCAGCTCTCCAGATTCATAGATGTCACCCCTTTATGAGAAAACAGGAATCGTGATTTATTTTGCAACACACTTCCTCCATTCTATTGTTTTTGCAAGAATAAGTAATTTTCCTCCTGTCCAAAATTCATGATTCATTTTGCAACACCCTCCATCTATTCTCTCTGTTGTTTGCCCTGTACATCATTGGTTCATGTTCTAAATCCTTCCTGTCTAATCTCTAAACTTTTACTGAATATAGCGAGCTAACATTTTATGTTATCTTCACCTTCACTAAAACTTATCGCTCTTTTTATGCACAGAGCATGCTTCAGACCTCACCATTGTTTGATGCACTTTACATGTTTGATGTTTGGCCAGGCCTATATTCCTACATACAACCACCTCATCTGTCGAGACCTATTTACATTCATGTAAAAGAATTCTCCATTCAATTTTTATTTGTTCTGTTAAAAAGGACATTTTATGAGTCCCGCAGCAACGCGCGGGGTATCAACTAGTTGAATAAAAGATTTGTACACGACTATATTGTTCCAGACTAGTTTCTTTGCCTCGTTCAGGTTGTCATGTAATGAAATAAAATTAGGTTACCATTGACACATTCAGGTAGTCAAGTAACGAAATAGAACTTGACAAAGAGAGCAATGAAATAAACATGAGTGAGCATGAATCTGAGCAGAATGTAGGAGCATAATGAAATAAACAGCTGAGGAATCTATCTTTTCTAGAGAAATAACCCTACGGATGGAAACATGAATGAAATACATGAATATGAGAAAAATGTAGGAGCAGTTATACAATCACCCACGAAACAGGAAAATCAATCCTTGCACACATTCAATTTTCAGATACCTTAATTGAGTATGTGATGATCGGATACGAACCTGTTGCTAGAAGGGTCAATCAAGTTTTTGGACGCTGCTGCCAAGCCACGCTGGTTCTGATCTGCACCCCAAGGCAGCTCCGTGCACCGAGCTTTTGGAGAGGTATCATATATTATTACAACTTATGGTTTGAAAAGTAATACTACCTTCACTTTTTTTTTTAATGTTAGGACAACATGATTTTTTTTCAAAATTACACTACTCAAGCTGCCCAAATGTTTGCATAAAAAATAGAGGTAGTAAGTGTTATTTTTGAACAACAATCTAGTTGCTGCAAAAGCATAATACGAGGACACACCTCCTGCAAGATACATCTATAGACGACAGGTTTCGTTATCTTGATTGCGAAATCGATTGTGATGTACTCTGATTGAATTTATTATGCAATGGACTTTGTTATGTAGCACCTATATATTTACATCGCAATTAGTTATTGATCGTGACACATTGACAAGCACTGTTTACTGTTCACACGCAGCTGCATTATTTTTATGTTATTAAGAGGCTCGCTGTAATATACTAAGACATGGACAAAAAAAAAAACCTGATATAACCATTCATCCTTCTACCTAGTCCCAGCGATACGACACAAGTTGCAGTGAGAGCATACACACACAAATAAGGATGAAATATTTCGACATGGAGACAGCCATAGCAGCTGTAGCAAGTGATCTAATTAGCAGAGTTATATCCTTTCTCATCAAGAAATACACCGACAAGACTGCCAATGAGGACAAGCTACAACGATTGCAGCAACTGTTACTGAGGATCCATGCGGTTGTCGTGGAGGCAGATGGGCGACACATCACCAATCCTCGGATGCTGATGCAACTGAAGCTTCTTGTGGCGAGCATGTATAGAGGATACCACATCCTAGATACCTTCAGGTACCGATTTCTTATGGAGCGCTTTACGCTTGACGAGAGCACAGCCACTTCTTCTTCTAGTCCTTTGAAGCGTTTGCGTAGCATTCCAGGAACCATGAAAAGCGTTTATGATTGCAGCAACAATGATTTGGAAAGTGTGTTGGAAATTTAGAATATGCTCTTTCTAGCATGACTGAATTTGTGGTACTATTGGGAGGATGTGAACGCATATGGCGTAGACCCTACGACACTTACCTGTACACTGACAACTTTTTATTCGCGCTGCATGTTGAGAAGCAACAGATAATCAGCTCGCTGCTAATGGATCCGGAAGCTCATGCTTCTCAGATGGTGCTCCCAGTCATCGGTGGAATCAGGGTTGGTAAGAAAACTTTGATTAGCCATGTGTGCATGAACATATCAGATTCAAGTTCCCTTCGATTATCTTCATTAATGGAAATAGCATACAGGACTTGGAGCATGTATGCATCTGTGCCACGTCTATGTCAGTTATGATCTTGGCGACGCCTATCAAATACTTGTCAACAGTGTCCTGGTACGTGCTCGTGAACATGACCTAATCAAACAACTAAAGAAAGTAGGCCTCCAGATGCCGCTGTATTCTCCAATCCTCCGCATCTGCACTCAACGCCTCTGCTCGAAACTGATGTAGTCATACCTTAGTAGGTCCATGGTTATCGTTGAACTGGAGTTGATCTTGCCGGAAAGTACATCGTGAAATCGGTGCAAGATATCATACATCCACGTAGCTTGCACCGGAGGAGGAAAAATCACATTCTCTGCCACTGGGAGATCTAATAGCATCAACACATCTTGTAATGTCGGAGCCATCTCACCCATTGGTAGGTGAAACGTGTGGGTCTCTGGTCGCCAACGGTTCACCAAAGCTGTGAGTAGTGCACGGTTAGCGGAGAACCGAGGAGACCTCCTACCCCTAGGGTCCAACATCCGCGTGAGTGATAGTAATCCAAATGCCTCCAACCTACAAAACAATTTAAATTTGTCTCAAAATAAAGTGTAATGTGTAACAAACAATTTTTTTTGAATTAAGAGGTTACTTCGGAACCCATCGGTCGTCCAATGTCCAAAAGTCGTCGAAGCTCCGTAGTCGAACGGGATCGTAAAGATCACCGGTCTCGGAGTAAGAGCGATGCTTCGAATCAATTGCCGGATCGATCAATTCCGTGCCTGTAAGAAAGATGACAACATTTAATAACAAAATTAAATATAAAAGCATATATACAATAGTTCATATGCAAACCGCTAACTAGAAATACGTCAATATAGCAAAACATAATATATCCCATAATACAAATTTTACATGACATAATAGGTCCCATAATAAAATTATTAGATGACATAATACATCTCCGAATACATGTTACAATGACAATATTACATCTTATAATACGACATAATACATAGTACACATGGCAGAATTAAGTAGATGGTCCTCCTCTTTCAGTGCGGTTGCCCCTCCGCATTGGAACACATCGAACCTCAGTGCCGTCAGGTCTCCTTTCCACAGGGTACAAGTTGCAATCCTTTCGTAAGTGGTTACCTCCGTAAACTATGCACTCTTTGCGACCCCCACATGCTTGACTAGCATCCATATCATTCCTAATTCGGTACATTTTGTGACGATCCTTCATTGTAACTCGCTTGCTTGGAGTCGGGATCCAACCTGCTTCTCTCTGTAGTGGCCGTGTGAAGTCAAAGACGGCTCTCCAGCCGACTAACTCATCACGCCATGTAGCTTCCACTGCTTGTTTTAAGTAGTATGGTGACACAAAATTATGAGTATCAATGTTTCCATGAGCACAAGCGGTGAAGACATGAGAGCAGGGTAACTTGGACTTGTTACATATGCACTCATATTTGTTCAAATAAGGCCACAGTATGCATTCCATTGTTACTTCAGCACGAGCAATGCAAAGCCCGCTCTTTCCACGCAACAGCACCTTAAAAACTAGTTCTCTATTACCTGTCCTCCGAACCAAATGTTTATGACTTTTTTCACTTTTCTCTTTCATATACTCTGTGATTTTAGAGGAGTACACTACTTGATGGTTTGACATGTTGAACATTGCTTTAGCATATCGCTTTTGTAGGTATGTTTGTGTGTCACGTGTTATACCCTCGACGATAGCTACAAGTGGAAGGCTTTGTGTACCTTTCATAACCTAATTATAAACCTCAGTGAGATTAGTTATTATTATACCATAATGGGATCCATCTCAATCTTCTATCAATGCCTATTTCTCCATTGACTCCTCTTTTATCCACTCCGAGAAACACCTCACTCTTCTTCCACCCTTCCACCTTCGTGTCACATGGTGTGCTTCATTAGGAAGAGGATCCAAAGGAAGTGCCTCTGCATCATAACCTATCAGAGCCATATCTCTTACTCCTTCATTTGATTGTCGGTTAATTTATCAAGCTCCACTAATAGCTTATCAAATTTTGAATGTTGGATCTGCTTGCATAGCTTCTTGAACATATTCATCAGACGTTGACTCTTGAATTGTCAGTGAAAGTTTGCAGCCAAATGTCTCATGCACCAACGACTATGTAAATCTGTCCAAATGCTTCGTCCGTACTATTCGTCTGCAACATATCAATTGCTGATAATAGACCACATTTCGATCATGTATGATGCAAACATCTGACCTATTTTGAACAACAGCTCTCTTAAGCCACCGAAGGAACCACAACCAAGTTTCAGTTCTCTCGTGCTCTATAAATGCAAATACAATTAGCACAACCTGGTTCTCTCCATCAACCCCAATAGCAATAAGGATTTGCTTGTTATACTTGCCGGTCAAGAATGTACCATACACACATAGCACGGGTCGCAGTGTCTAAACGCTGCAATCATGCATCCAAATGATCACAAAGCACGTTAAACTACCTTGTTACCATCTGCATTGACAAAGTCAGGCCATGCAATTACAGTTAAGTCTCGCATTTCGACCTTTAATAACTTCAAGTAATGCGGGAAGATTATAATATGAATCCTCGTAGGTGCCAAACGTTCTTTCTAATGCTTTTTGTTTTACCCTCCATGCCATGTCATACGATATGTCATACCCATATCTGTTCTACATACTGTGCATGATAGCGAAGGGAGATATTGCAGGCTTTTGCACTATCTCTGAATATAGTGCATCAGCAACAAATTTTATTGTGATATTTCTATGCTTCAAAAGAGTATTTTGCAACATACATGAGTGAGGTACCATAATAAAGACAACAAATGATGTCTCATTCTTTGGTAGGTACCCATGAACACGCCACGTGTAGTCTGGAGCAATGCACTTTACATCATACGTTCTTGGGTTTGAAATTACCACTTTAAACTGCTTCTTTTTGGAATATGCCCATCGCTTCACCGTCATTTGCAAATCCCCCTTATCACGAAACATCTGGCCCTGCCTCACTTCTACAGCATCGTATTTCTAGGCTGAGTTGTGACCATCATCACATGTCATATTTTCCATATCAACCCAGTCCTCTGGCTCTTCATCACCCTCCCTCCACCCGGCCCTTGTCTCCACAAAATTTTCATACTCCTCATCATCCCTCTGCATCTCATCTACAATAACCTCATTCTCTTCTCCACAATCTGCAACCATCATGTCCATCCGGCCTTCTCCCACCTCATCGTGCATCTGATTAAGCTGTTCTGTGGTAGTATTATTCTCAACTGCAATATTTTGCTCTGTGGTCTCAGCGACTCCTGCAGTATTTGAAACATCCACATAATTTTCAGCTACTTCCTCATGGCCTTCCGATGTGCTACTCGATTCATGTTGAACAAGCAGCACGTGGTCAAACATTTTCTGGATATCCATACATATGAATTTTCGCCAACTTGTTATGTTTTTAATCTGAAAAAGCTCCCATTTGTATACCACTTCATACATCTTAGGAATTAAAACTTTCACCACTAAACGATCATGTAATGGTATATTCAACAAATCTCACAACCATCTCCACACTTCCACTCTGGACACCTCATAGGGTCCATTAAACCAACCATCCACATATGAAGATTCATTCAAATCTACACCGTATTCACAACGGCTAATTTCTCCTTTCCCGTAAAATACTCTGAATCTGACGACATTAGACATCCTGACAACAAAAATATTTTTAGCTACTATTTATTTACTTTCTAATTTCATAATATTTCTACGAACATCGATATTTTTTTTCTATGCTCTAAATATATTGTACGTATATAATATAGATTTAATGAACAAACTAATTTGTACTATACATAATAATCTAAAATAAATCACTATCTAAACAATCATCACAAAACTAAACTTGTATTCTAAATAACTATCATACTACTTAATCTATCAATAAATTATTATACTTACTTCTAATCTCACGTGGACGTTCTTCTTCTTCCTTCTCTTCCTCTTCCTCCTCTTCTCTTCTATTTCTCTCCTTCTCTCCTCCCGCGAGAGCGCCCCGGCAGGTTCCGGCTATTCCTCGCCGCGCGCGCCTCCTCCTCCCCGCGCGCCTCCGGCTCCTAGCCGCTGTGCGCGCTTGCCTCTGCCGCTGCCCTCTCTCGTGGACACGGCAAACGTAAATGCGCAGTCACGGGCGAGCCGCGGATTTCTTCGGGTACCTATCGGTCTCCTGCAAACCGACTAGCGAACCCTATCGATCGCTCGAAAACCGACTAGCGACACAAATCGGGCCCGTTGGGGCCCGACTGGCCCAAATCTGTCTGCCCTTGCACCGTGTCCGTAATCCAATTACCGACAGTCCTTTCCTCGCCCGACAGCCCGTTCGCGCCGCCGATAGGCCACGTGACAGCAGACGTGGCGGCTAATCGGCTTTCTGAAAACCGATAAGCACATATCGGTTTTCAAGTTACCGATAGGTGCCTTATCAGTCATCCGAGTACCGACTGCCTTCTATTTCTGCAATTTCTCTCAACCGACACCTAGTTTTAAAATTAATAATTAAATTATTATTATTTTAGAAAAAAAAAGTCATTTAGACACTCGTAAACCTGATTTTGTATTATGAACTATTTGCCTATATTTGTTATGGAAGTGTGATATTTGTCTATCAGATACATGAACCAGGAAAATGACATATTTTTTAAAAAAATTATCTAATATATTTGTCTATATTTTTCTTTTACGAGTAGTGGACTAGTCTTATGTTGACCAAGTAATTTTTGTTGGATAAAACATTTGTAAATTATTGAATTGTCGATAACTATTACTCTCTCTGTAATCAATGGATATTTATTACTAAAAAGAATTGAGTTGGATGAAGAGTATGACTCATCAGCTTAAACTAAGTTGATACTTGATTTATTGACCATTTCAAACATAGTTCATTTCAACATCAACATTTTACATAGGTTGCATAGAAAGGCAACATATACTTATTGGTTGTCAAGCACTAGCTACTTTTATCAATACTGTCTCATACGTCCTGTGTCAGTTTGTGTCTATCGTTTCTCTTAACATCCATATCAAGTTTTGCTCGCAAAGAATAGTCTGAGATGTTGTGTGTTGAACATTTTCTCGCAAGTTTGGCAATATCTTTACGCGTGCAGTGCAGTTGTGAATCCGTAACATATTTTCTTCTGAATGAATAGTACCCCCTCCATTTCAAGATAATTACAGTACGACTGTTGTAGGTGTTGACACAAAAATCACTTCAAATTTATTTTTTTTTTCTAAATCGTTCCTCTCTTGCCACGAATTTCCAAAATAAAAAGTCACAAAAATAAACTATGTTTGTATATGAAATTTTGTAATTTTGAATACATGCTCAAATTGTTTGGAGCTCTCTCTCAACTATAAATCATTGGCACATCCCCTTCCTTTTTTGGACGCTGCTGCCAGGCCACCCTGGTTCCGATCTGCACCCCAAGGCAGCTCCGTGCACCGAGCTTTTGGAGAGGTATCATATATTATTACAACTTATGGTTTGAAAAGTAATACTACCTTCATTTTTTTTAATTTTAATGTTAGGACAACATGATTTTTTTTCAAAATTACACTACTCAAGCTGCCCAAATGTTTGTATAAAAAATAGAGGTAGTAAGTGTTATGTTTGAACAACAATCTAGTTGCTGCAAAAGCATAATACGAGGACACACCTCCTGCAAGATACATCTATAGACGACAGGTTTCATTATCTTGATTGCGAAATCGATTGTGATGTACTCTGATTGAATTTATTATGCAATGGACTTTGTTATGTAGCACCTATATATCTACATCGCAATTAGTTATCGATCGTGACACATTGACAAGCACTGTTTACTGTTCACACGCAGCTGCATTATTTTTATGTTATTAAGAGGCTCGCTGTAATATACTAAGACATGGACAAAAAAAAAAACCTGATATAACCATTCATCCTTCTACCTAGTCCCAGCGATACGACACAAGTTGCAGTGAGAGCATACACACACAAATAAGGATGAAATATTTCGACATGGAGGCAGCCATAGCAGCTGTAGCAAGTGATCTAATTAGCAGAGTTATATCCTTTCTCATCAAGAAATACACCGACAAGACTGCCAATGAGGACAAGCTACAACGATTACAGCAACTGTTACTGAGGATCCATGCGGTTGTCGTGGAGGCAGATGGGCGACACATCACCAATCCTCGGATGCTGATGCAACTGAAGCTTCTTGTGGCGAGCATGTACAGAGGATACCACATCCTAGATACCTTCAGGTACCGATTTCTTATGGAGAGCTTTTCGCTTGACGAGAGCACAGCCACTTCTTCTTCTAGTCCTTTGAAGCGTTTGCGTAGCATTCCAGGAACCATGAAAAGCGTTTATGATTGCAGCAACGATGATTTGGAAAGTGTGTTGGAAAATTTAGAATATGCTCTTTCTAGCATGACTGAATTTGTGGTACTATTGGGAGGATGTGAACGCATATGGCGTAGACCCTACGACACTTACCTATACACTGACAACTTTTTATTCGGACGTCATGTTGAGAAGCAACAGATAATCAACTCGCTGCTAATGGATCCGGAAGCTCATGCTTCTCCGATGGTGCTCCCAGTCATTGGTGGAATCAGGGTTGGTAAGAAAACTTTGATTAGCCATGTGTGCATGAACGAACATATCAGATTCAAGTTCCCTTCGGTTATCTTCATTAATGGAAATAGCATACAGGACTTGGAGCATGTATGCTTCGGTAGAGACAGAACATTGGTTGCGATTGAATTTCTTACCGATGTGAAAGATGATGATTGGGCAAATTTCTATTCCCACGTAAAACGCAAGGCTCCTGAAGGAAGCAAACTGGTAATTCTATCAAGGATTCAGAATCTTGCGAGGTTTGGAACCATAAAGGCTATTTATCTCAATAAGTTGTCTCTTGAGGAGTACAGGTATCTCTTCAAGATGCTAGCATTTGGATGTGCAGATGAGCAAGAGCATCCACAATTTGCATCACTAGCAAATCATCTAGCTACAGTACTGGGAGGGTCACTTGTCACTGCAAATGTTGTGGCTGACTTGCTGCGACAGAACCTTGATCTGCAGTTTTGGCGCTACATACTGCGACGGTTCAAAACAATGGTGGATTACAACATATCAAAGTATGGCAAACATCCAAAAGATATGCTTGAGGAAGGACGCCCCATAGACATCACGACATTGGTCCCTTTGTATTCTGCTTCACTTCGCGTGATATCTCCCCAAGTTGAAAACGATATGAGGTCCAACCATGAGGAAGCTCGGGTCACTTTGGGTGACCTAATATCAGGACGTATTTCTTTGCCAAAAGATGAGTTTTTGTTAGTGGCGTGGGATTCCCGTGTACCTCCATATACTAAGCACTTATGCGCTACTACCATCTGTGCTGACCGAAGGAAGAAATGTACAAGGAAGCGTCCGTTCGGCAACTGATTTTCAACAGGATCTACTTCCTGGATTCTTTATCTACTCTCATTACAAATTATTGTGTATGCGTAGTTTCAATGCTTGTCACTATGTAAGTAAAGTCGTGTTTTAAAACCGTGTCTCCAATAGTTATATCTTCTTTTACACATTCTTCATAGTGTGTAACCATCCCACTATTATAATATTTGCATAGGTATAAATATAGTACCATCTTTTAAGGTTTTATCCATGTCCACACACTTATATATCCATCGATGAGGCATGCAAATTATTCATAATATGATCAATGTTTCTACAAAACATGTTTGTTTACGCCGGCCGGGGTTACATTTAGTACCAATCATTGCGATTTTACAGAACTATATTTAGTATTTTTTTTGGTGAGGTACGGTGTCCCTGAAATGTTAGTGGCATATTCATTACAAGAAGGATATGCTTTAATTGGTGAAAATAATATTTAAGGTTTATCAAGGTTCAATTGTTCATTTCAGAAACTAAACAATGGCTATTAATTAATGACAGACGGCGACACCATGACCGACAGTTTTGAACTTGGACTCAACGTATGAGCTGCAACTATCTATTTTGGACTCTTGAAAACTAGGCCTTATAATGGTTCGTAACTATCTGCGCTATTTCTAGAGTGTGAAAAATCTGACAGTCCCAGGAAGGCATGAGGAGCTCCTTTTCCTTTGTAGAACTGGGCCTGTTAGCACTGCAGCACAAAGGAAAAGCAACGTTGAATACCGGTGCCTTTCGGGGCGGTGCATTCGGCTTTCTGATTCCCCTATTTTTAGGAGTCTTTTGGTAAAATTAATGCCCATGAATAGTTTCGCGCTAGCTATAATGTCCATCCAGAATGATGCATCTTATAATGTCTACGAAGAATTACGCACACCTCCATTATATCCATATAATATTTTTACTCTATTTTTTTTATCTAACTATCCTTACCTTTCTTCCTTTTACAGATAACACCAAAAAAGAAGCTCCACCCGTGCAGAAGCGCCACGGAGATGTCGTGGACGCGGTCTCCACCACGTCGAGGCTGCGCTCAAAGCCGAAGGAATGGGAGCGCTTGAGCAGAAAGTCCTGCGGGTCAAGCTTGTCCGGGTTGCTGTCGTCCGGCACGATCTCCAGCACGGCGACAGCCAGCACGTTCTCCAGCACGGCGGCACCGCTGCTGTTGGCTGGAGGCTATGGGACCGGGTGAAGAAGAGGAAGTTGTCAAGGCTGCACCGCGCGGCGTGTCACAAACCGGACCGGTAACAACATGGGTTTGTTTGTGGGAGGAGGAAGAAAGATGAGGATAGTTTGGTCCAATGAAAGTTATATGGGTATAGTGGAGGAGTGCGCAACTCTATGTGGTTATTTTAACGACGCATCATTATCAGTGGACATTCTGCCAACTATCCTCGGGCATTATAACAAATGATTTTGTTTTTAAAGGTGACAGATCACCCCAACGAATGGGACGATCTAGATTGTTCTAGACGAGTACGAATAAGCATCAACATATTACACCATAGTCAGAAAATATAGCATAAATTTATATAGATAAGTAGATATTACAGTGAAAGTTCAAGTTGATTATTACAGATTAAATTTAGAATACAGTTACAAACTAGTTTTCTCAAGCCTGCCATTGTGTTGTGGGCTGTGCCATATATGATTACTGCAGTCCAAGATATGACTTAGGCAAGGCATGGCCCGACAACACATGTTAGAGTGCCACAACATGATTCATCTCTGTGCTAGATTGTGTTGTGGGCCGTGCCATATATGACTACTGCAGGGGACACGATTTTTACCTGGTCCAAGTACCGAAACTAACTAGGAAGGGGAAAGTTCTTTTAATTTTCCTTAACTATTGCATAAGTTTGATTTTCTCCTTCTATCACGAAATCAGATAAGATGACTCCCTCAACTTTGAAAATCGTTTGTTTTTCCTTCCTCAATAGTTTTGGATAGCAGTTTTACTGACGTGGCACGCTTATGGTGCTTAAAAATGGGCAAATTGCACGTGGCACACTGCAAGAATGCGTAATTGCATGAGACACACTGAAATTTTGCTTATTACGTAGAACACACTACAAAATTGTGAAACTCGCATCTAACACACTAAAGCTGGTTTTTGGGATATTTTAAAATTTTTTTACCTCCTTGTAAAAAATTCTTTATAACTTGAAACTTTATATAAAGATACATTATTATATTATCTATCCATATACTTTTCTCTAGATTTTTTCACACTGTTTGAATAACTTTTCATTGAAAATAATATTTATTTTGTAAATTAAGTTATTCAAATAGTTGAAAAAATCTAAAAAAACACACACACGGATTTGTACTATAACAATGTATTCTTATGCAAAGTTTCAAGTTGTATTGTACTTTGTGCAAGGTGGTAAAAAAGTTCAAAATATACTGAAAATCCAATTTAGTGTCAAATGCAAATTTCACAATTTTGTAGTGTGTTGTATGCAATAAGCAAAATCTCAGTGTGCCTCATGTAATTAAACATCTTTTCAGTGTGCCACATACGATTTTCCCAAAAATTTAAAAAATTGGTTTGAGGCATTTATCTTCAAAAATCCCAAAACTTTTTGTGACACCCTAAAACAGTTATGGGGAACAACTTTAATCATTGAAGTAGGTTTTGGTTCAGCCCTCAAAAAGTAATACAAAATTTATGGACATGGTGGTTTTGTGAGAAAAACAGTTAATTGCATTTTTTTTAGATTATGTTGATAGACATGAAGTCCTTGACATGCACTTCTGTTGTAAATTTTGACGAGCTTTTCAGATTTTTAAGAACGAAGGACTTCAACATAATTGCGGAAAAGTCACAAAGATTTTCAACATAAGTTCATGCCAAGTACTTCATGGTGTAAAAGATCATCTAAAACATTTGGTTTTTCTAAATTTTATAGATTTTTTCTGTTTCTCGAAAGTGATGCAATTTACTAGTTTTCTCACCCTCAAAGCGTTGTTTGGCACATAACCATCACATGGTACCATTCCATCGCTGCAGTCATCTGAGAACACCTCTGTTTCAGATTTGCTTATGCAGCGAAAAGCATTCAACTGAGCTAAGCACTTAGCAACAGCACAAAACAAGATGAAGACACAAGCTGATAAGAATCGCTCTGAGCGATCTTTCCAAGTCCAAGTGGGTGAGAAAGTGTTACTTACATCCTTGTGTGCAGTCTTCGATGGTGCGTAGGGATTGTCCCAAGCTGGCACTGGTTGGTCCTTACTCTGCTCTTGAGAAAACGGCACTGTGGTGTATCGCCTCAATCCTCAACCAGAGAGTATGATTCATCTAGTGTTTCATGTTTCAGAATTGAAAAGCATCACCCTGATCATACTCTAGTTTTCTCAAGCCTGCCAGTAACACCTCCTATGGTGTGTAACATTCCGGAAATTTAAAGCAAACCCTGGAATGTCATAAAAACTCAAAACACTAGTAACAAGGGCACATAACATTAGACAGCACCTCCTTTGCATTTAGAAGCATCGCGGAAGCAAAAAAAAATAGATAATAGATAAAGAGACGTCACTTATTAAAGAATAAGCATCCTAAGTAAAAATAATAGTTTCTGCAAATAACTCCGACCTAACAGCCATAACAAACTTATAAAGAACCATGTCAAAACTATAATAACACAAAATGACTATTAATGGAGTGTATTAAGTAAAAAATCTCTTGATGAAGCTTGTGAAAGTGTGTCACTATTGATAAAAACAACCAAGCAAACATCAAGCACCTCAAAAGGAGGAAACAAACATGTGAGATTTATGAAAACTCAGCAAGCAAATTGCTTTAACAAGCTATTTAAATCAAATTAAATTAAACATTGATTTAAAATAGTTATGGTAACAATAGAAATAAAGAAAATAGATATCTTCATAGAGAAATTTAGAAGCTGCAGTAATGATAAACATCATAATTCAGAAATAAAGTCTAATGATGCAACGGAATGTAATGAATAGAATGCAATGCAATGCATGACTTCACTTCTACTCTCTAATCCCAACAAAGGAAGAGAAGGGGGAAAATATAGCTATAAATCAATGTACGCTGCTGTAGCGGTACTTACCGCATATATTCAGCGATATCTTCATATGTATATCAAAGGAAAATACAAAAATGCATGATTGACATGAATGAACTTCATATATATTTAACTCCAATGTAACTAAATGACATAATAAAGGATACGGTACAGTTCAATATAGAACGGTAAAGTCCATTTAGGAATTATCTGATTAGTGCGAATAATTAAATTATATGAAGACAATTCAAATAACAGGTTAAAGCGGTAGATCACAGTGCTACATTTACTTGCCATCTCCAATAGACAAGCGAAAGAGCTACGGAACTGGAGGCACAATTCTCAGCTCAAAACAACAGTACATACATAAGAAAAAAAACAAATAAACCGCTCCTAACGCCCATAGCCCCAAGCGACGAAAAAGAGATAAGCAAAATAGCAACACCACGACATAACAAATTCATAACTAAAAAGATATGATATCAAACAAAAAGTCTATAAGCATCTTACGCTTAATAATATATAAGTTTTCTATTCATCACAAGATTTAATTCTCACATTATACTGGCCCCAAAATAATTGACAAGTTACAAAGCCGTAATATGTTCCATTTCAAACAGCTGTCTTCAAAATTGCATGACTCTTAAACCGTTCAATGAAATTCAGCACTTATGTACTCGTTAGAAAGAGTGAGATATATACTAGAAAAACTTCCAAAGGGTCCTGGACTAACTATGCCTGAAAAAACCTCTAAACTGAGTGTCAAAAGAGCAAAATAGAACTGAACAGATAACTGAACTTGTTAACTGCTCCAAATGATAATAATATTCAGATCGCTATATCTTTCAAACCATAAAAGATATGAGGGTGATCTTGGTGTCCAAATAATGGTATCGAAATCCCCTACAACTTTGTCCAAAGTGGCAAAATTTACTGAGGTCATTAAAACACACTAAACAGAAAATTACCGATACTGTGACAAAACTGTAAACATGACAGTTTCGATAATAATATTCAGATGGCCCTAACTTCTTCGATTCTTGACGAGAAAACGCGAATTAGTACTATCTGGAAAGGTTTCGACAAGATCTGTATAATTTTCTCATCAAAAACAGAATCAATCTGCTAGTGTAACTGTGAGACAATCAATTTTTGAAATAATAAGATCACTTCAAAAATCCCTCCTGATTTAAATTTTTTAGTTTATAGTGTTTTGCTCTCATGATTTTAAAATAAAAACCTCACTAAAATAGGAAACTTAGAAACGATTTTTAATATAATTAAAAATATTCTTGCTGAACATGACTGTTTTGTTTACCTTAATTTTTTTTTATCAGATTTATCAAAGTCCATTTGTCTTTGAAATGTTGTTTGAATTCAAATCTAAAATTCAAACTCAAAATCAGGGAATGTTTAAACATTGTCCCACTCTTTCCTCTCTCTGGGCCGAGCCCACCTCCCCCCACTTCTTCTTTTTCCTTGCCGGCCCAGTCTGCCCCCTCTCCATTCTTTTTCCTGCGTGGGCCGCCTACCTCTCTTTTCTCTTCTTGCCCCAACCGCGCAAGCCCAGCTGCCGGCCCGCACCGTGCGCCCTTCTTCTTCCTCCCTCCTCTCTCTCTCTTCTCTCGAAGCGTCGCCGGCGCCCGCCATAAAGCCGCCGTCCGACCGAGCCCTGTAGCCACTCCGCCGCTCTCGTCAGCACGGCATGGCCTCACTGGTCTTGTCGTTGCCACAGTAACGTGGTAGGGAGAAATATGCCGCCATTCCTGCTCTCACCGCACGCCGTCGCCCACAAAAATCGTCACGGCATTGCGATCTCCGCCACCGTCACCCCCTTTCCATTGCGCATCGATCAGTACGACGAGTATCATGCACCTCCTCGTGGAAGCCATCGAACGCAGCTCGACGCAAACCGCCTTAGTAACATCCAAGGTCCAAAATATCTCCCATTGGCGCCTCCGCCCGGTACCCCCTTCTCTTCTATTTCTTCTTCATGCCACCGAGCTTCTTCGAGCACCATTAACTCCAATCGATCTCTAAGCGCTCCAATTTCCCCTTTCCCCGTCTTCTTCTCCAAGTCCGACCGCCGCTCGATTCACCATCTCCGGAACTTTCCATTCCTCTATCTAATTCGTAAGCACCTAGAGACCCAACTCTAGCCCCTCCGCAGCTTAACAGTCGAGGTCCGGCACGGCAGCCCGCGCCGCCAGCAAGCTCCACCGCCGCTCGCCGTCGGCCTTCTGCCGGCTAGGGGAGCCACCCCGTCGGCACCCCCACACTCCCATGCACATACCCGAGCCCTCAAACGCACAAAAACGCTCACGCGTGCGAGTTTCCGCAGTTCACCGGACGTGCAACCACCACCGGCAAGGTCTAGCGGTCGCCACTCGAGTTCGCCGTTAACCTCCCCTTCGAGTTCGCTGTCTTACTCTAACCACTGACACGCTATCTGCAGAGCCGAACGCGACGCGTATCCGCCGGCGGCGAGCTCTCCGGCGAGCCACTGCCGCGCCCCACACCTCTCTGGCCACCGATTGACTGGAATCCACATCACCCACGCAAGCACCGCGTCCCACCACATAACCCAGTCAGCTTGTACAAGTGGCAGCCATGTCAGCACCACCCTGTCCCACCTGTCAGCCTCCGGTTATTTTCTGATTTTTGGAGAATAATAGAAAGTAAATAAAAACCTAAACATAGAATATTCCTAGTATATTTTGTCCTTCTTTCTTTGTGGAATTAAAACCCTAACCACATTCAAATGTCCATATCTTCACCGTTTCAACTCCGATTTCGACGATGCTTCCATCACGATTCATCTAAATTCAGGCTTTATCCATCCATACCAGTTTCAGAATTTCAATATGTTTTCATTGTATTTTATTTGTTTTTGCTTTAGCGGTAGATATTTTTATGTCGTTAATTACGTAATATAGATAACGAGCTGTTCGAGGGGACAACGTTGATCCGGACGTCGAAGAAGAGTTCGACGCAGGATTCGAAGGCAAGCTCTAACTTCCTTGATCATACTGCTCCTATAAAAAATAAATCCTATGAAGCTTGTTTTATTTAAATATGCATGTTTATTTTATTTAAATGCTAAGTGCTAGTGATGAACCTACTTGCTTAGCTTGTAACAACTTTATATCATTTATGAATATTTAGGTCGGTTACTTGCCCTTTTAACCACCTCCTTGATATTGATTATATCTGCCTTGTAACCCTAGGATCAAATCCTTTATTACAATATTAATGAATGGAATGCTGCCATGCTAATAGGATGCTTAGGACCCTCTTGCAACTGAAACATTGTCAGACCTTTATTCACGATTTTATGAAAAGTGTGAAAAGCTCATTTGTGTGTGTGATTGCAAAATGGGATTTGTGATAGAAACACTAGTGAAATGAGAAGTGGTGGTTTATGCGGGGCGAGATAAGGCTTGGATGGATAAAGTGTTTTTAGGTTTAGTCCACCTGTCATGGACATGATGGAGCTTGCCCAACAATGTAGGATCGTTGGACCTTAGGCATATACTTTTAGTATAACCATAGAACCCGACATGGGCAGAACTTGCCCTACCTTCTTGGTGACTACCAAATGAGCCATTGGAGGCTGGTAGGTGGCAACGGAAGATCAAAAGACATAAGGAGTTAGTACCTCGTGATCCGGCTTAGGGAGTTAGTAAGCCGAATTAAATGCCCCTCTGTACGTTCTGAGGTGGGATTGTGGAATCATTCGGAGAAGATGGGTATAGCGTTATGTCATCTCACCGTACATGAGTGTGTAGCCTATGGGTAAAGTGTACAACCTCTGCAGAATGTATATATAACCGTTGTCACGACATTGACATGTTTTGATCTAGATTCTCAACATCTAGATGTTAAAAAAAATCATAATGTGTGAGTTGGCAACGTGTGCCTGTGTGTGTTTTTTGAAATAATGACAACGTGAGTCAATAGGGCCGTATCTCCCCCTGGCCAACCCAACGAAAATAATTGATCAGATCCTTTTTGAAAGGTTTTCCATATGTTTCAAAACAGCCCCTTGCCTGATTGCTTAATCAAATGCAAACTGCAAGCCTCTTGCTAAAGCCCTAATGCCTAATAATATCCCTCGTATGTGATAGGGCTTACCGAGTACCTCATGTACTTATTCGTTTGCGTGCTCATTCAGAAGGTGAAGAATACTTTCATGACAACGATAATGAGTAGGGTTGCGACCTTTTGCTCAAGCTGCCTGTGGAATTTAGAAAATTGCTTTTGGTCATCTCTTTTTGCTTTGTGGCTAGCCTTCTAACCATTTGGATGTAAAATATCAAATGCTTGTAAGACCTCTATGGTATGGTATTGTATTGTATAAATCGCAGTATGGATCCTGTAATCGTAGTATGGATTCTGTAACCGTTCTGTATGTGTATATCAACTATTGATTCAGGGATTGGTACGGTAAGCATAATGGGTTCCGAAGACACGTACCAACAGTACCCTGGACAACATTACTGCTATGCACAACCGCAGGTTAGCTTGACTTGCAGCAAGTTGACCCCAATATTCATATCGCTATACCTTTCAAACCATAAAAGATATGAGGCGTAATCTTGGTGTCCAAAGATTAGTATCGAAATCCTCTACAACTTTGTCTATAGTGAAAAAATTTATTGAGGTCGTTAAAACACCCTAAACTGAAAATTACTGACACTGTACTTAACTGATGAAATTGTAAACAGGACAGTTTCGACAGCAATATTCAAATTGCCCTAACTTCTTCAATTCTTAACGAAAAAACGGAAATTAGTACTCTCTGGAAAGGCTTCGACACGATCTACAACTTTCTCGAATACCAAATGTTCAGATTACGAACCTAAAATCGTCAAAAAAACAAAATCAATCTGCTAGTGTGCCCTGGCCAGCATTACTGCTATGCACAAGCGCAAGTTAGATTGACTTGCAGCAAGTTGACCGCATCCAACAGGCTTAATCTACCATCGAATCTGGCTCTGAACGCAGGAGAGAGAGTAACTGGAGATTAAATCCCTTGCTGTTAAGTGTCCCCGTTTGCACCACCGTTCTGCAGCAGAACTGCAGATGGGAAACGAGGTGTCAACCCAGCGGGCAAGAAAGACCAGAGAAGAGAGGATCCGTCCTCTTTTCTTTTTTTTTTTTTTAAGAAAAAAGGGAAGCTTTCATTAACTACCTGGCCGTCAGAGACCAGCTTAGTTACAAAGCCAGGTGCTAGGCACCAGAACACACGCTCGCCATCAGTCCCCCACTTTGTTACAAAGACGATTACTATCTGAGATGTTACATGAATTAAAATTAGCCGCTACGAAGCTTCTAATCTTCTTTAATAATCCCCCTTCTAGGCTTTGATCCAGGTCTGCTGAAGAAATAGCACGCCGCAAGATAGCTGCATCCGTCTCCAAAATGACATTTGTCATACCCAGTGCCGCAGCTCGCTCCAAGCCATTGAGGGCTGCTATTGCTTCAGCTTGTAACGCTGTTGATACTTTGCTAATGCTCCCAGCTCTCCCATCAAGAATGAACCATTCTTATCACGAGCTACGTAGCCCCAACCTCCTTTTCTTGACTCAGATATAAAGGAGCCATCAACATTATTCAGCTTATACTATACATGTTATCCGGTGGTGCATTCCACTTTGGAACAGATTGGAGTTCAGTATTCCTTTGGGGGTTGTTCAGCTTCTCAGCTTCCATTAGATGGTATTCTACAGAGCTACATATTTCAGACGTATTCAATCTACTCTCGCCAGCATTGACTTTGTTCCGAGAGCTCAACCATTGCCACATCAACATTACGATCCTATTCTGTTTTTCAGGTTGGAGGTGTCTTGCAGCACTTCTTGCCCTGATGGACATCGCATAAGCTTTGTTCGGTTCTGGTCGAGGTTCATCACTCACCAGCATTCTCTAACCTGCTTGCACCTAAAAAGAGATGGTTCAGGTCCTCGTCAAGCTTAGAACACATTGGGCACAAAGTCTCTGTTTTGACCCCTTTTCTTTTCAAATTTCTACGGACTGGCAAGCTGTTATGAGCAAAGCGCCGTCCTCTTTCCTCTACGATGATGGAAGGAAAAAAGAGATTGCTCAGGAAAGAGCAATCCTAGGGAAAAAGTGTAGGGTTTCTTGGGCTGCGTTGGGCTGAACTGCAAAACTGGGTCAAAAAGAGTCGTGGAGTACTAGTGAATTATTTATTTTTTCTTTCCTTTCATTGTTTTGGGATGTTACAGGATGTTACTGACTTTGAGCCTGAAGCAATTCTGAGCCAGCGTCGTCTCACAAAGAAGGGTAAACTGACGTGACACAGATCCTAATGAACCGGTGTCTACCAGATGAGATGGCTGCGTGGGAAGGCTATGATGTCTTGAAGCGGAGGTTTCCTGACCCAGCAGCTTGGGGTCAAGATGCATCTCAAGGAGGGTGGGGGCAATGGCACTAGTGACGTTGCCGTGCCGGACATGCTACAGGATTGACAACAATAGGCCTTTGGGTCATTGGTGACTCCAGCCTAGCAAGGCGTTGGGTGCGGATTGTTTAAGTAGGAGGGAAAAGATGAGAGTGGTAGCAAAGTTGTAATCGTCTTATCCACTTTTCTGTTCTTCTCCTTTAATTTCTACCTAGATCTCTCTCTAAAGCTTGGACCAGGATCCATGGAAAAGTGTTAAGCAAATTTTCGGAACCCATCTCTGTTGACTGTGTGTGCTGATCCACTTGGATATTACATTTAATCTCTATCTCTACTACTTGATACTTTTGTTGAGGACGCGATATTCACCGAGGTATGAAGTCACCGGGCCAAACTTCTTACGGATCGGACTTTGTACATCAAACGTATCAAGAAAAACATGTGGATTCCACTTCAAATCAAATTACAATCCAATATGAAAAGAGAGTCTCCACTTAAAAAACGTGACACTTCAAATCGAATTAAGGATCGTAGAAGAGTCCACTTTGAATTAAGTCGAGTCCACTTCGAAAACGTGAGCAGGAGCCCACTTTGAACTTATAAGGACTCTCCATCCGTACTACTTACAAATATTGCTTAGCCCGTAATGTTCAACGTACTCTAGGAGAGCTAATATAAAATGAGATCTAACGTCATGGCCGGACTCTCTGAGATCTAACATAAAACGAGAACTAACATAATATGATAATATAAGCATTGGTTTTCACTGGGTCACAAAGTCATAAAATACAAAACAAAAGGAGTCCACATCCTAAACTGAAAAAGCAGGGGACGGAACAAAAAAATTCCAGATCTCTCCGCTGTTGTCCCGGCAAATCCAATAAAAAATCCACTTCGACTTCCCTACATGAGATTTGGAGTTGTACGTAATAAGGACCCTCCGTTGTCGATTAGGCCACAATAACATAATAAAGAACCTTTACAACAACGTCGTGAGTTTCCCATCACACAGCAGCACAATGACTTAGTTCTTTGCCACGCCCAGAAGATGATTTGTCATGTGTCCAAGATCGACTCGGTGAGTAGTATCGGTGAGAAGCTGTCCAATCTCACCCGCGAGGGGAAGTTTTACAACCATTGCGGTCCGAAATGTCCACATGTTTAACTCCAACGTGATAGATGATTCACCGCACCAACCGACTTGACGCTGGATTGACCGCCAGAACAGCAGACTCTCGGATCTTCATTAAAGTCGCCTTGCTTTTTTTTTCCTATGAGACCAAATCTAAATCGTATACATAGCAATAATTGATCAGGTCAGCAGCAGTAATATACTGTAGCAATACGTTAGTTTTACTTATTTATATTGATTTTGTCTAATAACTTGTTATCTGTTGAGGTGATTAAATATATTGTATTTGAATGATGGTGTTTATTAGGGTGAACAGTTTTAATGTGAATTTATTTTAAAAATTGCAGGCTCGCACCAGGAACCAAAAAACTATATATGTGTGTTCTTTTACGGGTTGCAAACGAATCTCAAAAAATATGTTTTTAACCGTAGCAACGCACAGACACTTATCTAGTAATAATAAAAATAGGTTAATATCTGAAATTTTTCAAGGGCTTGGGGTTGGTCAACAGAAAGGTTCTGTTGATCAGTCGGCTTGGGGTCAACAGAAAGGTTCTGTTGATCAGCATAGGGTCTTTGGTGTCGATCAGCAGGGTTCTGGCCTTGGCGCCAGACGCGATCCAAATTCATCATTTTTATGTTGGTTAAATCACAAAGCTACAAATAAAATTACTCCCTTCGGATTAGAAATACAGTTCTTTTTTATAGCATTTAAAATACCAAAGTCATATTAATTAAAATTGGGTGTCAACTCTAGGCCAGGGTTTACAAAACCGGTAGAAAGCAGACTGGTTTCTGCAGATTTTGGTGAAACGTGTCCGGTCAGTTTCTTTGGTTTTCGGTTTTTAGTTCAAAAATTTTTTAAAAATAAAAAAATAAAAAAAGTTAAAAAGAAATCATCGATAAACCAGAGAAACAAACGGTTTACCTATAAAACTGGACGGTTTATCGATTCACTTTTGAAATAGTATTAGTTGGAATTTTTTCTATAAACTTTTTTGAAGTTTACAAACTTAAAAAGCCGTCTAGCTAGCCGATGATATCGGTCGGTTTACCGGTTTGAAAATATTCAAAATTGTTTAAGTTTAGTTTTTCAATTTATCCCAATTTTTGATAATTTTGACCGATTTTGACGATGTTCGGTCAGTCAAACCGGTGGCATCAGGTTTTCGATTCAATTGGTATTGTAAACCTGAATGCTAACCTGGTCAGCTTGTTATCAATGCATGTGGTTGGATCGCATGCCTCTTGCCCTTTTTTATTCCAGGTTTACATGGAGGGATGCTTTGGATTCCAACCTGAGAGCATCTCCAACCAATCTTTAAAATTTTAACTATTTTAACAAGTTTATAAATAAGTATTAGAAATACCCCAACAACTTCTAATACAAGTTCTCAAAATCCATTTAAAATATTGGTCACTTATATAATTTTCTTCGGTCCAGCTTATATATGAAGTTGTTTTAATTTTTTAGGAGCTTCAATTTGATTTGTAAATGTAGGAAGTGAGAAGGTTATTTAGGAACTTGCTATGTCTAGAAAATTAAAATAGAGAACGGTAGGAGAGCTATTTTTTAATTAATTCTTAAATTTTAGTTTAGAAACCTAATATAGAAAGTGATTAGAGTTGCTAGAACGAACTGAATTTGCATATTTAGTTCAACAAGCTAAAACGAACTGTATTTCCATACGGAAGAGAGGAAACAGCAAGAGATTGGACTGAACAATGCTTAAATATAATAAACGAAAAGGAACTGGGAACAGCACCGCGTCTACACCTTTTTCGAATCGCATCAGTCATGTCACCGGTGACACCTATCCACGTGCTGGTACATCACCTGCACGCTGCCTGTAGTTTTGGCTTGGCACCCAGTATCCGAAGACGGAGGGAAACGACCGAATTTTGAAAGAGCGAAGCGCATTCCCAACTGAACCGGTGACTGGCCGGGTACGCGAAACGTGACATTTTTTTTTTCGGCGTGAAACCGAGCGACCGGGCGGCCAGCGAAAAAAAGAAAAACGGCTGCGCGTGGTCTGCTGCTCAACGTCCTCGTCAGCAAGGTTTTGAAAATCGGTAAAATTCACTCGGTTTTCGTGGTTTTTGTGCAAACTGCTTTGGCTCGGTTTTTTAAAACGAATAGGTTTCTCTAAAATCCGTAACCGTGTATTATAAAAAAATAATTTTCGTTTAGTTTTTATGATAAACCGTTTGATTTTTACGTAATTAAATTTTGATGGTTGAACAGTTTTTGAAAAGAACAGCATTCACGCCGTGGAGCAGGCCTCGTGACCTGGTGGCTGGACGCCCGGTCCCCGCGCCTGCGGCCACGCAAGCTTTTGCCCGGGTTTCCGCTAGACACAAGCTGTAGCGCGCGGGTAGCTATTGCGGATGGCCAGGCTGAGCTGGCCAGCGGTGCCCATCATGGTTTGGCGGAGGGATGCAACGTTGGTATGACCTCAGACGCTCGCCACAAAAGTTTATAAGAACGGTGAAAACCAGTCCATACCCGTTTCTATGGCTTTTAGAAAAATCAAATAGGTCGTTTAATAAAACTGATAAACTGATCATTTTATCTTGAAACCTGCGAGCTATGTTACTATAATAAAAATGGTTTTGGATATCTCAGTTTAATTATCTATCTCGTTTTCTCTCTTTGCCTTTTGGCTTGTTCATTGATAAGTGAAACCCTACTCATGATCGGTGAGGGGCCTACGGATACGCGAAGGACGGTCGGATCGAGAACCGGTGGGTGAGGCTTTGGGAGGGTTCATGTTTTGTGTCATCACAACAATAATAACTCCAAATTCTGTCAAATTGTGTTTTTTCTCTACGCTTCGAAATAATAGCGCCTTAATAATTAGGGGGGCACGGGGTGGGGTGGGGGGACTGAGAGGGACAGTAACTCACTCCATTTGCTTTGGTTTTGTTTACAATATTAATTATTTTAATCCGCTTCACAATACTATTTATTCCTAAACAAATTCTTTTGCTTTTTCTTGTATAAATTTGTCTCCTAAGAAATTATTTAATAATCTAAATATTAATGTATAGACTTCAATAACGGTTGCATAATTTGTATGCCATTATTTTGCTATATACGGATACGTCAGGTACGTCGTGGATAATTTAGTTCATTAACTATGAGCGTATTGCCGCTATAAAACCAGCCAGTGTCATCCGCCGCAAGACGTACCATTTCTTCCTCTCTCCTGATCTGCCTAAACCAAGTAATTCTCCACTCCGATGTCTCATATCTTTCTCGGCTTTGAACACCGCTTCAAGTGTGGTCTGTCCTAGACATATGATTTCTTCCTCTCCCCATCTGCCTAAACCAAACGATTCTCTATTCCAATGGCTTTTCATATCTTCCTTGGCTTCGAACACCGCTTCGAGTGTCGTCCGCTGCAGACATACCAGTTCTTCCTCTCCCGATATGCCTAAACGAAGCGACTCTCTATTCCAATGGCTTTTTATATTTTTCTTGGCTTCCAACACTGCTTCGAGTGTCATCCGCTGCATACATATAATTAATTCCTCTCCCTATCTACCTAAACCAAGTAATTCTTCGTTCCAATGGCTTTCATATCTTCCATGGCTTTGAACACTGCTCCGAGGGTCGACCGATGCTACCTTCATACCAAGTTATATATATTATCTACACTGTGCCGGTACCCACTTTTCAATCCATCCATTAGGGGCTACACTAGAAGTTCGTTCTATTCTTCTACGATATTCAGTGTACTCCGGTCTATGACATCCATCGTCGCGTCATGGCTTTCCTTTAGTGTGAACCATCTTTACCGATGCATCAATGATTCGACAGATCTATATTCACCGTGGTCAACCTCATGTTCATGTGTAAGTCACTAGAAAATATCTTTTGTTATAAAAAGTTTCAAATTCAAGAATACCCTAAAAATGTATGACTATTTTCAAATAGGTGTTCCTATGGTGTTAAAGAATGAAGGCTATCACTAAATGCATCTGTGATTCAGATGAACCATGCTTTGATGCTCAGAGGAGTACAATTAACTGTACGCAACTTTTTTTCTATGATTGAAAATGTTAGCGGTTCACAGAAAATGTTACCAGTGTCGGTACTTGTGATGTTGTGCCTGCTGTTGCTAGTACTGGTACTGTTGTGCCTGCTGCTGCTAGTGCTGGTCCTGTTGTGCCTGCTGCTGCTAGTGCTGGTACTGTTCTTCCTGCTGCTAGTTCTCGTGTTGTGGCTGCTGCTGTTAATTAGTAGTTACTATTGATGTTGTGGATATTGCTGATGTGCATAATTTTACTACTGGCTTAGCTAGTGAGATGCATATTTTTATACATATATTTTTTTTGAACTTTCCTAATAATATGATCCTGTGCCGTAGCATCAGGCATTGGTCTTCATGATCATGATGGTCTCTAGGAACACCTATGAGATGCTCGAACCATACAGTTATAATAAAATTCTTTAAGCGCATACCATTTTTAGTTACGTAGAGTAAATACATGCAAATAATAGCCTAATTGGTATCACTATATCTGTTGAAAATATTGAATCTTAACACCTAATTATGTGTACGTTTTGTTACCTCAATGATGTAAATATAGTGATTCAAATCTTTCAAGAGACGCAAAAATTAACATGCCAAGAGCTCAAGCAAAATCTGTCAGTGTTGGCGTAACAGTGAAGCCCTATAGTGCATATGCTACTGATGCCAGTATGAGCAGAAGAATAATCTTCCTTGGCGACACCGTAAGGTCGGAGAAGAGAGAGGAATTCTTAATAACAGCACACAGTCAGGTAGCAAGCATTGTATGGATCACCAGTAGGTAGGATGTTAAATACCAATTAGTTCACAACAGTATCAACACTAGGATGACGAGTGCCTGACTATCGAATAACAGTTCCATCACGAGAGGTTTAGATGTAATTAAGCAGGTGCATCATGAACCATTGGATCACGGAAGCCGTTAGCTGACTGCGTTATGCCTTGCCGTGAACACAATCCAGGTGACGCTTACTCAGTTAGATGTGCCACTCGGTTTGGCTTCACTGTTGACTGGTGTCTTACGGTTAGATTCACCGGTGTCTTAGTAGGGTTCACCCTGAACATCCCACAAGGTTACCAACACTTAGCATATATGAACGACCGAGCAAGTCGACTAGAGCGGGGGGGGGGGGGGGGGGGGGGGGGGGTGTGAATGGGAGCCAATCAAAATTCTCGACGAGAACTTGGCCTATATCCCAATTATAATCCAACTAAGATTAAATGCACCAACTCATGATATGCTAACCTTAGAAATGATTCGGAAAGGTCTCACGCAAAGTGGAAGAAAACAAGAACCAAACAGGACAACCGGAGCCAAAAATAGGAAGCGTTCTGGTCAGAAATGTCTCGGAGGTCTGGTACTTTGCCGGAGGTCCGACCCGAAGTTTCTGGACAAACCCAGACAGCTTACCCAGAGATCCGGCACTTTGCCGGAGTTTCGAAGGCCCGGAATTCCGGCCTTTTGCCGAAGTTCTTGAGGGTCGGAGTTCTGGCAGACTGCCGGACGGTCCGGCACTGCTTACGAAAATCAACAAAAAACCCAGTCAAACAAACTGGGAATTGGACGAAATTTGTACAGTAGATTCGTGGGAATGTTGCGGATCTTCTCCAACAAGAATCACTCCAAAAGCTTGAGAATTCAAGGAGATATGAACTTTTTAGTGAAACCCTAGCAAAAGGTGGCAGATTGGACGAAATTCACGATTTCGCGATGCTCGTGAGGAGATTTGCAACGAGACCACTCAAGAAAGTTTCGTCATCATCCTAGCATCGAATCCATCCAAGAAATCCATCCAAAAACTCAAGCATGAAGAAAATCACGAATTTTGCAAAGAGGACATAGAGAGAGGGATGGGAAGAAGTGATGAGCACGAAAAAATTCAACTCTAAATCATTTCATTGATTAGAACAAAAGAGTTAGACCTAAATCTTTTCTAGGAAACCGCCCTCATCTTCCCACTCTTTGGAAGAACAAAGATTGACTCTCACTCAATCTTTCCTCTCCTCTCTCACTTGAAGCACACCCTAGCCTAAGACAAATGAAGCAAAATAAAACCTAGGGGTGGGGAGAGCCCATTCTCCACCAGCCCACACCCTCCTTATAGAGCCTAGATCCTTCTACCGAAAGACTATCATGCCCTTAGTTACATACTACACTCCCACCTTTCCCAACTTGTGCCCGATCCTCTCGTTGTTGACCGCCAAGTTGACTCCATTTACCTACACATCATAAGACAAGCAAACACATTTCCTTCTCCTCCATTTTCTCCAACTTCATCTCCAACTCCGGTTACTTGAAAACATAATCATGCATATGCTCAATGCAACCCTTGAAATCCCGCATTTCATTCAAACTCTAAATCACCAATGTCAATTACTCATCACAATATGAATTGAACTATGGTACATCTCAACATGGTTCTCAATATATCAAATATGATCTCAGATATGTGAATGGACAAAAATGGGGAACGGGTCATGCCTGACTGGCAGAGTTCCTAAGATCAGCCCGCTGCAATGCAGAGCCTTTATGGCGTCCTCAGTCTGCGATTAACAAAGTTAACAGTCACAATGTCAACTTGTATTCCAATACAAAACGGTGAGGTTTCAGTTACTCATAGGTTAACTTTGGTCGATTTGTTTTACTTTTTTGTGAAAGGACAAAATGTAATGTATGAGTATTATCATAAATATGCAAAGACTAATTTTCACATAATCGCATGACAATCACGGTGCACTACTTGTATTATTAACGTTTAAGCAGATTTTTGATTTTCTGGTGGTGCTCACTACTGTAGTAAAAGTATCACAGTATTCTTCATTAGCATGCTAGGAACTGATGAGCCTATGACCTCTTTAATTTGTTCATGAATTTTGTATATATATCTTCTTAATAAAGAAAACAACCCAAAGTTGCTCTCCTAGGTTGGTCCAGACTGGCTAATACTATAAGAGACATTATTGACCGTTCTGGCCAAGCACACAATGGCTTCTAACTGAAATTCATTTTAAAAGCACTGTTGGGATAGCAAGAGCTTACTAATGACGAGCGTTGCACAATTATTGTGCCACATGTATGATGAAGCTGAATTTTTACGAAATGAAATAAATAGACAGATTAAACTAGTTCACTCTGCATGAATTGTCACTTGCTACCTAACTTCAAATTAGGCCGACCTGTATAAAGTGTCAACTGGAAAAATAAGTGCCAAATAAAATGAGTAAAAAATAGCTAGACAAACTCAACAAAGCAATCTTGCTTGTGAAGTATGTGTTATCACCTAGAAGTCTCAACTGAGAAACCTGCAATGGAAACCCATTTTAGCTGGTAATACATCAGATGACTTTAGTTGGTGAAAACTTAAAGCATATGAAGCAGAACTAGTTCATATATGCAATAGTATGTTTGGTTTGGTTGATCATGTTGACAATTGCAAGCTCCAGTGCTCACCTCACCACAAAGTTCTTCAAAGAACTTCTTCACATCTAGTTTAGTAACCTCCAGGACAAGAGGGAAACAATGTCACCAGAATCAAAATCTTGCAACCTTATATCAAGGACCATAAAATATGTAGTGAAATAATATAAGCTTGATAAGTTGAAAAGAGATTGGTACCATCTTATCTATGTTGGTACAGTAAACAGTTCTTATAACCATTTTGTTCTCATCTTCGGTCTATGGTCAAACCAAGTAAAATAACACTATTAGCATATTGTAGTATAATTGAATATATAGTGGTGGCGATACATGAAACAACAAGAGCCAGACTGATTACCCTTGGAAGATTCTTTGGATTTACAGGAGCTATAGCTGTCTTTGATGGCAAAACTCTAATAGGGTAGAAGCCAAAAGTTGTTCCATCAAGGCTAAGCGCAGCTCGCGCGCCATCTATACAAGAAATGGTATATAGCAGTCATGAAACCATTGACTGATTACAGAAACTGCATTTTATTTACCAGAAGGACGTGTAATACCCTCGTCATGGAATTCGATGAATGCAAACCTAAGAACAGAGTTTGGGTCACCACAGATTCTGCAGTCAACAATCTAGGGAACACGAATTAGGTTTCATTTACTTGAAAATTCTCGGCTAATAGTTTTCTAATCTTCAATAAAAATAGGAAGAGAGAAAAGGCATCAATTAACCATAGTAAACTGCCTCATTACTTTGCTGACCAGACAAACATATCATTTTCAGCGTATTGTGCATAAAGCACCAGAATAAATATACAATTTGACCCGTTTAGTGGAAATAACTTACTCGTCCACAGGTAACAAACATATCAGCAAGTTTCTCCTCAGTCGCCTAGCAGATTGTCACAATCATTAGATCTAACAACTATGAGAATATATGACAAAATAGCAATTAGTGCTAAGGCAATCATCAATAGTACTCACAATGTTGTCAATTTCAGAGATATAAACAGTACGTCGAATGCAGTCCTGTCTCTCCGCATGTCTCATCCTACTGTATGTCCTCCTTACTTCAGTGTTGTACCTGCTCCTCCTCTGGAGAACGAAAAATGTATACTGTACATCATATTGTTCCATGCGATCTTCCCATCCATATTGGTTACTATGAAACAGTTGATGATATAACACATCCTAATATGGCTACCTTGCAGATAATATTACAAACCATTTTTACTCCAAATCTTTTGTCAGTGAGGCATAAAAGTCAAAATGACAAAAAAAAATCAATATTCTAGGCACAATTTAGGAATGGTGAACAAATCTGCAAGAGCTAATATGAAGAAATAATCATGCATGGTGCTACAATTTAGAAGACATTATTCGGTCTACATAACTGACCTAATTAAAGCGCTACCTCTTACATGGTCAGAAACAGTGATACATATAGTGCAAAGATAGAGAAAATATCCCGAGAAATGTGATTCTGCAGAAACGAAAAACAAATTACACTAGTAAGATTTAAACACAAAATTTAACAGTAGTGACTGAAACAAACCAACGATCCGTGTGACCAAAATATATAAACACCATTTCACTCAAAATAATGTTATAAGAACTAAACATGAATAGAAAAAAGGGAATCATGTAGAAAGTGCATCACCAGCCACGATTATGGTTGCGGCATCATCGCACCAAGATCAACGCTTCAGATCATCATTAGCAAGAGGGCAGGACCCTTTTAGCTAAAGGACGACAAACTCACCACTACGGGAACCACCAAACCGATAAAGCACGTTGGACAAAAAAGGTGAAAATTTTCAATCTCTCGGGGGTAAACATTGACACTCGAGAGAAACAGTCTAAAACTAGAGATTGAGAACACACATCCACACATGACCGATCCGAGAACCCAAGAGAGTAGAACACAAATTCAGAGGGTTGCAGAATTATACCCTGCGCTGCTGCTGGTTCTCAATCCCGGTGTGGAAAGCGGCATCCTTGGCTGAGTCCTTGCCTACCCCATTCCCACCGCCGGTCTACTGACAACGGCTTCTTGGACAGAAACAACAACCCCACCGGTGCGGTTGATGAGGAGGGTATGAACTCCTTGGCTGCTGGGTTCAGCTTGGACAGCTGATCTGCCATCTTCTGCACGCTAGCCTGCTGGGACTCGAACTTCTTGTTGGCCACAGAAGCCGATCCCTCTCCCACCGACCCCATCCTCGACGCCGGCTAATTTTTGGTCAAAAACCAGCCTGAATTGTGGGCAACTCACAGTGGAGCGGTGGAGTAAGAGGATGAGAAGGAGGAGTAGAAGGTGCAGCAGGAGGAGGGTTCTGGTTGTAACGGGGTGATGCATGCGTTGAGCTCGTGCGCACGACAATAATGGCATTGGTTGGCAGGTTTTATTACTAGTGCGGTGTTTCCATTTCATTAGGTCAGTTTCAGTGGGGAGTTTCATCCCACTTATTAAATGAGCAGCCACCTACATGACAAATAATTTATGAGAAGAGAGAAGATGCAGATTCATCACTGCGAAATGACTCGGTGGCATTTCAAGATATCGGAATCAGGGTGAAACATGCACTGAGTCCATTTCAATTTCATCTTCTCATCGCTTGATCTGATGTGCTACAGCAGCACCCCATCCCCCTACTCTCTTTGTCGTCCCCTTGAGCTCTGGTGGCAAAATCAAGTGTGGCGGTGGGGCGACGCGCTGTTTGGCTTGGACTCTTGCCAAATCCACCATGCCCCCCCTCCCCTTGCAGGCGAAAGTAGATCTGGCATGGATGCTGCCTGTTCTTGCCCATCTCGCCTGAACTTCCTATCTATTACTCAAATCTGACATGCCATTTGTGAGAAAAGAAACTCCAAATCAGAGTTGAGATGCAAGTTGCATTTCACTGCTCCTCCCACCGGACTCAACCTGGCTCCTACAATATCTAATTTCCTCGATCCATTTTTATATTTGTTAGGGTAGGTGCTCCCGTCGGTGGTTGTGAAAGCTCCTGATAGCAACAATGGCATTCTGTTGTTTTTCTTTGGCCTTTGTGCGCATGAATGGCTGAATGGAAAAGATATGAATCCAATGTACGACTTACATTTGGGGCTCACAAGTTTTTTTTTGTTAAATAACTAAATCATATGATACATTACATATGAATATGTACATTACATTTTTTTGATTGAATTTTTAAAATTATTTTATTACTAAGGTTATTTTAATAAGAAATCATACAAAAGTTATACACGTGACTCCAAAATTCATATACCATATTCCATCGCTACACCATACAAATTATATAGTGTGGCTATGCGGGATGAAAGTATGCATTGAGAGCGACTATTTCATTCACTAACTCAACAATTTAAAATTGATGTGGCACTTTTGAAAACGGTGTGAGGAAACTATGTACTGAGACTGGCCTATGTTTTTGACCATTTCTGAGGACCCAAAGAAGAACGGGAAAAGAAATGGGAAGGGAGGACGGTGAGAGATCCTTACGCAGGTGGACGTAGGGTTTGTTTGGTTTGCAGCCACACATTGCCATAACAAAAGTTTGGTAGAAACCAAAATTCTGGCATGACAAATTTGGTAAAAATTGAGATGTTTGGTTGGTTACCTTACTTATGGCAACTTAAACTTGATAACTGTTTGTATAATAGCCACAAGTGCTGCCACAACTCTGGAAAATATGTTTGGCAGTTGTTTGGTTTGCAGCCAAACTTGGTTATAGTCACCCTAATCTATAAAGAGGTGATCTTACCACCCTCGACACAAAATAATACATCAACAGATTTTGTAGTATGATATTAGATAATTGAACAACTACAATAATTATATGTGCTCAACATTATATCAGTTCTCCACGAACTTGATTACACGGTTTTATAAAGACTAGCTAGGTATTCATAGCATTTACATATAGAATATAGTGAGAAGATAAGACAGCTGCACCACCATATACGATCACAACATTTGAATAAACTCAATGAGTGCACCTACAATTGAAAGGCCGTAAAGGATGTTAATATTAGTACCGTAGATAAAAAAAAGTAGCAACTCTTGGAACAAATGCTTACCTCAACGTGGCAGCTTCTCATAATAGCAATATGATACATTGACTTCATTCGCAGCAACAAAATAAAGCTGAAGAGATTCATCCATTCACTCCACTATCCAAATCAAAGAACCACTACGGCTGGCCATACTAGTACTTATGCAAATTACCACTTCACTTAAGTATCCAGAATCAACCAATCACCATGCACACAACCACGTGCATCAGCAAAAGAAGGTTCAAAATACCTCAAAAGCAGTTCCAACCCCTCACTGGTCATCTCGGGCACATAAGAATTGGTATACCCAAGTCTCCAAAGTTGTATCAGAAGAACCATCGAGAAAACTCCGCATACCTTCACATTCTGGACATGCTAAATAAACACCAACATCAATCTTGTCCTTTGTAGGAAGGGCCATTGCCTCTAGCCGCTTCCATAAGTTAAAATATGGATTATCAACCTTTGGAATAGGGGGTGGAGGAGGGGGCTCAGCAAGAGACTTTCTTAATGCTTCCATAGTGGCACTGATTATTCCAGTGGCATCTGAAAGACGATTCTTAGTTTTTGGAGCCTTCTTACTTGGGGACTTTATACCCTTTGGTCTAGGCCGATTTGCAGCAGATTCAGGTGTGGTAGAAGAGCTATTTTGTGCACCCTCTGCAGAACAGGGACTACTTTTCTGACGCTTAGCTGATGGCAATGTATACGAGTCATCACTAGGAATATCTATAGCCTTTGCATAGCCAGATATGTCATTGGTTCCTCCACCATCATCGCTGTCAGATTATTCATCGTCACCCATGCATGTATCTTGATCCATGGCAAGGGAACCATCTGCATTACTACCCTGGAAGAGTTCTTTCATCTCATGATAGAACTTTATAGGCTTTGAAAGCAAGCGCCTATCCCTATCCTGCATGTAAAATACAAAAGCAGAGTTAAGTTATTATAATCATATAAGTATTTGTATATATTATTTTTACTGCTAGTAAGATGAAACATACCTTCAGATTGGCTTTCTCAGACTCAAATACAGTCACCTTGTACCTTGTGACATCAAATCCATTTCCACTATTTCTCAAAGCTTTCTCTACTATCTTCCATTTCTCTTTGTAGTCTTTGTAGCGCCTATCAACTTGGGCTACTGTCAGACCCATACCAAACTCCTTGTTTAAGGCATCAGTACATTTCAAATGGTGTGCTATTTTCCATACAAACCCTGCATGCTAATTTTTCCTGTACTCAATATACCAGTCCAGCATGTACTTGTTGTGTTCATCATCCCAAATCCTCTCACGTGAAGGCCCATCAACATCCATTTTTCTTTTTTCCTTGCCCATCCCTTTCCTAGAGGAGCTGGAAAGGAACATTATAAAATCATGTAATCAATACAGAAATAATATTCATATCACATATAATGTCAGCACTGTACAATAGTACAAAATAACAAATATTCATGGCATAGTGACAATTCATTACATGCCACATTGAAAAAAGTACTTTTACACCCACATGGCGACATGCCACCTTCAATGTTCATGTCCTCGGTGTCCTTATTAGGATGTGAACTAGATTCACCTACTTTATCTCTCCACATACTACGTGCTAGCTGATCCCTTTTAAGTCCCCAAGCCCGACTCTCCGTACGTATGTCATGATACGACCTATTGCTCCTTGGTAAAGTCCTGTACCATGTAGCATCATCATAGACATATTCATCATTACCATCTTCTAGTATCCAGTTGTGGAGTGCACAGCATGCAAGCACAATCTTCACTTGGACTTTCAAAGGGAAACATGGTTGAGTTTTAAGGATGGGAAATCAATTCTTCAAAGTACCAAAAGCTCACTCAATCAAAGTCCTAAGTGAGGAGTGGCGAAAATTGAACAATTCTTTGCAATCTTCTGGTTCTCAAGCACCTCTATATTCTTTAAGATGGTACCGAACACCACGATATGGAGGTAATATGCCTGGTCTAGCAGCATATCCAGCATCAGCGAGAAAAAATTTTTCTACAATATAAACATGTTCTCTGTAGTTAGTGTTGTTATATTAACCCATAATGTGCTTCCCTTTGCTGTTTATTACTCCAAAATATGGTTCCCTACCTTCTAGTATTTTTAGACCAGTGGGACAGCTTAAAGCATCTTGAAGCACGTGAGAATCATGAACTGATCGCTCCCATTCAGCAAGGACATAGATGAATCGCAAGTCAAAATCAACCGCGGCAAGGACAGTCTGAGTAGAATGCATTTTCTACCCCTAAACTTGTCTTGCAGGTGTAACGGGACAAATGCTGGTACATGAGTGCCATTCAAGGCTCCTATGCAGCCCTACGACAAAAAAATGGTGTCTTGTTACACTTGTCAATTAACTATTTTTGTTGAAAAAAAAACCTAATGCAAGGAGTTCCATATTTGTACCTCAAAGTAAGGGTGGAACCTCAGGTCAGTTGTTATCTTTGGATGAGTTTCAGTGGTCTTGATGCATATAAGTGCTCCAGCAAGAAACCCAAGTGCATCTAGAACATCATTGAAGTACCTACTGACTGTCTCACTCGATCAGATAAACTCAAAACCAATGGATCTGTTAGACCAATTATGACCCACACATGCATGAACATTGCAACTTGTTCTTCCACTGTAACATGCAATGTGTCTGTCAAAAGACCACATGATCTAAGATTTGTATAGAGCCTATGTGTCACAACCCAAAAGTCTCAATCTTTGTCCTTTTGATAATGAGCTCACTGATTCAATCATTTGATTTCAACCTTTTCCTGTTTCGAATTTGGGTCAGGGTTTCGAAGTTTTCGTCGTTTTCGCAAAACCCTAATCGACTTTCAAGAAGCCTTTTGTTTTCTTAATAAAACTACCCCAATATTTTTGCATAACAATTAACTATACATTAAAATAGAATTTTGGAGATTTTATGAAAATTTTTGGTAAAGGTTTAAACCCTTTTAAAATTCCAACAAATCAGAACTAATTTGAAAATTCACAGATCTTTAGAAGCTGAATCAGTGCATCTTCCTTTAAGAAAAGTTGTTCCACATAATTCTTTTAGCCCACACAAAAAGTTTCAAAAATTCTTGAGCTCAGGATCTAGATTTTTCAATTGAATCTTGAAGAAGGGATTGAATTAATTGAATTTGACAATAGCCTGATGATGAACAGTGCCGGCCGCCCACGACACCCGTTGCCGTGGCTTGCAACCCGAGCGCGGCGCCGGCCACCCCAGCCTTCCCGCGCCTCCTTTACTCGCCCAAGACCGAATCTCGCCTAAAGATCTCGCGCTCTCTCTCTGCCCCTCTCTCCCTTCCTCCCTTCCTCTGGCGCAGGGCTCCTGCCGCACGGCACCATCGAAGCCGAAGCCACCGCCCTAGCCCGCCAATCGCCGGCCACCGCTCCCCTCACCAATCAACGGTGTGCCATTGCCCTCTCTCTCCCTTGGCTCCTCCTCTTCGAGTATAAAGCCAAGCACCAGCTCTCCACTCGCTCCCCTTCTTCTTTCTTCTTCCTTGCTCTGTTCCTGCCAGTGCGCCACCGCCATTGCCGCCCCATCGACGTCAGCTCACTCCGGCCACTCCCAAGCCTTGCCACCGTGCCAAGCAAGCTCCCCTCGACCCCCTGTTGCTCTCCAACCACCGAGCTCCCCGGTTGTGCCCTAGCTTCGCCGGAACACCGCCGCCCGTGTACTCGGCCGACAACCACGCCGGCGGCCACCTCTTCCCAAAATTCGTCGCCTCGGTAGCTCAATTCTTCAATTCCTTTCACCAGGTTATTACTCTCACCATGGTACACCAATTTGATAAGCTATCGGCCGCAGATCATCGCCAGTGAGGAAGGAACACCTCGCGCCACCCGTCGGCCGCCATTGAAGCCGCCTCGGAGCTTCACGTCGCCGACCCCATTCCCCTCTCTCCCGTGGGCGTAATCCTCTTCAAAATAGTGCTTTGAATCTAGGTGAAGCTCCACGACCGCTCCATCCCCCTCCTAGCCCCCTCCTCCGGCGAGATTTCCACCGGAGCACCGCCACTGCCTATTCCCCTGTTTCTGTTACTGTTCCATTCAATTTTCTATTTTCCTTTTATTTAGCCAGAAGTTGCATAGTGTGTAGAAAATCATGGGAAATTCTAAAAATGCCAAACCTAATTTTATTTGAATCCTTGAATAATGAGTTAATTTTCTGTTAAAGCACTTTTTCAAAAATGTCCCTGAAATTTCTTTAATAATTCAATGTATTATTTCTGTTGTTGATTTTCTTTGAAGTTCTAGAAGGTTTCTGTAACATCCCGAACTAGATTCTCGCTAAAATCTTTTGTCAATAAAGACTTAATTGAGTTCAATAAAAATCTCAAAACCCAAAGTAATGAAATCATAGGATCTAATCAACAGAACTGAAATTCAAAATTTAATTTGAAATCCAATCTTTACTGTCTTTCCGCTTCTCATTGCTTTCGCCCGTGTACCGCCGGCCTTGCTCCGCTCCGAGCAGGAACGAGCGCCGTCCGGTCTCCTCTGTTCTCCCAATTTCCAACCGCCGCCCGAGTCCCTGCTCCTTCGGGTGCCGCTCCTCTGTTCTTTTCCATGTCTTCCCGACCCCGTCGTTTGGGAATCCGATTCGCCCGACCTCCGACCCAGAGGTCGGATGACTTTTACGTTTCGCCCGACCTCCGACCCAGAGGTCGGATGACCTTTTGCGTTTCGCCCGACCTCCGACCCAGAGGTCGGATGATTTTCACGATTCGCCCGACTCCGACCCCCAGCGGTCGGACATTATTTTCCGTCTCGCCCGACCCGTCATCACTCTCCGTTTCGCTCGACCCGAGGTCGGACAAGCAGTTTCGCTCCGTTTCGCTCGACCCCCGAGGTCGGACAAGCCGCATTTCGTTCCGCCTCGCTCGACCCCGAGGCCGGACAGACTCGTCGGACCCGAGCTCGAAGCGGCCGCGCCATTAATGCTGCCGGTCATCTTCCCAACCGTAAAAGTGCCTGGCCGTACACAGCAGTGCTGCCACCGTGCCGAAAGTCTTCGTGATGAGACGCGCACGCTCGGCGCCCATGCGCTGCAGTACACTGCCGCCGCGCCAACTTGCGTCGTCCTGGAGAGACAAAAGGAACGGAGGCTGATATTTTTCCCTGAGACGAAACACTTCACTCGGCGAGCTCTTTTGCTCCTCTGCGCGCTCGTCACTCTGCTCTCGTCTCCACTCCCTTCCGCCATTACAGCCGAAGAGCCCCGCAGGGCCGAAGCAGAGCCAGCTTCTCTCGTGCTCAGGTGCGCTCGGTAAGCCTTGCCCTGCCGTCGCTTCCCTCATCAGCCGTTATCGCCTCTAACCGCCGCCCTAATCTTCCGCATTATTGCAGAAGTAGCGGCGCGTCGACATCACTTTTCCGACGACCAGTCTCTGTTGCTGTTCTTTTTCCACCGACAGCCCTCTGGTAATCTTTGCCGTCCGACCAGTCTAGCTAGTCCCGTCTACCGAAGCAACACTAAAGTTTGTTAGAGAGAAATTCATGCAACTTCACTCATCTGTTAATACAAGATTACCTTGCATCTTCATATAGGAACCGAGCTGCAGACGGCCACTGAAGCTGAGGAGGACTTCCCCGCTGCCGACCCCGCCTTCGACTGTGCTAACTTCTCCCCGAACCGAGGCAAGCCCCGGTGCACACCTAAGATTTAAAGTTTTACTTTGTCACTATGTTTGCAGGTCTTGTTTGTGCATTACGTCGAGGAGTTGTTTGACACCTAGTTGCATAGCCTTAGCAGGAATTCCTATGGGATAATCCAGTAGCATCAGCTAAGCGCTAGCATGCCTTGCTAATATTAGGAATCGGTAGCATATGAGTAGTATGGAGACTACTCATTCGATGGCTAAAGTCTTGCGGGAGGTGGGTGACTGTCAACTGTGTAGTTTTTCAGGAATGGGCACAAAATATGACATTAACTGTTAGCCAATATTGCTGAATGGATTAAGTTAACAATGGTACTGAATGTCGGCACCCATGGGCAAGTATTGAGTTGTGTACCGAATGCATACTGGCATATGGGAACCAGGAAGCCGACGTAGCTCATTGCGCAGTGATTGGACGACCAGCCATCTCTTTTTCCGGGTGAACGGACCAGTAGGGTGGATGATTTCGCATTTCTGTTTTTCTTGGGCATGTGCTAGTGGGAAAGGCTTGGGGCCGTACAGGGACGCAGGGCGTTGCCTGGAGGACCATGTCCTTGGAGAGATGGCAGTCGGACCGACACTGTCGCGATGCAGTGAAAGGTGGCCACGTGCGACTCGTGGAGTGCGCACGTGTCGTGTTATTCGGGTTTCTCCTGCAGGATGTACATCGATTATAATCGCCGCCCCTCACGGTTAAGAGTACCCGCTTGTCCACTGTGTCACATCTTGCCGAGAATGTGGATTGTATGGTGGGCAAATCGATGTATTGGGATCTCAATGATTTGTATTGCAACCATGTTTGTTTAGTATTTAAGAGCACATTTTACTACTGCTAGTGAACTCTTAAAATTTTGGCTAAAACCTGAAAATAGGATTTACCATTAGTGCTATTTTTGCAAATACCTACCAGCTGCCACTAATACTCCCTGCATACTAGGAGTCGGCCTTAGAAGGCCTATTGACGGGTAAGTCTTGCTGAGCGTCAGTCGCTCACGGTTCGTTGTTTGTTGTTTTGCAGGTAATAGTGCTGACTGTAGCCAGGGTGGTTGGGAAGAGGAGATGCCCTCGGAGTGGACCTTCGAGTGGGTCCCCGCTTCTCCCTCCCGTGGAGATTAAACACCATCGGGCTGGGGTGTTTGATCGAGGCGCCGAGTGTTAGATTTTTGCTTCCGCTGAAATCCACGTGTTTGTTATCAAACTACGTTTCCGCACTTCTTAAACTTCCGAAATCAGTTGTAATATAACCTGAATTAATGTATCTTCAAATCATTTATGCGAGTGCTTGTTAATTATTGTACTGCAAAGTCACTTGTTTCGGCAAGCGGCCCCCCCGAATGATCCTGGATGAGCAACCGTACGAATTTATCGGACGGGGTTGCGACAGCTGGTATCAGAGCTATTTGGGGGTTAGTACTCTAATTAACGAGGCATGTTTTCAAAAAATTGCGCTACGGTGAGGTACGGTGTAGAACAGCCCTTAGTGGAGGTTAGAGTTAGGAAGGTGGCAAGCTAACTGTGCATTCATGCATTTTACCTCCCTGTAAGTTTATTATTATGTAACGACGCACCAACGAACTACGCGAAGGTACGTGTTACAATTTTTGCAACGACGCCCCATCGAACTACAACGAAGGTACGTAGTCCTGCCGTGGGATAACATTCACGGTCGCTTGGTGTTCGCGTTGCTGGTTCACCCATCTTGCCTGAGATGCTTTTCATGGCCGCTAACGGCAAGGCGTTACTGGTTGCCGCCGGTTGCCATGAGTCGTGACTATCATGGCCATATTGCATACCTGCTCTGTGATGTGTTTTTCTGCAGGTACCCTAACTATCGTTAGACCGTGTAGAAAACGATTTGTCTCGAGAGAACGAGTAGTGCCACCGAGGATGACGTATTAGGGTTTTCCTTTTGGTAAGGACGATTAGGCCGTGGCATCCTTTAAAATCTGCTTGAGTCCTGAAATTCACCTAACTAAAAAGTTCAACCCTTTAAATCCAATAAGAACCTGTGAATTAACCTAGGAAAATAATTAAGGAAAGAAGGACTTAAGAGTTTCATCCTCCTGTGTTCAGCCTGTTCCTCACTCCAGAATCCTATAGAATCCGTAGGGTTTCATCTCTTAGGTTCATTCTCCAGACTCCTCTTAAGGGGGAAGGTGCCCCTCTGTTCTGGAAAGGACATCGGACCATCCGGTGCAGGGCCGGACAGTCCGAAGACACTCCCTCTGGAATTCTCTTTTTGGTCACCGGACATTCCGATGTGGGATCGGACCTTCCGGTGAACACCTCTCTGAACTGAAATCAACCAAACAGGGATTTCAGCAAGGAGTCGTTTTCCAAAGCTTGTAGTTTCACGCCTGTCATTCTAAAAATGTGAATGGGCACAATTTGGAAAGGTGTGAAAAATATCTACGACTTTGTAGTTGGGAAATCTTGTGTTTCCAACCCCCCACTTCAGGAGAAATGTGTTTTCCTCTCTGTTGCCATAGCAGGACAGAAATCTGTTGTTGTTCAGAAAATCCCATCATCGATTGATTCTTTCCATTTTAGGTCTTGCACATTATTCCTCATTTGGTCGAGAAATGAGTTGTAGTGTAAGACTTGCGCCTATCATTTTGGAAATGAGGGCTAATTGTTCAACTTTCTTACACAGATGGCAGGACGTACTCGCGGATCAAGCGGACAGGACCAGGCTAGTGGCTCCAATCTTCCTCCACCGCCGCCCCCACCTCCAAGGATGTGGGAACAATTCATGGCCACCCAACAGCAGCTCATGCAGGTTCTGACCGAGCAAAATCGGCAGGGTGGTCGTCAGCGTGCACAGGCACCCCCGCCAGAGAGCTCCTATGGGGATTTCTCGGCCGTTCATCCGCCAACCTTCGCGGATGCAGCTGACCCATTGGACGCCGATAATTGGCTGCGCACCATCGAATCGAAGTTTGAGCTCCTTCACTGCACCGAGCATCAGAAGACTCTCTTCGCGGCTCAGCAACTCCGTGGACCGGCGAGAGCGTGGTGGTTTAATTACACTGCCTCTCTTCCCGATGGCCACCAAGTGCAATGGACGGAGTTCCGGGAAGCTTTCAGAGCACATCATATTCCTGAGGGCCTCATACAGCGCAAGGCAAGAGAATTTGAAGAGCTGCGCCAAGGCCACATGAGTGTCCACGAGTACTCGCGCAAGTTTAACTACCTGGCGCAGTACGCTGGGCACCACGTGGACACGGACGCCAAGAAAAGGAGCTGTTTCATGAAGGGCCTAAACTCCAAGTTACGTGATCGCCTAGCCCTCCACAACAGCGCCAATTTCAATGCATTGGTGAGCGCTGCCATTGTCCAAGAGGATGCCATTCGCGCCCATCAAGAAGAGAAGAAGCGCAAGCAGCCAGCTGGAGGTCCCCCTGGGAATCAGCAGCCCCAGAGGTATCGTCTAGCCATTACGTCTCCTACGGGTCAGAGGTACAAGGCTCCGGTACCACCGGGTGGAAATTTTCGCCCGTCATTCCAGCAGCGGTCCGTAGCGCGGCAAGGCCAGCAAGCGGGTTCTCAAGCCGGAAATTCCAGACAGTCGGCTTCAACTTCTCACCCGCCGCAGTCGTGCAGCAACACGGGGCCGAGGCCGTGTTACAACTGCGGTCGTCCTGGGCATTTCGCCAAGGATTGCCGACAACCTCCCCGTCAGCAAGGCCATGTCCAGCAGAGCGACCCCCGCAGCGACAACAATTCCCGCTCTCAACCTGCTGGAAATGGACAGAAGCAGGGCCGTGTTAACCACACCACGGTCGAGGAAATTCAAGAAGGAGAACAAGTCCTTGCGGGTATGTTCTCAATTCAGAAAAATTCTGTGTTCGTTCTCTTCGATTCGGGTGCAACCCACAACTTCATTAGTAGGACATGTGTCCAAAGGTGCAACCTCCGCACCATCATCACTAAAACACCCTATCTTATCACATCACCCGCCGGAAAAATAACAACTACACTAAAAGTCCAGCAAGTACCATTAAAATTGGGAGGAAAAATCTTTAAGTCCCAATTCATCGTTCTTGACCACCATGGCATAGATATAATACTAGGAATGGGTTGGATGGTATACCATAGAGCCGTGCTACATATCTCGCCACGAAAAATCCAACTAGACTCTACGGTGCACGGTTCCATATCTTTCCAAGTCACACCACCCACCCCAATTTCCGGGAGTCTTCATCATGTCTCCGGAAGGAAGCTTGAAGATATTCCGGTCGTGTGTGAATTTCCCGATGTATTTCCGGATGATTTACCGGGACTACCACCCGATCGTGACGTTGAGTTCAAGATTGAACTTCAACCCGGTACAGCTCCTATCTCCCGAAGGCCGTATAGGATGGCTCCAAATGAGTTGGCAGAATTGAAAATCCAGTTAAAGGAGCTACTGGACAAGGGATTTATTCGGCCTAGTTCATCTCCATGGGGCTGTCCCGCCATATTTGTGAAGAAGAAGGATGAGACCCTGAGACTCTGTGTTGATTATCGACCGTTGAATGCGGTCACCATCAAGAACAAATATCCTTTGCCCCGCATAGACATCCTGTTCGATCAGCTTGTGGGCGCCAAGGTCTTCTCTAAAGTAGATCTTCGCTCGGGGTATCATCAAATAAAGATCCGTCCTGAGGACATTCCAAAAACTGCCTTTTCTACAAGGTACGGTCTCTACGAATACCTTGTCATGTCCTTCGGTTTGACCAATGCTCCAGCCCACTTCATGTATCTAATGAATTCTGTTTTCATGCCCGAGTTGGACAAATTTGTCGTGGTCTTCATCGACGACATCCTTATTTATTCCAAGTCGGAGGAAGAGCATGCGAAACATCTTCGTATTGTTCTCCAGAGGCTGAGGGAACATAAGCTGTACGCCAAATTCAGCAAATGTGACTTTTGGTTGAAAGAAGTACAGTTCCTTGGTCATGTGATTTCCGCCGAAGGTATCTCGGTTGATCCAAGCAAGGTGAAAGATGTGCTTGACTGGAAGCCCCCAAAGTGCGTCAAAGATGTTCGTAGTTTCCTTGGGCTTGCTGGATACTATCGACGCTTCGTCCCAAATTTCTCGAAGATCTCCAAGCCCATGACGGAACTGCTTCACAAAGGGGTCGCTTTCTATTGGAGCGATTCTTGTGATGAGGCTTTTCGAACTCTCAAGAAACACTTAACCACCGCTCCAGTTTTGGCTCAACCGGACATCACCAAACCGTTTGATGTTTACTGTGATGCTTCTGGCACGGGCCTGGGATGTGTATTGATGCAAGACGGTCGCGTCATTGCCTATGGATCAAGACAGCTGCGACGTCATGAGTTGAATTACCCCACTCATGATTTGGAACTCGCCGCAGTTGTGTTTGCCTTAAAAATCTGGAGGCATTATCTTCTTGGGAATCTCGTACATTTGTACACGGATCACAAAAGCTTGAAGTATATTTTTTCTCAAGATGATCTGAATATGAGGCAAAGAAGGTGGATGGAATTGATCAAAGACTATGAATTAGAAATCCATTACCATCCGGGCAAGGCGAATGTTGTGGCTGATGCCCTAAGTCGCAAGGCTGGGTGTAATTCCACCATAGCTCAAGTTTCTACCACTGTTCTCTGTTGTAGCCCAGAAGAGCCAAGTCTTCGTATCATTCCCCATGGGGCGTTGTATAATTTGGCTCTCATTCCTACCCTCCGTGAGGAAATAGTTGCAGCACAAAAGGTTGATAAGGGTATGGAAAATATCCGCGCTCAAATAGGCAGTAACAAAATGAAGTGTTTCCGCCTTGACGAGGAAGGTGTTCTATGGTTCAACAACCGTCTGGTAGTACCAAAGGATTTTGAGCTGCGGAAGAAAATCATGGATGAGGCACATCTCTCCAAATATTCTATACATCCGGGCAGCAATAAAATGTACCAAGATTTGCGGAGAAAATTTTGGTGGACTCGAATGAAGCGTGAGGTCGCTCGATATGTTGCTGAGTGCAACACATGTCGTCAGGTCAAAGCAGATCATCTAAAGAGTGCTGGTCCGTTGCAGCCTCTCAGTGTGCCATCATGGAAATGGGAGGACATTAGTATGGACTTTATCGTCGGTCTTCCGTTCACTGCTCAGAAACATGATTCTATTTGGGTGATAGTCGATCGACTAACCAAATCTGCTCACTTCATTCCGGTGCATACCCGATATAATGCGAGGAAATACGCGGAGCTTTATATCTCTCGTATCATGTGCCTCCATGGTGTTCCAAAGACCATCATTTCTGATCGGGGTACCCAGTTTGTGAGCCGTTTTTGGGAGCAATTTCACGAAGCACTTGGTACCAAGTTAATTCATGGTTCAGCTTATCACCCGCAAACCGATGGTCAAACAGAGCGTGTAAATCAAGTTCTGGAAGACATGCTTCGCGCATCTGTGCTGACCCATGGGAAGAATTGGGAAGAGTGCTTACCATTGGCTGAATTTTCGTACAACAATAGCTATCAAGAGAGCATCAAGATGTCTCCGTTCGAGGCGTTGTATGGTCAGCCATGTCGCACGCCTTTAAATTGGTCTGAGGCAGGAGAAAGAGTAATTTTTGGACCAGATTTAGTAACTCAAGCTGAAGAGAAAGTGAGGGCTATTCAAGAAAATTTACAAGCTGCAAGGTCCCGGCAGAAAAGTTATGCCGACAAAAGGCGTCGACCGTTAACTTTTGAAGTGGGTGATCACGTCTATCTTCGTGTGTCACCAACAAAAGGTGTTCAACGCTTTGGCATTAAGGGCAAGTTAGCTCCAAGATTCATTGGACCCTTCAAAATCATCGAGCGATGTGGTCCAGTAGCATATCGATTGGAGCTGCCCTCTCATATGTCGGGAGTTCACAACATCTTCCATGTCTCTCAACTCCGGAAGTGTTTGAAGTTGCCTGAACAAGTGGTCATCCCGGATGTTGAAGTATTCCAAGAAGACCTCACATATCCGGAGATGCCGATGAAGATACTTGATCGGAAGGATCGCGTAACTCGTCGGCGAACCAAAACTTTCTTCAAGGTGCAGTGGACAAATCATTCGGAAGATGAGGCTACCTGGGAAAGTGAAGAATTTCTTCATTCACAGTTCCCGGAATTCATGGCATCGGTCGTGAAGTAGTCATCGGTTTCCCCCCTTGTAACGTTTCCTCGAAATCTCGGGACGAGATTTTCTTAAGGGGGAAGGGCTGTAACATCCCGAACTAGATTCTCGCTAAAATCTTTTGTCAATAAAGACTTAATTGAGTTCAATAAAAATCTCAAAACCCAAAGTAATGAAATCATAGGATCTAATCAACAGAACTGAAATTCAAAATTTAATTTGAAATCCAATCTTTACTGTCTTTCCGCTTCTCATTGCTTTCGCCCGTGTACCGCCGGCCTTGCTCCGCTCCGAGCAGGAACGAGCGCCGTCCGGTCTCCTCTGTTCTCCCAATTTCCAACCGCCGCCCGAGTCCCTGCTCCTTCGGGTGCCGCTCCTCTGTTCTTTTCCATGTCTTCCCGACCCCGTCGTTTGGGAATCCGATTCGCCCGACCTCCGACCCAGAGGTCGGATGACTTTTACGTTTCGCCCGACCTCCGACCCAGAGGTCGGATGACCTTTTGCGTTTCGCCCGACCTCCGACCCAGAGGTCGGATGATTTTCACGATTCGCCCGACTCCGACCCCCAGCGGTCGGACATTATTTTCCGTCTCGCCCGACCCGTCATCACTCTCCGTTTCGCTCGACCCGAGGTCGGACAAGCAGTTTCGCTCCGTTTCGCTCGACCCCCGAGGTCGGACAAGCCGCATTTCGTTCCGCCTCGCTCGACCCCGAGGCCGGACAGACTCGTCGGACCCGAGCTCGAAGCGGCCGCGCCATTAATGCTGCCGGTCATCTTCCCAACCGTAAAAGTGCCTGGCCGTACACAGCAGTGCTGCCACCGTGCCGAAAGTCTTCGTGATGAGACGCGCACGCTCGGCGCCCATGCGCTGCAGTACACTGCCGCCGCGCCAACTTGCGTCGTCCTGGAGAGACAAAAGGAACGGAGGCTGATATTTTTCCCTGAGACGAAACACTTCACTCGGCGAGCTCTTTTGCTCCTCTGCGCGCTCGTCACTCTGCTCTCGTCTCCACTCCCTTCCGCCATTACAGCCGAAGAGCCCCGCAGGGCCGAAGCAGAGCCAGCTTCTCTCGTGCTCAGGTGCGCTCGGTAAGCCTTGCCCTGCCGTCGCTTCCCTCATCAGCCGTTATCGCCTCTAACCGCCGCCCTAATCTTCCGCATTATTGCAGAAGTAGCGGCGCGTCGACATCACTTTTCCGACGACCAGTCTCTGTTGCTGTTCTTTTTCCACCGACAGCCCTCTGGTAATCTTTGCCGTCCGACCAGTCTAGCTAGTCCCGTCTACCGAAGCAACACTAAAGTTTGTTAGAGAGAAATTCATGCAACTTCACTCATCTGTTAATACAAGATTACCTTGCATCTTCATATAGGAACCGAGCTGCAGACGGCCACTGAAGCTGAGGAGGACTTCCCCGCTGCCGACCCCGCCTTCGACTGTGCTAACTTCTCCCCGAACCGAGGCAAGCCCCGGTGCACACCTAAGATTTAAAGTTTTACTTTGTCACTATGTTTGCAGGTCTTGTTTGTGCATTACGTCGAGGAGTTGTTTGACACCTAGTTGCATAGCCTTAGCAGGAATTCCTATGGGATAATCCAGTAGCATCAGCTAAGCGCTAGCATGCCTTGCTAATATTAGGAATCGGTAGCATATGAGTAGTATGGAGACTACTCATTCGATGGCTAAAGTCTTGCGGGAGGTGGGTGACTGTCAACTGTGTAGTTTTTCAGGAATGGGCACAAAATATGACATTAACTGTTAGCCAATATTGCTGAATGGATTAAGTTAACAATGGTACTGAATGTCGGCACCCATGGGCAAGTATTGAGTTGTGTACCGAATGCATACTGGCATATGGGAACCAGGAAGCCGACGTAGCTCATTGCGCAGTGATTGGACGACCAGCCATCTCTTTTTCCGGGTGAACGGACCAGTAGGGTGGATGATTTCGCATTTCTGTTTTTCTTGGGCATGTGCTAGTGGGAAAGGCTTGGGGCCGTACAGGGACGCAGGGCGTTGCCTGGAGGACCATGTCCTTGGAGAGATGGCAGTCGGACCGACACTGTCGCGATGCAGTGAAAGGTGGCCACGTGCGACTCGTGGAGTGCGCACGTGTCGTGTTATTCGGGTTTCTCCTGCAGGATGTACATCGATTATAATCGCCGCCCCTCACGGTTAAGAGTACCCGCTTGTCCACTGTGTCACATCTTGCCGAGAATGTGGATTGTATGGTGGGCAAATCGATGTATTGGGATCTCAATGATTTGTATTGCAACCATGTTTGTTTAGTATTTAAGAGCACATTTTACTACTGCTAGTGAACTCTTAAAATTTTGGCTAAAACCTGAAAATAGGATTTACCATTAGTGCTATTTTTGCAAATACCTACCAGCTGCCACTAATACTCCCTGCATACTAGGAGTCGGCCTTAGAAGGCCTATTGACGGGTAAGTCTTGCTGAGCGTCAGTCGCTCACGGTTCGTTGTTTGTTGTTTTGCAGGTAATAGTGCTGACTGTAGCCAGGGTGGTTGGGAAGAGGAGATGCCCTCGGAGTGGACCTTCGAGTGGGTCCCCGCTTCTCCCTCCCGTGGAGATTAAACACCATCGGGCTGGGGTGTTTGATCGAGGCGCCGAGTGTTAGATTTTTGCTTCCGCTGAAATCCACGTGTTTGTTATCAAACTACGTTTCCGCACTTCTTAAACTTCCGAAATCAGTTGTAATATAACCTGAATTAATGTATCTTCAAATCATTTATGCGAGTGCTTGTTAATTATTGTACTGCAAAGTCACTTGTTTCGGCAAGCGGCCCCCCCGAATGATCCTGGATGAGCAACCGTACGAATTTATCGGACGGGGTTGCGACAGTTTCTAGGGTTGATTTTTGTACCATAATTTTATCTTGGCATGATGCATCTCCTGCATTTTTACCAGAATTTTTCATGAGCATTTGTGCATGCATGTCATTGTTAATATCCCCAAAACCCTAGATTAATTACCTTTGTCTAAAGTACATTAGGCCATTCGCCCGACAGCCCAAGACCTTTAACAAAAACTTTAGTTTAGTTGCTCAGTAGTAGATATATAAAGTTTCATGATTTTTGCATAATTTTTAATGCATGTTTCTGATTTTATAAGTTTGGAAAATGGAGCCTTGTTAGATTTTTAGTAAATTCATAGAAGCTCAACTTGACCCCAAACCAGAGACAAAAGTCTTATTTTAGAGCCTACTTTAAACTAAAAATGGTCCCATGCCTATAACTTAACTTTGAATTTCACCGGAAAAGTCGTTACGACTTTTACGGCACCGTTACGGTATTCCCGATGTCGTAAACAGGCCACGACAGTCGGAGGGCTCGTGTTCCTGCTAACGCGAGTCAAAACCACTCAAACTTAGCCTCGTAGTAACCCAAGCCACTTAGTAAAGCCAGTACATGTGATGTGTTTTGGGATTTTCCCGGAAACGACATCCGTGTGCCGCCCGATATCGGAACCGGAAACCCAGGAACCGGGAAACCCGTAACCGGAATCGGTAAAACTGTTTTGGCCATAACTTGAGCTGTAGAACTCCGATTGACTTTGTTCTTTTTGTATTGTGTCCGGAGGCTCAGTAGCTACCTCTCTGCATCATGTTGCATCATTAGAGCATCACGACATCATGGCATACATCTTATCGACGCGTTTTTACTTTATAGCTTACGATCCGCCCGAGAGTGACGCGGGTGCTGCTACGGGAGAAGCACCGGAGGTTGATCCAGCTGCTGAGGAAGACAACACCGCTGTTGTTGAAGGCAAGCACCTCATATTGCTACCATAAGTAATTTACTTAATGATTAATATGAATGCTTACGTATAGGACTGCATTAAAGTCGGGCATAGTGATAAAGTCGGGAACACCTATTATTGTTGCATATACCCCTCCTTGGTATTGAATACGTCACCTTGTCAACCTGGGCAGAGTGTCTTCGTTCGAGTCACGAAATGCTTAGCCATGCTTAGATAACACGGTAGAAGTCGAGAGGTAAGTCCCACTCGCACGTATAGGATTTATCCTGGTTGCTTATGAGCTTGTGGCAAGTTCATATGTTGGTAAAAGTTGGAAAGTGTTAAAAGCTGAAATCTGGACGGTGGGATAGGAGTGCAGCAAGACATGGAGGTCTTGTGTGCCGTAGGCCCCGTCTGGGTTGACCTAGGACCCGGCCGTGTTATTCTTGGCCTGAGCACCTTCCGTTCATACCACATGTCTGATATAATGGTAAGACAAGCTGAGTATCTCACTGCGTATCAACGTTTGGCCGATGACTGCACGGTGTGTGGAACGAGGGAGTCATGGGTGCCTGCGAGGCCGTGACACTCGACGAGGGACTCACGTGTGCCTGCGAGGCCGTGGTACTCGGCACCGTGTGGGCACGAGTGTGAAAAAGATTGACATGAGTACCCCCTTGTGTAACTTTAGCGGGTTGCATGAGCCGTATGGTCCTCAGGCGTGTGGGTGCAGTTGGACTCCCCTGCAGGGTGTAAAATCGGTTCGAATCCGCCGCGATCTCGGTTATGATCAAGCTCAGTGTCCTTTGGATAATATCGTAGAGTTGTCACATAACATGATGGGAATTGGGATATTATTGATGGAATTGGATTATGGGTATTGGTATCCATGGTTGGGATGGAACATGGATGATGGTATGTACATGGCTTATGATTACATGGCGCTTAGGATTGGGTTTGTTAGATGTTCATGCCCGCAAGAGTCCCTTTTACTTTATGCTTATTCACATATGCTTAGTTTCTGCTTTAAGCAATTGAGTCCATTCCTATACCTTATACCTTGCTACAGTCTCATTGCATTATCCTTGGAGTCGGGAACTAATTCCCACAACAGGGTAAGACTTGCGAGTACCTCCGTACTCAACGTTTGTTGTTTAAGTTTTTGCAGGTGAGGATGAGTTGGTCTTCGGCTACTTTGTCCCCGCCGATGCCGGCGAGGGCGAGGCGTAGTCAAGACTTTCGAGTGATCGTGACTTGCGATGTTCGTGGGCTGGGCATCGCAATCCTTTGCTGTTTTCTCATTGCAACTGCTGCGACTATCGTCTTCCTTAGAATTGCTTCCGCTCTTTAATTTGTTAGTTTCAAGACTTATGATGAACCTTGGTATGTAAGAATATTTTAAATTAATGTTATTAATTAATGTGACCTATGTGATGTATCACCTGTGACGTTGCCGACGTGCTTGGATCTTGGGCATTGCTTGAGAAGCATGTCGGAGGACTGCCGGGTTTATATTCTCTTTTATCGGGTTGAGTTTTCGCATACCATGCGTGGGCCGCGAGTCAACTTGGTAAACTTGAATGTAAATTGGTCGGGTCTCTCACACTATGAAAAACTGATTTTCGCATGCGCAGTTCAGAAATACAATGAGCTTCAGTCCTATTGCACAGACGATCTAGACGCACTTGCCGCGTTATATCTCTCTCCACCATGGGACCATATGTTATACCTTCTCTTTCTCACTTCTGGATATCAAGTAAATAACTGGCTAGACACAAAGCAATGGTGGCCAACAGCCTTCTCCGCCAAAGATAGTATTGGTAGTACCATATGCACTGATAATCTAAGTATGGTTGCATTCTTCCATCCATCTATTAGTGTAAAAAATATTACCTAAAAACATTAGCAGAGATGCACTAGAGAACGAATGGCATATGGCATATAGAATACATACCTATAGGATTTGGAGATCTGAGGCAGCAAACTCACTTTGCTCCACGCATTAGAGGCGGCAACACAAATACCATGCACAGAAGTAAAAGGTCAAAACCAAGTGAGAAATCAATACATGCCCACTTGACTTAAATCAAACATGGAAGAAAGCAATTTGATGAATGAATCTTACCTCACTCCTCTACAGACTGATACTAGGGATGAACTCTCCCATACCCCTGCAGCCAATCAATCTGCAGAACAAGAACAGAATTAACACTGGAATAGGAGAAGGAGAAGAACCAGGTGGATTCGCACATACCTTGAAACAGATTTTGGAGGCCAACGACAACGGATTTGAAGGGGAGAAAGGGAGAAATCTGGACGGGAGCACAAGTGATGATGAAATCTGGAGGGATACGAGGGGGATGGGGATCAGAGAAAGGATATGAGGAAGAGGAACTGATGAGACGGGGGGGAACACACAGCTAGCAGGAAAATAATAGCAGCCCGTGCGCTTGTTTTCGCGTCACAAGTGCACGCTCTTTTTTTCACTTGCACGGTGAGAAAAACAGGGGTGACAGCAGCGCTCCATGCAGCGGCTCGCAAAAAGCTTGGCGAGCGTTTTTTCGCTCGCCGCAGTATTGGCAAGAATTTTTTGGCTAGTTCCTCTGTGCTGCAAAATTTTTTATTTGGCGTGCCACTTTTCTGATCAAGAAACAAACACCAGTCATACTTAGTGAGGCGTTCAGAACCTTTGGTATGACAAATTTTGGCATCAATCCAAACAGACCCGTAGTCAAAAAAGGCACCAGGAGGTTTGAAGCATGTGCATATCTCTTGCACTGACACGTACAGCACGTAACCTGACCTACGAACATTGACTCAAGTATAATCTGCTGAAATGTTTACTGCTTGTTTTTTGTGCGAATGTTGACTCGTTGGTTAAGCAATGGAAAATTCGGGATGAGAACAACAGGACAGGAACTTAACAAGGCAGGCAGGCATAAATGTCCCAAACTACTATGTGAGCAGTAGCTGATGACCAAGAAAATTTAGGTTCTCGTCATGTTAGCACATCAAATGCAAGGGCCAAAATGCTCTAGGCACCAGTCGTAAGCGGTGGCATCCCTATGACAGCATTGGTGCAGGAATGACCTCTATGATCCCACTTGCGAAAGCTCTCCTTCCACATCGTCCGACTACCACTTTGTCTATTTTCTCGATTCGTGAATTTTTGGTTTGTCAGAAATAAAAGATGAAATGACAACCCTTGCTCTCCCTAACACAGCCATTAGTGCCGCCCCCGAGCTTAGTGCTGTGCTGTCCGTAGCCTGGCGAGCAGCCCGCGCCCAACCTGCCGGCCTGGAGCGCCACCCACGCGCTGCTCACTCCCCCCTGCCTGTCGGCCCATAGGAGACCTACGCCATTCATGCTGCCCCCTTCCTGCTGGCCTCGAGCGCCGCTCGTGCCAGCTATGTTCCTTGCGGGTCTGTAGCGCCACCCGCACCAGCCGTGCTGCCACTGCGCTCTGTCTGTCAGCCGCAGCGTCGCACATGCCCTGCCTGCTACCGGCCTCGAGCGCCAACCACTCTGCCAGCCTCGCCTCCTACATGGATCAGGTCGGAAGTGGCCGTCTAGGATGCCAAGGACACTCAGGCGGCATCCCCCGCCTGCTGCATGGATCGGATTGAAAGTGGCTGTCTAGGATGCCAAGGATACTCAGGCGGCATCTCGGCTAGGAGGTCTCCGTGGATTTGGGGTCACTCCGGTCTCGTATGCTGTTCTTATTTCTCGGGCTCGTATGCTGTAGAAAGTAATGAGCGAGGGTAAGATTATTATCATTTCACCTTCTAGTCAAAAAATCATAAATAGAGAACAGAGACAACGTGGCGGCCATGTGGGGAAAGAGAGACGTTCACGAGCATCAAAAGGATGTTTCTCTACTAATGGTGTCAGAGGGATGCTGCAGCTTATGAGTGCGGCTAGAGCAATTGGTCCTCATACAATTTGCTAAAAAAATGCACTAACATAATAGCTGACCCAACTCTCCTCGGGCCCCCTCATAGACCATGCAATCACTTGTCAAAGGGTCATAGATCAACAAATTGCATAAAATAGCCTTGACAAATACCTGTCAGTGTTAAGTGTATAAGTGTATAAGTGAGGCTCATCTCTCACCTCGCCGGCAGGGAGGCCGTAGAGGAGAGGGGAGATGCCCAGGACGGCCTTGCGTGTTCGCCGGCTAACATTGCCGCCGGCGAGCAGGCAGAATTTCCCCTCATCAAAACCAATCCAAGATGATGAGGAGGATCGTCAACGTCTCCTTGCAAAGGCTTACATGGACAGGATTTTGGAGATCGCGCTTGCAACATCCAAATCACCTAGTCCTCATGTTCATGGAGTCGAGACATGGAGGGGGTCGCGGTTCTGGGCTAGTAGCGATGAAGAGGAAATTGATTCAGAGAGTGAAGTGGAATCGGTGAATACGTCGGAAATGGTTCACCAGGCCAGAGAGGCGGACGTCAATATGGAGGATATGTTGAAGGCGGAGGGAGAGCTATCAATTTTGTCAGCACAGACAACATCAACCAAAGGAAAATCAATGGTTCGATCAACGGCGAAGAACATCACCGCACAGTTGGTACGTCGACAATCAGGTGAGCCATGGCGGGGTAGACTACCACGGCCGCGTGTATCCCCGCCGCGTACGATCGGTGATGTCATTTCCAAAGCCTTCGTGGTACGATCTAATAACAGAATTCTCTATTCTACTCTTTGTGATCAACAATCGAATATCTCCCGGTTAACATCTTCTGTCCGGCAATGGCGATCGCCGGAGCCGGCAGTGATCAACGGTGATTCCAAATTCAATGCGGATCAGGCAAAAAGTTCGGGAGATTCGAATTTGAACTCTTTTTTAATTTCATTGATGAGCCAAGATTCTGATTTTAATACGGCTCACGCACATAATTTGGTAGAACCGAATGTAAATTCTTTTTCAAATTCAAAGAGCCGTCATGGGACTTCCATGGACCATGCGACATCGAAAATTCGGCCCAACTTACCATACAAGGCCACACCGGGACTGGTTGCTCTTTTCTCTAGAGCAGGTGTCTGGAACCGTAAACCTAATTCTTTATTCTCTAAGCTGCCGCCGCCACTCAAGCGAACATACGCCGACGTAGTTCGCAGGGGGATGGAGAACCGGGGAGCAAACGCGAACATGAATCGAGGTGCCGCGACTAACAGAGGGATATACCGTGGTGGTGCTCGGGGAGGTCAGGCAGGAGTTTTTGTTCGCAGCTCTCAGGGAAGTGGTTCCGGAGGTGGATATGGAGGATTTCAAGGCCAAAGAGGTGGCCGTCCATACAGCTATCGTGGAGGAAGATTTGGTGCGAATCATTGTTTCCAGCGTGGTGGGCTTGGTGGCACCGGCCAACATGCTGCCGCTGGTGCTTTCCCAGCAAACGGCAGTCCAAACGCGAATGGCATCGGTGCTGTAATCAACTTAAAGCAGGCGAAGCTCGGGACGCAAGGTGAGGCTGCGGGTGCTGTGGGTGCTGTGGATTTGTCTGGAGCTACTGCAACAGCTATGGCCAATACTGCCGTGCATGGAAATCTCCCTGCCCAGGCAGCTTCGCTTCTGCAGCAGGCGCTGGCTGCAGCATTGCTGGGAATCAGAGTATGCCAACTTTGCTAGAGAATATGATGGCACTAGAGAACTGTAAGCACAATGATGGGCAAAAACCAACAGCACATGACGTTCCTGAGAGCTCAGAACAAGGAGCTGCTTGAGAGAATAATGCTAAGTTACCATACTGCTACCGTTGTCTAACAAAGGGACATGTTCAGACGAGTTGCGCTACTTCCTCCGTCGTTGAAAGTGTGTCCACCTCGCTTTTCGAAAAATCAAACTTTTCTAAGTTTGACTAATTATATATAAAAATTTATTAATATTTATAATGAATATTATATATTATTAGATTCATCATTAAATATTCATAAAAAATTTATTAATAAGTCTAAATATACACTAATATCTTATATAAATATAGTCAAACTTAAAATGGTTTGACTAGCATGCATTCCAAATGTGTCGCAACCCCGTCCGATAAAATCGTACGGTTGCTCATCCAGGATCACTTTAGGGTGTCACTTGACGAAGCAAGCAACCATACAGTACAATGATTAACAAGGACACGCAAAACATGATTTAAAGCGTACATAAATTTTTAAAATTACATTATTGGTTCAAATCATTTAAGTGCGAAAGCGTAATTCGAAAACAAGCGGAAGACAGCGGAAGCTAATAATTACAATTCGACGATACAATTAAGCACGCCAGCCCGGGAATGCTTAATCCTCATGGGTCGGAGAAGCGGGAACCCGCTCGAAGGTCCACTCCGAGGGTGCTTCCCCTTCCCAACCACCACAACCAAACGAAGCAAAGTTAGAAGCATCACCTGCAAAACATTAATCCACAAAGTCTGAGCAACTGATACTCAGCAAGATTTACCCGTCAACGTGGCCATCTAATAACCGACTCCTAGAATGCAGGGAGTATGGGTGGAAGTTGGTCGGGTATTACGAAAACAGCGCTAATAGTCTATTCTAATTTTAGCCAAGTTAACAGAAGTCGCTATGAATTTACTAAGTGTGCCACTATTCTAAACAATCAAGAGTTCAACACAACCAATCAGGGTGAAAATAACCACTTTCATCGTTAATCCACTAGTTACATATTGTTGCGGCAGAAAGGAGCAAGTGGTACTCTTAACCATGAGGAACGGAAATTATAATTGATTTACATACTGTAGGAGAAACCCGAATGACACGACACGTGCGCACTCGACTGAGTCACACGTGGCTACCTTTCGCAACATCGTGACAGAGTTGGCCCAACATCCATCTCTCCAAGGACATGGTCCTCCAGGCGATGCCCTGCATACCTGTACGGCCCCAAGCTTTTCCCACTAGCACGAGCCCAAGAAAAACAAAGTGCGAATTCATCCATCCTGACGGTCCATTCACCCGGAAAAAGAGATGGCCAATTGTCCAACAAAGCACGATGAGCTACGTCGGTTTCCTGGTCCCATTTTTCAATATGCACTCGGTACACAACTCAAACTTGACCAATGCAACCGCACCAGATAAGGTTCCAGCTTTTTATTCACATTAAGATCAAATCTATTCTTTGAATGTTCCTTCTTTGATTAAACACGAGTAGTCTCCATACTACTCGGATGCTATCGGATTCCTGTCCTTTAAGCATAGCATTCTATCGATGGCTCTACCAAAATAACCCATAGAAAAACCTACCCAGTCATGCAACTAGGTTTTCACGGCAATTTCCTCGAAACTTAGTGCACAAGCAACCCTACACACATAGTGGTAAACAGAAAATTTGTAAAACATACGTGTGCACTGGGGCTTGCCTTGGTCTGCAGAAAAGTCAGCACACTCAAGAGAGAAGTTAGCTTCGGCGGGTGCCTCCTTCGGATTCATGTTCTCTGTCCGAAGCTCTGGGTCGGTTCCTATATGGTGAAAATGCAATTTGTAAGGAAAATGGTGGTTCAAATGAAACTTCTCAATTTCTTTGCAAGAGATGTCTTTTAGTTGGCATGTCCTCAAATTAAAACTTTCAACCCTGGGTTAATATTGATTCGACATTTTTCCCTAGGTCAATAATTATTAAATAACTACGACTATTACTTAGGGTTAAAAATGAAACTTTTAATTATACCTCAAGATAATTTTGAATTGATAGTACTCTCTGAAATATACATTTTGAACTTTGGTTGAGGCCTAGATGAATTTTTTAGATTTTATAAAAATTCATCAAAGTTTTTGTTATTAAATCTTATAAAATCAGAACCCATTAGTAACCCTTAGAATAAAATTGTGAAAATTATGGGGCCACTCATGAGAACCAAAGCTAAAACTTTGATTTAGGCGTTTAACCTTTTGGGTGTCTTTTACAATGTGTTTTAGAAAATGATACTTTACTAGTTAGATTGGAGTATTGTTAAAGTATTGCATGCAACTTTGTGGTCCAAAAATCCTCATAAAACTCCAGAAGGTTGAGTAATGCCATGAAGTACTTGTGGATCAAATATTAGCCCTAGAACTGCTCTAGAATTCAATTTAAAATTCAAAAACAGAAAAGAGTGTTCTAATTAATTCTGCAAATTTTTGGTCATTTTCTAAAAAGTGCTTTAGCAGAAATTTAGTCCGTGTCATGAGGTTTCTAACAAATTTTTTGAAGCGGTATACTATTTTTGGCAAATTTTACAAGTTTTAGGGCATTCTCTGGAAATTGAATAAATGGAGAAGGAACCGGGCCCCCTTGTCAGCCGCACAGAACAGGGGAGCGGCGCTAGGGCGGCATCCCGATGGCGCTCGTCGGCGGTTCTCGCCGTGATGTCCATCGCGCTCAGCACGGCCCAGAGAACTCACTCGACCAAGAAGAGGTGGCGGGGCCCATCGAAGCTATGCCGGCGGTGGTGGACCGGTGAAGGCGATGGCGGCGGTGGTGTTCCGGTTGGCTGGCGGCCGGGGATGTGCGACGGAGTGCAGCGTGAGCTACAGCGTGGTCCGGCGGAGCTTCCGGGCAAGGCGAGGACTCGGGGGAGTGGCCGGAGGTAGGTCGGCGCCGGCGAGGTGGCGGCGCGGAGAATTCCGGCGATGGCGCGCCCGATTTGTCGTCTCTACCCCACAATTCGCGACACGGTCAAAAGAAATGGAGGAGGAGCCCCGCGAGGACTTCGCCGGCGGAAGGAATCGGTGAAGCACTCACTGGCGACGAGGAATTCGACAGTGCGGTGATGGCGGCTCGTCGGTGCGCCGGGAGGAAGAAGGAAGAAAAGAATATGGGAGGGAAGAAGAAGGAGCGAGCCAGTGGGGAAGGAAGGAAGTGTGCAGCGCTCGGGGGGGGGGGGGGGGCGATTTTACACGCGCACGCGGTGAGGATGGCCAATGGACGGTGCTCATACAGAGGTAGGCGGCCAGACGGGCGGGGCAGCGGAGCACGCGGTAGGCATTCAAGACGCACGTTGCTCCTGCTGCTTCGCTCGCTTGCATGCGCGACGGTGAAGCGACGTGCCGCGGAGTAGGCCGAAATCATGGCGCGACGGTAGGAGAAGGACGAGGGCAGCGTGAGTCACAGTACTCGGCCGGCCGGCGCCAATCGAGAGAAGGAAGAGAAGAAAAGAGAAAGGGAGGGAGAGGGGAAATAGGAAAAGGAGAAGGGGAAAAAGAGAGAAAGAGAGAAGTTAATTAGGTGATTTTTGGAAACTATTTTACCCAAGGTGAAGTGAATAATTCAATTTTCTTTTTAATTGCCTTAGAGACTTCACTAAAGAGATGGAATTGGGTGAATTGAAAGGAAGGTTAACTTTTGAATTTGGAGTGTTGCTTTATAAATTTTTGAATTCTTCATCATTCACTAGGTCTCATTATATTTTATTTAATTTTCTCGACGATTAGGATTAGGTCACTTCGGATACTCTACTGTCATTAGTTTGCATGAAAAGTTCTTGTGCTCTTTTCAACCTATCTTCAAATTAAATCAATTTGCAGTTTAAAGAGGCAAGAAGTTTTCATAACTCAACTTAATTTGGCGAATTAGATGTCATTTATTTAATATCCTCTATTTTCATTAAATGGGTGAAATTCTCTAATTATTTACTTTACACCATGGACTTGTTTATTAATTTGATTAGCTAGGGTTAAGGCGGGGTGTCACAAAATGGACACTCTTTCAAGGACAAAGGAAGTAATATTCTTCACTGTGAGTATTGTAGAAGTGGAGAGCATGTCAAAGCAAGATGTCATTTAAAAAAGGGAGTCAGTAAGGTTTAAGCAACTCCCTGTGGTTATGCGGTTCAGGATTTGGGTTTTTTTTACATTCCACATTCTTCTATTCGAGTAAAGAATGAAACTAAGTCAGCTCTAATCAGTATAACTAAAGGGACTGTATCCAGTTCTCAGGTTGCTATGGAATTAGAAAGGCTAGTTCCAGGGAAATGGAAATGGGTTGTTGAGGAAGTCGGCAACAATGGCTTCAGTATAACATTTCCATCAAAGGCTGAGGTACAAAGGATGATTGAGTGGGGTCCTGTGCAGACTAAATTTGGGCCAATATTGTCCATTGAAGGAAAAGGCATCAGTGACGAGGCTAAGTTTGTATTGCCGAAAGTGTGGGTGCAGTGTCGTGGTTTGCCAAAAGAATTACAAAAATTTGTTGTGATTTGGGCCGTGGGCTCAATGGAGTTACAAAAGAGGTGGACATGATGTTTACAAGGGCGCATGGTGTGTCTAGGCTGCAGGTTATGGTTTTAGATCCTGAACTCATTCCAAGAATGGTGCAGGTGGTAATAGGCGATGAGATGTATAATTTATACTTTCGAGTTGAACCAGAAGGACATGAATTAAACCCGGAACCCATGGATATGGATGACAACGAAGATGATTTTGGTCAGGGTAATGATGACACATTGCAGGAAGATGAAAGTGCTAATGATGCTGCAGCAAATGAGGACAAAGCGAAGCACAAAGGTGTGATCAATAATATGGGTTCAGCAGCTGGTGGTAATAGGTCAGGACAGGGCACAACAAGAGCGAAGAAAGTGTATCGGTCTGTCGTTCCTAGTCTTGCAAATGAAGAGGATGCATTGGACTGGGATGGATTAGTACATGAATCAGAGGAGGAGAATGACGAGATCACCTTTGAGGAAAAGATAAAACAAATTGTGGGTAGTCCTGCTGAACCGAGAGCAACAGTTGAAGAGCTAGCCGGGATCACGGAGGCCTGTACACACTACAAGAGATTTGACCTTCTATGACGTTTTTGAGCTGACGATTAATCGAGACGTCGTGGAATAGTCTACTTGTGATGAATGGATTTTATTTCGTGACAAAATTAATTATGCGTCACAAAAGCCAGAGCAAAAACATCATAAACAAGGCCAAGATCATATTGTGACAAAAAATTATTCGTCATGTGAGACTATCTAGCAACGTCACAAATCTATGACACCAAAAAGTTGTCATAACTTTAGATTTTTGTCATTATATTTTTTAATCTTTGTATTATTAGCAAGCATACTCCTATATAGTTTTGATATGAAACGTAAAAGGGATTTAAAGAAATGTTTGATTTTACAATAGCCTCTTAACATCTGATGAAAAATATGTAAAAACTGTACGTTTCTCCTTGATGTTCTTCACTTATGGAGGAAAATTGACAAACGTGAGAAAAATAAAAAGAGATAGAAAAATGAAAAATAATTGGGGTTGTAAATCTAGTACTATCTCTTAGAAACAAAAAGACCCAGCAAACAGCCCACAATGAAGGACGAAAAGAAAAATTGGGGCTACCCCATGGCAAAACAGACACGGCAAACAGCCCATCATGAAGGTTCAAGAAAAAAAGGCCAGCAAACAGTCCAACATGATGCACTTATGCGGGTTGGAAAAAAAATTGTAAAGAGGGTAAATTCCTACAATGCTGATGAGGTTCGAACCTGCATCCTTCCTATGAAAATCTAGCATGTTACCACCGCACCATGTTGCATTTAGTTTTAATAATGCTAAGTAAAATTATAAATACATTATGTTTCGCATATATTTCATGGCAAAAATAATCCGAGGTTATTCGAACCTGGAATCGCCTTTTTATATAGGAGAGTACTTAGCCTGTGCAGTACTTCATTATATGTTACTAGATACCAATGCCAAGCTTTTAAACCTTAAATTTCTGCCCAATCTCACGTGCCAACAAAATTGCGACACAACACGATTAAGCGGGTTCTGTGGAGTTCTTGCTCCAGTGTTCCTTTTCTTATTTTGATTATCATTTAAAAACTCAAACTTGTTTGGATTTCGTATGTGAAGTCCAAATGACTTGATTCTTTTTTCAACATTTCTAAAATATTAATTTCTATCACGTGGGTCCTTTAAAACACAGCAATGAATTCTAATATTATACTTATCCATCTATTAATCAATGGACACTTTTGTACATTTGTTAAAAGTATAATGGTTACCATGTTAATAGTCATTTGACTCAAGTTATATGAACTATACTAGAGATGTATCCGTTTGTGAACAACACATATCCAGTTTTACTAAAATGACTATATATTTTCTAGGTCATGTTCAGGGAGCCAAAATATGTTGCAACGTAAGTTTATGCAATTTTCTGACTTGGTTAGGATATTATTACAATTATTGTATTTTAATTTTGGAATAGAAGGTTGAAATATTTGTAGGAAAACAGATGACTTCTACAACTCTCTTTGGGTTTTGGGCTATAATGTATAACATGATCTGGAATATCATTTTTATGAAATTTATTGAACCTTATTTTAGGTACACTTAGTTCAATTTATACAATGAAAAATATACACAAGTATATATGTGTAGTGTATTACATTTTAAAAATGTAATTTGATATAATACAATTATTGTTATAAGGTAGTTTAGAAGTATAGCTTTATTAGTTGAAAATAGCTAAAATACTTCGCATGGGCTAGTATGTTGCTAATCTGGCCGAGTTGGGCCGATATTGGGTCAGACCTGCGAAAATTGTCTGCAGATGCGTCTCCACGAGATGCATTTAAACCGTTACATGGACGCCTGCCTCACTTAACCGTCACCCGTCGCCTCCCTCGTGCCAGAGCTTCAGGTCAAGGTCGCCGGGACTGCGGTGAGGGTACGGGCTGGCGGTAGCAGTGGATCTAGGGAGGACGTGCGTGAGGGACGACGCGGTGGCTTGTCTACTTCCCCATCCTGGTTCAGCATCACACATGGTGAGGACCTACTGCCTCCCTGCCTTCCCTCTGATTCTTGTTCAGTGTATTTGTGCATCACGGTGGCCTGTTCAATTTTTTGCTTTAGGAGATACTTTGTTCTTTTTCTTTATTTGCTTCTTCCCAATGTTTCGTTTCTTTGCTGCTGCCCTGCACACTTGGAGGCCGGAGCTGCTTCTATTTGCATTGATTTATTTGCTAGATTTTGGATGTTGGTAGTGGTTCCACAAGGATGCAGCGCCGCGGAGCTCCATAGCAGGCGAGTAGACGGGCAGCGGGGCGAGCTTTGCTTGGATGACGAGAGCGCTGGCATGCTCTTTTCAGATATAGGTGTAAGTTAAGTGTACAAATCTTGCTTTTCAGTTTAGACGCATGCAGATAGTAACTGAAATCTAGTGCTTTTACGCAGCTGTTAACGAAGTTTAGCTCTGGAATCGATGCTACCATAAGCGAGCTACTTCTCGATGCATCACTATTTTTAGTTTTGGTACTATTTTCAGAAAACATTTGTTATTGTTGGGCAGTATTAATTCTTATGGTTTCCTCGGATTCACCATTTCATTTTGATGCAAGTATGAGTTGGTCGATTACTTCATTTCTTATGGTTATAGTTTTTATTTTGTGAGGGATTTTACTTGTTACATCTGATGCTAGCTGTTCTGTCCCCTTCAAACAATTATGTTACAGCAAGTAGAAAGGTGAGTGGCTCTTCTCATTCTGATTAATTCTACTGTTCTCTTTCCTTAAACAGTTTCTAACTGCTTGTCGTGGTTGAAACGATAATGTCCTATCTGATTATCGTGGTTCAATTGTTTCAATGGACTGATGAGGTTTTATATGAAATTCTTTTGTTAGTGATGAATGATACTCATTTGACTAAGTACTAGCAGTCAAATACTAGCAGAGGGGTGGCTTTAATTGATCTCTATTCCTTTAGCTGAATTGTTGCTACGTTGTACGTGTTTTTTTTTCTACTAGCAGTAGCTGGTATGCTTAACTAATTTACACTTTGTGCTGATTGCAGTTCAAATTGGTGACACTGATACAAGTACAAGCAAGCGCCTTGTCCATCCAAGTTCTTTGAGTCATTTGTGGTTTTTGTTTGGTCTGAATCTGGATATGTATCTCTAGGTCTTGCAAGTGAACAGTTTAGGTGCTACATTAACCGTCTTTTATACTATATATAGTGTTGTATTACTGTTATTTGGGTTTATTGTGTCTGAAATTCTGAAAATGAATTGGAAAAATATTTGGGCTGATTCTGTTTGAATTCTGAAATGATTTGTGGCATTATTTTTGGTTGTGCTGCAATCATGTATTATGCCAAAATTTGTCGGAGCCATAATTGCTGAATGGCTTGGTTTATAACTGTTAAAAAAGTTAGATTATGTCAAATTAACTTGTCATAATTCTCAGTGCCACGTCATGTCTAACTCAGTGCCATGTCACTTGCAGGTTTAGGAATTTATGACGATTGTAACATAAGTAGTGACAAAATTAAAACATCATAAATCAATGACGAACATCAGAATTGTCACAAAATAATAATGACGAAAAAAATCAAAGTCGTCACAGAATGTCATATATGATGAGGCTTTTGTGACGGAAAAAAAATCATCATCCAATCGTCATAGATTGTACTTTGTGACATAATTTTGACATTATATGATAAAATGAAATCGTCACAAAAGGCTAGATGTCTTGTAGTGACACCGACTCGCAAAAGTAAGAGGCGTGCGGACTCTGCTGATCAAGAATCCATGGAGGCAGCACAAAAATTGAAGGCTTCACGTAACCTAGAAGGTAACAATGTTGGTTCTGTTTCATTTTTACCTTTTGCAAATGAGCATATCGTTTCTAGTTTACAAAACATTGGTATTGTTTTGGTAAAGATGACAATAATATAACATGTTCTGTGGAGTTGATTAGGTCAGTAGAAAAAAAAATAGAATAGATGAGATCAGACACAATGATAAAGTAAATTCAGTTTTTGATAGAGAAGAAATGGAAATGAGAGAGGAAGAGGAGGTTGATAAACTTATTTTAAATTCCTTATGTAGTGAAATCATGGAGGAAGTGATGGATTTGGATAGTGCTTATCCTACGGATTGCAATACTATTCAAAAGAAAAATCACCATCCTCGTCTAAAAAGAAAAACAAAAGGAAGACAAACAAAAAAACAAAAGGTAGTTCACAATGAAAGGAATTTTTTGGAACAGTAATGGGTTCAGAGGCCAAAAGAAGCATAAGTTCGTAACTGATTTGACTAAGAAACAGAACTTGGATTTTATAGCCATTTAGGAAACTGGTAGGAGTGAGTTTGCACAAAATTTTCTTAAAAACCTGTGTACAGGTAGGGATTTTATTTGGCATAGTAAAGCTCCTAGAGGCAGATCCGGTGGCATTTCATTGGGTATAGACTTACAAAAATTTGATATTGGAGCCATAGATGAAGGTGATTTCTATGTGAAGTTCCCTTTGTGTAACAAGTCAGATAACTTCACATGGTCTTTAGTGGCAGTGTATGGACCTGCTCAATCTGAGTTAAAGGAGAATTTCCTTGATGAATTAGTACATATGTGTAGCCATGAAAATGTTCCACTATTAATCGGTGGTGATTATAATATTTCAAGAAGTTCCTCAGAGAAAAACAATGATAATTATGATAGTAGGTGGCCATTTCTTTTTAATGCTGTAATTGATGGGTTAAGTCTAAGGGAACTGGAGATGTCAGGTCGGAAGTACACATGGGCAAATAATTTACAGAATCCAACATATGAGAAATTAGATAGAATCTTGATGTCCACTGAACGGGAAGAAAAGTTTGGACTGTCTATACTGCAAGCTCTAAGTAGAGACATATCTGATCACACACCTTTACTCGTAAATACACGAGAGGCATCATCTTCTAGTAACCAACAAACATTCAAGTTTGAATTAGGTTGGTTACTCAGAGATGGCTTTTTTGGTATGGTCAAAGAAGTATGGAACAGTGCACTTGTGACGCCCCAGGTGTCACCAGGGCAAAAGTCGACAACTGTAAACCCTAATCCGCAATTTCGCTCACTTTAAAGCAGATTCAATCTTGGAAATAATAAGAAATATTGTTTAAAATGCTTTAAAGGAACACTATGAAAAGTTTGACAAACAACAGAGCACTATAGCAGAGTCCGGGAAAAATCTAAATCAGCAGTGTCGAAATCTCGTCAATAGGAAGAAACCCAAACCCTAACTCTTGACCATCAAAATTTCCACAGAACCCTAGCCATATTTTTACATAACAATTAAGTACACTTCAAAATAGAATTTTGGAAAATTATTCAAGATTTTTGGAAAGGATTTAGACCTCTTAAAAATTCACACAATCTATAATAAACTTAGAAATTCAAGAACTTTTAGAGACCAAATCATGACTTGAACCTTAAATGAAAAGTGTTCCAAACAAATTCCTGAGTATACACAAAAAGTTTCAAAATTTTTCGAGCTCGGGAAGTGTACAAATTCATTGAATTGTCTTCCAGCATTAATAAAAAAGAAAGAGAAAAAAAATAAATATAACTGTTGCCGGGCGGGCTACAGTGCCCGCCCGCCCGACAACAGGGGCGCGCAGCCGCCCGGCCACGCCCCGGCCGACACGGCTGTTGTGGTGCACGTCGCCCTTAGGATTTTGCCGCGCCGGCCTTCCCTACCTCCTCACTCTCTCTCACTCCTCTCCTCTCCCTCCCTCTCTCTTCTCTCTTCTCTGCCGCGCCGCCCGAGCCGCCCGAGGCCATGCGCCACCGCCGCCCGAGCTGCCATGCCGATCCCCCACTGCTCCCCCACTCCCATACTCCCCTACCCCAATCTTCCTTAAAAATGGGCGCGCCTCCATCTTCTCCCCCTCTCCCCATCTCTTTTTCCCCGCGCGATCTCATCTCTCTGCCCCGGCCGACCGCCTACCGACGCCATTGCCGCCTCCACGGTGAAACGCCACCTCCGAACCATTTCAATCAAATTCCTTCACCAATTCACTCCCTCTCCACCCCGTGAAGCTCACAGAACCGTCCCCTCCTCCGAAATCGAGCCACTTCGCCGGAATTTCATCGATCGCCACCGCCTCGAGGCACCCCCACGGTGAGACCCCCTATCCCGGCCAAAACCTTGAATAATAGCATGTTGTCGAGCTTCGTCATGTCGAGTGGATCGTAGAAAGCCAAGGTTCAACGGCCGGCGACCACCCCATCGTCGGGAATTGGTCGCCGGAGCTCACCGGAGACAGCCCCTGTTTTTCCTTTTTCCTATTTAATTTCCAGATTATTGCTCTGTTTTCTAAAATCCCTAGAAAATCACAGGAAGATCCACAAGTGCCAAACCAAAATTTGTTAGAACCCTCGTGAAAATTACTAATTTTCTGTTAAAGCACTTTTTAACAAATGACCAAACATTTGCAGAATTAATTAGAAACACTCCTTTCTATTTTTGAATTTTAAATTGCATTATAGAGCAATGCTAGGTCTAACCTTTGATCTACAAGTACACCATGGTGCTACAAACCCTCTGGAATTTTATGAAGATTTTAGGAACATGAAATGGCATCTAACCCTATTAAATAACTTCAATCTGCCTAGTTTAAATACCATTTTCTAAAGTACATTGTAAAAGTCATTTATAAGGTTAGACCCAAAAGCAAAGTTTTAGATCTTGTGCTCAGGAATTCTCACATAAAGTTTCATAATTTTATTCTAATGTTTACTAGTGCTTTCTGATTTTACAAGATCTAAAAACAGGAAATTTGATGAATTTTTATAAAATATAGAAAATTTATCTAGGCCCCACCCAAAGCCCAAAATGCTTATTCCAGGGAGTACTACCAACTAAAAATAGTCTTGAGGAAGAATTAAAATCTTCATTTTAACCCTAGTTTAATAGCCGAAGAATTAAATAATATTAACCGATGAAAAGTGTCGCATTAACTTAACTAAAGTTGAACTTATTAAAACACGCCAACTAAAAGTCACCTCTTGAGAATAGAATAGATCCTTTAAACATCATTCACAGATTAAGAATTTAATTTAATCGACGGCGTCGAGTAATTAGGGTTAACCCTAATTCTGGGCGTCGCCAATCTAAACCCTAGGTTATTATTGATATTAGCAATAAGTTTCTTTTTCATTGAACTTATCGTAACCCTACTGCATCATGTAGATTCTGACGCTTACGAGGTAGCAGCCGATCCGAGTTCCTCGACCCCTGCCGAAGAAGTCAACGTCAGCTCCGAGGAACCAGGCAAGCCCCGGTGCACAACCGTTGTTTAAAGTTTTTCTTTTATAACTAAGTGTGTCTTGCTTGTGCATTAAGTGTCTAGGAGTTGATTGAAACCATAGTTGCATTTGTTTCCCATAGGAAACCCTGACGGTAGCTTGTATAGATACCCTTAGTATGCTATGCTTAGCAGTTAGTTGCCGGTAGAAGTCGAGCAGAGTGGACGCTGCTCGCGAGTAGTAGGATTTTGAATGAAACTATTCCATGAAATGTGCCACACGAATTGTCAATGAGTAAGAAAGATAAAAGATTGAGGGTCAGACTGGGTACAAGTAGGTCGGCGACTGGTCCGGGACCAGGGTGACCGTAGTCTGGTCTGATCCGTGTGGCACAGCTGGACAAGTATTGAATGTACTAATCGTATGCTGGGTGTTATGGGCCCCGGTAAACCTACGTAGCCTAGTGATTGCAACGTCGAACCTGCCCTACGGTGTCTGACTAGGAGGAGATCTGGGGTGGGCAGTGTGGGAACTCCACAGAACCGTCTGGGACGTGTTGTCTGGTGGGACGCGGCGCTGCTAAGGCAGGCGTAGGAGGGAATTGACGTTGCAGGAGCTGGTGTGAACGGTTGCCACGTGCGAGTCTGGGACACGCACGTGTCGTACGATTAGGTTAACCCTGCATAGGTATAAAAATCGGTTCGAATCGCTGTCGCTCTCAGCTATGAGCTTACTTGAACTCTCTGTCACATTTTAGTAAATAGGTTGAGACACAAGTGAGAAGAAACCATGATTATTGCTATTACTATTGTTACTTCTGTTGTGCTTGCTTAGCTCAGTGCTAACTAAATTTATTTTCTAATTACTTAATCTGATGCTAAAATTTGACAAGAGTAGTATAGGCTTGCGAGTACTTTTGCAAGTAAACCCACCCGAGTCAGCCAGCATGTCTAGGAGTCGGCTGTAGTCAGCCACTTTTGTCGGGTAAGTCTTGCTGAGCTTCTTAGAAGCTCAAGCGTTAGCGTTTTGTGGTTTTCAGGCGCCGTCATACAGGACCCAGCAGGTAGCTTCCATTGGGAGGAGCCTCTCCCCGAGTTCGGGAACCTCCAGTGGGAGTTGTGCGAGTCGCCGCAGTGAAATGTTGAAGTGACTAGTAGCATGACGCCCGTGGGCACGGCGCGTGCTTTTGCTTAAGTCCGAGTGTCGGAGTTGTAATCGTTCCAGTCTTCCGCTGTATTTGTTTCAAAACTCTCGCGTACTCTGAATCAATGTAATAATTAACTTCTAATTTATGAACCAGTGATGTATTAAGTTCTCTCTTCTTGTAAATTATTGCTGTTTATCCCTGCCTGTGTTGTATCGTGTGTACGCTCGCTTCGCCGAGCGTTGCCCAACAGGATCTTGACTTAACGACTGACCGGATCCGTCCCGAGACGAGGTTTTCGGGGCGGGTCGTGTCAGCACTCGAGGGAGCTACTCCTATGAAAAGATGGCAAAATAAAATCCGTAGGTGTAAGACAACACTTAAGAGGCTGAGCTAAGAATATTAGTGGACAATACAAAAAAGAAAAGAAAAAATTACTTGATGCGTTGGATTATTGGATAAAAAAGAAGAAAATACTTTATTATCTCCAGATGAGTTAAATATCAAGCAATGTTACAACAATAGACTGGCTCAGTTATTGAGGGAAGAAGAAATAAAATGGTACCAAAGAGCAAAAGTCAAAGATTTATTGGAAGGTAATTCGAATACAAAATATTTTCAGTTAGTGGCAAATGGAAAACATAGAAAAACACGCATATTCCAGTTACAACATGAGGATCAAATAGTTGAAGGGGATGATGCCCTAAAAAAGCACATTACCACATATTATAGGGAATTATTTGGTCCACCAAATGGGAACACCATTTCAATGGACGAAACCCGTACAAATGATATTCCTCAAGTCACAGATTTGGAAAATGCAACACTAACTAGAATTTTTACAGAAATAGAGGTACGACAAGCTATTTTTCAAATGGAACACAACAAAGCCCCGGGACCAGACGGATTTCCGGTGGAGTTTTACCAAGCTTTTTGGGATGTAATTAAAGATGACTTGATGGCTTTATTCTAGTCTAAATTTTGGTACTATTATTTTACTTCCAAAATATAGAGAAGCAACAAAAATTCAATGGTAGATATGCTTGCAATTTTAATCAAAAGAGCCAAAGAAAGGGGACCAAGTATCGGGAGTGATACCTCATCTTGTTGAGGATAGACTATCTATCCTCCAATATGCAGATGATACAATACTCTTTATGGATCATATTTAGACCAAACAAGGAATATGAAGTTACTCCTTTGTACTTTCGAACAACTTTCTGGTCTTAAAATAAATTTTCATAAGAGAGAACTTGTTTGTTTTGGTCAACCAAAAGAGTTTGAGATGTAGTATTCACGGCTGTTTGGATGCCAACAAGGTGCTTTCCCATTTCGATATTTGGGGATCCCTATGCATTATAGAAAATTGAGTAATGAGGATTGGAAAATTATAGAAGAACGAATCGAGAAAAGATTGAGTAGTTGGAAAGGAAAGCACACGTCTGTGGGTGGAAGGATTGTGCTAATTAATTCAGTTCTAACAAGTCTAACATTGTTCATGTTGTCTTTTTTTGAGGTTCCTAGAGGAGTTCTCGAAAAGATAGACTATTGTAGGTTATGTTTTTTCTGGCAAAGTGATAGTCAAAAGAAGAAATACAGACTAACAAAATGGAGTGTAATTTGCCAATCAAAGGATCAAGGGGGCCTAGGGGTTACGAATATTGATATTCAAAACCAATGCCTCTTGAGTAAGTGGTTATTTAACTATTAAATGAAGAAGGGGTTTGGCAAACGATTCTACGAAAAAAAAATATCTCAGGAACCAAACAATAGGAAAAGTGCAGAGGAAGCCAGGAGATTCACATTTCTGGTCTGGCCTTATGAAAGTAAAAGATAACTTCCTCAGATATGGCTACTTCCATCTTAATGACGGAAAAAAACTCGGTTCTAGGAAGATAAATGATTAGGAAGTTGGACCCTTAAACAACAATATCCTTCTCTCTATAATCTTGTTAGAAGGAAGACCGACACCGCAGCAAATGTTTTTAGTTCTGTCCCACTCAATATATCCTTCCGTAGATTTCTATCTGGAAATAATGTGAGGTTATGGGAGGACCTCGTAAGAAGAATAGCTCATATACAATTAAACAGTGATAATGATGTGTTTATATGGAATTTACATCAAAATGGAAAATTCACTGTTCACTCTATGTACATAGCACTAATGAATAATGGGTCATTGAGAGAAATATAGTTCTATGGAAACTTAAAATGCCTCTAAAAATTAAGATTTTTATGTGGTATCTGCATAATGGGGTAGTTCTCACAAAGGATAATCTAGCTAGGCGCAACTAGAATGGTAGTAAGAGTTGTAGCTTTTATTTAGCTGATGAAACTATACAACATCTTTTCTTTAGTTGTAAAAATACTAGGTTTTTGTGGGGTTTAGTCCAAATAACATTTGGTTTACAACCTCAGCAAAGTGTCGAGCATCTATTTCGAGGTTGGTTAAATGGTCTAATTAGTAAATTAAGACGACATATTCTTGTCGGAGCATCTACTTTATGTTGGGCTATATGGTTGAGTAGAAATGTTGTCGTCTTTGATAAAGCTCCTATGAAAACTTATGTGCAGCTACTTTACAGGGGCACTCACTGGCTCAGGTACTAGGCACAGCTAGTAAAGCTTGAAGACAAGGAAATGGTCCACCGTGCTTGTCACCAGATGGAGACGGCGGCAATGTAAATTTTCATCAATCATGGATGAGGATTTAGTAATAGAATTTGTGCTTGATATAGAATTGGCTCTAGCTTCAACGAAGCAAAGGCCGGTACTACACCATTATCTAAAAAAAGTGTATAAGTGTAATGTTTCTAATCGTAGATTCCCTTATGTACTCTATATATAGTTCATATTGAAACTATTATTATTATGAAATCCATTGATATTATATTCATAAAATAATATCAAAGCTAGGTTTTGTTTAGACAATTTTTTGTTCTTCCACTGCGCATGCCCCCTGGAGGAGCGATACTGATCCTGTGGTGTGTTTGCTGATGTCAGGTCCCCATGTGTCACATATGGGCATGCCCACCGCTATTCATTCCGAGTCTTGCTGCTGCTATTTTTTTTCTTTTTTTCCCTTTGGTTATTGCTACATCTCCATATCCAAATCTTTTCTCTTTTGTTAATCATCTATGCCATATGAGTCCACATTCAAATCATTTTCCTTTTATCTACCATAGGAGTCAACATCCAAATATTCTCTATTATTTTCATCTATGTCATATGAGTCCACATGTTCTAGTCTTGGGTTTTCCCTCACGTACTCTATAAATAGTTCCTCTTGGTACTATTACTATGCAACTATGCAATCCAGTTATATTATATGCATAACAGTCAGGTACTTTGGATGGTGTAGGATCTAGAATACTAACTAGAGGGGGCTTTAAAATTTTAATTACAACTTGACCAAATATAAATGCGCAATTTAAAACAACAGATCAAGAACAATAAAAAGAAAGATAGTCCTAGATAACCACCAGAGTAAAGATTTGCAATCCAATCTCTAGTACTATCGCTTTAGATTTTGTGACAAACTAAAAGCGTCACAACAACAAAAAAAAGGTAATCCTCGATTACCAACAGAGTACAGATTTGCAATCCAATCTCTAGTAACATCGCTTTAGATTTTGTGACAAACTAAAAGCATCATAATTCTGTGACATTGATAAAGTGTCGTAACTTTAGATTTTTCTCACTAAGGATTTATTTATCCAAATGAGCTTCTTTATAGAAAATAAAGAGAAGAGATTTCAATTAGGGCCAAACTATGATATATCTGTTGCAATTTAATGTTGTTGATCTCTCGATATAATTCCCTAATTTCCAAATTTCATAAAAATTCTTAATGTTGTTTCCGGATCTCATCATGTAATTTTCTATTAATTTTCAAAGTTATCTAACTTAGTTGATGTATAATCGCCTGTACTATTAAAACTATTATTTATAAATTTATTTTTAGTGTTGCATTAATGATGCATAGTTGAACTGAGGATTTAATAGCGTGTAAGAGAGTTAAAAAAACCATGAATTAGTTTACCTTAGTTTAGAAAAAATAAAAATAGTAAATAAAATAAAAAAATGAAAAAATGCTTAAGAAAAAATAGAAAAGATAATAAAAAAATACAAAAACCTTGCTAGGACCGAAAATGATAGATCCAACAACAATCATGCACGCACCCACACAAATCAATAGGCCGGCCCAAGCTTTAGGTGTTGAGTAAAGTAAAAAAAAGGAAAAGTCCAATTTACCTCCCTCAACTCTTGGCTTGGATCGATTCACCCCCCTCAATTACAAAACCAGGCAATCAGACTCCTTGAACTCAAAAAACCGTCCATTTGACCTTCGTGGATAGTTTTGCACCCGGTTTTCGCCAATGTGGCAAGGAGGCTGAGTCAGCAACGGTGTTATAAGGTCCCCGGCGCTCTCACTTTCGCTCCTCTCACTCCACTCGAACTCTAACAGCAGAAGAGTGAATACTAACCTAGCCACGCCATGGCAAGGAGCTCGAGCTCAACCCACAGCACCGCGTGGATGGAGAGTGAAGAGAGATGGTTTTCGCCTGTGTCGTACCGTGTTGGTCCCCTGGATTACCACTCGGCCGTTGTGCACAACTGCGGGAGGAAGGCGTCCCTATGAATCTGATGGAGCAACGAGAACCCGAGGCGCCGCTACTTCAAGTGCTTCCGTGCGAGGGTAAGTTGGTAGATCCCATGCACTCATGAAGGATTTTGATGTGATGTATTGGTGCGATTGATTTGCAGTTGCTCGGTTCATGTAGGAGCCCGATGGGTGTACCTTCCATGGATGGTATGAAGGGCGGCATGAACCATTTGTGTGCTCCTTGCAGGTGGATCTGCGCAATGCGATCTGGGGGCTCAAGCGTCAGAGGGTGGCATTGAAGGACGACATAGCGGAAGCAAGTGTGAGGGTCTGGAGGTGGAGAAAGAGTTGGGGGAATGCAAGTAGGAGATGGCGTGTGCTGCTGTTGAAAAAGATGAGATGATGGTGAAGCTGTAGAAGGTGTGCAGGGAGAAGTTAGTCCTGTATACTGTTTGTATTGCACTGTTTTCTGTTCTTGTGTTCGTGCTTGTGGGTAAGTACTGAACTAGGTTGTGTGTATCGGCTATTAGTTGTGTGTGTTGAATCATGTTGTCAGTTTCAGAGTGCTCATGTATGAGCCATGTGTATCTGTGTAAGCTATGAACTATGTTGAGTATCAACAACACGTATTTGTGTTGAATAATGTTATCAGTTTCATAGTTCACAATACTGATATGGAGCAACACAATGCATAGGTCCCATATTGATACATATTGATCATGCAAAGGTAAATTGTTCAATACATAACCGAGAAACAAAGTGCATAGGTCCCATAGTACGATACAATCTGATAAATTTGAATGAAAACAAGTCACAAACAAGTACTTAGCAAGGAGGACACAAATGGTGGCAAGGAGCATTAGCAGCATACAGGTAGACAAAACTTGCACATCACAGCTTTACAGATTCCCATGGTGGCAAGGTGAGAATTGCAGACGTTCTAGGCCTCTTTGTGGTCACCTTCCTTATAGGCTTTCCTCCGGTGGTAGCTACACGTGCTGAAGCTGATCCTGAGTTGTGGAGTGTGACTGTTGAAGTTGCTTGAGAAGAAACAAGTAGTTGGCACCACTTTAAGTGTTGCTGATGCACCATGTGTTGTTGTCACTGAAGCAGAGGCTTTGCTCTTCATCCAGTTCTAACGAAAAACAAATACTATAGTGATCATGCTGGTTATTGTAAACACAAAACAAGTAAATGCACTTGTCAAGAATTATACCTGTTTCTTGGCATGTCCAGATAAATTGGTCTGGGTTTCACTACAGCTTCTTTTGTTACTAGTACCCATACTGTTTTGGCTTCCAGTAATAGGAACAATTGCTTGGGGACCAGCACTAGACTGAGCAGGACTAAAGTGAGTTGCACTAAACTGAGAGCCATGGACTTGATTATGAGGTGCAAATCTTTTTCACATGTGGACCTATTATGTCCAGCTTGTTGACATTTCCTACATCTGATGACAGTGCCAACTTTAGAAGCCCTAGTAGCCTTGGGTTGTTCATGAACTTCCCTTCTCCTTTCTTTCTTTAGCCTACCAGGCATCCCCATATATATAGGTGCAGCTAAAGGTGGTCTATTAGAGATTGGCCAACTATCCATCCCCTCAATTGGATTCAAGCAGTGAGTGTAAGTTTTTTTGAAGTCTTCAACAGAATAACATGAAGCAATGTAACCATCTAGAGATGCAGGAAATAGCATGGCAGCATGGAATACCTGCTAGCTGCCAATACCTACAAGAGCATTCTTTCTTATCCAGATCTAATGAGAATCTTTGGTCATGGTGTTTGACCTCAATTTTGCTTCCCCATTGCATATGGCATGACAAAACCCAGACTCACTAATATACACGTTCAACTTCTTCAGTATGTTAGGACAAATATGAGTTTCCCATCTAGCAGATTTTGTCCTTTGGTCATGGATTCTAACCATGACCTTTCTTCTAATTGTCTCCAACATTGTGATGATAGGGAAAAAACTTGCCTCTATTATCCACTAATTGAAAGATTCAAAAAAATTATTGTCTACTGAATCACAGATAGAACCTTCCTGAAATAAGCTCTTGACCACTGATGTGGATGAGTATTAAGTATTGCTTGTGCCCAACACTAGTTTCCCTTGCTAGTTTTGCCCTAGCCAAATTAAACTGCATTAGACAAAATGCCTTAGCACACTCCGAAAACTTCTTCTATCACTCCTTGTTTCTAAAGTTCTTCTCCCAGTTAGCATAAATGTGCCTAGACATTTTTGTGCTCAGCTTGTGGAGCCTGGTGACGAACTGCTTCCCAAATTCCCTGATAACCAAAAGTGACAACACACAACTCAAATGTTGCAAAAAATAAGCAGTTTATAAAATCTTCAAACAAAATAGAAGTTTGTTTCAATACCTTCTGTTGGTCTGAGATGATCACACAGCCTGTTCCATCACCCACACAAACATCTCTGAACAAGAAGTCACAAAACTAGGTCTAAGAGTCATTGATCTCTACCAATAGCACAGAGAAGTTCACCAGTGTTTGCTCCCTTAAAGAAACAACCATCCAAATCAATAACTTTCCTGCAGCCATCCATGAAACCTTTCTTGCAAGCGTCCAGACATACGTAAATTCTTTGAAATGTTGGTGGCTCAACATTTGGTATCTTATGAACCATGACTATTGACCCAAGGTTACTCCTAAGAAGTTCTAGTTGGTAGTCATACAACCTCTGGTACCGACCTTTCATGGAGTCTAGTGCCTTGTGCATAATCATAGCCTTTGCTCTTTTCAGCTTGGACATGGACACATTTGCAAACATTTCTTCTTGAATTGTGCTTTGCATGGCAGCTAAACTCCAAGTAGGGTTAGCAATGATAAACTTCTCATACTTCTCAGCTATCCTTCTAGATGTAACCAGATTGTTGTCCCTCCTTGGGGGGGGGGGGGGCATGTATGCACATCTTCAAAAGTGGAAATCGGCCAACTGTTACTCCTAGTTGTATTAGACAACAAGCACACCATGGACAAGTTGGCCAGTCACATTTTGCCCTAACCCTCTTAGGTTCATCCTTTATGAAATTGATGACCTTTCTTTGATCTAGATAGTATTTGATAATAGCCTCCTTGAAATCCTTCTTGTAGTTAAACTTCATCCCCAAGCAGAATTGTCGCACATTTTTGGTTTTCTTGAACCTTCTGTCTGTGGAAGGAATCCTCATATACTCACCACCACTAAGCTCTTCAATGGACTCTTCCTCATCAGTGTCAACATATGGTGTATATTTTCCATCATCTTCATGTCCATGGAACCTGATTCCATACCTTCTGTCTCTTCAAGCAATACATCATCCAGAGTGACTCCCCGACCTCTCTTCAATTTATTTTTGAATGCTTTGCACTTCTTCAAGATTTAAGTTTCCTCCTCATAATTTTCTGAAAGCCTCATCCCTAAGCATATACTCACTATCTGAGCTGTCGCCGCTGCTTCCAGAGTTATTCTCTAACACCTGTTTCTCTTTATTTTTGGCTCCAATCCTCCTAACGGACTTTGAAGGACTGTTATAGAATTCTTGTAGCTTCCTAATTCCTTGTCCGCTTGTTGTCGAATTTCCCTGTCAATGACAATAACTTCCTTCAGGACTTGTGATGCATCATCCTCAGCCTCTTCATGCCTCATCTCATCCTCATAATCATTGTCTTCCCTACAACCTTCATTACTTATCCATTTGCAGTATTGGATCCTCCACATTAATGTCAACAACCTCAAGTTCAGAAAAACATTTACACATCTCTAGTGTTGGGTTATCATCAAATAATATCTTCAGTCCATCAGCAAGATTGTGACACCCCAGGTGTCACTTAAGAATTCATCGACAAATCTTAAACCCTAAGAATTAATTCTTGCACCTTGAAGCAAAATTGACACTTGAGTTAATAAGAAATCTTGTTTTAGACACTTCCATGAACCTCCATAAAAACTTTTGGTAATTTCCTGAACACATTTATTGAATCAGGAGTTTAACCTACAGTACAAAAATCATTCCTTAACAGGTAAAAATTCAAACACCTCTTTCAAAATCCATCAAACGTTCCATATAACCCTAGTAATGTTTTTACATGGAAATTAAGTTCACATCAAATATAATTTTGGCAATTTTATCAAACTTTTTGGAAAATGTTTAAGCCCCTTAAAAATTCAAACAAACTTGATTTGAATTGAAAATTCCCAAATTTTTGGATGCAGAATCAGGACTTCAACCTTTAACGAAAGTTGTTCAAGATACTTCACTAAGTGTCCACAAAAATTTTCAAATTTATCTGAGCTCAGGAAGTATGAATTTCATTTGAATTTAGAAAAGGATTTTGAATTAATTACAAAAAAAAAATAAAATCGGCGTGCCGCCGCGCCAGCCAACCGGCGCACCTTCTCCCACCACGCCATCACGCTGACAAGAGAATCCCGCGCGGATCTAACCTCCTCTATCTCCTTTTCTCTCTCTCCCGCGCCCGCTCTCTGCTTCTCCCTTTGGCACGCTACTGCCCGCCGCCCCAATCCGCGCCTTCCTCTTCCCTCTCTCTCTCTCTCTCTCTCCGTCTTAGAGGAGGCGAGCATTTAGGACGCAACCGAGCTCCTCCCACTCCCCCACGCTCCATTTTTCCCTCGTAGCGCCAGCGCCCCGCCTTCTTCCTCCTTTGAAACGCGCGAGCGCACTGACGCATTGCCGCCGTTGAACCTCCGCACATTAGCAGCTTCGTCTGGTGACCCCCGTGCTTTGCCACCGTGCCGTGCAGCCTCCCCTCGTCCTTCTTCAGCTTCCGGACCACTCTTCCGCCGGGAACACACCTTCTTCCCCCTTAGGCCGAGAGTTCCACCGCTGGTCTTCGAGCTCCAATTTCGTCGTCGTGGTACCTTCTCGCCTCGATTCCTCTCGCCACAAGTTTACCTCATTCTTGCGCACTTGTGTGACAAGGTTGTAGCTGCAGAGGATCACCGGCGATGACGAATTCGCCGCGCCACCGCCGGACAACCGTGACCGCCGCCGTGAGCTGACCGTGGATTCCCACCTTCTGGCCATCCCCGTGACCTTCAACCCCGACAAATCAATCCCTCGCATCACGGTGAAGCTCCTAGACACCCTCTATTGCACTCCACTGCCCCCCTCCGATGAGCTTGTCGTCGGAGTTGGGGCGCCGCCGCGCCTCCTCGTCTTCGGCCTTGTTCCGGGCATCGCCCGCGGCCATGTCCACCACCTAAGGGTGCGGCTCAGTGCCCTGAGCACTAATCTGGCCAGCCCGGTGAAATCTTGCTGCCGTCAGGCTCGCTGGAGCTCTGCCCCGCCACCCCTGTTTCTTCTCTCTTTTTCAAATTTTAAATTAATTTGGGTATTTCCAGTCTACATTTTTAAATATGTAGTAAATCGAGAAAAGTTCTAAAAATGCTAAACCAAAATTCCATAGAATCCTTGTAAAATTCTCTGATTTACTGCTAAAACAGTTTTTCAAAAAGGTTCATAGAACTTCCTCAATAAATAGATCAATCTTTTTAGTCTCTAAATTTTAAATGGAGTTCCGTAGATCTTCTAGGGTTGAAACCTGAACCATTAGTGTAGCTTGGCACTGTGAAGCTTCTATAAAATTTCCAGGATTTAACATCAACAAAGTTATATGCATGTCACTAAATATACTCCAAACTACCATTTTAATTTCTCTTTTTCTAAAATACATTAGGAATGACAACCAAAACTCCAAACCCTTAATCAAAACTTTTGTTTATGTTTTCACTTGTACATCTATCAATTTTCATAATTTTACCATAAGGTTTAGTATTATTTCTGATTTTATAATTTTAAATAATAAGAATTTTACTGAATTTTTACAAAATCTAGAAAATTCAGTTTAACCTCAGCCAAACTTCAAAATTCATATTTCAAAGAGCACTAGCAACTAAAAATAATCTCCTGGTAGACTCCGAAGTTTCACTTTAGTCTACGATTTGATAACAGAAAAATAAACTAAATTTTTATAAAATCTAGAACATCCAGTTTGACCTCAACGAAATTTTGGATTTATATTTTAGAGAGCACTGTCAACTAAAAATAGTCTCTTGGTATGATATGAAGTTTCACTTTAATCCCCACTCATTAAGAATAAATGCTTTTAATAAAATACCGAAGTCAAAATATGTAGGGTTAACTCTTAACCTCTACATGTAAGGATGAAAACACCATAGTATCTATGATGAAAACACCATTTTATCCGTGATAAAAACACCATTTTATGTGACCTAATCATAACTCATCTCAATTCATGTAGCATCATCTAGACACCGAAGTGAACGAAGTAGCTGCTGATCTGGAGTTCTCGATCCCCAAAGAAATTGTCATCACCAACCCCGGAGATCAAGGCAAGCCCCGGTGCACAACCAGTTTTTAAAATTTTCCTTTTATCATTATGTGTCGTGATTGTGCGTTAGGTTTTCAAGAGTTGATTGAAACCCTAGTTGCATCTGTTTTTTTAGGAACCCTATCGGTATGTTGGTATAGACACCCCAAGTTAGCATGCTATGCTTAGATATATTTATCGATAGAAGTCGAGTAGAGTGGACGCTGCTCGCGACTGCTGGGCTCTGATTGAAACTATCACATGAAAATATGACATGGAACTAGTTGCATCTGTTTTCTTAGGAACCCTATCAGTATGTTGGTATAGACACCCCAAGTTAGCATGCTATGCATAGATATATTTATCGATAGAAGTCGAGCAGAGTGGACGATGCTCGCGACTGCTGGGCTCTGATTGAAACTATCACATGAAAATATGACACATGGCTACGGATGATTAAGAAAAGATAAAACTAGAGAGTCAGATAGGGTAAAAAGTAGGTCGGCTACTGGACTGGTCCAAGGTGATCGTAGTCTTGTGTGATCCGTGTGGTCTGAGTCTGATCAAGCATTAAATGTACTGATCATATGCTGGGTATAATGGAGCCCAGTAAACCTACGTAACCTTGTGATTGCAAAGTCGAACCTACCCTACGGTGTCTGATTTGGAGGCGATCTGGGGTGGGCAGTTGTGGGAAGTCCACAGAAACCGTCTAGGACGTGTGTTCTGGTGGGATGCGTCACTGCTAAGGTAGCGTAGGAAGGAATTGACTTTGTAGAATCTGGTGTGAACGGTTGCCACATGCGGTCTGGGACGCGCACGTGTCGTATGATTAGGTTATCCCTGCAGGTGTAAATCGGTTCGAATCGCTGTCGCTCTCAGCTATGAGTATGCTTGTGAAACGCACCACATTTTAATTAAGATATTGAGCAATGAGGATGATCATTAAGTTACGATTATTTTATCTATTGCTTCGATTTATGTTTGACTAGAACAGTGCAAACTAAAGTTATGATTCTAATCACTTAACCTGAGGTAAAACTAAACCAAGAGTAGCTTCAGGTAATGCGAGTCCTTTGACAAGTAACTTACCCTGAGTCAGCCAGCATGTCTAGGTCTAGGCTGTTGATAGCCAATTTGACGGGTCAGTCTTATTGAGCTTCTTAGAAGCTCACGCTTTGCGAATACGTGGTTTTTAAGCGCCGACGCGTATACCCATAATGATAGTTACCAGTGGGAAGAGCCTTTAGAGTTCGGGAAACTCTAGTGGGAGCGTTGTGATTCGCCGCAGTGAACGTTGTGTGGCTAGTAGCATGGTGCCACTGGGCAAGCTCTTGCTTTTGTTTAAGGTCTAAGAGTCGGAGTCTGTACCCCGTTTAATGCTTCCGCTGTATTTCGTGTTTTCAAAAACTCTATTTGTACTCTGATGTTGTAAGAATTAATTTTAATTTATGGAACCATGATGTATTAAATTCTCTCATCATGGAAAAGAAGATTGTTTATTCTGCCTGTGTTGTACCATGTGTATGTCCGCTTTACCGAGCTTTGCCTAACTGTATCCTGAGGAGACGGATTCGTCCCGGATTTGATTTTTTCTAGGGTGGGTCTATCACAGCTGGTATCAGAGCCGTGTTGGGAATTGATACGATCTTTAAAGGCATATTTTAAATAATTACACGCGAGTGAGGTACGAGCCCTAATAGGAGTAAGTAATATCAGGTGGCAAAGCTAACCTAGTGCAGGAGCTAACTAAACCCAGTTTAAGATTTATATTTCTGTAACGACGCACCTACACTCAAGTAAGCGAGGTAATGTACGCCGCTCGACTGCGGTGAAAGGTTGAGAAATCCCTGTTGCGTCAGTAGCAGTAGCGTTCTGTGCCATGGTGGCGCAGAAGGAGGTATTATGTTCGTTGTAACATAGTACACCCCCTTGCCGTTTAGGGGGAAAAGCAGACATCTACCATACGAGGTGTGGGTTACAGATCTGTTGCGAATGCAGACCTTCGCAACAGTGGCGTCTTGTGCCGTTGGTGCACAACAGATGAGTTTGTTCCTCACGACTTCGGTTTTGTAGAACTCTCTCATACCTCCGCTGCCTGAGGTAAAGTGTAGTCTGTCACCGCGCAAGGAAGGTCAGACACGTGATCCTCCTACGTGGCCTACTCGAGGTGACCCATGTGGCAATGATATGAGTTGTTATTTTTATTTTGGATATGTATTATATTGCAACTGTCTGTGATGTCTTCTTCTGCACGTACGCTAACCACGATATCATAAGCAACGTGTAGCAACGTCTAACTTGAGTGCGATCTGCCACCGCCTAAACGTATATCCTATTTATTTTGGTGAGGACGCATAGGCCGATGCAGGATCGCATGGCATAATAAAAGTGTAAAACAAAAGATGTCTATAGAGATCTAGTTTATCAAACCTTGGAACATTAAAATCCTTCAAACTTATACTAAAACCATCCAGGAGTAAAAGTTCCATCAATAATGACTGTAGCACTTAAAGAATAAAAGAGCCAACTTGGACCTCCATTCCTTAAATAATGCCTGGTACCCAATTCAGCAAGCAAGACCTAAATAGAAACTCTTCGTCAAAGTTGAGCCCTTTTGCAGTACTGTTCTTGATGAGAAGATTGTCTCCTTGACAGGTCAACTTAGATGGTAAAGCTCCTTGGGTAATTAATGGTCATCGCTAGATTAGCAATGTTCGTGCCATTAGATGTGTCGATCTTGGATTACTCTTTTACGCATAGATGAGAATATTTTACATATCAGAAGATTTTTGCATCCCTTGAACTGTGTGTCAACATGTGGCTTTTGATTAATAAAATATTATTCATCTCTGTGATGCAGATGTCTGACAACATGAACGAATAGGGAGTATAGGAGTTTGGAGTTGAGAACCCCACACCCAGTCGCTGAACGTCACCAAAGTGTGACACCCCAGGTGTCACCAGGGCAAAAGTCGACAACTATAAACCCTAATTCGTAATTTCACTCACTTTAAGCCAGTTTCAATCATAGCAATGAAAAGGAACATTGTTTAAAATGCTTTAAGGAGACACTAGGAAAAATTTGACAAACAGCAGAGTTTTTAGCAAAGTCCGGAGAAATTTCAACTAAAAGTGTCGAAATCTCGTTAACAGAAGGAAACCCAAACCCTAACTCTTGACCATCAAAATTCCCACAGAACCCTAGCCATATTTTTACATAACAATTAAGTACACTTCAAAATAGAATTTTGGGAAATTATTCAAGATTTTTGAAAAAGATTTAGACTTTTTAAAAATTCACAGAAGTGATAATCAACCTAGAAATTCAAGAATTTTTAGAGGCCAAATCATGACTTGAACCTTAAATGGAAAGTGTTCCAAATAAATTCTTGAGCTTGTACAAAAATTTCCAAAATATTTCAAGCTCGGGAAGAGTGCCAATTCATTGAATTTCTTCCAGCCTTAATGAAATGAAAAAAAAATAATAAGACTGTTGCCGAGCGGGCTACAGTGCCGCCCGCCCGACAACAGAGCGCGCCGCGCCGCCCGACAACGCGGAGCAGGGAGCGCCGCAGCCGCCGGCCGGCACGCCCTCTTGCTCCCACGTCGCCGACTTCATTGCTGGCCGGCGCCTCCTCCCTCGCCCTCTCTCTAGCCTCTCCCTCCCTCTCTCTTTTCTCTCTGCCCGAGCCCGCGCCGCCCGAGCCGCCCGAGGCCATGCGCCACCGCCGCCCGCACTGCCGCATGCCGACCCCCCTGTCCCCTACTCTCCCCTACCCCGGCCATCCTTTAAATTGGCGCAAATCCTCCCCAGCTTCCCCCTCCCTCTCCCTTTCTTCTTCCCCGCGCGAGCTCACCCCCCTGCCCCGGCCGTGGACGCCATTGCCGCCGCCATAGCCGCCCCTCACGGTGAAGTCACCCCCCGTCCGATTTCAATCAAATTTCCCCCACCAAACCAGCTCCTCTCCACCTCGTGAAGCTCACAGCACCTTCCAATCCTCCGACGGCGAGCCACCTCGCCGGAATTTCATCGATCGCCGCCGCCCCGAAGCACCCCCACGGTGAGACCCCTATCCCGGCCAAAACCTTGAAAAATAGCATGTTGCCGAGCTTCGTCGTGTTGAGTGGATCATAGAAAGCCAAGGTTCGACGGCCGACGACCACCCCATCGTCGGGAATTGGTCGCCGGAGCTCACCGGACAACCTCCCCTGTTTTTCCTTTTTCCTAATTATTTTTCAGATTATTGCTCTGTCTTCTAAAAACCCTAGAAAATCACAGGAAGATCCAAAAATGCCAAACCAAAATTTTTTAGAAACATCATGAAAAGCACTAATTTTCTGTTAAAACACTTTTTAACAAATGATCAAAAATTTGCAGAATTAATTAGAAAAACTCCTTTCTGTTTTTGAATTTTTAGTTGCATTATAAAGCTATTCTAGGGCTAACCTTTGATCTACAAGTACACCATGTACTGCACACCCTCTAGAATTTTATGAAGATTTTAGGAATACGAAATGGCATCTAACCCTATTAAATAACCTCAATCTGCCTAGTCTAAATGCCATTTTCTAAAGTGCATTGTAAAAGCCATTTACAAGGTTAGACCCAAAATAAAAGTTGTAGATCTGGTGCTCATAAATTCTCACAAAAAGTTTCATAATTTTATTCTAATGTTTACTAGTACTTTCTGATTTTACAAGAGTTAAAAACAGGAACTTTTATAAAATATAGAAAATTCATCTAGGCCCCACCCAAAGCCCAAAATGCTTATTCCAGGGGAGTACTACCAACTAAAAATAATCTTGAGGAAGAATTAAAATCTTCATTTTTAACCCTAGTTTAATAGCCGAAGTAATTAAATAATAGTAACCGATGAAAAGTGTCGTATTAACTTAACTAAAGTTGAAGTGATGAACATGCCAACTAAAAGTCACTTCATGGGAGTTTAATAGACTTCTTTAAACATCATTCACAGATTAAGAATTTAATTTAATCGATGGCGTCGGGTAATTAGGGTTAACCCTAATTCTAGGCGTCGCCAACCTAAACCCTAGATTATTATTGATAATAACAATAAGTTTATTTTTCATTGAACCTATCATAATCCTACTGCATCATGTAGATTCTAACGCTCACGAAGTAGCTGCGGATCCAAGTTCCTCGACCCCCGCCGAAGAAGTCGACATCAACTCAGAGGAACCAGGCAAGCCCCGGTGCACAACCGAATTTAAAAGTTTTACTTTCACACTAAGTGTGTCTTGTTTGTGCATTAGGTGCTAGGAGTTGATTGAAACCATAGTTGCATTTGTTTCCCATAGGAAACCCTGACGGTAGCTTGTATAGATACCCGTAGTATGCTATGCTTAGCAGATAGTTGCCGGTAGAAGTCGAGCAGAGTGGGCGCTGCTCGCGAGTAGTAGGATCTTGAATGAAACTATTCCATGAGATGTGCCACACGAATGTCAATGAGTAAGAAAGATAAAAGATTGAGGGTCAGACTGGGTACCAGTAGGTCGGCGACTGGTCCGGGACCAGGGTGACCGTAGTCTGGTCTGATCCGTGTGGCACAGCTGGGCAAGTATTGAATGTACTAATCGTATGCTGGGTGTTATGGGCCCCGGTAACCCTACGTAGCCTAGTGATTGCAACGTCGAACCTGCCCTACGGTGTCTGACTAGGAGGAGATCATGGGTGGGCAGCGTGGGAACTCCACAGAAACCGTCTGGGACGTGTTGTCTGGTGGGACGCGGCGCTGCTAAGGCAGGCGTAGGAGGGAATTGACGTTGCAGGAGCTGGTGTGAACGGTTGCCACGTGCGAGTCTGGGACGCGCACGTGTCGTACGATTAGGTTAACCCTGCAGTGGTATAAAAATCGGTTCGAATCGCTATCGCTCTCAGCTATGAGCTTACTTGAACTCTCTGTCACATTCTAGTGAATAGGTCGAGACACAATGAGAATGAATTATGAATATTAATATTGCTATTGTTGGTTCTATTATGTTTGCTTAGTTCAGTGCTAACTAAATTTATTTTCTAACCACTTAATCTGATGCTAAAATTTGACAAGAGTAGTATAGGCTTGCGAGTCCTTTTGCAAGTAAACCCACCCGAGTCGGCCAGCATGTCTAGGAGTCGGCTGTAGTCAGCCACTTTTGTCGGGTAAGTCTTGCTGAGCTTCTTAGAAGCTCACGCGTTAGCGTTTTGTGGTTTTCAGGCGCCGTCATGCAGGAACCAGCAGGTAGCTTCCATTGGGAGGAGCCTCCCCTCGAGTTTGGGAACCTCCATTGGGAGTTGTGCGAGTCGCCGCAGTGATATGTTGAAGTGGCTAGTAGCATGACGTCCGTGGGCACGGCGCGTGCTTTTGCTTAAGTCCGAGTGTCGGAGTTGTAATAGTTCTAGTCTTCCGCTGTTTATCGTTTTCAAAACTTTTGCGTACTCTGAAACAATGTAAGATTCAACTTCAAAGTTATGAACCAATGATGTATTAAGTTCTCTCTTCTTGTAAATTATTGCTGTTTATCCCTGCCTGCGTTGTATCGTGTCTACGCTCACTTCGCCGAGTGTTGCCCAACAGGATCCTGGTTTAACGACTGACCAGATCCGTCTCGAGATGAGGTTTTCTGGGCCGGTCGTGTCACAAAGAGTCAGGACACAGGGGATATGTTGAGCTACTCCGCTAGACGCTATAGTCGCTAGGCTGTACAGAGTCTCCTTGGTTCCAAATCCGGAGTTCAGACAACATGGCCAACCCCGCTGCTCAGCCATATTTACTTTACCCGCTCACCCTCATCGAGCCAATTGGGAGACTTGGACCGTCACCTCACTTGGTTCGGACAAGGCTGAGGCCATTGAGGCTGCTGTCCACAGAGCTTTGTTGAGACTTTGTGAGGAACATCTGGAGGACTTAACGGAACAGCCAACGGCACTGTTTCCGATACGGCACCAGATCGACGGTACCTGGCGCCGCAATGTCAAGAACGCCATTGACAAGACTCTCAAGGGAGAAAAAGACAATGTGACTCCGCTTTTCACGCTGAGCTTGGCAATGCTCAACTTGTATGAGGACACCGTTCTCACTACTGAGTTCAACCTCCAGGCTCTGGGACAAGCTCATAGGGAGCTAGCCCGACTCCGAGAAAGGATTAAGAGCTTGTAGAGCAGGAACAATGGGCTGCGTGCTCGTTGCGACTCCCGAGCTTAGCAAATTGCCGAATTGGAGCAAGTCTCTGCAATCAAGACTGCTCCGCTGCATGTCCGGGATAATGACTGCAACATTATGCTGCAACACATTCACCAGCTGGAGATCCTTCGGAGTGAGGCCGTACAGATTGCTGAAAACCTGTTCACGAGAACCATCACCTGCAGCATCAGGTTGAGGGACTCTTAGAGACACAGCAACCGCCTCCCGCGATCGATGATGCACCTGAGTCGGAAGTGTCGGACCCCCATGCTTCAGACCTAGAACCCAAGGAGGGGTAGTTCGGAGACGATCTAGCCAATCGAGTTCATCTAGTTTTACGTGTAAGGAGTGTGTTGTAACCATTGTTGTGTCCAGTGTTGTGTTTTCTCGTAAGACTTCCATAGCAGCAGTATAACTGTCATGTTGTAAGGATGGATTGTTTGAGAGTCTAAGAAGCTTGTGCGACTAATGTACTGTTATAATTTTGGGAATGAATGAAGTTGATTTCTATGAGTTATCAGTGTAGTGCTTTATGACATTCTTTTTCTTATGTCGAAGATAGAATCATGGAATGAACTGCACTAACAGGCACCTTTTCGCTTTTTCAGCATGGTGAACACTAGGGGTGGACGTCAGGACGCTGAGAGCTCAAACCCACCACCCCCGCCTGTTGAGCCGACCTTGGCCGCGGCTATGGTGGCCATGTTGCAGAGCAGCCAGCAAACCAACGAAATGTTGCGAGCTATAATGGAGAATGCTGGCTAGCACCGAGGCCCTAGGAACCAAAACCAGGATAGCACCTATACTGATTTTCTAGCAACGCATCCCCCTGAGTTTAAAGACGCAAGGATCCAATGGAAGTGGATCACTGGCTTCGCACGATCGAGGCCAAATTTGGGCTGCTCCATTGCACGGAGCAACAGAAGACCTTGTTCGCCGCCCCAATGCTTCAGGGGCACGCAGGTGCTTGGTGGGCCAACTATCTTGCCACCTTCCTGCCAAACACCCCAGTGCCTTGGACACAGTTCAAGGAAGCGTTCTGCGCCTATCACATTCCTGCAGGCTTAATGCAGAGGAAGGCCAAAGAGTTCATGGCCTTAACCCAGGGTAATCATTCTGTGCACGAGTACTCCCAAGTATTCCACCAGCTCACTCTGTATGCTTCGGAGCAGGTAGACACGGATGCGAAGCGGAAATATCGCTTCATGGAGGGGTTGAATATCATACTCCAGGGTTGCCTATCACTAAATCAAGGGGGCTCATTTAATGAATTTGTGAGCAATGCCCTCATTACCGAGAAGTATCTGGAAAAGGAGCAATGGGAGAAGAAGCGGCTCAGTGGCGGTTAGTCAAGTGCACCACCCCCAAAGTACCGTTTGGTGTACACAGCACCGGATGTAGGAAGTACAGGGCTGCACTACCGCAGGGGCAATCATCCCGCCCACCGCAGCAACCCTACAGGCCCCCCCAAAATAAACCGCAGGGTGGCTACCGTGCACCACCGCCCCCACAACAGAGGAACCAGGGTGTTCGCCCACCTTAGTAGGGCGCCCGACCTGGACCAGGAATCCCGTGCTTCACTTGCGGACAGCAGGGGCACTTCGCTCGCGAGTGTCCTACGCACCAGCAGCCTGGAGACAACCGTCAGCCCAACCAGGGACAAGGCGAGCAGAGGGGGCCAGAAGGCCCACAAAACCGGTCGGGTGAACTACACCACGACCGAGGAGATAGCCGAAGGAGAACTTATGCTTGCGGGTACGTTCTCACTCTCTGGTCATTCCGCATTCATTTTGTTTGATTCCGGTGCCTCACACAATTTCATCAGTAAAAACTTTGTCAAGGGTAAAAACTTAGTTACTATCCATCTAGAGCCACCCTTCATCATAAAATCGTCTGGGGGAAATATCTTGTCACAATATGGCTTAAGGGAGATACCACTAAATCTAGGAGGTTACACCCATCCTAGCTCATTCATAATCCTAGACGGGCAGGGTATCGATATTATCATTGGTATGAAATGGATGAAACACCAAAATGCCCGCCTCGATATAGCTAACCGTGTAGTCTGCCTAACCTCACCACTTCACGGGTCTGTTTCCTTAAACTTAGATCACCCTAGATCCAGCCCCAAGCAAATCTGCCATGTTACCGAAAAAAGTTTGGAAGAGATACCAGCGGTGAGAGAATTCATAGATGTGTTCCCAGAGGACCTACCTGGCTTACCCCCGGACAGAGATGTTGAGTTCCAAATTGACCTACAGCCAGGCACAGCCCTAATTTCCCGCAGACCATACAAGATGGCACCGAAAGAACTAGCTGAATTGAAGTTGCAACTGAAAGAATTGCTGGACAAGGGTTTCAGACGGCCCAGTTCCTCACCTTGGGGCTGTCCAGCTCTGTTCGTGAAGAAGAAGGACCATTCCTTGAGACTATACGTGGATTACCGCCCCTTGAATGCGGTCACCATCAAGAACAAGTATCCACTACCACTCATAGATACTCGGTTTGATCAGCTGGCTAGAGTCAAGGTCTTTTCTAAAGTTGATCTTAGATCTGGCTATCATCATATCAAGATTCGACCCATAGACGTTCCAAAGACGGCCTTCTCCACCCGATACGGGCTATATGAGTACTTGGTGATGTCATTAGGACTCACTAATGCACCAGCATACTTCATGTATCTTAGGAACTCAGTTTTCATGTCGGAATTGAACAAGTTTGTGGTAGTGTTTCATTGATGACATCCTGGTATATTCTAAGACTTCCGACGAGCATGCTGAGCATCTCCGGATAGTCCTGCAAAGACTCAGTGACCATCAACTCTATGCCAAATTCAGCAAATGTGAATTATTGATCGAGCATGTCCAATTCTTGGGTCACGTGGTGTCATTTGAAGGCATTTCTGTTGATCCGAGGAAGGTGCAAGATGTCATTGATTGGAAAGCACCCATGCCACTCCATAAAATGCGTAGCTTCTTGGGATTAGCAGGATATTATCGTCGCTTCATCCCCAGCTTCTCCAAAATTGCCAAATCTATTACAGAGCTACTCAAGAAGGATCAGAGGTTCAAATGGACAGAAAGGTGCAAAGAGGCTTTTCAAACTCTGAAGAAACTCTTAACCTCAGCACCGGTACTCGCCCAACCGGACTTGAGCAAGCCTTTCTACGTATATTGTGATGCATCAGGGATTGGGCTTGGTTGCGTATTGATGCAAGAAGGTCGGGTAATTGCTTATGCTTCCAGGCAATTTCGTAAACATGAGCAAAATTACCCAACCCACGACATGGAGTTGGCAGTCGTGGTGTTAGCTCTGAGGTGTGGAGGCATTATTTACTGGGGAATCTAGTGCACCTCTACACCGACCACAAGAGCTTAAAGTATATCTTCACCCAAAGCGAGTTGAACATGAGGCAACGCAGATGGCTGGAGTTAATCAAGGATTATGAACTGGAGATTCATTACCATCCTGGCAAGGCCAATGTAGTTGCAGATGCATTGAGAAGAAACGCTCACTGCCATATTATTTAGATCAAGGGGTTATGATGGAAGAACCAGAGCCCACCGTGAGAGTACTACCCCATGGATCCCTATACAATCTAGCCTTAGTTCCAACACTTAAGGACGAGGTGGCCAAAGCCTAGCAACTTGACAAGGGCATGGAGAAGATTAGGCTAAGGGTAAAATAAAAGAAGATGCAGTGCTTTCGGGAAGATGAAGACGGAGTTTTGTGGTTCAAAAACAGATTGGTAGTGCCAAAAGATCACGAGCTCTGAAGAAAGATCATGGATGAGGCTCACTTGTCCAAATACTCCATTCATCCTGACAGTAACAAGATGTACCAGGATTTGAGGAAGAAGTTTTGGTGGATGAGAATGAAGAGAGAAATCGCTCGGTACATAGCCGTGTGTGACACCTATCGGAGAGTGAAGTCAGATCATTTGAAAGGTGCAGGTTTGTTGCAACCTCTAAGCATTTCATCCTGGAAATGGGAAGATATCAGCATGGACTTCATTGTCGGTTTACCCATGACTGCTCAAAAATTAGATTCTATTTAGGTCGTAGTAGATCGTTTAACCAAGACCGCCCATTTCATTCATGTGTTTACCAGATACAATATGAAGAAGTAAGCCCAGCTATACATTGATCGAATAGTGTGTCTTCATGCAGTGCCCAAGACCATAATCTCCGACCAAGGTACCTAATTCATAGAACGCTTTTGGAAGCAGCTCCACGAATCACTAGGAACTAGATTAATCCATCGCCCTATTTATCACCCCCAGACGGATGGCCAAACTGAAAGGGTAAATCAAATCCTTAAGGATATGCACCGAGCTTGTGTTTTAGAGCATGGGAAAGCTCGGATAGTTATTTATCATTAGCAGAATTCTCGTACAACAATAGCTACTAAGAGAGCATCCAAATGTCGCCTTTTGAGGCACTGTATGGTCGCGGCTGCAGAACGCCACTCAACTAGTCGGAAGCAGGAAGCAGGCGAAAGAATTATACTTAGGCCTGACCTAGTGCAGTAGGCTGAGGAAAAAGTACGGGTCATTCGAGCTAATCTGAAGACCGCCAAGTCCAGACAGAAGAGCTATGCGGATGGAACGTGTAGACCACTGAGTTTCGAGTTAGGAGACTACGTCTACTTAAGAGTCTCACCCACAAAAATAGTTCAGCGGTTCGGAGTTAGAGGCAAGTTAGCACACCGATACATTGGTCCATATCTCATCATTGCCAAGTGCAGACCCGTGGCATACTAGGTGGAACTACCAGAAAGGTTATCCGGAGTACATAACGTTTTTCACGTCTCCCAATTGAAGAAGTGTTTGAAGGCACCCGTAGATCAAATAATCCCAGAGGTAAAAGAGTTGCAACCAGACCTAACATATCCAGAGCGTCCAATTCAGATACTGGATGAGAAGGAACGGGTTACTAGAAAGCAAACACTCAAGTTCTACAAGGTTCTGTGGAGCAATCACTCAGAATATGAAGCCACATGGGAGTCTGTGTAATTCCTTCGATCACACTACCCCGAGTTCCTCCCAGCCCCATAGGTACCCACGACGAACCTAACCCTTCCTTAAATCTCGGGACACGATTTCTTTTAGAGGGGCGGGCTGTGATAGCCCAGGTGTCACTTAAGAATTCATCGACAAATCTTAAACCCGAAGAATTAATTCTTGCACATTGAAGCAAATTTGACACTTGAGATAATAAGCAATCTTGTTTTAAACACTTCCATGAACCTCCATAAAAATTTTGGTAAATTCCTGAACACTTTTATCGAATTAGGAGTTTTTAACCCACAGTACAAAAATCATCCCTTAACAGGTAAAAATTCAATCACCTCGTTCAAAATCCATCAAAAATTCCATATAACCCTAGTAATTTTTTGACATGGAAATTAAGTTCACTTCAAAATAGAACTTTGGAGATTTTATCAGAAATTTTGGAAAAGATTTAACCGCCTTAAAAATTTAAACAAACTTGATTTGAATTGGACATTCCGAAATTTTTAGAGGTAGAATCAAGACTTCATCCTTTAACAAAAGTTGTTCAAGATAGTTCAAATAGTGCCCACAAAAATTTTCAAATTTATCCAAGCTCAGGAAGTATGAATTTCATTTAAATTTAGAAAGGAATTTTGGATTAACTGAAAGAAAATCAAATAAAATCGACGCGCCGCCGCGACGGCCAACCGGCGTGCTGTAGCGGCTGGCAGCCGTGGCAGTCCCCGGGCCGGCGCTCCTTTTCCCGCCGCGCCATCATGCCGATGAGAGAATCCTGCGCGGATCTCCCCTCCGCTCTCTCCCTTTCTCTCTCTCCCGCGCCCGCTCTCTGCTTCTCCCTCTGGCACGCCACCGCCCGCCACCCCAATCCACGCCTTCCTCTTCCCTCTCTCTCTCTCTCTCCGTCCCGGAGGAGGCGAGCATTTAGGACGCAACCGAGCTCCTCCCACTCCCGCACACTCCATTTTTTCCCTCGCAGTGCCAGCGCCTCGCCTCCTTCCTCCTCTGCCACGCACGAGCGCACCGCTGCCATTGCCGCCGTTGAACTTCCGCACGTCGGCAGCTTCTTCCGGTGACCCCCGTGTTCCGCCACCGTGCCAGGCAGCCTCCCCACATCCTTCTTCAGCTTCCGGACCACCATGGCCACCTCCGGTCGACTCTTCCGTTGGGAACACACCTTCTTCCTCCTCCGACCGAGATTTCCACCGCCGGTCTTCGAGCTCCGATTTCGTTGTCATGGTACCTTCTCGCCTCGATTCCTCTCGCCAGCAAGTTTACCTCATTTTTGCGCACTTGTGTGACAAGGTTGTAGCTGCAAAGGATCACCGGCGATGACTAATTCGCCGCGCCACCGTCGGACAACCGTGACCGCCGCCTTGAGCTCACCGTCGATTCCCACCTTCCGACCATCCCCGTGACCTTCAACCCCAACAAATCAATCCCTTGCATCACGGTGAAGCTCCTAGACACCCTCTTTTGCACTCTACAGCCCCCCCTCATTGAGCTCGTCGCCGGAGTTGGGGCGCCGCCGCGGCTCCTCGTCGCCGGCCGTGTTCTGGGTCGCCCGCAGCCATGCCCCACCACCTAAGGGTGCGGCTCAGTGCCCTAAGAACTAATCTGGCCAGCCCTCCGTGAAATCCCGCCGCCGTTAGGCTCGCCGGAGCTCTGCCCCGCCGCCCCCGTTTCTTCTCTCTTTTTCAAATTTTAAATTAATTTGGATATTTCAAGTCTACATTGTAAAATTCATAGTAAATCGAGGAAAGTTCTAAAAATGCTAAACCAAAATTTCTTGGAATCCTTGTAAAATGGACTAATTTATTGCTGGAAGACGTTTTCAAAAACTTTCATGGAACGTCCTCAATACATAGATTAATTGTTTCTGTTTTTGAATTTTAAATGGGGTTGCAGAGATCTTCTTGGGTTGAAACTTGAAGCATTAGTGTAGATTGGCACTGTGAAACTTCTATAAAATTTCCAGGATTTAACATCAACAAAGTTCTATGCATGTCACTAAATATACTCCAAACTGCTATTTTAAATTGTCATTTTCTAAAATACATTGGGCATGACAACCAAAACTCTAAACCCTCAATCAAAACATTAGTTTAGGTGCTTATTGGTACATCTATCAATTTTCATGTTACCATAAGGTTTAGTATTTATTTCTGATTTTATAAATTTAAATAACAGGAAGTTTACTAAATTTTCATAAAATCTAGAGAATTCAGTTTAACCTCGGCCAAACATCAAAATTCATAGTTTAGAGAGCACTACCAATTACAAATAATATCCTGGTAGAATCTGAAGTTTCACTTTAGTCCATGATTTGATTAACAGAAAACTTAACTGAATTTTGATAAAATCTAGGTGATTCAGTTTGACCTCAACCAAATTCCAAAATTCATACTTCAGAGAGCACTGTCAACTAAAAATAGTCTCCTGATAACATATGAAGTTTCACTTTATTCCACACTCATTAAAAATAAATGCTTTTAACAAAATACCGAAGTCAAAATATTTAGGGTTAACTCTAAACCTCTACATGTAAGGATGAAACAACCATAGTATCTATGATGCAAACACCATTATATCTATGATGAAAACACCATTTTATATGACCTAATCATAACTCATCCTCAATTCATGTTGCATCATGTAGACACCGAAGTGAACGAATTAGCTGCTGATCCGGAGTCCTTGATCCCTGAAGAAGTTGTCATCACCAATCCCGGAGATCAAGGCAAGCCCCGGTGCACAACCCGTTTTTAAAGTCTTCCTTTTATAATTATGTGTCATGATTGTGCATTAGGTTTTCAAGAGTTGATTGAAACAATAGTTGCATCTGTTTCATTAGGAACCCTATCAGTATGTTGGATAGGCACCCCAAGTTAGCATGCTATGCTTAGATATATTTACCCGTAGAAGTCGAGCAGAGTGGACGCTGCTCGCGACTGCTAGGGTCTGACTGAAACTATCACATGAAACATATGCCACATGGCTATGGATGATTAAGAAAAGATAAAACTGGAGGGTCAGACAAAGTAAAAAGTAGGTCCGCGACTGGACTGGGTCTAGGGTGACAGTAGTCTTGTCTGATCTATATGGTCCGAGTCTGATCATATTGAATGTACTGATCATTTGCTAGGTATAATGGGGCCCAGTAAACCTACGTAGCCTAGTGATCGCAAAGTCGAACCTACCCTACGGTGTCTGATTTGGAGGCGATCTGGGGTGGGCAGTTGTGGGAACTCCACAGAAACTGTCTGGGATGTGTGTTCTGGTGGGATGCGGCACTGCTAAGGTAGCGTAGAAGGGAATTGATTTTGCAGAATCTGGTGTGAACTGTTGCCACGTGCAGTCTGGGACGCACAAGTATTGCATGATTAGGTTATCCTTGCAGGTGTAAATCAGTTCGAATCGCTGTCGCTCTCAGCTATGAGTATGCTTGTGAAACGCACCATATTTTAATTAAGATGTTGAGCTATGAGGCCGATGATTAAGTTATGTTGATTATTTTATCTATTTCTTCTATTTATGTTTGACTAAAACAGTGCAAACTAAAGTTATGATTCTAATTACTTAACCTGAGGTAAAACTGGACCAAGAATAGCTTCAGGTAATGCGAGTCCTTTGGCACCTACCCTGAGTCAGCTAGGATGTCTAGGTGTCGGCTGTAGATAGCCAATTTGACGGGTCAGTCTTTTTGAGTTTCTTAGATGCTGATGCTTTGAGAATACGTGGTTTTCAGGCGCCGACTCGTATACCCATGATGATAGGTACCAGTGGGAAGAGCCTCGTCCAAAGTTCGGGAACCTCCAGTGAGAGCGTTGTGATTCGCCGCAGTGAATGTTGTGTGGCTAGTAGCATGGTGCCACTGGGCAAGGCTTATGCTGTATTTCGTGTTTTCAAAAACTCTATTCGTACTCTGATATTGTAAGACTTAATTTTAATTTATGGAACCATGATGTATTAAATTTTTTCATCCTATAAAAGACTGTTGTTTATTCTGCCTGTGTTGTGTCATGTGTATGTCCGCTTCGCCGAGCATTACCCAACTGGATCCTGGTGAGACGGATTCGTCCCGGATTTGATTTTTCTAGGACAGGTCTATCACAAAGACTCATTCCTGGGAACTGCAAATGCAACTTTGTGCCTTCATGTACTTGTGTGGTCTCTTAAGTGTCCAAGAACCTCAAGCTAACCTTCTCCCGATCTTTATAGGACATAGCCTCCCTGCCTCCAATGTAACGTAGCACCCTACCACTTCTCACGAACTCCCCTTCCATATGAAATCGAACGGCCAGACAGTCAAGGTGATCCAAAGCATAGACTGCAAATACAAGCGAAACAATTAAAAAGTTTACACAGGAACAATAAGCTAGTGCAGCAATCCTAAATTCAGCTACTAAATTAGTACAACAATCAATAAAATAGTACTTCTATTCTAATCTCGAGCCGTTCAACAGCACCTTTGTCTAAAATATTACACACAAATAGACGAAATCGAATCCTATTTTCAAATCTCCAAGGAAGGAGACACGAATCCTATCCCTAGCTAATGGGAGCCAAGATGGAGCGCACTAACCTGGGAAAATCCACAATCCTTCAACCTCCCAATTGGTTCTCCCGAGCTTCAATCCCACCGCCGACCGTCTTCCTCTCGGATGCGCCTCTGCTCCCCACATGCCGACAGCTGCCACCGGTGTTAGGGTTCGAGTGGAGTGACCTTTAGCATGGGAAGCAAAGACATTTAACAAGCACGGTGAGAACAACTTCATGTTCGATTTACCAATAACAATTTATATTTACGATATAGTAGGACGCAAAATTGAAAACAAGAGAAATAATAGTAGGAGCAAAAATGACGTTGTATGGAATCGAACTAGCGATCTCTCCACTGTGAAAATTTGCGGTTTCTGCTGTGGCACAGACAACAATGGTACAACAAGAGGAACATAAGTTATATGATGTAAAACCGTAATTCTTTTTAATGTGATGTTTCTTTTTTCTGCTGTTTTCTAGAATCATTCTCTTCCATCTGGTCTCATTTCTTTCTATTTTAATTATTTTTCATTGTATCCTTTCACACGACTTATTTTCTTCCACCCTTATAGAAAACAGAAAAAAAATCTTTTCGGAAACAAAATCCAATGTAACTTCATATTTTGCATTACCGAGATAGACATGAGGTTGTATCAAAATTTGAGATGTATACGAGACAAAAAAAATATTCTAAGATGTGTGAACTTCAATATTTGACTTAAGTTATATGAAACTATATGAATGATGTATTCATTTGTGAACAATGTATAGTTTGACTTTGCATAACCATTTGAAACTTTTTTTTGGAATGAATATAGATTCAATATATGCTGTCATGTCAGTTTGTAGAATTTTCTGAAAACATTTAGATATTATTATAATTATTATGTACTGATTTTGATATAGAAATTAATTTAATTATCTAATTGAAAAAAACAAAATTATAGATATATATTTGGTTTGTGGGGTATAATCTATGAACTGACCTTAAATATAATTTGTATTTATTTTTTGAATCTTATTTGAGGTACACATAGTTCAATTTATAATTAGTATCCATAAGCACGCCGAAATTCATTTAAACTGTAAAAAATAGTAAATGGACTAAAAATTAGTGAGAATTCTACACAAGAATGTGTGTGTAGTGTATGACATTTAAAAATATACCAAGATATACAACGTAATTAATATTATACAAGTTACTTTCTTGATTAGTTCAAAATACAAAACTATTGTTACATGGGCCGGTAGCATATTAATTTGGCCACCTTGGACTGTTATTGGACCGGCCCGATGAAAATGATCTGCGCTGGACACATCATAATCATCGGATTGATCTAAGGGCCACAATTCATCAACGATCCGAATAAAATTGGAGCGACACAGTGAACCCTAGATCCTTCGTCTCCCTCTTCCATGTCCTGCTACATGTGGCACCCTCCACCACTACACAGCGACGATGCCCAGATCTAGTGCCTCCACCTCTTCTCTCCTCCTCAGTGCACCTGCCGGTGGCTTTGCTCTCCTCCTCGCATCTCCCCTCCCTTGGCTCTCTCTTTGTTTGGCGACAGGGATGACTTCAAGTAGTACGATCGTTGGCCCATGTTCATCCTCTCTTCCTAGTGTCGATGGCAGCTCCAAATGGTGGTACTTTCCTCCTCCCAGCGCCTCCCTACCCTCTGAATGGTTGCTCCCTCGACGATGCCGTACAGGAGGATGAAGAGGAGGTTGGGCGAGTGTTGTGGATCTGTTCGGCAGCCTACTCTCCGGAAAGAATTTAATTTTAAATTCTAGCAAACCTTTTGATGTGTTTCACTTCAAATGTTTGTGTGTTGTTTTGAACTACGATCAATAAATTGGCATGAATTTTAAACTAGCCTCCCTCTTTCTATGCTTAATGAAAGACAAATAGTTGTACTGCATTGCTGCTTTTCCAATGCTTGGACCGACGTGTAAAAAATGACTCGGCAGACTCACGGGCACAACATTGCAAGTGGATAGCACATATAAGATAAACGAAATTGCAATTGGAAATGCAGGTGTATAGATACACTACCAGAAAACACTCTGTAGGTACGCTTTATTTATCGTGCAGATATGTTTTTTCGCAACTAACAAAAAATAGACGTTTTCATGAAGCATGGCCAAAGCGTATCCGCAGGTGCCATGTTAGACGTGGTAGTTATGATATTTGAAAACGTATCTAACAAACATGAGATGTTCTATACAGACGTGTCTACATATGTACATACGCTTTTATAAATACGTTTTGTAGTGTGCTAATAAATTAGATATGATTTTAAAGATACGTTTATATCAGCGTCCAAAAAATTACATATATCACTAAAGCTAGGATTTCCAGAAGAAGATGCCATTCGTTTGATGAGAATAAAAAGGAATATTGAGAATTCGCGTGGCTGAAGCTGAAGCAGCTACTTTGAAAGTAATAGAAAGAAAAGCAACGACTGGAGTGGGGGAGTCAGAGTCGAAAAGAGGATTCCTTGCTTCTTTCTCTCATGCAAAACCGTGCATGAGACTTTCATCTCGCACGGCTCCTAAGTGATAAAAGAAAGAAGAACTCGTCTTCTTTCTTTTTTGATTACCTTCCTCGCATTGCTGCTTTTTCCAATGCTTGGACCCACGTGTAAAAACTGACTCGGCAAACTCACGGGCACAACATTGCAAGTGGATGGCACATACAAGATAAATGAAATTGCAATTGGAAATATAGGTGTATAGATACACTACTAGAAAACACTCTGTAGGTACGCTTTATTTATCGTGCAGTTATGTTTTTTCGCAACTAACAAAAAATAGAGACGTTTTCATGAAGCATGGCCGAAGCGTATCCGTAGGTGCCATGTTAGAGCGTGGTAGTTATGATATTTGAAAACGTATCTAACAAATATGAGATGTTCTATAGAGACGTGTCTACATATGTACATACGCTTTTATAGATACATTTTAGTGTGCTAATTATTAGATATGATTTTAAAGATACGTTTATATCACGCGTCTAAAAAATTACATATATCACTAAAATTATATATTTATCATATTCACACATAGGACTCGAACTTACAACCTCTTCATTTCTTGAAAGCTCCTGTACCATCTCACCTCGTGCACATCTTTAAAGATATATGAACATGTATTCTTTTATGTTCTTATTTTGAAGCAATTTAACATGTCTACAATTATCAATACGTATAAAATCATGTCTATATAAGGTCTAATGATTCAAGCGTTTCTAATAGCATCACGTTTTTTAAATATTAATAGCATGTCAAGAAACGTGGATATTAATGTTAGATATAAGCGAAGCATGTCTATATATCATATCAATTTGAGACACTGTAATAGCTTGTGAAGAAGCATATTTAGATTGACACACAACATTTTTGCTTAGACACGTTTTAAAATCGTGTTAAAAATCTCTATGTTGATACTTTTTGAAATCATGATATATAAAAAGCGTATCTGGATCTTGATGTAGTAACATTAAAAAAGTATCAATATAAGTTACTGTGCCTTAAAGATACAAGAATCTAAGTTTACAATAACTAGCACACTTGACACATTGAATTCGATTTTTTTTGGCGAGGAACTCTTCGAATATACTATAAGGGGGACAAACAAATTTAACTGCTGCCCATGATTCACCATTTTGTTGTTATTACTCTCTGCGGATAAATAGAGGCACTACCTGCATTCTGTAATGAAAACTGGAAGAGTAGATGTAGATTTGTAGAAGCGTTTAATTTTTGACACAACGTTCATCAAAGAAAACACCAACACATTCTTGCTCAAGCAGGAACCTGATGGATTGCACGTCTACCCGTACACTACGCGATTCGTCTTCTTCGCCGTGTGTCCAGAGCACTCGACGCAACCCAGAAACTACTCGGCAAAGAATACTTGGCAAATAATTTACTGGCAAAGGCATCTTTGTCGAGTGTCATCCGTCGGGCACTCGGCAAAGTTGCTTTCGCTCGGCAAAAAAAAGCTGTCGGTACGGAATTGACGGAAACGGACTATTTGCTGAGTGTCATAGAGTAGCGACACTCAGCAAAGGAAAAAACTTTGCCGAGTGCCTAACAACACACACTCGGCAAAGGGGTAAGTCTTTGCCGAGTGCCTGATCTGTAACACTCGCAAAGGCTCCATTTGCTATTTTTATGATTTTAAACCAATACGCTAACAACTTTGTTGTCATGTTTCCTAAATGTGATGCTCATATTTTAACTTTGAAATATAAATATTATTTTTCTATTATTTCTTTTCCACAATTTAAATTACTTGCAGTTCAAATTTGACATATTCAAACAATTTAATTAAATAAAATTAATTAATTAAATATAGCAAACGATGTTAAAATGTGCCAAATTTGGATAGGGATCAGAATGCACTATATATACACTCCAAAAATAAAATTGAAGTGCAGAAGGTAAAAAAAAAACATATTTGCCGAGTGTTGAGGAAAAGCACTCGGCAAAGACTGTGGTTGGTATGAGTTGGGGAGGGGACACTCGACAAAGGATGCCTTTTTTCCCGAGTATCCTTTCTTTACCGAGTGCCGTGACGGCTGGCAGTCGAAGAGCTGCCACCGTCAATGCATTAGCTCTTTATCGAGTGGCCAACGTTAGTCACTCGGCAAAAGTCCTTTGTCGAGCGTTTTTTATTGGGGCACTCGGCAAATTACCTTACTGGGGCACTCGGCAAACTACCTCTTTGCCAAGTGGTGCCAGTGATTTGCCTAGCGCAATATGATCAGCACTCAATAAAGAGCCTGTTCGCCGTGTGCTTGATAACAAGAACTCGGTAAAGGATTTTGCACTCGGCAAACTGGGTTTCCAGTAGTGGTAAGAGGTGAAAATGGTTGATTTGTGTTTTCGTGAGTAATAATAAGATTGAGTTGATTGCGAGCTGAACTGTGGATTGTCTAAGGGCTATTTTGTGAAATACAAAGTATTGCGATGGGTACAAGGGAAAAAAAATACACCTGTCCTTGCTGTAATTGGAAGGCATCCAGCGACCAGTACGTCAGCATTGCTTGCGTTCACTCTTCTTCTGCCCTAATCAAGTCAGCAGCCAGTCCAGCGACAGCCGCCACTTCCGTTTGCAGCCAGAGCCTAGAATTTCCCCGATCCTCTCAGATCTAGGAGGCCCCAACGCCATGGGCGCCTCCTTCAGCCGCTGCTTCCCGCAGAGGAAGAAGGCCATGCCAGTGCTCCAGCTGGAGCTGCCAGCGGACGTCCTGGTGGAGATCTTCGTCCGTCTTCCTGCGCACCCGGCAGTCCTCCGCTCCATCGGGCTCACTTGCAAGCAGTTCCGCGAGATCGTCACCACTCCGGCCTTCCTCCGCATGTTCCGTGACCGCCACGCAACGCGCCTCCCCTCATCGGCTTCTTCATGCAGAACCAGATCCCTCAGTTCCTCCCCACGGACGACGGTGGCGTGAGCCGCTATGATTCTGACGTTCCTGTTTCAGCCGATGGAGTTCTTGGACCGCGCCGACTCCTCGATGATCGTCCTCAGCTGCTGCCATGGCAGGGTTCTCCTGCAGAGCCCTGACCGCTGCCGTCTCCTCGTCGTGGATCCGATGGCCGGGCGTCGTCAGTACGTCAACACGCCTTCATGGTATGGAACTCGCTTCTCCAACACTGCTGTCTGGTCTGTGACCCCGGCCATGGGGGCCATGGCGATTGCCGTTCCAGGCCATTCTGCATCGTGCTCGCCTACTACTCCATGCCTTTCACTACAGACTTGTCCATCTACTCGTCCGACACAAACAGTTGGGTCCAGTATTTCTTGATGGCTAAGACGTTTACCGAGCCAGTACCCAATGCTATAGATACATCGAGGCCGAGTGTTCTAGTCGGCAATTTGCTGTACTGGTTCACCCGTGCCAACACTGTCCTCTGCTTCAATCTCGACACCAAGGACCACCATGCGATCGAAGTGCCGGCACCAGGCCACCGCACTCGACGCCGTGATTATCAACTACATACAGCTCTTGTGGCACCAAGAGACGGCGGCAGCCTTGGCTATATATGCCTCACGCGGCAGAGTCTCTGGATGTGGGTGTCAGACTTCTCCGATGGGGTTCATGAGGAGCACTGGAATCGACTCAGGATGGTTCCCCTTGTTACTCTCTTATCACTTCCAGAGAGTATTGATGTCCATGAGTATTGGTGGCAACTTCATCACTATTGGTTGTTACCCCATGTAAAATAGCCTTGCCAACTGGATGCATCGAGATGGAAAACCCCAATGTGAGAAAATGAATATCACACAATAGTTTAGCCATATTTACTAGATGAAAATAATTAATTGGTCTGACATAAAGACATATCTTAGTTTATTGATTCAAATATTCTTGCATTGTGCATCTAAAAAAAGTATTCCTGCATGCATACATGTTCATATACAGGATATTACTAGTATATATCTTCTGTGAAATAGCGATCCAGAAATCAGAAAGAGAGAGAGAGCAGCTTTTTGTGGAAAAAAATAAAAGGAGCTCGTACCTGTGGTAATAAAACTGGAGTAGGGATAAACTGCATTGAAGCGGCCAGTTTGATCAGATGCTTTACAGTGCTTCTTTGATACAATGTCTACCATGAAAACTCCAAGCCCGGTCTGAACAAAAACCGTATTCTGTTCCGCAGAGAACCCAACGACGAGCGGCTCAACCGAAACAGAATTATCCTCCTCGTCGATAAATCCACCCGCTTGGCACCACCTAATGCTCCATGTCCTGTGACCCTCCGTGCTGACTTCAAAAAACAGATTACGAACGAAATCCTCCAGGTGAAGGACGTTTTGAAAATTCCATGTACCAGAAACCTCTCTCACAAACAACACGAGGCTCGTTTCCATCATGATAACAAGGCCCAGCTGCCCATCGGCAGTCGGACAGATCATGCAATCGTACGCGTTCGGTTCCAAGTGAATCATCTCTAACCTCTGAGCATCCATGTCCATTTCAAGTATTGCGCTGCCATTCCCGAGCATTCAATAGACCTTGTTGCGGTCAAGGACGACGCTTGGTTTGCTGCTAAACGTGAATTCATCAGATATGGATGTAGGATTACCCCAGGTTCCTATCTCAGTGGAGTAGATGCAGGCAGAAATGCAGGAACAACGCCAGTCCAGATACGCGAAGGCCACGCGATACGGCGCCGAGTGGCAGTCAGCGTTGCCGCTGTGGTCGCAGGTCAGGGCCGCGCGGAAGTTCCTACTCAGCCGACAGAAGGTCGGCGGCATGGGGATGCTGTGCTCCTCGCCGGTAAGAGGATCCCAGAGCAGGAGCTCGTCCAGATAGTACTTCTTGACGAGTAGGACCCGGCCATGGCGGCAGTCGCAAATGTGCATCCTCCAGCACTGACGCGCTGCGATGTGCGGCTCGGCGATGTTCAGGGTGCTGCTGGTGGTGCGGACGAAATCAGGAGCTTCAGAGTCGGAGTTGTCGCGGAAGAACCCGAGTAGGGGCGGCGCGCCGCCATGTGCGTCGCGGAAGCGCCGGAGGAAGTCGCCATTGTCGTCGTGGACGAGACGGCGCCAGCTCGGGCACACGGTGGTGACGGCGGCCCGGTAGGCTGGCTCCGGCGGCAGGCGCAGGAAGATACATCGCAGGGAATCGTGGTTCAGCAGTGGTGGGTCGGGTTCCGACATCGTGCTAGCTAGGGTTAGGGCTATGCTGCTAACGACGAGAAATCCGGGGGCGAGTGGAGATCTGGGGACGAGCGAATGGAGAGAAGAAATGGGGAAAGATTGAAATCGAGTATGAGCTGTAGCGCGTGGCACTGAGTGAGAGTCATGAGAAGAATGAGCAACCTGCGATAGGTCCCAAAAAAGGTAAGCGGTCCCTTTTTTTTTCCTGTTGGGCCGCCGTCTTCTCATTTACTGGATGTATTTTTATTTGTAAAATACTTACTCTGGAGTAAGTTAATTCCTCTGATGGTTTTAACATTCTGAGTATTAAGAATACATCAATTCTGATTTTTTATCTCGATGGGAAGCAGTGAATAATCGCGTGGGTAATTTTTCAAGTCAAGCAAAAACAAATATATTGATGCCAACTGATATCCGTTGCCACATATATGCTAGCCCTGTAAATTAGTAGGACAGACAGGAATACTCCCTCCGTTCTTTTTTTTCATTATTAACTTTGATCAATAATTTTGACCATTCATCTTATTTAAAAAATTAGTTTAAATACGTAAAAATAAAAATTAAAATTTAAAAACCTTTAGTAATAAATCAAATTATAACAAAGCATTTAATAAAAATTATTAGTCAAAATCAACGACGACACGTGATAGCACCGTGGTTTAACTACCTAGTACGTATACCCCTATGGTTGCACTTTATTTACAGTTGACCTCTGCTACGTGGTGCTGGTGCTGTAAATGTAACAACTGCTGGCACCATATCAGAGGTAGAGTGTAGTTTCTCTAAACAATCAATCTTTTTTCTTTTTTGCGAATACATACATAGCTATAAAGTGAATGCAAATTGACATTTGGAAAAGAGCAATTCAACGATCAGAAGCTCTTTAATGCAATTGACATAAATAGTCAAAAATTAATACATAAATTGTACTAAAAAAGTTTGTTTTAGATAATTGAATGCTGTGAAAGTTATTAGGAAATCAGGAACTCTGGAACACATACACTGGTAAGAAAGTTTGTGGATCACATATGCAAAAAAAAAAAAAAAAAATCTAGCAGTGAAACAGGAGTGATGTTCCCTTCTATATTTGTACATTCATATGCATACACATGATTTGGTGCTTTCTACAGTGTTTTGTCCATGTTTTCTTATTCAGAACCCATATCTCAACCAGATTCATTTGATCAGTTTGAACAGCTATATGCATCGGCACCATGTCATAAAAAATTAAAAATGTATATCTGCTGCTAAGAGCAATAAAAAGATAAAAACTGTATCTGTTAAGAGCAAGGAAACGGATGGAGCCCAGCCACAGGCATTCCATCTTAATTAATATAGATAGACCCAATGCAACTAGCCTTTCATGCCTATCAGCAATAGGTAGCATTATTAGCATGGCTCTGGGCGAATGGTCTTTGTTTCCTCTCTCTTACTAAGTAGTAAGATGTACCTATACAGAGAGACCCGAATTCAATTAACCTTTACTAGGCTTTTGGGTAATCTGAAATAAAACCATTTTCAGCAATTGTATAATAATTTAATATTTCATGATTTAACACATTCTAAAAAATCCTCCAGCATGCAACATCCAAGATATCAAAAATAAAATAGGGTCCTTCACAGTGACAAGAAGGTGCACTAATATATGAACCAAACACAATACATAGGAGTACCATGCTATGATTGCTCAAAACAGATCAACAGCGCTATTAATCTGTCACACAGAAGAAGAACAAACGCAGTTGTTTTGCTGAAAAATCTGACCAAACAACAAAAACAAAATATAGTTATCACGTCTTCTATTGACCCTTTGCATGTCAACAAGTAAATTTGATGGTCTTGAGGCAAACACATGCTAACTTGGGGAAAGATACATATTGACTCGTTTCAAATGCTCTGTAACTTAAATAAGACATATATGGAGGCATCCAAATTTCTATTCTACTTCTCACAGTGCTCCACATTTCTTCTCAACTGCCCATGCCAACAGTAACTGCAAAGTTAGAGAAGACAATATGCAGAATTTAACAAAAAAGATACATGAATGAAGAGTGATGGAAGCATATAACAACCAGTAGGTCTTCTCATGTATTAACCACCAAAACACACAACTTTATTTCCTGTTAGTGAAAGATAATATGTACCAAGTACCATAAGCATGTAGCAGAACCAGTATTAAAACCACAGAAGATAGCACTTGATGCAAACTCAATTAATTATTATATCTGATATAAAAAAATTGGAATTACGGTGTTCATAAAGAGACTGGACAAAATTATATATAATAAAAAACAGTTTCTAAAACAGAATTTATAGAAGAACACTTACATATTTCAGCTTCATAACACCTGAAGTTTTAATTTCCAGTTCCGTCACAGGAGCCATCATTTCCATTTACCCCTCAGACATATATAGGTCCAAATTAGGTTCCTCAAAAGAAAAAAAAATGATCTCATGAATGAAGGTTAAGTATGCAAACAAATTGTCAGGTAAGACCATATCTACACAAAGAGTAAATAATTAATGAATCTTTAAAGCATCAATTTGTTGTAAATACTGACACGACCCGCCCAGAAAACCTCGTCTCGGGACGGATCTGGTCAGTCGTTAAGCTAGGATTCTGTTGGGCAACACTCGGCGAAGCGAGCGTACACACGATACAACACAGGCAGGGATAAACAACAATAATTTACAAAAGAAGAGAACTTAATACATCATTGGTTCATAACTTTGAAGTTGAATATTACATTGTTTCAGAGTACGCAAGAGTTTTGAAAACGATAACAGCGGAAGACTAGAACTATTACAACTCCGACACTCGGACTTAAGCAAAAGCACGCGCCGTGCCCACGGGCGTCATGCTACTGGCCACTTCAAGATTCATTGCGGTGACTCGCACAACTCCCACTGGAGGTTCTCAAACTCGAGGGGAGGCTCCTCCCAATGGAAGCTACCTGCTGTTCCTGCATGACGGCGCCTGAAAAACCACAAAATGCTAACGCGTGAGCTTCTAAGAAGCTCAGCAAGACTTACCCGACAAAAGTGGCTGACTACAGCCGACTCCTAGGCATGAAGGCTGACTCAGGAGGGTTTACTTGCAAAAGGACTCGCAAGCCTATACTACTCTTGTCAAGTTTTAGCATCAGATTAAGTGATTAGAAAATAAATTTAGTTAGCACTGAGCTAAACAAACATAACAGAACCAATAATAGCAATAATAATATTCATAATTCATTCTCGTGGGGTCTCAACCTATTTACTAAAATGTGGTGCGTTTCACGAGCATGCTCACTAACTGGGAGCGACAGCGGTTCGAAACGATTTTATACCCTGCAGGGGAAAACCTGACCGTACGACACGTGCGGGTCCCAGACTCGCACGTGGCAACCGTTCACACCAGCTCCTGCAACGTCAATTCCCTCCTACGCCTGCCTTAGCAGCGCCGCGTCCCACCAGACAACATGTCCCAGACGGTTTCTGTGGAGTTCCCACGCTGCCCACCCCAGATCTCCTCCTAGTCAGACACCGTAGGGCAGGTTCGACGTTGCAATCACTAGGCTACGTAGGTTTACTGGGGCCCATAACACCCAGCATACGACCAGTACGTTCAACACTCGATCAGTCTCGGACCACATGGATCAGACAAGTCTACGGTCACCCTGGACCCAGTCCAGTCGCCGACCTACTTTGTATCCTGTCTGACCCTCAAACTTTTATCTTTCTTACTGATTCATATTCGTGTGGCCCATTTCATGAAATAGTTTCATTCAACAACCTATCCTTTCGCGAGCAGCGTCCACTCTGCTCGACTTCTACCGGCAACTACCTGCTAAGCATAGCATACTAGGGGTATCCAAACAAGCTACCGTCAGGGTTTCCTAGGGGAAACAAATGCAACTATGGTTTCAATCAACTCCTCGTACTTAATGCACAAACAAAACACACTTAGTGTAAAAGTAAAACTTTAAAATTCGGTTGTGCACCGGGGCTTGCCTGGTTCCTCTGAGTTGACGTTGACTTCTTCGGCGGGGGTCGAGGAACTCGGATCTGCAGCTACTTCGTGAGCGCCAGGATCTACATGATGCAGTTGGATTATGATAAGTTAAATGAAAAAGAAACTTATTATTATTATCAATAATAACCTAGGGTTTAGATTGGCGACGCCCAAAATTAGGGTTAACCCTAATCACTCGACGCCGTCGATTAAATTCATTTCTTAATCCGTGAATGATGTTTAAAGAAGTCTATCAAATTCTCCTGAGGTGACTTTTAGTTGGCATGTTCAACAATTTCAACTTTAGTTCAGTTAATTCGACACGGTTAATATTATTTAATTCCTTCGGCTATTAAACTAAGGTTAAAATAAAGATTTTAATTCTTCCTCAAGATTATTTTTAGTTGGTAGTACTCCCTGGAATAAGCATTTTGAGCTTTGGGTGGGGCCTAGATGAATCTTCTATATTTTACAAAAATTCATCAAAGTTCCTGTTTTTAGATATTGTAAAATTAGAAAGCACTAGTAAACCTTTGAATAAAATTATGAAATTTTATGTGAGCATTTCTGAGCACCAGATCTGAAACTTTGCTTTTGGGTATAACCTTATAAATGACTTTTACAATGTACTTTAGAAAATGGTATTTAAAATAGGCAGATTGAGGTTATTTAATAGGGTTAGATGCCATTTCCTGTTCCTAAAATCTCCATAAAATTCCAGAGGGTGTGTAGTACCATGGTGTACTTGTAGATGAAAGGTTAGCCCTAGCATTGCTTTATAATGCAATCTAAAATTCAAAAACAGAAAGGAGTGTCTCTAATTTATTCTGCAAACCTTTGGTCATTTTCTAAAAAGTGCTTTAACAGAAAATTAGTACTTTTCACGGGGGTTCCAACAAATTTTGGTTTGGAATTTTTGAGTCTTCCTGTGATTTTCTAGGGTTTTTAGAATATAGAGTAATAATCTGGAAAATAAATAGGAAAAAGAAAAACAGGGCACAGTCTCCGGCGAGCTCCGGCGACCAATTCCTGACGATGGGGTGGTCGTCGGCCGTCGAACCTTGGCTTTCTACGATCCACTCGACACGACGAAGCTCGGCAACATGCTATTTTTCAAGGTTCTGGCCGGGATAGGGGGTCTCACCGTGGGGGTGCCTCGGGCGGCGGCGATCGATGAAATTCCGACGAGGTGGCTCGACTTCGGAGGATTTGAAGGTGCTGTGAGCTTCACGAGGTGGAGAGGAGCTGATTGGGTGAAGAAATTGGATTGAAAGTGGTCGGGGGTGGGGTTTCACCTTGGAGGCGGCAATGGCGTCGGTGGGCGGTCGGCAGGGGCAGAGAAGTGAGCTCGCGCGCGGGGGAGAAGAAATGGAGAGGGAGGGGAAGCTGGAGGCGCACTCATTTAAAGGAAAATGGGGTAGGGAGAGTAGGGGAGTGGGGGAGCAGTGGGGGGGTGTCATGGCGGCAGTGAGGCGGCGGGCATGGCGGTCGGGCGGCTCGAGCTCGGGCAGAGAGAAAAGAGAGAGAGAGGGAGGGGGCTAGAGAGAGAGAGAAGTGAGAGAGAGTGAGCTAGAGGGAGGGAGAAGGGAGTAGGGAGTCGGCGCAATTGAAGGCGACATGCGCCGTGTCGGCCGGGCGTGGCCGGGCGGCTGCGCGCCCTGTTGTCGGGCGGGCGGGCACTGTAGCCCACCCGGCAACAGTTATATTTTTTTTTCTTTTTCTTTTTCATTAATGCTGGAAGATAATTCAATGAATCGGAACACTTCTCAAGCTCGAAAAATTTTGAGCATTTTTGTACAAGCTCAGGAATTTATTTGGAACACTTTTTATTTAAGGTTCAAGTCATGGTTTGGTCTCTAAAAATTCTTGAATTTCTAAGTTGATTATAGCTTGTGTGAATTTTTAAGAGGTCTGAATCCCTTCCAAAAATCTTGAATAATTTTCCAAAATTCTATTTTGAAGTGTACTTAATTGTTATGTAAAAATATGGCCAGGGTTCTATGGAAATCTTGATGGTCAAGAGTTAGGGTTTGGGTTCCTTTCTGTTAACGAGATTTCGACACTGCTGATTTAGATTTTTCCCGGATTCTGCTATAGTGTTCTGTTGTTTGTCAAACTTTTCATAGCGTCTCTTTAAAGCATTTTAAACAATATTTCTTTTTATTCCTATGATTGAATCCGCTTTAAAGTGAGTGAGATTGCGGATTAGGGTTTATAGTTGTCGACTTTGCCCTGGTGACACCTGGGGTGTCACAGCCCTCCCCCCTTAAAGAAATCTCATCCCGAGATTTATGAGCAGGGAGGAGGAGAAAACCCGAGATCAAGTTATGGTTTTAAAACTAGAGCACAAGGAAATATTTAGATAGGTGAAAAGTTTAATACGGATAGGAAAGAATATGGTAGTCTCGATCTCGGTTGGAATCATGCTGTACGATTTAAACGGGTCAAAATGGCTTGGTACCATGATATGGAAGCGATATGACGCAAATAGGACCTTGCACCCAGTAGACTTAGTGTCTGGCTCCTCTGTGGTCTTTTTGGTGATTGTCTCCTTTTGTGCGCGTTGAGGTCAATGGCCTTAGTGCTGGTCGCTCAAAAATTTCACGACAAAAATATGGTGGGGATGTGGTAGGTGGGAGGGGTTGTTCGAGTGTGGTCGCAATATGGCAGGGTCTGGTGTTAGAGCTTGCCATCTTGTCTTTTGACTCCAAACTCGGGTGGCCCAGATATTGGCTTCCTGAAAGGATCAGTTGTAGGCGGGACCAAGGATACGGTTAGTGGTACAACTGAGAGAAGTCAAGCACAACATGGCCAGGAATGGGCTAGAGTATTTCTGTAAGGATCTGGTTATTGGTCAAGATAAGGAATCTATAATCACAACATTACTCGTCCCGGTTACATACCCCGGATAATACGCCATCCGTTCAGAAGAATGTTAGGATTAGGATTTCCCCATCATGATTAAAGGACAATGCCGTCATCATATCACCATTTTGACTTTGAGAAGCGCATGGGCGAACCGGCACAATTCAAAGGAAAAATTGTGATCTTCTGAGAACAAACCTCTCGATAAGGATGAGTTAGGGGATAACGAATCAGCAGAGTCCACAAAAATGTAAAAGGATGGTTTTGTGGATGATGGTTACAAGTTTATAGGGACTCTCGCTTGATCAAAGGAGGTAAGATTTTAAGTGATTGGAAGGATAATCCCAAGTAATTGATTTTAGCTAGGATGTGGCCTCAGAACAAACAAAAAGAAAAAGCTTCACTTCAACAGTTTAGGGGGGTTTACATGTGAATGTTTATTTAGTTACCACAAAATTATTCTGATCAAGTAATGGTTACACATAACTATCATATTCCCTAATGAGTATTTTCCCTTCCTTTCCTTACCGTTTATTAGTGAGTGGGTAAAATTTCTGATTCCAAAGTTATTTGACGTGGAAAGGTGAATCTGGAGCTAGGTAATGACAGTTTGTTAACTTCATCAAGTATTTCCTCTAAGGTTTTTGATGCTAAGCAAATGGCCATGTTTGTTACATCGTTAGGTCCACTTCCTGCCCCACTATTGACTCCTTTTCTCATCGACAGTCACACCGATAGCCCAAGGTGCTTTACCATCTAAATTGACCTGTCAAGGAGACAATCTTCTCATCGAGGAAGGTATTGGAAAAAGGCTCAATGGTGTACAAGGGTTTCACTACAACTCGGTTGAATCCACGCAATTCCTAAGGGAGGAAGGTATCCAGGTTGACTTCTTAATTTTTCTAATGGTGTTACAGCCATTATTGATGGAATTTTTGCTCCTGGATGGTTTTAGTATAAGTTTGAAGGATTTTAACATTTCTAGTTTTTGAAAAAATTTGAGGTGGGTGAAGACTCGGATTTGCCGAATAGCTAGATGATATCGGAGGATCGACCACAATCTATCGATCTCATGAAGGAGACAAGGGTGATTGATAAAGCATACAAGAGTGGCTCTGAAATACAAGAGTTTCACGCCTACAAGGAATCCTGAAAGCCGAACATTTTCTCAGACCTTAAGAGGTGTTATTGAAGAATTTAGCTTTTACTAGGGTGCAACTCATGTTGTTTGAACGAGAAAGCCAAGACTGATAACCTTCGTGGGAGGTGACAAGGCTTTGCATCCAGCCACGGTTTCATGGTTTGATCAAAGTGATTCACTTAGCAACAGAGATTGATAGGTGCAAAATGTTCAAGTGGGAGAGGATTTCCTGACTCCTCCATGTTGCACTCATTCATATCCTCATGACGAGTGAATGGAGGCCATTCTAGAAAAGAGCACTAAGATATGGAAGATTTTTTTTTTTTTTTAAGATGAGGTGAACATTTCCCCTTAAAGCGAAATGGTTTGAAAACATTTTAAGGTTGGTTTTTTTTTTTGATTCTGAAGGCTTTGGGTTTTGACCCTAACATGATTCTACACAAGTGATATTCATAATTCTGAAATGACTTCTTCACACCCTTTATTTAGTTACACATCTTATTAAACTGTTACGTTATGTTCCAGTTATCACTTAAATTCAACAGTTAATCGTTATAGTTAGCCTTTTTCCGTTAACCAGCAATTGATTTCCTTTTATTAGGTGATTTTATTTGGTTTCCAATTTTTAGTATGCAATGCAATCCTACATCGGCCTATACGTCCTCACAAAAGTAAAAAGAATACGCGTAGGCGGTGGCAGAATCGCACTCAAGTTAGCCGTTACTACACGTTTCTTACGATATCGTGGTTAGCGTACCTGCAGAAAATGACATCACAGGCAGTTCAATATAATATATCTCAAAAGTAAAGACAACAACCCATATCATTGCCATATGGGTCGCCCCGAGTAGGTCACGTACGGGGATCACGTGTCCGACCTTCCCTGGGGGGCGACAGACTGCACTTTACCTCAGGCAGCGGAGGTATGAGAGTGTTCCGCAAAACCAAAGTCGTGAGGAACAAACTCATCTCTTATGTGCCAAGACACAAGACTCCACTGTTGCGAAGGTCTGCATTCGCAACAGGTCCGTAACCCACACCTCGTACGGTAGAGGGCCGCTTCTCTCCCTAAACGGCAAGGGGGCGTACTATGTTACAGCGAACATAATACCTCCTTCCATACCATCATGGTATAGAACGCTACTGTTGCGGATGCAACAGGGATTTCTCGACCTTTCACCGCAGTCGAGCGGCGTACCTTACCTTGCTTACCTGAGCGTAGGTGCGTCGTTACAGAAAAGTAAATCTAAACTGGGTTTTGTTAGCTCCTACACTAGGTTAGCTTGCCACCTGATAACCTATTAACTAATAGGGCGCGTACCCCACTCGCACGTAAATTTTCGAAAATATGCCTTAAACGTGGTATCGTTTCCCAACACGGCTCTGATACCAAAGCTGACACGACCCACCCAGAAAACCTCATCTCGGACGGATCTGGTCAGTCGTTAAGCCAGGATTCTGTTGGGCAACACTCGGCGAAGCGAGCGTACACACGATACAACACAGGCAGGGATAAACAGCAATAATTTACAAAAGAAGAGAACTTAATACATCATTGGTTCATAACTTTGAAGTTGAATATTACATTGTTTCAGAGTACGCAAGAGTTTTGAAAATGATAACAGCGGAAGACTAGAACTATTACAACTCGGACACTCGGACTTAAGCAAAAGCACGCGCCGTGCCCACGGGCGTCATGCTACTAGCCACTTCAACATTCATTGCGGCGACTCGCACAACTCCCACTGGAGGTTCCCAAACTCGAGGGGAGGCTCCTCCCAATGGAAGCTACCTGCTGGTTCCTGCATGACGGCGCCTGAAAAACCACAAAATGCTAACGCGTGAGCTTCTAAGAAGCTCAGCAAGACTTACCCGACAAAAGTGGCTGACTACAGCCGACTCTTAGGTATGAAGGCTGACTCGGGAGGGTTTACTTGCAAAAGGACTCGCAAGCCTATACTACTCTTGTCAAGTTTTAGCATCAGATTAAGTGATTAGAAAATAAATTTAGTTAGCACTGAGCTAAACAAACATAACAGAACCAACAATAGCAATAATAATATTCATAATTCATTCTCATGGGGTCTCAACCTATTTACTAAAATGTAGTGCGTTTCACGAGCATGCTCACTAACTGGGAGCGACAGCGGTTCGAAATGATTTTATACCCTGCAGGGGAAAACCTGACCGTACGACACGTGCGGGTCCCAGACTCGCACGTGGCAACCGTTCACACCAGCTCCTGCAACGTCAATTCCCTCCTACGCCTGCCTTAGCAGCGCCGCGTCCCACCAGACAACATGTCCCAGACGGTTTCTGTGGAGTTCCCACGCTGCCCACCCCAGATCTCCTCCTAGTCAGACACCGTAGGGCAGGTTCGACGTTGCAATCACTAGGCTACGTAGGTTTACTGGGGCCCATAACACCCAGCATACGACCAGTACGTTCAACACTCGATCAGTCTCGGACCACATGGATCAGACAAGTCTACGGTCACCCTGGACCCAGTCCAGTCGCCGACCTACTTTGTATCCTGTCTGACCCTCAAACTTTTATCTTTCTTACTGATTCATATTCGTGTGGCCCATTTCATGAAATAGTTTCATTCAACAACCTATCCTTTCGCGAGCAGCGTCCACTCTGCTCGACTTCTACCGGCAACTACCTGCTAAGCATAGCATACTAAAGGTATCCAAACAAGCTACCATCAGGGTTTCCTAGGGGAAACATATGCAACTATGGTTTCAATCAACTCCTCGTACTTAATGCACAAACAAAACACACTTAGTGTAAAAGTAAAACTTTAAAATTCGGTTGTGCACCGGCGCTTGCCTGGTTCCTTTGAGTTGACGTTGACTTCTTCGGCGGGGGTCGAGGAACTCGGATCTGCAGCTACTTCGTGAGCATCAGGATCTACATGATGCAGTTGGATTATGATAAGTTCAATGAAAAAGAAACTTATTGTTATTATCAATAATAACCTAGGGTTTAGATTGGCGACGTCCAAAATTAGGGTTAACCCTAATCACTCGACACCGTCGATTAAATTCATTTCTTAATCCGTGAATGATGTTTAAAGAAGTCTATCAAATTCTTCTGAGGTGACTTTTAGTTGGCATGTTCAACAATTTCAACTTTAGTTAAGTTAATTCGACACGGTTAATATTATTTAATTCCTTCGGCTATTAAACTAAGGTTAAAATGAAGATTTTAATTCTTTCTCAAGATTATTTTTAGTTGGTAGTACTCCCTGGAATAAGCATTTTGAGCTTTGGGTGGGGCCTAGATGAATTTTCTATATTTTATAAAAATTCATCAAAGTTCCTGTTTTTAGATCTTGTAAAATCAGAAAGCACTAGTAAACCTTTGAATAAAATTATGAAATTTTATGTGAGCATTCCTGAGTACCAGATCTGAAACTTTGCTTTTGGGTATAACCTTATAAATGACTTTTACAATGTACTTTAGAAAATGGTATTTAAACTAGGCAGATTGAGGTTATTTAATAGGGTAGATGCCATTTCGTGTTCCTAAAATCTCCATAAAATTTCAGAGGGTGTGTAGTACCATGGTGTACTTGTAGATCAAAGGTTAGCCCTAGCATTGCTTTATAATGTAATATAAAATTCAAAAACAGAAAGGAGTGTCTCTAATTTATTCTGCAAATCTTTGTTCATTTGCTAAAAAAGGTGCTTTAACAGAAAATTAGTACTTTTCACGAGGGTTCTAACAAATTTTGGTTTGGAATTTTTGGATCTTCCTGTGATTTTCTAGGGTTTTTAGAAGACAAAGTAATAATCTAGAAAATAAATAGAAAAAAGGAAAAACAGGGCACAGTCTCCGGCGAGCTCCGGCGACCAATTCCCGACGATGGGGTGGTCATCGGCCGTCAAACCTTGGCTTTCTATGATCCACTCGACACGACGAAGCTCGGCAACATGCTATTTTTCAAGGTTTTGGCCGGGATAGGGGGTCTCACCGTGGGGGTGCCTCGGGGCGGCGGCGATCGATGAAATTCCGACGAGGTGGCTCGACTTCGGAGGATTTGAAGGTGCTGTGAGCTTCACGAGGTGGAGAGGAGCTGATTGGGTGAAGGAATTGGATTGAAAGTGGTCGGGGGTGGGGTTTCACCTTGGAGGCGGCAATGGCGTCGGTGGGCGGTCGGCCGGGGTAGAGAGGTGAGCTCGCGCGCGGGGGAGAAGAAATGGAGAGGGAGGGGAAGCTGGAGGCGCACTCATTTAAAGGAAAAATGGGGTAGGGAGAGTAGGGGAGTGGGGGAGCAGTGGGGGGGGCGTCATGGCGGCAGTGAGGCGGCGGGCATGGCGGTCGGGCGGCTCGAGCTCGGGCAGAGAGAAAAGAGAGAGAGGGAGGGGGCTAGAGAGAGAGAGAGAAGTGAGAGAGAGTGAGCTAGAGGGAGGGAGAAGGGAGTAGGGAGTCGGCGCAATTGAAGGCGACGTGCGCCGTGTCGGCCGGGCGTGGCCGGGCGGCTGCGCGCCCTGTTGTCGGGTGGGCGGGCACTGTAGCCCGCCCGGCAACAATTATATTTTTTTTTCTTTTTTATTAATGCTGAAAGACAATTCAATAAATAGGCACACTTCCCAAGCTCGAAAAATTTTGAGAGTTTTTGTACAAGCTCAGGAATATATTTGGAACACTTTTTATTTAAGGTTCAAGTCATGGTTTGGTCTCTAAAAATTCTTGAATTTCTAAGTTGATTATAGCTTGTGTGAATTTTTAAGAGGTCTGAATCCCTTCCAAAAATTTTGAATAATTTCCCAAAATTCTATTTTGAAGTGTACTTAATTGTTATGTAAAAATATGGCCAGGGTTCTGTGGAAATCGTGATGGTCAAGAGTTAGGGCTTAGGTTCCTTTCTGTTAACGAGATTTCGACACTGCTGATTTAGATTTTTCCCGGATTCTGCTATAGTGTTCTGTTGTTTGTCAAACTTTTCATAGCATCTCTTTAAAGCATTTTAAACAATATTTCTTTTTATTCCTATGATTGAATCCGCTTTAAAGTGAGTGAAATTGCGGATTAGGGTTTGTAGTTGTCGACTTTGCCCTGGTGACACCTGGGGTGTCACAAATACGTATATAAAAGCACCCCAATAAAAAATTCAATGAGATTCAAAAGCATCTAAGGATATGCAATATAAATATAACAATCATTACATGACAAAAGGAACTCCTCTTAAAAACTTTCTGAATATCCACTAAATTTTTCAATGTATACGCATTTATAAAATGGAGAAAGTACAAAAAATTGGATGCAACAAAAACATGCTTAAAAAAAAACTTTGATTCCTGTCTCTGAAATTAGAGGAAGGTGAAAAATTACATTTTGCAATGGTCAGATAGTCATTATCACTAAGTAAGATAACAAATTTCTACCAAGGACCACCTATATAGTTTTAACATTTTTATTGAGCCGTGATATGTTCAAATATAAGCTTCACCGTGAGGGACGCTCCTCTACATATATAGGCACACGCATCATCAGGGGCATAACCAGGTGGACTGAGGGAGCCAACCCCCCCCCCCCCCCCCCCCCCCCCAGTTCACATTTAATTAACCTATTATAATTTCACTATTAATGACGAAATTAATCTTGTTTGCCCCCACCTCCCTATGGTCTCACGGCCTCCATAACCTCAAAACCTGGCTTCACCCGGAATGGTCATCCTCAACAGTGATAGCGATCGTGATGCTTCCCCACCAATCCAAGCGGCTCAGTGCGTGCACGACAAAGATCATGGCTCTGCAGATGTTAGCTGGGCATTCTTGCTCCAGCGCACTCAGAGCTGCTGGTGCTGGAGGCTGTCCTGGGCAGCGAGGAGGCACCAACCATGGGGCGAGTGGGTTGTAGCAGCTAAGCACAGCGGGTATCAAGGCAATGGGCAGACAGGAAATTATTGGTCGATTTAATTTGAGAAAGCTAAAAAGAACATGATATGTGGGGAAAATGGTCGAAATTTCCAAAATGGCGAAGAAACATAACACAGTTTCATTTTAATATGGTAAAAGATCAAAGACCAAACCCCTACACAGCAAAGTGTAAAAGCCATAGTGGATGCTCTGTAATTCTCCTCTTCTATTAATGCAATGATACGCAGCTCTCCTGCGTATTCGAGGAAAAAAAAAAAAGCCAGCGCTTAGGCATTGCAAAATGGCAAAATCTGCCATCGATTTGTTTTTTCCTTTTTGGAAACAATGCGTCTGGTCTTCATCAATCCTCATGGTTGTCTGCTCCATATATCTTTCGTACTTGCTACCTCACAAAGTATCTCTATAGTAAACTTACTACCTTTATGGTCACAGAGATTGTACCCAGGTTCAAAGGTAACAAAGGTTTAGTAATCAATACTGAACAGATATGGAACAAGTTCCATACTTACTACCTATATATGTAATAATAATGCACAGAAACATATTGGCAACTATATGAAAGGAAGTTCTCTTTAACCATTTTGTGATGCCGGATGAATTAATTAGTTATAACACAACAATGGCAAGGGAGAGATTGGAAATTTTTAAAGCCCCATCCCGTAGTGCTTGGCTGCTTATAATCAGAATGAATAGCAGACAGCCAGGAAGAAACACCGGCTATGTAAAAGAAAAGTGGTAAAACGAACTAAATTACATATCTACTCTTTTTTAGTGTACTTTCGATTTTTTAATGGAAATTAAAAATAAGCTACATACACAAAGATTACTATTTACTAATTAATTCATAGGTCGCACGCTTTCAATGACAGAAAGGAAAACCTAGGGTAAACATATGATAAAGAAATCAACTGCTGCGTGACATCTATCCAGACTCAGCAAGAGTTATATACCTTTTGGAAGGAAGAAACTTCTGTAGGGATAGACCCTGTGCATCCACCGATAGTTATCGAAGACCTTGTAGGAATTCATTGTTTGAAGCTGAATGGCAAGTACACCAATAGCAGTACAGAGGTATACAACATTGTCATCCTCATCGTACCCGATTATCCGGATTGCAGGACTCTGTCTTGTCAACAAAGTGACATCAGTACCCATTGGAAGTGATAAAGGAGTACCAAGGGGAACCGTCTTGAGTTTAATCCACTGGACTTGAACCCCATCGGAGGAATCTAACAGCCACAGATGGAGATTCGGCGAGGTGAAGCATAAAAAGCCAAGGCATTCCGGATACGTACCGGCATATATTACGTGATACCGGATACGTACAGGCATTCCGGCAGCCACTTCATCATCAGCTTGGCGTTTTCATGATTGAAGTTGTGTCAAAAACGTCCCTGGAGAATGTATATTAGTATATATGATGAAGGGCGTGTACAAATACTTTATTATGTAAATCCTCTTCAACTGGCTGAAGCTCTAACTATGTTGGATCGAATTTGATCAACTTGTTCAATCGATTGAACTTGGCTAGATTGTGAGGGCTTTGTTAAATATTATTGACACTACTATATAGAGCCTATTAAGATCAGACATCGCGATAGTTCTCTCGCTCCAGTTACTAATAGAGAGACACTTTGTATCGGGCAAGGTGGTCGATCCTGTTAGATCTCTATCAGGGTCGATCGTAATGACGTCGCGTGCCCGATTGTGTAAGATCTCTAGGATTGGTCATCGTAGTGATGCTGCGCGCCTGATCCTAATAAATCTCTATTAGGGTTGGTCACAATACGTCATCCAAACGATCCTATTAGTGCTCTATCAGGATTGTCGGTGTTCGTTACCGCCGACGAGTGATTATTATGGGATGCGCGTTTTGGGGTTCTAATGGTGCGCAAGAGGACACAAGAATTCATACTGGTTCAGGCAATTGTGCCCTACGTCCAGTTTTGGGCTGCTCGTGTTACTTGCGATTATTTGTAGTAGGGGGTTACAAACAGGCGAGAGAGGGACGGCTTCCCAAGTCTCTGGATGAAAACGTGTGAGCTGAGAAGTGTTGGTTGTTCTTCTGTCTAAGGAAAAACCACCCGTCCCCCCCCCTCCTCCCTCGGGGGGTCCTCGGTCTCCCCTTTTATATTGCAAGGGGCGAGACCCGGGTTACACGGTGTTCAAAGAAAAGGAGGATAGGGAGGAAGAGATGGCGGAATGGTGGTCGTGGCCGTACGCTCGAACTTGGGCTTCGTTGCTGTGGACGGTGTCATCGGCATGGCGGCCTTCCTCTGGTCCGGCGGTGTGGTGAGCTCCCGTCAATCGGGAACGTCCCGTCCGTATGGAGGAACGGCTTTCGGCGGGGATCGACGGAGTGGCAGCGTTGTGGTTGCCCCTGTTCTCGCTGAGCCGTCGCTCAGAAGTGTCCCGTCCTAGGGGCAGAATGGGCTTCTGGCAGGAGCTGCAGCGACAGTGACGGTCCTTTGGCCGGGGCACGTCGTGCATATTCACTCTCCCACTTGCTCGAGTAATCGATGTCTTCCCCTATCAGCGGACGTGGGAGCAGCAGGCATTTATTGCCCAACCGCCACCATCCTGCCTACTCGCGGTGTGGTAGGCGCCTCGTCCGACCCTGGGGTCGGGAGAGGCGGAACCGCGTGGGGTCTCCCGACCCCAACGTGGGAAGGTCGAGCGCATATGACGAGCTGAGGAAATCCGACCCCTATTCGGGAGGGGTCGGGCGAGGCGGAGGTTACCCGTGGGCCGGATCTGTCGGGTATTCGTGCAGTACAGGGGTCGGGCGAGACGGAGATTGTTCGCCTCCCTCGTGTTATTAAGGCCGTGGGTCCTTAATGATAATTACCTCTATTATTGACCCTCAACAGTAGCCCCCGAGCGAGGTCTAACCTCTGCGCAAAAAAAAGGGGGGTCAGGCGTCGCTCTAATCGGGAGAGGAAGGTTTATAAGCGTAGGCTTGCTTTCTACCTCATCGAGTCAACGTGTTCTGCGATCCCGTACTGGATCTCTTTTCGCGATTTCATCCCTCGAGACCTCTGCTCGTTGTGGTGGTCCGTTCGAGGACACGGTTCGTCTTGTGTCGTCCATCCTGCGCGTCCGTTCGCCACACGAGGAGGTTGAGCCGGACCATGTTTTAGCCCAAGGGTCGAAGCGTGGCGCTCGTCGAGCTGATAATGGGTGAGTTCAAGTGGAGCCCCGGGGCCCCTTTGGGGAGGCCTCGACGGACCGGCTGGTGGTCGACTCCAATTTTCTCGGTTGGCGTCCCATCTTGGTACCCGAAAGCTGTTCGATAGGCTCCGAGGACTCGCTGCCTTTCTGCGGTAAAATACCTATGTGTTGGTTCGAACCAAGACTCAAATGTGGATCGTGATGTCCTTAGTGTTTGAACGTCAGGGTACTGGCCGCTAACGGGCCCATCTCTTTCCACCCCTCGCTCTGTTTCTGCCCCGAGCGGCTGTCGAACCCGTTCGCTGGGCCAACCTTCGAACTCTTTGGGCCGTCGGGGCATATTTCAGCCCATCTCGCCACTTGCCGATATTTATTCATGGCAGAGGCGTCTGCCGCGATGGGACGTGCAGCAGCGTTGGTCTTTGGGCCGCATGAGCGCACGCGCGCACGCCCGTGATGACCGAGGCGGCCGCATGGGCCCCGCTTGTAGCGATTGGGAGGAAGACGCCCTGCGGACAGGAGGATATAAATACGCACCTCGTGCATCCATTCACTGTCACTTGTCATTTGCGTCTCTTTGCCTCCTTGTGTCGCTTCGCCTTCCCGCTTGAGTTCCTCGCGCTTCCTTACTCCCGAATCTTCTCTCGCTCGCCCACCTCCTTTACATCCTTACACTTCAAAAAATGGCGAGCTGGTGGAGATCCGAGATGCGGGGGGCGCGCCTGGATGGCCTGGTGAAGCGCGGCCTCCTCGTCGCGCGGACAGAGGCAAGGGAGTGGTTGCTTCCCGGTGAGGAGACGGCTCCGGTGCCGACGGACGGCTACGTGGTGTCGTTCGCTCATTTCCATGAGCGCAGCCTGGGCGTCCCCGCACATCGTTTCTTGCGGGGGCCGCTCCACCACTACGGCTTGGAGCTCCAACACCTCAACCCCAACGGGATCCAGAACATCGCCATCTTCGTGGCGTTGTGCGAAGGATTCCTGGGGATTGACCCCTGCTTCGATCTGTGGAGGTACTTCTTGGCCATGTCCCTCTAGATGAAGGAGGGGAGCCCGCTTCCCGTCGGGTGCGCCAGCATCCATCTCTGCGGGGAGCGCGCCGGCGCCTACATCCTGCTCCGGCTGAAGACCTCCAACAGGGCGGGCATGGGCAATGGTTCTATTTGAGGAACAACGCCGTCAGCCACCTGCCGGAGTGTGGAAGTGGGGGCAGCGGCTGGACGACCTCCTTGGCGCGGTCCGGCCCCTGAGGGCCCGGGGGTGCGCGGCGCCGACGTGATCGCAGCTTACCACGCCCAGCGGGTGCTGCCACTCATGGCGCGCCCGCTCCGGATGTGGCAGATAGGGCCCGGCTCAGATCTCTCCGGGTCGGTGATGTCTCCCGAGCCCCTCTTTGATACGGAGCTGAAGCAGTGTCTGAGGGACACCCTCACGCCTGAGGACGCTGTTGCCCCACTTGACAGGCACCCTCCAATGCGCTCCGCAGAGGGGAGCGTTACACTGGTAGGTCGTCGCGTCTTACTCCGTGAGTTTTTCTTCCTTTCGATTCTTCTTTTGATTCTGACTATTTTTTTCTCCTCCCTTCTTTTGGATTGCAGCAGGCGGGCCTCCTCATCCGACCCTCCCCCGCCACTGTCCCGGAGGATGCGGCCGCCAGGACGGCGAATAGCCTCGTGGCCGAAGCGCAGAATAGGAAGAAGGATGCCCTGGCGGCGAAGAAGGAGAAGAAGCTCCAGGCGCAGCTGCAACGGGGTCGGCGCCGCTAGGGGTCCGACGAGGAAGAGGATGAGGACGAGGAGGAGGAAGAGGACGAGGTGGTGGAAATCCCCCGTCCTGGCCAAGGAGGGCAGGGGGTGCATCCACGCGCGCAGTAGCCGAGGCCGTAGCCTCGGAGGCTGGAGGCGGTGCTGGGCTCCGTCCCCTCTGGCTCTGTCGTGCACCCGGCCCCAGAGGAGAGGCTGCCGGTGCCGCCGAGGGCGCAGGCTCTTGCCCACCCCGGGCCGTCGGGGTCGGGGTCACCAACCTTCGAGCCCCTGGGCCGCATGGAGGTGCTGCGGCCCACCCCGGGCGAGGCCGCGCCCTTAAGGGTCTGCGGGAAGTGCCCCGCGGAGGAGCAGACGGGGCGGACCCCGAAATGTTGCCGGTCCATGGCCCGAGGGTAAATGTGCCGTGCGCATTCCCTCTTTCTTCCCTTAGTCTTGCTTACCGTAGTTTTTGCGCAGGGTCGGGGGGGTGCAGGCGACGGAGCTCCAGACGGCGCCAAAGAAGGTCCTGGCGTGCCGGAGGCCCGTGGGCACGTCAAAGACTAGTGATGGCGGGATGTCGGAGCCCCTGCGCCCGTCGGCAGCGGAGTCCTGGCCGGCAGCGGGGCTGCCCCTAGAGTGGGCGACGGCGTCGGGGCCGACGGTGGCGGAGGGGCCGGAGGCCGTGCCGGCGGGGTTGGAGGCCATCCTGGTCGGACCACCGGCACAGGCGGATGCGGTGACGGCCATCCCGCCGGAGGTGCTGGCGAAGGAGGTGGCGACGGCTCCAGCGGCCGCGTCGAGGGTACCCATTTTTGGGCCTCCGACGGAGGAGGAGTCGGCTGCTGCTACCGCGCCGTTGGAGGGCGGCGTCGGTGACGGGCTAGCGGCGGCGTCGACGGCCCCGCTAGCTGAAGGCCCGGCGGAAGAGGGTGCCCCGGGGCCCGGGAGCGCGCAGCGGGCCCTGGAGGGGGTCCTGTCGGTGGCGTCCATGCTGGACTCCTCCACGGTCCTGCTGCAGGACCACCTTGCCCATGGGTAGCTCGAAGAGCAGCTCGCCGCTGTCTGTGGCGCGGCGTCGGATGCTCTTGCCCGGGAGCAGGCCATGGCGGGGCGCCTTCTAGAGGCGGAGGACCGGCTCGCGCCACGCTGGAGGAGGTGCGCATGGTGCGGGAGGAGTCGGAGGAGGCATGTCAGGTCCGCAATGCCATTACAGTGTTGGCGGTGGAGCAGACCAGACGGGTGGAGTCAGCAAGGGCGGACCACGAGAAGGAGGTTAAGGCCAGGGAGGACGTCGAGGGGGTGACCGCCTCCCCGGTCGGGGAGCTGACCGCGGTCGCACCGAGATCGAAAAGCTCCAGGCAGGGGCGACTGGTAAGTTGCGCCCTCGGCCTTTTCATCTTTTTCCTTGGCCGGCCATGAACTAACCGTCGTGCCATCATTCGCAGTGCTTTCCGACAAGCTAGAGGCGAGCACGCGGGAGCTGTTGCGGCTCCAAGACGACTTCAAGCGAGAAGCTGAGGAGCACGATACACTCAGGGTCGCCGTCAGCGTGGCGCTCTCCGACCTCTGGGATGCCACTGAAGTAGGGTCGAGCTCTCTCACTCCCCAAGTCTCCCGCCTTGTCGTCCGGTCGCACGGGATGGAGGCGGACGCACTGCATCGGGGTTTGCACCGGGCTTTTTTCGTCGCCCGGTTGCACTACTCCCAACATTGCTCTGGACCTGCTGAGCGAGGGCTTTGCCCCTGGCTACTCTGACGCCAAGCTGGACGCCATCGGAGAGGAGGTGGCCCCCCCTGGTGCACGCCTTGGCTGCAAGGATGGAGGAACAGGAGGAGGACAGCCCCCTGCCCCCCCCCCCTCCCCCTGTCCCAGTAGAGTAGGAAGTAGATAAATTAGTATGTATTTAGGGTGGCCGAGGCCGAAATGCCCGGTCCTTTTGTGATTCAAAAGCACAGTGAAGTGTTTTGATCATTAATGCGCGGTCGCAAAAGTGGTTTTTTGCGAATTAATGAAAGCGCTCGCCCCCTTTCTCCTTTGTTTTTCAAACTTAGAAATCGTAAGCCACGAGCAGAGCCGTCGTTCGATCTTGCTGGTGAGCGATGTTACCGTAACCTTCGGCGGTCATCGGGGTTCACAAAACCGCTGGAAACTAAGCGGTTTTCGCGGTTTCCGCCGAAACCGCTGCGGCTCGGTTTCCAGCGGTTAGCGGTTTTCAAATTTGAATTTTTGAGGTTTTTTAAAAAAATTTGAAAAATTTTGTAAAAAAAATATGTAAAAAAATTAGATAAAAAATGAGGAATTATGGTGTAATCAAAAATTAAAATTTTTTAGTTTATGGAGGTAAAAAAATGGTAGAAGAAAAAAAGATATATATATAACACTAATCTTATCAACTCCTTCTCCTCCACTCCTTCTCCACCTCGAGCTATATATTTCTTATTTATGGACTATGAACTACTTCATCATTTCTATTTTATATTCTATGTCTCTGTGTTCTTAATTGCTGTATCAATATATTAGAAAAATTAATTTTGAAAATTTTTATTAATTTTTATCTTATTCATTTTTTTATCTAAACCGCGGTTCTGGAAAAACCGAGCGGTTACCGCTGCAAACGACCGGTTTTCGCTCCGAAACCGCGGTTTCTATTCAAATCAGTTTCAAAAATTCAAATTTGTAATTTGACCGGTTTTTCGAGCGGTTACCGCGGTAACCGCTCGTGCGCTCCGGCCCGGTTTCCGCGGTTTGATCGGTAAGTCCAACCCTAGCGGTCGTAGGTGTTTTCACAGTCCGACTAGCTCGACCTAACGCGTCCTCCCGCCCACGACCTTCCTTTCTGAGTTTTGAACGCCAGACAGAGGGTCGAAGCTTTAGCGAGGATAAGCCGTGGTTAGGATGAGCGCTTGGTCTTATCGGTGAGCGTCGTAGCTGTAGCCTTCGAGGGCCGTAAGCGTTTTTGCAGTCTGGCCGGTTCAACCTCGTGCTTTTCTACCCTCCACTTATCCTTTTTCATCGATTTTGGAAATAAGCAGCAAAATAAACAAGTGTCGGGGCGCGCGTGCGATGCGCGTACCCTGAAGGTGTAGCCCTTGAGTGAGGTCCGACTTCCGTGCGTTGGGGGTCGGGCGTCGCTTGTTTCGGAGGGTGCGAACAATGAATCAACTATGATTTCAGGGATAGAAATGACGTAGCTGCTCGATGTTCCAGGCGTTGGCGATCTCTTGTCCGTCCGCGGTCTGCAGCTTGTAGGTGCCGGGTAAGAGGACCTTTTAGACGATGTAGGGGCCTTCCCATGGTGGCGATAGCTTGTGCCGGTCCTTGCTAGTTCTGGCTCGGTGAAGGACGAGGTCGCCGATGTCGAATGCTCTCTCCCGTATGTTCCGGCTGTGGTACCGACGTAATGCCTGCTGGTACTTTGCCGATCGGAGGAGCGCTACGTCTCGCGCCTCGTCGAGCTGGTCCATTGCGTCCTCGAGGGATGTCTGGTTTCCTTCATCGTCGTAGGCCTTAACCCTCGGCGCGCCATAGTCAAGGTCCGTTGGCAAGACGGCCTCGGAGCCGTATACCATGAAGAAGGGGGTGAACCCTGTCGCCCGGCTAGGGGTCGTCCGCAGGCTCCAGAGTACTGCAGGGAGTTCGGCTGCCCACCGACTGCTGAACTGTTTTAGTCGATTGTGTATCCGAAGCTTTAGCCCTTGGAGGATCATGCCGTTCGTGCGCTCGATCTGCCCATTCGTGCGGGGGTGCGCCACGGTTGCCCAATCGACCCGGATGTGGTAGTCGTCGCAGAACTTGAGGAATCGTTTCCTTGTGAACTGCGTACCGGGCGGGCATGCAAGGAGTAATTAAGTCTAAAAACCAGCCACCCCTAATTTTTGTCCGTGATGATGGAGTTCGGTACCCCAAAGCGGTGGATGATGTCAAGGAAGAATTCGACTGCTTCCTCTGGTCGGATCCTCACTACCGGTCGGTTCTCGACCCATTTGGTGAACTTGTCGATCGCTACCAACAGGTGGGTGTAGCCCCCGAGTGCTTTCTTGAAGGGTCCGACCAGGTCCAGTCCCCAGACCGCGAACGGCCACGTGACGGGGATGGTCTGCAGTGTTTGTGCTGGCAGGTGGGTCTGCCGGGCGTAGAACTGGCAACCTTCGCAGGTGCGGGATGATCTGCGCGGTGTCGTTGACGGCCGTCGACCAGTAGAATCCTTGTCGGAACGCGTTTATAACAAGAGTCTTGTGTGCGGCGTGGTGACCGCAGAACTCACCGTGGATGTCTTGTAGCAACTGTTTTCCCTGGACAATCGGAATGCAGCATTGCAAAATCCTGGTGAGGCTCCTCTTGTAGAGTTCCCTGTCGACAACAATGAAGGATTTGGCACGTCGAGCGACGCGCCGGTCCTCCGTCTTGTCTGCTGGGAGTTTTCCTTTGAGGAGGCAATCGAGGTACGGCGTCCTCCAATCGGTTGGGGGATCAGTACCTCGCGCGGGCGCCTCTTCGATCTCCATGACGCTGGGGTTGGGGGGGTCTTGAGGTCGGTCCGACCCCTCCTCCCGGGGGCAGCTCGGTGCTGACCCCTTGCGGGTTCTTCGGCCGGACTGACGGCTGACTCTAGTCGTGGGTGAAGACCCCAGGCAGGACTTGCTCCCATCCGGCCGCCATCTTCGCCAAGTAGGCGGCCTCCTCGTTCAGCCGCCTCGGGACATGCTTGAGTTTTAGACCATGGAACTTGTGCTCCAGCTTATGGACCTCTTGGCGGTATGCGTCCATGGCAATGTTGTGACAGCTAGACTCCTTCATGACCTGCCAACGACGAGCTGGGAATCGCCCTGAATTTCGAGCCGTCGGATCCCCAATTCATCGACGATCTTGAGCCCATTGATGAGCGCCTCGTACTCGGCCACGTTGTTGGAAGCAGGGAATAGCAGGCGGATCGCGTACCTCATACGCGCCCCCAAGGGGGAGATGAAGATGAGCCCGACCCTTGCTCCCTTGCGCATCAGTGAGCCGTCGAAGTACACTAGCCAATATTCTTGGTCGACAGGAGCTGTGGGTAGCTGGACTTCGGTCCACTCTGCCACGAAATCGGCCAAGGTCTGGGACTTGATCGCCGTCCGGGAACGTACGTGATCCCTTCGCCCATCAACTCGAGCGCCCACTTTGCGGCCTTCTCTGTTGTGTCGCGGTTCTCCACGACCTCGTGTAGGGGGACGGAGCTGACCACAGTCACCGGATGCGACTCGAAGTAGCGTTGGAGCTTCTTTTTGGTGATGATGACACCATAAAGGATCTTCAGTATCTGAAGATATCGGGTCTTCGTGTCGGATAAGACCTCGCTTACGTAGTAGACCCCGCTGAATTTTGAGGGCGTGACCTTCCCCCGTCCTCTCTACGACCAAGGCGACGCTGACGACCTGGGTCGTCGCGGTGATGTAGAGGAGGAGTGGCTCTTTAGGGGTCGGAGGCACCAGGATCGAAAGCTTCATCAGGATATCTTTTATCCTATCGAGGGCGTCCTGCGCCTCAGGCATCATTGAAATCGCTCGGATTTCTTCAGAAGCTGGTAGAGGGGGTGTACGCATTCTCCGAGGCGCGAGATGAAAAGGCTCAACGCTGCCAAGCACCCGGTCACACGTTGCACTCCCTTCAAGTTTTGGATTGGGCTCATCTGATTGAATGTCGTGATCTCCTCTGGGTTGGCTTCGATGCCACGCTCAGAGACGACAAATCCGAGCAGCATCCCCCTCGGGACCCCGAAAATGCATTTTTCGGGGTTGAGCTTGATGCCGTTTGCTCGGAGTTTGGTGAAGGTGCGTTCCAGATCAGGCATGAGCTGGTCGACCTTTTTGGACTTGACGACGATATCGTCCACATATGCTTCGGTGATGTCTCCGATGAGCTCGTCGAAGCACCTGATCATGCAGTGCTGGTACATCGCGTCTGCATTCTTCAGTCCGAATGGCATCGTGATGTAGCAATACGAGCCGAACGGCGTGATGAAGGACGTTGCGGGTTGGTCAGGCTCCTTCATGGGGATGTGATGATAACCGGAATACGCATCAAGAAAGCAGACGGTTTCGCACCTCGAGGTTGAGTCAATGATCTGGTCTATACGTGGCAAAGGAAACAGATCCTTTGGGCACGCTTTGTTTAGACTAGTGTAGTCAACACACATTCTCCATTTCCCATTCCTTTTTCGTACAAGAACCGAATTAGCTAACAACTCGGGGTGATAGACCTCCTTGATGAAGCCGGCCGCCAGTAGCTTGGCAACTTCCTCCTTGATTGCCCTACGTTTTTCTTCATCGAAGCGACGCAATCGTTGCTTCACCGGTCGGGACCCCGGCTTGATGTGCAAGGAGTGCTCGGCGACTTTCCTCGGGATGCCGGGCATGTTCGAGGGTTTCCACGCGAAGATGTCGATGTTCGCGCGGAGGAAGTCGACGAGCGCGCTTTTCTATTTGGGGGAGAGGGAGGTCCTGATCTTTGCCACCTTCTCCTTGGCGTTGTCAGGGTCGAGTTGGATCTCCTTGATGCCCTCGGCGGGCTCAAAGGACCCTGTGCTGCGGTTAGAGTCGGGCGCATCTTCGATGACTTGCTGCCGGATGGCAGCAAGCTCTTCCGTGGACGCGATGGTAGCAGAGGCGAGTTCGCAGCTCTCCGTCTCGCACTGGTAGGCGCGCTGCAAGGAGGCGCCGACAGTGATCACCCCCTTTTGGCCCTAGCATCTTGAGCTTCAGGTAGGTGTAGTTGGGAACGGCCATGGACTTCGCGTAGCATGGTCGCCCCAAAATGGCGTGGTAGGACCCGTGGAAGCCAACCACTTCGAATGTGAGGGTCTCTGTTCGGAAGTTGGCTGGAGTCCCGAATGTGACGGGCAAATCGATTTGCCTGAGGGGGATCGGTTGCTTTTCGGGGACGACGCCGTGGAAGGGTGCTGCGGTGGGTCGGATGAACGACTGGTCGATGCCCATCGCATCGAGCGTCTCCACGTAGAGGATGTTGAGGCTGCTGCCTCCATCCATAAGCACCTTGGTGAGGCGCTTCTTGCTGATGACGGGGTCGACTACCAGTGGGTATCGACCCGGCCGTGGGACGTGACTGGGGTGGTCGGACCGATCGAACGTGATCGGTGCCTTTGACCACCGAAGGTACGTCGGCGTCGCAGGTTCGGCTGCGAAGACTTCGCGATGCTCGATCTTCGCGCGGCGCTGTCCCCGTGTGCCTCCGACCCTGCGAAGACCATGAGGCATCCATCGGTTTTCGGGAAACCGTCGTTGCCATTGTCGGCGTCGTTGTCGTCGTCAGCGCCTTCGGGAGCCTGCTGGGCCTTGCCTTTCGGCTTGCCCTTCTTGACCTCCTGGGTTAAGAACCGCTTCATGAGCAAGCAGGCCTTGTAGAGGTGCTTCACAGGGTATTCATGGTTAGGACACGGCCCGTTCCACCTCTTTTGGAAGTGGTCTGGCGTGTCCGCGGTTGGAGCCTTGGCGCTCTTGCAGTCGGCGACCGCAGCCACCCGTTCCCCATAAGAGAGCTGTCGGCTTTTCTTCTTCTTGTGGGAACGGTTAGAGGGGCCTTCGTCGGCATCCTCGTCCCACTCGCCCTTGGTCTCGTCGGGGCGGTTGAAGGTCGCACCCACCGCTTCCTCGCCAGAAGCGTGGCTGGTCGTGATGTCCAGGAGCTCCTTGGCCGTTCGGGCACTACGACTTAGCTTATGGACCAGGGTGTGGCAAGTAGTCCCGGACAGCAACGCCCCGATGACGTCGGCGTCGCCCATGTCTGGCAGCTCGTTGCATTGCCGGGAGAAGCACCGGACGTACTCCCGGAGGGTCTCCCCTGATTTCTGTCGGCAGTTCTTAAGGTTCTAGGGGTTGCCTGGGCGCCCGTAGGTCCCTTGGAAGTTTTCTACGAAGACCTCCTTTAGATCAAACCAGGTCGTGATCCGATCGGCGGGGAGGTGCTCGAGCCATGTCCTGGCCGAGTCGGCTAGGTAAAGCGGCAGGTTGCGGATGATGAAATGATCATCGTCCACACCACCGGCTTGGCTAGCGAGGCGGTAGTCCTCGAGCCAAAGGCTCGGGTTCGTTTCCCCTGCGTACTGCGGTACGTTGGTCGGAGGACGAAAACACCGGGGAAACGCAGCGCCCCAGATGTGGGAACTGAAGGCCCGAGGTCCCAGAGCATCCGGGCTCGGGCTCCTGTCTTCACCCACATCATGGCGCGCCCCTCGACGCGGGTGGCGAGGTTGACTCGCCCCGGAACCGTGGTCCTGCTGGCACTGGTGCGTCTCCAAGGTGGCGTGACCGTCACGGTTCGCGCCTAGGCGGCCATGGACAAAGGCCTTCAAGGCCCCGTCCGTCCATGGGGGTGTCTGTTGAACAGACATGTTCTGGGTGCGAGGCCCACGAATCCGCGATCGCGAACTATCCGCCTGCTGCGCCGCTGCGTGCTCTAGAGTGCCTCAACTTCGCGTTGAGTGCGTCGAGCCTCGGGCGTGGCGGGCTCAGGGAGCCCTCGGAGCAACGCCGCCGCCGCAGCGAAGTTTTGGCTGGCCCGCGGAAAGCGCGGGTACCCGTCATCCTCCTCGGCGATCCGTCGGCGTACTTCACCGCCATAGAGTGAGCGCGCCCTCCGGCCTCGCATCGAGCAAGGTCACGGTCAATCTTCGCTTACTCTTGCTTCAATTGGCGTTTGGCCTCCCGGAGCTCCTGCCTCCGCGCGTGCAGCTGCTCAAGCAGTGCATCGTTTGCTCTTTTATATTCTTACTTTCCTTTTCTTCCTACTATTTACACTTAAATCCATGGTTCTCAGCTTACTTCACTCTATATTACGTCATACCGGGTACGTACAGGCATTCCGGTAGCCACTTCATCATCAGCTTGGCGTTTTCATGATTGAAATTGTGTCAAAAACGTCACTAGAGAATGTATATTAGTATATATGATGAAGGGCGTGTACAAATACTTTATTGTGTAAATCCTCTTCAACTGGCTGAAGCTCTAACTATGTTGGATTGAATTTGATCAACTTGTTCAATCGATTGAACTTGTCTAGATTGTGAGGGCTTTGTTAAATATTATTGACACTACTATAGAGCCTATTAATATCAGACATCGTGATAGTTCTCTCGCTCCAGTTACTAATAGAGAGACACTTTCTATCGGGCAAGGTGGCCGATCCTGTTAGATCTCTATCAAGGTCAATTGTAATGACGTCGCGTGCCCGATTGTGTAAGATCTCTAGGATTGGTCATCGTAGTGATGCTGCATGCCCAATCCTAATAAATCTCTATTAGGGTCGGTCACAATACGTCATCCAAACGATCCTATTAGTGCTCTATCAGGATTGTTGGTGTTCGTTACCGCCGACGAGTGATTTATCGTGGGATGCACGTTTTGGGGTTCCGATGGTGCGCAAGAGGACACAACGATTTATACTGGTTCAGGCAATTGTGCCCTATGTCCAGTTTTGGCCTGCTCGTGTTACTTGTGATTGTTTGTACTAGGAGGTTATAAACGGGCAAGAGAAGGACGGCTTCCCAAGTCTCTAGACAAAAAGGTGTGAGCTGAGGAGTGTTGGTTGTTCTTTCTGTGTAAGAAAAAACCACCCATCCCCCCCTTCCTCCCTCGGGGGGTCCCCGGTCTCCCCTTTTATATTGCAAGGGGAGAGACCCGGGTTACACGGTGGTCACGGAAAAGGAGGATAGGGAGGAAGAGACGGCGGAATGGTGGTCGTGGCCGTACACTCCAACTTGGGCTTCGTTGCTGTGGACGGCGTCATCGGCATGGCGGCCTTCCTCTGGTCCGGCGGTGTGGTGAGCTCCCGTCAATAGGGAACGTCCCGTCCGTATGGAGGAACGACTTTCGACGAGGGTCAGTGGAGTGGCGGCGTTGTGGTTGCCCATGTTTTCGCTAAGCCGTCGCTTAGAAGTGTCCCGTCCTAGGGGCAGAATGGGCTTCTGGCAGGAGCTGCAGCGACAGTGACGGTCCGTTAGCCGGGGCACGTCATGTGCATTCACTCTCCCACTTGCTCGAGTAATCGATGTCTTCCCCTATCAGTGGGCGTGGGAGCAGTAGGTATTTATTGCCCAACCGCCACTGTCCCGCCTACCTGCGGTGTGGTAGGCGCCTCGTCCGACCTGGGGTCGGGCGAGGCGGAACCGCGTACGGTCTCCCAACCCCAACGCGGGGAGGTCGAGCGCATCTGATGAGCTGAGGAAATCCGACCCCTATTCGGAGGGGTCGGGTGAGCCGGAGGTTACCCGTGGGCCCGATCCGTCGGGTATTCACGCGGTACAGAGGTCGGGCGAGACGGAGATTGTTCGCCTCCCTCGTGTTATTAAGGCCGTGGGTCGTTAATGATAATTACCACTGGTATTGACCCTCAATAGGTTCCAATTATACATTAGGATTTATCTCTTAAGTTGCCCCTCTATCTTTTGCCCACTTTTTAGTGAGGTTGTTCCCTGGACTTGACTAGTAGTTAGCCTACACACTTTCCTTGTGGAACTTACGATACCTTGGAATACTCTAGGGTGAAGTCTACAGTGGTACTCTGTGCGCTTGTGGATTTATCTATGATCGTAAGAAATACCAACAGCAGCCACGTTGATGTCCAGAAACATGCCTTGCGACCGTTGTTTACAACAACCTTGGTGGCCGCAGCAAAGAGGGCACGGTGTGTTGAATCCACCGGTAACTCAATTCCATTCCATGGTCTCTCTGGATGTGTCAACTCAAACCATAGCCATCTGAGGCGTAGCGCCCTGGCAAATGTCTCGAAGTTATGGATCCCAAGGCCGCCAAATTTCACCGGTCTTGTTACTTTAACCCAAGCCACTTTGCAGTTGCCCCATGAAGGTCCATTGTTCCTGCCCAAAAGAAGTATCTTCGTATTTTGTCTAGCTGTTTGATGAATTGTTTTTGGTGGCTTCAGGACCTCAGCAGGTATGCAGGCATTGCCGATAGCACTGAGCGTACAAGCTCTTTCCTTCCGGCAATGTTGAGTAGTTCATTTTGCCATCCTGCTAGTTTTGCCTTGAGTGATCTTGAATGGATTGTAGGTGAGTCATCCGTAGTCTACCAATCGTAAGAGGCAAGCTGAGGTATGTCAAGGTTGTTGGGGGCAAGGCCCATCTATGGCCCCTTCCTGAAGAATGGTGCAAAGCGCAATTGGGCCTGCGACGGAAAGAATGGGAAGAACTCCGGAACCCACTATTCTTAAGTCGTATAAAAGATAGAGGCTACCTTCGGTCCCGATAACTTCTTGTCCCGAAGGAAGCTCTGAACGAGGAGAAAAGCTGATGACGTGTGAAGTACGAAGGTCTAGCTGTACATGTACCGGAAGGGATTAAGTTACCAAATGCCCTGGCGGAAAGTATTTCTATAATAAGACCAGTAAAAGTGTAATGATTGTAACCTATAAATAACCCCCTTGGGCTACTGTAACAAGGGAGGGTAATGCTTGATTCATTAACTTGTCTCACTCCAAAGAAAATCCAAATCCAACAGCTGGCGCCGTTCGTGTTGTTCTGATAAAAAGTCTGTTAGGATGGTGTGGGTTCTCACCCCGAAGATAAAACAGAAGTCTTCATTGAGGAACCGGCAGTCACAGTGGCAATGGAGGTGGCAGCAAAGACTTTGGCTCCTGCGCCCCCAGCGGATAGGTTGGTGGCCAAAGGCTCGACCGAAGCTGGCAATCAAGACCTTCCACCTCAACAAGTCAAAGCCCTTGCGCGCCTCCAGCAAGAGAAAGATGCGGCGATGGCGGAAGAGCGGAGAGTGGCGGAGCTTATGCTGGAGCTCGAGAAAGTCAAGGCAGCGGCAGATGAGGAGCAGCTTCGACGACGGGCTCTGAAAAGCATGTCCAAGGAAGAGTCCGGGTACAAGCTGAGCAGAAGCCGCCCGGCGGCAGCAAGAGCTACTTCAGAAGCGAATAAAGGCTCTGAAAAGGGCCGGCATTCTAGAAGTTGAGGCACCGGGCTATGCCTCTTTTGATGAAGCTTCTCCTGCGCCCTTGTCGTCGATGGCATCTTTTGATAACAATTCACCGTTGGCTCTAGAACTTCAACAAGCACCTTGACCGTCGCGTTTTGCAGTGGTCAAACTCTCAATATTTATAGGCATTTCTGATCCCGGAGAGTTCTTCATGAGTTATGAAGCAGCCATTGAGTCCATCGGCATGGGGAATGCTGTCAATGCGAAGGTCTTCGTGCTGGCCGTTGACGGAATTGCATGAACTTGGTACACCAGGTTGCAACCGCTGAGCATCTTCTCTTGTGGTCAATTGAAGCATGAAGTATCAGTGCACTTCCGAGGCAATCACGCCACCCAGTGAGTTTCGAAGATCTGCTTGCTTGCGTTCAACATGATGGTGAAAGCCTAGCGGCATACACCCGACGGTTCATCCATCTGAAATGCCAGGCCGAAGATAGCAACAATGCCACCATTATCGACTCTGTCACGAAGGGGCTTCGCCTCGGCCTTGCCAGGTCGGAGCTATGCAAAGTGCAACCCAAAACTTTGGATCACATGCTGAGCATGTTGGAGCTCAAGTAAGGGTGGAGGATGACATTAGAAGAGAAAAAGAACATTATATGGCACAGAGAGGTGGTTACCTCAAGAGACATCGGTCTTCCCTTAATCGACACCAAGGCAAGCCCTATGAGGTCCCTTGGTGGGAAGTGTCATCGATTCAGAAGGATTCTGAACTGCCTCGGTCCAGGTGCTCGCCGCGCAATCATCAACCGGAGTCATGGCGGCAGGACAGGTATCGAATGGTTAAAGACCTTGGGAGGAGGAAGTGGGGGGGGAGGGGAGGGGCGGTCAGTCGGACCTCAGCATCACCCCCCAGAAGACCTTAGCAAACTCTACTATCTCTATCATGGTGTGGGGCAAGGACATACCTCGATTTATCCATGATCTTCTGACACTTCGGGAAGCCAAACTTTGAGCTAAGGCATTGGAAGCTGCCAAGGAAGTGTCACCCACTTTCAGATGACAAGAAGGGGCTTCGGCGTCATATTAACCAACCCAGCAACTCATACTACCTTCACCACCAACATGCCCTGCTCTTGCCTGGGCCCCTCCCACTCAGAAGACACATCAGGAATACTTGCCACCACCTCCTCCTCTTCCGCAGCAAACCTTTGAGCAGGCCCTGTCTTCGACGCTGCAGACCCAGGCGCGTAAAGTCATTCTCGCTATAACGAGAGTCTTAGGTCAGGATTTTCCTTCCAAACGCCAATGCTGGGAATATATTAGGCAGGTAAACCACGTTGCAGCTCGTCCTCTTTTGACTCAGTACTGATGGTTTGATGTGCCCATTAGCTTTACTAACCAATGGACTACCCGCACAAGGACGTATTTATCACGTCAGTGGATATTAACGGGGATGAGGTCCGGAGGATCCTTATTGATGGAGGCAGTGCTGCTGATGTCATCTTTGTTAGTGCCCTTCGGCAAATGGGTATTTCCCGTGAAGATCTCAAAGCTGCACCTGTGCCGTTGCAGGGATTCGAGGGGCAGCCTCTGTATGCACTTGGTAGTATTAAACTCAAGTTGTCATTTTCTAGAACAGGAGGTCGCGGCACTGAAGAGGTTGTTTTCGATGTGGTGGATTTTTCCTACCCTTACAATGCTATTTTCAGCAGAGGGGCAATCAATGGCGTTCAGTGCTGTGGTACACCACGGTCATCTATGCATGAAATGCCAGCGCCAAATGGCGTCATTACAGTCTTTGGTGATCAAAAGGAAGCCCGCCGCCATGAATTAGGCATTGCTCTAGGCCAGAAGCAAGTGCACATGCCAGCTTTCGGGCATATAGGTTAGGATCCTTTGGAAACACATGTTGCTGCATTACCCAAATCACCAACCAAAATAAAAACAGAGGTTTCCTCCAAGGAAGTTCTCTTCTACGAGAGTACCCCTGATCAGCCTATTCGCATAGGTATGGAATTATCTTCGGACAAAGAGCAACAACTCTTGTCTTTCTTGCGATCCAATGTTGATATCTTTGCTTGGTCACCCAAATACCTCCCTGGCATTCATCATGACATAATGGAACATCGACTGGATATAAACCCGAACTACCCCACGGTGAAGCAGAAAATACGCCAATGGACAGCTGAAAAGGCTGCCGTAGTCAAGGAAGAGGTCCAGAAGTTGCTCAGCACTGGAGTCATTCGGCCCATCGATCGTACGACTTGGCTTGCTAACCCCGTCCTCGTCAAGAAGCACAACGGTCAGTGGAGAATGTGTATTGACTTTACCTCCCTGAATAAGGCTTGCCTAAAAGACGACTTCCTGCTGACTCGTATCGATCAGCTAGTTGATGATACAGCTTGGTGCAAATTGTTGAGCTTCTTGGATGGATACTCTAGCTTTCATCAAGTCTGGTTGGCTTCTTTGGATTAGTCATTCACAGCGTTCCAACGCCGAAAGGAACCTTTTGCTAGAATAGAATGCCATTTGGCCTCAAGAACGTCGGGGCTACCTTTTCCCGGGTGGTCAGAGAAATGTTGAAGCAGCAACTCGGACGTAATGTAGCGGCTTACATTGATGATTTTATGGTCAAAAGCACAGCTCAGGAGAGCCACATTTCGTTTCTCACCGAGACATTTACAGATCTCCATAGAGTGGGCATGAAGCTAAATCCTTCTAAGTGTATTTTGGGTGTGCGCTCTGACAAACTTCTTGGTTACATGATCTCGAGGAATGGTATTGATCCAAATCCCACTAAGATATAGGCTATACTTGAAATGAATCCTCCTAAGACAATCAGGGAGTTGTAGAAGTTCACAAGACGGCTGGCGGCTTTGAATCGATTCATCGCCAAGTCAGCCGAAAGGAGCATGGCCTTCTACAAGATTCTTAGAGGTTCCCGACCTTTTGCATGGACTTTGAAGCACCAGAAAGCATTTGAAGAATTTAAGGCCTATCTCATTCAGATAACTACCTTGCATCGACAACCACTTAAAGTTCCTTTAATACAGTACATAGCCATTGCTCGGTGCGCCGTTAGCGTGGTACTGGTACATGAGCTCAAATTGGAAGAGAAATGCAGCAGCCAATCTATTATGTCTTAGAAGTTCTATTAGGAGCTAAGTGCAATTACCTCTTGGGGGAGAAGCTGGTATACCCGACTGTGGTACCTTCGGCTTACCCCATTTGGGACATTCTAGAAAACAAAAATGCTCACAGTCGGGTCATTAAGTAGGCAGCTGAGTTAGCACAGTACAATATATCTTTCATCCCTCGAAAAGCGATCAAGTTCGGGGTCATAGTAGAATTTCTGACCGAATGGGCTACCACAAAGCATTCAGTTGCTCCTCCGAAGGACCCTTCGTGGCTCGTGTTTACTGACGGAGCCTGGGGGCTTCGGGCGCAGGACGCGCCGTAGTGGTCACCTCGCCACTGGACAGAAGCTCACGTATTCTGCTTCTCTACAGTTTCAAACAACCAACAACGAGGCTGAATACAAAGGCATTCTTTTGGGCCTCTGCAAAGCGACTGGTTATTTTCAGTAATTCTTAGTTGGCCTCCGGGTAGATTGCTAAGGATTTCCAGATCCAAGAACCTGAGTTTGCTCGGTACATTCAGCTCATTCATAATATGGAGAAGCAATTTCTAGGGTTGGAGGTTCGGGTAATTCGGCGTAGTGAGAACGAAGAAGCGGACATCTTAGCTTAGGCCGCAGCCTACCAGAAAGCAAAACCAGTTGATGACTTTCACGAGGTGCTTCGATCCCCATCTACTGCACATCCCAAGCTTGTGGCCGCCGTAAGCCCCATCGTTGCAGAAGATTGGCGTGCCCCTATCAGAGCTTACATGGAAGGCACCTCTCACTTGATGACCGCATTGAGGAACAACAAATGCGCCATTGCGCGAGGGGTTATGTTATAGTGGAAGGAATCCTTTACAAAGCTGGTGTCTTTTCGCCACTGCTTCGGAGCTTGTCTCGAAATGAAGGTCACAGCCTTTTGAATGACATACACCAGGGGCTATGCTCTTCACATCTAACACCTCGCGCTCTGGTCTCTAAGGCCTTCCGAGAAGGTTTCTACTGGCCCACAGCTCTAGCCGATGCTGAATCTTTGGTCCGCACTTGCCCAGGCTGTCAATGGGTGGGACGACAGTCGCACGACCTGCCACACCCCTATAACCAATTTCTCCGGTCTGACCTCTGGCATGTTGGGGCATTGACATTGTTGGGCCACTACCAACCACTTCGGGAGGTTTTTGCGGTCGTTGCCATTGACTGCTTTACTATGTGGGTCGAGGCTGAACCATTAGTCAAGATCACAGCCCTCGCGTTCGGAAGTTCTTCTGGAAGAATGTTATTTGCCGGTTTGGAGTACCCCTCGAGCTCACAGTTGACAACGGGAAACAGTTCGAAGCCGAGCTATTTGAGAATACTGCGTCGGTGTTGGTGTCAAGAAATGCAACATATCCGTAGATAATCCTAGAGCCAATGGAGCTTGTGAACGCGCGAATGGCAACATCTTTCATGCTGTCTCTCGAGCTCTGGTTGGCCTACCGAGAGGGAAATGGGTGGAGACCTTGCCCCATATTCTATGGTCCTTGTGCACAACGAAGACAAGGGCAACGGGATTCACCTCGTTCAATCTTATGTATGGCAGTGAAACCATGACCCCTGAAGAAGTCAAACATTGTTCCTTCCAAGCAGACCACCCATCCCTTGGTGAAGAAGACCTCACCAAGGACACTGTCGAGGAAATACGTTTGAAGGCCGTTTCGAACTTGCACCACTACATTGAGTCAATGGAGAAAATTTATAACAAAAATGTTCACCTTAGATCTTTTGAGCCAGGTGACCTCGTCCTCAGGCTCAACCCTAACCCCACTTCAACAAAAAAGCTTCACAGCAAATGGACAGGTCCCTTCATTGTACACTGTTCTGTCAGGCCTGGGGCTTATCATCTGCTGCAGCTGGATGGCACACCTATCTTGCACACTTGGAGCGCAGATGTCCTCAAGCGCTTCTATGCTTAAGTTCCTACACCTGTTGGTGCCGAGCTGCGTATCGTGCGAAGCCCTGCGTGTTATTTTGTTTCCTTCTTTCTTTTGCGTCAAGTGCGTCTCGTGCGAAGTCCCGTGGGCTATTTTGTTTCCTCCTTCCTTTCTGAGGTGAGCTGCGCCTCGAGCATGGTTCTTCAAACCGTCTAGTTGCTAAGTTTGTTGAGCCGATCTACGTCGGGTGCGACTCCTCTAGGTAGGGCCCTTCGGGTCACTAGGCAGCGGCCCCATCGCTTGCTAGATAATTTACATCAAGTCGCGCTTGAGAGGAGCCCTTTATAAGCACTCTAAGCATGTCCTGCCCCTCTTGTGATCCCTTGTGCCTTTGATGCATCGAGATGCCGGCTTATGACCAAAGATGAAGCTGTGCCTCTTGTAATCCCTCATGCCTTCAATGCACCAAGTTGCCGGCTTATGACCGAAGATGAGGCTGTGCCTTTTGTGATCCCTCGTGCCTTTGATGCACCGAGATGCCACCTTATGACCGAAGGCGAGGCTGTGCCTCTTGTGATCCCTCATGCCTTCGATGCATCGAGATGTCATCTTATGACCGAAGGCGAGGCTGATCCTTCGTGCCTTCGATGCACTGAGAAGCCAACCTATGTCCAAAGGCGAGGTTGTGCCTCTCTCGATCCCTCGTGCCTTCGAGGCGCTGGGATGTCTGCCTATGTCCGAAGGCAAGGTCGTGCCTCCCGCAATTACCCGTACCTCTGGCGTACTCGGATGCCAACACATGAAAACAAGGCTATGTCTAAGGTAACTACACTTACCTCAAAGGCTTCGGGCGTTTCTCACAATACGTTGCTGAGAGCACGAGACCCACACGGGTCTAAGTCACGCAAGCCTGAAAGGCATCTTTCGTTCACTCGTGGCACCGCGAGATAGGACCGAAAAATGTTCCTTATTCAAGGAATACTTCTATTTCTTTTTCATAGACACAATTTTACAAGTACAATGTCATGGTGCTCCACGACCGGAATGTTGTATATTAGGCAATTGTTCCTCAAGCTCTTCTATCTCGCGCCGAAGACGCGCTATGTAGCTCATGACCCCACCGAGACCGTTCACTGCACGAGCGATCTCTTGCATTATTTCCGGACCAGGTTCCTTCGGAGATGATGCCCGCTAGATACTTCGATAGTCTCTACTTCGGGCTCCACATTTCGCTTACATAGCAGGAGGGCTAGACTTCAGTTTCCTCGCAGAGCTCTCCTGTGGTCGCGCTTGACGCGTTGGTGTAACCTTTCTTCTGAGCTCACCTTAGCACATGACTGCTTTATCGCCAAGTTGTGATTTTCTATATACGACCGGAACCCTTCAATGGTCCCGAAGGGATTCATGCGGAACCACTTGTGCCACTGGTGGTCGCTCGCGTAACCAAGTCTGGCAATGGTAGTGGTTCTCGAAGGGACATATGAGACAGGCATCACATCAAGAATTAAATCAGCCTGGACACGAACAAAAGTCTAAGTTATCTTTGGATTAAGTGTTAAATTACAAAGCTCCTGAGAAACAATTTGTTTTGGGGCTTCCAAAAGAGCTAAGTACATTCTATGAGATGAACTAGGCACCGGCTCACACTTGAGGTCGCATTCCTCCGGCAGCTTCATTTTGCAGGGCGGTCCTCTCCGGTTGGCCTTCGGATCCACCTTCGTCTGCTCGGAGATTGCTCATCTCGCCGGCTTCAGGGGTTGGCTGCGTCGTCTTCGCCGCAATAGTAACCTTTCCGCTCCCCGCCGAACAGAGTGCGGATTCGCAACTCAGCTCGCTGCCGCCTCGGAGCCAGAACCCTTGGGAAAAAGATTTCTCGACATCACGGATCGATTCCCAAAGCTCGGCATACGCTTTGAAACTACTTGCGCAAGTCTCCTGCACCCCTCTTATGGCCCTTTTGATCAATGTGAAATCTGTGATGCCACTCGCGCGAACAGCAGCAAAGGCACCGGTCCAGGCCACTTGAGCGCACTGATTTCCGAAGGTGCGCAGAGCTTTTCGAGCCATTTCGATTCCTTGTCGGGTCCGAGAGATACTTGTCATGGGATCCTTCGACGCGTCTTGCCGCGGCGCCACCACGTTCACCCCGAGCATGCCGAGGAGATCGTCCACATCTCCCATCAATTGTCCAACCCCTTCGGCAATCTGCTCGACGACCGTCAGCTGACCTTCGGTGGCCTTCAGAGCCTCGCGAAAGGTATCGCGCTCGTTGCTTATGTTAGTCAGCTCCTTCGATCCCGAAGCCTCCCCTGGTGCCACCTTCTCCTTCCGCTTCTCCTCAGCCTCCTCCTTTTCGGGCAGCTTGCGCTCCGGAAGTTGCACCTGCTAGTTCTTCAGCATCAAAACCTAGTTTAGACTTGGCCCATATTGGGCGCGCTCTCAGTGGCGCACCTCCATGTCCCGGAACTTTCGGAGATAATGTTCGGCCCGCGCTTTGATTTCTGCTAGGGTCAACTCTGCATGATACTTTCATGAGTACAAAACGAAAAGGTTTAGTGGCCAACTACTAAAGAACAAGGTACCGTGCGTAGAACTCACTGGGAAATCTCTTTGGTTGTAGTACCAATTTTCTTCGGCCGTCGGGTTGCTCAACAAGGAATTTGCGGCACCAGCCCTTGAGCAGAGGGCTGATACCAGCAGTAACAAACTCTTCGCAGAGGTCCCGCATGGTCAGTCTGCAGGACACGTCCTCTAGGGCCTTCATCCGCAGCTTTGATTGCTTGTTCAGCTTGATTGAAGGGCGAGGCCAATGAAGAATTTTCGAGCAGCTAGACCGAAGAGGGCTTCCTTCTCTTACCCGATACTAAAACCAATCCAAAGTCCATCCCCAACACCAATGCTCGCGGTAAGCCTTCGCCGGAAGCTTGCTGTCGTCGATGGGCACGAATCTCGCAGTGGCATAGGGCATCATGTACCCTTCCCCTATCAGGCTGTCGTGTTTCCGGTATGCAGTCCGGTGCATCGCTGCAAAAACCTCGACATCCGGCATGACCCCCTCCGTACGAAAAACCCACTCCATTATGCTTAGCTTGACTATGGCATTGACAGTTATCTGCTGAATCCGTAACTCGTAGAGTTGCAGCACCTTGCCAACAAACAGTGAGCACGGCATACGTAGCCCCCCATCAAAGAAACGAAGGAATAGTACAGCGCAGTCGCTCCCTTCGGAGGCACGAAAGCCAAATTCCTCTCTAGGCACCCCCGCTCCGCCAGCTCATCCAGCTGACTCTCCGTTACCGTGCTCAGCCCTAGCACCGGACTCGTGCGCAAAATGTCCAAAATACGGCAACGACTCTTCAAGCTAGATGAGCCTCCGGCCTTCGACATGATCACAGCGCAAAGTTCAGGTGATCGAAGAGCTAGGTTTGATTTTGGCAAGGCAAGAGCGAATACCCGAAGGACAGGTGATCGAAGAGCTAGGTTTGATTTTGGCAAGGCAAGAGCGAATACCCGAAGGACAGGTGATCGAAGAGCTAGGTTTGATTTTGGCAAGGCAAGAGCGAATACCCGAAGGACCTTGAAGAGCTAGGTTCGCTTCCGACTTGAGAGAAGCAAGTTACGTGTGGAGTCGCGAGTGTGAATGAGTCGCGTTGCTTGCTCGCTCGCTTTTATAGGCCCGGCCGCGCCCACGGTCACCCCGCCGCGGAGTCATTCAGCGGGCGCGACGCCTGGCCTCCTTGGAAGCCGTGCGGCAATTCGTTTCTTCAGAAATGGCGCCGTAAGCATGCCGTTCCGTTGCACCATGTGAGAATGGCTTTGGAACAGCATAGCATCGAAAAAATTCCATATCGCAAGCCACGTCAACTTAACAATTTTTCTTTCTCTCAGAATCTCATTTTTTTTGCTGGCCTTCCAAAGAACCGAAAAGGTGAGGGGGGGGGGGCGATGAGCCTAGCCTTTCGGTCATGGTTTCGATCCTTTCGAAGGCGGATCTCACCTATGAGGGGATGCTGTCGGGGGCCGAGGCCCATCTAAGGCCTCTTCCTGAAGAATGGTGCAAAGCCCAGTTAGGCCTATGATTGAAAGAATGGAAAGAACTCCGAAACCCACTATTCTTAAGTCATATAAGAGACAGAGGCTACCGGGACCAAAGAAAGGACCGAAAAGTTCTTCGGTCCTAGTAACTTCTTGTCCCGAAGGAAGCTCTGAACAAGGAGAAAAGCTGATGACGTGTGAAGTATGGAAATCCAGCTATATATGTAATGGAAGGGATAAGTTATCAAATGCCCTGGCGGAAAGTAAAAAAGACAAGGGTATTTCTATAATAAGACTAGTAAAGTGTGATGACTCTAACCTGTAAATAGCCCCCTTAGGTACAGTAACAGGGGAGGTTAATGCTTGATTCACTAACTTGTGCCGCTCCGAAGAAATTCCAAATCCAACAAAGGGGAAGGTCAACCGCTGTCCTATAAATGGTGCCGGAGTATCTTCTATGTCAATGTTTTGGCATCTGATCGTGGAGACGGAGCTCTTGAAAATATTAATCCGTAGGCCTGTTGCATTGCCGAATTGTTCCAGAATCCGCAGCAAGACATTCATTTCCTGCCGCACAGGGTTGAGAAACACCACAGCATCATCAGCATATAAGGATAGGCGGAGGTGAGCATGTCGGCCACGCAGTGGTGACGGTACGCCGTCCTCAGTTGCCATCTGCAGCTTGTGGTTGAAGGTGTCAATAGGGAGGATGAAAGGATACGGCGATGGGAGAACCTTGAATTTGCTGGAAATGATTATATAATTCTTGCTCCTTTTCTTTATGTATCCATAACGTGGTTCCATCCTCTCAGGGAGGTGATGGACTTTTTCCTTTTCATGGCATTTGCTTTGAGATGAAAAAACTTTGTGATGCGTCCCCTTCTCTCAGCCAGTCAACCTTGGAACATTGTCTCCACCTGGCACGCTTCACAGCTGCCAGTCCAAGGATGTGAACCTTTAGATCCTTGCGTAGTTCTTGTTCCTCATCCGTCAACGTGCTGTTCTCTTGGGCTTTGTCCAGTTACAATATAATTTCCTCCGTCATGTGTAGCTGCATCTTCGTGTCGCCAAACAGCGACAGGCTCCATGCTCTCAATGCCTTAGCAGTGTTGAGTAGCTTATTGTGCAATATTATTAGTGGCGAGTGCCCAAGGACCTGTCTATTCCATGCATCCTGCACCACTTGTTTAAAGTTGAGGACTCGGGTCCAAAAGTGTTCAAATTTGAATACTGTCGGTCGTGGTATACCTTGTTGCTGTGTTAAGAAAATTGGACAGTGGTCTGACATGGAGGATGAGAGGGCATGTAATGTAGCAGAGGGGAATAAGCTTGCCCATTCCTGATTGCAAAAAACTCTCTCTAAATGGATTAGAGTGGGATTTACTCTTTCGTTACTCCAGGTGTATCTTCTGTTCTGCAAGGCAATTTCCATGAAACCAGAGTCATCTATTGTGTTACGGAATCGTCCCATGAACCGCCGGTTGAGATTGGTGTTATTTTTGTCTCTTGCTTCATATATCAGATTGAAGTCTCCGAGACACAGCCACAGGGTGTTATTTGGCAATTCTGCTTAGAAATTGTCCTTGTCTCCATCTTCACACGGACTCCACTGTCATGGAGAATGAAATGTTAGATAGTTTACAAGTGATTGAGATGGACAGCGAGTAATCCTTTATTACTGCATCAGAGGCATGTATCAGGTCACTGTCCAGCCGATCAGGATCCCCCCACGGCTTCCATCAGCCGGGATGTAATCAAAATTATTTAAGTTCGTTCCCAGGAACTCCATGCCCAGTAGAGTATCGATGACCTCAACTTTTGTTTCCTGTAAGCATACTATGGATTGTCGTGCAGATTTTATAAGGCGCCGCGTAATCTCTCTTCTAGCACGGTTGTTCAGCCCTCTAACATTCCAGCACAGGATCTTCATATCATCTAAACACATCTTGATTTAAATAGGGCACCAGGAATACAAATGGGAATTGGAACAAAGCAAACTGAAACGACACCACCTAAACACATATCCTGGCGAGGGAAGCAGCCACCAATAGCCCAAGCATGCTTGCCTCTAAGTCTATGCCTCATACCTAGTACACTAATCATAGGAGAAACAACAACAACTACGACAACAACTAGCGATAACTGGCGCTGGACAATGATTACCCAAGAGTTGGTTAACATTTTGTCCGTTGAGCGCCGGGTGCCCATACAGTGGATAGTTAGCTGCCTTCCGGTGCGGCGGCCACATCAGCCCAGGTGACCGCCGACAGTGAGTCGGCCACCTGGCAGTTCCCAGCCGTGTAGCCTTGCACAGCGCTGCAATTGCCGTGTCCGGCAGAGGGTCGCTGAACAAGTTGACGTACTTGGAGATGGCTTTGTTAGTCACACGAACTGGAGCTCTTTGATCAGGCGCTGTTGTGCATGCTGAGCCACCGGGATGGTACACTTTGCCGTGGCCTGATGCGTGCTCTTGGGGCGTGTCTGGGGTGGCATGGAGTTGGCTGCCCTCTGCTGCGCAGCCGGGCGATGGGGCATAGGGTCTGCGGAAGGACGCCTGGTGCAACAGACCCGCCTCAGAAAAACTCAAATCTGGGACGACGCCGGGACCTTATTTTGGGCAATGCTCGATGAAACGAGCATACACATGGTACAACATAGGCAGGATAAACAGCAATCTTTTAGAGGACGAGAGAATTTAATATAATATAGTTCTATAATTTAAAATTTAGTCTTACATCATCAGAGTACGATAGAAAGTTTTGAAAACACAAGATACAGCGGAAACATTAAATGGGTACAGACTCCGACTCTTAGACCTTAAGTAAAAGCATGAGCCTTGCCTAGTAATACCATGCTACTAGCCACACAACGTTCACTGCGGTGAATCACAACGCTCTCACTGGAGGTTCCCGAACTCTGGACGAGGTTCTTCCCACTGGTAACTATCATCATGGGTATACGCGTTGACGCCTGAAAACCACGTATTCGCAAAGCGTGAGCTTCTAAGAAGCTCAACAAGACTGACCGTTAAATTAGCTATCTACAGCACCTAGACATGCTGGCTGACTCAGGGTAGGTTACTTTGCTCTCGCATTACCTGAAGTTATTCTTAATCGAGTTTTAGCTTAGGTTGAATCATAACTTTAGTTTGCACTGATCTAGTCAAACATAAATAGAAGCAATAGAATAAAATAGTCATCATATGTTAATCATCATCCTCATAGCTCATCATCTTAATTAAAATGTGGTGCGTTTCACAAGCATATTCATAGCTGAGAGCGACAGCGATTCGAACCGATTTACACCTGCAGGGATAACCTAATCATACAACACGTGCGCTTCCCAGACCGATTTTTTTTGCTATTATTTCAAAATCCCTTTCCAAATTCAAATGAAATTCGTACTTTCTAAGCTCAAATAACTTTGAAAATTTTCATGGGCACCCAGTGAATTATTTGGAACAACTTTCGTTAAAGGAATTGCCTCTAAAAATTTGAGAATTGCCAATTAAATTCAAGTTTGTTTGAATTTTTAAGGGGGTCGAATCTTTTCCAAAATTCTGATAAAATCTCCAAAATTCTGTTTTGAATTGAACTTAATTGCCATGTAAAAATATTGCTAGGGTTACATGGGAGTTTTGACAGATTTTGAAAGAGGTGTTTGAATTTTTACCTGTTAAGGAATGATTTTTGTACTGTGGGTTAAAAACTCTTGATGCAATAAAAGTGTTCAGTAATTTACCAAACTTTTTGTGGTGGTTCATGGAAGTGTTTAAAACAAGATGTTTATTAGATCAAGTGTCAATTTTGCTTCAAAGTGTAAGAATTAAATCTTAAAATTTAGAATTTATCGATAAATTTTTAAATGAAACATGGGGTGTCACAGCCGGGTATGTCAACGAACGCCCACCTTGGCCCCTCATCCTTCCCTCCGTGCGGTGTGTCCCTAGGCTACGGCTGGAGCTGCAGTGCGTCCAGCTGCGAGGCCACCAGGTCCGGCGCCAGGGCCTGCTCTGCGAGCTGCACCCCCAGCCCGAACACTATCTCCTCCTATGGCCAAGGTGTGGTTGGGCCTGTGTGGCCCAAGGCAGCCTCTCCCAGCGATGTGTCTACGATGTTGTTGTAGTACAGTAGTGAGGATGGGCTGTACTTCGGGGACCCCATGTCGTCCTCCTGGCGAGCTTCAGGGGAGAAAGACCAAATCGTGGTCTTCTCCACAAGCATGGGTCCCTCTCCGCTCTGACCGCTTGGTCTATCACCTGTAGAAGCAGGGCATCAACAAGAGGTCGTGGATTAGAGTTTGTCGTGTAGTTTCTTCTTGGTTTGCAACATGGAAAACGTGCTTGCCCTGCTCTGTCCCTGCCTCCCGCAGAGTGGGTACCTGCATCACGCTCTCATGGTCTTCATCCTGGTTTGAAAATTGCTGGCGTCGCGGCGGGGATCTCGAGCAACACTGAATCCAGCTCTCCTCATTTCGGTGGGCCCCCATGTCAGGCGACCGAGAGCGGGAGTCACCCCAGGCCTCTTCGATGGCGGCAGTCCGATGCTGGGTGCCTGACCTCGTGCCATGGCCCATGATCGGCCGCACCTCCAGTGGCGCACAGCAGGACCGCTTGACGCGCCAGAACGTTATCCAGCGTCACGCCCTGTCGTTGTCCGGTCCCCTGTCACGTCACCCCCGCGGCTGGGTGTGTGTGTGTGTGGAGGGGGGGGGGGGGGGGGGGGCGACCTCCCACGGCTGTTGCTCGTCAGTGCATGTGTTGGAGATGAGATCGACCTCCTGTCCTTCACGCGATGTTGGAGCAGAGCGATGTGTCGTTGGCATGTCGCGGATCTCCAGCACCTGTCCAACCCTACACGGAACGAAAGTGCACAAAACAGCATGTGGAACAAGGTCTAGGTTATACATCCATACCCAGCAAGAGCAGGTGTGCGTAACCTCCCTGGTGATCGACGTGCTGGACAGCCGGTCAAAGGCCGCCATGCCGGCGAAGATTTGCCGTAGCGCCGACTCGTTCCACGCATGTAGGGCAGGCCTTCAATGCTAATGCCGGTGTGGTACCAGAAGACGTTGGGCCTGGAGTAGAGGCCCGGATGCCATGGCTGCACCTCAAAAACCAAGTCCTTGATAGTGATGGAGCGGGCGAGCACCGCCCTGTCGTGGTGCGGGGTGAAGTCAAACCTGGCGAGGAAGTGGTTGTGGTGATGCTTGGTGACGGCAACATTGAACTCCAGAACGCGTAGCTGGCAGCTCAAAGAAGCCGCCACCTGAAGCGTGGTGGCCTGGAATGGATTCTTCGGCGCAACAACTAGGATGTCGTGAGCCATCCAGTCCTGGGCCTCCGCTAGGACCTCGTCCGTGGCGTAGGAAGTGGCCAGGGCGAGCCTAGGGTGCTGGCCTGCCATCCCAGGGATGTACTCGTCAGTGCATGCCATGTTCCGACTCCTCAAAGAAAGCTGTGGTGAAATCTCTGTTTTCAGGTCCGGAAACGTGAGCCATTCACGCACCAGCTGCTTCTCTTCTTGCTAGTCTGGGAAGGTGAGGCGGTGGTGGATGCTTGCTTTCGTTGGCTGATGATGTGGGAGTGATGGGAAGATGAGGCGGTCTTGTAGGTTTGGTGCGGCTGAAGACTGGTGGGGGTTTGAGCGGGCCCGGGACACGCACGGAGCATATGCCCGTTTCTCTAGAAGTGCCAAAAGCGGATAGGATCTCTGCACTGCTCTACTTGGTGGTTCTTGGTGAGGCAACAGAAGCAGCGGCCGGCCATCCACCTTTTATAGCCCAAGGCCGGAGGGGTTGTGGAGGTGCGCCGTCTGCCAGCATGCTTTGATTTTTCCGACGATACGCTGAGGTCTTTATGCCGCCACCAGTGCTTGGCTTCACTGTTTCCCAATCTGATGAATCTCGGATGCTCATCTGAGGAGGTCGAGCGTGCTGGGACGGAGATGGTAGATTGGAGCTTGGCCGGTGCCTCAGGCTGTGGATACTCAGAGATCTGCTCCGGTGAGAGAGGGGCGGAGAGGTTAGGCAAATAACTGCACTGACCGCCATTGGTCTGGGTAGCACATCCACCCGCTTGCCTGCGCTGCTCTGCTTGGCCGGCATACGTGCTCCTACAACGTCGACACCGGCGCTCTGGTTTAGCGCAGGTACGGGCCCTTGCGCCTTCCGCTTGCCAACAATTGGAGGCGCTTGGGATTCAAACACATCTGTGGAACTTGACTACTCCGGCCTGGGCTTACTCCTCTCTTCCCCTGCCTCCTCCAGAGTGTCCGTCTTGAGCCTGGGGTGCACAGCAAAGGCACCATCCTCTTCTTCAATGTTCCCCCAGTCAAGCTTGTCTTCGGCTGATTCCTCCGAATCTTGAGGATCTTGGGCATTGATGTGCGGCAGGGCTGCAACAGGATGGGCGGTTCTGCGGTGGTCTGGCTCTGGGATTGTGGATTTGGGGCTCTCATGGCTGAGCACTACAGGCAGGGCGTGGGAGGATGGGGGTGTGACTGCGGTGGTGGTCGACGGCGAGGGTGGTGAGTGCAGGGCATGGCTGCGGGGGAGGGGCGCTCTCCTCCACCTTTGTCCCCTCTTCTGGAACAACGTCGTGGCTTTTGTCCCGGCCAGCCAGTGACGGACGTAGGATTTTTAAATTAGTGTACAGAGAGACTACATATTATCCCACACCAAAATGTTTATAAATCAAACGATACATCGTAACTAATTAAAATAGATGCAGTAGATTTTTTACATCAGTCGTTGGTTTGTCTCTTGGCTGTTGGGCTGCCCATCTCACGTATACACCCGCCCGGACCATTTTGGACTGCTTGACGTTGCATAAAAGGCTGACACAACCTATGTTTTTTGAGACAATATATTATATATAAACAATATTTTATTTACATTATAATTATTGAGTGTTCAGATGTACACCCTTGACCCCATACTGTGTCCGCCAATGCGGACGGCCTAGTCCAACACATCACGACGAATGAAGAGCAGAAAGAAGGGAAAAGAAACGATGATGAGCAGATCCATCCGTTTGTTTGATGGTCGTCGAGCAAGATTTGATAGCGGCGGCATTGGGTACGAGAGGAAGATTGGAGAAAAGGAAAGAGAAATGAATGGATGTGTAACTTGTGGGATGGTGGTTAATTTTATGGGTGTATCCTTGTAAGTTGCCCAGATTAAGTCGTTTTAGGCTTCAAAATTTATCTCATAAATGAAGTCGAGTCGGCCTATATGCTCAACACGTTTTCTTTAAAAAAAAATCTGGCAGCCATATCTCTTCTTGTGCGTGCGGCTGCCCTCTCTATTCTCTCTCCTGTCACGTGGTTCATATCAGGCATTATAAGAGGCCATCAGTGCGTATAAGCAGACTACTCCTTCCCTAGCTTTCCTTAGTTGTTGTGACTTATATCAAAACGATCTAAGTATTTTATATATCTATCAATGTTAATGTTTCAACCTCACAATCAAAATGTTTCATATCAACACTAATTATTCTAAAAAATGATTGAGATTTGATTAACAATGAGCAAATCTCTAGTTTTATGTCAACTCCGTGAAGACTTTAGAAACCTAAATTTTTCAGAACAACTTCTTTGGAGCCCTTAAAAAAGGTGGAGTTAGCTCCAACTTCATAATTTTCTCCGCATCTGGAGTTTGTGGAGCTGAGGTGTTTAGTTTAGCTAGTAAATTTAGGAATAAAACCCCAAAAAGTGGAGTAACATGCCCTTTTTTTGTACATTAAAATGTTTTTTTTGTTCTACCATGTTATATTCTAGAAAATTTCTTTCCTTCATGTCGTAGAACATTTATGTGTCCATTGGGAACAATACGTTATATAAAACATTTACATTTATAAATGGGAACATTCCCATTTGTTGTGGAACAACTATAATTGTTTGGACACATTATCTTGTGTTCTTAAATATTTCTAATTTTGTCACAAAACTATTAAAAGTCATCACAAAATACATTTTATCAAGCACATTCTGTGACGATTGAATTTTCGTCACCATATTATTATAAATGACCTCTCGTGACGTAATTTTATGATTTTGTGATAAAATTGAATAGTGAAACTTTCAACAAAACAAAAAGGCCGTGCGACGGCAGCGACGCCCGTGCCGACCCGGACCCCACGCTGCCTGCCGCATGTACTGATTGCTGAGGCCTGCGTCGGCGTCGTCGCCCAACGCTGCACCCAGCCGCGCCTGCGCTTGCGCGACGCCGTGGCTTTTGTGCCGGGCGGCCTAGTCCAACGCATCACGAGGAATGACGAACAGAAAGCAGGGGAAAGAAACAATGATGAGCAGATCATTCGGTTTGTTCGACGGCCGTCGAGCAAGATTTGATAGCGGCGGTGTTGGGTACGAGAGGAAGACTGGAGAAAAGGAAAAAGAAACGAATCGGTGTGTAACTAGTGAAATGGTGGATAATTTTATATCAATTCGGTGAAAACTTTAGAAACCTCAATTTTTAGAGCATCTCTTTTGGAGCTCCCAAAAAAAGGTGAAGTTGCCCTCAAGACCATATTTTTCTCTGGATCTAGAGTTGGTGAAGCTGAGTTATTTGACTAGTAAATTTAGGAGCAGTGCTGGAAAGAAAAATAGAGCAGAGCTCTCCAAAACAGACCCTTAAGACCCTTATTTTTGTACATTAAAATATTCTCTTTCTATTGTCCCACGTTAAAGCAACACCAATCAATCCTTAAAATTTTACTCTCAAAAGACTGCCTTAGTAAGTTTGTAAATAAGTATGGGGAGTAAAAAAACTCATGTACTCCTCCTAATATAAGTTATCAAATTTACGTAAAATATTTGTCACATATGTAAGTTTTTTTGGTGTAGCCCATATCTGAAGTTGTTTTTGATTTTTTGGGAGCTTCAATTTAATCTATAAATGTAGGAAGTGAGAGAGTTTGTTTAGGAACTTGCTAAGTTTAGTAACCTAGTATAGAGAACGGTTGGAGAGCTATTATTTAATTAGTTCCTAAATTTTAGTTTAGGGACTTAATTTAAGTAGTGGTTGGAGTTGCTCTTATGTCTTGGAATATTTTTATCCGTTTGGAAACATTTGATTACATCATAGAACATAGAACATTTATATAAAACATTTACATTTATAAATGGGAATATTCTTATTTGTAGTGGAACAATTATAATCATTTGGAAACATCATCTTGTGTTTTGAAATATTTTCAATTTTGTCATGAAACTATTAAAAGTCATCATAAAATACATTTTATCAAGCACATTCTATAACCATTGAATTTTCGTTACCATATTATCATAAATTACCTCTCATAACGTATTTCGTGATTTTGTTGCAAAATTGTAGTGAAACTTTCAAACAAAACAAAGTGGTTCCCTGCCAATGTGCTGCCATTGCTTGTGCGGTTCAGAACATTTTACCTAATTCAATTCACTTCAAAATGAGTTGGAATGAGTTACTCTACTTAGGCTACTATCTGTAGCGACTTTTCACAAATTGGAAGTAAGGGCTTGTTCGTTTTATTACCATAATATGTCATACATCTATGTCATAACTTATCAAAAGTTTGATGAAGAAATTACTCAGCGTAATTTTGATAAAGTTTGACAAGATTATAAATCAATGACAGGTGGCACAGGCCAATAAAACCCACGATAAATGGCAGGGCCAATTATTTGCTCATTAATTTGAAGTATGGAGCAGGGGGACAGGCCGATAAAGCCCGTCAGAAAAGGCAGAGTCGAAAAAAGTCTAGAAAAAAGCATGATGATGAGGTGGTACTAGAGGAATTGCAAGTGAAGTCCCAACCTATATATAATGCAGTCAAGTGCACTCACGGGCATGACTCGATTAATTAAAATTATTATTGTTCAGTGATAATATTAGAACGAAGTGCCTTCACTTTTCTCACTGCGAGATTAAATGGCAAATCAGAGGAGAAGGTCCCCCGTGTAGCTAGTAGTACTTTACAGTAATTAACGAGCAAAATAAAAAAAAATTATTCAGAGAACCTAACCATACCCTGCTTATTTCTCACTTGTAATCGAAGCTGGGAACGGCCGTGCTGGGCAGTTCTAGCTCCAGCACGTCCGACTTGGCAACCTTCTGCTTGTTCCTCCCAAACAAACCGCCGAACCACCCGGTAGGGCCAGACGACTGCTCGGGGGGCGGCAGCTCATCCAGACGCTGCTCCGGCGACGGCGCCGGAGGGAAGCCGGCACCTGGCACGGTCTGTACATCTGGAACCTCCACCTGTCCGCCAGGGCTCCGATGACGCAGGTCCACATCATACTGATACTGCGGCGGCGGCTGCTGGTCGGCCACCCTATCGCGTTGGTGCACGATATTGGAGCCCTCGATGAGGGCGAGAATCGCAGCCCCGACGAGGCCGGCCCGTCCGGCCGCTCGCGGAGGCCCGGGCGGATGGAGAGCAGCCCGCCGGTGGCGGCACCGGCGACGACGGAGTTCCACGGGTCCTCCTTCTGGCGCGCGTAGACCAGGCCGCAGTCCACGGCGGAGAAGACGCCGCTCCAGACGGCGAAGGCGCCGCCCATCGCCGGCGCCCTCATGCGGGCGGCGGTGACTCCGCCGGCAAGGCGGTGGCCGTTCGGCGAGTCGTACAGCATGCCCTTGAGGAAGTGGAACGCGGCGCCGCCCACGATGCCCATCGCGAAGCCGATGCCGACGTCTTCGACGATGCGGTCGGGACACGGGTTCCGGGAGAGATCCATCGTACGGCTCATCGCGCGCGGCTTTGGCGAGGGGCCGGCGTCGGAAAACGAAGCGAGGCCGAGGCTGATGAATCTAATAGCGTGGCGGCGGGAAAGGCTCCCCGGCGGCTCGGAGAACGCGTCGATCGGTCTTGACGATGGATCGCAATTAAGTGAACGACGGATACATACGGATGTGTAGCAATAGTCCTTATTTATATACGGTCCTTTCCGTTTTTCCTTCTTACTATCTCTCATTTTCTCAGGTTCCGGGTCGGGGTCAGAGGTGGACCGAGACCGATCCTTAATTTCTGTCCCTTGTTGGAAACCCAGAACTCTCTCTCTCACAATCACCCACGCACGTGTGCAGAGTTCAGAGAGACAGCAATGGCGACTGCTGTCCACGGCGACAAAACGCCGAGCTTTTCCTCTATTTCTCAACACACAAAACAGACGACCTTTATAGGTCCGCGAACGCACGCACGTACTGGAGCATAACCTCTCCATACGTCAGGTCTACAAGAGGGCCGGGACGAGGAGGATTGACACCTTCCTCAAACCTGGACGACGAGGGTAAAGCTCTAATCACATGTTTTATATTACATCTCGCAGAGATTGTTCCATAATTTCATACTCTGATAAACATTAGAGCATCTCTAACGATCCACTTAAATATGAGTCCAAAAACATCAATTTAATAGTATTTAGCAACTGTCTACTATTTCTCTATTAGGTTTTATAACATTTTATTTATATTATTTCTTAGATTTCTGTTACCAATTTTTTATTTGCTACTACTCACATTATTTTTTGGGTTATTTGTCTACTGGACATCCTTCCTTCAATCATGTCTTTGTGTTTAAGACACCGTTCAATTTAATTTATCTTCTAAACACTGTAGAATTGATAATTTACCTACAAAAACATCTCAACAAGAATAAAGAACTACTAGCAAAATGCTCGTACGTTGTAACGGGAATGAAAACAATTTATATAATTAGCTCTATACAGTTATGTTACGACCCGTTTTATATTAGATCGCGTAGAAGCTTGGCCTCAGCAAAATCATTAAGTAGTGGACATGTTAGGTTCTGTTTTATATTAGATGTCGAGTCAGATCCGATGGTTATTATATTATATTTGTTAGATCCATTTTATATTAAAATTTCGTAGAGTCCAACCTGATGATAACTCGTTTCATATTAGATCTCGTAGAGTTTGTTCGGTGAATTCACACTCTGATGAACAGTGGAGCACCTCCAATGATTCACTTAAATGAGTTAAAAAACATAAATTTAGGAGTATATAAAATTTAGACTTAAATATTATTCTCTCCTCCAACATAGAGCACAAAAATAGACCCTTACATTTTAAATTATGCCACGTCAATAGTTTTTTAATCTAATTTCTGTCTCCGATCTTAGTCCTAGTCGGTGGTTTAAAAAAAGAGTTCGACCAACGGATGATAGAATTGACATTGTCTATTTTTTCCATGTTTCTAGATAGAAATAGGAGGAATTTAAAGGGAGCCAAAAATAAGGAGCATTTTTGTGAGATATCCATTGGAGATGATTTTTACTTACATCCCTTATAATTTGATTTAAGAAGTGTTTTTGGCTCTCCATTTGAGACGCTCTTATAAATTTAAAAGAATTAGTAAGTAGTGGGGATTGTATTTGTATTGGAATTCAACTATTTTTCTTTCCAATCTATATCTCCCAATTTTTTCAGTTTGGAAATAAGATTTAGACTCTTTGTTTTTCCTTGTGACATCATGAGATGTATCTGTATATTTCTATATAATCTGAATTTTTGTTTTTTAGTTCATCATTAGGATTTAGAATTTGTTATTTTCCCTTTGGACTCTTTTTTTTCTAATTTGTGACATCGCTAGGTGAATTCACCCTAGTGAACGTCACAGGCTCATCAAAATTATTAAGGCCCTGTATGGTTGAGCCGTAGGTGTATAAATTTTAGCTGTGGAAAAAACGGCTGTGGGCTCTGAGCTATGGAGAAAGCTAAAAGTCGTTTGGTTGAAACAACTGTGACTGTAGCTTTGAGAAGAAAATTTCTATAATGCACCTACATCCGTCGATCTCGTCAAGATTTATGAGGGATTCGAGAGAAGAGAGCGAGAGAGTGCGGTATGTTTCGTATTCGATGGCCGTACAGTAAAGAGTTCGATCGGGATTCGATAAAAGCTGTCCACCTGCGTTTGGTCATAGCAGTTGTGAAGCGGGACTCCCTTTGGTCGGCTTTTGGACTTTTAAAAAAGCTACAGCTTCAAAAGTCACAACCAAACAGTACCTAAATAGTAGAGATTTTTTTAAGAAAATATCTCAACATTAAAACTCGAAATGTGATATCAAGATACAACATTATATTCCCTGAGCATCTTTTACTTTATTAATTTTGTCGAGGGTCAATACCAGAGGTGATTAGCCCTAATGACCCACGGCCTTAACAATGCGGAGAAGACAGAAGCGGTCCCTGCCTCGCCCAACCCTTGTGTCGTACAGACACCCGACGGGTCGGGCCTACGGGAGACCTCCGCCTCATGTGACCCCCCGAACAGGGGTCGGATCCTCCACAGCTTGGCCAGTGCGCTCGACCCTCCCCCCCCCCCCCCCCGTGTCAGGGTTGGGAGATCGCACCTCCGTCTCGCCCGACCTCAAGGTCGGGCGAACCGCCTATCACGCTACGAGTAGACAAGACGGTGGTGGTTGGGCAATAAATGCCTGCTGCTCCTATGTCTGATGACAGGAGACGACATCGATTACTCGAGCAAGTGGGGCAGTGAATGCGCACAACGTGCACCGGCCAAAGTACTGTGCCTATTGCTACAGCTCCTATCAGAAGCCAATTCTCCCACTACGACAAGACACTCCTGATCGACGGCTGATCGAGTACAGGAGCGAGGGCAATGGCGCCACTCCGTCGACCCCCCCCGAAAGTCATTCTTCCATACGGATAAGATGTCCCCGATCGACGGCCACTCCCCATACCACCGGAGCGGAAGGACGCCGCCATGCTGATGACGACGCCCACGCAACGAAGCCCAACTTGGAGCATACGACCACGACCACTTCTCCGCCACGACTTGTCCCCGTCTCACTCCTTGCGGTTTAAAATGAGGAGACCGAGATGAGAGGAGGGGAGGATAGACGACGAACCACGAACACTTCTCCACTCACGCGTATTTCATCCAGAGACTTGGGAAACTTTCCCGCTCTCGCCACTTTGTAACCCCCCATTACAAACTGTCGCAAGTAACACGAGTAGCTCGAAACTGGACGTAGGGCATCAGCCCGAACCAGTATAAATCCTTGTGCCCTCTTACGAACCATCCGAACCCCAAAACGCGCATCCCACGATAAATCACTCGTCGGCAGTAACGAACGCCGACAAATTTGTATTGGATATTTGCATATTTTCACTTTTAAACGACTATTGCCACATACTATCCTTAGAGCATCTCCAACGGTAATATAAGTCCCAAAAACATCAATTTAGAGGTAATTAAAAACATTTTAGACTAAAATTTTATCCATTTCTCCAATAGAGTGCATAAAAATAGACGCTTAAATTTTAAATTGTACCATGTAAATAGTTTTTTAATCGACAGTTCAATGTCAGACATCCTCTCTCTGATCCTAGTCATAGTCGGTGGTTTAAAAAAAGAGTTTGGTCTCCTCTCTCCGATCCTAGTTCTAGTCGGTGGTTTAAAAAAAAAAAGTCCACCATTGGACAATGGAATTGACATTGCCTATTTCTTTTTTATTTACGGGGAACCAAAAATAGAAACAATTTTGAGATATCCATTGGAGATGATTTTTTACTCAAAATTCCTAATAATTGATTTAGAAAGTGTTTTAGGCTCTCTATTGAAAATGCTCTTAAGTCAAAATGAACTCTTGCTTACGTTTTTAAATGTACTCTCCATCTCATCTCACATACAATCCTTAATTCAAGGACTCTCCATCTCACGTATAGTCCTTAATTTGAAGCGGTTACGGTCTTCAATTCAAAATAGACCCTCCACCTCATGTAGCATGTTTAATTCAATCCAAAGTGACACTTTTTTAAGTGCACTCTTTTTTTATGTATGATCCGTAATTCGATTCAAAATGGACTTCTCACGTTTTCCCTCCCATACTGCACATACAAAGTCCGGCCTTACAAAATTTGGCCCAATAACTTTATAGGGTGACTTCAGATCCCAATAAGCATCACATACTCAATAAAATTATTAAGTATAGTAGATAGATAATTACTATATTCAAAAATATATTTATCTTTCTTTATTCAATATACTTATGCGGTAAGAAATGCACAATGATGACGACACATAAGTGAAGGTTATAAGCTAACCATTTCTTATATTACAAAGGTACCGGGTAACATTCGACACTGTTACCTATCCGTGAACCTAACCCCTTGCCTCTAAAGAAAAGTGACGGTCAGAAATGTTGACCGTCACTTATTTAATCTCAAATAAAACTATGATGGTTGACAATTTACAACCTTCACCTTTAGCGAACCATATAGATAACGGTTGACATCAGTACCCGTCATCTAACTTTGCCCAAAGAAAGGTAACGATTCTAATTTAACACGGTCACCTATTTGACGCAATCTTTTTCACGCCGGGTGCCTCACCATACCATGATAGTTAAATATATTCTTACAAAGGTGACGGTTCAACATGCCAATCGTTATTCGGTTAATATATATAATGCCCGTCATCTATTAATTTGTACTACCAGGTGACAGTTGCATACTCGTCACCTTTAATTTTCATATCAATGACTTCTGACGAGGTGACGGGTGCTCCAACCATCACTAATTTCACTTGTTAGCCGTCATTGATATGTCTTTCTTACGTAGTGTTATATACGTAATGCCAATACATGCGACACTTCTGAAATGATAATCATATTTTTATATATAGAATTGAAAAGCTTTTGTTTAAGTGAATCAAACTATTTAAATTTTGCACACTTCTGTTACAGCTGCAAAAACTATGTATCCTTCTAGCATTTTTCTTTTTCGAAATGTGCGTATAGCTATATCATTTTTGGTATAGCAAAGAAATTAAACATGGGTATGAGCGAGCACAAGAAAGCACATTACACTACCGGGTTCGCCTCCTTTGCCATGTGCCAGGGGTACTTGGCGAAGCTCAGTAAACACTTGGCAAAGCCTTTGCCGAGCATGGCCGTTGGCAAGAAACACTCGGCAAGATTTTGCCGGCAAAGGGTCCTTTGCCGAGTGTCAAACATCGGGCACTCGGTAAAGGTTTTGCCGAATGTCTATTCTGCCCTTCGGCATAGAAAAGGTGTCAGAACGGAGTTAAACGGAGATGCCACCTTTGCCGAGTGCCAGAGACCACACTCGGCAAAGCCCTATATCTTTGTCGAGTGTTATGGTAAGTACACTCGGCAAACATCTCCCGTTGGGCCGCCAAGCTCGCTTTCCATCTCCTGTGGTAACCTTGCTTCCATTTCCTTCCGTTGCCTCCTCTTTTCTTGCATCTGGGCCTATAATATGATATCACCATTGTTACAAGTTATTTCAATGTATATACAATCAATGGACGATGAATAAAATGGAGAAAACTTGAAGTGCCTCCATCTGGTGCTGTGAACTACTCAGCCATGGGTGTATGGCCGGGCTCGAGCTGGTGCTCCTCGTTCGAATCTGTGAGAGAGTAGGAGTACTTGTACTCTCGATGACGTTGTCGTCAAGCCAGTAGCGTCCATGCTTCTTGCCTCCTCCCTCCCTCATGACGACTTCTCCATCAAAGTTCTAGGTGGTTGGATCATAATCTTCTCCATGAACCGCCTTCGCCATTGATGTGTACTCACTAAGGCGGCTGTGAACACTTGCGTTGTTGTACGCCCCGGGCGGGTCCTCTGGGTTGTAGTGGACATCGGACGTCGCGTTCCCCTTGCGAGACATAGCATATGCCTGGAATTGGGAGCAAGACTCACCACCATGTGACGACGACTGCGAGAAAAATAGGGAGCTGATTAGAAACTATACAAAATTGCACGTTAGAATAAATAAATTAATTCATGTACGCATCTCTCTCCATATGCATCAAGGTTTAGGTTGCCTGATGCTGTGGTGCACCTGGCATCATCAAACGCCGCTCCCGACAAGCGTTGTTCTTCTCCCAGTCCTCAGTGCACCACCTGTCCACCATCTGTGTCCAACACTGCAGACACTGCGCGCACCACCATGGAGGCACCTACACGTCATATATGAAGATCAAATTAAGCATATTTATTCTAGCTATTGTTTCTATGTTTACCTCAAGGTATTACTCTCAAGTCAGCCTCATGGTTCTTGCTTGAGACTTTGTGACCGTGACTTTAAGAAAGTGCGCGCGGTAAGTGATGACGGCCTGGATATGTGCCTCATAATGCACGTCGTTCACTAGTTTGTAACAGGCTTTATTTGCGACCGTAGCCGTCCTGTCCTCATATCTCTCCATGCATCTGAAAAAATCCTGCATATAGACATGATGCGTTAGCTCATTATTTTAAAATTATGATATGATTGGGATATTGAGCAATATAGTAAGATGAAGACTTACCCATAGCTTGGGCGTCACCCACTCCTCCTTGTTCTTGTATAACCTGCCATCCCGATCTCTAGAATCGGGAACGGCCACATAGTGGTCAAACGTGTACGTTGGCTGCCACACTCCTCAACCAGGCCAAGAAAGTGTTCCCTGCACAGAAGACACAGGGTGCCATTGACATGTCGTCTGTGTTCACCTTCTACCACAATCTTCCAGTTCCTGTCCAAATAATTAAGAAAACATATTATTTTGTATTGTGATTTTCAAGATATGAAAAGAAGTAGTGACAAAATTTAAAGTTACTTACCTTTCCCCACTGGGTCAAATCATCGGCCGTCTCTCAGGAGGTATCGGTCACTGAGGACGGCTCGAGGGACCTCGTTGGTAGACACTCGACGAACTCCTTGACCCCCCATCCTCAGATGACGGCACCGCCTCCTCCCCCTCGTCCTCTTGCTCCTCCTCAGACGACGCCACTGCCTCCTGCTCTGTCTGTGGTTCCTCCTCCTCTGCCTTAGGTGATGGCTCCTTTCTACGGCGACTTCTTCGATGAAGAGACGCTATGTTCCTCATACCGCCCACCATCTTTGTCAGAGCACCTGTAATTTAAAAGTGAAACAGGTAAGGAACAAGTTTTAAGACAGATTTATAAAACAAACAAAACATAATTATAAAAGAATATAAAATTACATGTACTAGAAGTAATCATCATAATCGGTTTTAGCTGGATCATAAGTCTCATTGTCGCTATTCTCCATGTCGATATATGCAGCATCATCGGAAGGAACAATGTTGTCTTCATTGTCTTTGCCTAGACTTAAACCTTCAAGTAATGCTAAGTCTTGCACATCTTGCACCTCATCTCCATCTTCGTCGTGAACGACCCTTTCATAGCCTACTTCGATTCTGATCGCTTCGGTTAAGTCTATCTCAAAACTTCCTTCTAGCCCCTCTTCTTGAAAGAACTCTTCGTCATATGTGTTTGGGTCAATGTTGTAGTCTTCATCATTTGGGACTGACACTTTACCGTGTGGCGACACCTTGTGTACAATATCCCAACCCTTAAGACGGTTGTCGGCACGGGTATGAGAGATAATAAACTTGCATAGCCTGTTGAGCCACAATATATACATCGTCTCCTGGTAAGACGGAATCCTGGCGAATTTAGCTCAAAGATTAGGGGATCGTCTTGTTACTTCAGGATCAAACCAATCATTTGAATATGACAGGATTAAGAGGTTTGCAACCATGAAACTTCAGCTCGTATATTTCTTCAATTATTCGACCCTATCGTCGGAAGAAGCCGCTCAATCCATAAGTGGAAGTCATGACTCCTCATCCCATTGATTCGCATAGTTGATACGTTCACTCCCCTTCTTACATTCGCTGCATAGCCATCAAGAAACATTAAGGTTTGGAACCATTCTAGTACCTCCCTCCTTTGGGGCTTCGTCAAAACGAATTCGGCCTTAGGCCTTCTCTATGTCTTGCCTCGACTAGGAGGCTTCATCTCTAGATTTGGTCTATCGCATAACGTTGCCAGATCCACTCTAGCCTTAACGTTGTCGTTGGTCTTATCAGGAATGTCCATTATTGTTGACCAAAGTGCCTCCGCAACATTGTTTTTGGTGTGCATACATCAATGTTATGTGGAAGAAGAAGGTCATCAAAATATGGAAGCCTCAACAAGCCCGACTTATGAGTCCACATATGTTCCTCACCATATCCCACAAAACCACCTTCTTGATGATTCGCCACGAGAGCATCTATCTGAGCACGAACCACAAGACCAATCTTCATCTACTGTGTTGGGTTAGTAACTATGACACCTTTCATAAAGTTCTTGATGTCTCGTCTGAATGGATGGTCAAGAGGGAGGAATTGGCGATGTTTGTTGAATGATGAGAACTTCCCACCCTTCTTCAACCAAATGAACCTCAGACCTTCCTTGCATATTGGGCATGAAAACTTGCCGTGAACACACCAGGCAAAGAAAATCCCATACGCCGGGAAGTTATGCAGGGAGTAGTGGTACTAGACGTGCATTTTGAAGTTTCTCTTTGTAGCTCGATCGTATGTCCATACCCCCTCCTCCAAAGCACGGATCAATTCATCAATCATAGGCTCCATATACACACCCATATTACTCACTGGGTGTTCAAGAATTATCAACGATAAGAACATGTTCTGTTGTTGAAAGACGACGCCCAGGGGGAGATTAAGAGGGATAACGAAAATGGCCCAACATGTGTATGGTGCAGCCATCATTCCATAAGGACCCATCTGTTGCCAATGCAACACGTACACTACGAGTCTCTAATGCTTTGTCACGATGAATCCCATCACACTAGGTCCATGCTTCACCATCGGATGGATGCACCATCTTGTCAGGATTGTATCTTTTACCATTTTTATGCCATGTCATCTATTTCGCGGATTCCTTGGTCATGTATAGCTGTTGGATCCTCAGTATGAATGGAAGGTACCGTACGATCTTCATGGGGATCTCGAGCTGCCTTTTTTGGCCATTACCAGAGTCAACCTCCAAGAATTTAGAGGAGTTACATTTTGGACAGTACTTTGCTCCCGTATATTCTTTCCTATATAGGATGCACCCCTTTGGACACGCATGTATCTGTTCATATGGCATCTTAAGTGCGCGAAGGAGTTTTTGCAACTCGTACATGCTTTTTGGCAGAATGTGACCATCTGGAATCAAGCTACTCAAAATTGTCAATAAGGCATCAAAGGTCGACTCAAACTATACTGAGACGTGAATGCCATTATGCGTCCAATGCTATCCAATTGAGAAACGTTTGTATGACCGTGAAGTGGTTTCTGAGCAGCTGTCAACATGTCTAAGAATGCTTTTGCTGTTGCCTCTGGCTCCTCCTCCATACGACCGGTAGCAAAGTTTGCTTCTTGATAGTCATTTAACATGTCTTCTACGCGGGCGTCAGAATCATAATCATCGACGCGTTGTCTCACGATCTTCTCTCTGATACGATCGGCTTCACCATGATACATCCATCGGGTGTAGTCAGGCGTAAATCAATTCTTACAAAGATGTTTGCCCATGACATCTTTTTTTTGTCGACGCCTGTTTGCACATTTGCTACAGTGACACCAAGTGGCACTCAATCCTTTAGCATTGGAAAATGCTAGTTCCAAGAAAGAATCAGTCTTCCGAATCCATTCATCCATCCACGAACTCTGACTTGTGCGGCCCGTATACATCCACTCACGGTCACCCATCCTTTAACATTTATATCAACGAATAATATAACCATATATTGCATATAAATGTTGTTTAACTATGTAATAGGTGAGGATAGGTCCTAATCCCACCCGAGGATGCGTAGATAAAGTGAGTTTCCATGCTCTACTCCTATCCAAGACAGAATTTCAACAGCACCTCCCCATTGTTCTCCAAATACACGTCCTTCTAAGGAGATTGTGTATACGGAGAACAACAGCAAGATGATGCCAAAACTCTATCTCAGATTGGAGCAAACCATGGAAACAAACTCCATCTACACATTCTCCGGCTGTCTAAAAATCATGGACAATTCGAATCAGATACAATTATAGATATGCAAATATTTGTATATTTCCAACCGTATCTTTTTCGAACAGGAGACATCTAACTAGGTTACTTTACCTAATAACATGACATGAAATATATATTTTTACATTAGGTGACGGTGGAGATAAGCTAATACGACCGACGGAGTGTTGTCTAAAAAAAAAATACTAGTGTCAATCGCACATTTTGGCAGCACCTCCCCAATGAGGTGAGATTTCAGGAACCTCCAACAACCAAACGGCACGATGGCCGACAACCACATGACAAAACAGCTGCACGTATATGAAAAAATAACAATACTTTTGCGGCGGACGGGGTGGGAACTAAGATATCAGCTAAGCGGGGCGGGAACAGGTTGGCGAAGCGGGGAAGAGGAGGCAACCACCGGGAATGCGGCGGCGAGGCGACGGGCGGCGGCAGGGGCGGCGTAGGCGGCGGCGGACTGCGGCGTGAGCAGCGGGCGAGCGGCGCGCGTAGCGGGCGAACGCAAAGGGATGACAAAGTCACAGACGACTTCACTTAAGTCCGGGTGCGCGCTCTTTGCCGAGTGCCAGACCCATTTGCCGAGTTTCCTGGATCCGGCACTCGGCAAAGAGGCTAGACCTATTTGCCGTCAGCCCTTTGCCGAGGGCCATTCGAGAGCACCTGAGTGCCGTTCCAGACACTCGACAAAGTATATATTTTTGTACACACTGAAAAAAATTTAAAATTATGTAATGGATCCGTAAATTACCAAATTTTAACGAGAGGTAATCTATGCTATGTGTTAATTATAAAAAAACTATGACTTCAAATTTAATTTTTTCAATTACTGTAAGACCGAATCTTACTGGATTCTTTTTAAACATATGAATCTTTCAGTCATATGTTTTGTTTTGTGAGCACCGTACGTGACAACTTGGACAAAACTTTCCAAACTATTTATCACAACTTTCACGTATGATATTATGATATAGTACAAAATTTCATGATTTTTAGATTTGTTTTTTTTTAATTTTAATACTGTATGTTAACAAGTCCACAGTCATGTTTCTTATAAGTGATGTTCGAAATTTCCATTGCTTGCTGAGATTTTAACTTTACTCTAATATTATAAGTATAAATATCATTTTTCTATTATTTTTATTCTTTTATTAAAATCAATTGCAATTTAAATTGGACATGTTGAAAACAATCCAATTAAATTAAATTAACAAGTTAAATATAGCAAACAGAATATAAAATATACCGAATTTGAAAATTAATTATAATGAACTGTATTTACACTCAAAAAAAAATTTGAAGCATGAAAAAAAAAGTTTAACTGTTTGCTAAGTGCTGTGGTAAAATACTCGGCAAACGACCACTTTGCTGTGTGTTTGTATTAGGCTCTCGGCAAATACTTGACAAAAAGTATTCTTTGCCGAGTGTCTCTGTAAAAACACTCGGCAAACAAAAACACCGTTTGCCGAGTGTGCTTGGTTTGTTGAGTGTTTTTGATAAGCCACTTGGTAAATACTATCTGTGCTGAGTGCACGAAGCGTCGCACTCGGCAAAGGTCATGTTTCTGGTACTGTTACTAGTGCGACCCATCAGGTCATGATAGATGGCCCCATACCTCATAAATCATATTTCGAAGATACTGTTACAAATGGGGTTTAATTGAATATAAAAAAGAAGCATAAGATGCTCCTTTCCCCGAGCTCGGCAGCGAGCGGCGCACCTCGATCTCTCCCCGAGCTCGGCGATAGGCACTTGTGGTGGCCATTGCTTGGATAGGATCTATTGAAGCTGTGTCGAAAGGTGACTCCCGACAGGCGATGGCTCCCGACAGCGGCGGAGCTCGAACAATGTACGTAGTCTCCATCAAGTGCTTGTCGCTTACCAGCGACCACTCCTCGATCATGGCTAGTGGGAGAGAGGAAGAAGGATTAGTTGGATCCATTGCTAGAGCCTGGAGTTTGCAACGACCCTGCCATCCCGTTTCGTGGTCTCTCCAATCTCTGCACATTCTGAGACCTACGAAAGGGAGTAGAGTGTAGATTGAGGGAGCGAACATGGTGAGAACGGGCCGATCTAGATATCAGCTCTCCAGACGGACCGACCATGCGCCACCAACTCACATTTTTAATAGCAATATAGATAAAAGACAGATTGAAAACTAAGCGGGACTGTTTGGGTTGCAAACTTGTTGAAGCAAAAATAGAGAAAATAGAGCATGTGACAATTATACGCAACAACATTATCTTTGAATCTTGTCCGTTAGACATCTAAGCATGTGCCGCCACAGGATAAATAATCATTGACAACAACTTTTGTCTGAGTGACCAACAATTTTTAGTGTATTTAGTTAACTAACTATACAATAGCTGTGGGGTTTGAGTTTGTTGTAGACGAGTTTGTGCATGAATTGTTCAAATTATTGAAACAGTGCAAATTTACACTAAAGAAAGTACCAGCTTTGTGGAAAAAAAAAAACTAAAGCTGTAAAACTGTTGGCTATTCACACATACAAAACGAGAAGTACTGAGGATTCTTGTAAGGTGCTTAATTAGGTTGGTGAAAGATATGAGGATTTTGTAATGCACTGGCTGCTTTTTTATTCATCTTCCCATCTATCACATTGGATTTATTTCTAGATAAACTAAGGGCTGGTTCGGTTAGGCCTGGAACATGGCCCATTCTAGGCGAACAGAGCGACACGGTTTGATCTGCGGCCCAGTCTAGAATAACTGTTCGGTTAGCCTTGGCCCGGAATGAAACTAGTCCAATCCTGACCTTGTACCCCATCGTTGGCCTAGAACAAAACCTAAGCCCCATAGGTCTGGAACCACACCAGATAACGCGAGGAGGCAGCTCTGTGAGCTGTGGTGGCGCACGAGCGATGGCGGCGCGGTGCAGCTCGGCCTCGACGACGGCGGCACGACGCGGTGCAGCTCGGCCTTGGTGATGGGCACACTCCATGGCACGGTGCAGCCCCGGTAGCAGCAGCGCGACTTGGAATGGGCGACACTACGCATCATAGCTAGGCGACAATGGCACGGTGCAGCCCTGGTAGCAGCAGCGCGACTTGGAATGGGCGACACTACGCATCACAGCTAGGCGACAACGGCACCACGGCTCAGCAACGGTGGCGCCTCCTGAAAGTGCAGCTAGCCCCCTAAGTGGATTTTGGTGAATAATGACAATAAAATTAAAAAGCTAATAATATCTCAAGTAATTATGCAGCAGTTGCAAATACAAAGTGAATAGCACATGCACAATCGTCAAAGGACGTCCCTTATTTTTAGTGAAATATCAATAAATAAATGAAAAAAGATGGCAAAAGAAGGGGAAGTGAAGGAAACGGCTCAAATCTTTATTTTTCCTTTCTAGGTTGTCGTACTATCAAGGAGGGTGCAAAAACAAGTAGAATGACGAATCAAATGCTCAACTTGCTCAAATCCCAAAATCTCACACTGACCAGCCTGCCCGGAGTTCCGGCTATTTGCCGGAGGCTCCACCTCCCGGAGGTTCGACTTTTTATCGGAGCCTCCGGAGGTCAGCAAGTTAACCCTAACGGTTACTTTTGGAGGGGGCGAGGGTATAAATACCCCTTCGTCCCCAACTCTCAAACTCTCTTGCCACTAACAAGGAACAGTCTTTAGAGCTCATACTCACTCTCTCTCCCTCCCAAGTCCTCGAAGCAATGATTCGTGCTAGGGTTAGCAAGAGAGACAAATTGAAAGGTTGAGGGCACTCCATTCCACTCTTGAGAATTGTGCAGCCATTGAAGGTTGGTTGTGGATCTATTACTGTTGGAGCTTTGCTCCTAGACGGCTAGGCACGCATGTGGAGCTCCCAACTCATGTGGTGATGTCCCAGGAAGTTTCTATTGTCCTCCTGAAAGGGATTTGATAGTGTAACACTCAAACTCGACCTTTGTGGTTGTTTGTGGGAGAAAAAGGGTTGAAAGGAACTTGGTCCTTTGTGGACCTCTTAACGGAGACGTAGGGTTCTTTGTAAACCTAAATTTTGGGATATGTGTCTCCAGTGTCTTCTTCCATTATTCCTAGCTTATCTTGGTTGCTTGTGGTAGTTCTATTTTGATTGCTTCGATCTATTCATTCTCTTGTTTCTACCTAGTTTTTCTTTCTTCTGAACTGCTCCCATACATCTTTGCAACTTTTTAGTTCAAATAGATTTGTGAGAACCTGCTCAGTTTCTAAAATCCATAATATTCATCTGTTGCCGGGGGTCCAGCTCTTTGTGGGAGGGTCCGACGTTTCTGACATTTCGTTTTGTTGTAATTTGTAGAAATTTTATGTTTGCCCCCCTAGGCAACTTTCACATCCCGGCTCGGTGATGGTGATGCATTGCAGCGCCGGCGAGCTGTTCCCTTGTATGTGTTCTTTGTTCGATTCCGGGTTTCCTGTGTGTGACCACCATCCTCTCCCTCCCTCTCTTCAATCGGTTCTTGGTTCGATCTAGAAATCTGTTGATTCAAGTACGCTTTGTGTATCAGCAAATTAGAATCCAAATCTGCATCATTCCATGCCTGCCGAATGCAACTTGTTGTGCAATGATTTAAAAGGTTGGAATGCAGTGACGGCTTAGTTCAAGTGACACGGTTGGATTCACTCAAACCAGGTCGTGATTTAGTTCCTGCTTGGACCCAAACTACACCTGCCAAACGAGGCCTAATATGATCGGAAATACATAAAGTTGAATGTTGGACATATCCAACCATTGCCATTGTTTGCGCTAGTTGCCCTCATTTTGCCGGTATTCTCTTTTCTCCCATATCAGTAATTAGTTCTTCATCTTCTTGGTGTTTACCATACTCGACTTCTACTGTGAATGTATGACTTTTACATTTTCTGTGTGCGTATTAAATATTGATTCAAAGATTAGTACAGAATGCATTTGTATATGGTTTTGAGGTGTGGGATGTGTGGATCCGTGAGACTAATTGTTAGTTGATTAATTATTAGTTTTTAGACTTCCAAACGGAGAGAACTAATAGATGGACTAATAATTGGTTTAGTTATGAACAAATGGTTTTTCTATTAATCCCTCCCACCTAACTAGTAGAGACTAACAACTTTGTCAATTGTCAAAAGAGTAAGAAAAAGTCCTTTTAATCTACCTTAACTATTGTAAAAATTCAACTTTTCTCCCTCAATTACTAAACTGGTAGGACGACTCCCATAGCTTTAAAACCGTTTGTTGTGGATGGTGGTTTTGCCGTATTTTATCACACGTTACTTCAATAATTAGTTTGAGGCATTTGTTTTACTCTAAAAGTCACTAAACATTTTATGATGTTTAACAGGAAATGTAGAGAAACTTTTTTGTTATTAAACTACGTTTTAGTTCAGCTCTAAAAAATTTATGAAAAAATATGGATAGACAGAGCCGTTTTTGTAAAAAAAAAAAGACAACTACAACACTTTTGAGATGTGCAAAAATTCTGAAAAACTCAGAAAAATGATAATTTGAGTTGGTTTTTTGACCATGAAGTCTACTACATGCATTTATGTTGAAATATTTAAAAATAAATAGACATGCATGTTTGAATTCGTGAAGAATCTTGAAGTACGGCATGTCTTCTTTTTAAAACATTTCAACAAAAGGGCATGCAATGGACATCATGGTTTAAAACGTAATCTTGAATTTCTAATTTTATCAAAATTTTTACGCATCTCAAAAGCGAAGCGATAAACAGTTTTTTATATAAAAAAAAGCTTTGTCCATACATTTTTCATAATTTTCTGTGAGCTCAAAAAAAACCTAATTCAATAACCAAAGTTTCTCTACATAACCTTTTTAGAAGTCAAAAAAAGTTTGGCGAGCAAGATAAATGACTCAAACTAATTTTTGAAGCAACTCGTGTCAAAATGGATAACCACATTATCAAAACCACCACCAAAACCATGGACTTAGGAAAAAACAGTGATTCTAAGAGTTGTCATGCCCGGTTTTATAATGGTTCTATATCTTTATTAGGCACCTAAAAATCAGGCTCTTTTCAGACGACCCTTACATCGTGGATAGATGGCTGAGATTGCATCCTCAACCTCCCGCCTACCACCCTCACCTCTGCGTCCTTGCTCCGCCCGCCGCCTGCGGCTATGACGGCGCCACTGCCGATTTGCTGCACCTGCTGTCTGCCCCCCTCCCCCGGAACCTCCTCTATTTCTGCCGGTGATGGAGACATCTGACCCGCCCACCGCTACAACAACCCCAATGCCTTAAGTTGTCGGTGCTAATCCGCTTGCCGCGACGTAGCGCGGTGCCACCACGTTCCGCCTGCACTCACTCCAGTTCCGCCGCCCCGCTTGTCCGTCGTTGCCCCCACGCTTGCACTGCCGCTCTCTTGTAGGAACCGCACGTGGACTGAAATCCAAAATGGATTTTAGTCGACTATAAATCCCGTTTTATAATTAAGGGAGAGTAAAATGCACCCTAGATTCCTAAGCTATTTATGAATGTTCATTTAAATCTTTCAACTCTAAGTGATTATCAAATTCCTAAACTATTTAAAATGATCATTTAAGTCCACAAACTTTTAAATTGACCATTCAAATCCCTAAACTATTGACATATGCTCATATAAGTCTAAAATTTTTGAAATGGTGCACTGTCGGTTCGTAACTTTTTTAGAATTAATGTGACATGTTGACTGAAAACGATATAACTACCGTATTACATGCCCTATCTTTGTCTCTCTATTCTTCTCACCTTCTATCAGACTTCTTCATCAACAAGTGAGATGACTGATAGGTGATGAACAAAGGGGTATGGACATGTGGTGCAAGATTTGAAAAGTTTAAAGACCACTTAAAAGTTTATGAATCCAGATAACTATATGTTAATAATTTAAGGACTTAGATGATTATTTACGAGTTTATGGATCTAGATAATCGCTCGCAAATAGTTTTGAGACCCGGGTTGCATTTTACTAGTTAAGAGCATCTCCAACCAATCTTTAAAATTTTACTTTCAAAATACTGCTTTAGCAAGTTTGTAAATAAGTATTAGAAGTAAAAAAAAAAAACTCATGTACTCCAACAGCTCTCAATATAAGTTGTAAAATCTACTCAAAATATTTATCACATATGCAATTTTCTTGGGCCCAACCCACGTATGAAGTTGTTTTGATGTTTTGGGACTTTTTATTTAGTCTATAAATGTAGGAAGTGAGAAGGCTTGTTAAGTAACTTACTAAGTTTAGGAACCTAGTATAGCAAACGGTTGAAGAGCTATTTTTTAATTATTTTTTCAATTTAAGTTTAAGGACTTAATTTAAGGAGTAGTTGGAGTTGCTCTAAGGGAGGTCAATTAAACTTATGCAATGGTTGAGAGAGCTAAAAGACCTTCCAAAATTATATTTTATCATTTCTTTTTTTTAAAACTAATTATTAAGAGATAAACCCGTGTATTTGACATTGCAAACACTAAAAGCCCCTGTATGATATCGAGTTACAATTTTAATCTCTTCTATAACATTGACTTTCTAGTTGTAATAAAGAAAATTCAAAAAACAATACTTCTTGTGGAAGTTTGGTACCTGGGCTAATTAATCGTATTAGCCCGGAAGGCTAGGCCACGCAGTATAGCCAAACCACCTCCGCTTTGATAGACCCGGGCCCGAGGACGAGGGAGGTTACTCCGTCTCGCCCGACCCCGACGCCCGGGACTCGGACGGGAAGTGCCCGACCCCTGAGGTCGGACAAAAGTTCCGCCTCGCCCGACCCCGACCTCGAGGGGTCGGACGAGGGTTCCGCCTCGCCCGACCTGCGGGGTCGGACAAAAGTTCCGCCTCGCCCGACCCCGACCTCGAGAGGTCGGACGAGAGTCCCGCCTCGCCCAACCTCCGGAGTCAGACGGGACTGGGTGATCCAACAACCCCGGATGAGACAGGTGTCCGGGGGCAGTTGAGCCATTAAAGCTCCACGCTCTGACTCCCGATCGGACAGTGGCTACGACCGCTCCCGTAAACGGAAGAGTAAATACGCACGACGTGCACCGTCCACGGGATGGGCGTCACTCCAACAGCCCCCTGTCAGAGACTCACCGTCCTGTGCGATAGGACGCCCCCGAGCGACGGCCATCACCACGGCGTCATCAAGCCTGCTCCTACAGTGACGCCTCCTCCATACGGATGGAACCCCTCCGAGCGACAGCACAATACCACTCCGTCAAACAGGAACGGCACGACCGCACCAGAGGCATCGCCATTACAGCTCGGCCTAACCGGAGTACGGCTACTGTCAGACTCACGGACCGGTCCTCCTCACGCCACCATATAAAAGGGGAGGAGGGTTAAAGAAGAAGGACAAGGTCTCCAAGACCCACAAGCTCTCTACGCACAAGCACACGGACAACACTCACGAGCACCCTTAGAGGCAGGAAGCACTCTCGCTTTCTCCTCCGCTTGTAACCCCTCATTGTAATCTCTGTCGCGAGTAATACAAGCAGCACGAAGACTGGACGTAGGGCATCGTTGCCTGAACCAGTATAAATCCTTGTGTCCTCTCGCGAACCATCGAAGCCTTAAAACACACTCCCCACGATAAATTTACTAGTCGACGGTAACGAACGTCGACACTTCTAAAATCCAAAAAAATACCAAACTGTTTGTGGTGGTATGCGAACTCATTTTGTACAACTTCTTTCAATCTAAGTTGAAATATGAAACAATTTTGATTTAAAATTTAGAGATTTAAATCTACCATAACTACATTAATTGAATTATTTAAAATAATTATATTTTAACATTAATTATAAAACTTGGTTCACATATGTGCGGTAGGTTAATGATCACTATAAATTATGAACACTATGTGTTACTATAAAATTTTCTGAATGTTAAAAATTTGAATTGAATTCAAATTATTAAATTCTGTTCACATATTTGATAGCGCAAAATAGTGTACATAAATGGTGTACCAAGTTTTACAATTTATTTCAAAACATAACTAATTTGAATAATTTAAAATATTTTACAGTAGATTTCAATCTCCTAATTTTAAATCAAAATAGATTTCGAATTTGTACTCAGATCAAAAAAGAAAGTTGTACAATATAATTTATCCTACCACCATAAAAAGTTTGGAATTTTTTATGATTCTATTAATAGTTTTTTTAATTGTTTTCTAAACTGTAAGGTCGATGTCATAGAAAAGATTAAAATTATAACTTGATGTCATACAAGAGTTTTTCATATTAGTAGTATCAAATAAAGAGGGATTTATCCAATAATTAACACATGAATACAAACGAAGGGGAGTAATTATTATTTAGAATAAAAGAAACTTTTTTGTAACAAATAGACTAACAATTAATTAAATTTTGAGATAGATCAAAGACCTATTGTTAGCTGATCAATTATTAGTTGTTAATTATTAATAAATGAGTAACAATTGATCATTTGGACCAAACAGAGTCTATATTGATACTCGAAGCTAGTAGCTGTATTTTTTCTTGGAAAAGGTTCATTTTACTATTTTGTGCTATTGATAAATTTACTTAATCTTTTGTGCTATTTTTTGCTCTACTTAAACCCATGATTTGCAGCCTTCCTAAACTGGTTTACTAATGAAGACTCATTTTCTTTCATTTTACCTTTATAACATGTCATGTCAGCATGTAACGTGGAAGTTGTCACACCCGATTTTACAACTAAAACCAGGAGTCCCGTATGTGTGTCTAGGACGTAGTTTCACATACCTGACAAGATAAGTGCTACACAAAGAAAACTAATGTCAAAAACAAGTAAACCGAAAGGAAACTAGAGCCTTACCAAAGACTACAGGGAACGATGATCGGAGCAACGCAGAAGACAACACCAAACTCCACAGGCAGTCAACCGGCGGAACAGCTCGCCTAGAAGTGGTCCTCCTCGATGTAGTCCATCTCTCCTTTATCTTCTGAGTAGCAAAAATTGGCGAGTGGGGTAATAACAAGTGTGAGTATAATTTATTTGCATAAATCATACTCCGCAAGTGTAGAAAATATATGACATGTGAGACTTACCAAAAGAAAGGCTAACAACAAGGTATGACCGTAGAAAGCAACTATGTCTAGATTTATTTTAAGCAACCTATTACTAGGTGATAAATCTATGGTGCACACCGGTGCACCACGGCAAGCTAGCGACTTGCCGTCCTAGAGGCTACTCTACCTCGTACTATGTTACAAACTACAATATCTGTAACATTCCCCCTGCTCCCTACTAGAATCCAACCAAGATTTATGTACCCCACCAGATCCCATCCCATCTAATCATGGAAGTGTCCATGCCGCTCATGATCGCGAGTCTTATTTGTAACACCGTTGGCAACTTGATACACCTTGGTGTATTCTTGGATGATTGTAGTAACTAAGTCATGGGCTTTTCGCTAAACCACCTCTTGATATTACTTGATCTCCCTCACAACAATGTTTTACTCGTACCACAAGGCTCCTTGCTCATCTTCTTCGAACCTTGAAGCTTCATTTTTCTTGATCAACCAGCTAAACTCTAGAATCTTTTCATCATTGATTGTACCTTTCTTCCTGAACTCATAGCTTGATGTGGCGCATCACCCTTTTATTTTTTCCCATGATAGTCATGCTTGCATCATAGTCAGCTTCTGCTTTGATTGTTCGAAACTTGACTCATGAGTTCACTAAAAGTCTTTTCCTTTGGCAATAACTTAATTACCGTCTTTGATACCTTGAAGGGTCCTTCTATGACGTGACGATAAAACTCTGTCAACCAAGAAATATGTGGATATCTCGCACGTTCTAAGGTATCTTCTAGCTTAACACATCCTCGACTAAGTGTGGATCCTTCCACGGTGAAGACACGACATCGTGTTCGTCTAGAATTTCACACTTGTTAATCTTTGCTTCCAGCTAGTCCTTCCTAAGCTTCAACAACACCAAGCAAGGATTTTACTATGGCTCTCCTTTATTATTTGAGGAAAAAAAGATATTGTCAACAAGCATCACCACAATCTTTATCCAAAAACTTCGTGGTGACCTTTTCCATCAAATAAATGGAGTAGGCGCGAGCATTAGTTAGTTTAAAATACATAACTGTATGCTCATATAGCCTTTATCGAGGGATGAAAGTAGCCTTCGATAAGTCGAAAGCTGAAAACTTCTGTCGATAACTAGATCAAATATCCCTCTTCGACAAGACATAAGTCCCATTTATCTTATACAACAGATCTTCTTTATCCGATCAAGCGGGTCTACTTTATTCGATCGAGCTGGTCTTCTATTCTAAGCAAGTGGTATGTGTTTTGATTGTTGCACCGTTTAAAGAACGATAGTCAATCACACAACTTAGAGTGGCGTCCTTCTGCGGAACAAAGATGACATGGGCTCCTCGTAAAGATGATAAAGGATGAACATGTCTCTTCTTTAGGAAACTGTGCAATTTAGGATTCTCTTGTTGGCCACACAACCAAACTTGAATCTAATTTATGATTGAAGATATCTAGCATTCCCGTGCATGATCTTGAGCATGTTTTGAACATCGAGTGAAGCTTAATCTCGACGTTTTTGTAGAACTTGCTTGAAACGTGCCTTGCCTCATAAATACTGAAGCACGAACTACGAGTTGGTTCAATATACTACCATTCCGATCCATTCTCCAAAATCACATCCATCCTATGAGAAACAAATATCATGCGGGCGCAAGGGTCTACCCTCCTCAACAAGATAACCTTAGAATGAGCAGGCTTGATATTCATTTCTCCACCAAGAAAATTAGCTACCATTCAACTCCGCATCATGATATGGCCTGTTGTGAATCATTGGTTCTGCTTACCATGACTTTTATTTCTTCATCCGTGGATTGATTTGAACTGATAATAGGATAAACAAAGATCTGAGAGACGCGCAACCCAGACTAACTAAACTAATAAACAAGGATGATTCTACAAGACTAACACACTGACAATCAGAAGATCCAAATCACATACAACACACCAAACATCAAACACAGATACAACCAAGCACAATGACAGAACTACACTAGAAGTCTAACACTTACAACGATACAACGTGGTTACAGACTTGCCGATAAACTACCATACGACCTACTCTAAAAATCCTAAACTCTAAGGATGATCTACTCTTCTATCTTCAATGTTGATGCAGCGGATGAAAACGGTGAGCTCTCCTTGGAGGTTGAAACAACGATCAGTCCCTCGTCGAATCTGACTTATCTCCCATCTCTACTGAACCATCCATGTGCCCAACATTGGTACCATGTCCGTGTAATGAGCACTGATCCATAGCAACATAAAGGGTATGGTCTTCTGCTTGCCTATAGAGATGATATCCTTCCAACTCTTCAGGAGTGAACTTCCTCATGGAACACTTACTTTTGTAGTGTCCAGCTCCTCCAAAACGGAAATAAACCTTATCCTGTAATCCTCGAAGTAGTGCCCATGTCGACCGCAAGTAGTGAACTGAATCCTCAATGGTTGAGGGTCCAACTGGATGTACACTTGGGTCGTTCTGAAGGAGACACGACTGACCATGATGTTTGCAGCAATAGCAGGCTTCTGGAACTCCACTGGTCTGGGACTGCTTCTTGACTTGCTTGTTGGGTACATTGCTGCCATGGTCAGTGGTGATCTTTCTCTTCTTGTCAGCCGTTGGCGTTCGATCCATCTGGAGGAATTGAACACCGATCAGATATCCAGAAAAAGTCTTCAAAGCAAGACCACACTCTCTAAGCTAGCGTCCTACGGTCAACATGACTCTAATACCACTTTTGTCACACCCGGTTTTTACAACCAAAACCAGGAGTCCCGTATATGTGTCCAGGACGTAGTTTCACACATAGCTGACAAGATAAGTGGTACATAGAGAAACCAATGTCAACAACAAGGAACCGAAAGGAAACTAGAGCCTTACCAAAGACTACAGGGAACGACGATCAGAGCAACGTGGAAGACAACAGCAAACTCCATATGCAGTCAACCGGGGGAACAGCTCGCATAGAAGTGGTCCTCCTCGATGTAGTCCATCCCTTCTTTATCTTCTGAGCAGCAAAAATTGGCGAGTGAGGCAATAGCAAGTGTGAGTATAATTTATTTGCATGAATCATACTTCGCAAGTGTAGGAAATATATGACATGTGAGGCTTAACAAAAGAAAGGCTAATAACAAGGTATGACTGCAGAAAGCAACTATGTCTAGATTTATTTTAAGCAACCTATTACTAGATGATAAATTTATGGTGTACACCGGTGCACCATGACAAGCTAGCGACTTGCCGTTCTAGAGGCTACTCTACCTCGTACTATGTTACAGACTATACTATTTGTAACATTCCCCCTGGCTCCCTACCAGAATCCAACCAAGATCTGTGTACCCCAGATTCCATCCCATCTAATCATGGAAGTGTCCATGCTGTTCATGATCGTGAGCGCGGCTATATCCAGATAGTTTATACTCTGCAGAGGTGCACAACTATACCCACAAGTCGGTGATTCCGTCACCCATCAGTGACTATGTCTCCATGTTACCAGCGCACTTCCTATGGTGTGAGACCAAGAGACCACCGCATGATCTTTCGAAAGAGATTCCTAAAAAAACTGCCTGCAATCATGCTAAGGTTTCACTAGCACGGAAGCTTTCCCTTCCCATAGGAACTCCCTCTTGCGTCATGGGTAGTGTATGCTCTACTACACACACATCCCCTAGGTCTGGACTTCCTATCCGTACCTTTGCCATGATTGCAATGGTACAAAGGAATCTACAAGCTACTTAATCAAGTTTTCCATAACCAACTTGTGATTTGTGCTGTTATCATGGTTACGCATTCCACGAACCGGTTTCCTATGATCCCGAGCAGGAACTATCCACAAACCAAGGTACTACACAGAACCGCTGTGCAAACCCACAACCTCACCATCCGTCTGCCAGGATCACCCATACTATATGTTGTACCAGCTACCATTACCCATGGTGATCATTAATTAAAGTTGAACATTAATCAAGTTTAACAATAAAGTTCATGGTTTTATCCATCCCAACCATAGCAAGGCTAAGCATGGACTAATCATATATCATCTACCCCAAATCGAGACGACAAGGATAATCAGGAAGGATATGAACATAGGATTCAAATTATTGCATGCATGGTGACAGATAGAAAGTAGGAGCATTATGGTCAAGGACACTTGCCTGTTCTCGCCTTACTGCTGCTGCTCAAGACCTGCAAAGTCCAAGTCTTGAAGGTTCTTCACTTGCTCGCCTTCTAGCATCGCAACGTCAAACAACACAAACAAGACAAGCAAACAAACAATAATGAGAAAATAGACTAAAACAGCAACAAAAGATGCTAACAAATATGCCAAAAGATTCTACTTGTCGCTACGAGAAATGGCGGCGCGGGTGGGGAACGAGAGAGGGGACGCGGCTCTTTCCTTATTATAGGGTTGCGGACCGCAGAGCCCTAGGGTCGACATGGCACAGACGTCGAAAAGGAGGCGGCAGCGCGCTAGGGTTTGCCGAGCGCGGCGTGCTGGGCTAGCGCGCGGGTGAGCAGGCCGGCTGGGCCGCGGTAGTGCACTGGCAGGCTGGCTGGCCGGTGGGGCCGCTGCGGTGCTGGCAGGCCTAGGCTTGCTGGGCCAAGGCGGTGCACTGGCGGGCTGGCAAGCGAGGAGCTGCTGCACGAGTTGGGCCGGGCGGTGCGGAGGTGGCCCAAGGCGGGGCGCTCTGGGCTGTGTGGTGCTGCTGCTGCTGCGCGCGGGCGGCCGAGTGGGCCGGAGCTGGGGCAAGCGGGCTGGCTGGTTGGGCTGCTGCGCAGAGAGAAAGGGAGGGAGGGAGAAGAAATGCTGGCCCAAAATGTTTGAATGGCTTGTGTCTTTTAATTTTTTTTAGAACTAGGTCGAGCTCAACCAATTTAAATAATTTCACAAAAAATAAATTAAACACAATCTACAGAAATAATTCTAAGCAAATTTCAAATTCTAACAACTAAAACTAAATCCTACTGCAATCTATCAGGCATGATGCACAATCAAACAATTCAATTTAAATTTTGAATTCAAAAAACAATCATTTTATTGAAGAGAAGGACTGGCATCTCTCTAGTTTCTAGGAAATTTTATTATATTGTAAAAAGTTATAATTTAGGTGTTACAGAAGTTGAAGCTGAGTATAAATTGCTCCTCTCTAAACTAAATGGTCCCTTGTTTTTTCGCGGTCGAGATGGCTACATCGACTAGAGTTTGATCAATAGAAGTCGCTCGAGCGATGGATGAGATCTCCATGAGTGTCAATGCCTCACCTTGACGTCATGAGACTGGACTGAATATGTTTATGCGTTCTCAGCTTGGACCCAATCACATAGGCGAGGAGATAACATGGACTAAACCTAACATCGGAGTGACATGTTATCCTAATCACCCTAAATTGTAAAAATCGTCCATATGAATAAAATCGGTTAGAGAGACTGTGAAAGGTGTAATCTGCTTCGATTTTCTAAATTATAGGGTTAGTAGACTAAAAAAACATAAAAGGTTAAGTAAATTTTATCGATAGTAAAATAAATTTTTTTCTTTTTTTTTATGGGAGCGAGTATCTGTATTTGTGCTGCATAGACGATCACGATGAGACGGAGTGGACACATCAATATATGCAGTTGCTGCCACGTGAGCATAACCAGGAGGTGGTATCCCCACCGTCCGCTTCTCCATCCGGCGGCGAGCCGTGAGGGGTGGCCAGGCGGCTCGAACGTCTCCGTCTCCCCCTGCCTGTTGGTGCAGCGGGCGAGCGAAAGACGAGCAGCCGAGCACTCAGGAACTCGGCAGCCGACCGGCCGACCAACCAACCGCCTCGGCAGCCGCGAACCCGCAGATCCTTGCTCTTCCCCGGCTCCGATCCCCCACCTGCTTCTTCTCTTCCCCGGCTCCGATCCCACTTTTCCAGATGCGGCCTGGTCCATCGCTGCCACCGCATCCGCCGATCTAGCTGGTGCTTTCTGGTTGCAGGGAGGAGGGGAAGATGAGGTTCTGGCGGGATGGCGGCGGTAGTGGGCGGGACCTCAACGGCGGGCCGCCCTGCGGCCAGGTGCGCATCCTCGTCGTCGGCGACTCGGGTCAGTCTCATCTTTTTATCTTCCTGCTGTCAATTCTACCTAGCTGTGAACCCTTATTGATTCTAATTGGATTTAGCTGCTAACCCAGCAGAATCGTAAGCAGTTTCAATGCCATTTGAACTGGATTGACTATATGTTTTGATTTGAAACAATAAAGCATGTGTGCTTGTGACATCTTTCCAAAAAGAACCCGATGTGACTCGAATCCTTTTCTGTTCTGATTGGTGCGCACATCCTTCTGGTTTGCCAGCGGTGTTTCTGCAGTTTAGTTCTGATATGATCCCAGCTTGCAAGCAACACAAGCAATTTTGCCAGGGACAAAAATTGATTTCGAAGTTTATATGGGTGTGATATTTGACACTGGTGTGACGATGATGTTTGAAAACCTGAGATTACGAACTACCTAGTAGAATCCACACATATTTTATTATTTTATAATCACTATGAAAATATTGGAGACCCACTATGATCTAGTTCAGGAGATTTTATCATCTACTCCTCTATGAAGTATGAATCTACCTTCCACTTAATGCAGCACCTTAAACTCTTTCTTTCGCCATTATTATGCCTCTTTTTATTGTGTCAGTCCTCTCTTCCTTAAAAGGTTTATGATAGGTCCTGGAGGCATCACTTTATTTCTGTCATTCTGGACGTTGCTTAAAATTGTCATAACTATAAAACCTATCCTAAATTGCTGATAACAGCTCTGCTCCTTTATACCCCTGCTAATAGCACAGTGTACCAGGATTTTTGAATTTTCTGTATAAGAATTTAAGATTATATGTGCTGTATTTTTATTTATTGAAAAATACACTATAAATTCGGGCATGTACCTTTCTTCATCAAATATAGACAAAAAATATGTTAGCAGTGGTCCTCATGCACTCCATAAAACTAAGTGCACATTTGTACATGTAGTAAAATCAGTAATAAGGCATGGGACGGTTGCACATTGAAACTACAATATGGTATGAGAAACACGTTTTGAGAGAAAGCCTTGAAGCACTTCTGAAATGTGATTCGTGTATCCAACCGACTTAATTTAAGTAACCTTTGTTATATGATGTGTCTATTATGTTTCCTGTGATTATGGATGATTATCTACTGAAGTGAAGGTTTTAAATAGTACCTAATGAGTATGTTCCATAGTATACCTGTTACAGTTCAGTTCTCTTTGAGTCTGGGAGATAACCATTGTCCTCCTTTTTTTTATAGGGGTGGGGAAATCTTCTTTAGTTCATCTCTTGTTAGAAGGTTCAGGTGTTGCTCGACCCTCCCAGACAATTGGATGCACTGTTGGCGTTAAAGTTAGTAATGCTGTGCCTAACATCCTTTGTTTTAAGCTTTACATTATATTCTCACACAAGTTTTGAATCCCATCCTTTCAGCATATTACTTACAGTAGTCCAGGGAGTTCATCAAATAGCATTACGGGTGATGCTGAAAGGAACTTCTTTGTTGAGCTTTGGGATGTTTCAGGACATGAGCGTTACAAAGAGTGTCGTTCACTTTTTTATTCACAAATTAATGGTCAGCCTTTCTGTACCTTTTTTATTCCATGCATTGACCATGTGCTGCATTTTTTTATAGTCATCGTATTCTTACCAGCTGCTTGTAATCTGTATCGGATGATATTCACTGGAGCGTTACTTCTTGTTTTCTTCTACATCTGTTTTTTCAAGAATTTTGCATATTGCTGCTATGGCTTGCTATTTAATCTGTGGCAGGCACTTCTTGAAGTGCTATGACATAAATTATTTCATTCACATTATCAAACTTTGTATATATGTGAAGGTGTGTATATGTACTTTCCCTTCTTTTGGCCCGATTAGTCAATGCATGGACACAGTTATCATGTATATTTCAGTAGAAACTGTAAGTAATGTAAATAAATCATTTTTGGCATGGAAAGTGCGATGACTTGGGTATCTTGGTGATATCTTCACTTACCCGGATGACAACAGAGAACAATCAATAAATCATTACTCTAATTCTAACTTTGTTAGCTGGACTCTGTTGCTGCTTTTTGCTCTTTTACTGTAACTTTATAAAGTAGATATTCTGCATATTGTACTCACCTTTGTCAAATTATTTATCAGGTGTCATATTTGTTTATGACCTCTCTCAGAGGAAGACAAAAACAAATTTGAACAAGTGGGCAGTGGAGGTTGCTGAATCTGGGACTTTTTCAGCTCCTCTTGGGTCCGGGGGTCCAGGTGGCCTTCCGGTTCCTTACCTAGTGATTGCTAACAAAGTGGATATTGCTCCAAGAGATGGTAAAAGGGTAAGCAGTGGAAATCTTGTTGATGTTGCTCGTCAATGGGTAGAAAAGCAGGGCCTGCTTCCATCCAGTGAAGAACTTCCACTTGTAGAGAGTTTCCCTGGCAATTCTGGACTGCTCACGGTAAAGCGTTACTATGAGCATTGCTTACTCTTTATGTTCTACACTGTAACCAGCTATAATGTGATGGTCTGTAGGCTTTCCTACTAGGCAATTATGCTTTTAATTGTTATCCATTGTATCTTTGTGGTGAGGCTTTTCAAATTTTTAAATGACAGGTTGACCTTTGAATACAGGCTGCTAAACATGCAAGATATGACAAAGAAGCTTTGATGAAGTTCTTCCGCATGGTTGGTACAAAAGAAACTTTTTTTTAAAATTTGATTATGATTCTTGTTATATATTATTAATTAACGCTGTTGATGTTCATCATACAGTTGATTAGGAGAAGATACTTTTCAAATGAGCTTCCTGCTCCTAGTCCATGGTCACTCACTCCTAGAGAGGATACTGTTCTTCCAGTAGAAATGGGGAATGATGATGATGTGTTTCAGAGAAAAAGGTGATGCTTCCTCTTTGCATCGTTGATATATGCACAAATGAACATCTGCGTGAGGACAACTGGATATCTTTGGGGACAAGATTCATTGTTTGTTACTGGTTAACTGGTTACTCTAACAACACCTTGTTGACAATTTTTTTTTCTTACTTTTTTTTTTCAGCTATAGTGGCCATAGTTACAAGTATAATGGTGGTGCTCCACTGCCTGCGCAGCGTAACCTAACGCCACCCCCAACACTTTACCCACAGCAACCAATGTCATCTTCATCAGAGAACTATAGATACCACAGATTCTCCTCGTCATCCATTCCGGATTCTGGAGGTGGTAGAACAAGTCGAGCAGACATCAATATATGATCCATGAGTTCTGGAGCATCAACATCTGCGATTTGAAAAAAAAGAAAACTGACAGGGCATTTTTAAATATCCAGTATGTATGGTCATGTAGGTTTTTGTTGTAGTTATATTTGAGGGAGTGATAAATTCTTTTATTTAAATCTCCATCTTATTGAATTGTGATTGTGTATTTGTACCTGCATTTTAGGGTACTTTATTTGCAGGCTGCTCTAGGGGATCGTTGAGCTGGCTAGCTGTGGTACTCTGCCAGCTATGTGCATATTATGTGTAATAACAATTTTGAATGAAGCTGTTTGCCACTAGTCTCCTAGGTAGACTGATCCCCTGGGGTTGCAATTTTATGTATCAGGGACCTGCTTGACCAAACATTCACTCTTGATCCTTTTGATAGATCATGCTGGTATGAAACACTAATTAATTGGGAAAAAGTAAAGTGTACCGGAGGTTTCTAAACTATTTGCGCTGTGTCAATTAGGTTCATAAACTCTTAAACTGACCATCTGGCCCCTAAACCAGAAAATATCACGTGGGTATTTTAGTGTGGAGTAACACGCATATGTGTTGTACATGCACTAGAAAAATATGAGCGGAGTTTTCAAAACAAATGAAAATCGATCAGTTTTTTATAAGCTTCAGTGAAAGGTCTAGTTCGGCTATTAAAACTTTCAGTGAAAGGTCTAGTTCGGCTATTAAAATCAAACTTATATACTATGATAAAAATAGTTTTTTTTATTTTTTCTGATTTTGGGTTCTTTTGATAAAAGTAAAAAGGTGAATCTTGACTTCACGTGCAAGATATACAAGTAATAATCCACGTTAGAACGCTTCCGTTATAATTTTTGCCTTCAAATAAGCATTTGGACATAGCTTCACATAGAAAAAATAGATTAGGAACCTAGAAGGTAACTTCTGAAAGTATATGGACCTAAGTAACACAACGCGAATAGTTTAGGGACCCAAATGATCATTTTAAAAGTTTATAGACTTAAGTGATACAACGTAAATAATTTAGGGACTTCTATGCTCTTTACTCATTGGGAAATATCTGTTAGAAGGCTTTATTTGCGTGGACTTTTCATTTTCTGGATATAAACTGAATGCAGTATGGATATAAAACAATTTCACTTGATTTTTGGGTCTTTCAGCTCCCATCTGTTTCTGCTGAATATACCTTTCGCCAACTCTTATCATCAACAGCTGAATAAAACAACAATCAAGACCTCCTTGTGATGACAGCTACAAAGTTCCATTCTTCAAATGTTCATCCACTCACGTGCCAAGGAGGGCGATCTAAGGGGAGGGCAAGAACAAAGTTCCATTCTTCAATTGTTTTCACCATTCATGGGTCCATTGACGGGGATGGCAAAAGTGGATGGGTACTTGTTTGTGGATTTAACAGATCCAAAAGTGGAGCATTGTTTTGTTAGATCAAATTCACGCTGCAAGGACGTCGATGCATAGATCATTCCAATGCATAAGGAAACAGGAACTTGATGATTTGCACCATTTGGTGGGGTCTTCATCCTGATCATGCCTAATCCCATTCCATTTACAGAAACATTCAAAATACTGTTACTGTTAAACTAATATTTATTTTCCTAAGCAATGCATTCATCAAAGTAAAAGAACCTGCACTATCCCTTGCAAAAAAAAAAGAAAAAAAGAAAAGAAAAAAACCTGCAACAAGTGAATAATGAACAATAAATAATGTACATTAACTACACTGCCAGGGTAAACAATGCATATTGTCACACTACACTAACAAAGATATGGTGGTTATCAGGTCACATTTCTAACCTCAGCGCTTATTGCTAGGTAATTCTGCATTATTCCGAGCGGTCTCTTCCTCATCACTATAGGTAGTGGTAACAAGGTTAACAAACCTTTTATACGGTGGTATCCGAGATTCCCATGCGACTAACTCAAAACTCTTCTTTCGGTAGAACAGCAGTGCCAGCGATCATATCTTGAAACATTACCTTGGGCAATTTTCTTTTGGAATCATCGGTTTCGCTGTGAGGCGGCATGAGACAAAGCGTAGCAAATGACGAGGATGATGCAAGCCTTGTTACATCTATTGGGTGATCTTTGTCCATAAGGTTCTTTGATGCGCACGGAACACTGACATGTTCTTCTACACAACTTTCCTGTACTTTTTCAATAAGCAAAACCAGGAGTGAACGTTCTGATTCCTCCTCAGCATATCAGCATATACATTTGCCGTGACGAGTGATCCACCCAGGACCTCCGCTAGGTCATTAGCTATTGATGCTAACTGAGGCTGTTCCTCTGGGTTTGTGCTCCCAAACGCCAGAGCCTTGAAAAGGCAGCTGTACTCCTCACGCGATAGGCTATTCAAACGAACTGGCTTTACCGTGACAATTTGGAAATCCACTCACAATTATGATCTTGCTTCCTACTTCCATCTGATGTGTTGCCGTGAATAAAATCTCAGCCAGTTCTCCTCATCCACATCTGAATTAAACTCAATAACGACCAAGGACCTTGCCCTGTTACACATGACAGGTGCATACTCCATTCTCCGAATGTTTTCCCATTCATGTGCAGGATTGAAGAGAATTTGGACCTGATTTTCTCATTGTTGCACATATGGGAAACTAGAGGTTTTTACCAACTCTACTACCATCGATGATTGGAAGGACGGTTGGACCAAAGGGAGAAAGGTTGTCTTGAAGTAAGATATGATGATTTCCTGCTTTTCTACATGCCGACCAAACATGAAGTTATCAATGTAAAGATACGAGTAGAAAGGGGTACGGAACATGCGTTCGCACCCACTCAGAAGTAGTACAAATTCTTTCAAATTGGAAGCAACGGATTCGAGATTAGCCAAGTACTGTGAAGTCGCTCATCATGACTATTGGAAGTATGAATTAGTCGACTTATACAGGTGTGGAATGAGTCTTGGAATCTGCTGCGGCTAACCTTGGTTTCTGTATTACTTGAGCTTGAGCTGCAGAGGGCCCTGTACTTGACAGTGTCCAGGACGTGATATCCTTGGTACATGGATTCTACCAATTTCTTGAGCTGAAGTAGCATCTTAGAGTTGGTGATGTATCGGACTCGACCTTCTCAATGATCATATGAACTCTGATCAGGAGTTCTTTCAGCTTTTCTGTCTTCTTAGATAAATTCTCTTCATGGCGGTTCCTATTGATCATGAAGGACATAATCGATTAACGAGATCACCTGCAACTGCAGATACAATCGGCTCCATCTCAAACTCTTCTTCCCTTGGTTTCTTTCTAGTTTCCTTTGTTACCAAGGAGGGATGACAGGAGGACGTAACTGTAGAAATAGGCAAATAGCAGTCGGAAGGGGAAGTCGACAAAAGTGAGTCCTCATGTATTTAATCCATAACACTTTACTCATTTAGGTTACACGTACAAGAAGCTGAAGATAAACTTGACGACTAAAGCGAAGGATGGAGACATACACCAAGCAGGGACCGCCTGTCATGTCCTGAGTTGGCCAGCACGTACTGATATTTATTCCTTTTGGCTTTTGCCGTATCTTTTGAAGTATAAGTGAATTGTCCTCTTTTCTTTATTATCTTAGACTGTTGGGTGAGTTGGCTAGGTGATAAAACTTAATAGCACCAAATGAATTTGATCTAGGATTTTAAAAACCGTTCAAAATTGGACGAGAAACTACGGTTTACCGTAAAATCGCTCCGGTGCAGTAACAACGGACAACTGGTTTTACTGATCTTAAATTTTTAGATGTTAAAAATTTAGGAAAAATTAAAAAGTTACAAACTAGTAAAATCACGCATTAAAAAAACAATAACAATGAACACGACATTTTTTCTGCGCTTCCCGTGCAGACCAGATCATTTCTGCCTAGAGTGTTGCTAGTCAAGGTTGAAGGCGAGGGCCTATTTGTCCTTTTGTAGAAAATATTAGTAGTAAAAAAAAAAAGGAAAAAAACAGACCCCATATAACGGTAAGAAATTCTAGCCCAATGCTATGTAAGGGCGCAAACACTTTTGAAATCGCAATAAAGGTCCAGAGAAAGTTGCAAGGATAAATAAGAAACACTTTTGATATCATGGAGGCAACCTAAGACCAATCCCTCCATGAGTGACACTAGTCGAAAGAGACAGCTCGCCAGTAAAGGAAGACATTAGAGAGCCAGAAGAAGGTGTAGACGAGGCCGGCTGGGCTGACCGATAGCTACCCGTGAGTTCACATCTCTTTGATACTTTAGACTAGATGATGCATGATGGACGAGCGGGATATATTTGAGTCTGGTGCTTGAGACCGATGCCCAATTTTGATATGGAGTTCATGAATCTTGAAGCGCATAATTAATATCAGGACAATTAATGGCTACTGGTTGGTGAGATTTTGGACCCTTTTTTGCTAGGGACTGGGTAAAATAATGAAATATAGGTAGTTGCGTCGCAACAGATGCAAGTGATGTTTTTCCAAGATAGATAATTCTTTCTATGTTACTGCAATTTCATTGAATCTCATATTGCCTTATATAAATGTGTTTGTCCCGTTTATACCATCAGGTTACAATTTCTTATACTTCTATGCCATTCAAATCATTTTCATTCTCCTTGTATGGATAATAATTTCGCAATAACTGAACTGCAACAAGAGATCGATCCCCTCCTCGGTTGTGATCCCCTTCTTGATTCAGATCGACATCTAGGCACGCACAGCCCCCTTTCCATAGTCCCATTTCCGATCGAACCTGACCCCGGGGGGAGCTTGTTTGGCCCAAGACCAAGGGTCCATTCTGTTTTTCTGGTAGCCGACAGCCTCGGTTACCGTTGTCTTGTGTACTTCAACGAGAATGTGGCATGTTGTCAAACCCAGCTGTGTAGGGCCATTGCTTCATGGACGCCGACGCCAATGTCAGAGGCAGCACCGATGCACCTTCCTCGCCACCGTCGGGGAGCCAGTACCGAGAACATAGCCATCATGAACCTTTAGGTCCGCCACCTGCATCCATGCATTTGGATCGGGGACGGATGCGACACACGTGGTGGTGCGGGGCTCATGCTTGAGGAGGAGCTCATCGATAAGATTGATCTTGACATTATTCCTGCCGGCTCATGTGAACATGGTAGGAAATGAGGAGGAAGAAGAAATAGGGGTATCTTTACTGTTCAAATACATAGAGCCATGTATAGAATGTACTCGTAGATATCCTGTATACTCTAGGGTTACATGTAACACCTGCACTATATATAGTGTCCTATCAATAGAAGTCCTTGAGGACTCCTTTCCCGTAACTCTCCTTCTCACATGGTATCAAGATATCCGATCCTCCTCTCCACTTCCGCATCCTAAACCTTAGCGTCGCCGCCGCCAACACCTCTCTCGCCATGGTCCATGACGACGCGCCATCATCCCCAACAATGATCCCATTGCTGCCCTCGCTGCCATCCTGCTCCTGCACCACCCCCCCTCCGCCCCCCCCCCCCCCCCAAAAAAATCCTACCTCTGCCCTCGCCACCATTAACATCGGATCCCACATTCCCATTGTCCTCGAGCTTCATCCACGAAACTACACCACCTGGCGTGAGCTGTTCCTCACTATGTTTGGCAAATTTGGCACCACCGGTCATGTCGACGGCACCGATCCTCCGGATCCCATTACCACCGCCTGACAAACCGTCGATTTCTCTGTCTGCTCCTTGTTCTATTTTGCCGTATCCATCTAAATCACATGCAAGGCGATGAAGCATAACGCCATCGTGCGTGAAGTCTAGTTGCGCATCGAAGGCTTGTTTCGTGACAATAAGGCCTTTTGTGCCAATGCTCTTGAAGCCGAGTTCTGCAATCTTGTCCAGGGTGACATGTCTGTTCTGGACTACACCGAGCGTCTCAAGGCGTATGCCGACGATCTGGAAGACCTGGGTTTCCCGATGTCGGAGCCCATTCTCCTCCTGATGCTCCTTTGCGGTTTGAGCGCGCCACTCTGGGGGATGGCTTCCATCAAGTCCCATGATCCACTCCCTTCGTTCCTGGATGCCTGCTCCATGCTATCTTTAGAGGAAGCCGATCTGAAGATCGCATAGCTGGGCCAAACCACCGCACTGGTGGCCGCCTCCGGCAAGTTCACATCGCTTGCTCCACCAAACCAAGGATCCTCCTCGGCATATTAGGGATTCTCCTTCAATCGGAACAAGAACAAGTCCAAGAACAACTATTGATGGAATACCAATGGAGGTTCTTCTCCAACCGGAGGTTTTGGCGCGCCCCGCCCGACGTTTAAACCCTGGACCGACATGTTCCAAATGTCACCCGTGTAGAACGGCCAATAGGGAATCTTCGGTCCCCGTCCTGGTCTTCCTCACTAGGCTATGATCACCGGCGCCCCCTCCGTGCAGAGTCCTTTCTCTACCCCCTACGGCGCCCCTACAACCTCTAGGCACCCGTGGGCACACCTTCGTCGTCTTGGGATCAAATGGCCTTGGTGAACGCCCTCAACTTCATGACTCTCCGGCAACCTGACTATTACATGGACTCGGGCACCATCTCTCACCTCACCAACAACGAAGGTACTCTCTCTTCTTCCCAACCCCTTTCTTCTCCTTCCACAACATCCTTGTCGGTAATGGCCTCTCTCTTCCTATAACTGCTAGTTGTATTGTTGTGTTCGCTTCCCCTACTCGGCAACTCTCTTTATCCAACGTTCTCATTTCTCCGGATTTAATTGCTAATCTTGTTTCTGTTCGTCATTTCACAATAAATTTTCTGTTGAGTTTGACCCTTTTAGCTTGTCTGTGAAGGATCTTCGAACCGGGGTGGTGATCCATTGGTGCAATAGCTTGGCAAGTTTTACCCTCTGTTTTCACAATCCGATGCCACTCATCGTGCCTTTATCGCCCTGCCTGAAGTCATCTGGCACCTCCGTGTTGGCCATCCTGGTGCTCATGTGCTCCCCAACCATCGCTCGACAAAAGCTATCTCCGTCGACAAAAATAAAGACAATATGACCATCGGTCATGAGTGCCAATTAGGTCGCCATATGCGTTTTCCTTTTTCTAGTTCCCAGTCAAGGGCTAGCAAACCTTTTGAATTATTGCACTGTGATTTATGGACATCTCCAATTCCTAGCATAACAGGCTTTAAATACTATTTGGTTTGTCTTGATGATTTTACTCACCGCATATGGACTTTTCCCTTGAAACTAAAATCATACACGTTCTCTACTCTTTGTGATTTCCATGCTTACATCCATACTCGTTTCCAATGTCACATTTAGTTTGTTCAATGCGACAATGGTCATGGATTTGACAACAATGCCGCCAGATCTCTTGTCCCCACATATCTCAACAGAATGGCCGAGCGTGTTCTTCGCTCTATCAATAAGATTCTCCGAACCCTACTCTTCCAAGCCGGCCTTCCACCTGCCTACTGGGCTGCCACTCACCTTTTCAACCTCCACGCCACCAAAACTCTACAAAACCGAACACCACACCAAGCCCTTTTTGGCTCACCTCCCTCTTCTTCGTTCCTTTGGCTGCAGGTGCTATCCAAACCTATCCACCACAATGCCTCACAAACTCGCTCCCCAATCAGTCAAGTGCATTCTTCTGGGCTATCCACCTAATCAAAAGGGCTATCGCTGCTTGGATCTTGCCTCAAACAAAATCATAACATCCCGTCATGTGACCTTCGATGAACTAACCTTTCCTTATGCTTCTCGTTCCTCGCCCTCTTCATCGGCATACACCTTCCTTGATTATGCAAATGACCATGACACCACGGCAGACTGCCCTCCCATGCAGTCAGCCACGCGCCACGTGCAAAACGTCACTAATGCCGTCTCCTTCGCGCACCATGCAGCATGTTTCTATCATCATCCCCGTCTCGTGGCATGTGCGGCCCGTCTCCGTCACGCGCCACATGCGGCACGTCCCCGTCGTGTACCACGCGTGGCCGGTCTACGTCGCCGCCCATGTAACATGCCACGCGCGGCCGGTCTTTGTCGCCATCCTCGTCATGCACTATGCGCGGCATGTCTTTGTCCTTACTCAGTGTTCAACCAGCAGTAACCCAAGTCTACACCCGTTGACAGCGTCCGGATGTTTCAACTACAGCATCCTCTTGCAGGACGCACGATGAGCACATTCCCCCGGTCTCCAATGACCATAGCATGATCACACGGGGCAAACAAGGCTATCGGCAACCAAAGGCCATCCTCGATCTTCATTTCTCTGGTCCTTCTCCGCTGCCCTTATCCTATCAGTGCGCTCTCCACGACCCACATTGGAAAGCAGCTATGATCGACGAGTTCAAGGCTCTCACCAGTAATCAGACATGGGAACTCGTGCTTCCGTCTCCCAACACCAACATCGTCACCGGTAAATGGGTGTTCCGGCTCAAACACAAGTATGATGGCTCCCTAGAATGTTACAAAGCTCATTGGGTGCTACACGACTTCTCTCAATAGCCGGGTGTTGACTTTGAGGAAACCTTCAGTCCTGTGGTCAAACCAGCTACCATTCGCACAGTTGTATCCTTTGCCATCTGCAAAGCTTGGCAAATTTATCAACTCAACGTCAAAAATGCCTTCCTCAATGGCACACTCATCGAGACAGTTTATTGTCAACAGCCTGCTGGTTTTGTTGATCCTTCTCATCTCAACTATGTTTGCAAGCTAAATAGATTCTTATATATGGTCTCAAACAAGCTATGCGTGCCTGGTACACAGTGTTTCAGGCCTTCATTCTTCTTTGTCGGGTTTCAAGCTTCCAAGTGTGGCTCATCGCTCTTCATCTACAAGCACGACACTGATATTGCTTACCTCCTGCTCTATGTCGATGACATAATGCTCACTACATCCACTACCAATCTGCTGCAACGCATTATTTCCTCTGTTCAAAGTGAATTTGCTATTACTGATCTTGGTTCTAGCACTATTTCTTGGGTGTCACTGCCACTCGCTCTGCCCAAGGTATTTTCCTTTCTCAAGGAAAGAATGCTATGGAGCTCCTCAGCCGTGCCAAGATCCTGCTTTGAGTGATATAGGGTACCAAGCCGTGCCAAGTATGCTATGGTTGGCGGTATCCTATATACTCTAGGGTTACATGTAACACCTGCACTATATATAATGCCCTGTATCAATAGAAGTACTTGAGCACTCCTTTCCCACAATTCTCCTTCTCACATTTACCTTATCATGCGGACAATGGCATATAAGGATATGAAATTGTAACCCCAAAGAGATGGGCCAAACACATGTCTTGTACCTTGAAAAAGAAAAGAAAAAAAACAGCTCACAATGCTAATAAATGAGTTGGATAAATGGGCCGAGACTAACCATCTCCCAACCAATGAGGTAGCCAAGAAGAATTATCCGAGTGAACGACTTGCTCATGTTTTGCAAGAGGAAGAGCTCAAAAGGTATCAAAGAGCTAAAGTCAAAGAGTTGCTAGAAGGAGATGATAATATTCGTTACTTCCATCTAGTGGCAAATGGCAAACATCGCAAAAAACTATTTACAAATTGGAACGAGAGGATGGCACAATTATCGGTGATGCCAGCCTCAATAAGTATATCACAAAATACTATAAAGGATTATTTGGCAAATCAGAGCAAACCAATTTTGTAATGGATGAGTCAATAATCGGTGACATACCACAAGTGGATGAGCAAGAAAATGAGATTCTTACCTCTCCTTTTCAAGAAGAGGAAGTTAGGAGGGCGATATTCAAAATGGAGCATAATAAAGCTCCTAGACCTGATGACTTTCCAGCCGAATGGTCTATCAAAACCAACTGGTATTTCTTATGTTATTGGTGGTTGGCAGAGAACCAATGGTACCAAGAAGAAAATTTTTATTCTAATCGGCATGGTTGCTATGTTTTGGATGATCTGGTGTTGCCGCAATGAGATTGTATTTAACAGAAAAAAATCACTTACCTGTATGCAGGCACTCTTTATGTCTACCTATAGGATCAGGTGTTGGCTGGTTGTTACAAAAGGAGGAACAAAGGGACACTATGTTGGAAACATTACAGGCTTTGGAGGTGGTAGCTATGCAAGTGTTTGCCAACAACAGATGGCCGTTTAATTGTAGACTATCCGCATGATCAGTTTGATGTCCCTTTGGTTTTTATGCTTGAAACTGTAATAATGTCTACTTATTGGTTGTATGCATTGAAAAATGCAAAAAGCTGGAACTCTGTAATGTTTTTTATTATCTAAAAAAAACATATTTTGGATGACGGACCTGGTAAAATTTTAATGGAATAGACAGTATTTCCTTACCCCTACTTTATGAAGAAAGCACACATGTTTTTGTTTTGCTTGGGTTACGCCACACACATTTGCTTGAAGGTGGGGGTTATCAACTTTCTACAGATTAAAGCACACCACTTTCTCAAGCCTTACTTACCCAGTTCGCTATGTAACAAAAGCGAAAAAGTCCAACAAACACTTTTACCAGATTTATTTTCACCATCGTATTGTTGTTGCTTCTCCATTTTTTTGTATAATAGTATTTCCGGGCTAGGAAGGATCTAATGTCTAAATGTATAATCACTTCTATTTAGCAAAATTGTCCAACACGCAGCAGCTGACATGATGATATTAGCACATAAATTCTTTATGTTAGTGACATTGTTTGTCGTGCAGGGGATAAACATGTGCATACGACCTCTGCACGGAAACGTAGGTCGTCCAGCATCTGACCTCTCTTCAATTGGAGAACGAAAAGGCCTTGTTGTCCCAATTTATAATAAAATTCTTGCTTTGGGGTGCATCTAATTGGTGTATGAAACTTAATATGGTATCAAAGTCAGATGTCTCTTGTTAAAATAATACAGGTAGAGGTAATTTTTTATAATTTAAGTCATCTTCTTTAAAATTTGATGTTTGCGCCTAGCGGCAGGCCGCACTTGGGAGTGTTAATGTATCAGTGGATCATCTACATTTGCATAAGTGGATCATCGACCTTTTCCTATTTGCTTAGAGCCTGCTTGTTTTAGATATAGATTGTGGAATTTAGAATAGGGATTATAGAATTTGTTATTTTTAAAATTTAGAGATTAAAATCTAAGGATTATTTATTTGTCTGGATTGACATGTGCAGTTGGTCAGAATGGTAAAGTCGCGAATATCTATAGCACAACCCGGTAAAAATTGTTTCATATTTGATTGTGAAATCACGGAATATGGAGTCGTTGATTGTGCAATCTGCTAGTTAAAGCTAGCTCTTTGTTTGGAATTGTAATTCTAAATCCACAGATTGTAGAAGCTGGGTGGAAAATAAACAGATCCTAGTTCGATGCAAGGAACCTAATACGTTGGAAGGTTTTGATTGCTTCATTTCTTCCAGGATTTGGCTCAGCGTTTTACATCCATGTGGTCCAATAATTGGAAATGGATATACAATGTTTAATTTCTGGTCCTTAGAATTATATTTCATAAGAACTATGTATTTTGTTGAGTCACAAAAAAATTTAGTCGCATATTCGTCATTTAGATTTTTTTTCTCAAATAATATCATTTTAGTTATTAATTTCAAAACTAGGTGTCGGTTGAGAGAAATCGCAGAAATAGAAGCCAGTCGGTAGTCAGATGACCGGTACGGCACCTATCGGTTATGTGAAAACCGATAGCCTATATGGCGGTGAGGAGGCGTCGACGTGGCATCCAGGAGCTGAGTGTCGGGGATAGATATGCCCGACAGGACCTATCGGCATCCTGAAGACCGACAGGTCCCCGGACTATAGGGTTTGCCTCCTGTCGGGAATGTTTAACACCGAAAGGAGCCTATTGCTAATACAGATAGGTCTATCGGTAACCGGAAAACCGATAGCCCCCCCACCCCCCGTTATCACATGTCAAATCATGCAATAATTTTTAGCAAAAAAGTTTCATTTAGACATTTTATATGTACGTTGTGGATATCTATTGGGCAATATGATTATTTTGTTACATATTGTAGTGTGGATGTTTTGGAGAACAAAAAATATTGTTAAATTAAGAAAGAATATATGCGGATTATTAAAATTACGAAGATACATTACTTGATTGATAAAGAGTGAGTTACAAGTATAATGCATTCCCTTCTACACTACGGTAACTACGGCGGTATTGTCGATTATTAGAATCATACTTAGAGCAGCTAGTGGAAATGAGAATACGGGACCTCACACCATATCATGTCATCATCGTCAGTGATGAAAATAAGAAGATCTTCATTTGATGGTTCAGGAGTCGGAGCATTTAGCAGCTGGGTGAGGTCGAAGACTTTGTCCTCGAGGTAGGTAATGAAGTGACGATACGGATAGATTGCCTCTGGATCAACCCATGCAGTCCATCTGCAATTGTCATCATAATCATAAGACCGTGGGAAAAGTAATATATTCATGGAAAGTAGTGTTATTGAATAATAAAGAGAGTTAGATGTGGACAAAAAATTGAAATTCATAGTTACCACTCCGTAATGACAGCGAAAAAAACGACGACCACTATTCTCGCCATAGTCCATCGTTTGCACGACAGCATCAGCGCCATGTTTACACTTGGACCATTTCTCCTTGGTAGCATCATATGGACGCAGAGGACTGCCTGGACTGAATTCAGACTTGAACTCTAGGGGGAACTCAGGTTTTGGTTCGGTAAACCATGTTGGTCCGCCGACTGGAGGAGGGGTTGGAACGGTCCCCTGACCTCCACGACGACGACCTCTACTAGCCATTGATGAAGTTGGGTAGTTTGAAGTTTGCATATGCATGGCATGATATATAGAGGCGGGGCGGTGCATTGAAAAGAATCTTGTATTGGCAATACTTTGGATTCCCTAGTGCTATGTGGGAGCACATGTCGGATATCAGAGGACCGAATAGGGTATCGGAGTGTTGATGGCCGACATGTTTCAGTGGCATCAAATAGTGTTTCAGAGACAGAATTTTTTGGATTCCCTGACGCTATGGGCGACCGCATGTCGGAGATCGGAGTACCGAATATGGTATCGGAGTCAGTCTTGAAGCCCGACGTATTTTTGTGCGATGAAATAATGATTGGCAGACGGACTTTATTGGATTCCCTGTGTTATATGGCAGCGCATGTCGGAGATGGAAGGACCAAAATATGTAGCAGATTTCTGATAATACACATAATCATAATGCAACATAACCATAGTAGAACACAATTATAGTGACATATAACCATAGTAGAACATAACCATAGTACGAGATAACCATAGAACAATATAGTCATCATGAAGCATTGTCCTGATGAACAATCAACCATCACAACGTCAGGGCTTCCAGTGCCTAATCTGATTTGTTGGGGGAGTGAGCCGGTCCCGTGCGTGGCGAGTCCTAGGAGCATCCAAAGGGGTCAACTCCGCCTGCTGCGTGAGCTGAGTTGGTACTGGAGCTCTGGGCATCTGCTAATAACCCTCCACTTCCACGTTGCTCCATGTCGTCAGCTCGTCGGAAATGGAGGGCGTGAAGTCCGTCGATCCCTGGTTCTTCGTGTAGCCACCTACAATCAGAGTATTAGTTTCACTCATTCATAAAGGCATAGTTCAAAATATAATATGAATCGAATGCGTGAAAGAAAAGATGAACCTGCCGGGGGCTGGTAACCTGGCGTCGGAATGAAACTCGATCCAAAAGGGACACCTGATGCACCGGCTTGCAAATGGGACTGGCCGGGCTCCTAAAAATGGGACGGGCCGGCCAGCTAAAAATGGGATGGACCGGTGTCGAAGTTCATCCGAGAAGAAGAGGGTTCCTCGTGAAAACAAAAAGACGGTGCTGCAGTGCGAGGTGGGACTGGACCTGTAATTTTTTCTTAAATAATATCATTTTAATTATTAATTTCAAAACTATGTGTCGCTTGTGACAAATTGCAGAAATATAAGGTAGTGGGAGGTTGGATCCAACCTGGCTGGAACCTCGGACGCATGTCGTACGACTGAGAGCATGATGAGCACCGAAGGGCATCCCTACAGCACCGTGCAATGCGAGCTAGTGCTGCTCCCATCTCCCGCGCATCGAACCTAGGAGGGTTCGCATCGCACTGCTGTATGTAACCCTCAAGTTCTGTTGCGATCTCTGCACATGCTTCCGACTATATGCATGTGTACGAGTATGAGTACGAGACATGACACACAAGAAATATAGCTTTATGAAAAGTACGTACCAGCATGTGGTACGTCGAATCCAACTGTGGAGCGAACGTGTCTATGATGTCAGCATCGTGCTCCATAACCTCTTGTGGGCATTGGGTGACATCAGATGCATGTTCTAGTCGTGTATTACTGCAACTACGAAACGTACGCTACCTCCACGAAAGGGCCAGAGGGGACCCAAACGTCGTCAGCAGCACCAACCCACCGCTGAATCCAAGGCAGCATCTTCGCGGACCATGATTCTTCTTAAGCGAGGCCTTGGCCTTTCCTAGTCATCCTGCAAAGATGTTTACAATGTCTTACTGTGTACTCCCTCCAGGTTGGAAAAGAAACTCCTTTTCGATAATAACACAGTCTCCAAAGTAAATCATACTTACATATGGTCAGGATGGACGGGTGGTCGGGGAATCGGGAACGTCTGGAACAGTCCAAGCTGACGCATCACTCGGTTCACCGCGTATGGCTCGACAATGATGTCGCACACAAGGTGTCGCCTCGTCAACCATAGGTGCTCATCATGAGTGCATAGGGACGACAACCCGCACGGCGCACGCCTCTGGACCTCCAGTGGACAATGGCGTCCATTGGACACGATCAGCTCTAAGCTGATCAAACGCAAGCACATAGTGTGGATACCCCCTACGGACGATGTCTGTCGCCCAAGTCATCTGCATTACAATTAATATATTAGTTACAAACTATAATATACGACAAATTTGACGTAATTGAAATATATTTTTGTTACCTTTCTCTTATACCATAGGGATCCCATTGTAGGCCTGTCCATCTCGTCGTCCTCATCCGTGTAGAGGTCGTCATCGTATGGATCGTACGAGGAAAGAGTAGGTCGTCTGATGTTGAAACGCTCGTAACACCACAACATCAGCAACAAAGGGCACCCAGTAAGTGATCCGGCACTACTCCTCCGTCTACAACTGTCGCACAGTGCTCTATATGTCGCAGGCAACACGGCAGACCTCAACTAAATTGGGGCATCAGTGCCACGTCTATGTCAGCTATGATCTAGGCGACGCCTACCAAACGCTTCCTGGTGCGTGCTCGTGAACATGACCCAACCAAACAACCAAAGAAGGTAGGCCTCCAGATGTCGCTGCACTCTCCAATCCTCCGCACGGCACTCAAATGCCTCTGCTCGAAACTGCTATAGCCATACCTTAGTAGGTCCATGGTTATCGTTGAACTGGAGTTGATCTTGTCCGGGAAGGACATCGTGAAATCGGTGCAAGATATCATGCATCCACGTAGCTTGCACCGGAGGAGGAAAAACCATATCCCCTGCCACAGGGAGACATAATAGCATCGACACATCTTGTAATGTCGGAGCCATCTCACCCACCGGTAGGTGAAACGTGTGGGTCTCTGGTCGCCAACGGTCCACCAACGCTGTGAGTAGTGCATGGTCAGCGGGAAACCGAGGAGACCTCCTACCTGGGGTCCAACATCCGCGCGAGTGGTAGTAATCCAGATGCCTCCAACCTATAAAACAATTTAAATTTGTCTCAAAAAGAAGTGTAATGTGTAACAAAACAATTTCTTTTGAATTAAGAGGTTACCTCGAAACCCATCGGTCGTCCAATGTCCAAAAGTCGTCGAAACTCCGTAGTCGAAGGGGATCGTAAAGATCACCGGTTTCAAAGTAAGAGCGATGCTTCGAATCAATTGCCGAATCGATCAACTCCATGCCTGTAAGAAAGAAATGACAATATTTAATAACAAAATTAAATATAAAAGCATATATACAATAGTTCATATGCAAACTGCTAACTGAAAATACGTCAATATAGCAAAACATAATATATCCCGTAATACAAATATTACATGACATAATAGATCCCATAATAAAAATATTACGTGACATCTCTGAATACATGTTACAATGACAATACTATATCTTACAATACGACATAATACATAGTACACATGGCAGAATTAAGTAGATGGTCCTCCTCTTTCCGTGCGGTCATCCCTCTGCATTGGAACACGTCGAACCTCAGTGCTGTCAGGTCTCCTTTCCACAGGGCACAAGTTGCAATCCTCTCGTAAGTGGTTACCTCCACAAACTATGCACTCTTTGCGACCCCACATGCCTAACTGGCATCCATATCATTCCTTATTCGGTACATTTTGCGACGACCCTTCATTGTAACTCGCTTGCTTGGATCTGGGATTCAAGCTGCTTCTCCCTGTGGTGGCTATGTGAAGTCAAAGACGGCTCTCCAATCCAGTAACTCACCACGCCATGTAGCCTCTATTGCTTGCTTTAAGTAGTATGGTGACATAAAATTATGGGTATCAATGTTTCCATGAGCACAAGCGGTGAAGACATGAGAGTAGGGTAAATGCAGCAACTTGGGCTTGTTACATATGCACTCACATTTGTTCAAATGAGGCCACAGTATGCATTCCATTGTTACTTCAGCACAAGCAATGCCAAGCCCGCTCTTCCCATTCAACAGCACCTCAAAACCTAGTTCTCTGTTACCTGTCCTCCGAACCAATGTCTGACCTTTTTCACTTTTCTCTTTTATATACTCTGTGATTTTAGAGGAGTACACTACTTGATGGTTTTACATGTTGAACATTTCTTTAGTATATCGTTCTTGAAGGTATGTTTGTGTGCCGCGTGTTATACCCTCAACGATAGGTACAAGTGGAAGGCTTCGTGTACCTTTCATAACCCAATTATTAAACCTCAGCGAGATTTGTTGTCATTATAGCATAACAGGATCCATCTCGATCTTCTATCAATGCCCATTTCTCCATTGACTCCACCTTTATCCACTCCGAGAAACACCTCACCCTTCTTCCACCCTTCCACCTTCGTGTCACGTGGTGTGCTTCATTAGGAAGAGGATCCAAAGAAAGTGCCTCTGCATCATAACCTGACAGAACCATATCTCTTAACTCCTTCATTTGATTGCTGGTTAATTTATCAAGCTCCACTAACAGCTTATCAAATTTTAAACGTTGGTTCTGCTTGCATAGCTTCTTGAAATCAGACGTTGACATTGAATTGTCGGTGAAAGTTTGCAGCCAAATATCTCATGCACTAACGACTATGTAAATCTAGTCAAAATGCTTCGTCCGTACTATTCATCTCCAACATATCAATTGCTGATAATAGACCAGCATTTCAATCATGTATGATGCAAACATCTGGCCTATTTTGAATAACAGCTCTCTTAAGCCACGGAAGGAACCACAACCAAGTTTCAGTTCTCTCGTGCTCCACAAATGCAAATGCAATTGGCACAACCTGGTTCTCTCCATCAACCCCAATAGCAGTAAGGATTTGCCCCTTATACTTGCCGGTCAAGAATGTACCATCCACACATAACACGGTTTGGCAGTGTCTAAACGCTGCAATCATGCATCCAAATAACCAGAAAGCACGTTGATGTACCTTGTTACCATCTGCATTGACAAAGTCATGTCATACAATTACAGTCCCCGCATTTCGACCTTGAATAACTTCAAGTAATGCGGGAAGATTATGATATGAATCCTCGTAGGTGCCAAACCTTCTTTCTAATGCTTTCTGTTTTGCCCTCCATGCCATGTCGTACGATATGTCATATCCATATCTGTTCTGTATACTATGCATGATAGCGAAGGGAGACATTACAGTTTTTTACACTATCTCTCAATATAGTGTATCAACAACAAATTTTGTTGTCATATTTCTATGCTTCAAAAGAGTATTTTGCAACATACACGAGTGAGGTACCACAATAGAGACAACAAATGATGTCTCATTTTTTGGTAGGTACCCATGAACACGCCAGGTGCAGTTTGGAGCAATGCACTTTACATTATATGTTTTTTGGGTTTGAAATTACCACTCTGAACTGCTTCTTCTCAGAATATGCCCATCGCTTCACCACCATTTGCAAATCCCCCTTATCACGAAACATCTGGCCCTGCCTCACTTCTACAACATCGTATTTTCAGGCTGAGTTGTGACCATCATCACATGTCATATTGTCCATATCAACCCAGTTCTCTGGCTCTTCATCACCCTCCCTCCACCCGGCCCATGCCTCCACAAAAGTTTCATACTCCTCATCATTCCTCTGCATCTCATCTATAATGACCTCATTCTCTTCTCCACAGTCTGCAACCATTATGTTCATCCGGCCTTCTCCCACCTCATCGTGCGTCCGATTAAGCTGTTTCTGTGATATTATTATTCTCAACTGTAATATTTTGCTTTGTGGTCTCAGCGATTGCTGCAATATTTGAAACATCCACATAACTTTCAGCTACTTCCTCATGGCCTACCAATGTGCTACTTGATTCATGTTGAACAAGCAACACGTGTTCAAACATTTTTTGGATACCCATACATACGAAATTCCGCCAACTTATTGTGTTTTTAATCTGAAAAAGCTCCGATTTGTATAATCCTTCGTACATCTTAGGAATTAAAACTTTCACCACTAAGCGATCATGTAATCGGATATTCAACAAATCTCACAACCATCTCCACACTTCCACTTTGGACCTCAAAGGGTCCATTAAACCAACCATACACATATGAAAATTCATTCAAATCTACACCATACTCACAATGCCTAATTTCTTCTTCCCCGTAAAATACTCTGAATCTAACAACACTGGACATCCTGACAATAAAAATATTTTTAGCTACCTTCTATTTACTTTCTAATTTCATAATATTTCTACGAACATCGCCTTTTTTTTCCTATGCTCTAAATATCGTATATAATACAGATTTCGTGAACGAACTAATCTGTACTACAGATAATAATCTAAAATAAATCACTATCTAAACAATCATCATAAAACTAAACTTGTATTCTAAATAAACTGTCATACTACTTAATATAACAATAAATTATTATACTTTTAATCTCATGTGGACGTTCTTCTTCTTCCTCCTTCTCTTCCTCTTCCTCCTTCTCCTTCTCTTCCTCCTCTCCTCTCCACTTTCTCCTCTCCTCCCGCGAGCGCGCCCCGACAGGCTTCGGCTGCTCCCCGCCGTGCGCGCTCCTGCCGGCTCGGGCTCCTCCCCGCGGCGCGCGCTCTCGCCTCTGCCACCGCCCTCTCTCGTGGACACGACAAACACAAATGCGCAGTCACGGCGAGCACCGCGGATTTCTTCGGGAACCTATTGGTCTCCCGCAAACCGACTAGCGAACCCTATCGGTCTCCCGGAAACCGACTAGCGACACAAATCTGGCCCGTTGGGGCCCGACTGGCCTAGATCTGTCTGCCCTTGCACCCTGTCGGTAATCCATTACCGACAGCCTGTTCCTCGCCCGACAGCCCGTTCGCGCCGTCGATAGGCCACGTGGCAGCAAACGTGATGGCTAGTCAGCTTTCCGAAAACCGATAGGCACATATCGGTTTTCAGGTTACCGATAGGTGCCTTATTGGTCGTCTGACTATCGATTGCCTTCTATTTCTGCAATTTCTCTCAACCGACGCCTAGTTTTGAAATTAATAATTAAATTATTATTATTTCAGAAAAAAAAAGCTGGATAGTGAGGAGGAGTGTTGCGCGGCCAGAGGAGGAAAGAGGTGGAGAGCGCGACTGGGCCGTCTTGGAGAGGAAAGGACTGGGCTTGGCCCAGGGATGTAGGAGGGCAAAAGGCTTATTATTTTTTGGGTTTTGGATTTTGAGAGTAAGGAAAACGAAACAAACTATAAATTCAAAAATAAATTCAGAAGAACTAAAATAAAAATCGAATAAAAAGAAATTAACCATGTTGGACATATTTTAATATTTGAAATTTCCACTTGGACTAACTAGAGTTTAGTTATTTAGTGCGTTTTGACTTTTGAAAATAAATCATAAAATGATGAGAACACAAAAATTTAATTTATGATCAATTTTTGACATGATTTAACATTTGGGTCGTAACACTACTGCTGCTCACCACACTCAAATTCATGGTCTTGCAAGTTCTCTACAGCTTCACCTTCTATTTACAGCAACATCGCATCACGCATACAAGCAACAAACAATAATAATAAGAAAAAGTACACCAAGAAAGGACAAAAGAGATCAAAAGCACTAACTGATGCTAAACATTTTTATGAACTCGTGAGTGCGAAAACCACTAAAACGGAGCTACAAGTAAAAAAGTTATGGTGTTTTAAAGTTACAGGGGCTATTCTATAAAAAGGAGAAATAAAATAAAGCTACCAGGGACACGTGTATAATTTCAGAATGTTAACAAAGGATCTAAACAGAAATAACAGTAAATAGAGGGGCCAACCTACAAAACGACAAAGCCTGGGATTTTTTTGATGTTAATTCTATTTATTTTTCTTAAGAAAAACCATAGAGTAAGTCCACAGCGGCGGTGGACCGACGGCAGCATGGTGGTCTACAGTGCAGTGGACCGCGTCCACATGCTCCAACGCCCGATCTAATTCTGACCGTCGGATCTAGATTCTGGATAAGCGAGCCGGTCGTAAATTGAGGACGGTTCTGCAAGAGGACAATTGATCCCTAAGAAGCCTGAGGCTGGTTAGGTGGTGCAGCGGATCAGAAAAGTAGCTGGCAAGGAGGTTGCCGCTGAATTCAAGCTGAAGCGACATAATGATCAGCTAACCGCAGCACTAGGAAACCCGGAGCGCCGTGGTCGCACATCGAGCCATCTCGTCAATATCAAGTTGGAAGGTAGGGTTTCCAGAGGATGTGAGCACGTACAAGATGCGTGATCAAAACAAACAATCCACACCGTTACCCCCATTGGAAGAATTAGACGAGCACATAAAAAGCCTCTGTTTTAAGTTCGCCCAAGAGAAGCCAGAGTTGTTGCTACTGACTCCAGTTCTGGAACCTCGCCTCAATGCCGACAGTCCGAAGATAGCTAGCACAACCACACGAGCAATGCGGCCTCCAAGTCTGCTATTATTAAATACCTTGTGGACACTATCACATAGTCCACACCTTGCACAATATTCATATCTTTTGGACCGAGAGCAAAAAAAAAATGGAGGTGGCCGAAGGCTTTGCAGTGCCGCACAATGAATTGTCTCCTAATTCCAGACGAGTGTGCCAAGGTGCAGGTCACATGTAGTTGCTGTTGAACTATCCGATGTCCGAGGAGGGGATCGAAATTTTGAAAGATGCTCAATACACTTGGTCTTTTGGTTACAACCACTTATCAGACCTGTGGGCCGCGTGCTATCACAGCAAACACATCTTCAGCCTCTGGGCCGCGTGCTATCACAACCGTCACCCCCTCCTCCACCGAGGTCCGTTCTAATTCCACAAACATCGTCTCCTTCTAGTCCCTAGTAGAACGGTCACCTCCTCCTAGGAGCACTGTTGGGCCCTTGTTTCCACGTCGTCGCCTGGGCAAATTTCAGCCTCCATCTCGTGCACTAAAGAAATCTCACCAATGCATTAGGAAGGAGTTGTGCCTGTATCGGTCAATAAGGAAGCTTGTAACAATGTGGACGATTATATATGGTCTCTTTGATGAACAACTACACTGCTCAGGACATGAGAATTCCAAAGCCAGTGCTACTTGAAATCAAGGAGGTGAAATGCTCTGATGGATCAATGGTACAATGGGAATGTGGCAACAATGATCGTCCAGAGTTCCTATATAGCAAGCCAATATTGCTGACCAAAAGTTAAGAAAAGATGCCTTGGCCCCATGAATTCTTTCACAACTGGTATATGCGTGCATGTGCAAGGGGGTAGACATTGCCAAGCAATAATTCCTAAAGAGGTTTTCAATATGGGGCCACTGGGCCTCCCGATTGTCTAGCGAGTTCCATACTATCTTCATTGGAAAGAAGTGGATGATGACCCATTTTTTCATGTCGATCCTAAAGAAGTGGATTTGATGCCTGTAATTATTATATTTAAAATTTATCTTAGTGCGATATTTTATTATGATTAAATACAATGACCATCAGTAATCACTCGTTATCTCCGTGTGTAGAATGAATTACAATCGTGTGGGGCGAAACGAAGTTGGGTACCTAAAACCTAATATGATTGCTAAGCCCACTTGGACCAACGAGCGGGGTCCAAACGTGACAGACAAAATGCTGTATATATGTACCATATAACTAAAGTAAGAGATACCGATGATTAAGGTGGGCAAAAAAATTGTATATATATGCACCATATAACTAAAGCACATACCTTAATTGTTATCTCTTATTCGTATATTCACAATAATACTAAAATTTCTATGGTGGGTCTATTTAATCCCCTAAACTATAAAATCGTATATTTGACCCCCTCAACTATCCAAAACCGTTTAAATAACCCCTAGAATGGTTTTAGATATGGTTTTGCCTACGTGGCGTCACACATGGACATTGACGTGTCAATTTATCATATTTCTTATTTTTTTACTATATTTTTTCCCTCTCTTACACTTGGCCCTAATAATTAAATATTCTTATCAGTGAAAAAAATTTCTAGCGCAGACTAGTATAGGCAGTGCACCGCAGTGGCAGAGGAGCTTCTGCTACACGTGAGACAGTTATCAATGGCGCGGCACTACGAGGAGGTGGTGAGCGGGCGCGGCATGGGCAGGAGGTAGAATTGGATGGCTAAGATTGGATGACTAAGATTCGTTGCCTGAAAAAATTGTATTTTCAGTGCATTGAAAATTACGGTCTTTAAAAAGTATTATTGTCATGTCACTATTTAAATGTCATGCCATGTAGGCAAAATCACTTGTAAAGCCGCTGTAGTGAGTTGCTTAAACAGTTTTAAATAGTTGAGGGAGTTGAATATCCGGTTTTATAGTTGAGTGGGTTAAGTAGACCAGCCTCCATAGTTGAGAGGGTGATGTAGACTTAATCCTTTCTTTCAAGGTGCCACAAACAGGCACCAGAAACCGTCCATTGTGGATCCTACTGTTTCTTTTTCACCACCAGGGACAAAATGCCAAACATTACCATACAAGATGGAAGTAATTGATACTTTTACATCTAATTTATATATGGCATGTACTTTTGTTAATGTACTAACACATTTTGCTTTCATATGTGGAGTATGAGAAACTTAAGCTTTGGGGGCAGAATGCTGGTGATGTTGAAAGGATCTTTCGCCGAATGATGACCAAGATGTTACACTTTGTTTTGTGAGAGATCATTAATGGTACCGTGATCCATCAATCGAGCTCACTAAGGATTAGGACCTCAGAACATCATCTATAAGTAATCATAAAATGGATCCATTAATACAAAATGTTGAACGCGATGCAAGAAGGGTAACATCCCGACGTCGTGGTCATTTGAACTCATAGTTCTTTGGAGAATTGGTTGTAAATTGTGTATTCTATCGTTTCTATGGATGAATGTGAAATATAATTTGATGGTTGAATTCGAATCTGTCTGAATCTCTAAGCAAGAAGGTTTATTCTATCCTCACTTACTTCGGCCTCCGGTTTACTCCCAATCCAGGGAAAAGACTCCGGTAACTATAAAGGCTACTTATGTATCCGGACATGAAGGATTACAGAGGACGGACAATGCTATCACTTCAAGCAGCCTACCTCTAGCTCCGTGGGATACACACCACTCACAGGCAATATTCTATCTAGACACCACGTCTACACAGACTATTACTACTTTAACCTTATGCAGGGATCTAGCCCGTAATTAAGTTAAAGCATATACTAAGTAGTATACGGTGAACTAGCAAGCGAAGAATAAACACTACTTACCAGACTAAGACAATATACTCAAAAAGTGTGCACGAATACTTAATTAAATAAAGCATTTTTTGAGGTACAAATGCGAAGCATAGTGATGTCCACTACTACAAAACGCATGTCTGCAAGCGGACCTAAAGGATCTGTAGAAGCGGTTTCCAGAACCGCTGGTAAGAAACCGTTGTACAAATAAGTCATTTGTACAAGCGGATATATAGCCCGCTTGTACAAATCCATTTATACCCGCGGTACACTTAAGACAACCGCTTGTATAAATCTATTTTTACAAGAGGTACTTTAAGGTGAACCGCTTGTATAAATACACTTCTACAAGCGGTAGTTTAAGTGAACCGCTTGTATAAATACATTTTTACAAGCGGTAGTTTAAGTGAACCGCTTGTATAAATACATTTTTACAAGCGGTACATTAAGTGAGCCGCTTGTATAAATGTATTTATACAAGCGGTACTTTAAGTGAACCGCTTGTATAAATACATTTTACAAGCGGCATGCTTACAAGAGCCGATTGCATAATTTCGTTTTGACGAGTGTAGAAATGTCATACCAGTAGCTCACTCATACAGGCCATTTAAATCATCGTCAGTAATCCAAATGGACACACACATGAATCAATATACCAATGCCAAACTGATTCATCAATATATCAACATTCAAATACTTCGGAAACTTAATCATTGCAAAGTAGTTCAACACCCATCGTCATATACATATGTATCTCAGTTAACCACTACATCAACTACACATAAAGCAAAGTAAAAGAACTTATATCTCCCTATACCTCTCATAGTGATGAAGTTGGGGAAAATCCAGCAGTGAATTGTTTTCCTTTTGAAAGAATTGGCCCTCCATATGGATGACTTCGCTACGGATGAACCGACACATATCATTTCTTATTCTCTCAATGCCATTGGGTTCCATATCCCTTCCAACAGGCCATTCCTTGTCGCACTCCGTTTCCTTCATCAGGTTTAAAAGAGGGACTAAATCAAATTAAAAGCGAAATTGCAAAAGAAAAATTTAAAGATTAGATAACTAACAAAGGTTTGGGTAATTTACTAAAATGAAGTTATCTCTTTTGACCCAAGAAATTATTTAAATACTTGCAAGAATTTCTCTCAAAATAAAAAGCTAGTCAAAATATTGAACTTTTAGTTAAAACTTTAAATTTGAATTCAAATTGTTACTCAATTCTTAAAACTTTAAAGGATTTGGGCTCTTGTCAAATTTCTGTAAAGATTGGGGGTCTTTCTGCAAAACTGACCAGCAGGCCCACTGGTCAGTGGCCCACTGGCCAGCCACCCCCGCTCTCCTCTCTCTGTTCCTCCCTCTTCCCGCGCGCGCGCGCACAGCCCTCCACGCCCGACCGCGGCAGAGCTCTCGCGCCACCTGCCGCGCGCAGCCTGCACCCCGCGCGTGCGTGGCGAGAGGGCGCGTAGTCGCCCCGACGCGCTAAAAGGAAGCTTCGGCCGCTCCGCTCCTGTCCTCGGTCTCCGCTCTCCCTCTCCGCTTCGTCGCCACCGAGCCGCCGTCGAGCCACCGTGCGCCGCACTAGCCACCAGTGCCCCTTCTCCTTCACAAATCAACACCCCGCCACCACTCTCCACTCCCGAGCACGGTCGCCCCGCGATTTCACCGAAACTCGCCGGAATTTTGCAGCGCCGCCGTCGGCACTCGCCACCGAAGAGCCCCACCGGTGAGAACCCCTAGCGCTCCGATTCCATGCTAATTTCCTTGCCATTCGTGGTCCCCGTCGCTCGGCGAAGCTCATTCCGTCGGCCATTTTCCAGGGCAACGCCTCCATCGCCGGATTTGGAGCTCGCCGCCGCCATTCCTCCTCGGCCGAAGGTAGCCGCCGGTGAACCCCGTGCTACGGTGAGAACCGACCCGTCTCCGTCTAACCCTAGACTCAGCGCGCCATGGCGAGTCTCCCAGACATGGTGTCGCCGCCGGACTCTCATCGGAGCGCCGCCGCGCCATTGCCGGACCCGGCCGAGCGCCGCCTCCCGTCGCCGCCGCAATGCCGTGACCGCCGGTGGCCAGTAGCCAGCGAAACGGGTTCCCCGCGTCGAGCTCTTGCCGCCGTTGTGCTCGCCGCCGACCGCCATCGCCGGTAGCTCCAGCGCACGCCGCCGGTCGGGCTAGGGCAGAGCCCTAGCTAGGGCTTCGATTTTTTTTTCTGTTTTTCAAAATTCTTTTAATTCGGCTGAGAATTCATTAAATCACAGAAAATCAATTATAGCTCCAAAAATTATCAATCCAAATGTTTTGGGACCAGGGAAAATTGTAGTTTTTAATAAAAATAAAAAACTTCAATGTGTGAAAATTATTAATTTTGGCATTTATTTAATTACCCAAATTGGCTCAAAACCCTAATTAAATAGTTAATAATTATTAAAATATGGGAAAAATTTTTCAGAACCCTAGATTTAACCCTAGTTAGTTTTGAGGTGTCATAGCAATTACTTAGAGTCATTAGCACCTTCTAAATCACTGCAATTTAATTGATCCAGCTCAATTTCCGACAGAAGCCCTAGTTACTAATTCACTAGCGACCACTTTAAAAATTTCTGGCAAACATTTACTATTACTAACCTTACTTTTGCATCATATAGACGCCGACGTGAACGAAGTAGCCGTCGAGGCAGACCCAGGTTTTTCAGAAGACACCGTTGGCGCAGACCCCGAAGACTATTCACAAGGCAAGCTCCGGTGCACTACCGTTTCTAAACTTTCTTTTTATAACAGTGTTGTGGATCATGTGATGTGCATTTAGGTCAATAGGAGTTGAATGAAACCCTAGATGCATATGTTTTCAGTAGTACCCAGTCTGGAATATTGGTACAGGTAGCTCGATGTAGCCGCTATGCTTAGAATTACTTTTCGGTAGAAGTCGAGCAGATTGGACCCTGCTCGCGATATGATAGGAATTGGCTGAAGCCCCACCTTACTGCAGATTTGTGTCATTAGTCCAAGTTGAATGGGAAGAAATCGGGGTCAGGCAGAGAAAGTTAGGAAAGCAACAGACCGGGGTTCTGTGTGCTGTAGCTCTGTCTGATCCGTGGGGCACAGTTGATTGAGTATTGAACGTACTGTTCACATGCTGGAACTATGGGAACCAGTAAACCTAGGTAGCCTAGAGACGGCAAAGCTGAACCTACCTTACGGTGTCTGATTGACGGCGGTCTGGGGTGGACAGTGTGTGAACTCCACAGGCACCGTCTGGGACGGTGACCTGGTGGGACGCGGCACTGTTAAGGTAGCGTAAGAGGGAATTAGCTTTGCCAGATCTGGTGCGAACGGTTGCCACGTGCGGTCCGGGACGCGCACGTGTCGTGTGACCAGGTTAACCCTGCAGGTGTAAATCGTTTCGAACCGCTGATACTCTCAGTCTAGAGTACTACTCGATCTCTCTGTCGCATACGATAACAAGTGAACAAAAAGTGAGATTATAATATGATTGAAATGTTTGTGTTATTTAATGTTTGACAACTTGATTGTTTAGCTACAGTGCCTACTAAAGTTTATTTTCTCAAACTTAATTTGAGCTAAAACTTGAAAGTAGGAAAAATTAATTAGCTAAGCGTGTCTTTTGCAATTTCCCCTACCCCGTGTCGGCCGTGCATGTCTAGGTGTCGGCTGTAGACAGCCTGTTGACGGGTTAGTCTTGCTGAGCTTCTTAGAAGCTCACGCTTTGCGACTTGTGGTTTTCAGGAGGTTTCGATGCGACCGGTGGTTTTGGTGGCCAGCAGTGGGAGGAGTCGTCTCCGGGTTGGGGTAGCTTTCAGTGGGAGCCGCTCGATTAGTTGCTGCTTTGTGTGTGTGGCTAGTAGCAAGGCGCCGTTGGGCAAGGCCCTTGCTTTTGCTTAGAGTCAGAGTCGGAGTCTGTACCGTTAACTTTCGTTTCCGCTGTATTGTGAAAACCAGGTTGAATTCAAACTCTGTAATCCACTCATGTAATATTTCTTTCTACCCTTAATTCATGCTTTTTACTGCCTGTGTTGTACTCTGTGAACGTTCGCTTCGACGAACGTCGCCCAGAATGGATCCCGGGAGGAGGATCTCCCCGTTTTCAGGGGCGGTCCGCCACATTCCTTGTCAACACTAGGAAACTGTAATTGAAAACATTAGAAAGGGAGTGACCATATTAGGGACAAATAACAATAATCAAATATAATAATATGAGACGTATATAGGATAACTTACATCCTCACGAGCAGCGACCCTAAGGAACTCGCACACATAATACCCACAATAAACACTGCCCATAGATTGCTTCTGACACTGAAAATAGCAACTAAATTAGCTATAAATGTTGAAATTATTATAATTATTATATATATAAATGGTTGTGTTTGCTACCGGAAAGGGTTGTATAGATAATTTAGCCTCGCCAACAGGACGGATCCCACCAAGTGAATTGTATAACCTGTATGCACTATGAATGGAACAAAAATATATATGAAATCACCAATCTATGAATAATGTAAGAGCTGTTCACATGTATGTTCAGAATACTCTTACTTTTGAAGAATTGTAATGAATTCTTGATATTGCGCCCTGGGGTAGTCAAGTGAGTCTAAGACCAATCCTTTGGCTGTTTTTGGTTCTATAACAATACAAATATAGTGGTCACTACATACAAGAAAAAGGGTGTTAGTTTACTATAGAACTTGGTATTAGGAAAAAAAAATTGGATCTGTAATGGAACTTACTCAAAAGCATATGGAGCACATACTGTTTCTTTGCCATCTTGCACAAATTTATGCATGGCATGTCCAATGTAGGTCGCCACTTCTTTCATTTTTTTTCGACGCGCTGTCTTCTTTGCTTCATCAAACTTCTTTTGTGTCATCCCCTTGTATTGGCTTGATTCCTTATCAAACTGTACAGCAAAGTTAGCCTGACAAATCCGTGTTGGATCTAAAATCCCAGTCTTCGTCTTCAAGTTACCTTTGCTGCCATCCATGTATTGCATCCTGCACATTAAATTGCTAGCCATTAGTATCACATGTTTTATATTAATACATTACGAACATGTAACATGGGGTGTAATATTTTCCTTACAGGCACCAGATGACCATGAGATTGATATCAAGTCTTTGTTTGCGGTACATAAGGAACAAGTCCTCAAAACTAAAAGAAAGCATGTTGTTTCCGCTCCAAAATGCCCTATCTGGAACATGAAACAGGACGTGAGTGATCCCCAAAGCACTTGCATGCATGTACCAATCATGTAATCTCCGCAGCGTGTAGTGTACTTGACTCAGTTGTACTGAGGTCAAGAATGGCTTGCCATTGACAAAATATTCTGGAACATCCACCTTACGCCATATCGGGCTGTTTTTTGGCAAAAATACTTCCTCTCGAGTATAGACTTTGCCATCTTCTTCCCAAGTATCTAACATTGTACCTTTCTGCGTCTGATCCTTATCATGAGATAGCAGTGGTTCCTTATCATGAGAAGTCTTTTTGTAGGAGCCAATTTGAGGGTGGACTTGTCTAGGGCCGGACGACGGTTCTTGTGTCTTGGGAGGTGGTTGTGGAGCAGAAACTATTTGCTCTTTTGGAGGTGGCAGGGGTGCAGCGGCTTGGTTTTGGGTAGAAGGTGGATCTTCCTGGGCCTTGGGAGAAGGTGGTGCAGCTGAATACGTTTGGTCCTTGGTAGAGGGAGACTCTACTTGGGCCTTGGAAGAAGGTGCTTCAGTAAAATCTACTGCGGACTTGGGAGAAGGTGCTTCAGTAAAATTTGCTTGGCCCTTAGGAGGAGGTGGTGTGGGTAAAAGTGCTTGCTCATCATTGGGAGGAGGCAACATATCACACAAAACAATATCACGCCGATACCAAAGGATGAATTCATTCACTGCCTGTCCTAGTTGTGAGATTCCCTCAGGTGTGATGTGGTCCAGTTTGTAATTGAGGTAGTCCTTGTCAATGATCATGGTAACTTGTACCCTAGCATAATCATTCGGTATCGTACTACCGTGGAAGATGCGACCCGGAATCGCCAAACCTGTGGCAACTGCAATTGTCCTGTTTGATGCTCTGCCAATAGGGACATGAAGGTGACAAGGTGTGCTCTTCACAATAGCATCAACAGGATACTCCTGGGCTGGCGTGGAGGCCACGCTACTTGGGACGACCAAGCTTGGTGTTGGCATGATTCCCACTGCTTGATTCTCATTTGGCATAGTAAGGATGAATCCAGGGGTTGGCATGCTGCTACCGTTAGCCTGCTGTTCTTGAAGGTATTTTTGTTGCTCTTGCATGAACTCCATCAAACTCGTCTTCAAGGTTGCATTGACCTGCTCCTTAATAGTCTCTTCAAGGCTCTTCTTATACCTATCACGTTTTTTGTAGGTAGCTGCATCATGTGGAAACCCCTCTTTCCAGGTCATTTTTGAAGAGACGGCTCGAACACGTCCAGGGTGTTCTGGGTTGCCCAAGGCAGCAGTAAGCTGATCTTTCTCCCTATCGGGCTTGAACAACCCAAGCTTTTGTTGTGCAGCTATCTGCACTATTTTCTTGCCCACTTCTGCTGCTTGTGGCTGTTTGTACACAATCTGTCCGTCCTCGGTTACATCTGATCGGGCAGTGATCCAGTTCCTAGTTCGTTCATCATAGCCTTCAAGTGGGTCATGCTTCCCTGCCTTAGCATCCTCCACTCTTTTCTTCTCCCATTCTGCAAGTTTGGTAACATATCCACCAGAACCAAGGTGATGGGGATATAAGTTCTTCTTGGCCATCGCAGAGTTAATTTCACTCAAAGCTAGGGCCTCTGGTGTGGTCTTCTGCCGAACAAATTCTTCCCATTGGTCTTTTGTAATTTTTCCCATCTTCGTAGGAACCAAGTTCTTCTTTACATACTTAGTATTCATTTGAGTTTTCCAGCCACGAAACATGGTGGCCATAGAGGACAATGCACTTTTCTTTGCCAGGGCCTCCGTGCCTTTTGGAAACTTGATTTTTTCTGTCAACTTTCTCCATAATTTATTCTGATCCTCCACATCAACCAACCGCCAATCTTTAATGGTGATCGGGATGTTGTCCGGAACAAGAAATCCACATGCCTGACGATACTTTCTACATGCCTCGGCGGGTCGAAGAGGAACCCCTGTGGCACTGATTTCTGTTATGTAGTAAATACCTTGTGGCATCTGGCTTCTACCTCGCTCACCCCTTTTTCGCTTTAGCTGACTCCCAGAGGGGGTAGAAGGTTGTGGCACAGTGCAGGCCTCCTCCTGTGATGGCATAGATGACACCTCTTGACCACCAATCTGTTCATCAAGTGGAATAATTTAATTCTCAAGCAAAAGTTATATTCACAACATATTTTCAGCTTATCATCCAATGCCCATATTTTACCTATTCATTGGGAACATAATCAGGGTCTGGGCTCCGTGATCGTTTCCGGCGCCTATCAGGGACTGGTGAAGGATCGCTGGGAGTTTGATATGAGGTCTCAGGGCCACTGCCATCGTCGCCGTGGTCTGAGTTCCATTCAAGTCTGGGTACATCATTATTTGCCGCAGGCACATCTTGCAAGTTACTCCCACCCATTGCGAGTGTCTGCAAACCTGTCACACAAAGGTCTAACATAAGTACTGCAGAATTCTCTTGTCAAGGACTTTGATAACACAAATGAAGCAAGGCCATTCTGTAATGCTATCATACGAAGGTCCAATAAAATAAAAAAAAAGAGATTAATTTGACAAGCACTACAATTGCTGCAACACTGTAAACAGGAAATCTTGTAGTCAAATGAAGTTCAGAAGCTTCTGATTTGGGGATTAGGACATGAGGATTGAGGATGAAGCAGACCTTTGCAGCACTAGAGATGGGCGCAATGTAGAGCCTGCCGCTGCCGTGGAGATGGCCACGCGCCCAGGAGATGGCCGCGCCCCGGGAGATGGCTGCTGCCGTGGAGATGGCCGCTGGCCCGGGAGAGGGCCGCCTCGCTCGCCGCTGTTGGCCGTGCGCCCGGGAGAGGACCGCTGCCCTGGAGATGGCCGCGGCCCGGGAGATGGCCGCGCGGCCGGGAGCTGGCCGGGGAAATGGCTGCTGCCGTGGAGATGGCCGCTGGCACGAGAGAGGACCGCCTCGCCCACCGCTGTTGGCCGTGCGCCCGGGAGAGGACCGACGCGAAGGAAAATTTGTGGTGGCGCGCCTTTAGGGTTTGGGGACGGAGGGAAAGAAAATACGAAGCTATATTTCTCCCAGCGGTTCTCTTAACATGCCGCTTGTATAAACCATTTCTACAAGCGGTTCTCTTAACATGCCGCTTGTATAAATCATTTCTACAAGCGGCTCTCTTAACCTGACGCTTGTATAAATCATTTCTACAAGCGGCTCTCTTAACCTGCCGCTTGTATAAATCATTTCTACAAGCGGTTCTCTTAACACGCCGCTTGTATAAATCATTTCCACAAGCGGTTCTCTTTAACCTGCCGCTTGTATATATTATTTCTACAAGCGGTTCTCTTAACGTGCCGCTTGTATAAATAATTTCTACAAGCGGTTCTCTTAACCTGCCGCTTGTATAAATCATTTCTACAAGCGGTTCTCTTAACCTGCCGCTTGTATAAATCTATGCTCAGTTTATTTCAGTCCAGAGAGGTGCTCATCGGACGGTCCGGTCTCGGACCGGAGTGTCCGGTGGCCTTTAAAAAGGGATTCCAGAGAGGGTGTACCGGACTGTCCGATGGGCTTTTCCCCAGCAAAAGAACCGTTCCAGAGAAGGTGTCATCGGAGGGTCCGGTGATTTAACAAATTTCGAGACTTTATTACAGGATATTTAAGTTGGCCTATTCACCCCCCCCCCCCTCTAGGCCACTTTCAATTCTACTTATCAATTATGCAGATATACAAGTCCACAAGTCATTCGTTGCAGAAATACATATGTATGCCAAAGGAATAAAGTAGATAACCGCAAATAAATCTGAGAAAAAAGAGTTAAGATACAGAAGTCTATGACTGAATATAAGTCATTTTCAAAACTTGGTTACATATAAATTTGGTTCAATATATAGCCATATAGGACTCCAGGACTCCATTAAAAACAGGAAATAGCATATGTGGTATGGCCTCAAACAGTTTTTCCGTTGCCATCTCTTCGCATGTAGGGCATCAGAGTCTTATCGATGGTTCTCTCTATGTTCCTGATATTTTTTGGATTGGTAAATAGCATCATCTCATCATATTGATTGTAATCCTCATCATTATCACCCACATTCTCAACTCCAATAATTCTTTGTTTACCAGAAACAACTATGTGCTGTTTCTCATTTGCAGGATCAACTACATAGAAAACTTGTGCAACACGATCAGCGAGTACCCATGGGTCTTCTTTGTGGCCTACATTACGTAGGTCCACAAGTGTGAGCCCGTAGTTATCCACGTACATGCCGTTTGGGTGTTTGACCCATTGACATCGAAAGACGGGTATCTGCATTCTTTCTCCGTAATCAAGTTCCCAAATATCCTCTATGAAACCATAGTATGTGCTCTTTTGCCCAAGTGGGTCAAATGCTTCTATCCGAATGCCACTGTTTTGGGCAACACTCTTCTTATCTTTACCTTTAGTGTAAAAAGTGTATCCATTAATGTCATATGCTTGCCAAGAAGTAACTAAAGTTGATGGACCACAAGCCAACATCTTTATTGTTTTCTCCTCTATTGTCTCTCCATGTGGTATGTTTTTATCCATGAACCATGTTGCGAAACAACGCCTATGCTCTTTCATGATCAAAGCATAAGGTTGGTCATGATATTGCTTTCGAAGCTCATTGAGATGTCCCTCGATGTATGGCTCAACGATAGCAAGCTGTTGAAGTACACTAAAATGTGCCTTGCTTACAGATCTATAGTCCTCATCAATAAATATTTTCTGACCCATTCTCCCTCTTCCAGCTAACTTACCCTCATGTAGCGGTATAGGCAAACCTATCCTTTTTCCATCTTTAATGTAATCTGCACAACACTCAACCACTTCTTCTGTTGTGTATCCCTCCATAATTGAACCCTCAGGGTGTGCACGATTCCGCACGTAGCCTTTCAAAATTGATAAGTATCGCTCATATGGAAACATATGGTGCAAGTATAGGGGTCCTAGTGTCTTTATTTGATCCACGAGATGGATCATGAGGTGTACTTGCATGTCAAAAAAGGATGGAGGGAAGCACATCTCAAGCATACACATAGTCTCAACAATGTATGTTTTCAGATCATCCATTTCTTCAAGATCAATCACTTTCTGTGAAATTGCATTGAAGAAGTAGCACAACCGTGTGATAACAACTTTCATATGCACCGGCTTTATGGCCCTAATTGCAATTGGGAGGAAGACAGTCATCATCATATGGCAGTCATGAGAATTATACCCGAAGAGACATAACTCATTTACAGAGACTAATTTCCTAATGTTCGAAGAAAAACCCGTTGGCACTCTGACACCACGTAAGCACTTGCAAAGTGCCCTTTTCTCATCAACTGTTAGGGTATAGCTAGCTGGGGGCAGGTAATGCTTCCCATTGGGTTTATTTTCAGGGTGAAGCTCTGGCCTCATATTTAAATGTTGTAAGTCCCTCCGTGCTTTTAGCCCGTCCTTTGTCTTTCTTGGCATGTCGAGCAAGGTTCCAATGATGCTATCAAACACATTTTTTGTAACGTGCATCAAATCAATGCTATGGCAAACCTCCAAGTCCTTCCAGTAAGGGAGGTATTTAAAAAAAATTGATTGTTTCTTGAATGCCATGTCGATTGAAGATGCGGTTTTCTTTCTCTTTACTCCCTTGATCTTTCCCTTCCCAAGTACAACATTGATCTTCTTAACTATTTCAAACACAAGTTTCCCATTGTAATGTTTTGGAGCTGTATCTTTCTCGATAGTGTTGTCAAAATGATTTTGCATCTTGCGGTACTTGTGATCTTTCTTTAAGAATCGTCGATGTCTTAGATACACTAACTTTCTGGATGAGGGGAGGTAGATATATGCAGTTCCATCAACGCATACTACACATCCTTGCTTCCCTTTAGTTTGTCCAGATATCGTAAAGAGACCAGGATAATCATGGATGGTCACAAATATAATGGCTCTTAGAGTGAAGTATTCTTGCTGGTACTCATCCCACATTCGGACCCCCTCATTCCACAATTTTGCCATATCTTCCATCAAAGGTTCTAGGAAAACATCAATATCGATGGCGGCTTGTTTTGGGCCTTGGATAAGAATAGATAGCATAAGGTACTTTCGTTTGTGAGACAACCATGTTGGAAGGTTGTACATGGTTAGGATAACAGGCCAGGTGCTGTGTATGGTCCTATTTTCACCGAATGGATTCATTCCATCAGTACTTAATGCAAACCTTATATTTCGAATTTCCTCACCAAATTCTGGATACTTAATATCAAATTCTTTCCACTGAGTCGCATCTGCTGGATGTCGAAGCTTTCCAACACTCTTCCTGCATTTTTCAGAATGCCACCGCATCAACTCAGCATCCTTTGGGTTTGAGAATAGACGCCTCAAGCGATCAATCACTGGAAGGTACCACATCACCAATGCAGGGACCTTTCTCTTTCCATCGGTCTCTTCGCATGTGTCATCATCACTCTCAGGGCCAATAGCAGTGGTGTTCCTCCTCTTCTCAACTGTCTTCTTCATTTTGCTAATGTAGACATGGTTGTAACTCTTTTTGTACCGACTGACACCACATACTTGACATTTTTTCTCCAATTCATACTCCTTGCGATATAGAATACAATGGTTCGGGCATGCATGTATTTTTTGGACACTCAACGATAATGGGCATATAAGCTTCTTTGCTCTATAAGTGTTTGTGGGAAGTTTGTTAGGCTTTGGAAGCATTCTTGCAAGGAGACCCAAAAGCCCTGTAAAACTGCTGTCAGACCACCCATTGATTGCCTTCAACTTTAAAAGTTCCAGCACACCACGCAAAGTTGTAAACTCTTTATCACAACCCTTTGATTCATCGTATAAAAGATCATTCGATGCCTTCTCCAACATTTCCATATTATCTAGACCTCTCTCTACCCCCATAGCTGTTAGGACCTGTGGCTCAACATGTCGCAACAAATCCTCCATGTCAAATAGAACATCATCATCATCATCATCATCATCTCGATTATCAGCTAGAATCCATACCAGCATGATTGGTGTTGCTTCCATCTCCTCCCTCAAAATTGGTATTAATCTCATCATCTCTTTCTTGCGTATCTATTTCCCCATGTTTTGTCCATATGAAGTAATCCTTTGTAAATCCTCTCTTGACCAAGTGTGACTGGATTACTGAAGCATCTGACCAACCTATTTCGTTGGCACAATCAACACATGGACAGAACATCTCATTTTCTTTTTTCCTCTTTGCGTGTTTCTTGGCAACTTGAACAAATGAAGCAACCTCTTGCAAATACTCTGGAGAAGGCCTAGGCGCATTGTACATCCATATTCGGTCCATCCTAGAATGTTACTGAAGAAAAAGATCACAAATTACGACCAATACAAAACAAATACTCAGAAACTTAGCAAACCCTAGGTCTTGTGAAATCAAGAAATTGAAGCCATAACTTACATTTTAATCATAGCAAAGAATGAAATGGATGGTAAAGAATTAACTTACGGAGCCAAATCTGAAAAAGATTTGTAAACAACACCTCTGCTCCCTATTTTTGGTCTTTCTTCCCGGCCGCCGCCGACTGCTCTGTTCGAGCAGCTCGTGGTCAGTGGGGAGCAGCAGAGAGGAGGCAATTATACAGTTGGCATTTATACAAGCGGTTGTCTTAATAAACCGCTTGTATAAATCTGTTATTTACAAGCGGTTCCCTAAGAGAACCGCTTGTATAAATGTCATCCATTTATACAAGCGGTTCCCTAAGAGAACCGCTTGTATAAATCTATTATTTACAAGCGGTTCCCTAAGCGAACCGCTTGTATAAATGTCATCCATTTATACAAGCGGCTCCCTAAGAGAACCGCTTGTATAAATCTCTTATTTACAAGCGGTTCGCTAAGAGAACCGCTTGTATAAATCTCTTATTTACAAGCGGTTCGCTAAGAGAACCGCTTGTATAAATGTCATCCATTTATACAATCGGTTGCTTATGAGAATCGCTGGTAGAGATGCATTTATGGCAGCGGTTCTCAACCCAATCCACTCTACAAGCGGTACACATACTAGAACCGCTTGTACTGTGGATGGGGGGGCGCTGGTATAAACCAGTTTTGTAGTAGTGGTCAGGCCACCACTCCGACTCGAGTTAGTGGAGGATCCTATACCAAAAGAGCACCGACAGGCCGGCGCTTCCCTTGGAGAACCTCCGGCTCGCTCTCTTCCTTTTTAGAACTCTAAGGATGAGAGCCTAAGAGCCTAAGCCTCTAATGCAGCAGCACAAGTGTAAAAATGGAGTGAAGAGTTGATGCTAGAGTAAGGAGAGGGGTCCTATTTATAGGTGGCGGTGCCTTGGGGGTGAGTTTCCTTCCCTCCCTCTTTTGCAACACACATATTGCTAAGTCAAAAACCAAATCAAAGTCAAAAAGTAAATTACACAATCATGGTCATGTGGTGCACGTGTGATGGAATGGAAGTGGAAGTGGAATGAAACTCCTATTCACTATCCTCTCCTTTTTGAATTATTTGGAAATCATAGCTGTCTCATCATATATATATATATATATATATATATATATATATATATATATATATATATATATATACATAGATATATATATATATTCAAACAAGGAGAGATTTTATTTTTCTCTCCGTCTCTCTTTGTTGAATACAACCATGTCTCCTTTTTAATGATAGCATGGAGGGATATGAATGAAAATGTCAGGAGTATTTATTTGGTGGATGAATGGGGAAAATGGAATTGCTCTCTCCCAGTGTAGGAGTTTAGCATATTTGTGGAATGCAAGTGGACATGACCATGAAAGTATAATAAACTCCTAACAAAGGGTCACAACAATTTGACAAAACTCAATGTGAAAGCAAGCAACATATGAGTATAAAGTTTATTGTGGATAATTATCATATGGGTCCGGTGGGAATTTATATTACTGAGGAATAAAGCAAGCCTTATGATTTTTTTTAAAAAAAATAACATCCCAAGCTAGCTAAGCGTATAGAGAATAGAGGTCATGTCATCATACTATATCACATAAATCAATAACCTAATTAGCAAGCTGTCCTATAGTGTATAGTCATGAGCATTGGTACGTATGAAAGGAATAAAATTTAGGTAAGCCAATCATCCTAATTAAGCAAGAAGTTATCCTTTTTAATTGTTTTTGTTTTTATTTATTTGTGCTGAAATTTAGAGAGCGGGAGGATGAGGCAAACTGAGTGCAGTGAAGTGTAGTGGTGTGGTGCAGTGCATCAGTCGTCTCATTTGTGGGAGGCCTCGTGAAGCGATGTGATCGTGTACACATGGAGGGCTCCTCCACAATTGTTGTGCGCAACGGTGCTTCCTTCTAATCGAAACAAACAAAGAAAAACACAAGTCGAAACAAAATGGGACTCTACCGTTATGATTGTCGGTGATTCATGAGTTTAAAATAAAATGAATAATGAAGGAAATTAACCTAAATGACGAATTCTGAAAATAAACTAAGCGCCTGATTTCTAAATTATGGCGGGGAAAGCCGTCTAAGGTCTAGCATTAAAGTTCTTAGCCTTCCCCGCAGCCTCGAAAGCTCTCCTAATCTTGGAGGTCGGACCCTTACGGATCTCCTCCATGAAGTCCCTCAGCTCTGCCCTCTCAACGATCCCCTCAGCAACCAAGTCGCTGAGCCTGTACTTCTCCAAGCACAGCTTCTCCATTTGGGCAGTGAGTTCAGCTTTTTGGGCTTCTCATCGCTGTCCTCGAACACTCCAGGCGGCCCCCGGATGGGCGGCGGTGATCGGTGCCTCCTAATCTTCCTAGGGGAAGACTCCACAGACTCCGACGGTAACACCTTGTGCAGCAGGCTGATGTCCTTCCCCTTCCCTGGCCCTCGCGAACCAGTAATGGTGAACCTCCCGTTGTAGGGGGAGATGTCACGGGAGCCCGGGGAGGAGTAGTTGTACTGGAATGCCTCCCCGTCCTTCCTTGCGATGGTGCCCAAGTACTTCTCGCCTGGGAGAAGGAACGAACCAGCGCCATTGGTGGCCTTGACACTGATCTTTCCAGTGGTTGGGCGCTGGTATGGGCTTGAGGAGCGAGCATGCTAGCGCTTGGCCTTCAGGGAGGAGTGCGTGCGGACGCGCGGGCACGGCGCCAACGGGCTGCATGGTTTGTGGACCTCCATTGGTGGCAGGGTCTCAAATGGTTCGACGAATGCAGGGATGTCGAGGCGGAAGGGCACAATCTTCTTGACCGGGGTGATCTCCCCGGAGAGGTTGAAGGTGGACAAGGAGGTGGTGGAGGGCAAGCCTGATTGCAGCTTCTTTCCTGTCCAGGCCATTGTTTTTGGTGGAAACAGGGGTTATGGTCGTGTAAAAACAGAGTGGACGCGAGGAGGACGAAAGAGGAAGGCAGGTGGTGGGGCACAAGGAAAAGGGGAGGACGGGGCTACCTAGTGGTCGGCCGATCCTATGTGGGCCCCTTTGGGCCCCATTTTTTCCAGAGCGGTCCTTGGGTGGAAGACTTTGGGAAAAATTGTGGGCCCAAGCTTAATTGGACTATAATCATACAGGAAGAGGAGTGATGTTAAAATCGATTAAATCGATCACATCTACTTCTCACTCTATAATATTATCAGGCTCTAAGAAAAATTTAAGACGTTGACCATTAACTTTAAATAAGTTACCTCCTTCATCCTAAAGTGTGATGGCTCCATGTGGAGAAGTGTTGACGACGGAGAATGGTCCATCCCATTTGCTCTTGAGCTTTCCATGTTCAAATAGCTTGACCCTTGAGTTGAATTGCAGCACCTTGTCTCCTACCTTGAATGTTTTTGTCTTGATCCTCTTGTCGTGCCACTTCTTTGTTCTTTCTTTGTAGATCTTGGCACAATGATGAGCTTTGTCCCTCCATTCTTCCAACTCTGATAATTGCATTTGCCTTTTTTTTCCTGCTTGGGGCAAGTCCATATTCCAAGTTCTGATTGCCCAGTATGCCTTGTGTTCCAATTCCACTAGCAAGTGGCAAGTCTTCCCATAGACTAGCTGATAGGGAGACAGTCCAATTGCGATCTTGTATGCTGTCCTGTATGCCCAGAGTGCGTCGGAAAGTTTGCTTTTCCATGAGTTCCCCATCTTACGAACGGTATTTTGCAGAATATTTTTGATTTGCTTGTTTGAATTCTCAGCTTGACCGCTTGTTTGGGGATGGTATGGAGTTGCAATGTTGTGTATCGTCCCAAAATCTTGTAATAAGCTTCGGAAGGCCTTATTGATGAAATGAGACCCTCCATCGCTTATTATCATCCTGGGTACTCCAAATCTTGGGAAGATGACTTCATGGAACATGTTCTTAGCATATTTGGAGTCAGCAGTCTTGCATGGCATAGCTTCCACCCATTTCGACACGTAGTCGACTGCCACTAGAATATACTCGGCTTCTCTAGACCTTGGGAAGGGTCCCATAAAGTCTATTCTCCAGACATCAAATGGCTCGACTTGCAAGTTATATGTCAGGGGCATTGCATCCTGAGCAGTGACTCCACCATCTTTTTGACAACTTGCACATCTTCTCACGAAATCCTTGACGTCTTCATACATGGTTGGCCAGTAGAATCCTGACTGCCGGATATTGGCTTGTGTGTGAAAAGCACCATAGTGTCCTCCGTATGGCCCGGCATGACACTTCTCAATGATCTGAGCAGATTCTGTTATTGGAACGCATCTTCTTAGGAGTCCGTCTGTGCAGGCTCTGTAGAGGTATGGATCGTTCCATAAGTGACGTCGACTCTCATAAAGAAGCTTCCGCTTGTTTCCTCCTGATGGCATGTATCCTGTGACAATAAAACTCACAAGATCTGCGTACCAAGGGGGTGTCGTTTGTCACCTTGAGAAGCATGTCGTCGCATAGGAAGTCATTGATTGGTACTTCCTGCATGTTAGTGTACTGCATAAGCGACAAATGATTTGCTACAGAACTCTCTACTCCTTTCTTATCTTTTATTTCTGGATCAAATTCTTGGAGTAGGAGAATCTAACAGATTAGACGAGATTTAGCGTCCTTTTTAGTTAAGAGGTATTTGAGGGCTGCATGGTCAATATAGATTATGACCTTGGCGTCCACAAGGTAGGACCCAAACTTGTCTATAGCAAAGACTATGGCTAGGAATTCTTTTTCTGTGGCGGCATAATTAAGCTGGGCTCATGTCAAGGTCTTGCTAGCATAGGCGATGGCATGGTGCTTTTTATCCTTGGTTTGCCCCAAGACTGCTCCAACAGCATAATCACTAGCATCGTACATGATTTCGAAAGGCAGCTTCCAATTTGATGGTTGGATAATTGGAGCTGTGATGAGTGCTTTCTTTAAGATTTCAAAACTTTTGTGGCACTCATCGTTAAATTCGAAGGGTGCATCTTTAGCTAAGAGGGTAGTGAGGCGTCTGACGATTTGGGAAAAATACTTTATAAATCGCCTGTAGAACCCTGCATAGACTTGGAAGCTGCGGATTCCCTTCACGTTGATAGGAGGTGGAAGCCTTTCTATGATATCGATCTGGCCTTGTCCACCTCAATACCACGTTCGGACACTAGGTGTCCCAAAACGATTCCTTCTCGGACCATAAAGTGACATTTCTCCCAGTTTAGCACTAGGTCCTTTTCTATACATCTTTGCAAGACCTTGTCTAAGTTCTCAAGACAATGATCAAAGTTTTCTTCGTAGACAGAGAAATCGTCCATGAAAACTTCCATGATATCTTTTATCATGTCTAAGAAAATAGACATCATGCACCGTTGGAATGAGGTAGGTGCATTGCACAAGCCGAAGGGCATTCTACGGTAGGCATATGTTCCATAAGGGCACGTGAACGTGGTCTTATTTTGGTCGTCAGGATGGATAGGAATTTGGTTAAAGGCAAAATATCCATCAACGAAACAGAAGTAGGAATGGTTGGCTAACTGTTCCAACATCTCATCGATGAAAGGGAGTGGAAAGTGGTCCTTCTTTTTTGCCTTGTTGAGTTTTCTGTAGTCTATGCACATCCTCCATCCTATGACGGTTTGTTATGGGATAAGCTCATATTTCTCATTCTCAACGATCGTCATTCCTCCTTTCTTGGGTACGACTTGGACTGGGCTGACCCACTCACTATATGGTACGGGATAAATAATCCCTACGTGCAGGAGTTTCAAGACTTCCTTCTTTACCACTTCTCGCATTACATTGTTTAGCCTTCGTTCGGGTTCTCGTGAAGGCGTGCAATCAGTCTCTACGGGGATGCGATGGGTGCAAAGAGCAAGATTGATCCCTTTAAGGTCTTGTAGGGCGTAGCCTAGTGCAATGCGGCTTTTTCCAAGGTGGAAATTGACCTAACGCTTTGTTCTTCTGAGAGTTTGGTGCTGATGATGACGGGGCTCTCAAGGTTGCCCTTAAGAAAGGCATACCGCAGGCCAGGAGGTAAAGTTTTGAGCTCAACAGGGGGTCGTGATGGTAGTTCATTTTTTGGTAGCTCATAGGTTTCCCCAGTTTCATCCTCTTCTTCTACGAATTGCTGGGCATCGTGTTCAAGGATGGCTTCGGGTGATTCAAAAGGAAAGACTGCCATCACTTCTTCCGTTAAGTCTTCATCAGGGAAAGGGTCCACTGGCGTTTTTGGCTTCGCCAAGGGGTATAGAGAAGGTTTCTTTCCCTAAGCTAACGTCGAGGAATCCTAAAGGTGAGGTGTTGTCTACGAGTCTCTCAATAGGGACCCTATCAAGAGATCAAAATCGTGGACATCAAACACATGAACATCAAGGATAACTTAGGCATCAGAGGTCAACACATTTATGTGTTGCAAGATCCCACAGCCTTCAATTATCGGTCCTTAGGGACTCTTAAAGGCTTTTGTGGTTGGAGCTAAGGGGACATCGTTCAAAAGATCGAGGGACAAACTCCCTGAGACGATGTTAGCTCCGACCGTGGGATAGTAAAGAGCTTCCATATTGACTCCTCTGATTCTACAACGGATAGTGGTTGAAGAGGAAGAAATCTGAAGAATTTCAGAAGATGCTTCCGTCTCGTTTAACCATTCATCGCTAAGAATGGATGTCAGCCTTTTAACCGTGTCTTAATGAATTTTTATTTCTTCGGGTCCAGGAGGAGAGGGCTAGATGAGTGGTTGCTTTCGATAGGCGTAACTCGAGGTGTTTTCGAAATCTTCAAAAAGCCCATCCTCGATTACGAAAGGAAATTCTTCAGGTTGAATTTCTTCTTCCTGAATATTCTTGGGTTCCGGGAGATGCTTAGGAGTTGGATCTTGGGATATGAGTTGGCATTCAACATCTAAAAGCTCTTCATTGCTCGCTTGACGTCATCCGTAGGTGTACTCAAGCCATCGACGAAGGAAGTACTTGGATGCGCTCCAAGATGATTTTGGCTTCAGACGGTGTCTTGTGTAAGAAGGAACTTTCGGAGGCAAGGTCGAGATACAGGGCAGATTCCTTATTAAGCCGCAGAGTAAAGTGACGGAGTAACATTGCGTCGGGCAGAAGTAAGTCTGGTCCGGACTGGGTAAGCATCGAAAATTGGGACCAGGCTGCGCCTGTGGATTCTTTCTCAGACTGTTGAAAGTCGAGAATTTCCCTTCGTAGAGAGGCGACTTAGGATAATGGGAAAAAGACGAGACAAAATTTGTTCCTCAGTTCTTTCTATTCCCCTTGTACACTTCTTATGGTATGCATGTACCATTGCTTCGCTCTTTGAATAAGAGAGAACATAAAAAATTTCCACTTTAGAGTTTCTTGCGTTATGCCTTGAATAACTAGACATGAACACAATTGTTCAAACTCTCGCAAATGATTATAGGGGTTCTCACTATCTAGGCCAGAGAAGGATATATTGCTCCCGAACCATGGCTATAAAAGTCAGGCGAAGTTTGTAGCCAATTGTTTCAATAGGTCAAAAAGAACTCGGTGGCTCGCAGAACTCGCCTCACGGAGCAGAGTACTCGTAGAGTGGTTGCACCATGATGGGTAGAAGGGGTGAGGAGTAAAAAGATAAAAGAAAAAGATACAAGCACTTGGGTTCGTAGATAACTCAGCAACCGCTCCCTGGCAACGGTGCCAGAAATGCTTGTTGGTATTTCTTATGATCACAGATAAATCCGCAAGCGTACGGAGTATTGTTGTAGCACTTCACCCTAAACTATTCCAAGGTATCGTAATTTCCACAGGGAAAGTGTGTAGGCTAACTATTAGTCAAGTACAGGGAACAACCTCACTAAAAAGTGGGCAAAGAATAGAGAGGCAACTTAAGAGATAAATCCTAATCTAAGCAAGAAGGTTTATTCTATCCTCGCTTAATTCGGCCTCCGGTTTACTCTCAATCCAGGGAAAAGACTCCGGTAACTATAAAGGCTACTTATGTATCCGGATGTGAAGTATTACAAAGGACGGACAAGGCTGTCACTTCAAGCCGCCTACCTCTAGCTCCGTAGGATACACACCACTCACAGGCAATATTCTATTTAGACACCACGTCTACACAGACTATTAATACTTTAACCTTGCGCAGGGATCAAGCCCGTAATTAAGTTAAAGCATAAACTAAGTAGTATACGGTGAACTAGCAAGCGAAGAATAGACACTACTTACCAGACTAAGACAATATACTCAAAAGTGTGCATGAATACTTACTTAATTAAATAAAGCATTCATCGAGGTACAAGTTCGAAGCAGAGTGATGACAGGCCACCACTCCGACTCGACTTAGCCAGCGCTTCCCTTGAATAACCTCTGCCTCGCTCCCTTTCTTTCTAAAACTCTAAGGATTAGAGTCTAAGAGCCTAAGCCCTAATGAGCAGCTCAAATTTAAAAGTGGAGTGAAGAGTTGATGCTAGAGAGTGAGGAGAGGGGTCTTATTTATAGGTGGAGGTGGCTTAGGGGGTGAGTTTTCTTCCCTCCCTTTTTCTCTCTTTTTCCGCCACCTGAAGTCGGTAACTCCCGAGCCTGGCCAGCACTGCCTTTGGTACGACAGTTGGAAGCTGCGTGTCAAAGTGGGGCCTGAGTGGCCCCACTAGTAGGTCGGCCGACCTATGGTGGGCCCCACTCGGCCCTGGCTTGTTCTGGGCTTCTCCTGAGTGGGTTTCAATCCCTTCTCTGTGATGGGCTTTGGTATTTGAGTAGATTTTTTATGTTGAATAGCCATGGATCTTTTTATGTCTCATTGGATAATACTTTTCTTATCTTTTTCTCTCAATGATTCTGGATAAATCACCTGCATACAAATTTTCAACAAAACTTATGTAACTTAGTTAGTAATACACATATTTCTAATTTTAGTGTTTTTTATTTATGTAGAGATTTGACGATCAAATATGATACTTAAGGAGCGTCAACAGCTGCACGGAGCAGCAACAGCGACATTGCTTCTGCTACTGTACGCCCAAAGCAAGCGGAAGAATAAGACCGTGGAGAATGAGCTCCAGAATGGGAACTGGGTCAGGGACATAATCCACGACCTAAACGAGTTCGTGCTTCGGGACTACTTCCAGCTATGGACCAAGATTGAAGAATGAACCAGGACCATAGTATCCAGACAGAGGACACAATTACTTGGTGGCCAGCAACGTCGGGTTCATACACGGCCAAGTCGGCGTACGAGATGCAGTTCACGGGCGCCGTCCACTCCTCGTCGCCAACCACATTATGGCAAATTTGGGCACGACCAAAAACCAAAATGTTCATATGGCTTGCACTCCAACAACACATTTGGATGGTGGACAGATTACAACGCCGAGGATGGCCAAATCAATATTCTATCCGCTTTGCATATGGAGCCTAGAGACACCGCTGCATTTATGGATCGAATGTCCAGCGGCCCGTCAACTGCGGAGCATGATATCTAACTGGCCGCGGCAGTCATTTTTGGGAGGGATAATTTATTATATGTTATTACAAACTCGCTTAATATGGTATTTATTATTCCTAAAAATTTAATATGATGTATGTCATTGATTTTGTAAACCTTAATGTTTTATGCATTGCGGAGAAGATTTTATTAGACATGACGTGACGACCATATGAAATGGTCACTGCAGACGAATCAGTACTCAAATTTTAAAATATTATGTATGTCACTCGTATATATAAATATTTTTATGATTTTTGACATAAAAATAAATATTATGACATCTGTAATATGTAAACATATTAAGGTTAATGTTTATTTACATGTAAAAAAATACAAAAATGTTATCAATGCATGTGGATACATAATATTACAAAATCTGATCACTGATTCGACTACGTGGGTCGGCTGTCACATCCTGACTAACGATTTATTTATAATAATAGCATAAAATATTAAGGTTTATAAAAATAATGGCATATATCGTATTTTTTTTTACGATGATAAATATCATATTTTACGAGTTTGTAGTGGCATATAGAAAATTGATCCTTTTCTGAACCAATAAATTGGAAGCAGCAGTCCTTTAAGACATGATATACTACCTATATGTAAGACATTTCACTAGGATCAAATAGTCGGGGATGTCGATCACTAATCATTCTAACCATCTGGACCATTCGGAGAGCGGATCGCTCGTGTTTTCAGGGGTGAGGAGCACTCGGTGCATAATATTATACATGAGCTGAAAGGGGAGGCGGCGAACTGGAGTCCAGCGGGAGCTAAGTGCATTCGCGAAATGAGGGACTTACAACAACGCGAGTAGTCAGCTATTTTATTTCTAGACTTGGCATCCAGTCTGTTTGTCAAGTTTTTGTAAGCTGCTATTTTCGCAACTCGCACATGTAAAAATTTCATTCTCCTCTTATTAATATATGCCGGACAAAGTTTCAGCTCTTTTGGAAAAAAAAAAAAAGACGCGGCGTCGGGCAAGCGCAGGCGCGGCTGGGTGCAGCGTGGGGTGACGCCGACGCAGGCCTCAGCACATGCGGCAGGCAGCGTTGGGGTCCGGGTCGGCACGGGCGTCGCACGCCTCAGCTTGACGCAGTCCAGGGCGGTGGAAACCTGCGAGCTCGAAGCAAATCTGCATAGGAGAGATGGATTAGCGAGCTGTTCGCGCTGTCCATTCGGCTAAAAACCGTCTTTGGTGCAGTGCAGGCGTTCAGCACCTTTCTGATCTCCTCTCTTCTTCATCAATTTTTCCTAAAATGATTCTGTTCATTTTCTTGTGTGTGTGATTTCTTTCTGATTGCAATGATCTGTAATCAAGAGACCAAATTTGTGCATAACATTTAGTCACTGTGTCTCATTTAAAATGACTTATACTTTTTCTTTCTTTAGTATGAGTTTCAGCGTCATGATAATGAAGGCCCGTCATGATAAAAATCAATAAATTATTACATATTATCATAGGGATATAATAGACTTTTTTTAATTAATATCTTAAATATTTAGAGCTAGCCAAATACTCTATGATGGATCTGAACAGAAAGGACCATTGTTTTTTCTTTTTAGAACAGTTATGTTTCCTTGCCGTGCTGAGCGCCGTCGTGATGGGCTGACCTTGCACTTTCCTCTTGCCTCTAGTATGTTTCCATCTCACAATCACAGTCTACGCACACAATCATGCTCGATGGTCTCATTAATTTGTCTCATGCTGTGTTCTAGTAGTAGTACTGTAAGTACGAACGGTCTCAGCAGTTTCCCTCTCCATTCTTTTTTATTTTATCGCTGTTGACTTTAACCAATAATTTTAATTATTTATTTTATTTAAAAAATATAAAAAATATTAAATATTTTGTTGAATTTGATTTATTATAAAAAAATTTTAAATATTATTTTTAATTTTACATATTTAAACTAATTTTCTAAATAAAACGAGTGGTCAAAGTCAACGACGACAAGTAAAAAAGAACGAATAGAATAGTTCGTAAAAGATTGGTAATAATATTGAATGCAAATATTTAATTTGAACATGCAACATGAAATAATTAAAATTGACCTCCTTGTAATGAATTTAAATACAACATTACATTTCGATAATATTTAAATTTAAGAAGTACAAAAAAATACTTAGTACATGTGTGTAGTTATATTTATAAAAACACAAAGTAAAAAAAAACTTATATATATGTAACCAAATTCATGAAGAATACTAATATTGGAAAACGTTTGGAACAATGAAAATGAATGTCCCAAATAATTAACTGATAACGTGTGGAATAATGAAATTACAGGTTAAAAATGTAACAAAAAATCGAGAACTATACTACAAACACTTCAAACAATAAATATGAAAGTTCAAAACAATAACCGACAATAACATGTGGAACAATGAGGCTACATATCGGGACACCGATTATAAATGTGCAGAACGATGAAATAGGATGCTTAATGATGTACTCCCTCTGTTCTATTTTATTTCTTATTATTGACTTTGATGAATAAATTTAACTATTTTTTATTCAAAAAATTAGTTTAAATATTTTAAATTAAAAATTAAGATTTAAAAATCTTTAATAATAAATTAAATCCTAACAAAACATTTGATATTTCTCGTACCTTTCCAATACCGGCCATTACTTTTGCCTCATATATGAAATCTTCCATAGAATACGTACCTGCTTTGAACATACTTCCTCCGTTCTTTTTTACTTATCGTTGTTGACTTTGATCAAAGATTTTGATCAAAAAATTTTATGTAAAATTAGTATAAATATTAAGATAAATTTAAAAAAATTAGTTCAAATTTATAAAATTAAAAATTAAGATTCAAAAAATTTAGCATTAAATCAAATATTAATAAAATATTTAATATTTCTCATACTTTTTTAAATAAGACGAATGGTCAAAGTTATTAGTCAAAGTAAATGGTAACACAAAAAAAGAACGGAGTGAGTATAAAATTTTGTATTCCGAGCACTCGTTTATATTTGCATTAATCATGCATGCCACTATATACTTCCTTATACTGAAATCATATCACTTAAGCTGTTGTGTCATTATCAAATTTCATCCCAATCGTGGACTCCATGTTCGTACTACAAATCATCATGTGCTTTGTGGACTCCATATTCGTACTTAAGAATATTAATGAGATGTTTTAAATCTAGGTATAATTATTATTAGTATTACAATTATTCCTACCATTTTGGAACATGTCTACCTAATATTAAGATAATAGTATATAAGCTCTGTTTGAATCCCTCTAATAATAATAACTGGCAAAAGTTTCTTGGTCTGTTTCGAATACTAATGTGATTCTTGAAGTAGTTTCTTGGCTTCTTAAAAAGTTTCTATAAATTATAAAAAACTGACCTGTTTGGAGCTATTTGCTTTTTCGAAGACCAGTTTCTTAAAAACTCAATGGATTCAAGAGGCCTAACAACAACATCCATTAGTTGATTCTATCTAACTAACAATTTATTAGACGGCTAACAACTAGTATATCCTATAGGTATGGAACAACACCTAAGATTGATTATTGTCTAGCAATGTAACGGAACAGATCTGGTAAAGATGTAAAACAACGTTATTAAAATGGGGCTACACTGTCCTCATTCTGATCCCTAACTTTGATTTTGTCTCTATTTTTGAAACTTATCGATTTTGCTCCCACTTTTTTGAAAATGAAGCGGACATTTACCGTTGATTTTTCTACCGTTAGAGGCTTCACGTCCATTTTCATATAAAAAAGAAAACAAAAGAGAGAAATGGTCAGAAGATCAGACTACCCTGACCTCTCCTGCCTTATCCCTTCACCTTTTTTTTCAAGCACCTCATCCTTTTGTTTCCTCTCTCTCACACATACACACGAGCAGGCCCTAACCCTAACGCAACGCGGGCATAGGCAAGCGCAGCCCGGACAGGAGCGGCGAGGCATGCGCACGGGCGCCGGTAAGCTCATGCAGGTGAACGCACGTGGGCAGGCAAGCTCCCACGGGCACGGACGCAGGCGCCGGCGAGCGCACATGGGCATGGGCTCAGGCAAGGACGACGCGGCGCAGGTCATGCTTGAACTGCTGCGACGCGGGCGAGCTCGGCCTGGGCGGTGCTCCCGTAATGGTGAAATGTTGACTGGATGTTGTAATTGTTGTTAAATATGTCTTCTATTGATTTTGTACAGGTTGATCTCATGTTGAAACCGTTGGTGAGATGTTGTTAAAGCTATTCAAATATAAATCCATGAGATAAGAATTTGTTTCTTCTAATTATTTTGTACATGTTGATCTTATATATACATCTTGCTTGTTATGTTGTCAAATTTGTTTTGGAAACCGTGCAAAAACATGCCAAATCTAAGGATATGTGGTTCAAATGTTGGTAAAATCAAAATAAAACAGGAGAATAAGAATTGCAGTATGGATATTTCAGTCTTTTTCCATCAGATTTGACACCGTTAAATTCATATAACAATTTAGGAGTAAAGTGTTGTTTCATTTTAAAAAGTAAGAGTAAAATGGATAAGTTGAAAAAACGAGACAAAATCAAAATTAGACTTTAGAACGACGACAAGAACCTAGCCCCTAGATTTTGACCCTGTGTTTTCTCTGCTATGCAGTAAAAGTAAAACTATATTAAAAAAAAGGCAAACAATTAGCGGCTTTCTGTCTCAAAATTATTTTGTGGTCACATTATTACGTCAACGAGCATCTTATTTTTCTGTCTTCTTTCACAGCGACGACTCCTTCAAAAAAATGACGATAAATCAACCTTCACAAATCAATTTTTACTTAGGATTTCCACCTGTGTGATTCCTTTCTTCTCTCCGGAAGAAGCCGTAGATAAAACAACAGAATCACACAAGCGATGCCAAAAGTCGGCAACCTTGCGTGGACGTCCAGAACACACCTACTTACCACTTTTCTTTCTTCTGGAAAAAAAGGGGAAGAAATTCCCTTGCCTAATAAATGGCGTCCGAGCCGCGGACCTTCGCAAAGGTCGTCCTCCCCGTGCTGCCGTCGCCGCCTCTCCACTCCACCTCTCGTGGTAGGTAGGTCGCGTTGGAGCCGGATGCGCCTCCCCTACCGCTCCTAGTCCCCGGCGGCAGCCCCGCCTCCTTCTCTGGTCGCTAACCTGATCCGTACGCCTGTCTCAGCCGGCGCCGCTGGACTGCCCTGGGCGCGGGCGCGGGCGCGGGAGCCAGCACGTCTACGATGGCGGCGCCGACGCCGAGGAAATGGGAAGGGGTGGTGGACGAGGCACTGGAGAGGGAGGTTCTGGGAGCCTGCTTGGACCAGGCACCCGAGCGCCGTCGCGTCCGGGAGGCCTTCAAGGACGTGCAGCTTAACATCGACCACTGCCTCTTCAAGGTACCCAACCTGCCAACCCCCCCTGATGCTCTCTTTCAGATGTCCACACCGGAGTGGTCAAAGTCAATTGTGCCCAACCAACCTTAAGCTTGTTTTGGTCCTCATAATACCGTGAACTCCTAAAGAAAGGTTGTTGCATCTTTTTCTATCAATGAAGCAGGTGAACAGGTCCCCCTTGTTTCTTACAAAATGGTGCTAGCTCTGTAGGCGTCCGCTGCTATTAATACTCCTAATCTCTTTCATTGTCTCCAATTGTTGGGTGTATTGGCTTCAGTTCACCAAATTACTAATCATCCTCATGTATATGTAGTGCTGCAATAGGAAAGATGAAATGTTTACGGTTTTTGTCATGACTCATGCCATGCATGACTGTTCTTACATGAATTTCTCTTATAATGTTTTCTTACGTGAATTTCTCTTATAATGCAGAGACAATATTGTGGCGTCGGAACAAAGGAGGTACTATTTCTTAATATAACCTCTGTTTTTATATAGTTTCTTCATGCGTAAATCTTTGAAGTTATCTGTTGTTACATAAATTTCTATTAGACATTCCTAGAAGAAGAAATTTAGAGCCAAATGTGGAGTTTACCTTTTTGAATAATAATAATATTAATAAAATGAACTTTATCCATGTTTTCCTTATTGCAATGGAAAGGTTTACTGAGTCATTCCACTACGTAAGGTTCTATAATTTCCAGTATTCGTTCATAAAGCCGAACTCCCAAACTCCCACAACCTTTTGCTATGAGTGATAAAGCTTCCCGTGGTGGCAATTTTACATATCATTCCTTTTTGATGAAACATGCGAAATGCAATGCCTGAAAAGTGGTTTCTCTCAGTGTCTGAGTTGCTCCTTACTCATTAACCATTACACCATGATGATAAGAACCATTTAGCCGTTTTTCCTTAGAAACTTATGCTAAAATTTCTCGTCCGTAATCCCATTATGACATTATTCTCTTCAACAGTCATATGAACTGAACTCCAGGGGTGTGGAGATTTTCACAAAATGTTGGTTTCCAGAGAATCGTCTCATGAAAGCAATTGTTTGTCTCTGCCATGGTTATGGGGACACCTGCACTTTCTTCCTTGATGGTAGGTTTTGCCTTGCAATGCTATTAATCCTGACATTTATCTGATGCTTTGCTATTGTTACAGCCTTAATGATCCTTTTTCTTTTAGGGATTGCTAGGAACCTCGCTTCAGCTGGTTATGGGGTATTTGCACTGGACTACCCTGGTTTTGGTCTTTCGGAAGGACTTCATGGATATATTCCAAGTTTTGACACTCTTATTGATGATGTAGTGGAGCATTTTGGCAATGTCAAAGGTATTCTGCTGTTTTCTTTTCAGATAAACATTTTGATAAATAATTCTGTTCCTTCTCTTACTATTGTTTGAATTTAATTTATATCCGATCATCCTACTTTTCTGCTTTTTTCTTTCCTGAAGTCAGATCAGAATTACACCAACTTACTGTAGAAGTGTAACTTATCTTTATGTAGGAAATCCTGAACATAGAGGTCTGCCAAGCTTTCTCTTTGGTCAATCTATGGGTGGAGCTGTTGCATTAAAGGTTCATTTTAAGCAACCAAATGAATGGAATGGTGCAATACTTGTTGCACCCATGTGTAAGGTATAAAAAAGAAAGTTCTTCTCTATGTGGAACCCTATATAAGTTTTTTCGAAATATATATTCACAAGTTATTTTTGTAGATAGCAGATGATGTTGTTCCACCTTGGCCTGTTCAGCAAGCCCTAATCTTTTTGGCCAGGCTTCTTCCAAAACAAAAGCTTGTTCCTCAAAAGAATTTAGCAGAGTTGGCATTTAAAGAGAAGAAAAAACAGGAGCAGGTTAGTATCCATCATACAATTCTGGAATTTTCAAATACTTCCATTTGGCTACAGTATTTTCTTTGTTTCTTACCTTTTAACTGCCTTGCACATTCTTTGACATGACTGTTCTGGAAACAATTTAATTGCCTCAAACAACTAGGAAAGCCAATAGGATCCATTTACTATTGCTTTGAATGGCTACCTCAAAAGTGTAGGCAATAGGATCCATTTGAAACTGTTCTGTGTGCCCACCTCAAGAGGACGGTGGACGGTCATTCTCATCTGTTCCCAATGATCAGTGGATACTGCTGTAAGCCTGACTATATCCTAGAGTGCCTACTGATGTACTTGTATTAAAACGAAAGTACTGTTGTGTTTTGTGGTAAAATTTTTTATTTAAGAGAAATCGGTTAAATATTTGAAAATATATTTGTTCAATTATTAGGACTTTGCTCATGCTTTGCTGAAGGAATGCAATTAATTCGGTATACGTTGCAGTGTTCTTACAATGTGATCGGCTACAAGGATAAACCACGTCTCAGAACAGCTGTGGAGATGCTTAACACGACTCAAGAGATCGAAAGACGTCTCGAAGAAGTATGTACCTTATTTTCTTTTCTTTGATCTAATTACTTTATGTTATATAATATTTGATCGGTGCTATTAGAGAATGTTACTATGTCATTCCATATATTTGTTTATTGTAACATGGGCTAAGTGTTTAAAGTCTTGACTGCACAATGTATGTGAAATGTTACATTATTGTCAGCATGGATGCAGTGCGTACTTATATTTATGAACAAAGGGAAATGCTTGTTTACTATTGACTATCGTGACCATCATTCTTGTTGTTTTAAAACTTAGTACATGAGTGAATTTCAATGTGATAGATTCTTACCTCTATGATTAAGATTTCAATTAAAGAACCATGTTATTACGAAATACAGTTGCATTACTTTTTATAATTATTGTTTAAGTACTTTGAGGTCATAGCCTGCATCATCTTCCACAGGTTTCTTTACCCATGATTATTTTGCACGGTGAGGCTGACCTGGTTACTGATCCAGCTGTGAGTAAAGCTTTGTATGAAAAGGCAAGGAGCTCAGACAAAAAGCTTTGCCTTTACAAAAACGCGTACCATGCTATCTTGGAAGGTGAACCGGATGAAGCTATTTTCCAAGTTCTCAATGATATAATATCTTGGCTAGATCAGCATTCTACAAAGGAAATTCCAGTTATGTAAAATGCACCGAGCCATTCACCACGGTCATGTTCTTTGGTGTCCTTGTAGTCCGCACGTTATTTCAGACCTAGATCCTGCAGTTGACAGTTCCATTTTGGCTCCCATTCTGGCTCTGGTCTATGTAGTTCTTTCTTCAGGCTGGTGGCTATCATGCATTATTAACCTGAAGTCTGGTGTTCTGAATGATGTAAATAACTAATCCTTGTGTATTTATTTGTCACAGATTATTTATGAAAAAATAGTGACAATCACAATTGCCGTCGTTTGCACTATTTGTGATGTAGCAAATTCTACATCCTTTAGAGATGGACCCTGTTAAATTTAGTTGGTTAGGTGGCTTAAGACACTCCTTAGATCATTTTTTTTTTGCGATGAAAGAAGAATTATATTAGTTAATAGCTGGGTAAATGAACATGTTACAAATTGGATTATACAGATATTTAGAAACTGAATTTTATCTAAATTATACACACTGTAAATAGCTGCAGATCTCAAAATTAAACTTGTACGACGCTTCACGGTATGGATGATCGTATAGGCAAACACTTGGCAAAAGGTTGAGAACAGATGCCCAACCAACGATGGTTGAGAAACTTCTTTATGGTGTCTTCTTTCTTCTTTCTGTCATCGAAAAATAAGGAAGACTAATCTGAAAACTATTCTCTCTAGTCCTTTATTATGGTCAGATCTTACCACAATAAAACAAAGAAGAGACCCAAGAAAATTGTTCTATGGCGACGATATCACCCACCCGAGAAAATTGTTCCATGCACCCTGGCCTTGATCTTCCTCTCCAGACTTGGTCGTCTACTCGAATGTTGATTGGGCGGGATGCCCGGACATGCGTCGGTCCACCTCAGGCTACGTAGTATTCCTGGGTGACGGTCTGATGTCCTGGTCTTTGAAACGGCAGCACACAGTGTCACGATCCAGTGCCAAAGCGGAGTACCGCGTTGTGGTGAATGCGGTGGCTGAAGCCTCTTAGCTACGCTAGCTTCCATAAGCTCCACGTTGCCCTGTCCAAGGCTACACTGGTCTACTGTGACAACGTCTGCGCCATCTATCTATCGTCCAACCCGATCCATTATCATCGCACGAAGCGCATCGAGATCGATCTCCACTTCGTCCGCGAATGCGTCGCTCTTGGAGACTTTCGGGTCCTGCATGTGCCGACCACTTCACAGTTCGCTGACATCTTCATCAAGGGTCTACCGACCTCTGTGTTCACCGAGTTTAGATCCAGTCTGAACATCCTTTCTTGTGGCTAGCAACGTTCCGACTGCAAGGGGCTGTTAGAATTATTGTACGTGTCCTATTGGGCCATAGCTGGGCCGGCCCTAGACTAGGCGCCTAGGTCTCCAGGGGCGTGCCACCTTTAGTACCGGCACACCTAATCATGCACCCACAACCTTCGACTGTGGGTATATATGTAACCCGGCTCCATCACATGAATGCATCATCTAATTACATGATTATACTTTTCTATCAAAAAGACTAATCTGAAAATTATTCTCCCTAGTCCTTCATTGTGGTCAGATCTAACCAAAAAAAAAGAAACGAAGAAGAGACCCGAGAAAATTATTCCATGGCGACGACATCATATCCGCCTTGATATTGCCGTCCGAAAAACTAAATATCCATGTCGAGTCAATGAAGTTGTTGATGCCATTGTCGCTCTCATCTTCAACACAGCCGCCATGGAGAACACAAATCCACCCTGCACCCTCACCGTCACCGAGGAGGAGGAGGAGGAGGAGGAGGAGAATGAAGAGGAGATAAATCACCAGTACCGAAATATTTGGCATGGAGAGACCCTAACCCTAGATGACTCGATCTCCTTGAAAAACTGCAAGAAAGCGATTGATCCCCACTCCCTTTGGCTTCTGGCATCTTCTAGAGAGGGAAGGGAGGGGGACCAACGGTGGTGGATGCGAGGAGCGGTAGCGGCGGCGCTAGTCGAGACCCCCTATAGCATGTGCCCCCGCGACTGTCATCACTATGACGACATCGTTTGTCTATGCTCCCACGACTCCGACCCTCCTTAGATCCTGGGTTCCATTCCCCTCATCCGTTTCGCAACAAAACATAGTTTTAAGATGGTACCAATTTCGTATTAGTAAAAATGCTCACAGTTATCTTACCCCTGCAGGCTGATTATTTTTTTACAAAATTGAATTGAGCAATATAATACTATAAAACGACATGTATCAACAAAATTGAGGGGTGGTGCTAATTTTCAGTGACTAAAATTGTGGATTGCTTTTAGTCAATGCTGTGAGCCATCAGATCCTTATCATACGGTTAGTTTTGGCTGCTCCTAACGTTCCTCACTTCCAATGCTCCTCTCTCTTTCGTTCCTATTTTGGCTGCTCGCCCTACCTGCTGCCCGCCTCCGATAATTTAAATGATAAAACATCATAATCCCTTGTATGCCATTGTGTGTATCTATGATATTAATATGTACTCCTTCTCTTCTTTTATGTGTGTGGTTGTTAACTTTAATTAATAACTCTGACCATTCGTCTTATTCAAAAAACTATGAGAAATATAAAATATGTTATTAGGATTTAATTTATTATTAAAAGTTTTTTATCCTAATTTTTAATAATTTTATATATTTAAACTAAATTTTTAAATAAGACAAATGATCAAAGTTTTTGATGAAAATCAATAGCGACGAATAAAAAAGAACGGAGGGAGTATAAATAAAAGGACAAGGTCGCTTGGATGAATTTTTCCAGTGAAACGTGCAATAATACCTCAACTACCTACACAATGGCCTAGTTGGTGGCCACATCTATAATGCAGATTCCGAGGACAACAAACACAGGGACAATGATGACACTGGTGAGTCACATGATTAGGGCGGGGCGTAGACGTAATACGACAACAGTTATACTGGCAGATGACATTTTTTTGATATTAAGTACCACATCGATCTATACGGTGAATCAGTTGTTCCTGAGTGATATGAGTGTCGCCAAGATACTGACGAGTGTGACAATGGCGGAGATGACTCCCGCTATGATTTTGATGTTCTTGTAGACGAAGGCGTGCAAACCCGTCCGCGTGCTCCTCTTTGCGCGGTACTCTTCGATCTCGTTCATGATACGCACGTAGCCGTTTCCGACGCGCAGGTCCTTGACGCAGGCGAAGAACTGGAGCGCGTCGCCGTCGTTGAGCCCTCCCCCGCCTTGCAGGAGGCGCTTGGTCCGCAGCTCCTGCACGTCCTCCTCCCGGTGGACCAGCATGGCGAGGAGGAGGAGGTACGAGCAGACGGCCGACGACTCTTCGTTTCCATCGCTGCGGAAGTTGGAGGACGTGCAGAGCTCGAGAGCCGCCATGTTGATGAGGTAGCTCGCGCGTGCGCTGTCCAGGGACAGCGGCGGCAGGGAGAGCTCGGCGAAGAAGGTTCCCGTTGTCTTGAGAACCATGCGGACCAGCTCGGTGGTTTCGCTGGGCTTGAGCGTGACGCCGATTTCGGCAAGCTCGACGGCACTGGTTGAGAATTTGGTATGATCCGGCTGTGCTCTTCTTTCTCCAACTCTTCCAACAATGTGGTACCGGAGAAGACCAAGGAGATGGTGCGGTTGGTAGTTCGGCCCAATGCTCGTAGTGGTCTTCCCTTGTTGTTGCGCCGGACGATTCTTGTGGTCTTGCAGACAGGCTTTGTATGACTCAATGAATCTGTCCACGAAGGGTGCCTCGACCTTGACGAAGTTAATGACAGTCTGAACCACTGGCCACGGGATCTGGTTCTCCAGAAGCATGATATCGTGGAAGATCTCGTTGTCGTAGGAGTCGAAGAAACTGCAAACCGTACCATAATCCACCTTGTTCTTGTTGCTGCCAGACCCAGACCCATCAGAGGCGGCATTATCATTAATCTCACTCTCACTCACATGCATGACGAGCATGTACTGCACCAAGAAGCAAGCGTCAAGGAACATCATGTGCAGAAAGTCGTCGTGGCTGATACCTGCTGCGAGCAGCGCGTCATTGTCGTAGAGGCTGCGGGCACGGATATCATTCGCTACTTGAACCACCTGGGAATACATCTCGTGGAAGGCCTGGGCGCGGCTCGAGTGCTCCGAGTGCTCCGAGATCCAGATGGCGGCCAACTTCTTCACCTCCTCCGCCTTCTTGAGGTGCTCTAGGCGGTGGTGGTACGGTCCGATGGACACCACCATCGGAACCGTGTAACGCTCGCTGAGGCGGCCGAGAGCTTGGAGGCTTGCAGGGAACCTATGGATCTTCCTTTTCATCAAGCCGATGTCGGTCTTGTACTCCCCGGCTACCTTGACGAACACTGGCTCCGCTTGTCTCTCAACCGCCGCAGGGTCGTCGTCGTTCCCGACGTCCACTGCGGCGGCATACACGACCGGGGCCGGCTGCTGCTGCTGCCAGCCGCCTCCTTCAGAGAAAGGAGGAACAGAGGTTGTTGTTTGTACTAGGCAGTTACCGAATTTCTCAGTGGTAGAAGAAGGGTAGAAGTAGTCCACATCAGGGAGCGGGAAGCCAGTAGAACACAGTACAGCAGGTCCCCTGCTGCTTGTCCAGTTGGCGAGCTCCAGGTCGTAAGGAACGACCCATGCTGCCGCAGAAGCAGAATGTTGTTGTTCTTCCATGCTCCACTCAGCCATCTCGTTGGAGCTAATATCATGGAAGAAATGGAAGCTAATAATGGATGGTCAGCTATAGGTCGTCGAAGCGAAAAGAGAAACGAAGCAGAAGAGTATTAGCTCTATTTCTCCGTCCGTCCGGTCCTCGTACAGAGCACACGCACTTATAGAGAATGAATGATTGGGTTGTTGCCTCCTCTCTTTCTGTAGTAGTTTTGCAAGTGAGCACACAATATAAGACGCATGTCTGTTCATCCAGCTTACTGCATTGTCCGTCCGTGCCTTATATTATTTTGGTTGTCTGCTGGTTGATGATTCTCTTATTTTTGGTCCCCTTTGTTCAGGAAAAACTTAAATGCATCGGAACATTGTTCCTTGCCTGAGCTGAGCATAAAAGGCTTCACGGGCATGATGTACCTATCTATACCTACAGGAAAATAAGGCAGGATTATCTCATGCATGCAATTGTGAGTCCAGAATAACACGATATACCCAAATCTAAAAATAGAAAGGGGACCGGAGGAAGTCGAAGGTTGACTTCGCAAGCACATTATAGTAGTAGCTAGTCACTGTAACTCTGTAAGAGCGATGTTGTTGCTCATAGTACATGTTTTTGCCAAGGGTACAAATATTAAAGTTGATTATTATGTACTGTCGGCGGCCATCATATGAAGCTACGCTACGCGCGCGCGGAGAGTACCCACTAGCCACTAGCTAGGTTGTTGGTGGCACTATGTAGCTCTCGCTCACGACAGAATGGACAGCTACCTTCGACAATAACATATGGTTGAACTCGGTTAGTTACTCCTCTTGCTGCCACTACTGCAGAGAAGCACTTTTTTAGAAACCCGTTCATAACAACTCCTAGCCACTACTGCAGAAAAGCACTTTTTTTAGAAACCCGTTCATAACAACTCCTATCAGAATCTGTTCTTGTTCTTAAATCGGTTATGATACTCTACTATCAATAGCCTAATTACGTAGTACTCCCTCTGTCCCAATATATTTGACGTTCTAGCTTCACATACGTAAAACCAAGGAAAAACTGAGTAGCACTGACAGTCCTATTCAATGATTTAGTGACCCACTCCGTAAAGAACCCGAGACAGCTAGCTTCTCTCGTACAGTTTTCTTCCACCCGCAGGCAAGATGAGATGAAAAAAGTAAATGCGGTGCTTATTACTGGATAGTGGATTGCATCGTACTCATCAACCCTTATCGATTTTCAAAAACGACATACATTATGGGAATTCTAGGCAACGCTAAAGCGTCAAACAAAGTGGGACGGAGGGAGTACACTGTAATAAGATTGGCCATGGAAGGTTCCTCCGAACTCTGGATCGGATAACTAATTAACTATAAGAGGCTTGCTCAGTTGGGCGCCCCGCGCGGCCAGTCCGTAATCACTGATCACCTCCTTCGCCATGCTCCCTGCATCTTCTCACGCTTGCTTTGCTTTGCGGGCCGAACGTAACTTGAGTCCCTCCGACACTTCCAGGGAAGGTGGGGAAAAAAAACCGTAGTACTAGTAAGTTGAGCATTTGGGACCACGACCCCTGTCGTGGCCAGCTGGGTGGCTCCTGTCGTTACATTGCATCGACGACATGGCAGCCTGGACCGACCCGGACCACTAGACTAGTCCTCTCTTCGCCATGAGGATCCATCGGCAGTGCGCGTGCGCGCTAGCGCTACCAAACATTTGACGCATTCATATCTATCCTGGGGGCCATGATTCTGTATCCCGAGCTTCACTTGTGAAACATACGGTGCAATTGCCACAAAAGATGTTAACAAACACACACTTCATTAGTTTTTTCGGTTTGTTACCCCTAAACACATGTGCCTTTTGGTTCTTACTCCCCAATTCGAGTGACTTTTATTTAAAGCTCTTAAATACTTCTTTCTCTTCAAAACGTACCATTTTCTATTTTTCTAGGTTTTCTATTTTCTATAGCACATAAAGTGACTATCTTTGCCCTTTACTTATCCTACCCAAGCACGTTGTACCGGCAGTGGCGGACCCAGGTTCTCATGGAAGGGTAGTCCTAGCCCCAATATTCTAGACTGATTTTCATCCTACACTTATTTTTATCACTGATCTTGCATTAACCTAGTAGAATTGTTAAATTAGAGGGTAGTGCTGTGCCTACTTGGACTACCCTCTAGGTCCGCCACTGTGTACCAGTTCAGTTCGTTCTTCCTTTCGAGTTACCTCAAGGTCGGCGGTGGCAGTGCAGCAAGCCGGCGCACAGGCTGGCAGCGCTGCTGCACCGCAGACCGGGCATGGTTGCTCTTTGCTATAGCTCCAGCCAGCCGCACGCCGGCTAGGCTGGACGCCGTTGAAGATTTATTACACCTTGGATCAGCGTTCCTTTGTCTAGACAAGGTCTGGGGCTAGGCGTCGTGAAGGCAAGAAAGCATCTCTCTCTCTCTCTCTCTCTCTCTCTCTCTCTCTCTCTCTCTCTCTCTCTCTCTCGTTAAACAGCACGCGTGAAAGCCATAATTCTTTTTTTATACGAACAAGTTAGCTCGTTGGATCCCGATCGGCATCACAAGTGTAATAAGGCAGCAGGTCGGGGGTATTTTGGTAACTTAAAGTTGCAAAATCAGTTAAAATGAAAACTAATAAATGAGAAAATGACATTCTGAAGAGGTAAACGTATTTAAGGGCTCTAAATAAAAGTCACTCGAATTAAGAATAAGAATCGAATTATTTAGGGGCATCAACCGAAAAACTTTCAATCTTTTCTGGGAACCTTTGGGTTCCACTTTAACCCTGTTCTACGGTGAAAAACATATATATATATATATATATATATATATATATATAAAAGCTCTATACAGCATCCTGAGTACTGAATAGCTTATTCTGTATCCAGATTTAAACTGTAAATAATTATCACGATTGTACAATATTCATATTTTTATTATGATATATTGTCTCTTTTTTACCCTCCTTTGATTTGGTATTATATTCATTTGCTAGTTAAGATATTTCATGAGTACGTAAAAAATATAGTTTTATCATAAAATTAATACTAAATTAGTTGTATTATAAAACTATTAATATTATTTACCACGATCGTAAAGTGTTTATATTTTTATCACGGTATGTTGTCCCTGCTTTTTTATCTTACTTCGGTTTGGTATTATAGATATTTGCTAGTTAAGACATTTAATGAGTATGTAAAAAATATAGTTTCAAATCATAAAAGGTATAGTTAATTATTTTGTTGGCTTGTAAAACTATAAATACTATTAACACGATCATAAATTGTTTTCTATCAACATAAAAAAATATTTAACAAAATATAAAAATTTTATTATTAAATGTTTTTAATAGAAAATAATTTATTTTACCATGACACTAAAACGACTTTTCACCATAAAAACATATTTTTAGAACTATAAACTGTACAAACTTTTACCATGCTCATCGATTTGCTTGTTATTATAAAATATTTTTTATTTTTTACTATAAAACGGTGTGACCATAAAACTTCTATTGTTATACGTTCACATGACAATGTATTTAATAACCAATTAATTGTTGATAGAAACTAATTATGGTTCCACTAGAAAAGTATAATGGTGACCAGAAAACACGTATACGTAGTGCATAAAAAACAAGTAACACATGCATGGTGCATACAAAATCCAATCAGAACTAGTTTTTACAAATGCACGAATGTTTTTACACGACGAAAACTAAATTTAAATTAACAATGATTCTTTGAGACTATGAGTGCAAAAAATATATCTATTGTAACTTTGTCAATTTAAGTATAAATTTTACGGGTGTAAATAATATGTTTTTACGCTTCCGACTTTGGCAAAAACAAATCAAATAATGGTTTTTACATGTCAAATTGTAGCCAACTGCGTCCGATTATAAAAAGCAATTATGAATTCAAATTTTTTTTCCGACATGTATTAAATCATTTGGAATTACGATTAGGTTTTTAAGAGTGTAGCTAATAGGTTTTATAAGTTCGAACTATAAAAACTATTACAAATAATGATAGGTTTTTATAAACTATTTAGTCGCAAGTCCAATGTTTAGAGTTTGTAAAACCTTCTTTTATGTTTATAGAAAAAAATTTATTTTATCACAGCACCAAATCCTTACCAACGAAAAATTATATACCAAGTGATGTAAACTTATTACAACTTTATATTAGAGGGTTCAGAGATCCCTTTAAATTAAAACTTTTACTGTTTAAATACTTTTTTACACTTAAAATATAACTTTCTTAGATTGATCAAATTCGAGCAATACCAGTTTTGAAGATGCATGAACGTTTCTACACAATAGAAGTACAACCACGCTTCTTTATGGGTATAAATAACATGTTTTTACACTTTTGACTTGATAAAAAAAAATCAAACAAAGATTTATATATGTCAAATTGTATGATTTTAAAAAATAGTTTGAATTAACTTTTTCATGATTATTAAATCCTTGGGCATAATGGTCAAGTTTTTATGATCACAGCTAACAGGTTTTACAAGTCCGAAATGTAAAAATTAGGCAAAAATACCTTGTAAGCAAACTGGTAAGAAAAGGAAAAAAACTCACCCATCCACCTTTCCTACGTTCGTTTTAAATGTGCTTCGGGTAGGATGAATTAGACGTCTGGTCAACCAAGGCTCGCTTGATGCACCAACTATTTTACGATAAAATATAAACATTTATAATCATGGTAATTATCTATAGTTATATATATATATATATATATATATATTATATATATATATATATATATATATATATATATATATATATAGAAGCTCTATATAACACCCTAGGTACTGAATAAGCTATTCAGTACCCAGGTCCAAACCGTAAATAATTAGCATGATCGTAAAATATCAATATTTTCATCACGATATTGTCTCTCTTTTTTACCCTCCTTCAATTTGGTATTATATTCTGTGGAAGTTTGGTACCTGGGCTAATTAATCGTATTAGCCCGGAAGGCTAAGCCGCGCAGAATAGCCAAACCACCTCCGCTTTGATAGACCCGGGCCCGAGGACGAGGGAGGTTACTCCGTCTCGCCCGACCCCGACGTTCGAGACTCGGACGGGCAATGCCCGACCCCTGAGGTCGGACAAAAGTTCCGCCTCGCCCGACCCCGACCTCGAGGGGTCGGACGAGGGTTCCCCCCAGCCCGGCCCCGACCTGGAGAGGTCGGACGAGAGTTCCGCCTCGCCCGACCTCCGGGGTCGGACAAGAGTTCCGCCTCGCCCGACCTCCGGGGTCGGACGAGACCGGGCGATCCAACCACCCCGGACGAGACGGGTGTCCGGGGACAGTTGAGTCATTAATACTCCTCGCTCCAACTCCCGATCGGACAGTGGCAATGACCGCCCCCGTAAACGAAAGAGTAAATGCGCACGACGTGCATCGTCCAGGGGATGGGCGTCGCTCCAACAGCCCCCTGTCAGGGACTCACCGTCCTGTGCAATAGGACGCCACGGAGCGACGGCCATCCACACGGCGTCATCAAGCCGGCTCCTACAGTGACGTCTCCTCCATACGGATGGAACCCCTCCGGGCGACAGCACAAGGCCACTCCGTCGAACAGGAACGGCACGACCGCACCAAAAACATCGCCATTACAGCTCGGCCTAACCGGAGTACGGCAGCTGTCAGCCTCACAGAACCGGCCCTCCTCACGCCACCGCATAAAAGGGGAGGGAGACCAAAGGAGAAGGACAAGTCTTCAAGACCCACAAGCTCTCTACGCACAAGCACACGAACAACACTCACGAGCACCCTTAGAGGCAGGAAGCACTCTCGCTTTCTCCTCCACTTGTAACCCCCCCTATTGTAATCTCTGTCGCGAGTAATACAAGCAGCACGAAGACTGGACGTAGGGCAATGTTGCCCGAACCAGTATAAATCCTTGTGTCCTCTCGCGAACCATCGAAGCCTTAAAACACACTCCCCACGATAAATTTACTAGTCGACAGTAACGAACGTCGACATATTCATTTGCCAGTTAAGACATTTTATGAGTATGTAAAAAATATAGTTTCAAATCATAAAAATTATATTTAATTATTTAATTATTTTATAAAACTATAATATTATTTACTACGACCGTAAAGTGTTTACATTTTCATTATGCTATGTTGTCCCTGTTTCTTTACCCTACTTCGTTTTGGTATTATATGCATTTGCTAGTTGAGACATTTAATGAATAAGTAAAAAATATAGTTTCAAATTATAAAAAGTATAGTTGATTATTTCGTTAGCTTATAAAACTGTAAATACTATTAACATAACCATAAATTATCTTCTATCAACATAAAAATAGTTTAACAAAATATAAATTTTTTATTGTTAAACGGTTTTTTTATAGAAAATAATTTGTTTTGCCACGACACCAAACAGTTTTTTCAGCATAAAAACATACTTTTGAAACCATAAAATTATACAAACTTTTACCATGCTCATCAATTTGCTTGTTATTGTAAATACTTTTTATTCTTTAGTATAAAACGGTGTGAAAAACTAATATTATTATACGTTCACATGCAAACATATTTAAAGAACCAATTAATTTGTGATAAAAACTAATTATAGTTCCACAAGTGTAATGATAACTATCAAACAAGTATGCGAAAATAAGTAATACACGAGTGGTGCATATAAAATTCGATTAAAACCAGTTTTTGCGGGTGCATGAACCTTTTATACAATGAAAATAAATTTAAAATTAAACCACACATCCTTCAGACTATGAGTGCAAAAACACACCTTTTGCAGTACGCTTTTACACTTCCGACTTTGATAGAAACGAATCAAACAAAGATTTTTACATATTGAACTGCAGTTTTGAATTCAATTTTTTAGAGGCGTATTGAATCCTTTGGAATTACGGTCAAGTTTTTATGAGTGTAGCTAACAGGTTTTATAAGTTTGAACTATAAAAACTATTACGAATAATGACAGTTCTTTGCAAACTACTTTGCCATAAGCCTAATGTTTATAATTTGTAAGTCCTTTTATATTTATAGAAAAAAATTACTTTACCATAGCATCAAATCCTTACCAACGAAAAGTTGATATGCCAGGTGACGTCAACTTATTACAACTTTATACAGGAGGGCTTAGAGATCTCTTTAAATTAAAACTTTTACTATTCATATATCTTTTTACACTTAAAATACAACTTCTTTAGATTGAATATTTTTACGCAATAGAAGTACAACCACACTTTTTTGAGACTGAATACAAAAACATGCCTATTGCAACTTTCTCAACTCAAGTATCGGTTTTACAAGTGTAATGAACATGTTTTTACACTTCCGACTTTGATAAAAGCAAATCAAACAAAGATTTTTATATGTCGAAACTGTAGCCAAATGTGTATGATTATAAAAACAGTTTTAAATTGACTTTTTTGATGCTTATTGAATTCTTTGACATAACGGTCAAGTTTTTATGATCATAGCTAACAGGTTTTATAGGTTCGAAATGTAAAAAATGAGCAAAATTCCTGGTAAGCAAACTAGTAAGAAAAAAAATTAAAGACTCACCCATCCCACCTACTACGTGCGCTTCAAATGTGATTTCGGATGGAACGAATTAGGCGTCTAGTCAATTAAGACTTGCTTGGTGGCACCATCTATTTTTACGATGAAAATATAAATATTTTACGATCATGGTAATTGTCTACAGTTTACACCAGGGTACTGAATATCTTTACCTAGCTAGCTACGTATGTGTGTTTGAGCTGGTTCACCCCATCGCGAGGACCACTTGAAGCCTACGTGGAAGATGAGGAGAGGTTGACCAATTTTTTATTTGTCGTGTTTTGTCACAACATGTATTAAGTTTTTAACCGCTTTAATCTTTAGTTTTTCTTACTGCCAACTATTTTCACATTGGAACCTATAAAAACATATTTGTTACACTCGTAAATCTTGACTTGAATTGAGAAGGTTGTAATATGTGTCAAATTTTTTGAACATGTAACATTGATTGAGCTACTACATAAAATCTTGGTTCAACTCAGTCCGGCTTGTTTAAAGGTGTAAAAAACTATATTCAAACGTGTAAAAACGTCTATGCACTTGTAAAACCTTATTTTGATGAAAAATTTCCTACCTGAAAATTTTGATTTTTGAAGTGTAAAAGAATTGTTAGGTAAAAAATAAATTCAAAGCGACATGTAAACCCTTCTATCTGAACCTGTAAAACCTATATGGACGTGGTCTATCGATTTCGTTTTGGGTAAGATAGTTTGGGTGTCGTGGCAAAAAAAAGTGAGATGTATTGAGCTTGAGAGTAAGATCACCGTAAAATCTTCCATGTAATCATAAAAATAGTTTAGTTTTTTGATATAAAAGTTTGATGGTCACAATATTTTGATAGTAAGAACTTATGACAACACTAAAAGTTTTTTATCAGAAATAAGGAGTTGCATGAATGTAAAATCCTAGAGCAATGGTCTTTGCTCGTTATATAACTTGTCATAACATTTTTTACTAATAAAAGTTGTTATCATAAAAATCAATAATTTTTACAATCGAATGAAAAGGTTTTGATAAGTCTATATACTTATGACCGTTCAACACTTTATGCCATTGTAGGATAAATTTTTTTACAACTATAAATATGCTTAACAGTTATGTGAAAATATGTTTATATGCTTATAATGTAAGTGAGACAAAATTGAAATCTCATCTGATTTTAAGACTAACAAAAATAGTTTGTTGTGGTAGTAAAAAGAATCATTTGTATATGTAAAACTTTTACAAGTGCAATACTAACTTCTTTGGTTTGATAGAAGGATGGTGATTTCAAATCTTAACATACGAGGACACAAACATCTTAGTTAGGAAGGCGAAGTTTACAGTCTGCAATAATTGTCATCCACAATTCCGTGGAACTGACAGTCATGAACCGGATTGTCCGCATCTCTAGCTTTTTGTGTTCTAAGTGCTCCTAGGCTAACATCTATAAGGGCATTGTGTCAACAACAAAATGACCTGATTAAAAACAGTAGAAAGAACCTCACTAATCACAAAATAAAGATTATGATAAATAATATTTACAGTTTTACAAACCAACTAAAAGATCAAATACAATTTTTATGGTTCAAACTATATTTTTTACGTACTCATGTAATGTCTCAACTAGCAAATGCCTCTGATACCATAGAAAAATAGGAACTATAGACGGTGATGAAATGAACACTTCATGTTTGTGGTAAATAAACAGTTTTATAAGTCTAAGAAATGATTAAATGCAATTTTTATGGTTTCTAAATACATTTTTTACCAACTAACAAATGTCTCTTTGGACCTGGTTACAGTTTTACAAGTCTAAGAAATGATTGATGCAATTTTTATGGTTTGAAAATGTAAGTTTTACGTACTCATGAAATATCTCGACTAACAAATGCCTCTTTGAACAGTGATGAAAATATGAACACTTTACGGGAGTGGTAAATAGTATTTACAGTTTTACAAGTCAATGAAATGATTGAAGACAATTTTTATGGTCCGAAACTATATTTTTTACGTACTCATGAAATGTCTCACTAACAAATACCTCTAATACCAAATCAAAGAAGGGTAAAAAAAACATACATTAGACGTGTGAAAAATATGAACACTTTACGATCGTGATAAATAATATTTATAGTTTGGACCTGGATACTGAATGAGCTATTTAATACCCAGAATAACCAATAGCCCTGCCCTATATATATATATATATATATATATATTATATATATATATATATATGTGTGTACTAAACAAGCTATTCAGTATCCAAGCCAACTATCGAGCCACCGTACACCCTATCTTGTTCAACCAGACCATATAAGTCTGTCACACCACACGCCCATCCCATGCCAACCGCCCAAGCAGGATGCAGGTCATCCCGTGTATGTAATTGATCACCATAAAAAAATGTATCCGATCATTCACTAAATAGTAAATATTATTTACTATGATCATAAAGTGTTCATATTTTTATGATGGTCTGTTGTCCTTATTATTTTACTCTCCTCCGGTTTGGTAGTAGAGGCTCTTGGTAGTTGAGAAATTACATGAGTATGTAAACAAAATATAGTTTCAAACCATAAAAATTATATTCGATTATTTCATTGGCTTGTAAAATTATAAGTATTATTTACCACGATCATAAAATGTTCATATTTTCATCACGATCTGTTGTCCCTGCTTTTTTTTTTACCCTTCATCGATTTCATATTATAGGCATTTGCTAGTTGAGACGTTACATAAGTACTTAAAGAAATATAGTATAAAAGCATAGAAATTTTATTTGATCATTTCACTGGCTTGTATAACTGTAAATATTATTTATCATGATTGTAAAGTGTTCGTATTTTCATCATGGTCTATTGTCCTGTTTTTTTACCATCCAGTTTGGTATTATTTGGCACTTACGTACTAGTTGATACATAACATAAGTATGTAAAAATTTTATTAGATCATTTCTATGATATGTACAACTAAAAATATTATTTATCATGATTGTAAAATATTCATGTTTCCATCACGGTTTTTTATTTCTGTTTTTTTACCCTTTTCCGGTTTTTATAGGCATTGGATAGTTGATACATTACATGAGTACGTAAAAAATGTAGTTACAAACCATAAAAATATAATTTCTACTTAATCATTTTATTGGTTTGTACAACTATAAATAATATTACCAGGATCGTAAAGTATTCATATTTCATGAGATAGGCCCAAACATCATTGGTTTTTATGGTCATAATCTTTAATAGTACAAACAATAGCCTGATAGTTTGTAATTATTCTACATGCATGCATGATGCCGTGACCTGAAATGGTGGGTCTAGGCACTCGGTAAAGATTTTATATGGTCAAGAGTTGATAAAAGACAAGTGTAATAAACACTAAACAAAAAGGACTATAAGATTTATGATTCTATGAATAGGTTTTTACAATTAAAATTTGTTACTCAAGATATATAAATCATAACGTTCAATATTTATACACACATCAAAAGTTTTTACACTCTATTGAGTGATGCATGGCGGAATTTATTTTACATATTAGATTGTAGCCGAGTGTGTAGAAATATAAATAACAGTTTTGAAGTCATGTTTTTTAAACGTGTACTAAATTAAGATTATAGTTTTTACGAGTGTAGATAACAAGTTTCACACGCTCCAACTTGTAAAAGATGGATAACAAAAAATACAATTCATAAGAATCTACGCTGATCAGGAAAATGGGAAGAAAAAAAAATCAATCACTCCCACCTCCCATGTGGACTCCAATGGGCCTCTCAGTGGGGTGCAAGCGGCCCATAAAGCGGTGCTCGATGATTAGCACCAGGTTAGCGCACCGGCTTGGCTAACTAGTTAGGTTGGCCTAGATACTAATTAAGCTATTCAGTATCTAGACATTTAATAGTCTATTATCTTTTTGTGTTGTTTGTCATGAATATGTTTTATTGTGTGAAAGAAAAGCCGTGGAGATAATCATGCCTACGCCGGTTGAGAACACATCGAACGTGAGGCACACAACGGAGCCCGACGAGTCCATGACGGGAATCTTGATCGAAAAAAATTATTATTATTATTATTATTATTATTATTATTATTATTATAAATAATTTATGTTTAGTTCCCATAGTACCCCAAATATTACTTCTCACTATTGGGACCACAATTAAACTTAACCGTCGAATCAAAATTACTAGTAGTAAAGTAACTACTGCATACCGGAAAGGTGCTCTGTTTCATGGGCTTTCTTTAAAAAATTAAAAGACCAAGAAAGCGCCGAAAACATCTTGTGGCCCGGAAGGTGGCTCCGCCGTGGCTAGCCGCTTGCCACTCGTCCTGCTTGCTGAGGGTCATTCATACTACCCCTTCGATTTTTAACATCTGCTTGTTCAATTTACACAAGTGAACATCAACAATTAAAACTGAAGGCAGTAATATTAAATACCTAGTCATCTCAGGTTCTAATCTCACTGTTGTTCGCATCCATATTAATTGCATGTCTTCGTTCCACAAACATTATGATTGTGTAACCATATCCATGCTTCCATGCTTAAGTGCCTTCACGCATATTAGATCTGCACTCTGGCCATGCACTAACCACAGAGTTGTCAATATTTGGTAACACCATCAAGAAGATCTACAAAAGGAATCTGTAAGATTATATGTAAAGATTTATATTTCTGAAAAAACGTAACAGATGGTACTTGCATGATAGAATAAATGGCCGACAATACATGTTGGGATGTAAAAGGTTTTGTGTGTAACACTAGTTAGTCACAACATTGAAGTGAATTCTCATAGTTTGGATAAAAATTTAGAAAATTTTACTTTAGACAATATATTAACTTCAGTGCTATAGATATCACAAAATGTTTTCAAAAATTAGCTATTATTAATGCATATATTATATTCACTAGATAATATCATGATTCGCCTCAAAATAATAATAATACCATGATTTATTTCACTAGCAAATTATGAGACACAGACATTTCAACAAAAATATCAGTTCATAACAACATGAGAAGAAAAGAAGGAAGTGATGAAGAATACCAAAGAACAGAAGTAGATAATGTTAATTTATCTAATTTTGTTTTGTTTGAGTAGTACATCCTGCTCCCAAATCACCTAACAAATTATGGGCTTCTTTGGAGGCATGATTCTAAAACATAGGAATGGAAAAACATAGCAACAAGAAAGGAATGCACCTACAAAATATGGGATTGAAAAACACAGGATTTTTCATAATGATGTTTGGATAGACACAAGAAAAATATAGGAACTATTAAATTAATATATGTACTTATATGGTCATCCTCTACGTACTAGTGCTTTCCTCTTCTCATTTTCTCTCTTTTTTCTCATCTAATCTTGAGATTAACATCGATCCTACTCGCATGACAGAAAACAGAGGTCCCTGGTGGATGCTAGATTTCCTACGTTTTTCCGTTAAAATTAGTGCTAAAGGATTCTTTTCTCCAAATTTCGTAAGATCTAATCATGTGAACGAAAGACTGCTACAGTGCTGATTCCTTTAGCAAATGAATTACTACACTTTTTCTTTGAAATTCCCTTGAACCAAAGAAACCCTTTATGTATCAGTTGTGTATATGAATTGTTATATGGTTTCCTTTGGGAAAATTTATATAGTTTCCTCTCAAATGTTTTGCTTTCAGAAACCACCCACTTTCATCCTTAAACAGAACGAGCAACAAACCACAATTATAATCTAAACTTATTGACATTCTCCTTACCAGTTTGAAGTGTAAATACACACAATTTGACAAGAAGCAGTATCATTGAGGTACCACCAATAGAACTCTTCACCTGTGGGCAACCTTCACTTCTACCATTATGAACTTAATCTTCACTTGTATGCCAATATGATATCATTGTCATTGGACCAATGTTTTCTCTTGCTTATTATGGCAGTAAAAAAAACTACTACCTCTGGTATTTTTTTCTTGGCGTCAATAGATCGAGATGCAATTAGCTCTCGACGTCAACAAAATAAGCCCGGAGTTTTTACTATGTTGTGTATAGTTTTGCATACAAATCAAGTCTTGAAACATCCAACTAAGAAACAGAAATAAAAATCAAAATGATTTGAAATATATAAGCCTTTCCAAATTAAATGAAACTCATAGTTGAATCAGCTATCCACAAAGCGCTAACGACCCAACTAAAACAAAGAGTTTGCTTGTGAAGTATAGTATGTATATATAGCAATAGATAAAAGTATGTAAAGTTTAGCAAAAATATATTTTTTTTGAAAACAAAAAGTTAAGGAAAACAGTTATACATATTTCCCAGCTATACATACAGGAACAAGAACCCTGCTTACGCCGTGACAGCGGCGCTTTCTTCCTTCTTCTCATCCTTGACCGCTTCCTTCTCCTCATCGTCTTCCAGCTCGGAGACAAGTGCCTCGAGGACCACGGACTTCGGATTCACCATTGGCGGGCCCTTCTCCCTTCCCTCGAGCTCGTTCAGGTTGAAGGTGATGAGACGATCCCAGTTGCCGCCCTCGAAGAGCACCCCAACCTTGCCGTCACTGACGCGCTGCACGATCCCGCAGTAGTTGTGGTAGGCGTTGTTGGGGTTCTTGACGAGCACCACCATGCCAGGCAGGAACAGGGGCAGCTCCGGTGGCCGCGGCGGCGAGGAGACGGCGCGGCAGGCTTGTTGCTTGGACTTGGACTTGGTCCTACGGGACGGGGGCGGATTCTTGGCGACGAAGTCCTTGAGGCCGACCTCACCCCCGGGGAAACCGCCGGTAAGGCCCATCATCTCCTTCTCGAAAGCATCCGCACCCACCGCCGGCGGCGCGGCCTCCGTGTGGGAAGACTCCGCGGCAGGAGGAGCGGAGGAGGAATCGGGCGAGGTGGTGGAAGGGGGTGAGGAGGAGGAGGAGAGCTCTTTCCGGATTCCGACCTCGCCGTTGCAGAGGCCGCGGCCGCCGAGGATTTCGGCGACGCGGAACGATGCGGACGGAGGGGTGAGCCGGAATCGGTGATGCGGGTGGTGCGCAAGCGGCAGGGGGCGGAGGAAGGAGGGTGTGGTGGGCGCCGGCGCCATTGCAGGGAGAGATGTGCGAGCGCGGTCACCGGTCAGCAGAGCAGCCGCGACGGGTGGCTGTGTGTGTAGGGGTGGAAGGAAGAAGGATGAGGCGCCATGCTCGATGGATGCCACGTGGCACTTCTCTTATGCCTTTGTGAGTCGCCAAGCCTACCTAGCAGGCTGAGATAGAGTTCTGATAAAACCAAATTCTTTTAGGGCCATTTGTTGTTAAAATTGAATTCATTATAGTTTAGATACATATTTAAGTTGTCTATATATTTGTAATGGAATGGAATGATATTGAAGAATACCAACATAACATGATAATATAAAGGGAATTTATTTCTCATTTACTATCTTATGAAATTGAGATAGACTTAAAAGTGAATTTTTAAAAAATAGTGAAAAGTTAAATTCTAAGCTAAATAGGTTAGTTTATTATATAGATTTTAATTCCACCAAATGAAGAAAGCCAAACAGACCCAGTTTTCTTTAAAAAAAAATTCTGCCTCTATCGTAAGTAGCCGTTATGTTTCAACTTTGTTCAATTTTGGCTCTCTTGCGTTGATTTATGTCCTAGACTTGGCCTCGATGCTAGTGTGGTCTGTTGGTCATAGTTGATACATAATCCTGTTGTTATAGATTATTACAATGTCAGAATATTCAATATGAGCATTTAAGCAAGTAAATAACATATTTTCAACAAATTATACAATATAATACACTGGTACTCCTTTCTTATATGGGTGATTTGCATGGTTGGCGTTAGGTTTTTACCTTCTCTAAGTGTGTGAATCAGCTTGACTGTCTGTAATAAATTTATGCTGCGCACCAAGAAGGAACTAGTATTTTGTTTGCAAAGTGGAATCGTAGGTTTTCCATTACTGATAATGATGAACAGCATAGCTGGTAAAATAGCTTGTCAGATGTTACACGGCAAATACCCACTGTATTGTGGCTGGTATACAGAAAACGACTGCCGTGGAAATATAGCCACAATCCAAATAAAAATGGCAGCAGATACGTTAAGGAATTTTGTTTGATTGCTGAACTGTCCCTTGCAAAAAGTGACAAGCAAACACAGCAGAGCCCCTCAAAGAAGCAAACGTTATCATGACTGAACGAAACCATTTTTGTTCAGCAGAAACTTGAATGCTAAAGATTGGCAACAGCCATTTGGCTCAGATCACAGGCTGCTGCACGACTTCTGGGAGGACTTCCAAGTAGGATTGTTATTTGGTACTGACGGAAAATACCACTACATTAATCGACCAGATAAACTACACTACCACAGGCCCTTCACATACTATACTTTCTTAAATGATTAATAAGAAGTGAAAAGGAAAAAAGAAAAAGTAATGCATACAGAAGGCATAGGTTCTGGAGATGGCCAATCTTAAGATATGCTTTCCACTTTTTTAAATATTGCTGCAAGTAACTGAAGCATTGTGGCCCAGAACCTGAACCTCGCAAGATATTTTGTGAAGCGAATCAAGACCACATATAATCAATTAACAATGAAACAAGGTTGTAAGAAGTTAATTGCAGTCAATTCACTGCAGAAATTCTACACAAACTAGACTCGACATTTCTACACTGAGTACATCGTTAGCAACTGTTAAGTGCAACATGTATGACAAGGCAAGAGGGCAAAATATTCTAGAAAAGAGACACTTCGCAGTTCTTGACTTGAGGGTGACTGCCAATCTTGAAGCAACCTCAACAACGCATAGCATGACCACTACACTATATATAGAGGGAGGAAGAAGAATCCTGTTTAGTAACCACCCAACTGTCCCAACCAAATTGTTTCACGGTTTTTCCGATCATCCACTTCTGCAAGAAGCCCAGAATCAAATGTCAAAACCCTTTCCCATCTTGTTCATCTTATTCATTCTTTGCTTCCAACTGCATGCTTTGCGGCATGGAGGCATCCCTCTCAAAAGTTAGCAAATAGCTCTTCTTCATTGTAATCCACTCTCTAGAGCACACCAGCGCAGATGGACTCCTGGCAACACCAAACCAGCCCGTGCAGATGGACCGGCATAAGATGTAATGACATTCAACATCCAAAGAAACAACCCAGCAAGGATCAGCTCTCTATCAAGACACTCCTACCTGAACCTCACAATGAACTTTCTTACTGGAGAGAAACACCACGTGAAATTGGCGATATACAAAGTCTCACAATACTCGACATCTCATTTAACCATCTCAATGGTCGCATCCCTTCATCATTGGGTAACCTCACAAAGTTTAAGTCATCTTCTTATTCACCAAACTATGGTCACAAGTCACATTCCAAAGGAGATAGGAGCCGCCATCAGACTGAATACTTTACAGCTAAGTGGCAACCCCTTTACTGGTGAGATACCCGCATCACATGGAAACCTGACTCAACTAGAAATTTTGTTTCTGTATGGTAATGAACTGTCTGGGCCTATTCCTCACGAATTAGGAAAACTGGTCAATGTGCAAGAACTTGATTTTAGCAGTAACAATCTCAGTGGTGCAATTCCTAACTCTTTTAGGACCTTGCAGAACCTTCGATTCCGACACATGCATTGTAACCAGTTATCAAGTTCTCTTCCTCAAGAGCTCGGAACTTTCACAAGCGTAGTTGACATCGACATAGCTAATAACTCCTTTTCTGGACCTTTACCCGCAAACATATGCAAGGGTCGAAGACTTGTCATTTTCCTTCTCTTTGAATAAGTTTAATGGCCCCATTCCAAGGAGCCTAAAGACATGTGCAAGTTTGGTTCAACTTTCCATGCGTTGGAATCAGTTCACTGAAGATATATCTGAACATTTAGGAGTATATACCCGACTTGTGAAGATACGTTTGACGTCGAATAAGCTCTCTGGGACAATCTCGCCGAACTGGGGTGCCTACCCCCAATTAGAGGTACTAGATTTAGCAGAAAATCATATTACTGGCTCAATACCTGCAGCTATTTCTGAATTGTCCAATTTGGTTGAGCTCAAACTAAGTTCTAATAATCTAAGTGGTGATATTCCACCAGAAATGGCCATTTAATAAATCTGTATAAACTAAACATATCATTGAATAACTTATCTGGATCAGTACCATCTCAGATGGAAAACCTGGGTAACGTAGGATACTTTGATCTTTCTGGGAATGGTTTGAGGCGACTAATACCTAGTGAATTGGGAGAATGCATCAAACTACACTCCTGAAACTTAATAACAACAGATTCAATGGAAACCTTCCTAATGCAATTGAAAATTTGAATAGTCTACAGATCATTTTAGATGTTAGCTATAACATACTTGATGGTGTGTTACCACAACAACTTGAAAAGTTGGAGATGTTGGAAGTTCTGAATCTATCCCACAATCAATTCAGTGGATGTATTCCACTATCCTTCTCAAGCATGTACAAATACTTGATGTATCCTATAATGATTTGGAGGGACCTATACCAGCAGAACATCAACTTCAAGATGCTCCAGAGAACTGGTTTCATCACAATAAGGGTCTGTGTGGTAAAATCTCTAGCCTGCCATCATGTTATTCAGCCCAAGTATCTGGTCACCATAAAAGAAGGATAATTAGATTGCTGCTTCCAATTGGCTTTTTTGTGAGTTCCATTCTTGTTTCAACAATTGTAATTATTATGATGTATGCTCCTAACAAAACAAAACCAAAAAAAGGTGTCACTACCAACAGCAGAGACATGTTCACTATTTGGAACTAGATGAATACCCTGCGCGTTGCTACGGGAATTCATAGCAATTTTTAGGGGATCGTTGGATATATGAGCAAGTATATTGTAAGTTGATTTTTAGGCTATGGAGTTTATAGAAATATTTAAAAGGAAATAAAATGATTGTTTTATAATTGTACCGCAAGTAGCTATAATTTTTATATATAGTCAACATCATGTGTCATTAAAATCACAAAATGTTCTAATAACCATCCAATAAATCAGAACTGGCCACTTTATCCTCCCCCACCCCACCCCCACCCCACCCCCTTAAAATTGCTTCATACAACAAAAAGAAACAAAAAAGAGTGGTTCTCTCTATATAAGGCTCTTATAATCTTGATGTCCCTTGCATTGTAGTACGTACTTGTTGGAGGGTCATCTAAGGCAACTGCTAGAAGAAGATGCAACAGCTTCAAAAGATAACAAAGAATAAATGATCGTCCTGTGCATGAATGATTAATAACTAAAGGAAATGGCCTAAACCAGCCGATAGAGGAAGCAAGCTTTGAAAAAAAAAAAAGGCCTCTTCCGCTCCCACCCCCTCACCTCCCGACGTCCTCTCCCCTCCTAGCCCTTCGCTGGCACCATCTCCTGGTCTGGCGGCCACCTCCACCGCAGCTACATTCTCCCCTCCTTCCAAGGCGCCAGTTTTCGCCTCCCCCTTGTCCCCTCTCGCCAACCCTTTCGTGCCTGAAGGACGTTCCAAGGAACAGAGGTGGCGCGACGCCACTCCTTCGTCCAGCAGTTCCTGTGGAAGCTACCGGACGGCGCCGTCCTTCCGGGAGGTGCTGCTATCCCAAGGCAGCCAACCTTCTGCTCCGGTGAAGGACCGTGTCGCTGATAACCCACCACCTAAGATCGTCCTGGAGGTCAAACCTCGTCCATCCTAGGTCCCTCGTGGCCCGGACGCAGAGGGCTGGAGGCAGGTCATCAGTCGCCGCACCCTCAAGTCCCGTCTTCATGAGGTGCGCGGCCGTCGCTCGGTTCTGGCAGATCTTCACGAAAAATGCTTAATTGCTTTTCCTCGGACCATCGAGCTGCTGCCTGTCGCAAGAGCCCGCGCTGCTTCAAGTGCAAGACGCCGGGGCACCGATCCTATAGTTGTCCGGCTGTTGGAGCAGCTGAGGTCGCCTGTCTTCGCAACTATGTTTGGCGACGTGTTCCCCCGCTGCTCGCCTCCTCTGCAACACCTGCGGACAGTGGCATAGTGGGGGTGATGGCAGCTGGTGGTGCAGACTGCTAGGAAGTTCACGTCAATCATCGTCGCCATCGTCGTCGCCGTCCCAAGAGGAGGACAGTGGATTTTGGTGCTGACGAGTCATCTCTGTAAAATATGGTGAACGCCTTAACCCAGATTGGGTGGCCTGCTTCATATTTATATGAAGATATTACAAGTCCTAATTATGAACGATTACATGATCGTATCATCATAGGATACGTTTCTATACATAGCTAGGAGATAGAATAGGAAATAGTCTCCGAGATGGACTCTCTAACATCCTCCCTCAATCTAAACTTCCACTAGCCGCGAAGATTTAGATTGTGTTGAAACTCCTTGAGACTTTGAACTGACAACGCTTTAGTAAAGCCATCCGCCACTTGATCTTTAGAAGAAATAAACTTGATAAGAAGCTCCTTCCGTGCTACTCTTTCTCGCACAAAATGATAGTCAATTTCTATATGTTTTGTTCTAGCATGAAAGACCGGATTGGCTGACAGATATGTGGCTCCTAAATTATCACACCACATTGTCGGTGGTTCTTTGAGATGAATGCCAAGTTCACCCAACAATGACTGCATCCATATCAATTCTGCAGTGGCATTAGCAACAGCTTTATACTCTACTTCTGTACTTGACCGTGAGACCGTTGCCTGCTTTCTAGCACTCCATGAAATCAAATTCTGACCAAGAAAAATAGCAAAGCCTCCAGTCGAGCGCCGATCGTCCAAATCTCCTCCCCAGTCAGCATCTGAAAATGCATGCAGTTGCATTGATGACTTGGACAAATGCAAACGAAATTTCAATGTTCCTTTCACGAACCTAAGAATTCTCTTAGCTGCTGACCAGTGAGCTGTCGTTGGAGCATGTAGATACTGACAGATCTTATTTACTGAAAAAGATATATCAGGTCGAGTAATAGTTAAGTACTGCAACCCTCCAACAATACTCCTATACCGTGTACAATCTTCTGCTGTCAGCGATTCGCCTTTGAATGCCAAAAGTTTCTCAGACGATGACAGCGGAGACGGCGACGACTTGCAATTCTTCATCCCAACTCGTTGCAGAAGGTCCAAAGCATACTTTTCTTGAGACAAGAAAATTCCTTCTGAAGTTCGATTCACTTCTATTCCCAAGAAAAAATGCAGATCACCCAAATCTTTGAGTGCAAATTCAGACCTCAAATCCTTCAACAGTGTAGAGATAGTTTTATCACAAGATCCCGTGACAATAATGTCATCAACGTAAACTAGCATATACAAGGTGACTCCAGAATGCTTGTAAATAAACAATGAGGTATCTGACTTTGATGCAACAAAACCAAGGTTCACAAGTTTTGAACTTAACTTTGAATACCAGGCTCTTGGGGCCTGTTTTAATCCATAGATAGCTTTATCAAGTCTGCACACATAGTTTGGAAATTCCAAACTCTCATACCCAGATGGTTGCTTCATATAAACCTCCTCTTCCAGAACACCATGCAAAAACGCGTTCTGAACATCAAGTTGTCTCAATTTCCACCCCTTGGTCACAGCAATAGATAAAACAAGTCGTACTGTAGCAATTTTAACAACTGGACTAAAGGTATCTTCATAATCAATGCCATACCTCTGTTTGAACCCTTTAGCTACTAGACGTGCCTTGTATCTGTCTAATGTGCCATCTGCCTTTGATTTGATCCTATAGACCCATTTACTGTCTATAACATTTTTTCCTTCAGATGGTGGCACCAGATGCCAAGTGCCATTCTTTAAAAGAGCAAAATATTCATCATCCATTGCTGACTTCCAGTGTTTATTTGCTAAGGCGTCGATGACACTTGATGGTTCTGCAGGACATGACAGGCCATACCGAACAGTCCCATCTGTATATTGTTTAGGCTTACTGATTCCCTTTCTAAGTCTAGTGACCGGACCAGTATGTGTTGAAGATGCAGCAGCAGAAGATTCAATGGTAGTGGCGCCAGCGCCCGCGTCCGAGTCAGCCGAGCCTGCACCAGTGCCGAGTGCACCCGCGCTAGTGGTTGCGCCAGCGTCGCTCGCGTCCGAGCCGGCAGTGCCGAGGGCACCCGCGCTGGTGGTTGCGTCAGCGTCGCTCGCGTCCGAGTCTGCAGTGCCGAGTGCACTCGCACTGCCGCCGCGTACAGATGTCCCTGATACAGACAAATCATGCACGATCGGCATGCCAGGACTTGCACCATTGTTGTCCAGATTTTCAAACCGAGTCAGATGAGGGACCTGCAAGCCACCAACACAGCTAGAAGCACACTGATTTTAATCATTAGTCACATCATCAATGCAAATATCATGATCCCCATTGCGTAAGAATTCAGGAAGCAAAAGAATTTCTTTTTGAAGACGAGCACCGGCATTCTCATGAAGTTCAGAAAAGGGAAATTTTGATTCATCAAAAACAACATCACGAGAAATATAAACACGACCAGTGCTAGGATCAAGACACTTGTATCCTTTATGAAGGGGACTATAGCCAAGAAAGACACATCTAGTAGAACGAAAAGCAAGTTTTCTGGTGTTATATGGGCGTAAATTTGGCCAACAAGCGCAACAAAAAATGCGGAGCATGGAATAATCAGGATCATGGCCACGAAGGCGTTTAGTGGGAGTATCAAAGTCAAGAACTTTGCTTGGCAGCATATTTATGAGATAGGTGGCAGTGAGAAAAGCTTCATCCCAGAATTTTAATGGCATAGATGCATTTGCAAGGAGGGCAAGACCAACTTCAACTATGTGACGATGCTTTCTTTCTGCAGAGCCGTTTTGTTGATGAGCATGAGGACAGGAAACATGGTGAACAATTCCAATTTTCTGAAAAAAGGAGTTTAATTTTTCATACTCACCACCCCAGTCAGTTTGCATAGTTTTGATTTTGCACTGGAATTGTCTTTCAACAAAATTTTGAAAATTAAGAAAGACTTGATAGACATCAGACTTCTTCTTAAGAAGATAGATCCAAACATATTTGCTAAAATCATCAATGAAACTTACATAATAGTCATGTTTACCAACTGATGTGGGAGCTGGTCCCCAAACATCAGAGAAAACAAGCTCAAAAGGAACAGTAGACACACTAGTGGAAACTCCATAGGGAAGCTGATGACTTTTTGCACGTTGACATGAATCACAAACTGACTGAGACTTAGACTCTGCTAAAAATTGAAGATTACGACTCTTAACAATATGCCTAACTATAGGAAAAGCTGGATGACCTAATCTGCTATGCCAGACTTCAGAAGATGGACATTGAACTGCAAGGATGAGCTTATCATGCGCTTTTATATCTGTTGCCGGCAGGGGATAGAGTCCCCTTTCACACCTGCCACTAAGGATGACCCTCTTGGACACCTGATCCTTAATCAGAAAGAAAGATGGATGAAATTCAAGAAAAGCGTTATTATCTTTGGCTAAACGATGCACAGAAACAAGATTTTTATGAGCACTAGGGACACAAAGGACATCTTTAAGAATCAGATTACGATTACGCATAGGGGTATGAATAGATGCATTACCAACATGACTAATAACCATACCTGATCCGCTGGCCGTGTGCACCTTGTCCTGCCCGTGGTATTTGTCACTCGTTGTTAGTTTCTCGAGCTCGGATGTAACATGATCTGTTGCACCGCTGTCCGTATACCAATTTGTGTCAACGCCATATGATGCTATAGCGTTGGCACTCTTCTCATCTTCAGCTTGATAGCTTTCATCCCATCTATACCAGCAACGAAGCGCTACATGTCCGCCTTTGCCACAGATCTGGCATAGTTCCTTGTTCTTACCACCACCAGTGCGGCCTCCTTGTCCACGACTTCCTGGACCACGACCTCTTGTCGCGCGACCGCGGTTTGGAGGACCACGACCCCCTCGATAGCCACCGCCACGTCCTCGAGAAGCGGCATTGACCGAGGACTGAAACTGACCCTCGCCATCAGGAGTTTCTTTGAGCATTTGAAGACGCATCTCAAACGAAAGTAATTCAGAATAGAAGTCGCTGATGGTGATGGTGTCAATGCGTCCCAGAACAGAGGAGACAAGGGAGTTGTAATCGAAGTTGAGCCCGTTCAGGATGAACGCAATGAACTCCTCATTGTCAGGGCCCTTGCCTGTCGCCACGAGTTCGTCACGAATTGTCTTCATCTTGGAGTAATATGCAGATGCCGTCATGCCTCCCTTCTTCGTGGTCGACAACAGCATCTTCAGATTCGTGACCCGCGCCTTGGAGTGCGCGGAGAAGAGAGACGTGATGGATGTTCACGCCTGTGCCGCCGTCTTAGCTTCAAGCACTTGGATCAACACGTCCTTGGACAAGGAATTGAGTAGATAACCAAGAACTTGCTGATCTTGAGCCACCCATAGGGCATACTCAGGATTATCAACCTTTTTTATCGATTTGTCGGTCTCCGTGACATCAATGGTCTTGGCCGGAGCTGCGCGCGACCCATCAAGGAGCCCGTCGAGCTGTGCACCTCGGAGAGGAGGAAGAATCTGCGCCTTCCAAAAAAGAAAGTTGTCTCTGGTGAGTTTCTCAGAGACAGGTTGACCGAGGGGTGAAGACGTTGTTGACGAAGTTGAGGACGACGCCATTGATGAACTCTGCGGAAGAGGTTGCTCTGATTACCATGTAAAATATGGTGAACGCCTTAACCCAGATTGGGTGGCCTGCTTCATATTTATATGAAGATATTACAAGTCCTAATTATGAACGGTTACATGATCGTATCATCATAGGATACGTTTCTATACATAGCTAGGAGATAGAATAGGAAATAGTCTCCGAGATGGACTCTCTAACAATCTCAGCCTAATGGGGAGGATCACTCTTCACCACCGATCAACCCTGCAGTAGATGGCTCATGTGATGTTCCTGAGCTTCCCTGTCCCCGTCGCATCATTGACCGCTCCGCTCAGATAGCGAGGGCGGAGGAGCAGCTGCGCAGAGCGCTCGCGGTTTCAATTGTGGAAAGTCTAGTGGCCGACGCGGTTGATGGTCTAGCGGCTGAGCTTGCTCGTCACTTTGATCTCCCGGTTGGGTCCCTGGATTTGTATAGGCTCAGTTCGGTTGAATACCTACTAGTGCTCCCGGACGAGACAGTGGCATTACGCGTCTACAACGAAGGACAGCCTCTCCATATACAGCCTCTCACCTTGGTATTTCGGAGGTGGTCTCGTTTCATGAAGGCTTCAGGAGCTTCTCTACCTGCCCTCATCGACGTTGAGTTGCAGGGCATTCCAGCCCACGCCTGGGAACTGGAGACGGCGGAGCACCTGCTTGGCGAATGGTGTTGGGTGCGGGAGCTGCACCCGAACAGAGTGGAGCACCGTGACTACTCGTCCTTCAAGCTCACAGCATGGTGCTCGAGCCCGGAATTGATTCCCGCATCGATCAAGTTGGTCATCGTCGTGCCTCCAGTTCTTATCAAAGAATTCCCGCCGGTGAAACGGGCGCTGGAGTACATCGTTGATATCAAGGTGCGCCCTGCTGCTACGGCCCCGTCCACTGATATGCCGCCATCGCCGCCATCGGGAGGTGGCGATGGTCGAAGCGGGCGTCACCGTCGGCGAGGGCATAATGATGCCTCGGGGTTCCCAACTGAAGATGGTGAGGCTCCTCGGGCCTCGGTGCACAAACGGCTCGGGGGTTCCTCGATGGCGCCCACCTCGAACGATGCTTCGACATCAGCACCTGCAGGTCCCCTAGAAGATTTGGCGGCATTAGTCATTAAGCTGGGCCTCGGTGATGCAGACGGGGCTGTTGGATCCTCGGAGGATGTGTTACGACTCGTGGGTGACGGTTCCGTTCACTCGGTTGATCTCCCTGCGTTGTCATCTCCTCCCCGTGACACTGGGTCTCAGGAAATAGCCCCTGATCCGGCCCAACTCCCTGAAAGCTGCGTTATTAATGAGGCCCTGTTCGTTCCACCAGTTCAGATTGAGGATGGGCTGCAATCATTCCAGCATGGGCCGATACAGGACAACGAAAATTCAGAAAGGCTTATTAGTCCCGACTCTATCGATGGGGTTTATCTCTCGTGCAACCTGTTTTGGAATCACTTTGTGAGACACCAACAACTATGCCTCTGACGCAGGATTCGCGGTCTCCGTTCAAGCAGCCGCTGCTGGTTGATGGCGCAACAACAGAAGTAGCTCCCCTGTTGCCGGTGGAAGGCTCTCGCCTCCCGCTAGCAGACCTGGATTCTGCATCTCTCGAAGATAGTTCAAAAGCTTGCACACCAGTTAACAGCATAACACCAGCGACTCCTCTGCCGGTAGCACAACTCAGTCAACTGAAGACAGGGCCGACACAAGATTCTGTCATCACCTACAGCAGAAGATCCAAAAGTAGAACAAAAAAATCGCCTTGTGCGGTTTTCGCTAGTCAGGTATCAAAACCTGTAAGTACCCTGCTGTCTGCCCCAAAAATGCAGAAGACAAGGAAGAAAACAATACCAACAGACTCCGTCCCACGACGTAGTCGTCGGGTGGCATGCCTTCCTCCAGATAGCAATCACATGGCTGCTGCTAGTGTGTGCCGTAAATTATCCCTTTTCCCTGAACAAGAGAAGCTGCCGGATGACTTCTTGAAGCACTATGTGGATGTTTTCTCCAAGCCCAGTAGTTGGGCGCACCTCACAGCACGTGCAGCCTTGTTTGGATGGGATGCACCGCCGGAGAGCCAAGTCCGCTCCATGACTGAGCTCCCCTCGGCCTAATTGTATTTTCATAGGGTCAAGTTTGTTCATCTTAATCAAGTTAGGCGGGACTCAGTGCGAATGGTGGTCGATCAGTGTCGTCCAGCTATCATTTGTTAGAGACCAGGTTATCTGTGATTTCAGATTGGGACATTTTATCTTTCCTGGGTCGGGATTTCAGCTCTTATGTTTTTTGGCCAGCGCAACACACTAGAGGTGGTATTCTGGTAGCTTGGAAGGATGCTTCCTTTTCTGCAATTGCTCATCGAGTCCACCGGCATTCTGTCTGTCCATTTCCAAGCTGATGAAGAACTCGAGTGGTGGTTTACGGGAGTCTATGGCCCTCAAAATGATGCAGATAAAATCTCCTTCCTGGAGGAGCTAAGAGAAGTGAGGGCTGCCTGTCCTGGCCCCTGGCGTGTAGCTGGGGATTTTCAACTTGATTTGCAACTCGGAAGATAAAAATAATGAGAATATTAACAGAGCAATGATGGGTTGTTTTCGACGTTTCATCAATGAATTGGAACTCAAAGAGGTGCCTCTGATTGGCAGAAGATATACGTGGTCAAATGAAAGAGACTCCCCAACCCTAGTTAAGCTTGACCGAGTTCTTTGCACTGCTGATTGGGATGACACATATCCTGAATGTTTACTTCAGAGTCAAGCAACAGAATTATCTGATCACTGCCCCCTAATTCTTGGTCTCAAAGATGGAACACGAGGTAAAAGAAGATTTCACTTTGAAAGTTATTGGCCTAAATTGCCTAGTTTTTATGATACAGTGGAGGAGTCATGGAGCAAACCAATCTCAGCTTCCTGTGCCATACAGCGTGTGTCCCTCAAACTGAAGCGTTCGACAAGGGATCTGCAATCTTGGAGCCAACAGCAGGTTGGTCATGTTAAAACTCAACTTAGTCTTGCAAGAGAGGTTCTTCATCGTCTGGAAGTGGCTCAAGACAGCAGGTCCTTATCTTCAGATGAGGCCTGGTTGCGCCGTGAACTGAAACGGCACTGCCTTCTTTCTTGCCTCGTTGGAGAGAACCATTGCACGTCTCCGATCCCGTGTTAGATGTATTAAGGATGGTGATGCAAATACATCCTTCTTCCATAGTCAAGCTCGCTACAGAAAAAAGAAGAATAATATTAGCAAGCTGCAAGTTAATGATCTCATCGTCACATCACAGGCTGAGAAACAACAAGCAATGCTTAGTTATTATGAGCATCTCCTTGGTACTGCCTTGCCACGATCAAACTCCTTAAATCTTCAATATTTCCATCATGGTGGATTGGACCTATCTGATCTGGATGTATCAATTACTGAGGAAGAAGTATGGGCAACCATCAAGACTTTGCCTTCTGACCGAGCTCCAGGACCGGATGGCTATACAGGACGTTTCTATAAAATTTGCTGGACAACAATTAAAATCAAACTTTATGGCAGCTATACTTACCTTGCAACAGGGTAATGCAATGAAATTAAGCTTGCTCAACTCAGCCTATCTCACTCTCATACCAAAGAAAGCGGATGCGATTCTGCCTTCAGATTTTAGGCCAATAAGTCTGGTTCATAGCTTTGCAAAGCTCATTACCAAAATTCTATCTAACAGATTGGCGCTAAGGCTTAATGGAACGATTGCAGCAAACCAAAGTGCATTTGTTCGAGGAAGATGCATCCATGATAATTTTATGCTTGTGCAACAAACCATTAAGCTTCTTCACCGCCGAAGGACTGCGAGCTTGTTTCTAAAATTAGATATATCTAAGGCTTTTGATTCTGTCTCCTGGCCCTTTTTGTTGGAGGTGTTGTCCCACCCGGGTTTTGGCCAGAGATGGTGTAATCTGGTGTCTAATCTCCTGAAGACAGTGACAACCAAGTCCTTGTTAATGGTGAACCGGGAGAGAGAATTAACCATCAGAGAGGGTTGCGTCAAGGGGACCCCTTGTCTCCTATGCTGTTTATCATAGTAATGGATGTGCTCAACAGTCTCTTCTCGAAGGCAGGTGAGGAGGGCTTGTTGCAGCCCCTATTACGGCAATCAAACCATCGCATCTCATTGTATGCTGATGATGTAGCTCTCTTCATTCAACTAGTGGAGGAAGAGCTACATTTGACCAAGGAAATTTTAAATTGCTTTGGTGAGGCATCAGGGTTGCAAACCAATCTACAAAAGAGCTGTGTTATACCCATCCGATGTGGGGAGGAAGCTAAGCAGATGGTAGAGAACTCCCTTAACTGCCCAACCAAAGACTTTTCCCTGTACCTACCTCAGTCTACCGATATCCCACAGTAAGCTGCGAAAATGTGATTTACTTCCTTGGATTGAAAAAATTGCAGATAAGCTGCCAGGATGGAAAGCATCCCTGATGAACTTGGCTGGACGAGTGGCCATGGTTCGTTTTGTCCTCTCGGCTATTCCCATATATCTACTGCTTGCTATCCATGTTCCAAAATGGGTGATCAAGGCTATAAACAAGATTAGAAGAAGCTTTCTATGGACAGTGAGTAAAGAGGCCAATGGAGGAAACTGTATGGTGGCTTGGGAACAAGTACAACGGCCTCTTGAGCTTGGGGGTTTAGGTATCCTAAACGTGGAAGTTATGTGCTGGGCATTACAATGAAATGGTTATGGCTCCAAAAAACTTTTGTCGATCGCCCTTGGGCTGGGCTGGACATCCCTATACATGCCAATGCCCGGGCAATGTTTGTTGTCTCCCTAATTACACACATCGGCAATGGAAGGAACACCCTTTTTTGGTCGGACAGACGGCTGCATGGATGTTCATTACAAGACCTAGCTCCACAAGTGGTTTCTTGTGTGCCATACCAAATAATTAACACCAGAACAGTTGAGCAGGCTCTGGATCAGCTTAAATGGGTAAGAGATAATCAGGGTGGCCTATCCTTCATAGGTTTGATTGAATACTTCCAACTGTGGGATGCAATACAGGAGACCACCCTTTCAATTGACGAAGATCAACATTGTTGGAAGCATGATGCTACAGGAGTTTACTCATCAAAGTCGGCATACAAACTTTTCTTCTATGGATCAATTACTTTTGAACCTTGGCGACGCATTTGGAAATATTGGGCTCCTCCTTAGTGCAAGATGTTCCTTTGGCTAGCCACTCGAAAAAAATGCTGGACCGCAGACCAACTGGCCAAGCGAGGATTACCCCATCTGGAGCAATGTGTGCTGTGTGATCAAGACGAGGAAACAGCGCAACATATTCTTGTTGGCTGTGTTTTTGCTAGAGAGTTCTAGTACAAAGTGTTATCATTCCTTGACTTGCAGCAGCTTGCTCCTCAAAGCAATGAAGAAAAATTTGATACATGGTGGAGGAAAGCAATCAAGAGAGTGGCTCAAGAGCACAAAAGGGGGCTGAGTACCTTAATCATTTTTGGAGCATGGACACCGTAGAAGCACAGAAATGCCGGGGTGTTTGAGGGAACAGCTTGCCCTAAGCAAAGCTTGCCCTAAGCAATTTAAGGTTGGAAGTACAGCTCTGGGTTTTTGCTGGGGCTATTAAGAGTCTTTTCCTATTGTTCACAACCCCTTGTGTGTTGGTCCAGCTTAAGGGGTGATGTATGGACTTTTTTTCTTCCCTATAATGCAAAGATACGCAGCTCTCCTGCGTATTCGAGGAAAAAAAACTAAAGCAGATAAATGTCAATATTCATTGATACATTTTTGTTGAAACTAATATTAACTGATACCTGATAATGTTGTTTTCGACTCAGGATTAGGAAATTGAATCTGCATTGAGGAATTAGAGAGCTATGAGTTCAGATTGCACAAAAAGTATGAATAATATATATGTAGGCAGGATTTTCAAAGAAAGACCGAAGGTGCACACGATATGGACACTAACCAAGGGCAAATCATTTCTGCTTGTTACCTTGTTTGATCTAGTGAGAAAATGGTGCGCGAGATGAAGGCAGTTGATGGGCAGACCTGATGATATTTGGTATCTTCTTTTCGTAAGAAGACAGTGGCTGCGCTGGCTCGCCGTCGGTGTTGGTCGGGCTGCCGAGTGCCGACCTTAAGATTGCTGGAGGTACACTGACTTTGCTATAGCCTGCAGGATGAGGAGAAAGAAAATTTATCAACAATGCTTCCTTCAGAAGCAAGAGCCAACTTAGAAGAGAGACTAATGTACGACCTCGTGGAGAACCACCACCATCTCCAAAAATGTTCGCAGGGAAACAAAAGGATGGAGGACTCTGATACATGGGGCGTGCTATGGAAGAGAGGAATCTCTAAAGTACTAATTCTGGCATTGAAGTGGATGCCGAGTTACAACGACAGTTTTGTGGGAGAGAAGGGGCTGATGGCCAGGCGGCGACAATTAATTGCCGAGTTTTTTTTTTTTGAAATGAGGCAGGAGCGCTGCCATTCATTACAAGAGAAGATAATGATTACCTAAAATTACAAAGTTCAACCCTGCATGACTGTTAGGCCTAGGCCATAGTCATCACCTACCCGAGAAAGCAAAACAAAGAAGACAACAAAAAAACACCAAACATCGATACAACTACTGATGACTTTTACCCCTGCTCTAAGCTTAAAACTAGGGATGCCACCATAATGCCTCCAAAAGCCCAGAAAACTCGGGCAAATTCTGATAACTTCAATCCTGCTCGCACTTGAAAGCTTTTTGTAGGTTGCTAGGACTTGCCGTAAAGTCAACTCACTGAACTGTTGATCAGTCTTAACGAAGGTCCATTTTTTTGTTAGCATATTTCGAACCACCTTAAAGATTGGTTTGCGAGATTTGATTTAAGCTTTCGATGCAGACTGCAACGCTGATTGCCCTCTGAATGGACCACAATTGCTTTCTTCTGGGATAATGTTTTATTCCGACTCGAGGGAGATAAAGGAGCTACCACAGACTGCTTCAAGTTGCTCAAGGCTTTGATCAAATCATGCCCAATCGACTGCTCCGCTTCACTTCTTAGCATCAATGGAGTTTGGGAATCATCTGCACTCAATTGGCCCTGCCCCATATATTCTTCCCTGACAATTTTGTTAGCAACAAGCGAAGACATAGCAGTTGGAGTTGTGGAGTTACTGTCGACGTCGTGTAACTGGTTCATGAGGAAGGCCTCAAGCACCAATCGGGTCTAGCGACTTCTCACAGGCTACTGGCGACGAGTTGTGTGTGATGTGTAGCAGACTGTCATCTACAAATGGTGCCAACGCCTCTTGCATCATGTGTCAACACGCCTGCGCCCTTGCTTTGATTTTTCTTGTACCTCTACATTGCTCTCCAAGGTTGCTCAACAAGGCAAGATGGACACTCCGTAGAGATGTGGTTGAATCCGCGGCACCGCCAACATCGTGTTGGGTAGCGGCAAGAAGCAACTTTGTGATCTCTAGCGAGACAGTTAAAGCAGAGACCTTTCATCTTTCTCAAGTATTGAGAACGCCGCTCATCGTGTTGCCTGGACACGGCGTGCGGTGGTAGTGTGCGCTTGGCCTCAACAGTCGATGCCAGACAACTTGCTTCTTGATGTCCTTGGCGCAAGAGCACTTCCTTTTAGGAAGCCTTGCCCACGCGTGAAGCTGCCGCACGCCTCAAGTCCACCTCGGGGGCGTCGGTAGTCAGATCGAGTCGAGTTCCCTTCTGCTCTGCATCGGTCGCAACTCACCGCAGCAGCTCCTTCGCCTGCGGTGCCGCTACTAGCACCTCACGGCATGAGCATCGACCAGCTTGGCAGGGGCTTGCGCCACTGGGACAGGCCCCCTCCATGCTCCTCTCTGGGAGCCTCACACAGGGACTGGTCCTCCGCCTCAGACGCCCCCAACTCCTCAACGGACTCCTCGCCGCTCGAGCACATCGATTTGGTGCCGGCCTGCTCTTTGGATTGGAGAAATTGGTAGTCTGCTTCGATCTGCTGAAGTGTGGAGGGAGTGAGAGATTGGTGGTGGCCTAGGTTGAGCAAGGTGGAGGGATGGTCGATCTGCAGGTTGGCTGGGGATTAAGGCTGAAAGGGCGTCCGCCGCCGAGCGCAGCCGTGGCAGCGACGCGGTCGCTTCCGTGGTCGCCAGTCACAAGCTGCTCTCTTAATTGCGGAGTTATGGCCATAGTTTTTGCGGAGGAGAAGGGGCTGGCGGGCGGCGACACTTGATTGCTTTTTACGGGAAAGGAGGAGGGGCGCCATTGGGCAGCGGTAGCAACACCGGCTGGCTGGGAAGCAGGCATAGGAGAGCTCCCAGACGACCATGGTTCTTGCCGGCATGGAGGCAATAGATGGGCAAGGGGGGAGTGGCTGGCGACGGCACTGATGTCGGTTCTGCCGGGGAGGAGGATGGATTGGCAATCGGCAGCGGCGACGATTCAATGAGGGAGGAGGTGCTGGCAGCTTCGCTAGTTCAGTGGGCGAAAGGTTCGTCGGAGGAGGAAGGTGAAAGATATATAGAATTCGACGGAAGAATTGTATTTCATGATATCTTAAGTGTAACAGAAAATTTGGATGAAAAGTACGTCCATTGGAGCGGGAGGATATGGAAAAGTGTACAAAGCAGAACTTCAAGGTGGGCGACAGGTTGCTGTGAAGGAGCTTCGTCCAACTGAAGACGAGATGAATGACGAAGGAAACTGTTCATGCGAAATAGAAATTTTAATACAAATTCGCCACAGCAAGGATTTTGAAACCAGATTCATCAAACTGGAGCATGCTAGCAGGAACATATGGCTATATAGCTCCAGGTATATCACTTTTTTTTTATCGCAGCATCTATATTTTTGTATCTAGGTGATTTCTGATTCTCGTGTTACGTTTCCATGCAGAGTTATCCAAACCATCTATTCTGACATAGAAGTGTGATGTTTATAGCTTTAGCGTGGTTGCGCTAGAGGTGGTGATAGAAAAACATCCAAGGGATTTTTGGATCACCTTGCATCATCAAGTAGGCAGCATTTGCAACTAACAAAAATCCTTGACAATTACGACCAACCACAAAAGAAAAGAACATCATTGTTGTCCTTTTGAAGATGGTTTCATGTCTGCATGCTTCTCCACAAGAAAGGCCAACAATGCAAGAGGCATATCAGACACTTATGTCTCATAACACTTCTGCTTGTCACAACATAATAGTGTTAGGATACATTAGTGCGTAACCACAGTATCAAGGCTATTCATCTGGTGCATCATCATAAGCTAGTATAGTATGATCCTGATACATATACTAATTGCATAGTGTTGTGTTAAAATAAAGATGTTAAAATTGAGCTAGCCAACATGGTTTTCAGATTCCACCTTTTTTGCTTTTGAAAATTTGAGATGCTACCTGAAAGGAATACATGCAAGTGCACAAATTGAGGATAGGAATGCATTATTATTCACTATCAAAATTCAGAAAAGTAGCTGACAATTCACATATACCTGAGAACTTTTTCAATGACCATTTGTGGTCTGTTCGTATATTTTCCACAAAATAATGTTCTGTAAGAAGAGCTAAAATGAGCATCAAAAAGACGTATTGAATGCTAGAAGTTCCCACACATTGTGGGATCTGAGGAAGAATGAGCATCAGATTTCTAAAATTTGTATGTGCTTAAATGTGGATCCAATGTCAGAAATACACCATCCTAACACACATTAACAAAGGTTCTATCAATAGACTAGCAGAAGAAACAATTAGAAGTATCTAACACTTGTTCTCAAAGATAACAAAGCCTGCCTAAGTAACAAGGAAGTGGTAGGTCGTAGAGTTCAAGGCGGTTCAATGAAACCCCAAAACTTTGGGAACTCGATGTCAGAAACTCTTTGCCTCAAGAAGAAGAAAATGATAAGCAAGGTTCTCACACTTGACGTTTATCACACAATGTTTATGAAATGCAGCGTATACAACTTATTTATTTTAACTTTATTTTTGTAAGGGGAATATTCCCTCCAGTTTCTTGCATACAAGCATTGTTTGGCACAGCTCGAACTCTAAAGATCCATATTAGAGTTGGAGGCTATAAATAAAATAAACTATTTAGATTATTACTTTTAATCTAATATAAAAACAAAGTGACTTAACTAAAAATCCTTAAACTATTCACAGACCCAGCTCCATAGACTATGAGTAGCTCCAAGAACTCCATAAATTTTCTGGGTGCCAAACAGGGCCACAATGTTGGCTAGATCAAAATTCAACTTGTTGATCATATATAAGAGGGAGTGCAACTTATTGAATTTGTTGGTTTCACCCCTGGAGTTACTTTTTCCTTTTGCATCTCACATTCTGAAAATTAGTTATATTTTATTGCCGATACCTAAGGGGAATTAAATATAAGATTTACACACCCTTAGAAATTAGAAAGGGAAAAATAATGAGTTCTCATCGACAGAGATTCGGAGATTAAAGCTCATCTTTTCCTTTCTGCTTAGTTTATTAAGTTTAACGGAAATTAACAAATTCTAATCATATAAAAATGTAACACTGGAGATGTTAAGAGTAAACATTAACAGATCTATGTGAGGAAAGCAAGACGGCCTCCTCAGCTGTACTGTTTCTAGGGTATAAGTGAATCGAATTAACATGCAGAAATTGACATAAATTAAGTGGCTGCTTGTCGGTTCAGAGGCATTGGCAATATGGTTCCTAGAGTTGATAATTGATAGATAACCCACCTCCAAATCGTATACTACACTAGATACCTTCTGTAACTACATTTCCTCTCGAATGTAGATGTAGCCTTTCCTAAATATCTTTCCCCAATGATGTCCATCTTTGCCCCATGCCTAACAGTTTGAACTTTGTAGCATATTGTATTTAAAGAAGCCAAAGCAATCATTTAGTCCAGTAGAGACAAAACACAAAACATGGCGATTAACGTATGCATGCTTTCAATTCACAAATCCACTATTGCACATATCCGAAACATTACCAAGTTTGTCCAGAACCTTTACACTAAAATTTCAATTCATACTAGTGTCCCATCATCTCCTCGAGTGCATCAGGATCCATGATAGGCAGTGCGGGCTCCATAGGGGAAGACTCCATGGACCAGTGGTAGGAGGAGAGGTGGTAGTTGGAAGGGGATGGGGAGGAGGAAAGCCCTTTGCGGATGCCGGGCACTCACCATTATGTTGCAGAGGCCGTAACCGCCGAAGAGTTTGGCGATGCGAAAGGATGCGGATGAGGGAGGAGGGATCGGATGCGGAGGCTTGAGGTTGGGTTCTGACTCGGAGGAAGCGGCGATGGGCGGCGCTATTGGCAGGGAAAGATGTGCCATGCTTGATGACTGCCACGTGGCTGAAGTACAAAGCCGGTGCCGACGTGCCTGAGACACAAGAGTAAATGTCTTCTGTCTTCAACCACTTTTTTTGCAGGAATCCTATTGCACGGCGAGGGGTGGTGGAGACGGTGGGCGGAGTGGCGTTGCAATATTGTGGCAGGCGGTTATCATTGATGGTGAGGGAGCGTGGAGAGATACATTACGATTATTTTCTATGGTTCATGTGGGGGTTTGTTTGGTGCTTTATTCCGATAAACATAGAGATGTTCAAGAGGCACGCGTCGTGGGAGGCGGTTATCATAGAAGATGAGGGAGTGTGGGCAGATATGTTACGATTACCTCAACAGTTAGTGTGGAGTTTGTTTGAGGCTCTATTCCGACGAACATAGACATGGTGATGGAGTGCGGACAGTATTTACTAGCTTTCTACACAAGTATACACAATATTATGTTTTCTAAAATTAATAAAATAAAATGATATCTAATATGAGTAACTTCAATATTTTATACCAGCTCAATAAATTTCCAACAAATGTTGAACTAATTTTGCGAAATTATTAGAGTAAGGTTAAATATAATACTATAGATAAAAGTCGTTACTCATCATTTGCATTGTGTGGATTCAAGTCCTAAAAATAGCCTCTTGCATTTTCCTGTGTATAAAAGACCCAAAATGATCAGACGTTTTTCCGAACCCCACGCAAGCGGTAGCTACATACACCGGGCTGCTATTTTTAAAGTCGTTAATTACCATTTCAAATGTAAAAATTAGATTATTGATATGCTCGTCAACAATGTTGAGGTATTCTTACCAATTATTGAATCAGTATCAAGAGAATCTAGACAGGGGAAATATTGTGTGCAAATGGTCAATTCGGTGCAACCGTTGTAGCGGAGGAAATTCTGGATCCGTTTGCCCTTTGTTGCTTAAACACCCCTACAACCTAACACTTTTTTCTGTCTAGTGGAACTACGATGAACTATGAACTACAGTTTCCTTATGCACGCATCAGAAATGAATCAAATTATCGTTGGCCTTTGAATTCACTATGAATCAATACGGCAGAACACAAGCAACTGAATCGCTTATCGCCCATCATCCTTTGACGATTTGACCTCAGTGCCGCAAGTCCGAACAACATCTCCAGGTCAATAAAACTCTAGTAGCACGGCTGCCACCAGAAAAATCGACGGGATAGCACGGCACCGCCATCACATCATCCTTTACCTTGAAGCTCGATCTGGAGAAAGGATAGCAGACCTTGATGAATTGACGGGCATGTATGAGAACGCATCGTTGTTCATGATCACATGAAGAAACAGATCCTGATATCTCGGCCAAACAATATTGAGGGTGTTTCTATGAATATGAAGACTGGCGAGGAATTATTGGGAGTCACCGCTGCTCTCAGATCCTAATCCGACGACTGCAATTCAGTTTTTGCACGGTTGCACAGAATGGGCCATTTGCACACAATATTTCCCAATCTAGACGAGTCGGCTGAATGGAAACAAATCTAAATGGGCCGCTACAGTTATGGATCGACTGGGGCTGGGCTGTTATGAGCTGACGACTTTAGCTCCTTTTTTAAGGAAGAAGTCCCTCTAACCTCTCTTAACTATTATCAAAATTTGATTTAACTCACTCAACTACAAAATCGGGTACAATAACTCTTCAACTTTCAAAACCGTTTGATTTTTCCTCCGGGGCGGCAGTTTTTCTGACGTGACTGCCATACTGGCATGTATATGCACGTATTGCTCTAAAAATTGGTTTAAGTTATTTATATTACTCAAAAAATCATGAAAATTTTTGTGATACTAAATAGGTTATGACGAAAAGTTTTATTATTGGACTAGGTTTTGGTTCGCCTCTGATAAAATTATAAAAAATCTGTAGTCAAGGTCGATTTCAAGAAAACAGTTAATTACACCACTTTAAAAATGCGCAAAACATATAATTTGCATAAATGCATGCCAAGGAATTCATGATCATCAAGATCACCATAAAATTTTTTTAAAAAAATATTATAACTTTTTCACATAAAAATGGTGCAATTGACCATTTTTCTCCGAATTAGTCCTATTCAGAGGATTTTATTATTATTTTTTAGGTGTTGAACAAAAACTTAGTCCAATAATAAAAGTTTTTTGCCATAAACTATTGAGGTATCACAAAAACTTTCATGATTTTTAGAGCCATATAAATGGCTTAAACCGATTTTTAGAGCAACATACATGTACCCATGCCAACGTGGACAGCGTCAGCAAAACCGCCGTCCATGTCAGCAATACCGCTATCCAAAACAGCTCAGAGAGAAAAAAAACAAACGGTTTTCAAAGTTGATGGAGTCATCCTATTGGGTTTTATAATTGAAGGAGGTAAATTAAATTTCAACAATAGTTAAAGTATGTCAAAAGTATTTTTTTTTTCCTTTTTTAGATGGTGGCAGATGATCATGAGTGCTACAAGAAAGGCTTCCATGGACAAATGAAGTGAGCCACAAACGAATTAGTGTTTCATTCAATGTGCTTCTGGTTTTTCCTTTTTTTTCGACGAACCAGTCTGTCGACGTATTGGGAATAGGGGTCCCGAATCCCCCTGTTTATTGGGCCAGGAACCAAGGCCCAAAGAAGGGGCGAGGCGTCGGTCCGCGCACAGAGTGTGCGGGCCGCCTGTGTCCTCCCTCCAGAAAAATTCATCTACAGCCCGAGGACGGGTAGATAAAGGACAAATGCGGACTGGGAGGTCGAGGCTTGCCGGGAAGGAACCTTGGGACGACCCCCCGGGGCGCAGTTAATATGTCGGATCCAATCCAGGGGACAAGACAAGATGACGAGAAATGCTACGGCATGGGCACCGACAAGGGGGAGTAAACGCCCTGCGGTGTCGCCTGACGCTGTCGCCTGTGGCGGACCGCCCCTGAAACGGGGGAGATCCTCCTCCCGGGATCCATTCTGGGCGACGTTCGTCGAAGCGAACGTTCACAGGGTACAACACAGGCAATAAAAAGCACGGATTAAAGACAGAAGAAAAATATTACATGAGTGATGTTACAGAGTTTGGTTCCACAGGAACAGTTTTCAAAAACAGCGGAAACGATTAAGTCTACAAGCGGAAACGGAAAAAAAATAAAGATACAGACTCCGACTCTGACTCTAAGCAAAAGCAAGGGCCTTGCCCAACGGCTCCCTGCTACTAGCCACACACAGAGAGCGGCTACTCAAGCGGCTCCCACTGGAAACTACCCCAGCCCGGAGACGACTCCTCCCAGAACTGGCCACCACTACCACCGGTCGCATCGAACCCTCCTGAAAACCACAAGTCGCAAAGCGTGAGCTTCTAAGAAGCTCAAGAAGACTAACCCGTCAACAGGCTGTTTATAGCCGACACCTAGACATGCACGGCTGACTCTGGGTAGGATAATTGCAAAAGGACACGCTTTACTAATTAGTTCCTACTTCCAAGTTTTAGCTTAAATTAAGTTTTAGAAACTAAACTTTAGTAGGACTGTAACTAAACAATCATGTTGACAAACAATGATTAACATAAGCATCACAACCATAATCATCATTCTTTTTCTGTTCACTTCTTATCATATGCGACAGAGAGATTGAGTAGACTCTAACTGAGAGTGTCAGCGGTTCGAAATGATTTACACCTGCAGGGTTAACCTGGTCACACGACACGTGCGCGTCCCGGACCGCACGTGGCAACCGTTCGCACCAGATCTGGCAAAGCTAATTCCCTCTTACGCTACCTTAACAGTGCCGCGTCCCACCAGATCACCCGTCCCGAACGGTGTCTGTGGAGTTCACACACTGTCCACCCCAGACCGCCGCCAATCAGACATCGTAAGGTAGGTTCAGCTTTGCCTTCTCTAGGCTACCTAGGTTTACTGGTTCCCATAGTTCCAGTATGTGAGCAGTACATTCAATACTCAACCAACTGTGCCCCATGGATCAGACAGAGCTACCGCACACAGAACCCCGGTCTGTTGCCTTTCTATCATTCTCTGTCTGACCCCGATTTCTTTCCATTAAACCTTAATCTGCTAAAATAATTCTCTAGCAGAAGTGAAAGTTTCAAACAATTCCTAACATATCGCGAGCAGGGTCCAATCTGCTCGACTTCTACCGAAGAGAAATCCTAAGCATAGCAGCTACATCGGGCTACTTGTACCAATATTCCATATAGGTACTACTGGAAACATATGCATCTAGGGTTTCATTCAACTCCTATCGACCTAAATGCACATCACATGACATCACTTATACTGTTGCAAAAAGAAAATTTTAAAATAGTAGTGCACGGGGCTTGCCTTGTGGATAGTCTTCTGGGTCGGCGACGGTGGTGTCTTCAGAAAAAGCGGGGTCCGCCTCGACAGCTACTTCGTTCACGTCGGCGTCTACATGATGCAATTTCAAAGATGTCATTAGTAGTTAACCACTTCGTGCCGATCGATAAAGTCGCTAACAAGGTAGGGTAATTAGGGTTTTGTCGAGGGCGATTTTGATTTTTGACCTACACCAACGTACTGACCTAAAAGGTACCCAAACAATCCTAAGCAATGCTATCGCAATACAACTAAGTAGCCAGGGTTGAGCCAGGGTTATACAAATTTTTTCCCAAACGTTTAATAGTTGTAACTTAATTAATTAGGGTTTTATCATTTTTGGATAATTAAATAAATCCCAAAAATTACTAATTTTGCACAATGAGATTTTATATTTTTATTAAAAACTACAGTTTTCCTTGGTTCCAAAACATTTGGATTGATAATTTTTGGAGCTAGAATTAATTTTCTATGCTTTATTGAAGTTTCCAGCCGAATTAAAGGATTTTTGCACAATAGAAAAAAAATAAATAAAAGAAGAGCACCGAGCCTAGCTAGGGCCGAGCCCTAGCCGGCCGGCGGCGGAGGGGCGGCGGCATTGCCGGCGTCGGCGGCCGGCGGCGCGGGCACCCTCGGCCAGAGCTCGATGCAGCGAGCTCGGGTGGCCCGGGTGGGACCCAAGACGGTCACCCGACGGCGGCGGCGACGGGCGGCGCGCACACGCGCGGCGGCGCCACGGTGCGGCGGCGCAGCGGCGAGCGGGCGACGGCGAGACCTTGCCGGTTAGCTTCCTCGCGGCACGGCGAAGCTAGGGGAGGGAAAAACGGGGTCGGTCCTCACCCGAAAAACGGTGCTCACCGGAGACGTTACCTCGGCCGAAGACAATGGCGACGGCGGCGCAAATCCGGTGAGCTTCGGTGACAATTGGCGGTGCGGGGGTGTTTGGGAGGGAAGAAGGGCTGCGGTGTACCGATTTTACGAGGAAGGAGGTCGGGCTTCGGCGAGCTCGAGGTGTGGCGATGCGGCGCGGCGACTCGGTGGGGGAAACAGAGAGGGCGAGGAGAACGAAGAAGGAAGGAAGGAAGAGGCAGTGCGAGTAAAGGGAAGGCGGTCGACGCGCCTGGTGCGCCGGGGTGCTCACGCCCGCGCTCGCCACGCACGCGCGCGACGCAGGCAGCGCGCGGCAGGTGGCGCGAGCGGCCTCCTCGGTCGGGAGTCCGTGGATCGGCGTGCACGCGCGGGAAGAGGAAAAACAGAGAGAGAGAAGAGAGAAGAAGGAAGCGGCTGCCTGGTGGGGCCCACTGACCAGTGGGTCCCACTGGCGATCAAATTTTTCAGAAAAACCACAGAAAATTCAGAAATTTGACAGGAGCCCATAAAATTTGGTTTCAAGGATTAAATAAATTTGGATTTGCAATTCAAAGTTTTTAAGCTAACCAAATTCGAATTTGAATAGTTTTCAATTCGCGAGGATTCTTTTTGCAAAGATTTAACTAGTTTCTTGGACCCAATGAGGTAGTTGCAAATTACCCAAAACTTTTGTTAGTTATTTAATACTTAAATTTTTCTTTTGCAATTTCTTCTAATTTGATTTAACCCCTCTTTTACACACGATGAAAGAAACGGAGTGCTACACCGCCGGTCAGCACAGACGCCTCCAGCGACAACATCATGACTTTGGGCATGCGCGCCGCCTAGCGGAAGGCCGAGGCGGCATGGGAGATCACGCTCGGCGGCGGGCGCCGTCCGCCCGAAGAGAGAGTGGGGAGAGGAAGAAGAGGGACCCACTGTAGTAAAAGGGGATAGCTCTCTCATCTCCTATAAAAGGGGATCTCTTCCCTTAGATTTGTAAGAAATAACAGAAGCACAACAGCAATACGATCTCGCAGGACGTAGGACTATTAGCCCGTTGGGCGGTCCGAACCTGGGTAAACCCCCTCGTCTTCCTCGCCTCCGGCAACGCTCCGATTGCATTTCGCCCTCCCGTCGAATTTAGAAGGGCGGCCCAGCAGGCCCCATCTGTCCGTTTTCTCATACAACAACACGGTCGATGTGCTTGTGATGCACACGCGAAAGAGGAAAAACAAGTTAAGGCTCGTTCGATTATTCCCTTCTCATTTGGATTAGGGAGGGATTTATTCATTGTAAGTTAGTTGAGGATTCAACACCCGTCATTACCTTTCATTCTCTTCTAATCCCATTCTAACTGAACGAGCCCTTAGGGCCTGTTTGTTTAATCCCTTTGACACTTGGATTAGAGCGTATTGGAGTGTACTAAGTCTATTGCTAGTTAATTAGGAATTCAATACCCCCTCCTTTTAGGGTCTGTTTTTTTACTTAATAGATTATATAATCTAGATTATAATCTATGGATTATATAGGTCCTATTTGTTTTAGATTATAATCTACCAGATTATATAATCTACAGATTATAATTTAGGAAGTTAACAAACAAGCTGCTTATTTTCTCAGCTTATATAATTTAACACCTCAAATTATATAATTTAATAATCCACATAAGAGAAGCTTATTTCAACTTATTTGATATAAAAGTTGCAACACTTGTATAACTTTTAAAAAACTTATAATCTTAATTATAATTTATGGATTATAATCTAGATTATATAATCTGCTAAGTCAAACAAGCCCATAGATTATAATCCATGGATTATAATTAAGATTATGAGTTCTTTAAAAGTTATATGAGTACTAAAATTTTTGTATCAAATAAGTTGAAATAAGCTGCTCTTATATGGATTCTTGAATTATATAATCTGGGATGTAATATTATATAAGCTAAGAAAATAAATCGTTTGTTTGTTAATCGCCTAAATTATAGTTTGTAGATTATATAATTTAGTGGATTATAATATGAAACAAAGAAGACCTTACTCTAATCCCTTCAAATCCCACTCCAACCACCTTAATGGGCTGCGTCCTGTCAGTCCGAGCCCAACGTCTGAATTGGCAACAGAAAGAACATGCTGCTGTAACAGAATACTCTACCCCAAAGGATATCATTTTGCTTTTTCTTTTTTCCAGCGATACCCAAATAAAGTAATATCTATCGGCTACTTGTCAACAGGCACCGTCCATGCTGGGAAACCGTAATATTCACACAACAATGCTGAAATACATGTTGCCTGACAAAAATAGGAAACTGATCGCTGCAGCCGCCTCTCTGTTAACCTGGCGTCGTTCTTGTTCTTCCTTTCTTTGATTGGAACTGCACAATTTAGTTTTTCTTTTTCGCGAGCAAATCCATTAAATTAAAGAGAGTGGGCAACACATTTGCCACGGGATTTTAGCCTTCGCTGCAATATCATTATAAACAGAACGTTGCTACACATCCAGCTGAGGTGGACCAACTCCGGTCCCATCGGAACAGCCAACGGACACAAATGAAACACTTGGGCACAACAATGAAGATCAGTATCAGTCGGACAAAAATTGAGCGAACACAGTCGTATCTGCAATAATCTCCATTAGAACTCTATTGCAACCTTTCATTTATCATTGTGTTATGTTTTAATTACAATTAATATTTTTAATTACTCTCTTTATCCCCTAAAGAGTGTCTTTCTCGTTTCTTGAGAAGTCAAACTTTTCAAACTTTAATTAACTATATATAGCGATGCGCATTATATATCATTATATTCATCGTTGAATATATATTTTTACAATATATTTATTAACATGTTTAAATGTTACTAATATCTTATATAAATCTAGTTAAACTTAAAAAAAAGTTTAATCGGCACGCACCCCAAACGGATACTCTTTCAAGCATGAAGGAAGAAGTTAACAAGCGAGGTAGAAAAACAAAATATCCTGGCTAGTATACATAAGCCCAAACATGATGAATAAATCCTTTTCACCTTTTTCATACTAGAAGTGAGAATCATCTAAAAGAGTGTTTTAAGTGATTCTGGTTCACTTTTTGTTTTTTTAGCTAAATCTAAAATGTCTCAACAAATGAGTCAAACAATTTAACAAAAGTGATTCTAATTTAATAGAGAAATGTTTCGCTATAGAATATGAATCTGAAATGTTTCTAAGAAAATCTAAAACCGTACCAAACACATACTAAAAGTATCTACTGAGGCTCTCTCTCCACACGCGTAGCGAGCGAAGTTCAAGTGATAGAAATCTCTAATTAGGGAATAACTTAGACAATCTACTGGAGGTTCTCTCTGTAGTAATAGTCATATTAAACATCACAATATGTTTCTATTAGTTTCTTGAAGTCACACTAATTATTCAAAAATAATTAAAGGTAGTTTTCTGGAAAAAAAAAACATGTTTGGAGCCATTTCAGCTTTTGTAAAGTACCATAGGAACGCAAATATAATTCCATATATGTAATGTAGCTTAAGGTATTAGAAAAGATGTTGCGATCATTCTATTACTTGGCCCACCCAACTATGTAGTACTACCTCTATCTCTCTCTATATAAGTATTTCTAGCTCTTCATGTATGGTATGTTTAACGAATCCGAACAGACGTTTATCAAGATAAACTGAAGATTCTATGAATCAGGTCACCCAGAAACATAGCTATAAATGTTTATATACTGCGACAAAGAGAGAAGATTTTATTTCTCATATATAGTACGGCTTAAGTTGTGACGAGGCATCATGAGGTTTTCATATAGAGAATTGGTACAAAGTTTATCCAACGATATGGCAAGAGATGATCTTGGGCCTGATCGGCTGCTATTGGTTCTGCTGTTGTTGGTGTTGTAATAAAGTGCTACAGTTTTTTTTTTTTTTTGTGTGTGTGTATTAGATTGGAGGGCACAGGGCAGCCGATCGGACCCCTTGAACTTGAACGGCATGCAACGTATGGTGAGAATACGAACCGTGCAGCAGGCTAACAGCAGAAGCTAGCGCACGGTGCCAAACCCAGATAGTGAGATGGGCCCGCCTGGTCTTTGGAAGAACGCACGCAACAAATTCTGGTACCGGTGAAACGCATAAACACGCCCACCTGGCGTGCGCGTGCCACTTCACAGCGCGAAGCCCCTCTTTTATTTTTATTCATTTTTCCTTTTTTGCAACTGTGTAATGCCATGGAGACCAGCTCGGAGCTTGTGACGACTGACGCGGGGAAGGGCAACTTGGCTTTGGCTGTGCGGGCTTGCCAATCCTTTGTTGGCGTGTACTAGATCCAAACGCAAAAAAACCGTAATTCACCTTGCCGGCAAACCGTCTCACTGACGTTGGGTCCATAAATCTCTCTACCCCACCAAGCTGGCGTCTCGGTCTGCGTCCCGCACAGCTCCACCCCGACCGGATTCACCTGCTCGAGCGAAGACCCTCCAAGTGCCAAGCTAGACCCATCAGGCCCACGCCTCCATGGGAGCCGGAGGCTGCTTGGCCGCCGTGGATGGCGTCGTCTGCGGTGGAGAGAATAGGGAGGCCGCAAGCGCATCGCCTGTGAGTGGTCCCGCGCGTGACGTGCTATGTGGGCCCGTGACGTCGGTGACGTGCAAGGAAGCGTTGGGCGTGAACGCTCGCGTGCACATCCCTGTCCCCGGTTCCCCACCTCACTCCTGATTTTTTTTTTTTTTAGTATCTCCTGATTTCGTTTTGGTGTTCTATAGCTGCCCACTTGGGCCAGACTACATGGGCCAGCATGAAGCACCTTTATAAGCGTTAGCCCGGTCGGTACAATAGACAACCTGCATATCTCATGAGGTCGTGCCTATCTAGTATGATATGTTGCTATTTTATTTGTCATATTATTTTTATGTTGAAAGTTATAAATTTAGGAAAAAAATACAAAATTTTATTGGTTTTCGGACTGAGATGACCCACTATATATGGGCACGGGCTCAAGACGGTCCGTTAAAACTGATCGGAACTTGCTTGGGCCTAGGCGTTAGGCCCATCGACCGACACGACACAATGCTATTATGAAAAGGGTCGTGCCGGACCAAGTTCACCAAGGCATGAGCTCGATATGAACCATGCCAGGGCGGGTTTAGATGGCGCATTGACCAGCTATACCTCTATCTATTGTTCTTCATACTTGCATTGATTGAGCTCCTCCATTTTTGGTTCCAGTGGACTGCAAAACAACTTTTGATAAAATTGCATACGACCTGTTTTTATGGGTTCGTCCTAAAATGCATACGACCTGTTCTTCACAATCTCCACGGCACTTTTCCACTCCATACATTTTCTTTTAGCATTTTCCGTGTATTTTCTGTAAGTTTGTAACTCTTTCCCATATGTACGCATTAAATCATAGGATTGTTGTGGTCCTCCTTTTTATTTTCTTCTTCTCTTTACATTAGCATAGTTATTCTTGCTTGGAGCATGACTACATGAGAGATTATTTGGTGCCTTAATTTCGTGAAATATATTAAAAATTAGGAAGAAATTCTAACCTTGTATGTGCTCCAAACTTTAAATTTTAATGTTAGGACATATATTCTAGTTCAACTATGAACTACAAAACCCATGCTCACATCAACATTATAAATTTGAACAACTCATTAAAAATGAAACTTTAGAAAATTACTTACCACAAAATATTATTTTCATAATGAGGAAACTGACGGGCAGAGTGAACAACAATGTGTGGTAAATTGACAAAGGGTGATAATTTGTGTTCACATATTGGCATGTATCTTCTAAATCATGTCATAACTCCTTAAATAAGCTATTATTTAATTATACATGTATGAGATTTTTAGAACCTTATATGTATTTATATAGGAAAACATAGTAAATAGTTTTTTAGGAACTAATCCATTTTTGGAAACCATTTATTTTTCTTTTTAAAATTAGTAATAAATTTAAATTACCTCCGTCGGTAGAACTTATATACGACAATCGGATTTTGAGATTGATAAATTAAAGGTCATATTTTCCTTTTTATATCATGAAATCTAGACTCTAATCTAAATTATGAAAAAAATACCAAGATTGTGGAAATTAGATCCCACAATTAAAAACCCCAACTCCACAATTTTACGGGCTACCACTTCTGTTAGATTTTAGTATAAATATTTATACCTTTGTCGTTACGATAAACTATTATTGAATGGAGCTAGATTATGAATTTCAGATAGACAAAACACCCTTAAAATTTTTACAATCTTAGATTTTAAATTCCACAATTCTTTGAGAATCCCCAAAAAGGGGAAGGGGCTGCATTGCACAAGATTGATGAATTAGTTAGCCGTAAATGCTAGCTTGCTGAGGAAGAGATTCTAGTACTCAATAAACATGTTAACAAGAAAACTAAAAGCATAAGTTTCATGTGAAAAAAAAATCTTTTTGGAAGAAACAATTTTATTTTCTATGAAATACTTTAGTTTCTAGTAAGACATGTCTTCACGCTTTTTGTAGTGTTTATTAAATATATGTTTAGCATACAACATGAATTAATAAAAAGAAGAAGTGTTTCAATAATGGGTCCCATATTTGTTTTTAAGAGAACTATGGTTGAACTTTATTTCCATAAGAAAATATATTTACGGGACGTAAACTTACATTGATACTCACAATAAAAAGTTTAACTTTTTTTTTTACTAAATCTCGCATTTTTTTCACAGATACTACACTACACTATGATATTCCCTCGGGTGTCAAAAAGGAAGTCGTTTAGGACAATGAAACGGGCTATAAAGCAAAACTTTGAATTTTATTTCTAATAAAAATATGTATAGAAAAATGATATATATACTTTTATAAAGATATTTTTTCAATATGAATCCATTTATATGATTTTATATTTTAAAATATAATAATTTAAAATGTATTGATGATTTACATTATCAATGTTTAACTAAAATTTTACTTAAATGACTTTCTTTTTAAAACTGAAGGGAGTACAATTTAGCAGCATGAAAGACAAGTAGACGAAGCAACCAACATCCTATGCCATACCAATAATCGGGGCAAGATATAAAATACATCCATTTTAAATTCTTAATGGCCGTGATGCTAGGCTAGAATCCGGACGCAGAGACATCTCTATCCATCACCGGGAGAATTCATTCATTGTGGGATACTACCTCAGATGCAATGGAAAAAAAGAAAAAGGCGTGGGGCTGGCACAGCAAACAGATTCTTGCGCTGCATTCCACAACATTCCTGGTTCCGTCCAATTAATCCGCCGCTCTGACTGGCACACACGCCGCATCCAACATCACACCACCCAATCCCCATTCTCCTGTGTTAGCAGCAGCCGACGCCATCCGATCTCAATCAATTCATCCGGTTAATTGAATAAAAACATGAATCCAATTTCCTTTTTTTTTCTTATAGAAAAGAGATATTACATTATAGTATTAGTAACAGCAAGTATTAGGCAGGCCAAGAGGAATGCTGCTCTCTCACGCACCTGCTTTCCCTCTACAGCCCTTCATTATATCTGTACCAATAGGCGTTTATGTTTTTTCCCTATAAAAAATATGAATAGTTTTTTTATTTTAGAAATCTGTTGACGTGTCTAAATGAAGGAGGGGGAAAAAACTTGGAGGGAAAGAAGAAGAAAACAAACAAAGCTGAAATTAATTCCAACCTGGTGAGACCGCACTGAGATGCGGACACCCGATTTAAATTAAAAAAAATGAGAAAGAGATGCGGACACCCCAGTCGCCCACGCGCCTCCCGCACCGGCGCTTCCTCGACGCCCGGATGGGGGGCTTTGCGCGCCTGACGGACAGCTGGCCCCTACCTACTTTGGGGCCCATGTATCAGTGTTATACCCAAACCAGTGGTAGGATTTGATTGGTGCGCGTACCGAATGAACTGGAGCCGCGCCTTGAAGGGCTATAAATAGAGCCCCCACCCCCTGCCTCCACTCCTCACACCCCCATCGCCTCCCACTCTCTCCAAGTCGTTCGGCGCGCCGAGGAGAGAGGACTACCTGGCCGACCGCTCGTGAGAGGCGAGGCGAGCAACCGAACCCGGAAGCCCCCCCACACCCACCCGTACCAGACCGAAAAGGGCAGCGGAAAAAAGAATTCGAAAAAAAGAAAACAATTAGAAAAAGGAACTCACAAGCGCATCATCAGAAGGCCGAGGAAGCAGGGGAGAGCAGGGCGCGCGGCGGGCGAACAGGGGAACGACGAACCCTAGTCAACAGCCGCCACCGCTGCACAACGGGCTGGATCTGGGAGCCGCCGCCGACGAGGACGACAGCGCGGCCGACGACGGCGATCGCCTGGTACGGAGATCCCACCCCGACCACCTCTCCTCCTACGGTTCGGCGCTTCGATCGGAACCTTAGAACTGCGGCGGCCACGGCGGACGGAGCGGATTGAACGGAACTGAAACCCTAGGCAGGCACGCCGCGCGGCTAGGCCGCGGTGGGTGGGACGCGGGATTTGTTAGTTAGCCGACGGGACTGGTTGCTGAATTTTTTTTTGCTCGGCGTCTTTCGGACTGGAGGCTGCCTAATTCGTGCTTTTATGTGGGAGAAAGAAACCTGTTGCCGAATCTGGAAGCGAAATGGGGATCGAGGTTCGGTGTGTTGCCGAATCTAGCAACTGCCCCAGCGCGTACTCTTTTTATGGGCGAGAGTTTGGCGAGATTTACCGAGTTAAAGGAGGCCTATTAATATTCTGCGCCCTGGGTAGATGGATCGAGGAAAGCAGAGGAGGGAGGTTTCTTGTTACTGCATCCTTGGGGTGAGTAGCAGGCAGTAGTTATGGCACCCCTTTTTAAAGGTCGAATGAGTAGTGTGGTTGGGTTGGGAAGGTTTCCTCTGCGGTTCTGTTAACCCTATTAATCTGGTGCTAGTGTAGTGAGTAATTGACCTATTGTTATTTGCTCTACATTGCTCTTCCCATCATTAGCTATTCCTTTTCTTCCTATCATGACCTATCAGTAGCTTTTAATTCATTTTTAGAGCTTATTATGTGGATTGTTGTTCCTGTGGATAAATACCCCTTTTCTGTTCTAGATGTGTTTGATTTGTAGGGTTAAATGGAAGTAGATTTTATTTTACTTCAGAGCATGCGTCTCTCATGTAACAAGCCAACAGCATTCTGTTTTTATTTTATTCAGAGTACACACTGTTGTAGTTATTTAGTTAAAGCACAAAATTACATGATTAGTTGGCTTGATCTTAGAAGAAGACGTGCCTTGTTGTTCTCTTGCACAAGATTAAAGGTGTTATTTATTGTTTATAGTTCACAATCTGCATATATGCGTACCAAAATACGTAATAGATGAGATCATTTGGATCTAGTGCCTGGTGAATTAATCATGGGGATCATGTAGCTATGTATAGGCTGACTCAACCCGCTTTTGTAGCCATGTAAACATTTGCATCCTTGCAATAGGTTTATGCACAATCTTTATTTTGTTCCTGGTTCCTTGTACTTATTTACTCTATCTGTAAAAGGGTCTGCCTGGATGCTGAGATCCTGTATCACTAGAGTCCAAATTCTTGAGATGGGTAGGAAGTGGACAACAAGAGGAAGATGTGGCCTCGGTCGGAACATGAAAAGCATCCAGCGAAGAATGATATTCAGGTTGCACCACCTGATTGAAATTGTTCTTCCCTGCAGTATAAAGCGATGATCACTGCTGCTATATTGTTCACTTCCTAGTTCATCTCTACTGATATTTTGTTGGTGGGCCATCTCTTTAGTGGACCAAAGCATCCAAGCACCCCTTGAAAATGCTGTTCATGTTATATTTACTGATGCCTTGTGCTTGTTTGTGTTGCAGATATCTTATTGGAAGAAAGGGCAATAGCGACTTTCCTCCAGCGGGGCCAATTATCCCGGAAAGCTGTTACTGAGTGGAAAACTTTGAGCTATATGCATTTACACATGACATGGGGTCTCGTGGAAGGATGTTATTTGACCTTAATGAACTCCCAGCAGAAGCTGATGAAGATGCTGTTGCTCCCATGCCACAAGAAGTTGCTGCTGTTGTGCCGCAAGAAGCTGCTGTTGTCGTATCACAAGATGCTTTTGTTGTCATGTCACAACCTCAGAAATCTCTTCCTGTTCCAACAACATATGCCCCAACTCTGTTCCAGCCTGGGGAAGGATCAAAGTCACAGGGAATACTGAACAATCAAGCCTTTAAACATGCATCCTTCGGTTCTGGCTTTCGACCTTTTGTGAGGAGTAAAGATTCACATGACGCAAAGGATCTGTTAAAGGAGGAAGATAATATGAATTCGAGTATAGCATCTACATCAATGGTAACCAATCATATTACACAAAATGTTGGTCTAAAGGATGAGCCTTGCAACCAGGTTTCACCAGCTGTTGAAAGAGAAGAAGGTGAGTGGTCTGATGCAGATGTCATTTCTGACAATGCAGGGAGTAGTGTTAGCAACAAAGATGAGCCAGCTGGTGCTGCAAGCACTCATGTGAAGAAAGAGTCTGAGGAGAGTGAGCCCAGTCTTAAATCTGGTGCTGTGGTGAAAGATGATACTGCTGCCGAGTCTAGTGATGCTGAAATGGCTGATGGATCTAAAGATCCAGTTGTTCGAGGTTCCACTGGATCAGAGAGCATAAAAGTTCTGGATTGTAAAGGAAACCAACCTGGGGATGATTTAGACCCTAACAACAGGTCAAAAGATATTAGGGGAGTTGAAGCCAGTTATGCATTGAAGTTTGCAAGCAACCCTGCAAAGAGACCTAAATTAGATGAGCACAAAGTGGCAATGCTAGGTAAAAAACGGGCTAGGCAGACTGTTTTTATCAATGTTGAAGATGCAAAACAAGCTGGCACAATGAAAGCATCAACACCAAGAAGACAGTCATCCTTCCCTGCACCGATTGTTACACGCACGGTAAAAGAAGCTTCTCGTGGTGCAGGTGAAAGAGCTACAGAAAAGCAAAGCCAGCAGGGAATAAGGGACCAGAGGCAATCTGAAATAATGGGTTTGGAAAGAAGCAATTCCGAAGATCCTAGTGACCAATATGTTGAATCCAATGGTGATGCTGAGTTGGGTCCTCAGGGCCGATCAAAGAAAGTGAATGCAGAAGAACCTTCTTCAGATGGGTATCAGCAATCTGTCCAAAGGCAAGCTTCATTAAAGCAGTCAGTGGACTCTAAGCAACTAAAGGGCCGTCCAGTCTCTTCTCAGAGATCATCTGTTACAGGACAAGTAATTGCTGATCAGAAACCAGCCAACAAAAGGTCTATTATTTCCAAAAAACAAACTTCTATAAACAATACTCAGTATCAGGACTCATCTGTTGAACGACTTATAAGGGAGGTGACAAGTGACAAGTTCTGGCACAATCCAGGTTACTTCTTCATCCAAGTTTCGTTTAGATACTTTTTTTAGTTGCTTCATCAGAACATTTGGAGCTGTACTTGTGAAAGTTATTTTGTTCTGTGCTTTTGCACTATTTACAGAATTTGCCAGTGTCCTGCCTTCCTCATAAATTATTTGGATTGTGACATGCTTTCAGGAGATCGTAACCCTGTTTGCGTACATAATTTTTTTTAAGATAAGATATTAAAATGTGGAAAATGTTTTACTCTGTCACCCTTATATACTCACTGTTCGCATTTAATATAGTAATAAAGTTCTACGTTTTCCTCTTTCATATTTTTTAATGTGATTATCCCGTGATATTTGTGCTCAATGCATTCCTCACAAGTGATTGCACCGGGGCTGTTCTTGTTTTATGTATTTGCTCGTGTATACATGTGTTCTTCTTAATTTGGCTTTTAAACTTGAATTTTTCTACCTCAACAGAAGAAGCAGAACTTCAGTGTGTTCCTGGTAGCTTTGAGTCTGCTGAGGAGTACATTAGAGTTTTTGAACCTTTGCTGTTTGAGGAGTGCAGAGCTCAGTTATATAGTTCGTATGAGGAGAGTCTTGAGGCTGTGGGAAGGGATGCACACGTGGCGGTGCGGGTAAAAACTGTGGATAGACGTGAAAGAGGTATGTGAGATAGTTCTTTTCTTGTTTTACTTTTGTTGATATATAGATGGCAAGCATCTGACTGCAGTTTGGTTGATGTATTAGGTTGGTATGATGTTGTTGTTCTACCATTGCATGAATATAAATGGAATTTCAAAGAAGGTGATGCTGCAATTCTGTCATTCCCAAGGCCTGGTTCAGGTAGCCCATTGAGTTTCTTCTTTTTATATTATTTGTAAATTTTGGTATTAAGAATGCAGATTCTTTTGTTCCCATAAAATCCTGTAATATTTTTGTATTTATCTCCTTTATTGTTTTAGCTGCCCAATCAGGCAGATCTAGTAGGCGAGCTGTTGGTTCAAATGATGATGGTGAGTCAGAATGTGGACGGCTTGTTGGTACAGTTAGGCGCTATGTGCCTATTGATACACGTGATCCTATTGGAGCAATTATACATTTTTATGTTGGAGTTGGAGATTCATTTGATTCTAACAGGTACGGTGATACTGGTATCATTCTTTTAGCTGTTTATCTTATGCTATGTTTAGCCAACCACACTTTTGACACCATCCACACTTTTCAATGATGTTTAAAGATACATAAAGTTTCCTTTTCAAAATTACTTTGCCCTTAGTTTTAAGCACTGCATACATGTTTATTCCATGCGTTCATCGATTCTAGTTCTATTTTAAATGTTTGGGTCACACATTATTCTGTTAGCATTATTTTTTGATCCAATCATGTGTTTTGATACTTGTACATGGTGGACATGAACTATACATTTTGTGATTTATTTAGAGATGTGATAGAGTTATGTGGTTTCATTATATTTAAAAGGCGGGATGTTCAGGCATATTTGATTTATGGGTTCAATTCTCCAGAATAGTAGTCAGGTTTGCTTGTTTGATGCGTGTATGCACACACAATAATATTGAATATACATGGAACTACACATTTAACTTTTGTAGTTTCTAATAACTCTGCTTTGTTTTGTGGGACAATAACTGCCTTGGCTAGTTAGATATAGGTAGTAGTCTTGACTGACCTATGGCGGCCTATTGAAAGAAGTTTAGGCACTTTGCTAGCAGCCAGCCTGCAACTCCGCATTTCTTTGATTATTGCTGCTATATGTTGAATAGAGATTTGACTGAGATTTTGTATATCTCAGTCACATTTTCAGAACAAATAAAATGAACGTGTGGAACATTTTATTTGTGAAGCCAGAACAATTTGTAACTGAAGGTGGAACATTTAGTTCTTAGGAGAATAAATCTTGCTTATTCTTGATCACATCATGTGGAACAAATCAAGTGCAGGTGAAACATTTGTTATTCAACACAACTTTTTTGAATAAAATAGAATTGAAAAATCTATACGGTTGGATTCACATCCAATAGCTGAAAAAGTAATTGAGAGATTAGCAAAATTTCAGTGATTTCAAGTTGTCCGACTAATCGTGATTAATCGCAATTAGTCATCCAATTAGAAGCCAAACCGACTAGGTTCACTTCTTTTAGGCGGGCTGCTTCTTTTGTAATGGGCTGATGACTTGACCCAATAAAATCTACTACATAGCAGCAGCACTAAAGCAGCCACGCCAGAACTCCTTGAAGCGAAGCCGCAGCACCGTCACGCCTCACTTGCCCCACCACCGCCGGTGCTAGGCGGGATTTTGCCTTTGCCTGCCGGTCCCTCCCCTACTCCCCAAATGAGCTCCTTTAGTGAGATGGCTGAGTATTCCCCAAACCTCTTACCCTTTTCTTCCCTTCCCTATTTGCTGTTGTCTGCTCCCGCTTCCCTCCATTTGTCTATTGAGGTTTTGTTGTTTGTTTTTGTGTACACAGAAGTGGAACAGCACCATGCAAATGTGAAAGTCATCTTCCCCAAGATCAACTCTCTATGATATATACGATATATTTTATAGCCTGATAATTATATATGTATACCACATTTAGTCTAAAATATGGAGGACGACCTATAGAAAACTGGGATCGACCAGGCTCGACTAATCGTCTGGTCGATCCCTCTAGGCGACTGGACGAGACAGACCATTTTGAATATCATTGCTGATTTAGTGACTCAATTGTCTATTCACTCGTATTGTTGACATCATTTTTTGTTTTTTCTTTGGTTGTACTTGTAACAGTGAGGTTAATGTTTTGAGGAAACTCCAACCGCGTAGTGTATGGTTTTTAACTGGTCTGGGTTCTCTTGCAACAACGCAAAGAGAATATGTTGCTTTGCATGCGTTCCGCCGTCTTAATGTCCAGGTGATGTATATGAATTTATCTACTTTTTTTGCTTAATGTTTTGAATCCAATGTTGACAAAAAGTTATCCTCAGATGCAAAATGCGATACTTCAACCTAGTCCAGAGCATTTCCCCAAATACGAAGAGCAGCCACCTGCCATGCCAGACTGCTTCACTCCAAACTTTGCTGATCATCTCCATCGTAGTTTCAATGGGCCTCAATTGTCAGCGATTCACTGGGCTGCCACACATACAGCTGCCGGGACAAGCAATGGTGTGGTGAAAAAACAAGAACCCTGGCCTTTCACCTTAGTACAAGGTCCGCCTGGAACAGGGAAGACTCACACTGTATGGGGGATGCTAAATGTCATACATCTTGTTCAGTATCAACATTACTATGCAGCTCTGCTTAAGAAGCTCGCTCCTGAAAGTTACAAGCAAGTAAGTGGTAGTGCTGGTACCAGTTCAGAGACTGCTGCCGCAGGGTCAATTGATGAACTTTTGCAGACCATGGATGAGAACTTATTTCGCACTCTTCCCAAGCTTTGCCCTAAGCCGCGGATGCTTGTGTGTGCTCCATCAAACGCCGCAACGGATGAGCTGCTTGCTCGTGTTCTTGACCGTGGTTTCATAGATGGTGAGATGAAGGTCTATCGCCCTGATGTTGCTCGTGTCGGAGTTGATTCACAGTCTCGTGCGGCCCAAGCTGTTTCAGTTGAGCGAAGAACAGATCAACTTTTGGTGAAGGGCCGTGAGGAAGTAATTGGTTGGTTACATCAGCTGAAATGTCGTGAGCAGCAGTTGTCACAGGAGATAGCATATCTACAAAGAGACCTCAATATAGTTGCTGCAGCCGGAAGATCGCAAGGTTCAGTTGGGGTTGACCCTGATGTTCTTGCTCAAAGGGATCGTAACCGTGATATTCTCCTTCAAAAACTTGCTGCTTCGGTGGAAAGCAGGGATAAAGTACTTGTGGAGATGTCACGTTTGCTGATACTGGAAAGCAGGTTTCGTCCTGGTGGCAACTTCAATCTGGAGGATGTCAGGGCTAGTCTGGAAGCCAGTTTCGCCAACGAAGCAGAAATTGTCTTCACAACAGTGTCTAGCAGTGGCCGGAAGTTATTCTCTCGCCTTACTCATGGCTTTGATATGGTTGTTATAGATGAGGCTGCTCAGGCTAGTGAAGTTGGAGTCCTTCCTCCATTGTCACTGGGTGCTGCTAGATGTGTCTTGGTTGGTGATCCGCAGCAGCTCCCTGCTACTGTCATTAGCAAAGCAGCAGGAACTTTGCTTTACAGCAGGAGTCTCTTTGAGAGGTTTCAGCAAGCAGGTTGCCCTACCATTTTGCTGTCAGTTCAATACAGGATGCATCCCCAAATCCGTGAATTTCCATCCAGATACTTCTACCAAGGGCGCCTTACTGATAGCGACAGTGTTATCAAGTTACCTGATGAATCCTATTATAGAGATGCACTAATGGCACCTTATATTTTCTATGACATGTCACATGGCCGGGAATCACATAGAGGTGGTTCATCCTCATACCAGAATATCCACGAAGCACAATTTGCATTGCGATTGTACGAACACCTACAGAAATTCCTTAGAACTAATGGTGCTAAGAAGGTATCTGTTGGTATAATCACACCATATAAGTTACAATTGAAATGTCTTCAGCGGGAGTTCAAGGAGGTTATGAGTACTGAGGAAGGGAAGGATATCTACATAAACACAGTTGATGCTTTTCAAGGGCAAGAGCGTGATGTGATCATTATGTCATGCGTGCGTGCCTCAAGCCATGGTGTGGGTTTTGTTGCTGATATAAGGCGTATGAATGTAGCTCTTACTCGAGCTAGAAGAGCTCTTTGGGTATGTCTCTATTTCTCTTGTAGAATTCATGTCTTAACTTTGTTCTACAGATATCCTTGATGTACCATGATACTAAAAATCTTTGTTGCCTTCCAGGTTGTTGGTAATGCCAATGCTCTTATGCAATCAGAGGACTGGGCGGCGCTGATAGCAGATGCCAAGGCCAGGAAATGTTTCATGGACCTGGAAAGCATTCCGAAGGACTTTCTTCCCATGAAAGTTCCTTCTAACACTCCAGGCAGGAATCCTTCAAACAATATAAGGAACATGAGGACAGGTGGACCCAGACAAAGACATCTAGACATGCTCCCAGAGTCTAGGAGTGGCATGAGCATGCGATCTGATGAGGATGAGCGTCCCAATTCTGTTCCAAGAAATGGTAGCTACAGAAATTTGGATGATTATGGGCGGCCTATTGATAGGTCTAGGGATAATACACAGTTTGGAGTTCCTAGGAGGCCAAATTCATCTAATGGTAGGAGAGAGGTATAAGGAGGATGCACTCTGTACAGAGTTCGCATGAGCGCTGCTGCATGGGAGAACGTTGGACACCTTTTGGATGAAGCTTGGATGGTTGGGGCAAGGGGTTTTTACCTCTTTCAGAAGATCACTTGGTCGTGCATTACATATGCCTTGCTCTCAGTGGCTAGGTGGTCCTGTGAAGGCATCGCTCTCTGCAGAGGAGCAGGCATCATGAGATGTGGTCTTTAGTCAGTGGATTGTGAGGCCATCATTCTGGATGATTTAAGGGCTCTTGATGACAGGTTGTGGACAATCTTCTGGCTGCCTCCAGCTTTCAGTGTTCTGGAAATGTGGGGCCTGTTTTTCATGAACTGCTGGAATGACTATGTCCGATTCACCATCTTTCCATAGATATGTTCACCTGTGAGCATTTTCTTTTTGAAACAGGCCAGGAGAAAGCTCACTGGCTCTAGAGCAGGGTAGATTTCAAGCATTGTTGCCTGATTGCTGCTGCGATCATTGCATGCTTGATATATCTGGTAGGATCAGTGATTCAGTATGCTAACATAGGTTGAGCTTCTGTACCATATGACATAAGCTCCTGTATACAGAGTTTGGATTTAGAGAAAAAAAAGGTTCATTATTTGATTCAGCTCATGTTGTCACCTGTAGTCCTCTTCCAGCTCATGTTGTCACATGCTCCCATGATTGGCTTTAATCAGGCTGTGCATATCTTAAAAAGTTCCCATATGTATTGTCATCGTGATGTTTGTGGTGCTTGTATGTCTGTCTGTGATTTTGTTTTTTGGCGTGCTTAGTAATGACCCTATGCAGTGATGTTATGTTTCCATTTTGATGTCGCTCTGCATCATGCGACTAGTTGACCCTACTTATGTGTCTGCTGAGTCATGTGATTGGTTCTAGTCAGCTTCTTTTGTGAACTTGACTGAAGTTGACAGCAGTATTATCTATTAGAGTAGCAGTTATATTGAATTATTTTATTTGAAGTGTGCTTATGTGCAGGTTAAATTTACCATTGTGGTGATGTTTCAGGCTTCAGGTTTGTTAAAGTCCCCAAAACTGAAGACCCTCGCTTATTGTGCTGGTGGCCTTCTGGTTTTCAATGTCTCAGGTAGCATCATTTTTCTGTAGTACTGAACGCACCTATATACACACTTCTGATAATTTTTTCTGTACTGATGTTGATCTGGCTTCCAGTGTGCGCCGGGCCTTATGCAGTTATGCTTGAAGTGGGTACTTGGTTGCTGTCTCAGCCTGACAGATGGGACTCCCAAGTGCCAAGTTTTTTTGTTCAGTGTATCTGTTCTGCTAGTTTATCGTTCTCCGGTGGATCAAAATATCACTGGGATCCCAAATCAAATATGATTCAGATCAGTAACAGCTTGATTTTGCATCTTGAGTTTTGGCTGTTTTGTCGGAAGGGATATCGCTTTATGAATGGTGAACCTGGTAGCGGTTAACCTCGGTCCAGTTGGTGTGGGAGCAGAGCAGTGGTCTGCTGCAGGACCAAATGTACCCGCGCCGGCAGGTCCAGCAGGCGCATTGTACAGTCTGATTACAGTGCTATCTGATTGGGTACATTTAGTTTGTTTTTCATCCTTGTTTTAGTCGGCTTTTGCATAATCAGAAACCGGCGCCCCTTGGTACCATGACCGTATATTTTTCTTTTGAACTAAAGAGCTTTAGACGTGGTCAAGGTGTGACGCCACAAATGTAATCCTTTTTACCAGTAAAATACTGCCTCTGCATTTTATGTCGTTACCATTAACTTCAATGGTCAAAGTTGACTTTAGAGGTCATTGGTGATAATAAGTTAAAAACGGAGGGTGTAGTGTGGATGCATGGCTGATTGAATATACAAAAGTAAGAACGAACCAAACACTATGTGCTTCTGTGATCGGAGTCTATGCGAAACACAACTACTACCGTGGGATTTTTCTCATGTCGCCTGGGCGGCTATCCAGTTCAAATTTGACTTGGCTCTTGATACCGAATCAGAGATACTTCAATCCATGTGGCAGGGCCCTTTAGATTATGCAATTTGGATTATGTGAATTATACAATTTGAAATGTAAAAAATTTGTATTATGTAAATTGGAGGATCCTTTTGTTTGTTTGTATTTACGACCTACGTTTTGTCACTGACGGTGGGTCATAATGATAATCCTATAAATATTCTCGCTACAATTTGAAAAAAGCTAAAAAAAATTAGGCTAAGATAGATTACTGGATTGTGCAATCTGAGAGCTAGATTACGTAATTTGAGTTTTTGTTTCTAGATTGCAGATTGTGCAATTAGAGGTAAATAAAGTGGGCCTTAGGTTTAGATTGCTAATTTGCATAATCTGCAATATGAACAAAGGTTTACATTCCAACCTAACTCAACTTTTTCTAGACTTTGTCAAGATTATTTACATGTTTATCCTCGTAGCCTACTGTATGTTACTAAAATTGAGTTATACAATCTATACAAAGTCTTCCAAATTAAATAATTTAATTTTTTACAATCTAAATTGCATAATCTATAATCGATTGCCTATTTTGATGGCGAACAAAGGTACTTTAGATCGATTGTACATTACGCAATAGATTGTACAAAGGACACTTTCGTGGGCAAAAGCCTATGTAGAGGTGTGACCCTGTGACTGGTGGCGCAAGGACAAATCGGTCGGCACATTTGGTAGTCAACAAGAACTATTGGTAGAGACGGAGAACAACAGCAGAGCAGTTAGAACAGTGGAGAAGGCGGTCTCATTCCACGTGTGTGTTGTTCAGCCGCGAGGGTGGTTGCACACTCGGCCTTCATGCAAGCCCAATAACTGACTTTATTTTGAGACCGGGCCATTGTGGAGGACTCGGTGATTTTCGACAAGTTGCCTAAATCGGCCTGCTACAGTCTGAGTGGCGCGACACGAGGGACCAGCCCTGAGGTTTGCAAGGCCCAGGGTGAAACCCAAAAGCGAAGCCCCTTAGAAAAAGGAAAACAAGCTTACGTTCGGAAATTAAATTAAGTCAATCTGTTATAGAACAGCTTAGAGAAACTAAAGCGTGTCTGCTCCTCAGTCGCCCACACTCTGTCTTTCTCTGTCACCTGTCCATTTCTGCAGCTGTAGATGGATGGTATCTGGACATGGATTGGGCGGCAACACTTTGACTCGGCCAGACTGTTTATCTATTAGCATTATCATCCTCGCTTTTCTTCTCAGGATCTGACTTTTATTCCTTGGCCGTCCGAACACCTCAACGACAAATACTAACTTCGTTAAATCCAAAACGAACCATACGCAGCGCTAGAGCTCCAAATTGCAAGACAATTAATACAAATATAAAATAAAAAAAATCCGTACCTTGACCTTGGCCGTGTCTTTCAACGGAGTTTAACATAAAGACGCCTGCCTTGGATCCTTCACCAAACAGACCATTTAACTATAGCTAGAGAGGTACTTATGCGATGCCATCGCGCAGCGGCAGCAACGCGCACAGACAGCCGGCTGTACGTGGTGGTAGTAGCGGTGGTGCCGCCGGCTCGGAGGAGCACGACCACGTCTGGCGGACGGCGGCGGCGAGCCACCATCATGCCGGTGAAGAGCAGCGCGAGCTTCCGGCTGACCGCGCTGCCGATGGTGTTCGCAGCGCAGCTGCTGGCCGCCGCCGTGCTCGCGCTTACGCTCGTCTGGCTTCTGCATTTCCGGGGCGGCTTCTCGTTGGAGAAGCCCTCATCAGGCCCGCTTTTTGTCTACACGGTAATTGATTTTGTTATCTACTTTGAGCCACTAGGAAGTACTTCCTCCGTTTCTTTTTGTCGCCATTTTTACTTTTGACCATTCGTTTTATTCAAAAAATTATGAGAAATATCAAATATTTTATTAGAAATTTGATTTATTACTGAAGGTTTTTAAATTTAAATTTTAATTTTACATATTAAAAATAATTTTTTGAATAAGACGAGCGATCAACATTTTTGGTCAAAGTCAATAACGACAAGTCAAAAAGAACGGAAGGAATAAGAATTATGATCTTGAGCTAAGGTTTTATTCCGGACTCACAGGCGCATCCTCTATTCATGGTGATTGGCCTTGTCATCTGCACTGGAGAAGGTAAAAACCACAAACAAATTCGTCGCCTGAAATTTGATGGAACAAATGAACCCTCTCCTCAGCTACTTTTGGTGACTCATGTTCTCGCAGCGGTCATGGCGTACAGGATCGTCCCGGGACCGAGGGCAGCCAAGAGGGCGGTCCATCTTCTGCTACACCTCATCGCCCTCGCCTTCGCCGCCGTCGGCCTCTACGCCGCCGTCAAGTTCCACCATGACGCCGGCCTACCGCACGTCCACTCCCTGCATTCCTGGCTCGGGATCGCCACCATAGCGCTTTACGCTTTTCAGGTGAGTACTATATAAATTTGATAACACAATCAAAATGCATGCAAAGTTGCAAACGTAGATTATAAGCTACTGGATCTGGATGTGAGCTAGCTAGTGTTATCATAATCTGGGAGGAGGGTCTCCTAGATTATCCTCCATCCGGTTTCAGTTCAGATTAATTAATTAACCAACATAGTAATTAAAACAGAAGAGAGAGAGAGAGAGAGAGAGAGAGAGAGAGAGAGAGAGAGAGAGAGTATAAACTAGACTTCCATAGGGTAAGCAAATTCGACCATGTGCTACCACTGGCCTGGATTGCATACTAGCTGATGAAACAATTTTCTACCACACTGGATAAAAAGTTTCTAGTGACCATGCACCAGGATTTAAGTGCACGTTATTAACGCACAAAACACAACTGCACATATGATGCAAACTGTGCGATCTAATTTTGCTTTTCCTGTTAAGAATCTCTAAATCAATAGAGAAAAGTCGCTAATGCGCATACACATAAACAGAACTTTTAATCGTATGAGCGCCACTTCATTGGTTTTTAAATTGTTGTCATTGTTGCCTTTTGCCTTTTAAGGTTAACTTACAGTTGTCTTATTAAAAGAAGTAGGATAAAAATATAATATATTTTTTTATCAAAACTTACTTTATCACTAATGTTGGTATAACCATGACTTATAATTTTATACATTTGAACTAAATTTTTAATAAGACTAATGATTAAAATTTATGTTTGAAGCCAACAGTAACAAAATTTAAGAGGGAGTAACTTTGAAGGTGACCTGGAGATCATTTTTTTCTTTTTGATTCTGTAGTGGCTGGTGGCTTTTGTGTACTTTGTCTTTCCTGGAGCTGTGATGACAATGAGGGCAGACTATGCACCATGGCATATCTTCTTCGGGATTGTCATCTTCCTCATGGCTATCTGCACCGCGGAAACCGGCCTCGCAAGATTGATCTTCCCAGGCCATGACCTTCCCAGCGAAGCGTTTCTGACCAACTTCACCGGGCTCGCCATCCTCATGTTTGGCGTGGTCGTCGTCCTAGCAGTCATCCTTCCTTCAAGATACTAGTAATAAATAAAATGACAAGTTGTTGATGGATGATGGACTTTTCAAAGCCAATATAGGGACATGCTTGGATCGGAGAGTGCATGTGTTTGAAGAGATGAGAGCACATTGACACTATTATTGTTGCTGTTAGAAACATGTTGCCGAGTAGTATAACTAGATACTATGATGCATGGGTTGCTATCTGTTGAGGGTCAATACCGGCGATGACCGGTATTAATGATCCTCCGACTGCTTTACGTATAAAGCACCGAGCGATCTCCGTCTCGCCCGACCTCAGCACCACGATACGCGTGCGGCGGCTCGGGTCCACAGATAGGTCCGCCTCGCCCGACCCCTTCAACCGGGGTCGGACCATTTGCCGCTCGACTCATGCGCCCGACCTCGCCGTGACGGGGTCGGGAGTCCGTGCTAGAGTCCGCCTCGCCCGACCTCAGGGGTCGGGCGAATCGCTCCCCCCGACCCTTAGGGGTCGGGAGCACTGCCCACCGCGACGAAGGCGGTTGGTACTGAGTAGTTGAGTAATAAAAGCTCAACTACTCTCGTGGCTACCGAAGCCCCCCGCGCAAGTGGGCGCTAACCGCCCACGTCGCACAGTGACGGCGAGGCCGTCACTATGCGAACGACCCCCGTCAAAGCCCATCCCTTCTGACAAGACGGGACGGCTACGATCGACATTTCGACCGGGTACGGAGCTAACGGCGACCAGTTCTCCTCTCCTCCGACCCCTCGTCGAAGGACGACCGACCATGCCGAAGGGACGTCCCTCGTTGACGGCCATCCCTGTGGCGCCACCGACCGGAAAAGCACCGTCATGCCTGCAACGTCATCCACAGCGACCGGCACGGAGTTTGAAGCATCAACAGCACGGCCTACAGGACACCCGGCCATGCCGCCGCCCACACCTTTGCGCCAACTCTTTGTACGCCACCTCCCTCCTTGCAGTATAAAAGGGGGGGGGCGGGAGAACGACGGGGGAGGGGGATACGAGTCCAAGACACACGACATCTCACCCCACGTAGAACACCTCACAGAGACTTGGGAGTTCGTCCCTCTCTCGCCCGTTTGTAACCCCCTACTACAAACTGTCGCGAGTAACACGAGCAGCCTCATCGAACTGGACGTAGGGCACGTTGCCCGAACCAGTATAAATCCTTGTGTCCTCTCGCGAACCATCCGAACCAAAACACGCACCCCACGATACTAATTACTCGTCGGCCACAACGAACGCCGACAGTTGGCGCGCCAGGTAGGGGTTCTTTGTGCGTGTTTTCGTCAAACCCCTCTCTTTGTTCGGATGGCTAGCCGCGCAAACACCTGGGTTCCCGGTGCACACGTGCGTTTCGGGAGCCTCGACTTCGTCGCCATCTCAGATGGCGCTCTGGCACTGGCCGGTGCAGCGGCACCACCGGTTGCCCCGCTTGACCCCGGGCGTGCATCGCCTCTCGCTGGGACATTGTCTCGGGCGTCGACGCTCCCAGCTCCACGCGCCATGAACAACGAGTTCGTGGCCATGGTGGGCTGCGCATCCGAGTCTCTCTTCGACCTCCTAGATGGAGCGTCAAACGAAGATTCCGATGCAGAGTGCAGTAAGGGAAGTCATCATCCCTCACGCGAGTGCCTTATGATACGTGCGGAGCATCTTCCCGCTGCGGAGGGCGAACGCCCTGCGGAATCGTCTGGCCCGCAGGACGGGACCCCACCCCGTGACGCGCAGTCAGAACGACTGCGCGCACGAAGGGAGGAACTCCTGGAGGTCCAGCGTCAGCTGGATCAGCAGCGTGCGGTGATTGATCACGAGCTCGCTCAGAGCGAGTCCAGTGAACACACCCGCACTGACGTTCGCGACTTACGAATCACAAGTCGTGACGATGGCTGCCCGCGCTTCCCACGGGCGAGCCAGAACTTGGCCGCGGCGGCGGCATTGCTCAGGGGCCTCCCTGAGCCTGTCACGCCGGAGGCCCGACGCGCCCAGCGCGAGGTTGAGGCGCTACTTGAGCACGCGGCAGTGCAGCAAGCTGAGAGCTCGCTGTCGCGTCTGCGTGGACAACGTGCCCAGAACACGTCTGTCCACCAGACTCCCCCAGCAGCGGATGGCACGGCGAAAGCCTCCGTCCGCGGTCGTCTGGGGACGAACAGGGACGCCCGCGCCACCCTGGATGCGCGGCGGCGCCGCCTGGAGTTCGACGATGGCACCTCCCGATCGCGTCATCCGCGTCGAGGAGGACGCTACGACGACGACGAGGATAGAAGCCCTAGCCCGGACGCCCCGGGACCGAGGGTCTTCAGTCCTCACGTTCGGAACGCAGCATTCCCGCGGCGTTTCCGACCCCCGACCAACGTACCGAAGTACGCGGGGGAAACCAACCCCGGCCTGTGGCTCGAGGACTATCGCCTCGCGTGCCGGGCTGGGGGCGCGGACGATGACGACTTCATCATCCGCAACCTGCCATTGTATCTGGCCGACTCGGCCAGAACGTGGCTCGAGCATCTCCCCGCCAATCAGATCACCTGCTGGTCTGACCTTAAGGAGGTTTTCGTTGGAAACTTCCAGGGGACTTACAACCGCCCAGGTAACCCCTGGGACCTCAAGAACTGCCGGCAGAAACCTGGAGAGTCGCTCCGGGATTACATCCGGCGCTTCTCCCGGCAGTGCAACGAACTGCCGCACGTCGGTGACGCCGATGTCATCGGCGCATTCTTGTCCGGGACGACCTGTCGCTCCCTAGTTCACGAACTAGGGCGCAAGAGTCCCCGGACCGCCAGAGAGTTGCTGGACATCGCGACCAGCTTCGCCTCTGGCGAGGAGGCGGTGGGTGCGATCTTCGATCGCGCCCAAGACGCCAAAGGTAAGCGGGTCGAGACAGCCGGCGGAGGCTCCTCCGACCCTCCGAGCAAGAAAAAGAAGAAGAACCGGCCGCGTCCGTCCGGAGAACGGATGGTCGCTGCCGCGGATCGCAAGGGTGCCAAGGCACCCACGGAGGACACCCCTGACCACTTCGAGAAGAAGTGGAACGGTCCATGTCCCAACCACGAGTACCCCGTCAAGCACCTTTACAGGGACTGCTCACTCCTGAAGCGGCTCGTAAACCAGGGGGCTCTGAGCGCGCCAATGGCCTGATCCTTCGAGGCCTCAAGCTACGTATCTACCGCCGGCTGAAACAGTTCAGCGAGCGATGGGCAGCCGAGCTCCCCGCCGTACTCTGGAGCCTGCGGACGACCCCTAGTCGGGCCACGGGGTCTACCCCCTTCTTCATGGTATACGGCTCCGAAGCCGTCCTACCAACCGACCTCGACTACGGTGCTCCAAGGGTGAAAGCGTACGACGACCAAGGGAACCAGACGTCCCTCGAAGACGCGATGGATCAGCTCGACGAGGCTCGAGACGTGGCGCTCCTCCGATCCGCCAAGTACCAGCAAGCACTACGCCGGTACCATGGAAGGAACGTACGCGAGCGAGCGTTCGACGTCGGCGACCTCGTTCTCCGTCGCGTCACCAGCAGCCAAGGTCGACACAAGTTATCGCCGCCATGGGAAGGACCTTACGTCGTCGCCAAGGTTCTCCGACCCGGCACCTACAAGCTGCAGACTGCGGACGGACAAGAGTTCACCAACACCTGGAACATTGAACAGCTACGTCATTTCTATCCCTAAAACTCGTAGCTTGTCTGTTTTCCACACCCCCCGAGCAGCGTCCGACCCCTACTGCACAGGGGTCCAACCACGCTCGGGGGCTCAACACCTGTAAGGTGCGCGCATGTATTCCATGTGCAATACGTGCGCGGCCCGACCCCCGCATGTTTCCAAAAAATTTGTGCAAAAACAAGTAAGTCAAAGATAGGAAAGCTTGAGATCGAACTGGTCGGACCGTGAAAGTGCTAACGAGCCCACGGGGGCTATGGCCACAACGCTCACCAGTCAAGCTAACGATCGATCCTATCCGCGACTTACGTTTTGCACCGAGCCTCGGCCCCCCACCTAACGTTTAAGACTCAGAGAAGATAGGTCGCGGATAGGAGAAACACGAAGTCGAGTCGGTCGGACTGCAAAACGCCTACCGCCTGCGAAAGGCTACGGCAACGTCGCTCACCGGCAAAAACTAAGTGTCGATCCTGTCTACGACCTACGATTCTTTGGGGACACATAAACGGACGAGTGAGGGACTGAGCGCTTTTTCACGCAAGTGATAAGGAAACGGGCCGCCGAGATCAAAATCACTTGTGATACAAAAACTTGTTTTTACAAGTTATTCGGGCGCTTCGGCCTCGGACACCCTAGATACATACTAACTAATCTGCTCCTACTCTTCGGGGGCGGGGGTCCGCTCCTGCTCTGGAGTCGGGGGCCCCTCGTGCTCCGGGGTCGAGGGGCGATCCTCCTCCTCTACCCTTGCCGCCAGAACGTGCGCCAAGGGGGCGACTTCATCTTCAATCGTGTCCAGCTCGGCGTCGGTATAACCGGCGGCAAAACCCTCGCTCAAGTAGTCGAGGGCGATGTTGACACAGGGCGACCGGGCGACGGCGAACGCCCGGTGCACCCCCCGATAGACCGACGGGACGGCATCCCCAGTTGATTCGACCGGCGCCCCCACGACCGCCTCTATCCGTGTGATAGATGCCCCGCTGGAAGTCAAACCGACGGGTACGTACGAACCTCTCCGCAGTAAATCGATACATATATATGCATATATATTTCGTGTGCAGGGTTCCACCCTCGGTCGGTTCGACCGGCGTCATTGCGACCGACTCGATCGGTGCGACGAACGCTCCCGACCTAACCTGACGCCTGAGTCGTGCCCGCCGTTTCAGTTACCGCACGGCTCGCGACTTAGTCAGGTATGGTACATAAGGGCTGAAATATGCCCCGACGGCCCCACGAGTTCGAAGGCTGGCCCGATGGACGGGTTCGACAGCCGCTCAGGGCGTAACTAGAGTGAGGGGTGGATTACGATGGGCCCACTAGCGGCCAATACCCTAGCGCCTGGGCGCCCGGGCGTCAAGGGCACCGTAAATCCGCGTTCGAGTCCCGGTTCGTCGAGCCTAGTGATGGTTCGCGCCGACCCATGGGTATCCTATCGCAAGGAGGCAACGAGCCCTCGGAACCTATCGAATGGGACCGAGAACTATATGGGTCGGCGACTGGGAATATTGGGACCGGCCACCAGCTGGCCTACGTCGGGAACCCCCCGAAGGGATCCCGAGGCCCCACTTGAACTACCCGTTAGCAGCTCGATGAGCGTCGCACTACGGCCCCCGAGGTATAGTGCGGCTCGGCTCAACTTCCCCGTCTGGCGAACAGATGCGTGGGAAGGCGAATAAAGACGAACCGCGTCTCCGGACGGGACTCTGCGACGAGCGGAGGACTCGGAGGGCGGAATCGCAAAAAGAGATCCGTACGGGATCGCAGCGCGCAGCAACTTTAAGCCACTGCTCGGTCAGATTTGGGCTGAAATACGCCCCGACGGCCCAAAGAGTTCGAAGGCTGGCCCAGCGAATGGGTTCGACAGCCGCTCAGGGCAAAAACAGAGTGAGGGGTGAAGAGTGATGGGTCCGCTAGCGGCCAGTACCCCCAGGCGGCCGACCGCCCAGGGGCATCACGATTCGCGTTCGAGTCCCGGTCCGATCCGACCCACGGGTATCTCCCCGCAGAGAGGCAACGAGCCCTCAGAAGCCTATCGAACGGCATCTGAGAACCACGTGGGACGGCGACTAGGAATATTGGGGCCAACCGCCAGCCGGTTCGGCTGGGATCCCCCCGAAGGGATCCCGGGGCTCCACTTGAACTTACCCGTTAGCAGCTCGATGAGCGTCACGCCTCGGCCATCGAGGTAAGGCGTGGCTCGGCTCAACCTCCTCGTCCGGCGGACGGACGCGCTGGAGGCACGATACAAAGACGAACCGAACCCCCGACTGGTCACTGCGACGAGCAGAGGACTCGGGGACGGAATCGCAAAAAGAGATCCAACGCGGGGTCGCAGAACCTTAAGTCCCAAGGATGAGTTCGCTCTCGCGAACGAAAATTCCTTCTCCCGACCTGAGCGACGCTCGGCCCCCGAGGGGGCCAGGCCTCGCTCGGGGGCTACACCTGCAAGGTGCGCGCTCGCGCGCGCCCCTTACAGCATAAATAAGGGATCACCACGATCGCTCTTCCTCCCGACTTAAGCGACGCCCGATCCCAAGAAGGGATCAGACCTCGCTCGGGGGCTACACCTGTAAGGTGCGCGCTCGCGCGCGCCCCTTACCGGTAGAAACACTTCTACAGCCACCTCCGATTAGAGCGACGCCCGACCCCTCTTATGTGGGGGGTCGGACCTCACTCGGGGGCTACTGTTGAGGGTCAATACCGGCGATGACCGGTATTAATGATCCTCCGACTGCTTTACGTATAAAGCACCGAGCGATCTCCGTCTCGCCCGACCTCAGCACCACGATACGCGTGCGGCGGCTCGGGTCCACAGATAGGTCCGCCTCGCCCGACCCCTTCAACCGGGGTCGGACCATTTGCCGCTCGACTCATGCGCCCGACCTCGCCGTGACGGGGTCGGGAGTCCGTGCTAGAGTCCGCCTCGCCCGACCTCAGGGGTCGGGCGAATCGCTCCCCCCGACCCTTAGGGGTCGGGAGCACTGCCCACCGCGACGAAGGCGGTTGGTACTGAGTAGTTGAGTAATAAAAGCTCAACTACTCTCGTGGCTACCGAAGCCCCCCGCGCAAGTGGGCGCTAACCGCCCACGTCGCACAGTGACGGCGAGGCCGTCACTATGCGAACGACCCCCGTCAAAGCCCATCCCTTCTGACAAGACGGGACGGCTACGATCGACATTTCGACCGGGTACGGAGCTAACGGCGACCAGTTCTCCTCTCCTCCGACCCCTCGTCGAAGGACGACCGACCATGCCGAAGGGACGTCCCTCGTTGACGGCCATCCCTGTGGCGCCACCGACCGGAAAAGCACCGTCATGCCTGCAACGTCATCCACAGCGACCGGCACGGAGTTTGAAGCATCAACAGCACGGCCTACAGGACACCCGGCCATGCCGCCGCCCACACCTTTGCGCCAACTCTTTGTACGCCACCTCCCTCCTTGCAGTATAAAAGGGGGGGGGCGGGAGAACGACGGGGGAGGGGGATACGAGTCCAAGACACACGACATCTCACCCCACGTAGAACACCTCACAGAGACTTGGGAGTTCGTCCCTCTCTCGCCCGTTTGTAACCCCCTACTACAAACTGTCGCGAGTAACACGAGCAGCCTCATCGAACTGGACGTAGGGCACGTTGCCCGAACCAGTATAAATCCTTGTGTCCTCTCGCGAACCATCCGAACCAAAACACGCACCCCACGATACTAATTACTCGTCGGCCACAACGAACGCCGACACTATCCATAGGTTGTGCTCAGCGATGATGCGCCGCTGTCCCACGCTGCTTCCCCGGCCCGTGCCCTCCCCTGCTATGCGGCCCTCCCAATGTGCTGCTCCTCCCCAAGCCCTCCTTGCTGCACCCTCCCATCTCCTCGGTCTCGTGTGCAGCCGACGCCTAGAGGCACCTAGTGTGGTGACAAGGCTTGATGTGGCAGCGGCGGCAATGGTAGGGGAAATGGGGATCATTAATGTGTGGGTAGGGCAGTGAAGATGACCTGCAGGATCAGCGGGGACGATAGTGTGCGGCTGCGGCTGTGGCAGGGAGGCGGAGACGGTGGCGAGGCAACTGTTTCTCTAACCTGATATGGAATCCTACAGTAGGAAGGTGGGGTATAGCTACCTAAAGTTATGCATATACAATCAACACTTATCATTTATTGTACATATAGAATCGATACCTGCTAATTAAATCCACATTGTACCAGCTTTTCAAGGCTGCATTATCGCGTTGTTTGAACTGCTTTTCTACGTTCAGCTTTCATAGGAAGTCAACTTGCTAATAACACGGCTTTGAAGTAATTTCGCCCAGAAAAAGATAGGTGTTTGGCAACTGGCTTACAACCGACGCCGCCCATCGTCGCCAGGGAGCTGCCGCCTCCACCTGTCATCCCCTTGTGCGAAGTCGCTGCTTGTCGTCGCCTCACCGGTCGCCGCCGCCTCCGCCTGTCGTCGCCTCACGAGGAGCCGCCGCCTTCGCCTATCATCGCCTCGAGAGCAGCCCGCTGCCTCCTCTTGTCGTCACCTCAAGAGAAGCAGCTGCTGCCTTCACCACCACTGCCACCTTTCATCACCTTGAGAGCAGCTGCCGCCGCCGCCGCCGCCAGTCGCAAGGAGGAGCCGCTACCGTCGCCTACCGAGAGCTGTTGTCGTGTGGGTGCTGTCGTTGCTATGAATTCATCCGGTAACCGGCGTTTGGGGAGCTGTCGCCGTCGCCACATCAGGAGCCGCAACTCATGGTTACCATCACCTTCTCCTTAGCTCGCGGATGAGTCGCACGTCCCCATCTGAGCTCACGGTTGCAGAATCGAGGCACGTTCCTGAGAAGTGACCCTTAGGGTCGCTTCCACGTTGTGGGCTTAATGGGGCCTTGGAGAGAATCGTGTTCTGGAGAAGCTGCGTTGGAATCGGTCCGTTTGGGCGACTTTGCAGATTAATTTCATTGGAAGCGGCCCAAAATCAGTTCCAAACAGGACATATAATAGGGCTGTCTAAGGGGCACTCTAGTTTTAGCAGCCCCTGCAGCACCCGATTTTACACCTTAGGTTGAACTATCGAATTTTTAACGCATCTTTCAACCTGATTCTCCTCTAGTGGACTTCACGCCACCCACCGGCCACCGCGAAGATGTACCGTCACCAGCCTCCGTAGGCTAGGGTCTCGTTGGACATCTCGACGGCATGAGGCAGCATCCTTCTTCCGTCTCCGCCGCTGCCGTCACCTTCCTCGACCCTGCCCGGACTTGGCCCAACTGCCGTCCTTGCCTCCCTGGCCGGTGGCGTCTCCATCACTTCACCGCCCGCCCGAAACCCACCCGTCACTAGCTGTCCTGCCTTCCTCTCCCCCAAATCCTTCCTATAAGGTTGCCGGATTCTATCAATGCTCAAATGCCAATCTTGAACCCTAACCTCGTCGGAGTGCTCGCCTGAGTCGTCAATCTCGTCGGACATGGAAAGGAGAGGTGAAAAGAGAGGAAGGAAAAAATCGGGTGTTGGTAGCTGTAGAAAACATTGACTGTTAGCATTCCCCTTATAATAACTGTTTTGACGGTCCTTAAGTATAATATTTGACCAATCAATCATAAATAACTAAAATAAATATACTAAAATTAGGAGTATGTGTATTACTGACCTGTTACAGAAGCTTTGGTGAATATTTGTGTGCATGCGATTTATCTATAAATATCGCAAGGAAAAGGGAAGAAACAATTATCTAGCTAATCAGAGCAGAGAATAAGGATTGGAGGGCCCACAAACGAACCAAAAACATCGAGAAATCCCACGAGCACCACGTACCCACGACTAGGGCCCTCAGGCCAACTACTCAGAGAAGAGTGGGGCCTAGAAAGGATTGGCCAATCTTATGGGTCGGCCGACCTGCTGGTAGACCTGCTTGGGCCCCAGTTTGACGAGGCGGTTCCCACCACCTTTCGTACGTCGGTGCTAACTTTTCCAAAGAAAATGAGCAGCCAGAAATCATCCTGGAGATGAATGAAGGAGAACCACTCATTCTAAGCCTTCCTCACTTATAAATAGAGGCCCTCTCCTCACTCACTCCATCAACTCTACACTTTACATTTCTATTGTGCTGCTGCATTTAGAGACTTAGTTTGTAGTCCTTAGAGTTGCAGCAGAAAGAGAGCGAGGAGGAGGTCCTCCAGGTGAAGCACCAATCTGTCGATGCTCTCTTGGTCAGATTCCTCCACTAAGTCGAGTCAGAGTGGTGGTCTGTCATCACTCTGCTTCGCACTTGTACCTCAACGGATGCTTTATTTAATCAAATGAGTATTCATGTCTGATCTTTCAGTATAATTCGTTAGTCTAGTAAGTAGAATTATCCTTCACTTGTTAATTCGTAGTATACTGCTTAGTATTTACTTAAACTTATAAGACCGAAGTCTTGGCTAGGATTAAAACAATAATTATTTTGTATATAAGTGGTGTCTAGATAAATTATTATCTGTCTGTGGTGCGTATCCCATGGAGCTAGAGGTAGGCTATAGGTGATGACAGCGCTACTAGTCCTTCGTATTCCTCTACGTCCGGATATGTAAGTAGCACTTATAATTGTCAGAGTCTTTTCTCTGGATTAGAAGTAAACCGGACGTCGAAGTAAGCGGGATAGGATAATCTTTTTGTTTAGATAGCCTCTCCATTCTTTGCCCAACCTTAGTGTTGTTGTTCTCTGGACTTAGTTTATAACCTACACACGTCCCTTGAGAAAATTACGATACCTTAGAGTACTCTAAGATGAAGTGCAAGATACTTCATGTGCTTGTGGATTTATCTGTGATTCTAAGAAATACCAACAATAACCTCAAATGAGTGTAATAACCTCAAATGGGTGGAGTTTATTTCAATAAATCATCGTATTCACCAAAATATTCATATAGAACGTTAAATTCACTGACATAGGCGAAGTTCTAGAATTCGGCAAAATACGTAAATATCATCCAATCATTCTCTGGTTCCTCACGATCCATCAAATTACACAACATATATACCTAATGGACCCCAATCCAAATTAACCGCTAGGCATCAAATTCTCAATAACCCCCGTATAAAGTAGTTTTATGTGGGGTAGAATGTTTCCTTGAAAAAGTCAGTAGCCTTTTAACAAAGAACGCTACCAACAGGAAGATAATTAAAACGAAGGTTGGAGGAATACAATTTAGAGTCAAAATCAAACGCAAGCCACAAGGAACATGAAGATCACAAGACAAGCTTCTTTGTGCATCTGATGGATCGTTCAAATATTGAGGATTAGATTTCTTCGAAGTGGGTGGCTTTGTATCATAAATTTAAAACAATCTCAAAATCACTGCTGGAAAATTTTGAAATTGAAAAAATTAAAAATTAAAATAAAAAGATTTGGCAAGTGTGTGGAGCACCTGGTTTGGTTGAACATGTTTGATTTTAATCGGAATGTGAAATCCACCTACTGCCGAATTCTAGAATTGGAAAACTCCAAAAACTCTTCGTTAGCTCTAAGTCGTCCTTTTTCTTCCCCAGGCAGCTCAATTTCTTTTCCTCTTCTATCTTGCCCGCACCATGTCACTGTTTTCTCCTGTGGCCCATCTCGCTGTGCAATCTCTTTCTCTTTCTTGGCCCAACCTCCCTCTCCCTCTCTTTCCCTCCCCCGCATGGGCTGTGTGCATGCCACCACCCTTCTGAGCGCTACAGCTCGAACTATATGGTGTCGTCACCCACGATACCACCATGCCCGCACGCCTTCGCCGTCTCCATACTGCCGCACTGCTGATGCAATCCACAGTGCAGACAAAACAACCATGGTGTCGCGCTGCTCTCCTCTCTACTGACGATTCCAATAGTGATCCCACATCACATCATCCTTGCCGTGTGGAATCATAAATGGCCCTGTTCCTGCCCAACAAGAGCCCTCTGCTTTCTCGGCATGACCCTCAAAAGTCAACCACTCCCCAGTGGGGCTCCAGTGAGAAAGAATCAACTGATTTCCTCCCCTTCTCTTCCCATATCTTGGCCACCGCCAAATCCTCTATCTCCATGCAACTACTCCTAGCCCAATAGCTTCTCCGAGCTCCGCTCCACCTCTCGAGCTTCTCGGTGTGGATCAGGGACCATGTATTTGAGCGCAGTCCACACCGTGCATTGACACGCGCCACAGTCCTTTCTCACTGCTGGCACACCTTTGAGCTCCAACGCATCGCCCGTACTCCTCTTGCTCAACCCTCTCTCACTCTCTCTCCCTCAGCTAGGCACACAGCCCTGCCACTACCATGCCATCTGCCGTCTACCTCCATCAAGCTAGCCTGGTTCTGGCGCCTCCACTAAGGCGTTCCCCACATCTGCCCGCATTCGTTAGGCAGCTCAAACACCCCTGAAGCATGCTCAAAGACATTTTGCCCAAAGTTCCACAACCATAGGTAGTTTTGGCCAGCTGTGGCCGCTGCCCCAGTCACTGGTGCACAACGCGATCATGCCTTGTGTATGAGCCATGTCGAGTAGGTTATCGAAGTGCGAAAACCTCGTCCGCTTTCAAGTTGCAAAGGGGCTGGAGGCGAGCCCACTCCTACGACTCTCTTGGTACACGGTGGACTGACACTGGTCCCGGTCCATGCGCCCCGTTGACCAATTCCCAAAACTCAGTCTTTACACTTTTGTAAAGAACCCCTTGGGTTTGTGACCCGGCCTTAACCTATCATCCCTGGCTTTTGCAGTTCGGTCCCTGATCTTTCCTTTTCCAATTTCCATTTACGACATGAGAGACTTATAAATATCTAACTTACCAAGTGCCCTGCAAGAAGTTGTTACTACTAGAAGAAGTGTTAATACCGCGACCGGTCTTGATAAACAATACTATGCAAACATACTTTCACAAAACAAATCATACTTGATGTTTTAAACGCAACAGCAAAACAGGTACCATGGTCTTTGGGCACCTCGCACTTACTCTAATGGAAACATGGAAATATGCAGTTCATCCATGGTCTCATATCCTTTTCTCCTTCAGACACAGCTTGCATTACGAAGAAACTGCAGGGCTATAGCCTCTGATATCGCAGCAGAAACTAAGATATTTGCTCCCCTGTTCCATTGTCAGATTTGAAGTGACATACTCCCTTCATGCTTTAATAGTTGTCGCTATTGACTTCAACCTTGATCATTTGCCTTACTAAAGATTAATTCTATGTAAAATTAAAATTCATGTTTCAGAAGCCTTAGTGATTAATAAAATCATAATAAAATGTACTATATTTTTTGTACTTTTTTGAATAAGACGAAAGACCAAAGTTTCTTATCTAAGTCAACTATTTAAGAATATGACATACTAGATCTAAGGTGACCTAGAAATGGATATTGTTTTAAGAGTAAAGTGCATAATCGGTCTTTAATTAAGTTCGTCGAGATATGTCTACTAAGTCCCTCTACTCCTAAAAACTTTTAGCTCCGTAAACTTACGATGTTTCCACGTCTTAGCGTTGAGTTGAAACCTTAAAACAATATTCAACTCTATGCCTTCAAGAGCATAAATGGGTAACAACCTAAAATCCTTTGATAAAACTTCTTTTGAGAATGTGCCTGAGCACCATTAAGAATCATATACCAGAAAAAAATCTTTCACTTAAAGTTATACCACAGGAAGCCTTGCTAATCCCTCCTCTTGTAATCTTTTTAGAATGTGCCTGAGCACGTGTTTCACTACATGAAGAATCACATGCTAGCAAAAATGTCTTCACTTAGATTTATACCACACGAAGCCTTGCTAATGCCTCCTCTTGTAATGTGAAAAATCCTGCCGAACACATAAGGATGTCCATAGTGAAATCGTACTCTGCATAGAGAATGAAGTATGTCAGATACACAACATTTAGACTACAAGTCTGATGCTCAGGACTCTACCTTGCTAATCTATCCTATGTGGTGCGCCCAGTTGCGGGCGAGATGAGGCTGCTGCATCTTTATATATGGCTCGTTTCAGTTATAAAACAATATTTAGTTCGCTTTAGGAGCTTGTTTTTCAAAGTTTTATTTTTTGGTTTAGTTTAAAATGTATATGTAAATATCTAGTGCGGTGAAATATTGTATCACCTCTATTAACAAGCTAGGTAATAAAGAATTAAATTCATTTTTATCTTAGAAAATAACTAGCCTTTGATGTGAATAGAAGCGTTTCGGGTTACAACCCACTAAGATCTAGAGGACACACCTTAACAGGTTTAGGGAGTCAAAATCACATTTTGAAAGTAGATAGACCTAGGTGACACATGTTGCCAAATTCAAGGACCGGTTGTGCACTTTACTTTTGTTTTAATCATGATTCTCAGGAAGACCTCCTTTTGTAGTCTCTTCACAAGGATTATATGGAAAATAATATTGCAAAACTATCAACATCAGTGGTATGGTTAAACTCATCTCCGAAAGTACATTATTTTTCTCAAACACAATAAAATTATCAGCAGCTATATTATTGTGAAAAGGCCTGTAGACCCCACGATTTGCTCAGTAATATATAAGATTTAGTATATTTTAATTGTACCCGAATACCAGTCTCACGATCATCTGGACCACTAGTCTTTTGCACAATAATATGCACGAATAGTGATATACAAATTACAGAAGCGAAGATAGACTACTATACCTGTTCTTATATAACTTCTTTAATCAATATGGCAGAATAGGGTTTTGGAGACGTGGCTCAGGGGGTATGGGTGTTTTGTCATCGATGTGAGAGTAATCAGTGACACAATTTTCTATGTCATGATGGTCAATGAAGAGACATTTTAGCTCAAACTGCATCTCATTTTGACAGAATCTCTGACACGTTTGATGCATAATTAAGCATCACCAACAGCTTGTCATTGGAGACTCTTCTCTGTTTAGATGTGTCACCGATTTCTCATCCATTGAAAGACTCTAATTCCGTGGGCGTGCCTCCTTTTTCTCCATATCTGGGATGCCTTATAGCCCCAGACCATTGCTGCCTGGACTTCACCACAGCCTGGGATATAACCCGTTTCATACACCAGACACCATTTTATGCAACCACAAAATAAAACATGATCACATGCAAAGACACCATTGGCCTTCTTTGGCTTATCACTGGCAGCGAAATATGCATCCAAATAACTTGAATTAACAGATTCACAACTAAATATGCATATCAGATTCAACAAGGTGGAGCTCATCACATATTCGACAAAGGCCAGTATAGTTTCAAAGGAAAACACAAGCTCCAATGTGCTACTTGAGATTACATTGGAGGTAGAAATATGAACTGCAATGACTAATTTAGTATATTCCATGATCGAGACAATGGAACTCCCCTTTGGGATTGATCACCTGGTTCATTAAGAATGAGGCGATACCCTCTTGAATGTTGCTCAGTTCATATTCACCAAGGGGGCTTGTGGGCACTTCGAATTGCTGTGTAAAGTTTGGAAAAATAAAATAAGGTAAGGGTATGAACAAATTGGTGAAAAGAAATACAAATTGGTAAAAAGGTATTTCTTCAAAAATTTTTTTGGTGAAATAGTAAATTAAGCAATGTTGTTAACTTGGCAACTAAAGTAAAGAAAAGGTCATCTGTGTGAGCAAGATAAATATTTTGTCTGGTAGCAAAATAAGTTGTTCATGACTCCATATAATACATGAGCAACAAATATTGTACCTCGAGTTCATTCAGATTTGCTAAGTCAAGTGCCAGCACCATGTGATGGGCTGTATAGAAGCCACATTCATTTCCCTCCGGTTTTTGCTGGTGGCACTGCAAAAATTTAGATGCAGAAATAAATTAAATTATAATACAGCTCGGTTCAATTTAATTATATAAGTTTAGATAATCATGTTCTCATTTGGTTCCAGCCATCTAAAACACGCTGTCAAGCTGCTGATAGAAGATAAGCAATTATGTATCACCGGCACCTAGCTAGCAATGAGATAGAAGATAACCAATTATGGCACGTACCGGGAAATTGGTGACATGTACCAAGTTGTTAGTGCTCATCTTTCGGGATGAGCAGAATGCAAGAAAGGCCCTGTAAAGCATGGATCATTGTTTATTAGGTGGTTGTCTAGCTGTGCAAAGTGCGTTTAGGAAATAGTATAATTAGTAAAGAGGACTCACTCATCAAGGACTTCTCTCACCATGGTAAGATCACGTTGCGTAGACATGATAGAATCGAAGTAAAATACCTTACCCCACCTTTGAAGGTCTACAACTGAGACCCAGTGCCCACCTGGGTTGTGGGCAAACATGATGATTTCGTTCTTAGAGTAGTGATGGAAAGCCCTTATGACGTACTCCACCACATACGATTGGTTGGCACGCATCATAGGCCCAGACATCACCTCAGGATCAAGGAAGCCCACAGACAAGCCCTTTGCCCTAACTTCCACATGCATGGACCTATAAAAAACAGACCATCTCACAAAATAAGTTGCATACTTGCATTCATGTGCAAAAGAACTTGTTAGAATTTAATTTTGCTGTCATCTTATAAAAGTAAATAAATTTTAGGATATGATCTGGTCATATATAGCACAAATAAAATTATTATTTTGTGCAGGGTAGATAAGAAGAAAAATAAATTGAACTTACAACGTGTAGCAGCGTAGAATTGACACATCCAATGCATGAAAATTGAAGAGGTCATATAAGTCATGGAATCCCATAGGGAAATACTCCGAGTCAAAGGAACGCCAAAAATGGCTACTCTTAAAAGCCACGAGTATCCCATTCTGCTTTTCCACACATCCTTTCATGTAGTAACTATGGAGAGCAGCTGTTGACAGTCCGACGGTCGCCAGTTCAGCAGCTGTTAGCATTGGCTCTCCATATCTGAAATTTGGGTTTGGCTGATTCCAGTCCGTCGCCGCTGCTATCATGGGCTGTTTATTTACTTCCATGGTAGCAATATACTTTTGAGAAGTGATTTTGGCAGCATCGTGTTGTTTCTGTGAAGCTTTTGGACCACCAGCAGTCTCCTTCACGAACCAAAAATATAATATGCATGAATAATATGAGATACAAATTTCAGAAGCCAATATAGACTACCATACCTGTTCTTAGCTTCTTATTATTTACATATTGTTGTAGCTAGTAATATATAGTGACTACTACACCTGTTCATGCACATTGAACCTACACTGATACAACTATATATGGTTCTGATAATGCGCATATGTAGTTCAGAATATGAGCTGAATAGCAACATAAATAAACTACCATAAATAAGTACCTGTGTTGGCAGCTTGCTTCCTTGGAATATGGGCTTGGGGCTTTTCATAGCACGATTCATGAATGCTTCTACTTCATTTCTAGAACGAAGTTCCCTGGTGCCGTCCCTATGAATGTATTTCTAAGAAAACAAATTAATTTAGAGGGAATTAGAATCCACTTCGACATCTATCATTCAAAATAAGTGAAGCTCATCCCATCATATCATAAAAACAATCCATTTAAATTTTAAGTTGCCACCTTAGTGTTCACTGAAGAAATGGACAGCTAGCGACTGAAACAGTAATATCTGGTAAGCACATACTGTGAAAGCAAAACTAATCATTGTCTGTTATCTAACAATAATCATAATGTTGTCTTGAAGAAGTTTAGTTTTCAAAAACTTTGATAATACGTAATTATGAAAGGAGAAAACATTCTGGCAATGAGATGCAGTTTAATTTGTGCCCTATCAGTAATGACTTCCCTGTTTTAATGAGGGATTCTATAGAAGGACCCTTTCATGTCATGAAAAAATGAATATGTAAAATCGTGAAGAGTGAACGTGAACCTGATAACCTCTTTAAATCCCTACAATTGACTACATTCTTTGTTCAATAGTATTAACAAAAATAAAAGTCTTTGTTTTGTTGGTTTTGAAAAATGGTTCACCACTACAAGTTTGCCTGCCAAGTTGAAAGGTGCTAGGAGAATGCTGTACAAAATATTTTGGGAGATATCTATGCCATTTTTTGTATGATGTATTATTCGTAATAGTCCTATTCATGAAGGGATTACTTAGAGTTGTAACAATTTCGGCATAGATCAATCAATTCATGAACATAATAAAAATATAAATGGTCAGTTAAGACAAGGATTATATGCCTTCCAATATGGAAACTGCAGACTAGGTCAGCCAGCTTACTTATCATATACTGAACTAGAACTTAGCCTTAACTTAGGTTTAGTGAATTAGCTCCATTACATGTAACCTAAGCACTGTAAGTCTAACCAGTCTTAACTTAGGTTTAGTGAACTAGCTCCATTACATTTAACCTAAGCACTGTAAGTCTAACCATCTTAACCCTGTCATGAAGCAAAGTATATGTGAACTCTGACCTGTTTTAGAAGAAAAAATAGGGTAGGCCTATATATTTACAAGTGCTAACCCAGCAGAAGGCAAAGTGATTTTTAAAAACAAACATATATGCGTCAATGAATAACAAGTAACAACTTAACATTTCAGTGGCTTTGTTTCACCTAAATCATTGACACAGAATAATATTGATTCATGTATTTCATTTAATCTTTGTTTACCAATCACTATCACATAATAAAGCTAGGATTGATGAACTATATACACTAGATCATTAAATACGAATTGATTCAATCTTAATTAAAATAGATATGAATACAAATTAATAACTCTCTTTTACATTCAGGTGGGTACCATGCAAAAATTTTACAACTATATTCTAGCAGGTAACAAGCATGATCTTTTAGAATTTTAGGTCGGATGAAATATTTGATTTTAAATCGGAAAAAAACTTGTCACGTGAAAGGAACCATAGGGGATATTGGTAGGAACCATGAACAACACACACTACTAGATCTGACAGTCAAAGAGATTAACTTACTAGATCCGTCTTATGCCCATCACTTCTTGTATCACAAAAGGCCACCCAATCACCCGGGACATAATCATGACGTGATCGCAACCATGTTGGAATTGGGATCTCTTTTCTTTTTTCCGAGAGCATACCCTGCTTTTTCCTTAAGAAAGCCAATGCTTTCTCACTAAATGGAATTACTTCAAACCCTCCCTCCGGAATCATCCCGAGGGGAGCAATGTTGAATGGCTCAAGATTTACCTTTGGCTCATTCTTGTTCATCGGTAGGACGAACTTCGATATGATCTTGTTCTTGTCAGTAGGGATTTGATTCGAGTCCATGCGTAGATCTAGAATTGTTTCAAGATGGGAATTCAAATCGATCTGACTATTTGTTACAAAACAATAGATGGTTCCTTCTTATATATATAAAAGGTGGAGAGGAGAATATATGTTTGATAGACAATCCAAATGCATTAAATGTGGTGGTGAGCTGTAAAGAAAGAAAACCAGGTCATTACATATATGATTCCAAACCAGAAAGTAGTTTATTAATACTTGCCAAGGATACAGCCATATAGAAAACACCTTTTTTTTTCTCTTTGTTTAAAAACGTGTAGCAAGGGTCATGTGAAGGTATATTAGTACTCAATAAAAGGTTGCTTCATTTTCTCCTTGAGTTGTAAGACATTAATGAAGCAACGGTCATACTGACAAGCAAAATCATTTACAATTCTGATCTAAAGATATACTAGTACTCAATAAAAACTTGCTTCATTTTTCTCCGTGACCTGTAAGACAATATAATGAAGCAACGGTCATATAGGCAAGCAAAATCACTTACGATTCTCTATTTATTTATTCTCACACAGGATCGAACAACTTTATGGAAAAAAAAACAAGGGAGTGTCTAATTTTTTGTCGATCGAAATTAGGGGTCATTTCAGTCAGCAATTATAGCCCTTAGATCCAGAGCAGAGAGTGTCACACCCCAGTTTCAAACCTTTAAACTCATGTTCAAGTTTAGATCGCCAAAAACTAAGTAATTTTGGAATTTTCAAGAATAAACTGTGAAAAAAATATTCATTAAATTCAAATAATGGGAAAAAATGAACTACACTCTTGACCTCAACTTTCGAAAGGAAACAATGCCTATGTTTTCACACTACAAGATAGAGGACATTAATAGAATTTTATTGACTATGCTAAGATTTTATTGAGTCATTTAAATGACCTTAATATGTCCCCAAACAATTCCCAAATCTCAATTTTTGCCAGAAACACAAAGTGTTGGAAATAATTTGAAATGTCTACACTCAAAGTTTCAAAATTTTCTGACATAGGTAACCCTATATTCTAGAAGAGTCAACTTGGAATCTCTTTATTTTTATTTTTTTTAAAAAAACAGAACAAACGTCCATCCGTGCTGCTAGCTCGCCACGTGCTCGACGGATTGTCGATGTTGACGCTTTTCGCCGGTGACCGCCACAGAGGGAGCACGAGAGCGCTGCCCAAGCTTTGGCTCGTTCCCTTTGGCCGTGCACGCTGATTTCACGCCTCCCTATCTCTTCTCATCGTCCGCAAAGCTACAGCACACACGCACGCCACGCCCATGCCACCGGCACCTGTCCGAGGCACTCGCCCCTCTCCATCATCCTTTCTTCCCTCATTACTCGTTGTGCCCTAAGTTTCTTTTCCCCTCTCCCCGCCACATCTCTCGCTGCTCTTCCTTTTCTTGCGCGCACCGAGCCCGTAGAGTCACCACCAGTCCACCACCCCACACCCTCACGTGGCCAGCTCTGTGCAGAGCACACCTGTTAGCAGGAGGGAAGGAGGAAGGAAGAGAAGAATGGAGACGGAATCGAGCTTGGAATAGTAATTAGAGTGGAATAGGATTAGAGTCTGAGTTTATCCGATTACAACCTGTAGTTCTCCCTCTCCTCTCACTACTGTTCCTCTTGTAGTTTGCGCACGCGCTGACATGAGCTAGCAGGCTCACGCACTCGCACTATGTTTACAAGGGCTTCTGCGCGTCTTCCCATGTTGTGAGGTCAGCATGCAGGCCGGACGATTTGTTGAGGACTTGCGGTACAGACTCGGTAGCACAAAGGACCAGTTGACATGACAGCTTCAAGAAGGTGCAATGGTAGAACAACATTATAGGAAAACTATGCAGTACCTTTCGATGAGATGGTGGAGCCAGTCTGAGTTGGGAGACACAGAAAACTGGATGCACCAGCTGAAGATGAAATGGGCAACTCCAATTTGTAAGCTACAAAGCCAATTTTCTGAATAATATGGTATATGAACCATAGAACCTGAACGCCAGCTTTCGATTTGTGCGAGGAGCTAATGAAGACAAATACTTAGGGTTGCATCTTGACAAGTACTTCACCTCCCACAGCAAACTGATGCTCAGAGCGTTGTTTGTTAGCCTGGAATATTTCATGCGTTCCTGTGCACGCTGAAGATGCTATTTAATTAATATCGTCATGGAATTGCGCTCAGCTAACCAGGTTGATAGATAAGATACTTCAATAGCTGAAATACCGGAATGCTTAGGAAAATGCCCATAAAAAGCATGGTAAGGAGAAGTCCTCAAAGCTAAATGCCAACTAGTATGATACCAATATTCAGCTAGAGCGAGCCATCACTCCACTTGGCTAGACAACCTTGAACAAAACTTTCCAAGCGTAACTTGAGGGAGATAAGTAGAACTCAAATGTAACTTGAACATGACTAATTAAACTTAGACTAGGATTTGCTTGTAAATCAGCCTTTGTATAATAACTATTACCTACTACTCCAACACCACATTGTGCCATGTCATCAAGACACATCGGCCATCAGATTAGCATCATCAACAAACCACAACCATCCGATTAGTCCAAAGATCACACGCTTCATTGAATTATTGGTAATTAGTATAAAAATTAGGTTGAAATAGAGAATTGAATTCATGACCTCTAAGAATCAAGGCAAACACCTTACCACTAAGTACAGTCTCTTTTTAAACAATCTACCTTCACTTAAAAGGAAATTTCACTCTTTTTGTTAGTACAAAACTACACCTAAAATTCCATGAAGCTCATAAATATTTTTAAGGAATAACCTAGCTAGTGACTGAGTTATGGAGGGATGGCTAAGAGCAAGAAAGTAGCTGTACTTCGAGAATTTATCAACAACGACAAACATGCAATTGTAACTTCCAGACTTGGGAAGCCCTTGTATAAAGTCCATCAATTGTAACCTCCAGACTTGGGAAGCCCTTGTATAAAGTCCATGGAGATGACTTGCCAGGATATTGATGGTGCAGGGTGAGGTTGTAACATCGCAGGATACTTTTTTTCTTTTTAGGAAACAGGGGGGTGAACCCCTACTGGTTATATATATAGCTTAAAAATAGAAAACAAATAAGCTGTCCAAATTTATGAAAAGGATGATAGAAGACCATAAACCAAAAGAAAAAGCTATTGCAAATTGTTCATCCATGTTTGCATTCCTTCAACTTTGCCATGTTTCACCCGATGGATAACCATGTTGAGTTCGTGGTTGAACTTGTCTCTCACTCTCTGAATTGATGAATTAATGCTGTTAAGTATCCAGTCAGTCCAGATTGTCCATATACTCCATGCCATTAGGGTGACAGCCTCCATGAACACAGGCACATTCAGCCGTTCTATTTTATCCTTACCACTGCAACTTCCGGATTGGTGGTGTATGGAGCAAACACCCAAGTGTCATCCTACATGCTTTTGCAAAGCCACATCTGAGGAAGAGGTGTGCGATAGTTTCTTCATGTTGAAGTATACACATTTCGTGGTTGTAGTCATCCAATAACATGTTTCTCTCTGCTGCGTCCCTCCAATATTTACTCTGTTTTTCAACTGAAGCCAGAAGAACACCTTATGTTTCATTTGACAATTCATATTCCATAACCATCTGTAGCACTTGTTTACCTGAGTATGTCCAATACTAGTGGAGTATACATTGGCAAATGAGTAGAGGCCTGTTCCCCATAAATAAACCCATTGATCAGCATCATGGCTCAATTTTGTATTCTGTAAGGTGTCCTGAACCTAAGGGAACTGAGCATAAGCCTCCTCTGATAAATGCAAATGGAATAGAGCTGCCACATCTTCAGAAGATTTCACTACTGCTGAGCTTATATGTCCATTCTTAGCGAAAGAAAACAATTCAGGATATGCTTGCTTCAGGGGTAACATAGTCCACATGTCTTCCCAAAAAACTATAACTCTTACCATTTTGTACCACTAACCGGCTTCTTCCTTTGAAATGTGTTAGGAGCCTCATGTGAAATGTGTTAGGAGCCTGATGATATCTCGCCACCAAAAAGACCCTCTTTTTCGTTGACCAGGAAGGATATTACCAGTGTACCAGGGGATATCCTGATGATTAAAGAACTTGTGGAACCTTGCAAAAAAAAAAGAACTTATGGAAGTTTTTAATCAGAATTGCATATTTTTGAGAAGAAATGTTATTTATTACCAGTGTACCAGGGTCCCCTTTATTTTCTTTGGCCTAGTGACCATAGTCCATGCTGCCAAAGTTGTTTTTTCTGCAATTTCGGTCTAAGCCTCTCCATACAATGGCTTCTGTACTTATCAATTAGTTGCACTACTGTTATGGTAATTTGAGTGTACACATGTATGACAAGCAGCAATAAATTGTGAAATATTTTTGTTCATACCTGCCCAGGCCACATGTTGCTTCAGTTTACTGTAAGTGACAGGTATACCAGAGTTCCCTCCAATGGCAGAATCATGAAACGCAGCAATCACTGTGTGAAGAGAAGGGTTAGCACCAAGTCAAATTCTATTTTTATAGCTCAGAGATGCCATCTTTCAAACAAAAATGGAGAACTGTAGCTAGATCCACAGCAAGTTTCGGTAGTAACTCCTTAGCCTTATCATCAGAAGAACAGCTATCAGCAACCTCTGAATAGAACAAGGTTGATGAACACAAGTAGAAATTGAAAACATTTTAGAACTATGTGATCTGCGAGACAATGCCATCAAGAGTAGTATTACGCACTCCCTTTCGATATAGAATTTTGTATTGGAGAACCAACAACTTAGCAAAGATTTTTTTGCTATCAAGGTGTTGACAACCTAAAATTGGCACTATGGGAAAACCGAAACTTCTGGCTTGTAAAACTGGAACCTCCAATTTTGACATGTTTATAAGGTTGAAATTAATCGAGTTGGGGCTGCCAAGAATATAAGGTTTTGACATCATTATTTGGCATTTTTCCTAAGTTTTCATCAAAGAAATAAATAAAGGATTGAAATGGCAAGAAGATGAAGTCAATCTGCATATTTGAAGCTTCCATGACGTAGCCATTGTCGAGATGATCAAAACGGACATATGGATCGCCTAGTTTGAAGACCAATTGAAGAAATTACGGAGATTTGAAGATGGTCCAGCCTGCAAAACCGGACACTTTGGTTTGGAAACTGGAACCTCCGGTTTTCTTTGATTTTCATTAGTTCGAAACCGGAGGTTTTGGTTTTGGAAATAGGAGGTTCTGATTTTTTTGTAACCGACTCAGAAGCTATGTTTTTGTACATTTCGATTATAATCTCGACTTGGAAAGGGATAAGACCACTCCCCTATAAATATAAAGGGCTCGACACCGATTGAGGGCAACCAACACCAAATCGAATCAATCTTTTTTAATGTTATTTTTTGTTTATCCTTTTTTGCCCTAATCTCTCTTCCCAACCTTCTTTGTTGTTCGTATTGATCTCCACGATCAGATATGGCGTTTTAGGCTCGTATCCACAACCTAGGCACGTTCAGCGGCACTCACGCCATGACGGGGTCCCTCCTGGGCGAGAGATTCGACGATCTTTGCTAGTTTGCTCGGAAACTAGTCGTTCTTCTTCACATAAGCATGTTGTTTATCCTTTGCTGGTTTTCTTGTAAACCTAACCGCCTTTTCACTGTGTAATCTTGATATTTACCCCTCTTCTCAGCATCCCCGCCAAAATTGGAGGTTCCTGTTTCATAAATAGAAAGTTCCTGTTTCGTAAACCTGAGGTCCAATTTTATAAACCGGAGGTTCCGGTTTCTATAGAAGGTGCTGCATCACCGCTGCAGATTGGCACAGTTGCGTGCCCGTGTTTATTGGCACGGTTTCGTATCAACACAAGGTGTGTGCAATCTTTATTCTTCGAATAGGACAAATTCTTGGAGCTGCAAATAAGGTTTCCATTGTTCTACAGCAAGGAGGACTGCCACATACTTTTTCTCATAATTAGGCCCCAAGGGTTTACTGATATAAGTAAAGGGATGACAGTTTTGCATGAAGACAGCTCCAATAATACCTATATTAGAAGCATCAGCTTCAATGAAAAAATTGGATGGAGCTAATAAAGGTGCAGAAGTTAGAACTTCTTTTAGAGTTTAAAAAGCATCGGTATGTTGGACATTAAAATGACTATGTCGGACCCCATCTGAAGAGCATACAAAATATCAGATATTTCGACAAAATTTCGCTCAAACATAATTCCTATCGCCTCGACTGGGAATCAAGACGTCTATGCCTTGCTGCCAATCTGCAATCCAGGAGTCAGTCCAGCCCATTCCAGCAGAGTCCGTCGCGTACGTAGGGCAGAACCTAATCCTCATTGACGCCCACCGTATAGGGGTCCCTTCCCTTTTGTAGCAGTCTGTGACCAAAAGGAGTATTCTAGAGACAAAGAATAGCTAGTATTTTGGATCATTTTAAATGTACCAAAATCCTTTTTCAGCAATTTCATATGCAACAAACAATGTACATGGTACATACACTCCAAACATTTATACCATCCAACCAATTCTATGATAGGGTATTCACTTTATTACAAAAAAGTTCAGCTTCGGTTGATTTTCTATTATTATTATTATTATTATTATTATTATTATTATTATTTCTAAGGGCACTTGGGGCCACCTTCTTTGGTTTTCATGTTGTTGTAGCATGGGCACTCTTCCTTGTTGCCGTAGGTTCCAGACGGAACACATAGACACTTTCTGCAGCAGTAGTTGCAGTAGAAAAGGCATGGCTTCTTGTGGTGTGTCGCCGAACAACGGTACTCACATTTGCTTGGGCATTCTGCCATGCACGAGAGGAGGAATAAAACGTATGGACATAGTGAGCGAGAGAATGAATACACTATATGGGAACAGTGAACCGGATTTTACCTTGTATGGGAACAGAACCTTCTCCTCCGAACTGTAATTGGAATAGGCATCTCAGATAATTTCAAATAGAGAGTAAAAAGTTCCAATTAATACACAAACCATAGAATATATACACTTTCACATTTGGCAGAAATTTTGTAATGCTAGAGACTTACTGGTATGTAAAACCCTCCATTTGCACTTGCAACGAAAACTTTAGCCTAAAAAGTTAAAAAAAAATTACGATTACTATCCAAGATCATCAACACCAAAGAAAATAACTGGCTTCGTCTAGAATGAGAGGACTGAAGAGGAATTACTACTGAAATTGCTAGTCCAAGGAACAAGAAGACAGGAGACAGATATCTTGACACTTGAGCCATTCTTCTGTATTTTATTTGCAGCCTTACTAAATGATAAATATTTGAAAAATCTATGAGGTGAGTTGGCTATTTATAATGCGCACAGCATAGGGTCAGTAACATGGACAAACATACCCCAAATATACTCCATAAAAGCAATGCTAAATTTTGGGGCTTCTAGTTTGGTAATGAGTGCCAATATTTGCCATAATACTTTTGGCAGTGCCAAAGATAATATTGGGGTTTCTGTAATATATTAGCATGAAATGAACTTGGCTACTGACTGGCATCAAGTGATATGGTACAAATTAATTGCTTGCTAAAACACAAGGAATGTGCATCGTGATGCTAAACCTGGTGGCTAACCATATTGTTAGTCAAATTTTACGGTATACTCAAGTAACTGTAGACTGTCAAGTTGTGTAGATCTCGAGAGATATGACAAAGTCTGAATAGTTACTTATCATCATCATCATCATCATCATCATCATCATCATCATCATCATTATTATTATTATCATTATTATTATTATTATTTATTATTATTATTATTATTATTTAGAAAAGAGATATTAATTGTCAAACTAATTCCAAATTTGATACTTTGATTTTCATCAAATGACCTATAACTACCCTTGTAGTTTTTTAGTCTTTTTTTCACCATGCCCATGAACCAATCTAATATTTTCCTCAAATAAATATTTTGAAAATGCTAATTATCAATCAACCGAAATATCTTAAATTCAGTCGATGGGGAAGGCGGCGGCGGCGCCGGCAGAGCTGGAATGCATGCTGGTTGCGCTGTTAGAGCTAGAATGCGTGCGGGCAGCACCGGCGGCGAGGCAAGGGCGGGCGGTGCTGGTGGGCGGGAGGTAGACACGGAGACCAAAAAATTATACAATCCCTAAATATTTTCTTGGTTGCGTAAATTATCTTACATTGACGACATATTTAATTGTCAAATAAATCCTACTTATTTAGGATTTAAATTTTGATGGCTAATTGTTTTGGCAAAAAGTAGTTGCCTAAACATGCGAATTAGTTACAATTGCGGAGATTTTAGGAACGTCGCACATTAACAAAGAGTACTTTATATTTCATTATTTTTTTATCATAAGAATCAACGGTCCAGATTTGTTATTTTATCTTACATCTTACGATAAGATAACAAGACTGATCTATCTTAAAAATGCTCTATTATTATTTTTTTAAGCGATGGCTTATTAGGAAAATAGTCAAATATCATTCATTTTGTTTTGGGAGAATAGGGAAAAAATTTATCCTGAATGCTGTAGCATGAGTTAGGGCCTGTTTGGGAGAGCTCATCTTTTTCAGCTCTGCTCTCAAAATTATTAGCCAAACATCTTAGCTCCATCAACTTCAAATACAGAAAAAAAAGTTGGAATTGAGGCTAACTCCACCTTTTTTTTAAGCTCATGAGGAGGTGCTCAAAAAATTAAAAATCGTGGAGCTGATAGAAAATTACCATCAACCACTTATTACAAAACATATCCATTGTATTCTTGTCTTTTCTCACGTTTTCCTCTTGAATCAAACGAATTTCACATAGATACAGAAGAGCTCCTACCGTACAAAACATATTGATTTATAATGAGAAATATATAGGGGTATAATAGACCTTTTCAATCGAAATCTTAGATATCTAGAGTTGGAGTTAAATTTTAATGTAAACATTTTGTGATGGCTTTGCAAAACTAAAGCGGAGCTGCTCTACGATGGAGTTGTGGAGCAGAGTTGATGAGTGAAGCTGTTCCAAACAAGTCCTTAGTTACATCTAAACTTTACTCAATAAAAAACGATCATAAAGATCTGCACCCTAGAGGAACAAAAACATGCCGGCCACCAACACATCCTCTGGCTTGAAAAACTGTTACTCCACAGCCCATAACAAAAAAGGCTGAAATCAATAAGTCGGCGAATTGAAGGCTACATCCAGAAGATGGTCTATAGATTAAAATCTAACAGCCATATGGGCGAAGGGTGTTACATGATTTGGGGTGATCATAATAGAGCCGAGATGAATTATTATTACCCTCTTAACAGTCTTACCCCTTCCCCCCCCTTCCATTATTGATCTTGGACGTGGCCCGGCCCAGCCCCTTCCCCCGTTGCCAGGGCGAGATCCATGAATTCTAGACTATCAACTGGGTTGATCTGATATTTTGGTGTCTCTATATGTTGTATTTTTTTTTTCTACAAGCACAAGAAGAGTCTTAAATTCAATACTGTTTTGTTTTTTTAGAGAAAAAACAAAACGGTGTTGAGTTGGCTTGTGACAAAAACTCGAAGAATCTTGATCCGTTTCATCGACATACATTATTCCTGATTATCCGTCCGAAATGGGTGAGCTTGAAAAGTATACCCACAATTGCTCAAGCGAAAAAACTTAGGAGCATGAAATTCAATACAACACAGAAACATGACCGAACAGTTTAGGTGGTTGTACTAAATGACTCATCCCAACCAGCAGACACTACCCAAGATGTTTCGTCCATTCTTAGAATTATTGTGCCAACCGATGATAAGATGTGACAGAATGACACATGATACTTAGTTGTAGTTATAATAGTTAGGGTCGATTCGTTGAAACCATGTAGAATCAACGGCGACACAGGATATCATCTTTTGCCTCGTTGGAAACATAGTGTGCGGGATGACAAAATGACACAGTGATAAGAGAACTGTACATATTTCCACGAACAACATCATTCATTCAGTATTACACATTTTGTAACAGCATTAAAATGGAGAAATCAACGTATGATGAACTGCACACTTGCATGATAATTAATGAGCCACATATGCTCTTCATCTTTATTTGAACAATCATATGCTGTGACCGTAAGAACAATATCATCAGGTAGGTCTGCCTAGCTCCCAGCTAGAGGACGGAGCTTCTATTATTTCATCAATTGACCCTTCTGCAGTTTGTCCGGACTTCTCCTTGGGACGGGTCGGTCACGGGACTCAGGTTCCCCATATTGATCATGGACTGCGCGAAACTGGCGAAGAAGGCGTCCTGGCTGCTCGCGAACTGGTCGACGATCGGGGCCGTCGTCCCCTGCGCCTGCGGCGCCGACTTGAGCTCCTGATCGGAGTTGAGGAACCCTCGGTTCGCTTCGAGATTGGTGTAGTAGTTCCCGTCGAAGGTGTCGGGCGTCGTCGGATCCAGGTCATTTAGGGACGAAGGGTTGTTGCCGTTCCTTGGACACCTCTGCGACAGGAAGGTCCGGTACGCTGGGTCTAGGGTCGGGTCGGGCATGTTCGTGCCGCTAAAGTTGTACAGCCTGCCCGTGACGAACTGGCATTGTACCCGGCCGAAAGTGTGTCCTCCTGTGCTCACAGTATTACATACAGTATACAGGATGAGAAGGATGGTGCGGCGTTGTTACAGATCAGAGACGATGACGTAGCTCTTGGCTGGAACGGACGTCAATAATCGCACCGTGGGAGTACCTGATAGGGCGACGAGGTCGACGTCGTTAAGGTTGAGTGCTCTGAATTTGCTCTGCAGCACGGTGAGGTTGTCGGTGGGCGACGGCAGGTTGAGCGAGCCGTTGAAGTCGGACGTCTTGCCGTCCAGTCTCCCCAGCAGCACACCCCAGCCGGGACCTCCAGACTGCATGCATATATGAGAGATGAGTGTGAATCCACCATGCATTATTAGTTGCATACTAGCTATACTGTGTTCATGTGACTCTGTGTGTGTACTACTGCAACTATCATACTCTGCGGCCTACTGTTGCTGATGTACTTATGCCGCCTGAATTGGATCGATGTGTGTTCAAGTTCACGGTTCACGTGGCCATCACATCGCGTTTCATCACGACGTGTAGACAAGTAGCAACAGATTAGCTGTTAAATCGTCGTGGGGGGTGCTAAGCTTGCCCGTCGATGGAGAGAGCGACGGGGCAACTACCTTCCAATCATGTTACTGTATGTACTACGTACTAGGACAGCACTTGATGATCATGGATCGCGTTTTACGTACGTACGTACCAGCTCGACGGAGATCTCCGCGGCGAGGGCGAGGATGTCGGCGCACGAGACGACGCCGGGGCAGGCGTCCTCTAGCGCCGCCTTGACGGCGTCCACCACCTCGAACCCCCGCGCGGAGTTGTTGTTCGGCGGCGACGTCTTCTCCGACGGCATCCCGGGGACGCTGTCCAGAAGCAGAGATCCGTCACAGCCCTGGTTTAATTAATTATCACGGTACATTAGTATGCCTTTGTAAATATATATGTTATTCTCCTTGTTGATTATCATTCAACCATGCAAGCCGCCGGTGATTTAATTGGAGGGACGATCGAGGTGGTATACCTGGACGAAGCAGTCGTGGAAATGGAGGCGGATGAGGCTGGCGAAGATGCGCGTGTCGGAGTCGTGCGCGTCGATCAGGACCTGCTTCGTGATGTCGTAGGCGTCAGGGCACGTGTCGTCGTAGTAGTCCTCGCATAGCTGCGCCGCCGCCGTGTGGAGGCACAGAGCAGCCACCAGTAGCATGCCCGCGCAGTGAGCGGCGGCGGCCGTGCGAGAAGAGGAAGAAGCGGCCGCCATGTTTATCATCTAGGCATGTACTACCTTGCCTCTGTCCGGGGGTGTACGTCCGTAACCGAGCCACACGCACGCTCCATTTATATAGTAGCAGGGTAAGAGCTCTTAATTATGAGGATAGCGCAGAGCGGGAGATCAGAGAGAGAGGCTGCTATTGATCGACTCACAATTATTCAACATCCAATCATGCAGTGTATGCATACAGTTTGCGTTGGTTTAAAGTTTTGCTTTATACTTCGATGTGATACGCGAGTCGTAAGATATTGCGAATGGATGCACATGCGTTTCAAGTGTAGTCCAAAATGCTTCATCACATATATATATATATATATATGTTGATTGATGCTGACTGCCATGCTAGCTGGTCAATACTTGTCAAAGTTGTTCTTGCTTCCTCGACTTTTCTCCGACTGCTTGTTGTCTTCTTCTTCCACGCCGGTACTAGTTGCGCATAGATTATACATTTAAATTGTTGTCGCAGTTAGCTTTTTACATTAATTTTAATTACTAGTCTGATAATTTTTTCTAAATATATAAAATTTTAAGTTGTAGTTTAAACATTTTTAATAATAAAACATTTGATATTTATCATGATTTTTTGGATAAAATAAATGGTTAAAGTTGATTTTAAAAGTGAAGGATGATAACAGTTTAAATACGAGTGAGTACAACAAAGTGATGACCACGTATAGCTAGAGGGCTTGGAAGATTAATTCAATTAATTGGCGATCCACACGTGTGGTGGTACTCTGCAAGTATGCCTAATATCGGTATATCTCATATTATGTTTTTTTTATGATGACCTGTGTGGTTAGTGTACAACTCAGCACGTATTCATAAATAGATTCTCGCTACTAGCATTGAATTAACTCTCATCGGCACTGACACAGATTATGGATATAAGACGAATTGAAATAAAGCATGCATACAAGTGGATTCAAACTTTTATTTCTCAAAAAGAGAAGTGGGTTTTAATTTTAATGGTCCCCGAAGAAATTACTTATAAGAGTCGTCAATCATGCGTGCAGACTCAATCTTGCCCTCCTGACTGTCTGTATACAGGAATGGAAGATTCATGTGTGGGGGTACGGATGCAAGTATTCCATTTCATGGGTTGTCAATCCAAAAATTTATAAAATAAATTAGATTTTTTTCCTTTACAAACTAATCACTCAAATGAATTAAGGTGTTTGATACACACTACTCAATGGATACCCGCTTACATCACTACGTAGAGGTAGTGTAGCTAATGTTAGTTCCCTAAATTTTGTTCTTGCGATACTGTCTAGTATACACCCTAGCTCTGTGTTTCAATGTCCTCTGAAATTCTATGATACTATTTGCGAGACACGCTTCAATATATAGGCTTCTTGGATCATGAGAGTCTTTAGACGGATTTCTCTGGGCATCTATTTTATAGGCTCTTTTGGTAAAGCTCTCTTGATTCTCTCATCTAATTATCTCAGTAGAGATTCTAGCTGATTTCGTGAAGTGATTCATTGAAATGATTAATAAAATCAGGTGCGACTAGCTCTATGAGAGGACAAAATATTTTTTCTTAAAATCTTGTACGGAACTATTTGTGAGATGTTTCATCAGGAATTTGCAGCATGGGAGCCAAACAACAGATCTGTTTCATTACTATCTTCCACATATGGTTTTATAAATATACAGGATGATGCTTTTTGGGTAGCTTTAATTTATCGTGTAGCCCAACATCTACTGGCAATTCTATGAGTTTGTTTGTGAGATATTTCAGAACTTCAAAACAGGAGCCAAAATGTCCTTGGACAGGGTCGTCTGTCGTCTCGTAATTCTCTTCCAGGTACTAATTTAGAGGTTTGTTATGTTGCTTGAAATTAACAGCAACCGTTTATTTGATCAGATCTAGCGGTTAAAAATATAGAGGTACCTACTAAAAGATACTCAAAATGATGGATCGGTACCAAAATGGGTGGGTCCGTTACCAATTTTTTAATATCAACGGTTAGGATTAATTTAAAAATAAAGATACCAAAAGGTACCTTTCAAGCACCGTAACAAAACTCATCAATTTATTTGCATACTTGAATTATCTGGTTCGTTCCTTTACGATAGCAAAAAATCCCTGTTTGAAGTTTTTTTTTTTGAAACCATTTGTGAGACGTTTCATGACTTTGAAGCAAGAGAGCCAAATTACCTGCTTGGACAGATAAGCCTATTTCCTCAAGAAAGCTTCATCCTAACCAGAGGCCTGGTTATGGGAGAAGCAGTTTATCAGACGTGTGTTGGTCAAATGATACGGTACGTATTACTTTTACCTTTTCAAAATCTACTGAAAGTGACTACAGCATAAGGGCTGCATACAGCATGCCATATACCAGACCGTTTCAACAGATTAATTAGGGAGGAAAAAAGCTCATCTTCACCATTTTTTCTGTTAGGTGATTGAGAGAAATTCCAATCACGTGACGTTACCTATAAGTCAGAACTATGTGAGTGGCGGCAGACAACAAAACACGCGCTCACTCTGTTCGGTAATATTTGACGCTATTGATTTTCAGTGTGTATCTTTAACTATTTGTTTTATTCAAAAGATAATAAAATTATATATTCTGTTGTGATTTATTTTAACCACCAAAAGTATTTCAAACCTGACTTAAAATATTGCACATTTAAAATATACCCGAAAGGAAGCAGTCAGTTACGTATGCACCTTAGCTGCATGCGCCCTGTGGCATAAATTCATATTTTCTAAAGAAAATTAAACTATTTGTTTCATGTGTTGTCATTTACGAGCACTAGAAATTTGTATAGTTCTGGTTCCAAAGAGAGGTCTAGATATTTCTCACACGACACACGTACGGCCAAATGGTTCTTGGATAGATTTGTCCCATCATTGTCTTCCACGTACGGATAAAGTATATGTATGTCAGTTAAACATTTAATTGTTTGTTACATACAGAAAAATTAAGTAAGGCCTAGCTAGTTACAAACACAGCATCAGTTAAACATTTAACTGTTTCTTTTACATACAGCAAAACAAAGTAAAGTAAGGCCTAGATGCAAACACAACAAAGTGGACACATGTAGAAAAAGTAGGATTGTGACGTCGATCTGCCAATATTAACACTTGGAGTTTGTTGAGAGAGACGTCTAACTAAAAGTATGTGTGTGAAGCAGCGTCCTTTAGTCGTGGATATTGTATAAATCCAGGCTCGGAGTACAGCACTGGAACTCTCCTGGATCCTTTGAAGGAGCTGAATAATTTGTTTTGTAATCCAGTTTTTCCTTACTTGATCGCAGTCACGTGCGTACTTCAGGGATGAACCTGGACTTATCAATGATCCCTTCTAGCTCAAAAACATGAACCAAACATTCATTTTTTTTTTAGATAATGAAACAAGGTTCCAGCTTCTCAAAGAGAGAGATAGTACATATATAGCTGATCAATACAACCGAGTAAATATGCTCCATCCCAATGAGACATGAGAAAAACTAATAATAAGCAGATAACTGAATGACTGAAACTATGCTTCAATCCTATTCCGAAATTTCCAACTAAACTCTGAAAAACTTCCATCACGACTGTCTCTAATAATCGAACACCCATTCTTGAGGCTTGGTCTCACATCTTCCTTGTGAAGCAATGACCATTGTCGTATATAATATGTTGTCCTGAAAATTACCAGCATAAAAATGTTAGATTTAGAGCCATTAGAAACTATATCATCTCTATTTAACTACTTAGCCCAACATAAGGCGACAGTACCAACAAGAATTTGATTCTTTATTTTTGGACGAATGCCATTCAACCATGATTCAAACAAGTTCGATATGTTAGAAATTTTGTGGAGGAAATGAATTTTTTTGAACAAAAAACTTTGTATGTCTCTGGATAATCTTTTGGATCTTGCACATTGCGGTCTGCATATCAAATAATAAACGTATAGACCTTATTACACTCAAAGAGCATTTGTTAGCGCGTATTCCACTGTACACGCATTATTTTTTTCTGGGACACCGACACGTATTGTGTTCTTTTGGCTGACGATGCATCGTTTGATACATGAATAATTCAATCGCAATGTTGATCTGTATTGTTGCAATTGTGTGATTTGGACGTCGCAGGCTTGAGTTCGATCGTTTTCATGCATGTTAATGAATTGATGTATCCATAAAGTTGATGTTATCCGCCGGCGAATTTTATATTTTTGTTTCATTTTCACTTGAATATATACAGTTGTATATATGTAGTTAGGTCGTAATTGATGTATACATAAAGTTAAACTGTATATTCCACACGATGGGGCGAGAGTACATAGGATTTTACATATGGTCGTAGGTCTTTTTCACGGGACACCTTTTAGCAACGACAGCAGGGACATGTAGGCCATCTTGGAGACAGCTGTTCGGCTTGTCCAGTAGCCTTCTTATTATTGGAAAAGCTTATACTACTCCGTTTTTGTTTTGCTGTCGTCCCGACAAGGAATATTAGTTCATTCACATTTGATTTGTGTTGTCCGAAGCGACATGTATATAAGACTGGAGGGAGTATAATGGAAATCTTATATTACGGGATGTGGTTAACTTCGCCGCGTCAAAAATGGAAAGATTAGCTCCTTTTCAAAACCTGGTGTAGTGTTCACCAGTTATGGTGAAGTCAGTAGTATGCCTTTTTTTATGTGGACACAACATACAACTAATTGAAGCGAAACGGATGGGTTCAACAGAATTTTTAAATAATTCGATTCTTATTTTTTTCGCGGATGATAATTTGTTTCGTATTTGAAAAATACCATTTCGTTATGTTCATTTAATGCCCAGTATAGATAAATGAAAGAAGACCTTCTAGATACTGTAGTGATATAGTTTCAGTTCAATTTAGATGATGTGACCACACGGCAACTGATGCAAATCATCCAGGCATCAGAAGATTACGATTTCTCTGTGGCACAATAGACTCGTAACTAGAATACTGTTATTCTCAGTTTGTTCACATATACCCTATAATAATTCCATTCATTCTCGATCTTCCAAAAAGTGCATTATTCTCCTTTATTTATTTCCTCTACAAATACTGCCTTCACAATTGAGAAAACAAATTAGCAACAACAGTAGGGTAACATATCTTTCCTTCTCTTTAATTTATTGCACAAATTAATGAGAACAATGACATGTAGTAGTACTAGTACGAAACTGAACAAGAATGGCAAACGAGCTCCACACTCTTGACGACAGTACTGCAGACTGCAGTAAATTAATGCAGTTACACTCAAACAATACTACGCTTCTTCAACTTCCATTGACCTTTCTGCAGTTCTTACGTATCTCTCCTTTGGAAGGGTCGAGCAACGGCCTTATGTTCCCCATGTTGATCATGGACTGCGCGAAGCTGGCGAAGAAGGCAGCCTGGCTGCCGGCGAACCGGTCGACGATGGGCGCGGTGCCGCCCTGCGCCTGCGGCGCCGACTTGAGCTCCTGGTCGGAGCTGAGGAACCCGCGGTTAGCCTCCAGGTTGGTGAAGTAGTTCTTGTCGAAGGCGTCGGGCGTGGTGGGGTCGAGGTCTTCCAGGGCCGAGCCGGGGCCGTTCCTGGGGCACCGCTGGGAGAGGAACGCCCGGTACCCCGGGTCCAGGCTCGGGTCCGGCCGGTTCGTCCCGCTGAAGTTGTACAGCCGCCCCGTGACGAACTGGCACTGCACCCGGCCAAATGTGTGTGCCCCTGCACGTACGTACGTACGTGGTGATCACGTGTCAGTAGCTAATATCTATATTAATTAGCGTTGGTCGATCACTAGTACTTAGTAATTAACTATTTGCCCATTTATAATAAGGAAAAAAAATTTAAAGTAAAGTGCACTGTAGGTCCTAAACTATTTGCGGTATCATGTAAGTCCATAAACTCTCAAACTGATTATCCGGGTCTCTAAACTATTTTTATGTCAAGTGAGGTCCAAATTTATTTTTACTGTATCAAGTTAGATCCATGTTCTTTTTTGAAAAACCATATGAGAAAAAAAAAGGTCAAAGAGGCTCTCGCCGGGTGGTTAGGCCGTTCAAGTGGCACCTCTCAGGTTCTAGTTTTGAAACTCTCGTGACGCAAATTTCTGATTGAGGTTGAAAAAATCTGTCTAATTAAGAACCGAACTAAACTAACATGAGGCGTGGATCCCAAGACCCTTGATATAAGGGCCGAGTAAAGAAAATTCAGAAATTTTTTTGACTTATGTAAAAATGTCTTTTTTGTAATAAAATATCCGAAGGACGGAACTGTCTTACTCTTACGGGTTGAGTTTTTTAAAATTTCAAATGATCCTATATGTTATGTATTGAGATAAAAATGTTTATAACCTTTTTCTCTCATGCTATAGTGTCTTGAGGATAAAAACTACGTTTTCTCAGTGTCATATTACCAATATCGAGTTGTAGTGACGAAAACTAACTTTTGTCTTTTTGAAATGGTCATAATATATATTTCTAGCTTCTAAATGGGTTTTGGACCTCATTTGACACAGCGAAAATAGTTTAGTGACCCAGATAGTCAGTTTGGGAGTTTATAGACCTAAATAACATAGGGTGAATAGTTTAGAGACCTCTAGTATATTTTACTTAAAAATTTAACAGGAGTTGTTCACAATTCACATAACAGTACCCGAGAGGGCGACCAGGTCGACGTTGTTGAGGCCGACGTCTTTGAATTTTTTCTCGAGCACGGTGAGGTTGTCAAACGGGGATGGCAGGTTGGATGCGCCGTTGAAGTCGGCTGTCTTGCCGTCAAGCCTCCCAAGGAGCACACCCCATTTTGGGCCTCCTGACTGTTAATTAATTCATGTTGGGCGGTGTCAAAAATAAAATGTTTTTCTTTTTGCAGGTATATATATAGCTATCTATATATATAGTTACCGGTAGTTTGAATTATTAATGCAGCTGGAAAAACAAGCAAAGAATAAGAAGCCGAAAGATGTTCTTATAGATGACTAGGTAGCCAATAGCCATGCATGTATAATAATTGAACAGGTGGAAACACGACCGACAAGATTTGGTTGCTTTTGTATGCATGTGGCTGATGTTTTGCATGCATGGTACTGCTGCGGTTAATTTCTCCTTTGGTATCAAGATATTTTACCACTCTTTCTAGGAGAATCCAAATCTAGGCTATATATAGATGCGACGGCATTTGATGAGTTATATATGCATTCAACAGACAGCAGTATTATATACTGTACTTCAGTATAAGGGTATATATAGTACGTCAAATAAATAAATAAATAAATAAATTACAAATGATTAATATTTGTAGAATTAATTTTGCCAACATCAATTCTAAACATTTTCGATGAAAGCCACGGCGCACCTACTGGTGATGATATGTCCGTACGCCATCTCAACCGATCACATTGCTCCAGTATATCATAGCACTCGTGTACTACGCAGGTACGTACCAGCTCGACAGAGATCTCGGACGCGAGTGCCAGGATGTCGGCGCAGGAGACGACGCCGGGGCAGCACGCCTCCAGCTCCGCCTTGGCCCTGTCGACCACCGGGAACCCGCGCGCGGAGTTGTTGTTCGGCGGCGCGCCCTTCTCGGAGTTTATCAGTCCGGGCACGCCGTCCAGGAGCAGGGAGGCGTCGCAGCCCAGGACGAAGCAGTCGTGGAAGTGGAGCCGGATGAGGCTGGCGTAGATGCGTGGGTCCGACCTGTGCGCCTCCACCAGCACCCGCTTCACGATGCTGTACGCCTCGGGGCACGTGCAGTCGTAGTAGTCCTCGCACAGATCGTGCGCCGCCGCGCCGCCGACACCGCCGCTGAGCTGGACGAGGCAAAGCGCGGCGGCGGCGAGCACTACCAGCGCCGCGGGCGCCGTCGTCGGCGTAGCTGCGGACGAACGGGAGGAAGATGACGAAGACATTGTCGTCGTCTCTACTTTCTCCCTATCGACGATGTCGTCGTCGTCGTTGCAATCGGTGAAGCGTCAACTCAACCAAACTGACTGATGATTACCTACCTATACTTGACGAGGACGCGCCCTCTATTTATAGGATAAGTAATGCATCACTTATGGACAGTTAACGCCCGGGTGGGGGGACCAATTAATTAGCCCTGATGAGCTCTCGATGGATACCATGTTGCTTTTACGTGCTCGGATGTATAAAAAAGGTTAAGGTGGCTATATCATGTCGTTGTTGATAGATAGAGATATATAGCTATATAGATAGGTGAAGAAGCACCGTGCATGCATATATATGGTCCATCAGTCCAGCTAGTCAAGACTTTTCAAACTTGGCTCCTAGCCCAGATCGATGGCCCTCTCGTGAGTACGTACGCTATTTGCATGCAACTGCTAGTGTGGAGGTGTATACACACGTGAGAGTGAAAATGCCAGTAACAATAATATGCATTATTGGTTTCGTAGAGATAATTCCAAGCAATGGGCCTTTTTGTCATTGTTTTTTTGTCCTAGTATGTCGTGTCACTATCTGACTTTTTCCCTGGTAATCCTCTTTTTCAAACGGCTGAAATCGCGGCTCCCTTCAGTCTAAGGCCGCTCCATGTAAGAACGCGCGCATAGGGATGGCAGCACGCGCGGTGGTGCGCTGTGGCGGTGGCAGAGCGTGGACGTGTGCAGGCGGTGCGTTGTGGCGGCAGGGGTGCCATTGCGACGTGGCCTGGCGGTTATCACCAACGGTTAGGTGTGTGTGTTTGTGTGTGTGTGTGTGTGGGGGGGAGGGGGGGGGGGGGGGGTGGGGCTGCTGTCCAGACATAGCTTGCTTCGGAGCGAGGCGGCGTGGTGGTGACAAGGCAATGGAGGCACGGCGCGGTGGCGAGCTCCGGAGATTGAAGACAAAAGGAGAATCGTCCGCGATCGACGGTGTAGAAGCGTCAACTGAATCGAAGTTGGTTTTTCAACGACGATTCACCCCATTTTGCCCTTGAGGTTTATACAATGCAATAACCATTCACCAATACATATACATTATATCGGAGCGAAGAAATCGATTTCACATGTTTAATTATATATACTTGCTTCAGTCTCTCCAGTGCCTAAATTCTTGACACTATATATAGGCATTTCACATATAGGCAGCATTTCAGCAAAATCTTGTAATTTTAGCTAGTAGTAGAAAAAAGGTGCCCCAATCTGTAACGTACTACATCCGTTTTTTATCCTTGACACATCTGACTTTTACATCAATTTTGATCACTCGTTTTATTTAAAAAATATATTTATAACAAGTAAAATTATTATCATGATTTAAATATCTTTAGTGATAATTAAATTATAATAAAATATATAATACTAATTACAATTTTTTAAAAATACGAGTGATCAAAAATAATGTCAAATATTTAAAATGTCAACAATAGAAAAAATTAGAGGTAGTAATAAATAAAAGGGTAAATAAAATTGCATGAGTGGACGTAAGGAATCGAACTGAATGCTGTAAACTTTAATGAGGTTAACTTATTTTGGACTAGTACATACTATCCGTACGGCGAAATAAAGGTTGTTGCTTCACTAATCAAATGAAAGTGGATGCCCATGTTTATTAGCCGTCAATAAGTGAGATCCCCTGTTGTAGCCAACACACTGTACGATGTGCCCTCATTCAATGTGGTCAGTTCAGTCGCGACCTCGTGTCAGTTCCGGGACGCTTAGCTGAGATTGATATTGAGTATATATTTGAATACATAAATTAATAGATATACATGATTTTTGACCAGGGATCCAAATCAAATGAAAGAGCAACCACACATGCATACGTATTCAGGAAAAATAAAACTTGATGTCGCTTGTGATGTGTGGGTGTGTACCTGCAGTTGGTTCCTTTCATTCGTTCTTTGTAAAACACATATATTATTATACTTAATCATCATTACAAAATCTTGTTACAAAAATTAATGTGGAGACTATACTTACTGCAAAATAGCTGTCTTACTGTGAATAAGCTGGACGACGATGACATTATTACTACTCTTTTTGACATAAATCAACGTCATTGACTTAATTTATTTTAACATGATCTTTGAGTATTATTCGTCCTATTTTAAAAAAGTATGGTGGTTATCATATGTATTTTGTTACGATTTTTGTTATATTTCAAATATTCATGACATATAACCTTGCACATTCAAACTAATCTTTTTTAACAAGGCAAATTTAATGTCCACACCGCTTCGAAAAAAGAAAAGAAAAAGAATCTAATGTCCACACTAAAAAAAGTATACCCTAAAAAACTATTTGTGCGCGCTGGCAGACAGATATTTTCTGTTGCTGTCTTCACGTACGCTGGATACGTGCAAATGGTCATTGCAGAATCCAAACTGCATTGAACAATAAAGCACTCGAAAATTCGAATTGAGCCATGTTTCCTCCCTAAGATTCCACAATCTAGATTTTCTAAGTGGAAGCTAAAACAAAGAGTTAGATTTTATTTTTTGATTCTACAACCCTTCCAGATTCTACAATCCACGAGCTGATGACTAGTTTTTGTCAGAATTATGATCTAAATATTTACATCTTTATCAATGAGGCCCACTATATATGACTGAAGCTAAATTACACAATCTCAACAAACAAATAACACTCGTATTTTGATCTCTAGATTTTTATAATCCTATAATTCACAATCTACGATCTACAATTTAAATTCTACAATCACAAGCTGAAACAAAAGGCCCCTATATAACTCGATCGAGAATTGCACACTGAAAGCAGCAAGTCGCAAACTTGCAAGCTGGCGTCGTTGGCGTGTGCGTGTGATCCTTCCTTATCCTGTCGGTCGCCTCTTTCTTATCTCAAGCTAGCTAACCGCCAACTACTCAACACAGTGGAGCGACCATATGTTCATTAAGAGAAAACAACGACGACCGGTGTCGTTTCTTGTGAAGCTATAAGATGCATGCTTGGGGACAGGTTGTAACGCTTACACGCATTACTTGAGGCTGCTAACTATATGCATGCACATATGGCTATATGGGTGGGGACTGCCGTGTGCAGATTAGGACACGAGAGAGCGACGGCCGGCCAGGGCACAAGACAACGGTAAGCGCCATACAGAGTTTCTACATAAGATAGTGATATATTTTCCCAGTATCCAAGGAGAGTTATAATATTCATGTTTGTCCACATGTTTCTGTGTTGCATCTGCTGTATGTACCCTAATCGCATTCTCTTTATGCACACAGCAATTGTTCCCTTGTCGATCCTTAGAAATTACTAGTAAGAAACCACACGCAAAGTAAAACGTGGCAAGTCTCTACTCTTACAATGCACCAACTCTGTCATTTTTCATCCACCCCTGAAAAGAATCTCACTATCCTAATAATACCCCCACAATTATGATGATAATGTTACTTTAACACCAATCCAATGGCTCACGTGTGCTCCCTCTACTAAAAAAGTTACATTTACTCAAATTCAATGGCTGTTAATTTCTTAATCTTTTATCACATAATTTTGCAAATCTCTTGTTAACAAATCCTCTGGATGTAGCACTTCTCCGACGCAGCAAGCGCCTGATTCCGGGAAAATTTCATGCCCCAGCCCCTGCAGCACAAGCACCTGTAGTGCCGGCACCAGACTCTGACTTGCCGCTATTTGTTCCAGCCCCACTATCGGCAGCAGTGATTCCGGCCCCTCACCTCTGCATTGAAAACATTCAGGCGATCGCAACTGGATTTGTGCAGATGGCGCCTGGTGCAGTTTTCTTTTGAGGAACTGAATGCAGATGATTCTATTGATGGCTAGTTTGCTTATGCAGTCTGTAATAAATAGTGCCAGGCAGTTGTTTTATTTTGCTTATCAGTACTTTGGTAGTCAGCTGTCAGCTTCTTTGGGTTTGCACACTGCCTGTGCTCTCGTCTGTAATCTTCTTTTTACTAGTTTGTTGGCTTTTGCTACTCAGTATGACAGTTCAGAGGTTTTTTTTGCTGCTTTACATTTAAATATAGCAGTCTCTGCTTCAGATATCTACTGTGTGTTCATGTTTGGTTTCCTCAGAGGACTTACTCTGAATTTGCTCAAATATGTTATACATGTTTCCTGCTCTATCATGTGATGCTTTTCTTTCATGGCTACATACAACACGCGTAACTGGCATTTCTTATCATGGAACATTCGTGGCATCAATTCACAAGAGAAATGGGACAATATCAGAGATAAAATAGCAGAGTCAACCTGTGGGATTCTTAGCTTGCAAGAAACCAAACGAGAGGTCTTTGATAATTCTTATCTGAAGAAATTCTGTCCCCGGAATCTACATGAGTTTATTTTTTTTCCCTCTTTTGGGGCATCTGGTGGTCTCATTAAAATATGGAATGGTAATCATTTCAAGGGAGAAAGGGTTCTAATTAATTCATTCTCTATTACTATCAAGTTCACTGTCTTGGCCACTGGCAGGATATTTCATCATACGAATGTATATGGTCCTGCTAATTCTGTTGAACGTGCAAATTTTATCTCTTGGTTATGTAATATGGATGTGTCCTCATTTGATGATTGGATTTTGATGGGTGATTTCAACCTAATTCGAAGTCCTGATAACAGAAATAGACCTGGTGGTAATATCAATGATATGATGTTATTTAACGATCTAATTCATCATTTAGATCTGGTGGACATTGCCTTTCAGGGGAGGGTCTTCACTTGGAGCAATATGCAGGATAATCCTTTGCTTGAAAAGCTTGATTGGGTCTTTACATCATCATCATTTGTGCAACCACTTGCTCGACCAATCTCAGATCATATTCCCTTTGTGATCAAGGTGGGCACTAACATTCCCAAATCACATGTCTTTCGATTTGAAAACCACTGGCTGGAATTCGCTGATTTCTTATCCACGGTGGAGTTACATTGGCACTCCACACCTTTTTACTATAATGCTGCTAAAACTTTGAATGCCAAGTTCAAGCAAACAAGGCTGGGGCTGAAAAAATGGAGCAAGGGTTTATCGCGACTGAACAAGTGCATCAATAATTGTAGCTGGGTTATAGCTCTTCTCGATGATCTCGAAGATCAGCGCCGGTTATCTTTAATGGAAAGGAATTTTCGGAGAATACTAAAGAAACACCTCCTCATTCTGTTAGATGCCAAAAGAATATATTGGAAACAGCGAGCAACTATAAGATGGGTGAGATTTGGAGATGAAAACTCGAAATTTTTTCAGGCTGTGGCAACTATGTGACATAGGCACAATGCTATTGCAACTCTGACGTTGGAAGATGGAACCATTATAACAGATCATTCTCTGAAAGCCAATGCTTTGTGGGTATCTTTCAAAAATAGATTGGGGACTTCAGAGTTCAGCTCTCTGTTATATGATCTACAAACTCTAGTACAACCATGTGAGGTGACAGGATTGGATTGTCCTTTCTCTAATGAAGAAATAGCTGCAGCTCTCAAGGATATGCCACTAGATCATGCCCTTGGTCCGGATGGTTTTAATGGTGCATTCATGAAAAAATGCTGGCACATCATAGAAGCAGATTTCAAAATAGTTTGCAGAGCTTTTGAACATGGATCTCTAGACTTAACAAGCATCAATCGCTCTTATATTGTCTTGATTACAAAGAATGACAACCCTATGACGGTGACTGATTACAAGCCCATTTCACTCCTCAATTCTTCTCTGAAGCTGTTAACTAAGCTAGAGGCTAACAGGCTTCGGTCCGTAATTCTTTCAGTGGTCCACACTAATCAGTACAGATTTATAAAAGGCTGAACAATTCAGGACTGCTTAGCCTGGGCTTATCAGTTTATCTATTTTTGTCAAAAATCAAAGAAGGAAACAATAATACTCAAATTGGACTTTGAGAAAGCTTTTGACAAAGTACAACACCAGGTAATCCTTGCCATGCTGGAGGCCAAGGGCTTTTCGACCACCTGGATTGCTTGGATTCGTCAAATTCTATCCTCGGGATCATCTTCAGTTTTGTTAAATGCAGTTCTAGGGAAATCTTTCAAATGTTTGAGAGGTGTTCTTCATGGAGACCCACTTTCACCGGTGCTTTTTGTGCTTGCTGCTGATCTATTGCAATCAATAGTTAATAAAGCTGCTGCTAGAGGACTCCTAGTACACCCACTTGGTCCAACCTTTGGCGGTGATTATCCTATTGTGCAGTACGCAGATGATACTCTGCTCATTATGCCAGGCGATGCTCGCCAACTTATTGCACCAAAAGGTCTACTTCGTTCTTTTGCTGATTCTACTGGACTGCGGGTGAACTATGCATAGTCTTTTCTTGTGTCAATAAACATGGATGAACAGAGGGCCTCCCACCTAGCTCAAACGATGGGCTATCAAGTAGGTGTTATGCCATTTAGCTACCTTGGTCTTCCTCTCGGCACAACAAAGCCTACTGTTACCGAGTTCATGCCCATTCTCACTCGTATTGAAAAGCGCTTGATGGGGCTAAATAAACTTCTTTCATACTCAGGACGTCCTCTTATGGTCAACTCGGTTTTGTCGGCACTTCCAACTTTCTATATGTGCAAGCTGAAACTATCCGTGTCAGTAATTGAACAAATAGATAAATATAGAAAACATTGTCTCTGGGATGGCGGTGATATCAACAAGAAAGATTCTTGCTTAGTTGCATGGAGGAAAGCCTGCCGTCCAAAAGAACAAGGTGGTTTGGGAATAATCAATCTTAGAGTGTAGAACACTGCCTTGTTGTTAAAATTCCTCCACAAATTCTATAATCATGATGACCTTCCATGGGTTCACCTGACCTGGAAGCTGCTGTACACAAGATCGATGGCTCCGCATGCTGTTCCTATTAAGGGGTCTTTTTGGTGGAAAGCGGTCATAAGATTGTCTACTCCGGCACACGACGCTGGCGCCCATCAGGAGGTCCCCGGTGCTCAGCCTCTCGAACACCGTCATGAGCGCGTCGTCTGGGAGGGCGGCCCAGTTCGGCGGTGGCGGTTCAGGTTCGCGGGGCGGGCCACCGAGCTAAGCGGCGGCGAGCCTAATTGTGAGTGCGGGCAAGGAGTGGCTCAAGCAGGCAGGGCTCAGTGCAACAACTTAAGTACGTTGAGCCCCTTGGGCTGCTTGAGAAACGTAAGGAATTGTTATGCTTTGGGCTGATTTGGAAGGACAAGTACTCCGTAGAAAACAGAAAAAAAAAGTTTCCTTTCGATTTGGGAATATATAAATGTTGACATATTGCTTGCATTTGAAGTCTAATGTTCTTTGCTCAAAAAAAAAAATTGAAGTCTAATGTTTTGCTCCCAACTGATGCAGAGCTATCACAAGAGCGGGAACGTCCGGAGAAACAGTGGCATGCTCCATATACTACTAGTTCCTTTGTTTTTTAAGTACAATCATTTAAAAAATGAAAAATATTATATTTTTATTATGATTTAATTTATCAATAAATATGTTAAAATATGATTTTTTTTATTTGACATATTTTTGAACAAATTTCTTGAATAAGACGAAAGATCAAATTATCATAATTGTAACTATATTTAAAAAATAGAGGAAGTAATATTAAAAATAAGGTGATGTTCCACGGGGGAAAGCAACATGCGCATACGTCCACGACCAAGATCTTTCTCTTTTTTTTTATCGGTCCATGACCGCGACCAAGGTCTTGAGTCTTGACACCGGCAAACAATGGCTCTTTCGTGCACGTTCGAGAACCCAAGCTGCTGCATGAGCACAAGATTATTATGAGATACTAGGTCCGCGGCCTTCAAGATAGAGATCAGGGCATGCAGACACAGATGCCGAGTTTTGCTCAATACCGGGCCGGCAGCTCGATCTCTAGGAAGCCCCACCCACACGACGTTGTGGTCGTCGCTGAGAAGCGGCGGTGCTGGCCAAGCAGATGCTTACAGATGTCGTTGAGGCGGCACACGCTTCTGATCTCACATCTTAGGTCATGGATGTTCAATCCAGGTGAGACTGATGAGCGGCTTAGTAGCACGGACCGCATGCATGGTGAGTCGCTCCAGCCTCGGGGGTCAGGACGATCGTGGTCACAACGCGACTAAGGGTGTGTTTGGTTGAGCTGTACCCATGAAAAAAGCTGCTGTGAGCTGTGAACTGTGGAGAAACCTGAAAGTTATTTGGTTGAAACAGCTACGGCTGCACTTTTGAGAGGGAAATGTCTGTAATGCCCCTAAACGTTTCAGATGTTGTTTATATGTAATATACTCGTAACATATTATATTACCTAATAATTTACATGATTTTGATCATTAAAGAAAATAAATAGAACTTCTTAAGATTAGCATCCATCATTAACATGATGTCAATAATACAATGTGTATATTTCACAAAACATCAGCGTAGAATTTGTTAAGATTGGCATCTACAATTATATCCTTCTAGGTAAAAATAAAGCATCTATGATCCTAGCACGAATTATATTCATGCTTTCCTCGTTTTGTGCATCAGGAATCTCCTCGCCTTGTGTATGTTCCGCATGTTAGGTCCACTAAACAAGGTAGTCATCATCAACATCACATCTATCGAATGCCTTATCTTGTGGCTTGCTGTCACGAACAAAGTTATTCAACGTCACACAAGCTATTAGTATATGTTGCTGCGTACAAGTATCAAAGCATGGTATGCCCTTCAATATACGCCACTTTTGCTTGAAGACTCCAAAAGCTCGCTCAATGATATTTCGAAGAGTGAATGTAAGAAATTGAATAACTCGTACTTCCCTTGAGGAGGACGGCCTGAACAGCATGAGAATTCTAGTATGTGGTATGCGCTTCCTTTGAAAGGAGCAAGGTACCCTTTTCGATTTGGATAGCCATAGTCCACAAAATAATATTTTCCTGTAAAACCAAATCAGCATAGTGAAATAATAATACAAGCAACACATATCTACTAAGTCCAAATTATTATACCATTAGGAGGCTGAGGGAAGGAAGGAAAAGTTGTTATCGCGTGGTTGAGAATCCTTGTGTCATGAGCAGAACCAGTCCAACCAGTAGATACAAAGGTGAATCTCATGTAGAAGTCACACACTGCAAGCAAATTCTGAGATGTATATCCATGTCGATTCATATAGTTCACCATTTCCCAGAAAACAGGAGGATACATCCTAAACATTTTATAGAAATATCTCGGTTTGGTCAAACATCTTTCAACCCATTGAATTCCAATTTCTGGTGTTTCTCTGTATTGACTTTTGTTCAAGTAACGATTAGTATGAAGGTTACCAATAGCAGCCGAATGTTGGGCAAGCTGAGCTAGGAGTTGTAGTCCATTATGTCCATTATTTACCGGTTCTTCATTGTTACCTTCCATCTGCATAGAAGAGGACATAGCATTATTTCCAACAGTCATACAAATCATTATTTGCATCAACTACACATCTCATTATTTGCAACAACCATACAGATTATTATTTACAACAACACAGTTCATTATTTCTAACATGTTCTACAAGCACACAACTATCCTAATACATGGGTTCCAAATCAGGGAAACAAATACATGGTTCAAAACAGAGAAATAAATAAATGATTCTAATACAACTGAACAAATAAATAGTTCCAACACCACAGAATAAATAAATGGTTCCAATACAACTGAACAAATAAATAGTTCCAACACAACGATCAATTCCCATGCTCCCTTTTAAGCCAGTCGAGCCTTCCTTCATTTGTTTCCAACAAGCTAAGGATCTCCCTAAATTCAGGCTTCACGATCAACTTTGTAGCTGTGTGCATTAGTGCTGTTTTTTCTTTTACACCACAATCTTTCACCATCTTCATGGCCTCGCGAGGTAAGAATTGCATTATTGGGTGGTGCTGAGGATGCTTCAACACTTGAGGATATTCTTTCCACTGCAGTTTCAATTTGCAAGCATGTCTTCTTGTACATCCGAAGGAATGGGTTCTTCTCATCTTTCTCTTCGGTAGCAACAGAGGAACCCTGACGTTTTTTCTTTCCTTTTTTAATTTCTTCAAAGCAGGCAGCTTGACTTCCTCAGGTGTAACTTCTTCCGCAGTATCACCGCTTGAGTCGCTAGATGATATATTCCCAGGGCAGGTGGCATTAGCACCAGTCACATGTACCTTCTTAAATATATATGCAAATCATCTAGGTGCTTTGGTCCTTGCTTCTTGAACGTCATATGGTTGCATTTCATCCCTTTTTCAGGATTATTGCATCTCTGAAATTCAATGAAATAAAATGTAATAAGGTCCACCACATCATCAAAATAGACAGCAGCCGTTGCCGCCGGCAAGCCGAGCTCGTGCTACTCGCCGTTTCTAACAGCACTCAGGTGCTACTCATCGGACGCCCGGCATTGGGGGACGAAGGTTACATCCGCCATGAGGGTCTCGCCATGGGGGCCATGCGTCATATCGGCCGGTCTGTCGTGCGACATGTGGCGCAGCCTTCTGGCCACTGGACCATGGTGCGCTCGCGGTGCGTCCTGCTGCCCATCACAATCGTCCGGACCGCATGCTGCAGCGGACGTGCACCTGCTGCCGTACTCCACTCCCCATTACTGGCTAGAGCAGCGCTTGTTGGGCGTCTCGCCGGACGACCGGCTCTTCTTCATGTACTTTAGCATCCGTACCGATCTGGACATCCTCACGGCAAAAATAACGTCCCTAGAGACGACATCCAGTCCGGTAGAGAGGAACACTATGAGCAAGCCGTGTTTATGCCCCAGATGAACAACCTGACATGGGGAGGCACCACGCTCAAACTGCGATAGATCGGCGAGAAGAGCATACCAAGTCTTGTTCACAATACAGCGACACAACGGGCACGATGGAACCATCCACGCTCAATCTCAGAGATGAGACGTGGAGAGTTGCGGCCGGAGAAGGCCACTCGTGGCGAAACATGGCCGGACTTGAGATGGACGGCGCCACGTACTTCGCCTTGCAGCAACAATGATTTCTACTGAATTTTGAGTAAATCCCCCCTAAAAAGGATGGGCGTTTCAATTTTTTGTACCCGTCGTCATGGCGCGGCCACCTCTCGCAGCGCATGGCCCTGGCAAAGTGGTGATGGATGTCCTACGCAACCAAACGGCACATGTACGAATTTGTTTGGAGTAGCAAAGATAAAAGGGCCTAATTTAGGCAGCCAAGAAAAAACGGGCCAGTTTTGATTTTTGAGGTTTTGGACTAGCATGGCAGACTCGTCAAACTCCTCGTACCAGATGGCCCACCTGCAGTCCTGCTCGCTTCCTCAAGCTGCACGCCACCACGCCACCGATCGGTACCGGTACTCCACCCAGATGCCTCCTCGCTCTACGGCACGGCTCCGTGACCTCCGTCTCAGTCCATCTCCTCCGTCCCACTCTCACCTACTACGAACCGAGCCAGCGCACCCTCTCCACCGCCGGTGGCCGGTCCTCCTCCGGCTGGGTCTCACGCTGGCCTTCCTGCTGGCAGCTCCAGCTGCCAAGGCGTGGACGGGGGAGACCCGCGGCCGTGTCATCTGCGACGACGCCGCCATCGGCCCCGAACCACGCTCTCGAAGGTCAGTACCGTCCACCTGCATCCTCTCCCTTCGTGCTGGTTTAGTTGCGCAGCGGCTGTCGATCGCATCTGCAGTGAGCGTTTGTGTTTTCCGATGCGCACAGATCTCATTTTGTCATCCAGGGTCCCGGAATTGCTGGCCTAGTCTATCTAATGGGAAGTTCTAGAAGTTGAGAAGAGTTACGAGTTACATTGCAGCTCAGGAAATTCGTGCACGAAGAGTGGGCTAGCCTGCTTGGTGCTGTGAGATTTTCATTTCCTGAGGGAATGACAAACCGTCGCATTTTACTATCATATACTTAATGAATTTAGGAATTAGCACAGCTATCGAGATACTAGTATTATTGTGGTCTTAATAGGTTGCATCGACACTTTTGTTGGTTGTTTTGCTATGGGATTGTTGCTGAAATGAAATTATATTGTGGCTGGATTGAAAGCCACCTTTCAATAATTAACTTTCTATTTCCTGTAAGTCTGTCATTTTTGCATCGTATCGCTCCATTGAATTTCTTTCAAGCCACGAATAGTTAGTAGTACTGCTCAAATATTGAGAACTGAGATATTTTGGTGCATGTCATACTTTAACAGTCGTTCCTAGCCGAGGACTTCGCCACGGGACATCAGCCGGATGCCTTCTGTATTTCCTGTCACGTTGCCTTCTGTGCTGCGGTGCCTAATGATCATTCTGATCACCAATCAGTTAATATTATCTCCCATAATGGCTGATTATTTGCACGTGTTCCATCATCAGAAAAATGGCTTGGCAATTCGGTTTGTTCCGGTTAGATCTTTCGACTTTATTTTTTCCTTGATGATATGATATTGTGAATATTCGTTATATGTTAATATGTTTCACGATGATGGAGAAGAGGAATATTGTCAGTTTCCTTTGTCACCCCCGCCGTCACCGAACAAGTGTCAATGCTACAGGTCCGGCCGGCACTTGTGGTAATATTCGATTGGTTGCTTGGTTAGTTGATACTTTCTTATGATTATTTAATTACTTTTTTTACACGGACTCTAAGAGATGATTGTAATGACTTTGCTGATTTTGGAAATGCAGGCTAAAGATAAAAATGCTCCCCAGAAAATTCATCAAGATGGCGGCCTTCAAATGGTGCCAACTGATAGACCCCTTCACACATGTAAGAAAGATACGTATTGCTTCATCTGTAGTCTGGCAATCTGCGATCTCTGTTGTCCCAATCATGCTGCTCGTCACCACCCTGGGCAGGAGGGTAGATTAGCCAAGGTTTGTAGTTGCGGCCTCTTTACTTTGCTTTTAATTACAAGGTCAATATTTTACTTGGTTTGTTAAATACTAAGTTACATACCATACCTCTTATACATTGTTATGCAGGTTCATAAGGTTAAGAATTATATTGCTATCGACGCAGATGATGTGAAAGGAATAGGGTATAGCTGGAATCATATTCAGCGGATTCGTATTGGGAATTCGATATTTATACCCTTGATACGATCGACACGTCCTCCACTTGTATTTAGAAAATGAGATGAAACTAAGAAACAGATAAAGGACCGTCCAGATGATAATGCAATTATGACAAACCTTGCATTTCCACAGCAGTACGGGGATCGACAATTCATACGGTCGGTATACTTTAAACACCAAAATGGCCTTTGTGTTTTGGAGGACGTGTCGATCGTATCAAGGATATAAATATCGAATTCCCAATACGAATCTGCTGAATATGATTCCAGCTATACCCTATTCCTTTCACATCATCTCCGTCGATAGCAATATAATTCTTAACCTTATGAACCTACATAACAGTATATCAGAGGTATGGTATGTAGCTTAGCATTTAACAAACCAAGTAAATATTGACCTTGTAATTAAAAGCAAAGTAAAGAGGCCGCAACTACAAACCTTGGCTAATCTACCCTCCTGCCTAGGGTGGTGACGAGCAGCATGATTGGGACAACAGAGATCGCAGATTGCCAGACTACAGATGAAGCAACACATATCTTTCTTACATATGTGAAGGGGTCTATCAGTTGGCACCATTTGAAGGCTGCCATCTTGATGAATTTTGTGGGGAGCATTTTTATCTTTAGCCAGCATTTCCAAAATCAGCAAAGTCATTGCAATCATCTCATAGAGTTCGTGTAAAAAACATAATTAAAATAATCATAAGAAAGTATTAACTAACCAAGGAACCAATCAAACAGTACCACAAATGCCGGCCGGACCTGTAGCATTGACACTTGTTCGGTAACGGCGGGGGTGACAAAGGCAACTGACGATATTCCTCTTCTCCGTCGTCCTGAAACATATTAAGATATAACGAATATTCACAATATCATATTAAGGAAAAAATAAAGTCGAAAGATCTAACCGGAACAAAACCGAAATTGCCAAGCCATTTTTCTGATGATGGAACACGTACAAATAACCAGCCATCATGAGAGATAATATCAACTGATTGGTCATCAGAATGATCATTAGGCACCGCATCACAGAAGGCAACGTGACAGGAAATACAGAAGGCATCCGGCTGATGTCCCGTGGTGAAGTCCTCGGCTAGGAGTGACCGTTAAAGTATGACATGCACCAAATATCTCAATTCTCAATATTTGAGCAGTACTACTAACTATTCGTGGCTTGAAAGAAATTCAATGGAGCGATCTGATGCAAAAATGACAAAGTTACAGGAAATAGAAAGTTGATTATTGAAAGGTGGCTTCCATAAAATGCACGATGTAAATTATTAGTTGAACTGGTTGCTTCTGATTCGAGTACTCAAGTGGCCTGTGGCGGTCAGGAAGGGAGGTATGCCCCCCTGCAAGGTCTCTTAGGATACTACCCTCCCTGCCCCCTCTAGAACTGCCAATCCACAATTCTGAGACATAAAGAACAAGGGTTTCGGCTGATGAGAGGAAACGAACCTCTATTGCATCGGCTCTGCCGGTGTGCCTGTGCGCATCCGGGCAGCGCTGGCCGCTGAAGCCGACAAGACAGATGGGCAAAATTTTGTTCTTGACGCAAGGCGAGGAGAAGTCCGCGGCGGTGAGATCCAACACCCAGGACGGAACCTACTCCTGCACACAGGGACGAGACGCGAATCGCATGTAAATAATGTTTCTTGGAACCCTGCCTCGCCAAGAACAAGTAGGGATGAAGATAAGAAGAAATTAAGAAGAGAAAAAGGAAAATACCTTGCTCGACTTCGCCTCGAGGAGACATGCGTCGCGACAATTATAGGAGCTCGCTAGATAGCACCAACTGCGTGTTTCCAAAAATTTGGCTCAAAACGCCAGCAATGGCAAGACAGCAGGAGAAAGGGGAGGAGAGGCGGGGGAGCAAGAGACAGAGGCGACGAAGAGTTAGGTGTGATAACGATGGTAGCATCAGAAGCAACGCACTAGCATGTCCGAGGCGTCGGAGCCACCGCATTTGTAGCAAGAAGATTCGTCGTCGACGGTGACGCCATGGCCCATATATGTCGGAACCTGCTCCTGCAACAAAAGATGGAACGATCCATCAAGAAGAGGCCTGTTTCTTGAAATCGCGGAGAGAAAAGATCAACAAACGAAGACAAGGATTCTTTACCTCGAGCAAGCAGGTGTCGGCGCAGGTGCATCGCTCGAGCGCAGGACAATTTGAACTGGTGTTTAGAAAAATTCACTTCAGAAATCAGAACAGAGAGAGTTGCGAGGCAGAGCAGGGAAAAAGGCATGAGAGAGGGAGACGATGCAGGACTTACGTTGATGTAGGTGGTAACATCGCACACACCGGAACAGATTGTCCAGCATCTTGGCACCATGGCCGCACTTGCAGCCGACTACGCCTGCCATGGCAGAGGTTGCTGAGGCTGAGGTACAAGAGGTATGCGCAGAGCGACTTGGGGTTTCTTGAGGGAGGTCGCTTTCCGTTTTGCAGAAATCCAAACCAATTTATATGTTGCCCAGCAAACTGGGGACATGAAGCACTCTTCTCTTCAGGCCTCTCTGTCGCATCGATACTTGTATGGCATTCCTCGGCTATAGCCGATCACAACCGTTCAAAACATACTTCCCCATGTTGTGATATGGGGCTGAATAGGTATCGATTGTAATTCCTTCAGCATCCCCAACTCACTATTGGCTTTGTTCTGTAAGCTGGGTCGCGGCTTTGTTCTGTAAGCTGGGTCGCGGCTTTGTTCTGTAAGCAAGCAAGCATGGCAAGACTATGGCATAGATGCTGCGCAGCTCTTCAACTAAATGGATGTGGCGGTGCTGCTCCTGACCATGCAGCGTTCCTGTGTGAAGCATTAAATCGAATACCTCAAATGCGGCGCTGAGACCGACCATATATGTCAAGCACCGCCGTGGCCAGAAGAACATCCGCCGACGCGAGCTCAACGCCCCAAGCCCTTAGCGTCGCGCCCTCCCACCTGCCGCTCTCTGCATCGCCGCACTTTGCTGCACATACGCAAATCTAGAGTGGATTGGCATAGTCAATGAAAGTTGACATGGATGTAATAATTTAGTAAAGCAAGATAGTTAACTGATACGTACTAGTTTAATTATCGGATATCAAATGGCAGAAGTATGAGTCGAATTAATAGTTTATTGTTCCTAGCTTGGGCCAGACTCAGAAACTTCTTTACGCTGAATTTTCTCATTAGATTTGCTCTCAGATCCATGGTAAGAAAAATAAACAAGTCGTTGAATTCCAGCCATTTACATTTGAATTAAGGGAATTTTGGCTAGCCGACACACAAAAAAAGAGTTGGTTTTTGACTCTGAGACACCCTTGGAGCGAATATGAGTTATAGATGCTCCACTAACAAGCCTCTACCGAAGCGAAATATGGTTATAGATGCTCCCAATTTCTGAAATCGTGCTAATAATTCATAAGTTGGCTCATAAAATTACTTTATAGAACTAAATTATTAGGAACTGTTGGTGGTGGGGAGGCATTTTTTTTAAATTCCCAATAGTTTTTGGAAGCTCCCAAAACCAGTTCTTGTAGGCCATTTGGTGGTTGCTTCTGAGCACTAGGCAAGATGATATGTAAAAACAGGTAATGCCAACATAATTGCCTGCTTCCTTTTGCCATGGCTCATGGGAACTGATGCAAAAAGAACATTTCATCAAAAAGGAGGCTCTCCAATCTAATTCGGGAACACAATGGTATATGTTCTAGCTCATATGTGTGGCGTGAAGATACATGAGGAACACAGGTCACCCATTTCATCCAGTATGCCGATAGTTTTCTTCTCTTAGTATGATGCAAATAACAACTCGTATGCCTGATAGTAAGCCATAGATGCACGCCTGATGCTAAGGTTTCAGTGCTATACTACAAACAAAATATTAATCTGCCAGAGGTTATGCCATTCTCAGTCAGAAGCTTCACTAGATTATTGAGCACGGTTCATCTTTTGAAGCCTTTGAGCAAAGGATTTCAACAATGTTGAGGTGTTCACATCTGAAAGATCTGTTTTTCAGATAACCACTGAACGTTCCATCTGCAGCTTGAATCTGCCACAATATGAAAAGCACATAAGTTTAACCTTTGTGGCACAATCATAAACAATCATACAAAGAACCATATACACACGAAGCATGTACCATTTTTAGGTCCACAGCTGTTAGCTCTAACTTCACTAGATTAGGCGAGTTCTGAAGCAAAAGTATCAGTGCGTAGAACTTTGCAGAAAGGCACCATTGACCAAGTTCTAGGATTGTAAGATTTCTGAATTTAGGGCACCGCTGAAAAGCCTTTGCCATCTTTAGCTGCACGAAGTTGGGATTAGGATCTGAGATAGCACTCATACTAATCATATGTCAAATAAAAACCAGTACAAACTATATATAGTCAAGAATATATTATGTGAGAAAAATGCCATGAACCATATCAGAACTTTTTTTTTACAAGCTAAGCTCACAAATTTATCCAACCAAAACACGGCCGGTTAGATCATGAACTATAGCAGAACTAATTAGTCGACAGTACATAGTTCCTTGCTTCATTCCATAGGAGAGTCAATAAATACATGAATTGTTCCACGCAACCTATGTACGACCATTTGTAAAATGAAGACAAGGGAGACTATTGATGTGTTGATGGATTGTTATTATTGTGATGAGGCTTCAAACAATTACTGATGCAGTTCATGATTGATACAGTAATTAGTGGAGATTTGTTTCCATGAAGCCATCAGTTTAGGATATACATCCTCAACTCAACAGGTAGATGACACAAGTCCTCATTACCATTCCCACAATAGATCCATCAGCTATTTACAGAATCTGCAAACAACAAGTGTCTTATGTTGGCACATGAAAACATTTAATGATTCCTTAGATACATTCATTCTGACATTTGTAACTGTTGGTTTTGCAACAAAACAAGTAAATGCCATAAACAGGTTTCAAATATTTTCTAATGAGTATCAGCAAGATGTACAAACGCCAAGTCAAGAATCATACCGTTTTTTCTTGACAAAGAATTTCAAATTTGTGACCCCTGAGAACCCCTGACAAACTTACACATATCATCATCAACATTAGCCATAGTATCCAAAACACGAACTGACACAAATGCTGTCTCCAACGATTCCATGTTGGCCTGTACAGGTGGAATTGTTATGTCTGGAAAGTAGTCAAGATAAACCAGGCTTGGCATGGAAATAGTACGCTTTCGAAAACCTCTGTTGCAGCTGTAACATACATTGTCCATTGTGAAAACCTTGATCGTCGAGGAGCAAATCATAACATCGTGTATGGCACAGTTATATAAGCTGAGATGTTGCAACTCTGTGCAGCCCTTTTTGAGGTTCTCAAAGAAGCCGTCGAGCAAAACAACACAGGAAAGCTCCAACCTCTTCAAGAAGCACTTTGAGCCAAACACCGATGATTTGAGAGGCATCCTAGTGTCCCAATCTGTAACGTGGAAAGATGCGGTCCTAGCATTGCACTGTAAAGCATGGCTGATCCACAGGTTAGCATCTTCCGATTCGGCGTCAAAGTCGATATCGTCGGTGTCGTTGTCTGGCACAAGAACCCGGAGATTGAACACTTCCAGGTCCGTGGGGTTACGCATCATCAGGAAGCGGCTGACGAACGCCTTGAACATAGCCCCGCGTTCCCCGTCGCCGTCATCCACGCTGACGAACTCCTTGTACGTGGCATTGATGCGGGGCACAGAGCGCCAGAGGCCGCGCCACCGCCGCGACAGCAGGCTGGTCTGCACGACTTGGAGCGCGTCCAGGTGGGAGAGGACGGAGGAGGATGTTCGCTGGGAGATCGTTGATCCTGCACGCCGCGCCGGGAAGCCTCGCTAGCGCCACGCCCGCGTTGCCCGATGCCTCTGTCATGGAGTCAGATTTACTGGGGGCGTTTCGTTGAACAGGTGGTGCTCGTGACGGTTAGCAACCTGGATAAATGGAGATCCTTTGATCATGACAAGGATTGAGATTCAAGCGGAAAACCTCAGGAAGAACAGGAGCAATCGATTCGAAGGGGATAAAGAAGAGCAAGGAGAGGATTGAAAAGGTGGAATAAAGGGGGAGCAAACCTTGGGTTTGGCGTGCGCAATCCCCGTGCTAGACGAACCAGCCGGGGTGAGGCCGTGCGTGCTTTGGTTCTGTATCGAATATGGCCAGGAAATGTTTGTAAACTTTTTTTTTATTATTATTTTGAAAACTGGGTTGGTAGAGGACCCTACTTCAGTTCTCCGTGACTCCGTCAGACCTGCACACATCATTCAAACCTTTCTTCAGTTGAGCGTTAAATGGGAGGATTTTGCCCTAAAAAGCATTAACAATAAAAAAATGTGAATATATCTGTTTCGTGAATATAAAACTACTAATGTTTTTAGGCGTCTAGATACAATCCAACCACTCACAATGATCTTCAAAATACTATTAGTAAGTGAGGATTCTCTAGAAAGTCACTAGGGAGTCCTCTCCTTAGTCCCAAACATAATTCATTTTTTTATTTTTTTTGATAAATAAACGCCCTGAAATGACTAAGATGATTCTGGCTCATTTTCGAGCATGTCAAATCCCCAGGGGCACCCTACATGGAGAGTTTTTTTCTAAAATAATATTATTTTAATTATTAATTTCAAAACTAGGAGGTGCTTGTAGAAATATTACAAAAATAATATTCTGTCGGTAATTGAAAAATTGGTAGGGGAGCTATCGGTCACCCGATTACCTATAGGACCTAAGCGCGTTTCACAAACCCGACTACATGCCACGCCTGTTGCCACGTAGGCTATCGGGTGCGTGAAGGTGCTGTCGGGTGAGAGATGTCGGTAATCGGATTACCGATATGGGGCAAGGTGCAGCAGATGTGGGCCCCTTCAGGTCGATTTTTGTCTCCTATCGGTTTTCGCACGCACGACAGGTCCTGGACCTTTTGTTCACGGCGCCTACCTGTGACACAGCACTCGCGCCTTCGTTCGTCCAACGCGAGGGAGAGAGGGAAGGGCAGGGGCGGCGCACTTGGAGGAGGAGGGCGAGGCGCACGCCGGTGGGAAGGAGGGAGCGCATGAAGGCGGCAAGAGCGGCGCGCGGGTAGGAGCATGGGCGGCGAGCGGAGGAGAAGAGAAAGAAGGAAGAGGAAGATGAAAGAGAGGAGGAAGAAGAGGAAGAGGCAGAAGAGGAATAGGAAGAAGAGAGAAGGAGAAAGAAGAACGCACGTACATCCACCATCGATCGTGAGATTAGGAGTAAGTATAATAGTTTATCTTTAGATTAAGTAGGTATGATTGTTTATTTAGTATTATATTTAGGTTTGTGATGATTGTTTAGCCAGTGGTATATTTTAAATTATTGTATCGAGTAGAGATTAGGTCATTCATCAATGATATATTATATGTATTATTATGGTGTATCTATGATATATTTAGAGCATAGAAAAAAATAAGTTGTGTTGTTTGTATAAATTATTGTTAATTTAGGAAGTAAATAATTGTTAGCTAAAACTTTTTTGTTGTTGGTATGATTGTTTATTTAGTATAATATTAAGGTTTGTGATGATTGTTTAGGCATTGACATATTTTAAATTATTGTTTCGAGTAGATATTAGGTCGTATATTGTATGTGTAATGTATGTATGATATATTTAGAGCATAGAAAAAAAAGTTGTTGCTTGGACAAATATTGTTAATTTAGGAAGTAAATAATTGTTAGCTAAAATGTTTTTGTTCTCAGGATGGTTAGTGTCGTTAGATTTAGAGTATTTTACGGGGAAGGAGTAATTAGGCAGTGTGAATATAGCGTAGATTTGAATAACTTTGCATATATGAGCGGTTGGCTTAAGAAACCCTATGACGTTATCGGTTTCTAGTTACCGGTAGTACCTTTCAGGCTAAAGGTCATCGACAGGACAAACGTGGACCAAACCCTAAAATTCAATGACCTATCGGGCTTTGGGTTATCGCTTTTTTTTTGATAGGTCCTATCGGTAATGTTTTCTTATCGATTACTCACCTCTTACTGTCCTCCACGTCAATGGCTCATCAATGCCACGTAGGCTATTGGCAATCAGATGAGACCAATAGATCTTGTATCGGTTTTTCAATTACTGACAGAAGGCTATTTTTATAATTTTTCATAAAGGACCTCTAGTTTTAAAATTAATAATTAAAATATTATTTTAAAAATAAAAACGATGGGAGATGGATGCGCGGTCTCGTGCGTGCGCCGCGCGGCATGGAGGCGACGCGGCCTCGTGCGCGTGGCTGGGAGGGCGCGCAACATCAACATTTTTTTTTTTTTGATAAACTGCCCAATGTCAAGATTGGCCACGAGCGTGAGAGATAGTCACCTCGCGTCGTGCTCCACATCCCAATTGTATCAGTAAATAAATAGCGAATCCCGTTGGGCTACTATCCCTTTTTGATCTTTTTGATTTATATTTTTTAAATAAGTTAAAAAAGAGATTACCCCTACCTATTTGTAATTAGTAGCGAAGCTAGCCCATCAAACACCCTGGTGCCTCTCTTCATTTATGCCTAATTTTTCAAATAATTTTGAGTAAATTATGAATTATTAAAACACAAATTCTTTTTTATTAGGGTGGTTGTGCACCAGGGAACTTGAACCTGACGTCGCCAGTGCCAACTACACCGGACGTCCTTTCGCACCACGGCTAACGCGAAGGCTATGTAATTTGATGTAGGATGTCCGGTGCCAATTTTGGACTGTCCAAAATCAAACAAAATTGGAATGTTGCTGAGTAAGGAAAAAGAACAAAATAAGAAAGATAAATCTATACTAATTAAAAATGCGAGTTGATGACGGTGATAGTCCGTCACCACCTCATCCTATAATTTATATGTTATGTTGTTTATAAAATCAGAATGTTTGATATGTTTAGTAAAGCGTAAATGATATGACACGTACAACAACTTATGTCGTAGGTATAAATAAGTTATACTTCTTAAAAAATAATCATACAAGTCACAAATATTATTTAAGTGGTGCATACCACGTCAAAATAGCCGATGTGGCTTACGATCAGCAAATATGTCCTCCATGTCGTCTCCAGATTGACTGATTTTAAAAAAACACCTCGCTTTTAATAAATAAGTATAAAATAATCCTAAATTAATTAGTTCTCAGTCTAATTGATTGTACAAGGAATGGAAGGGCGGACGCGCGATGCGCCTGTGAGGGCACCGTCAAAGCCGCTGGCGGTATGAGGATGGCGGGAGGGGTCAGCGACGGAGGCATCGTACGACTATGGTGGGTGCGGGCGACACGACGCAGCGCTGCCGGCTGCAAAAGGTGGAGGAGAGAGCCGAGAGGGACCCAGGCGCGGGCGACGAAAGCCTCGGAAGGCGTCGGAGTCACGGGAGGCGACGAGTGCACTAACGATAACGTGTTAGTCGCGTCCATAGAAAAAAAGATTTTTTTTTTGTAAAAGACTCATCCACGTAGAAAGTGACACGGATGCCATGACATTCTATTTGGCCACGTAGTCTATTTTTATGTGAAACGCATTATCTAAGCAATATTTGTGATCCATACGAACATTTTACAAGAAGCGCCCACGACGCATGTTGTTATAGCTGCTATGTCATTTACTCTTTAGTAAATACTCCTTTTTTTTTGTTATCGTTGGGAACATAGTTTTTAAATTAGGTGTATAAAATTGGGTGCAAATAGGTCACGGTTTTTTTTAAATGATCATATATATCATAAATGTTGTCTAAACAGTGCGTTTCATATCAAAATAACATATGTGGTCGAATAGAATGACGTGACATCCATATCATTTTTCACGTGGAGAGTCTTTTATAAAAATATCTTTTTTTTCTATGGACGCGGCTAACGCGCTACCGATAGCGTGCTCGTGATAGTCCATCTTTTGTGACTTTGATACCTTCCCGACGCCCTCCTCTACCGCTTGCAGTCGACACCTGCTGCCGTCGTCCACCAAGCTGTTGTCAGCGCTGGCTCGTCGCCGTACGATGCTCAACCGCTGACCCCTCCCACCGCCCTCATACTACCAACGGCTTTGGCGGCGTCCTCACCGCCGCATCGCACGCCTGTTCTTTCATCCCTCATAAATGAATCAAACGGGACACTAATTAATCTAGAGTTATTTTAGAGGTGTTTTTTTATAAAAAGAATTAATGGAGATGACGTAAAGTCGGAGTCGCATTATTTGAGTAAAATTTGTGACTTATATGATTATTTTTTAAAAAAATAAGACTTATTTACACTCACCACACAAGTTTTTTTAACTGTTATGTCATTTATTCTAAATAGTCTAAATTAAAAATTTATTGACTACGGACATGGAACTCGTGAAAGGGAAATAAAAATAGACGGCTCATGTAACACCCAAGCACCCATAGAAAACCGATAAAAAAAAAAAGCACCCATAGAAGCAGCAGAAGGAAGGGTGATTCCCTTTATCCCCGAAGCAGGCAGGGTAAACTCGGCACACTTGGTCCTTCTGCAGCCAGGGAACAGTTAGCGATGCAACAAACTGGCAAACTGCTGGCTAGAGACGCTTGGTTCGCTTTCCTCTTCTAATTTCCATTCGATTGCAGCCATTTCTATCTCATACAGGTGCTAGCTCATTGTTTTCTTGCGGAATTTCTTTACTTCTTCTTAACTAAGAGTTCACGGATCCATAATTTTTTCGTTTCTCCTTGCTGCAGAGTGCCTGAACACCACCTGTTCGACGAATTGCACCTGTGACCCACACGGTCCGATCAATAGCAATGGCGTCCGGCAATGCGAGCATGGCGCCAGCGCATGTTCTCGGCGCAGTGGAGGCGTCCGGCGCCGAGGACACGGCGCCAGCGCGTGTGCTCATCCCGGAGTGTAGGATCAACGCCCTCCCCAACGAAATCCTCCTACGCGTTCTGTCCCACCTGAACGCCCTCGAGGTCGTGCAGACATGTTTGCTGTCGCGGCTGTGGCGCAACCTCTGGCGCTCGGTGCCGCGCATCAACGTCACGCACGCGGAGTTCCACGGCACGGCTGAAACGGAGATAGAGTGCGACGTGCAGTTCAAGGCGTTCGTCAACCGTTTCTTGATGCTCCGTAACGCCGTTGCCTTGGATGAGTTCCGGCTGGCGGACCATCTGCACGAATATCCAGATATTGTGCTGGAGTCCGAGGATGGTAACCTGTGGATCCGCCATGCCTTACAGTGCAATGCTCATTCTGTCAAGGTTTCGGAATGTCCGCTGATAAGTGATAATGAATTTTGGCTCGACTCTGCGGTGTTTGCTTCGGAGTGTCTAACTAGCCTGGAGCTTCGGTTTGTTGTTCTCACCGACTCTTTCTTCAAAAGCCTCGAAATGGGATGCTAGTGGCAGCATCTGTTTTAGTTTGTGATCATGATACTCAAGTGGATGACATCCGTCATTTCCTCATGGCCCTTTCTCGTGTTACTGATTTGGAATTCTACTACAAGGGAGCAATGGTACGTTTCTTTGGTATTTCATATTTTCATTGAACATTCATGCTAATATTTGAACGTTCATGTTAAAGTCTTGGTTCTTTGTGTGCAAATCAAGCGCATTACAGTTTAGATCATATAGTAATTCCAACTGTAAATTCACTAAACAGTAGACAAAATGGAACTGAATTACTTCTTTTTAAGTGACATGATCACATCGACCTCTTCAATTGTGGTTACTGACATGCTTGACTTGCATGGCAATAATCTATGAAAATTGATGTTACCAACGATATGTGCTCAACTTTGTTAGCTATATTGCAAAAGCAGACAACAGTGATGTGTATTCTGGTTAAAATTTGGTTTGTACCAGATATGTTACCCTAAAATCATGGGTGCCACATATCTTTAGTTTGCTCTTAATTTAATTTGCTTGGCAATTACGGTGAAGCTATGAACAACAAGGTGTGAGTTCTGTATCAGGTCTTAATGCTATGAACTTTGTGCAGATGACAGTGAAAAATGATCTAGTTTGGTGTCCGAAATTCAACAATCTTGTGGGCCTGACACTTGGTGACTTCTGCCTGCATGCAAACTTCTATGCATTGATAGTATTCCTTCAGAACTCACCTAATCTGGTGAAGTTAACTCTGAAGTTCATCAAGGTACATGCTTCTCCCCACACATTTACTGATCTCTCTATGAATGTATACTATGCCATCAATGTAAACCTGGATGTTTTTTACGGTGTAGACGTACAAGGTTACTCCAGGAATCATTGGTGTGCTAAAAAAGAGATCATTCACTTGTAAGCACCTTCAAACTGTTTGCTTGGAGGGTTTGAAGGATGAACTTATGGTAAAGAGCCTGGTGCAGTTATTGTTGGACAATGGCATAATTTCTGATCAGATCAATGTCATTGACTGAGTCAAGCTTAGGATTTATTTGTATCACTCACCAGAGAACTGGTTGCCATGCTGACATCCGCTCATTCTGAGGGTGTGGCAACAATACATGTTTAGTCGTGTTTGTGTCCTACCAAGTAGAAAGTAGCTCAGTTCCAGTCCATCCCAGTTTCAGTTTCGATGGATGCTTGTTTTTGACAAAATATCCGGTGTGACGGCTGCTATTGATGTGATGTTGCGGACATGCCTCCGAATAGATCAACAATTCCATGTTGGAGGGTCTGAGGATCATTTTATCTATATATCGTAAACTTGCATGCTTATTTTTGAATAATTACAGCTCCTGATATTTGTGGGTATCCATATGTGTGGATGCCATTTATCTCTGAGACTGACTAATGAATACCTGGCGTTAAAAGGAAGCATGGTCTGTTACAAGTTTGTGTGATATTGACACTAAAGGAAGCATTGTCTGTGACAAGTTAGCATGATATTGACTAGGTCGGGCAACCTTTTCGAAAAGGAGATGATTTATATTTGTTTCATGGTTAGTGTATTTTTCAATGACTCTTCTGCAGGTATAAATGTGGCTGTGAAACTATAGATGAGGCCAAGTTTTTTGCAAAAACATGCTCCAAGTTCACCAAGCTATTGAGGATTAGAAATTTGCCCATTGTAAACTTTTTTTATTTTTGGTACCACATATACAATGCTTTAGGATAGGAGCTTAAAATGCATCGTATATACACTGCTCTACTAGTCCTATAACTTAAAAACACATATGCCCCTATTCCAAGCATCAAGGGTTGCTTCAGAATTCCAGTTAATGCGCTTAATAAAGAGGATAAATTATACATTTCATATTAGTATCCTCACAACCAAGAGTCTCCCATCCTTATTGTTGCTCTGTGAAATTACTCGGCGTGTACTCATTAAGTAATTTGGAAGGCCCTTTTTTCTGCATTTGGACGAAAAGCAAGCGCTGCAGGTTGAATTTTCACGGACTGGTTCCAACTTGCAGCACCGGCCTAGCTCATTCAGGTTATCTGCGGTTAGCTGCTGGTGGGGTTCCATTCAACAAAATCCCTTTCTTTTGAAACAAGGTAGGGAATACATATCACATTGCATAATTGTTTTGGTGTTTGAAAGTCAGTTAATTCAACCGATAAAACGCTGCTTAAAATCTGTGTCTTTTGAAACCATCCAGCAAGTGACCAAACCTTGTCCATCATTGATATTAGTTACGGTACCAAGGCATGAAATTAAAATGCAAATAAATGCTCGTCCAACACTGATGATGATTCCAATCAAAGTTTCCAGCTAGCTGTCTGAAATAAAAGGGAAAAGTGGACTTGGCCCTACTATCACCCCAATGCCATCAAGTTTCTCCCACCATTCTTTTTCACAGAGTATCTGTGGCACGCACTCCAAATTAGTGACTTGGATGACAATTTTCCAGTTTGTTGCACTTCTACACAAGCAAGCGTTGCAAGCTCGGGAATGAAGCTGTGCTATCACATATGTTCTGCACGTTCCTGAGTTTATTTAGTGCAAGGATCTTGATTCGAATAAATGAAATTGATGCTGACTATATCTCCAACAGTTATTTGCAGCTAAGGAAGGTACTCCGTTCTTAAACTGTTGTCATTGTTGACTTTCACATATAACTTTGACCATTCGTCTTATTAAAAAATTAATTCTATCAAATAAGTGAAATAAAAAATCATATTTAAAAAACTTTAGTGATAAATTAAATCATAACAAACATAAGATATTTCTCATATCTTTTTTTCTAATAAGACAAATAGCTAAAGTTGATGATTAAAGTCAATGGCGATAACAATTTAATAATGAAGGGAGTATGGGTCAAATCATTAGCATATTTCTCCAGAATTGAGATTGTAGCCAACGTGCTTCTTAATCGGCTTCCACATTAAGCTCACAAAAAATGTTAGAACCCGGGATAATAGGCTATACTGAGCCATTCAAATGGTGGAAGGAAATATAACTGAAATTAGAACTGAGACATCCCTAGAGAAAGAGTAATGCTTCCAGTTGAGAATGAATATAAAAAAAGTTTTATTTTTATCAAAACAAAGTCTAATTGTAATGATGATATGTGAGAGAAGCATGGTGAAAACTCTTTAATCACGAAAAAGATCAAACAAAATATATATACTCCCTCCGTCCCTATGATCAAGTCAGAGGGACACGAGTGTTACTGCTCGTGAGCCAGCGCAGGGCACGGGCACACCTAGGATCCCAGTGCCTTCGCCCCGGCTGTCACGGCGAGCACGGACGCCGAACCCAGGTTTGCTCCCGCTTTGTTCCACCTCCTCTGCTCGATCTTCTTATCCCCTTCGAATCGATTGCTGCCATTTCCTGTTCTTCCTGAGATTTTCCGCTTCAATCTCAATCCTCGTCACGATCAACAGATTCTCAGTGAATCTCTATTCATCCAGGTTGCTAATTTGGGTACGGAGGAGAGGATACCGACGCTCAGTTCATTCCTTTCCACCTATTTTTGTTTCTTTCCTGTCAATTCGATCGCTTCAATGTGTCCAAATTCTCTGTTCAGTTACTGATTCGTGGACTCATCCCCCAATTGCAGCGTTTCTAAGCAACACCTGTTCGACGAAATGTCCCTGTGACCGGGACCCTATGTGAGAGGCGTCCGGCGAAGCGACACGGGCACGACACCAGCGTGCATTCCCAATTACCTTTCCTTATGATGTCCCGGTGAGCACCCTCTTCCACCAAGCAATATCCAATCACTTATGGCAGCATCAGGTTGATGATACATCAGTTTCTCAGGAGCCTTTCATGTGTTACAAACCATGTTTTTGTGGCGCTGTGGCGTTCTTGACCCCTTCACAGCGCCTAGGCGTTTATGGCGGACGCCTAGGCGACGTCATAAGCACATCCGAGCAGTAGTGTAGAAACACATACGCATGACAGTGCTGGAGCAGGGCATGCATAGAGGATGATGCAGAGGCAGCGCAGAGAAGCCAGGGAGCTGGAGTTGGTGAGGAAGCCGCCGGCGCTCTAGCTAGAGCAGGGGAGAGGATGCGTGCTGGAGCAGCCGCTGCTCAGCCAGAGAAGAGGAAAGGAAGGCGCCGGCACTGCCCAGTCGGAGCAGAGGAGAAGAAGCAGCCGGCGCTGCCCAGTCGGAACATTGGAGAAGCAGCTGGCGGTTCCCAGTCGGAGCAGGGAGATGAAGCTGCCTGGCGCCTCTCAGCTGAAGCAAGGCGGGAGGATGTTGCTGGAGCTCCTCCAGGTCCGCCGCCCTCTCTTTCTCCTCTCCTTCCTGCTCTCTCTCTGAAATGGCACGTCAGGGCTTCGATTGGGCACATCTGGGGGTACGTTCCCAGGATTTCCCGCCTAGGGAGCCAATTTTCCCGCCAAAGCTCCCACCCCGCACCTGTTATGGCGTCGCCTCCAGGCCGCCTCAGTCCGTACGGCGTCCCTCCGACGCCAAACGGCGCCTAGGCGACGCCATTTTCTTTGTGGCGTACACCACATCAAGAACTGTGTGGCGAGGCCGACGCCGCAACAACGCAGACCGCCACGACGCCTGGGCGTCGCCTAGGCGACGCCACAGGGACGCCACAAAAACCAGGGTTACAAACTTGGACTTCATTTTCAAAGGAAAATCGGTACGCTTCCTGATTTGACATTATTAATCAAGGTTTAATTGGATCCATGCTCTTATAAATTTTGTGGATTAGAAATTTGCCGATGTGAACTTGTTTTATTTTTGGTACAATATACACTAATCTATTCCTAGTCCAATTTTGGTATATCTTGAATCAAATACATGGCCGCCCAGCAGATCACCTAGGAGCCATATTCTTTTACCACTGGTATATCTACATATGCTCTAGACCTTTGACTCATAAGAACAACAACAACAATGCTACTTAATGTTTGTTTTCTCTGGGGTCATCTAACAGTAGATATAACTTGAAACAACAAATGCCCCTATTTCAAGCACCAAGGGTTCCTTCAGAATTCCAGTTTTTAATGCGCTTAAAAAAGATGATAAAGTAGATTTCATGTCAGTATCCTCACAACCAAGAGTCTCCAACCATCGTTGTTCACTCAAAATCACTTGGTGCATGTTCATTAAGAAATTTGGAAGGCCCTTTTTGCTGCACCTGAACGAAAAACAAGCGCTGCAAGTCAAATGTTCATCGAACGAGAAATATTATGGCTCCATGTGGCCCATGGTTCCATTCTACAATGAAAAATGTATACATCACAAACTACTTAAAAGGCATAAGATTACATTTTTTTTTTGGAAGTTGCTGGTATCACAAATCATATCTGACAAGAAGTATTTTATTTTTTAGTCAATAGGCAAAAGTAGTGTGTATTCTGCACTTAATGTAAAATCATGCAATTGGTAGTCGCATCATCATTGAATCAATCGAGCGGGCCTTACTAAAGCACATCTAGAGGGAGTAAAGTTAATACCTCAAGCTGATGAAGGAGTCATCTCAACCTCACACTTGTTTGTTGATTTCCTTTTTCACTATTTGGTGCCTTCTGGGTACTAGTCATCCTCTGTGCACACATGCCTCATCCATCACCATATCCTCTTGATTTTCTCTGTAGAAATGTGACGTCGGTTTGTTAGGAAGTAGATTTATCGCATCAGTGATGGCAGTCTCTAGCACCTGCACATTCTCCATCCTTGCCCCTTCACAATTGATCCAGATATTGAGATCCTTGAGGGAAGTGAGGTGGTGGATGCCGAGATCAGCATTATCACCTAATGCAGATTGTGCCTGGCATGCTCTGATTTCAATGGAGATCTGTTCAAGTTGTGGCATGGCTCCAGCTTCAAATATGAGACCTGTGATCGGTCCATATAAGCGGAACATCTTGAGAGATTGGAATTCACTGTTGCAAATTTTCAAAATTTCCATGGCATCATCTGCAGCCTCTGACTTTAACTCCAGATCGAGCAGGGAATGTAAGTTCCCAAGAATATGTAGGGTTTCTTGTGTCACATGCTTAAACCTGATGTGGAGCTTGAAGAGGTTGACCATTGAGGTCATCCATGCTGGGTTCCTTTGGAAACAGCACCCTATGATGTCTAATTGCCGCAGGAGATGAGGGGGCGTGGACCAAGAGTCGAGAGGGATGTCAGCAGAACCAGGTCCCCTGACAATACGCAAATGTCTTAGTCTGGAGCTAAGAAGTTCACCAAGTGATGAAGCCAAGATACCTGTGTACATTGTTCTGTCATGGCGTGCTCCACTAATGTGCCATGTTAGCGAAAGAGTTCTCAAGTTGGTCAAACTTCCCAATTCCCGTAATGAATCTATCGAGCATGCATCGTAGACTGATATGCCTGACAGTTCCTCTAGATACTGCATCTTTCCGATTCCATCCGGTAATTGTGAACCGTTGACAGACAGAAAGTTCAAACGTTGTAATTTAACAATGCTTGTTGGCAATCTTCTTATCCATGAACGTCGTAGATCTAATGTTTCCAAAAATTGTAGCTCTCCAATTTGCTCTGGAAGATGTGTGATGCTACTTGCTGCGATCCTAAGGTACCTCAGCTGAAACAGATCCCCTATCCTTTGAAGATAACAGTTTTGCAACTTCACACTACTCTCTAGATCCAACATTCTTAGAGCTTGAAAGTTTGAAATAGGAAGCATTTTGTGAGAATATCCAAGTACACAGAGGGATCGAACATGTGAAGAAATCATGGATGAATGGGACATAATATTTTCATTTCCACGGTAGTCAATTGAGAGCCGGCGAACTTTTTCGTTGGGGACCAACGTTTGGTCACCACTGAAAGTGATAAAATTTTCTTCGACTGCCTTGGAGATAATGAGATCAAGAATCATATCATGCACACAGCATGAGGTTACTTGACCATCAAGGCCGATACCTGTTGGTTGGATCAAACTTCTGTTTATAAGTTCATTAAAGTAGCATTCCCCTTCTTCGACAAAACTTCTACCACTTTTGATGTTGATGAACCCTTCTGCCATCCATCTTCTTACAAGCAGACACATATCAATCTCATAGTCTTCTGGATACATGCTTAGATATAATAAGCACGTCTTTAAATGGTAGGGTAGATCATAATAACTAAGGGATAAAATCCTTTCCATTTCTTCCACGTCATAATTTTTTAGTCCCAGTCCCATCGAACTATGAACATTCACCCATTCTTCTCTTCTATTTGATTTAGTGGCCATCAAACTGGCCATAGTAATTATTGCCAATGGCATACCGCCACACCTCTTAATGATTTCATTTGCAACGTCTCTAAGGTTTATGGGGCACAAATGTTCTGAACCAAAAGTTCTTTTGTAAAATAAAATCTTGGAGTCAGCTTCCCTTAGTGGAGTTAATTCATAAACAATACCATGATGACGTGAGCAACATGCCTTGGCAACAGAAGCAATTCTTGTCGTCACTATTATCCTGCTACCACAAGTATTCTCAGGTAAGGCACATTTAATTATGTTCCATACTTGGGTATCCCATATATCATCGATTATGACAAAGTACCTAGAAAGATGAGGAATAATATAAGGTAATATAATACATTTAGTCAAATATGAAATTAAGCCCATATATGGATTCATAGCAGAATTAGCTTGAACGTGTGAATCAAATGTAGGAGAATTAGCTTATATATCTGTCAACGCTGAAAAAGGATTGAAATAAAATGTTCCATAGCTATGTAATGTTACATACATTGGCTTCGCAAAGAAAAAAAAATGTTACATACATTCATATTCTCACGGTGGAAATAGTTTCAGGGTATTCATCCTGTGGCATTTCTTAATAGGTCTTACCTCTTAATACTACTCCCTCGATGTCCCTAAATCATGAAGTCATTTTGGACATAATTTCACGTACCAAGGAGTCATTAATTATGATACATTTCACATGTTTTATCTTATGGAATACACTCGCATGCTTAGCAAACCAAATATTCTAGGTAGTTTGGTTTGTACATTTAATTTAACATGTGCCATTGCAAATGCGCATTATCTGGTATCTATCATTACAACATTGTGTATGTCATCAATGGTGCAAACTTTAATCCTGCATGCCATCTTCGTGACTTCCACTATTATCTTTTTCTGCATTTCTCTAGCTTAACAATTAAGTCTACCTAAGTCCTAACTAAAACTATTTTTAGACTTAAATAGGAAAAAGTGCTTAGCTTGATAAATTCAGAAAAAATATCACTGTGGATGTCATAGCGATGGCACACGGGATTAAAGTTTGCACTGTTGATGGCATACACCATATTTTGACTTCCGTAATGATAGATATCATATTAAGAGCTTTTGCAATGACATACATTAAATTATCCCTTTGGTTGGTTAGCATGCTTGCCCAAAAGCAAGGTGGGGTTTGAATCCCACGACCTACTTTTTTTACCTCCGCAATTATTTTAGTCTAGCAGAGTGTGAAATGACTTTATTTAGCCTCATTTAGTTGCAAGTCTAAACAACTGGATTTAGAGAACTAGAGGGAGTACTTTTTAATTTATCTCTTGAAGGCCAACTGTATGAAAAAAATCAGAAATGTAACTAAAAAAAATGGTCGGTGGCTATATTGTATATTCAAATGCATAAGATACCCAGTGGTAATATAATTAAAATGTAAAGTGTGGAATGATTTTGAGAATTTTCATCATAGCCTCATTGGAACAAATGAACTGTAATAGGAAACAGAGAGCGCACCTCTTATCCTTGAGTAAACTCCTCAGTGCATCTATGAGCCACTCCTCACCCCCTGGATTGTTGTTGGCATAATTTGGGCTTTTGACTTGAGAAAGTATGCTCCATAGAATCTTCCTTACATCTGGTTTCTGAGACACGGACACCACAGCATGACAAATAAATTTGGCACAGATTTTTTTATACGCTTCCTTTGCAAGGGTCGTTTTTCCTAACCCTCCAAATCCCACAATTGAAATCACCTTCAGTGAAAGTTCTCCATCTTCAAGGAAGTTGATAAGATTCCTCCTCGGTAGATCAATACCAACAAGATCGGATGAGTCAACATAGAGTGCAGGTAATCGAGGATCAATTGGCGTGATCCCATGGTCGACTTCAGTGTCAAGCTTATACCTCTTTCTTCTATGACTTGCCTCCAGAATGCGATCCTTGAGCTCCCTTATCTGTCGCGCAACCCCATGGTGACCTGCAAGTTCCATGACTTTCTGGACATAGTCATGGAAGAATCCCATGATTCCACTGTGTCTCTGCTGGAGCATGTAGCCATCAATGCAATCCTCTATGTCGTAGGCCATCTCCCTCACTTGATTCCTCCATTCCTTCATCTGTGGATCGATCACCTTCATGCCTGCCATCTTCTCCAGCAATGCGTTCATGCAGCTCAGCTCATCCTTCAAGAAGGCAATGTCGCGCTTCACCCCACTGTGCAGCCAGCTGAATTCCTTACCTAGCAGCGTGGTCAGCTTGTCGAGTACAGAGTTCATTGCCCCTGTGGCAACGCTCACCATGACTTCCTTCATCTCCTACCTAGGCTGCCCTGTTGTGTTCTTCTGTTCTGACATTAGAATTTAGAATAACGGAGGACTGTGGCAAGGATCAATGAAATCAGGAAAGGTTTGATGCCTAAGGTTCAGATCTGCAAAGAAATTTTGCCAATAATTAAACTGTGTCCATAAGAGATCAACAAAATAATTTTGCAGGCTTTGGCAGCTACCTTTGCGTGGCTTGTAGCACATGGCTTCAACTTCGAGCTATAGCCAATCTCGCTGTACTCCCTTTGGCTTTGGATCTCAATCAAGAAGTGCAGCCTCTAATGCAGCTGATGAGCAGTTCATAGAGCTCTTGCTGGAAACTTCTATGCACCCTCAAGACTCAACTGATAGGAACGGGGTGTGGAACCACAAGATATGAGGACAAGAAAGAGGAAAAACTGTGTCAACGAAAGCGACTAGAGTATATTGATTGGAAGGGAACTGAGTGGACGAGCTTACAAGGAAACAAGGAAGGTTGCATACACATACACCTATTGTTTTTGGATTCGTTATATTAATAATTGTGGCCTCAATACAACTTGACCCTGTTGAATAGTTACTAAACATGGTGGAGCTCAGAGACTGGTCAATGCTCGTCCCCTCTCACATGTCTAATCGCTAGCTTCATTCTGTATTTTGCAGAGCAAAGCACGTCTTCTCCTAGAAATTAAAACTTATTAAGGAGCTGATGAAGAGTGATAAATATTTCTTCCACTATATTAATTTTAGGAAATACATTTAATCCTTCAAGAAATAATCAGATGGTTGATTATTTGAATATACATCGATCGCCGATTTGGAGGCCGTATGCATCTTTCTAAATAGAAATGCATATACAAATGTTTCTACTAAGCATCTTTGATGTGAATATTATAATAATGTACTTTTGGAGGCTATATGCAATGCAAAAAGCCTAAACTCTTTCCATCATGTTAAAAAGAATAGATTGTCAATTTTCTTGATTCCTATACCCAAAAAATAAGTAAAAACAGACGGCTCTTGACAAAACAAAGACGAAGGAAAAATAATTTCAGGACAGTTGATGAGCAGATTAGATACATGCGTAGCACGGAGCAGAAAAGATTGGAGAAGCTTACCAGGAGCGGATCTTTGCGCAGAGCAAGAGTAACCTTCTGCAGCACACAGAATTGGACATTAATAAATCTACTAGAAACTTGTGATACTCATTGAGAACTTATAGGTACCTGAGATCGGAATGTGTCATACCAGACCGATTTGCACCTATTAGAATTGGGTACCATTGAATATAACTTCAACAATAATAAGAACAGTTTTAGTTTCAAACATAGGCACCGAAACCCTTGGGATTCAAACACAAATAGTAGACAAAAACGACAAGGAAGAAAAAAGGGAGAGCAATATAAAAAACCAAAATAAGTAAAGCTAAAAAGTGTGAAACACACATAACAACTAACATACAAGGAAAGATGAAAAAGAATAAAAATAAGGAAGAGAATTGTAGACCAAAATAAGTAGGGGTCAAACATAATTAAAAAAAAAGTTATCCATTTTTCTTAATATTTAAAATAAGTTATTACTAAAGTATCACTAGTGATAAAATAAATCATGAAAAAGTATATAACATTTATAAAAAAGATCGATTAACTCGAACGGTAAAAGGCAGTGTCTCAAAGTAAAGAACTAAAAAGTGGATACAAGAAGTAGTACGTAGGAAGTAGTCTTTCTTTTCTCAGGGAATATTCAACACTTGGTTCGTTTTCCTCCGACCTCTTCGATTCCATTGCAGCCATCTCTGTCTTAAAATCGTAGCTCCCTCGTACTAGTTCCTGTCTAGAATTTCATGTATTGTTCTTATCTGCGAGTTCATTGATCCATAATTATCCGTTTCTCCCTACTGCAGACTGCCCGAGCACCACCCGTTCGACGAAATGCCCCTGTGACATCCACCACCTGATCGACTCGTGGCAGAGGCGTCCGGGGACACAGGCATGGCGCCAGCGTGTGTTCCTTGCGCGACGTATCGGATCAACGCCCTCCCCGACGATCTCCTCCTATGCGCTCTCTCCCACCTCGACACCCTCGAGGTCGTGCATACATGTGCTCTGTCGCGGCGATGGCGCAACCTCTAGCGTTCTGTTCCGCGCATCAATGCCACCCATCGCGATTTCGACGGCACTGCTGAAACCGAGAAACAGCGTGACGTGCTGTTTAAGGCGTTTTGTCAACCGCTTCTTGATGCTCCGTCACCCCGTCGTTGGCTTGGATGAGTTTCGGCTACAGTACCCTGTATCCCTTTACTCAAATGACTTGGGTGTCGACTCGGAGGATGCGAACCCGGTGTACCCGTTCTTTCTGGTGATTTCTGGTGTTACTGATTTGAAATTTCACTACAGGGGAGCAACAGTACATTTCTTTGGTCTTTCATAATTTCGTTGCTCGTGCTAAAATTTGAACATTCATGTTAATGTCTTAATTCTTTATGTGCAAAAATCAATTGTAATACAGTCTACTTCATATAGTTAGTCCAACCGTAAATTCACTAAATAGTAGACCAAGTGGAACTGAATCACTTCTCATTCAGTCACATGATCACATGAACCTCTTCCATTGTGGTTACAACATGCAGTATATATCATTGCAGCAAAAAAAGACATGTAGTATATAGGTTAATAGTACTGAATCTTGTCCTATAGGAGGATGATTACTTATCTGTTGTATCTTTTATTGCATACTGGCATGAAAATTGATGCACAATTCGAACATCAAGTGGATAAAAAGCCTCCATACCAATACTACGATAAGAGCTTGATTTGGCATTCTTTCTCGCTCATAAATCAATCCTCTTTGTAAACGTTACTACCTTAGGTCATCTGTTCCTTATGGTTATGCGAGCAACCTTTGAATATGATCCAAGATATAAAGAAAAGTATTATACAGTTCAACAATGTATCTGCTTGACTTGCATGGAAATCATTTATGACAATTATTGATAATTACCAACTATATTCGATCGACATTGTAAGAGACAACGTAAGAGACATGCGGGCGAGTCCACCGCGGCCACGATGCATGCACGCGGAGGCTCTAGGATAAACACATCGTGTACCGCGAGCTTCACACTGAGTGTCAGGCCCAAAACAAACAACCAACCGTAGATGTCGGTTTGACTGTTAGCTACGTCGGGGTTGTCTCTATCTCCACGTACGTGAGCATGGCTCCTTGCCAAAGCTTGATCCCTCCTCGTTGCTTGAACTGAGTTGACTCTATCTTGAAGGCATGCATGATTAACTAATAAATGAACAACTCGTAGCATCAAGATCCAGCTGATGACATCAGCTTAGTCCTTAAGTCCCTATGGCTCATTAGCTTGTTTTTATTGTGTCATATACGTGTGGTATACGGTTGGCTGCGTAGAAATACAGCTAGCTGCATGTACTTTAGCCATGCATGTACGTGGAGCTAATTCATTCTGGGCTCGGGATGTTCCGGCCCATTGCATACCTGTTTCAAAGTCAGGCATTATCGTACGTGTATGTATTTCCTGATCTTTCCTTTCTTCTTGGGTCCACCGTACGAACGTAGTATTGTGTAGATAATAGACTTCCTTTTTTCTTTAGACTGGTACAATATACCGTCCAACACCTATTTTTTGATAACTACAGCTCCCTTTTTTTTTCTTTTGCGAAATGGATAACTACAGCTCCCTATTCTGTGATAGATTATTGTTCAAGTCTCTAAGACTGACTAACGAATACACTGTCTTCCTTAAGGTTGTCTGTGACAAGTTAGCATGACATTTACATTAAAGTATGTGTTAATGAAACGCTACTGGAAAATACTCCCTTCAGGCTGAAATATTATCACAATGGAAGGCTGCGTACAGACATGTAGAGGGAAAAAAAAAACTACTTCCATATTTTTGTATAAAAAAAATATTATTTCGAAAATCCAATGCAATGGCATGTCGCATTACACGTCATATGGAAGCATCACCCAGAAGAGAAGGCCAACCTCATACTTAAAAGATTCGTCCATTTGCGAGAGGACACAGGACACACACATGAACCGATGATGACCTATGTTTATGAAATTGTTCCACACATCACAGATCCTCGCATAAAAATCATCTTAAAGTTGGCAACGCAGAATAACAAATCAGATTTGCCAACACTGATGCCTGTGGCGATAATTATGATTACACGTGCGGCGCGAAAGCGTGAAAATGACCTTACAGCACTTACGGAGACAAGAATCCTATTTTAGCACTAATTAAGGGATATGACAAATAAAATATTACTAGCAAATGGTTGTCCACGCGTATCATTATGGCTTGTCATACACAAGCATCACTCTTGCAGCCCACCTACATGCATGTAGGCACCTACTAGATGCAATACTACCAAACGCGTCAAATGATCTCAGTTAACATCTCCATGTGTCATGTTTAATACTATCTCTGCTTTTAAATTATTTTTATTAGAATAAAAATTCTATTTAAAAATGAATGTTGTGTCTGCAGCTGATATGAGTCCCCTATTAATGACCTCTAACACCTATATAACCAAGAGTTTGTCCAACCCTAATGGCCAAAAGGATATTGTACGATAGAAAAGCACATTAGAACATCTCCAACACCTATCTTAAAAGGGTTCCTAAATCAAATTATAAGAAATATGCTTACAAAACTACCTCCAATAGCTATCTCAAATTTGTTCCTACTTTTGAGAACTTCTTAAATCTTTTTCACATTTACCAACAAATAGGGAAAAAATATGAGTCTTCCTATACTTATCCACCTTTTTAAATAGCTGACGGTAGAAGGGGGAAAAATTATTTCTTAAATTATTTAGACTCCTCCTAAAAAGAGATTTTGTGGGATATATTTTAAGAACTCCCCAACAAATGACTCCTAAAAATCTGTTTGGGAAGCTTTCTGAAACTATTCGGAGCAAAAATAATCCTCCTTTTTAGGAAAAAATAATTCCTCTTTACCATAGCCCCATATAATTGGTTCCATCCAAATGACTTAAATCCGTCCCATGTCACCACCTGTGGCCCCATTATATTTTGGCTTAAAATAGTGTTAGTTTACACATGGGAAATATGTTGTCGTACACTATGGTTTTGGTTGTAGCACACCGCAGCTCATAATTTTTACCACAAGACCTTGCAATATCCATATACTCCTGGTTCGTAGCACCTTAAAGCACATTATGATAGTGTGGAATTCTCCATCAACAATTTTTCTCTAAGGTTTTCCACTGCTGCTTTTTCACCAGACTACGTGAACCACCGAAGAAATCTATGACAAACCGGTGCATAGTGGGCGCAACAATGTACCATCAGTTTTCAGAACTGTTAGATGGCTATGTTTGTGATGAGGGCTAAAATTTTATTTTTTTTTTTGGGGCAAGTTGTGGCTAGCTGTTGCTGGAGAAACTCTTAGCGACAGGATAGAGGGTTGTACTGTACGAAGGTCAACATTTTGGAGCAAGTTATATGCTGATCAAAATTACTAATAAATATGTGCAGCATCAGTACGCATGTAAAGAATTAACTTTGAAAGTATTTTTGTACAAGGAATAAAGGCAAAAAAAATACGTATAGTGCCCTAGCTTACCTCTTTACTTCTTTTCTTTTGGGGGAATCAGCCCAGTTTAACTCTGGTAATAAACTCAGGATACAAAAAAAAAAATCTAATGATTAAAGTGAAGTTCTGTCTAGTATTCACTTGTACCCCCCTTCTTTTTCGAATTCTTCATATTTTTAATATTCCCACTAACACAAACTAGTAGTTAAACATTGGAGGGATTATATATATAAAAGGGGGTAAGCTTACATGCTCTCTTGGAAGTTTCTCTTGAAAAACAATATTGTATAGATGGAAGGTGTGATAATTAGAGGAGCATAGGACTATATAGGAGGCATCATCTCCTCCAATGCCAGTAGGAGGAGAGGCAATTGATGCTCCCTTCTTGTTAAGTTGATCTTATGGTATGGACCACTGACTGCTTTTCACTTTGTCAAGTGCATGCAGCACACAGAGGCCCTTCCTTTTTCCCCTCGTGCTTACACATGATCGTTCCTCTAAGCTGATCCCAAAGCAGGGCATCCTTGGGATAAACAAAATATATGCAGAATCATTTCAAAACCTCCTTCCCTGGTGCAGGCACTGAGGCATCTATAGATGTTTACATAGACATGTTTTCTGGGCCACGTACATGTTTTTTTTTTATAAATAAAAACAGAAAATATCGGTTCCATGCATTTGTTTGTATCTCGGTTCCATGCATTTGTTTGTATATTTAAGATTGAACACAATAAACATGAATAAAATCAGAGAACTGTATGATTTACAATTTATTTCTATAATTTACACATTCACAAGTTTTCTCTGTAGTTAGTACATAGGCTTACAAAAATAAAGCAAGAAAAACAATTAACATTCATGGTCCGGACCTCTGATTTCAATCGATTGAAATATAGGATATCTCTGTTATTTACTAGTACAAAATCCTCTACTCACACATGCACTCGAGCATGTGTAAACATCATGTGAAAAAAGTTACATGATATCCTACGGGATGAAAGAGATGCCAGCGCTACATATGTGTAAGAAAGCATGCATTCTACAGAGCCATGAGAAAGAAAGCAACCAAAAGAAATGTTTGCTTGAGCAAAAGCAGTGATGATGCCTCTGCAGCACAACAAGGCACACTCACTGTCTCCGCAACACAAGGGCATTCCTAATTGGTTTTCCCAAGTTTATATATACAAATCCTTCTTAAAAGCCATCTTTATCTCCCAAAAGCTGCAATTACACCGTCTTTATCACCCTTTCCCCCAGCATCACCTCTGTTACTACTAACCAGATCGACCAACCAATCCAGTCTGCTTTAATCCAGTCTCCTTCCTTCCTGTCTGTCTCCCTATGCCACAAACAGTGCCATGCCAATGGACATGATCAAATTCTTGTTCCTGATCCTCTGCTCAATTTCGGTGTTGTCGTCGTTCTCGACGTCGGTGGTTCCGCCGGTAGCAGCTGCTGCGGAGGAGGAGACCGACGCGCAGGCGCTCCTTCGGTTCAAAGCGTCCATCCTGAAAGATCCCAGAGGTGTGCTATCATCTTGGCAGCCGAGTCAGAGTGGCAATTTTTGCAGCTGGTATGGCGTGTCGTGTAACGGCGACGGGAGGGTGACGCAGCTCGACCTCGCCGGCTGCGGCCTTGAGGGCCGCGCTTCGTTCACCGCGCTTTCCACCGTCTACGCGCTTTGCCACCTCAACCTGTCCGGCAATGGCGCCCTGTACGCGGACGCCGCCGACCTGGTGAGCCTGCCGCACGCGCTGCAGACGCTGGACTTCTCCTATGGCGGCCTCGCCGGCAGCCTCCCCGTGGACCTGCTCGCAAACTTCCCGAACCTCACCGACGTCAGCCTCGCGCGGAACAACCTCACCGGCGCGTTCCCGGTGACGCTCCTCTCCGGCGCCGGCGTGTCGACGAGCATTCAATCGTTCGACGTGTCGGGCAACAACCTGTCCGGGGACATCTCTGGCGCGTCGTTTGCCGAGACGCTCACGTTGCTCGACCTATCCGGTAACGTTTTCACCGGCGCCATCCCGTCGGCGCTGTCGCGGTGCGCGGGGCTCAAGACGCTGAACCTGTCGTACAACGGGTTCAGCGGGGCGATACCGGAGTCAGTGGTCACCAGCAGCCTCGAGGTGCTCGACGTCTCGTCGAACCACCTCAGCGGCCGCATCCCGGACACCACCGGGGCCGCGTACTCCTCGCTGCAGGTCATCAAGGTGTCGAGCAACAACATCTCGGGGCCGATCCCGGAGTCCCTCTCCTCGTGCCGCGCGCTCCGGCTGCTCGACGCCGCCAACAACAAGCTGTCCGGCGCCATCCCCGCCGCCGTGCTGGGCAACCTCACGTCGCTCGAGAGCCTGCTGCTCAGCAACAACTTCATCAGCGGGACGTTGCCGGGCACGATCTCGTCGTGTGCGAGCCTCAGGGTCGCCGATCTAAGCAGCAACAAGATCTCCGGCGCGCTGCCGGCGGAGTTCTGCAGCTCGACCGACGCGGCGCTGGAGGAGCTCCGGCTCCCGGACAACCTGCTCACCGGGAGCGTCCCGGCGGGTCTGGCAAACTGTTCGCGGCTGAGGGTGATCGACTTCAGCATCAACTACCTGCGTGGTCCGATCCCGCCGGAGCTCGGCAGGCTTCGCGATCTGGAGCAGTTGTTGATGTGGTTCAACGGCCTGGAAGGCCGGATCCCGGCGGAGCTCGGGCAATGCCGGCGCCTCCGCACGCTGATCCTCAACAACAACTTTATCAGCGGCGACATCCCCGCCGAGCTCTTCAACTGCACGGGCCTCGAGTGGGTGTCGTTCACGAGCAACCGGCTCACCGGCACGATCCGGCCGGAGTTCGGGCGGCTGACCCGTCTCGCCGTGCTGCAGCTGGCCAACAACAGCCTCGAGGGCGTCATCCCCAAGGAGCTGGGGAACTGTAGCAGCCTGATGTGGCTGGACCTCAACAGCAACCGGCTGAGCGGCGAGATCCCGCGGCGTCTCGGCCGGCAGCTCGGATCGACCCCGCTGAGCGGGATCCTGTCCGGCAACACGCTGGCGTTCGTGCGGAACGTCGGGAATTCGTGCAAGGGCGTGGGCGGGCTGCTGGAGTTCGCCGGCATCCGCCCGGACCGGCTGCTGCAGGTGCCGACGCTCAAGAGCTGCGACTTCACTCGGCTCTATTCCGGCGCGGCCGTCAGCGGGTGGACGAGGTACCAGACGCTGGAGTACCTCGACCTGTCGTATAACGCCCTCTCCGGTGGCATCCCGGAGGAGTTCGGCGACATGGTGGTGCTCCAGGTGCTGGACCTCGCGCGGAACAACCTCAGCGGCGAGATCCCGGCGTCCCTGGGCCGGCTCCGCAACCTGGGAGTGTTCGACGTGTCGCGCAACCGGCTGAGCGGCGGCATCCCTTACTCTTTCTCCAACCTCTCGTTCCTGGTCCAGATTGATGTGTCCGACAACAACCTCACCGGCGAGATCCCGCAGCTCGGGCAGCTGAGCACGCTGCCGGCGAGTCAGTACGCCGGCAACCCGGGCCTGTGCGGCATGCCGCTACTGCCGTGCGGGCTGGCGCCGAGGGCGACCGCGTCCGTCCTCGGGGACACAAGCCGCTCGAACGACAGGCGGCGCGCCACGGGAACCGTGGTCCTCGCTGTCCTCGTCGCCGCCGGCCTGGCGTGTGCCTTTGTGGCGGCCGCGTGCTTCGTGGTGGCGGTGGCGCGCGCTCGGCGGAAGGAGGCGCGCGAGGCCATGATGCTGAGCAGCCTGCAGGACGGGACGCGCACGGCGACGACGTGGAAGCTGGGCAAGGCGGAGAAGGAGGCGCTGAGCATCAACGTGGCCACCTTCCAGCGTCAGCTCCGGCGGCTGACGTTCACGCAGCTCATCGAGGCGACCAACGGGTTCTCCGCTGGCAGCCTGATCGGGTCCGGAGGGTTCGGCGAGGTGTTCAAGGCGACGCTGAGGGACGGGTCCTGCGTGGCCATCAAGAAGCTGATCCACCTGAGCTACCAGGGCGACCGCGAGTTCACGGCGGAGATGGAGACGCTGGGCAAGATCAAGCATCGCAACCTGGTGCCCCTGCTGGGCTACTGCAAGATCGGCGAGGAGCGGCTGCTGGTGTATGAGTATATGAGCCACGGCAGCCTGGACGACGCGCTCCACGGCCGCGCCACGCGCCTGCCGTGGCACCGCCGGAAGCGGATCGCGCGAGGCGCCGCAAAGGGCCTCTGCTTCCTGCACCACAACTGCATCCCGCACATCATCCACCGGGACATGAAGTCCAGCAACGTGCTCCTCGACGGCGACATGGAGGCGCGCGTCGCCGACTTCGGCATGGCGCGGCTCATCAGCGCGCTCGACACGCACCTCAGCGTCAGCACGCTGGCGGGCACGCCCGGGTACGTGCCGCCCGAGTACTACCAGAGCTTCCGGTGCACCGCCAAGGGCGACGTCTACTCCCTTGGCGTCGTGCTGCTCGAACTCCTCACGGGACGCAGGCCCACGGACAAGGAGGACTTCGGCGACACCAACCTCGTCGGATGGGTCAAGATGAAGGTCAGGGAGGGCGCCGGCAAGGAGGTGGTCGACCCGGAGCTCGTCACCGGCGCCGGGGACGGTGATGAGAGGGAGATGGCGAGGTTCCTGGAGCTCGCCCTGCAGTGCGTCGACGACTTCCCGTCCAAGCGGCCGAATATGTTGCAGGTCGTCGCCACGATGAGGGAGCTCGACGACGCGCCACCGTCCGCAGCACCGGTCCCTGCCACCAGCGCCTGATGGCCGTGGTGTCAACGCGTAGGTTGACAGCCTGAGGATGCCGATTGCTCTGTTCTCTCTGTATATTGCTTCTTTGTACTCTGTACTTCTCTGTTTCGATCAATGATGGAACTGATTTTGCCGTGAGATGGACATTGCAACGCAGGTTCAGAATTGCATCCAAGTATATACTCCTCCAATTTTTTTTCCAATAACAAAGAAAAAGAAATACGTGCAGATCGCTCAAAGAAAGAGAAAATAGTAGATCAGGAAAACAAATTGAGGTGACAAGTGACATGAAAATCAATGCGTGTGCCGTCAGAACTGAAGCCATCTGCTGCTAATATCTGTTGAAGCCGCTTGACACCTTCTCTCCTTTCCTTCACCCTGCCACACAAGATGAGCTTCCATATATGACAACTCCAAAACAATTTGTGATACACATTGTAGTCGCGGCGCATCACTACAAGAAATGTGACGTTCGATGCTGATTATAGAGTGACAATTAATCAATATGTCACAATAGCTTATATTATATTATGACTAATTTATTTTAATTACAAAACATGGTTCTGAAATCCAAATTAAAATCATCGGTACCTAAACTTATTACATTTTGTAACGAAAAGTAAGTTGTCAATTAGTACCAACTTAAAAATGTCGTAATTTTATGACACTAGTGAAAGGGTTAAAGCTTTCATTTTTCATCACTAAAAGTTTCCCTTTACTCCTAATTGGACTATGGCCCCTACAACTATTGGTTTGGTGATTCCTGCATAAATTTTCATACCGAATGAATTCCTCAATAAAAAACACCACGATGATTACCGAGACATATTATACCTATCCATCATGATTATAAAAAAATCAGTAATTCACGAGTTTTTTGATTTAGTAAGTTTTGTTTTTGTTCAGTAAAAATCAGGTTGGTGAAGAATAAGAAGTTTCACACTAGGTGAAGAATAGCACAAATATATAAATATATATACATATATATTGGTGGAAAAAAATGTAAGAAGATTAAATGGACATAGCGTTGAGAATATTAAAGAAAAGAATAATAATTGTCTTAGTTGAGAGTTAAAGCAAAAAAATATCGGTTTAAAACAAACACTTTCACCATTGGACCATAAAATGTTAGTTATTTTTGTAAAGTAGTGCAAATACTTCATAAAATGGTAATTATTTATAAGTCTAGGTTCTGTTCATCAAGATATAATGGGTTTTTTTTTGGCATATTTTGTCAGTAGATATAAATTATTTTCCGCACTAGATTTGCATATATATTCGTTAGGTCATGTAGAGGAAGGCCAAGAACGAAACACTATTGTAGATGTTATTGCTACAGTTTGGTTATTAATATTTTTTTTTGTTGCAAAATGTTGGACTAGAGCAAGATGTTGTGTAGAAAGGTGGTAAAAGTAATAGTTGTTACTTGAACAATATCCTTCTTTGGCGTTTGCTCAGCGGCCTCCACAATGAGTAGGCCACTCACTAACTTGCAGATTTATAGTCGAGTTATTTTTCTACTTACGTTGAATAAGTTCAGTTGGATGACTGGATATTTTGTTGTGTTGTCTAGGTGTGATCTTAGACTCTGTAGACTTAATATGTCAGTTGGTTGCAATGTTCCTGTGTTGTGATATACAATAGTTTGTTAAATGGATAAAATTATAACTGTGTTATGAACTTGTTACTTTAATTTGGGGTTATTTTGATGGTATGTGTAAATATTTTATAATTTTTTGTGTCTAATGAACCTGAATATTGTATTGAATGATTGATTCTGGCCTTTGAATAGTTTTGACCCAAAATTATTAAGTTTGTAACACATTAAAAATCTCTAATGTTGTGGGTTAAGCTAAAATTCAATCACGGACCGAGTGTTTTTATTTACTGAAATTTGGCAAATTCAGCTTACCCTATAATGCTAAGTTGGATTAGAACTCTAAATCGGTTTGGCCCAAAGTTTAAACAGGTCTGATTCATTATTATTATATTGGGCTGGATCCACTTGTCATAACAAGCGTAGCCCATGAAACAAAACTATTTTTGTGACGAATAAAATCGTAGAATTAAAAACACTGCCACGTTAGAGGGTCAATACCACATCAACATGCCACATTTGATCTGGATCTAATACTTTATGGCTATTTGAGACCTTATAATGACGAACAACAATTGTCATGAAGTAGTGATGATGCGGAGATCACCATAAAAAAAAACCTTATGACCAAAAAACTAAACATCACAGAACCTGTAATGCCACGGGATTCTTTGACAAAAGGTTTTTCATCACCGAAGCGTTATAGATTTGGACGGTTGACGTATTTATAGTTTATATGATAGAACTGCAATGTCATGGAAGGTCACTTCTCTTGTATACAGAGAATCATCAAGTGGACAATTGAGAGTGTTTTTTGTGAAAATTTATAGTATTTTCTGGACGAATACTGAATATCCATACATTATGTTTCTGTATATAGAGCAATCATCAAATGGATGAGACAGCGAGTTCCATTTGATTATGCTGCCCAGCGATGATCTCACCATCCCAGAACTCTTCTACCGTTTTGTATGGCCCGGATTCATGAACGAAGAAACTGAAATTGCCCCTGGACTCTGGAAGGTGATTGATCTTCTCATGGTCCTCATCGGTGAGCTCCCAGTCGAAGATTTCGAGGTTCTCTCGCATCCTCTTCTCGTTGAAGCTCTTTGGAATCACGCAATCACCCATCTCGTAAACCCACCTGATGCACACCTGCAGCTCGCGAAAAAAAAAACCAAAGAGACAATTGTAGATAGCCAAATATATATGGAAATTAAAGTTATTTTTTAAAGATTCATATATAACATTTTTACAGGGGTGGAGAATACTATATCTCTACTACTTAATAATTTTGTTGTGATCGTGATATTCACCCTATAAATTCACCTTATGATGTCATAGACTCTAGAAATATAAATTGAGAAACAAATCAATTCTAATTAAAAACAAAGTCAGATCCTATACAAATACATCTCATGATGTCACCATGGAAAAAAAAGGTTCAAATAAGTCGCGAGATACAAATTGGAAAGAAAAATAAGTCAAGATCCTATAAAAATAATTTTGTTGAGGGTGTCATGTTCACCGGGGCATGAAGCACCGAGCCGAACTTCGTATGTGCTGGACTTCGTATGTGAGGGAAAAGTGAGAAGTCCACTTCGAATCGAATTATGGATCGTACGTGAAAAAGAGAATTCACTTCAATTGAATTACGGATCGTGCGTGAAAAGAGAGTCCACTTCAAAAACGCGTGACTTCAAATCAAATTACAAATCTACATAAAAAGAAGAGTTTACTTCGAATCAAAAATTGTAGGAGAGTTCAATTTGAATTAAAGATCATGACCGAGAGTCCACTTCGAAAAAATATAAAAGAATTATAGATAAATATATCTTATTCAATTTATATTTCTTAATCCGTTGTAACGCACTGTCACTATGCTAGTTTAATCAAAATTTCTTAGAAAAAGTAACTATCACTATAGATAATATTTATATATTAATTTATGGTTCTTAAAAATGTAAATATCAGGTGCACATGTGTGCAAATCATATATAAACTCGGGTGCAGAGGGTGGGATGTTTTCAATTGTTGATGAAATATTCCTGTATCTAAGAAAAAAAGATAGCAAGCTTCTATAAAACTCTAAAACTGTAGTATTTGAATTTCAGATAAGTATGGTTCTGCACTCTTGGCGCTTTTATCTTCAGTATTCGGTACCTGTGCGACGTTTTTGCCCCTGTCTTGGGCAATCTGTTTGAGAACAGGGGAGTCCATGACGGAACCGTTCGCCCATTTCGTGCCCTTCCCGCCCAAAGGAGAGTAGGCACAAAGCTGGATTCCTTTGTCCCTGCAAAACTCCCTCAGCTTGTTCTGTCGACAATACGGATGCACCTCGACCTGTACTCCCAAGGAAAAAATAGAGTAAAAGGGTATGCAATATCAGGTAGATGCAAACATAAATAATTTGATAATAACTTAACACATGTGTCTGAGGAAAAAAAGGCTCCCAAAAAATTCGAAACAACAGTTATATTGTAGTACCTGGTTAGCAGCCGGAGGTATCTTTGCAAAGGAGAGCAGGTGCTCGAGCTTCTTGCAACTGAAGTTGCTGACGCCGATCGCCTTGGCCATGCCTCGCCTCTGGCACTCCTCCATCTCCTCCCAAACCCCTTGAAAGTCCATGGCCACCAGGTCTTCCTTCACCACCAACGGGCCTCCTTCGGCCGCCTGCGGCCTCATGCTGATCGGGTGGTGGATCAGGTACAGGTCCACAAACTCCATCTGAAGGTTCCTGGCGAGAACGGTCGATCGAGTCAGTTGTTACAAAACAGAACGCGCGCCCTCATCAACAATCAGTGATGATCATCTAGTAGGTAGCTATTTAATTACTTGAGTGTCTTCTGCAGCGCCGGCAGAACGTGGCCAGGATGCGCGTCGGCGATCCAGAGCTTGGAGGTGACGAAGACCTCGTCCCGGGACGCGATGGGAGTCCCGGCGCCGACAGCCTCGGCCAGGGCGTCCCCGAGCGCGGCCTCGGTGTTGTAGGCCGCGGCCGTGTCGAAGTGGCGGTACCCGGCGTCCAGGGCGCGGAGGACCGCCTGCTTCACGCCGGCGTGGCCCTCGGCCTGTCCCAGAGTCGACGTCGCCGTTCCGAATCCAATGCGTGGCATCGGCTTGTTACCGGAGCTCAGAGCCACCGCCGGGACGACGACGGCCATGCTGGCCGCCACAACGCCGTACCCTGTTCTGTTGCTGTGCGAGGCACCAACGGTTTAGTGGGATTCTGGAAGCGTTGTGCTAACTTCGGTACGGTTTGGTTGGACGGCCGACGAGCTCATGCATGAAAAGATCGATCGCCTACGACTGACTCCCTGTTGCTGTGAAGGCAACATCACGTGTCGCTACTACTACTCGATCGTGGTAGACTCGATCGTACCCGTTTGTCGCTAGGAAAATTGTCAGTATCACATTTTTTTTTGAGGGAAAATTGTCAGTATCACTTAATCTACACTCGTCGTCTCTTCTCATGAGGCTCTGTTTGATGTTGCATCTCGGAAGTGGATTGAGAAAGCGAAAGCCCAACCAAGCAGGTACGTGTCTATACTATAAAAAAAATGACCTATTGCCACCAATCACATTGCAACAACACAAATTTTGTTGTTTTGATAAAAAAACACAAATTTTGTTGCAATATGTTGCGTTATTGCCGTAAGTTCTATAAAGTGTTACGATATTGGGATGATACAACACAATAATCAAGTCTTTTAGTTCCAAACAAGTTAGAGTAGACTAGAGATGAAACCTAAGAGATCTAACACGAACAAGTCTCAAAAGAAAAACAGAGAAAACAAAAGATAAAAAATAACACAGAACCAAGCAACGAAAACGTCTCAAATCTTGTAAGAGGAGGATTTTCTAGTAGTAAGCAGTGTAGCTTTATATATTCCTAATGTGTATTCAAGTAAGCAAATCTTGCAAGCCCCGCCGCTCCAATTAACTTCCAAATAAGTTTACGGCTAAGACGAATAAGACCATTTGAAACCGGCTCAAATCATTCCAGATGGAACGGGCCCTGCTCCAGGCCATTCTGGATCAAAACGAACGAGGCCTTAGAAGTAAAATGATCTGGTACGAATAGTTTGAGGGACTAATAATTTAAGCTAAGATTTTGTTTGGTGACTAGGATAGACAAAGTGATTTGTTGATCAGGAAGTAAAATAGACTTTTCTTTAAGTTTAATTTAGTTACCATTTCCAACATCTAATTTTGAGCTCTACGCACTGACATTTAACTACGTACTAGTGTATATACATGGATCATACAAATAGATTATATGTGTCTCCTTCTCAGGTGACTAAGATTTTGTATATTCTCAGTCATATTTTCAGAATAATCATTATTAACACGTGGAACATTACGTTTGTGAAGTTGAAACAATTTTTAACTGAAGTCGGAACATTTAGTTCTTTGACTAAAACAATGAACATTTTTAATAAAGAAAATCTAAAAATTGTTCCACCTAAAACTAAATATGTTCTAGCTTCAATTGCATATTGTTCCCGTAGTAGAAATAAAAATGTTCTATACGTTGATCTTGATTATTCTAAAAATATGAGAGAGATATGGAAAATCTCAGTCACCTGACAAGAAGTAAATCTCCAGCAACTGTTATACATGATATAGAAATGAATGATATCCCTGTTTTTTTATTGTTAAAACTTTTATGCTAGAAAGTGTGAACACCAAAAAAATGAAAATATATACAATATATACACAAGATAGACCGAGAGTACCTAGCTAGCCCTTTGATTGGCTGGTCCGATCAAGGGGCGATTGATTGCACCGTCCGGCGATTATCTCACCATCCCAGAACTCGTCAGTGGTTTTGTACGGCCCGGATTCATGGACGAAGAAATCGTAGGTTCCTCTTGACTCTGGGAGGGCGCCGATCATGCGACGGTCGTCGTCGGTCAGCTCCCAGTCAAATATGTCAAGATTCTCGCGCATCCTCGACTCGTTGAAGCTTTTGGTGATCACACAGTCGCCCTGTTCGAACACCCATCTCATGCACACCTGAAATAAGCGGTGTTATTGTTTAATAAAATAAGATGACTAATAACGAAGAAGAGGAACTGGTTGACCTCAAGACCATCACCAGTTTAATAAACACAATGGTTAAGTAGTAAGAAATTAAAACGATCGAGTTACCTGGGCGACAGTTTTGCCCTTATCGATTGCGATTTGGTTGAGTACAGGGCTGTCTAGGACGGAGTTGTTGGCCCATGGCGTGCCCTTCCCGCCTAACGGAGAGTAGGCGCAGAGCTGAATCCCTTTCTCCCTGCAGAACTCTCTCAACTTGTTCTGGCGGCAGTACGGGTGGACCTCAACCTGCATGCGCGGACCACAGGCTTTTAAATCGTGGGTCGTTTTTTTGCGCGGACCTGTACCTACAATGAAGTTTGAACCTGATTACCTACCTGGTTAGCAGCCGGAGGGATGTTTGCAAAGGAGAGCAGGTACTCGAGCTTCTTGCAGCTGAAGTTGCTGACGCCGATGGCCCTGGCCAGGCCTCTCCTGTGACAGTCCTCCATCTCCTCCCACACCCCCTTCATGTCCATGGCCACCAGGTCCTCCTTCACCAGCACAGGGCTTTCGTCCGCGCGTGGCGGTCGCATGCTGACCGGAAAGTGGATCAGGTACAGGTCGAGGTACTCCATCCGCAGGTTCCTGTTTCCCGAAGGACATCAATCCAGCTTTGCACATATATGGAGTACGACTATCTATTTTTGGCAATTATGATACATATAGTATCCGCACAGTTTGTTTCTTTTACGCAAGATTTAGGACAGACAAAGCGCGTAGTTAATAATTACTGGAGCGTCTTGGTGATCGCCGGCAGGACGCGGCTAGGGTGCGCGTCTGAGATCCAGAGCTTGGAGGTGACGTAGAGGTCGTCGCGGGAGGAGACGGTCGTCCCGGCGCGCACGGCCTCGGCAACGGCGTCCCCGAGCGCGGCCTCCGTGCCGTACACCGCGGCCGTGTCGAAGTGGCGGTACCCGGCGTCCACGGCACGCACGACGGCCTCCCGCACGACGTGACGGCCCTGGGCCTCGCCGAGCGGGAACGACGCCGTGCCGAGGCCCACGCGCGGCATCGGCTTGCCGGAGCTCAGCGCCGCCACGGGTACAGCCACGGACGTCGACGAGGTCGCCCTCCCACCGTGCTCACCGGCGCCAGCCATCTCCAACGATGCTTGAGAGAGGGATGTTATGCTGCGCGGTGTGCAGTGCCGGCACCGCAACCGTGTTCATGGATACGGGCGTGTTTGGTCGGTTGGAGATGGCCTAGCCAGGCTCATCAGGTGAACAACCACGTGATGATTGGTTGGCTGTGGTCCGCACAGCCAGGCTCTCGATGCATGCACGAAGGGTTGATTGGTTGGCTGCTCCCGCGTTCATCTTCAACACATCTGTATCTAGCTAGGTAGTATACTAGCTAGTTCACGAGTGTGATGTCACATCTAGCTAGCTAGCATGCATACTAGTATTTTCTTGCTGCGTACTGTATGCGCTTTGATGAACACACGCGTCGACCGACGTGGATGCTGCTCTGTCAACAGGGCGGGCGGCGAGCTCTCGTCAGCCGGCGTGGTCTGCCCGGCAGGGCCAGCATGCGCCTTCACTTCACGGCGTAATGCCGTAGTCTGCCACACAATATATTACACAAACAAGGAGAAGGAGAATGCCTTGGTTGCGTTATGGGCCGGCCCCTTGACGGCCCGCTTCAGCAGCGCCACGAAGAAAAGAAAGCCGTGAGAGGAGCGATGCGAGATGTGATGCGTGTCGGGGGGAATGGGGTAATGCGACGGAGATGGTCCGGAGACTTGGGCCGGGCTAAAAGCGTGCGGGTGCAACATGCACAGGCACGACCCACGGGCCACGACCCGAGCACCACGAGACCCACATATCAGTAGTTCGCATGCAGGCCAGCGGTTGATCAGCCGCTATCTCCTGTCACGGTTCAATTTTTAATTTGAAGTGACATTTTTGAATCTATATACAACTTATACATCCCTACAAAAATTAGTTTTTGTGCAATCGCTACATTAGTTTATTAGACTGGGTAGTTCTCGAGCCAGGCATGACACGGACACGGCTTGGTGGGTCACGGTGTCGTGTTTGGGCCCTTTGTCAAATTGTCAATGTGGCTTTGTTATGAGACATGTCGCGCTCGGGCTGCATTTTCAACATGTTGTCCCCGTCGACACGCGGCACGCCAATCACCGGTGACCCAAAGCATGAGAGGGCCATGCCGTGGCTACATCTACGGTATTTGAGGAGGCTCCTGACGGATAAGATATCAATGACGAAACTGATGCTCAAGGTTGACAGTGAGATAAACGATAGTGACAGCCAAAAAGTGTTGAAAAGCAGAGAGAATCATGAGGGATATGCCCAGCTACACAAACCGTATTGAAGAAGAAAGCGAGAACCTAATCCACAAGGGAGATGTGGATCCTCTCCGCTCGTCGGCTAGAAGAGGCTGGGAGGAACGGGCCCTGAGCATGAAGAAATTTGATTTTTCTTGTGGTTATATAATATTTTATTATACAGATAATCCTATACAATCATGGATAGCTATCCATCCACCGACATGAGTTATTTTCAACCATCAGATCGTCATTTGACGATAGCGGGCGGGTGCAACATGCACAGACACGACCCACGGGCCACGGCCGACCACGGCTGGTACTGTGCGGATTTTGTCCGCTGGCACCACGAGACCCACGTATTAGTAGTTCGCATGCACGGAAATCCAGCAGTTCCTATATATACCGCGTCCTATGTGTAGCTTACGCGTAGGACGCTTTAGGATTCACGCCACTAAATAAACGGACGGACAAGAAATAAGCGGGCCAGCAAGACAGGAGGCCATGAGTTTTCGCGTGCGTGTCAGACGGACTGTGGGGTTGCTCCGCTGCTGTCTGCTGTAGCTGAACAGCCACGTGTCCATTATGTTTCGCAAGAATTCAAACTGAACTAGTACAAACTTTAAAGGGATTTCTCCCTTAAACCGTCTATTCAATTTCCAATCTGTTTGAAGAATGATTTTCTATAGAATAAATGCAACAAAACTAGATCATACATGAATATATTTTTTGTATTTATCAAGTTTGTTGTTTCTATGTATTTTCCAACAAATCCTTCTATCAAAAAGAATCTATTGTATGTTTCTATGAATTTTTTTATGATGAAAATTAATTGTTTCAATAGTGTAAATCTTGAGTGATGAAAATCAATTGTTCTAGAGATGGAAATTAATTGTTTTCAGTGGTGAAAATCAATTGTTCCGGTGGCGTAAATTCCGATACTGTAAATTAATTGTTCTGATGTCCAAAATCAAATGTTCCAGTGATGAAAATCAATTGTTTTAGTGGTGTAAATTAATTGTTCCAGTACGGTAAATTAGTTGTTCCGATGTTCAAAATCAATTGTTCTAGTGGTAAAAATCAATTGTTCTGGTGATAAGAATTTATTTTTCTAGTAGTAAACATTAATTCTAGTGACAAAAAATGTTGGATAAAACTATTGTTTTAGTAGTGTTTGAAAATTTTGGTTCAGGCTGGAACAATCTTTTATTCAAAATCTAATTTTTTATTGAAATTAGAATATTTAATTCTATAGAATAAAATCTGAAATTATTTTTATCATATTATATAAACAAAATACCGTTAAAAAGAAATATTGTATCATTCAAGTTGACGAGTGAACTATTGCGTGAACGGGGCTTACTCATGCGCGAAGAGAAAACTCCAGCGCTGCCCTTGCGAGTGCGTCAGTTGCTGCAGCTTTATTGGGCTGTAAACGGGCCGTCCTAAACAAGGTTATACATAGCGTGCGTTATGTATAGGAGGTCCCCAGAAATCCCACATATATTCTGAGCGGAGCTTCCGCATAAGGCGCTTTAAGATTGGTGCAGTGGGGACGCGAGCGACTGAGATTTACGAGGGTGGTTGAAAGAGAACTCAAAAGTTCAAACTAATTTTTCTCTCAACCCGTAACTCCATTTTTGAATCTGTTTGAACCATCGTATTTGTTAGAATTAATGTAACAAAATGAGACTCCATATGAATATAATTTTTAATTTTTTTGAATTTTTCAAATTCCATTTTTTAAAATTGTTCCAGTAGAGTAAATTCATTGTTCCACTAGTAAAGTTTAAATGTTCCTCTATGATTTAAGAATATTTTTTGTTGAAGCCAATATTTTTTATTAAAAGTAGAATTTTTTTATTGAAACTGAAAATTTGTAATTGAAACCAGAAAATTTACCGATTGAAGTTAGAACATTTTTTGAATGAAGACGGAACATTTTCCGATTGAAGCTAGAACATTTCTCGATCAAAGTCGGAACATTTACCGAGTGAAGATAGAACATTTTTTCAAATGGAGTCAGAACATTTTTCGATGAGACCGGAATATTTTTCACTTGAGGCCGAATATTTTTCACTTGAGGCCAGAACGTTTTTCAACAACAAATTGTCTTTTGGACCTATTGGGCCGTTCTATACTTCCTTATATCTAGGTCGCCCTACGTATAGCAGGTCCCTCGCACGCAAGCCAGTGGTTGATCAGCCGCTATCTCCTGTCACGGTTCAATTTTTAATTTGAAGTGACATTTTTGAATCTATATACAACTTATACATCCCTACAAAAATTAGTTTTTGTGCAATCGCTACATTAGTTTATTAGACTGGGTAGTTCTCGAGCCAGGCATGACACGGACACGGCTTGGTGGGTCACGGTGTCGTGTTTGGGCCCTTTGTCAAATGTCAATGTGGCTTTGTTATGAGACATGTCGCGCTCGGGCTGCGTTTTCAACATGTTGTCCCCGTCGACACGCGGCACGCCAATCACCGGTGACCCAAAGCATGAGAGGGCCGTGCCGTGGCTACATCTACGGTATTCAAGGAGGCTCCTGGCGGGTAAGATATCAATGACGAAATTGATGCTCAAGGATGACAGTGAGATAAACGATAGTGACAGCCAAAAAGTGTTCAAAAGCAGAGAGAATCATGAGGGACATGCCCAGCTACACAAACCCTATTGAAGAAGAAAGCAACTACCTAATCCACAAAGGGGATATGGATCCTCTCCGCTCGTCGGCTAGAAGAGGCTGGGAGGAACGGGCCCTGAGCATGAAGGGGTTTGGTTTTTCTTGTGGCTACATAATATTTTATTATGCAAATAATCCTATGCAATCATGGATAGCTATCCATCCACCGACGTGGCTTATTATCAACCATCAGATCATCATTTGACGATAAAAGAGTTCTCACTCCTTCCTTTTTCCATGTTAAAAACTAGGTCTGTTGTTTCATTAGAGAAGGAGAAAAAGGCGGTAGAAACTGATACATTCCACATAAGCAGCATTTTAATTTGTTTTGATCAAATCACCATAATTTTCCAGGATCCTCACAAACGTCTTGAATTCGTATTTCAATTTGTTACAACTAGTAACACAAAGACTTCACCTTTGATGTGTGAAAGATGTGATAAACGAGACTTTCTGAAACTCAAACTTTGAAGTTATAGACTCGTGGAGATGAAAACGGGCATGGAAGGTAATTCTAGATAGTATATTCTCATGGTGGGAAAATAATTCCTTCGTTCCGGCCGTGCTTTTTGGCTGTCGTTTGCAAATTTCCGTTTCTGACCAGCGGTCTGCGAATCAAAAAGAAAGAACCATCTCTCTGCCACGCAAAGATAGAGACTATAGAGAGACGTCAAAGTCATCCCCGACCCTGATCGGATAAAGAGAGGTCCTGAATAAGCGTTCCTTTTTCTTCTTAAATGTTAAAAACAAATTTCTTCACTTTTAACGCCAATGCGAATACAAAAAAGAGGGGGAAACCGACACTAGGCTGCTAGCAAAGAACTCTGTTTACTGCAGCAAGTTTCTCAACTCGCCTGATAAAGTGTGTGCTCAACACAGACTGCCATGGAAGCAGCAGATGCCGAAAGGGCCCTTCTTCGTCGCCAACCTACTCAGGTACTTGCTCCATGGTTTACCTTTTCTGACATCATATCATTAGACTCCTCAGCATAGACTGGTAGGTTCACACAACTGAATTTTCCGAAGCTGAAACATTCCTCCATATTAATATAGGATGAATATATAAATATCACCTCTTGTAGTTTATAAATTTTCTGCAACCATGTACAGGGCTTAGACCACTATATATATATTCCAGATCTGAATTTTCGATGCCTCATGCAGGTGGCAGGTTCAGAGTATACAAGTGATGGAACAGTTGATATTAACAAACAGCCTGCACTCAAGCACAGCACTGGGACATGGAGGGCATGCTTCCTGATATTAGGTACTATAGTGGCCAAGAGACGAGCAATTCAGGCGAACTAGACATTTTTTCATACTGTTCTCTGGGCTTTTCTCCACCTGCAGCTAGTGAACTGCTTAAACATGCATGTACCAGGTGTTGAATTCTGCGAATGCCTGGCTTACTTCTCCATCTCAAAGAATTTGGTAACCTATCTCACCAGTGTACTGCACGAAAGCAAGGTCAATGCAGCGAGGAATGTCTCTACCTGGGGAGGAGCTTGCTTCCTCACACCACTTGTTGGGGCCTTCATAGCAGATACTTACTTGGGAAGATATTGGACGGTTGTTGTGTTCCTACCAGTGTACGCTATGGTAAGTTCAAAGTAGCTAAGTAGTCTGATCTTCAATACGCGTTGTTGAAAACTTAAAAACACTCCTTATATATTCAGGGACTGGTCGTACTGGTGGTCGCAGCATTGCTGCCAACGTTCTTCTTGCCATCTACCAATATTGGGAACATTCATCATTCAGTGGTCTACCTTGGACTCTATCTTGCAGCCACCGGAAGTGGAGGCGTCAAGCCCTGTGCAACATCCTTTGGGGCTGATCAGTTTGACATCAATGATCCTGTGGAGCTAGCAAAGAAGGATTCCTTCTTCAACTGGTACTATTTCTTGGTCAGTTTCAGCAACATGCTGGCCAGCACAGTGATCGTTTGGCTACAGGAAACTGTTGAATGGGCAGTCGGCTACATGATCCCGTTGGTGCTCATGCTCCTCTATCTCGTTGTATTTATAACTGGATCAAGGGTATACAGGTTTAGAAAACTGGGGGTAAGCCCACTTACAAGCATACTTCAGGTGATTATTGCTGCTACCAGGAATATGCGGTTACAGCTACCGGAGCATAGCTCGCTTTTATATGAGTATGAGGTGACTTATTCACTTGAAGGAGAAGATGCAAGTTACAAGATTAATCATACCGATCAGTTCAGGTATTTTCTAATGTCACAAAATACAATAAATGGTACGGTCTTAGTTTGCGTTAAATAATTGATCTATTTGTAGTGAGCTATATAAAAAAGTGGTGTCTGAAAACATGCAAAGTTCTAAGTTATGAGATTGTGCTGCTTTACAAGTATAATTGTGATGCCAAATTTGCTGCAAGGAAACATGTTTATAAAAGAAGCTCAACTGAAAATTTTCAGGTTAAAATAATTTACCTCTTATATGCATCAGGTTCTTTGACAAGGCTGCTATTGTGCCAATTCCCTCAGACAACAAATTCATGGCGCCAGTGAGCTCATGGAGGCTGTGTAGAGTGACACAAGTTGAGGAGCTGAAGATGCTGCTACGGTTGTTACCAGTTTGGGCATCCTTCGTGATCTTCTATTCAACCACTGTGCAGCTGTCATCAACATTGATTGAGCAGGGCATGTTCATGGACAACCGGTTCGGCTCGTTCACCATCCCGCCTGCATCACTTTCCATTTTTAATGTGCTCAGTGTCATCATCTTGGTCCCTGTGTATGAAACCATACTAGTGCCACTGGCACGGCGGTTCACAGGAAAGCAAAAGGGCTTCTCGCAGATGCAACGCCTGGGAATTGGCCTTGCCCTGTCCATTTTGACAATGGTGTATGCAGCACTGCTCGAAACAAGGAGGCTAGCAATTGTGCAAGCCAGCGGTCTGATAAATCATAGTGTTCCTGCACCAATGAGCATCCTCTGGCAAGCGCCAGCTTACTCGATTCATGGTGCAGCAGAGGTCTTTTCTAGCATTGGTGTTAATGAGTTCTTCTACGACCATGCCCCAGATACCATGAAGAGCATGTGTGCAGCCCTCGGGCAGCTAGCACTTGCGTCCGGTTTATACTTCAACTCGTTCTTGTTGAGCATAGTTGCCGTAGCCACAACTCGTGGTGGGGCACCTGGGTGGATTCCAGACAACCTGAATGAAGGCCATCTGGACTATTTTTTCTGGATGATTGCTGCTCTTAGCATGCTGAACTTGGCTCATTTTGTGCACTCCTCGATAAAATTCGGAAGGAACACATGAAGATGCGCTGTCCCTGTGAATGCCGGCTCTCTGTGTTGGAGCTGTTTGGTGTACAGTGTATGGGCCTGATAAAAGGGAGAAGTCATAGTAATTCACCCTTTTTCAGTACCAACGTAATATTAATCTATCAAACTATATTAGAGGGCAATGGTTAACAGCAAAGTATTGAAGGAATACTGGCAATATGTTGATGAACACTAGTGTAAGTTTATTTGACGTTAGTATAAGTTTATTTTTAATGTCACATACTACTCAACAACAATATATTAATCCCTCCGTTCTCGAATTTTTAACTCAAATTATTTTTCTAACGACAACAATTCAAAAAACGAAGGGTATACACCCTTTCCGTGGAATAATTATGTTGGGCAAAATATTGAGAGCATCTGTTGGGAATTTGTTTCTAGTATGACCAAGTGGGCAGTTACCTGAATTTTTTACCCGCGTTGCGGCCGAACTGAAACCCAACTGGCGCGTACGCAATTCACCGAACAACTTGCGCGCGTCGCACATAGGTAAGGTCATCAGCCCGCTGCCCCACCATAAAGCACGGACCGACGAACGGATGCCGCGTCAGCAAAAGCGACGATGGTGGTCCTCACCTCTTGCAACGCCTTTCACATCGGCAACCGCAGCAACGCCCCAGCGGCCGGCGCGTGGCTGCGGTGACGGCGATGCGGTGGAGGACAGATCCTCAGCAGAGAGGAGCATGGAAGATTTCGCGACAAGCCTTCACGACGACGGTGTGTCAGCACTAGCCTGGAGTCCATAACATACGGTATATGGAGCAGTGCCGGCGCCGACGGTGGATGCGGACAAGATTGCGAGACGGGTCCGCCGCCGGCGGGTTTCGTTTCCATGCTTAAAAGCCTTTCGTCGGTTAATACCAGACTGTTTCACGAGGCTTGTTATCCAGTATATGAAATTGTTTCGATCATACTACCTCATAATCATATTCCAATAAAATCCTTACAAAAAAGATACAAAATTGATGTCGAAGCTTTAGAAGCTATCAATGCCTAATTATGCCTCATTTGGCAAGCACAGCTTATAGAGCAGCGTATGATAGAATAAGCACGAGCTATACCAAATATCTCAAAAATACTTATGACCATAAGTATCTATGAGCAGTTTTCATATTTGTACTAGAAAAGCCCAAGTCATAAAAAAACATAGTTTTTTTACAGCTTATACTCTCATCTATCTAATAAGTCCTAATCCAAAGATAAGTTGTTTTGCTAAACAGGTTTACCGGATAAAAGCCAAATAAGTCTAAATAAATTAGATAAGCCATTTTATCTTATAATCCAAAGCTAAAGATGTTTTCTAGATAAGCCAAAGCTGTAGCAAGAAAACCCTTAGGCCTTCTTTGGTTTGAAGGAATATCATAGGATTTTTGGAGGATTGAGTTCCTAAGGAAATTTTCCTAAAAGTCTCCTTTGGTGTATGAGAAAGTGACGGAAAATTTCCGTAGGATTGCATTCCTATAACCCAATTTCATAGGAAATCTAGCAAGAGGTATGACCCTTTTGGAAATTTTCCTACGCTCTCTCACGTGTTGCTTTGCCACTTGTGCTCCATCACGCAGCTCGCTAACCACGCGGTTAATAACAGGCCGCATGCAGCTCCAGTTGTCAAAGTAATTTCGTTGTTCTCCATCTCCTAAATCCTATTCTGTTAGCGACTCTTTGAGTATTATTTCTCTTCGATTTGGGAGTAATTCTTTGAGGGTACGGGAGACTGAGAAACAACAAGCTAGCTGACATGCATATATTGTTAACGGGAGTAACCGAATGAAGTGAAGCATGGTATGGGTATGAATCAATGGCTAGTTTTAGAAATCATAATCTGAAAAAATATATTTCAAATTTCAGAATTTGCTTTACCTTTCCTATAGGGTAACCAAGCGAGTCTTCCAACAAATTTCTATGGTTTTAAAATTCATTTTAATGGATTTGACATACATCTTACTTCCTGCGTTTTTCCTATTGCTGTGTTTCTAAAATCCTCTGTTCCAAAGAAAGCCTTAAGGCGCGTTCGTCATAGCTCACGACACCTTTAGATTATTGAACTGTAGTTGCATTGTATTAGTAGCTATAGTTGATGAATAGTAAAGTAACTCCTTAGGGTTTGTTTGGATACGAAGTATTTTTACAGTTTTGGAAAACATTATTGTTTTACAAAATACTTTGATTTTGAGAAATATGGAGGTGTTTGGATTCTGAAGTTATTGCAGTTTTTAAAACCAATGTATTGTCACATTTATAATCCTTTTTTGAGTTTTAATGCCTCCTTTTTTCTAATTAAATCATGATATTATTTGACACTAGCTTATAAAATTATTTAGTTTTAGAATACGTTGGCTTTGTAAAACTGCAACATCCAACATAGAGGGGACCGGAATATCTCAATTGTTAATTGAAAAGGAAAGAAATCATACCTTCTTCCTGAAAAAATGCGTGTGATTGTCGGATGGCAGCGGGCAGCCACAACAGTGAACCGTATCACTGACTCCAAGGAGACGACAGATGAGAAAGGAGATGGGTGTCACAGTCAGGCAGTCACCATCTTATACACTGTGCCGCACAACGCTATAGCACCAGTCATGTTTTCGCTAAGCAAATAAAGTCGCTGGTGTCGTCATCAAAGAAAACGATTGCTCAACTGTGGGTGCGCAAAAGGTGATAAAATATCTATCCTTTTTACAACTACAGCACCTCTAGTGTAAAACTCTCTGAGAGCCTCTTCTTCCACGGATTTTTGTTCAAAGAATCTTCTACTGCTGGATGACAGAAAGTTCGGCGGGAGCACAAAAAAAAAAGCTCAATTTGCTTATAGCTGCATCGATGGATGAAAACAAAACGTCGTACACGGACAGGAAAAGTTATACAACAAAATTAGGTTCTTTTGTTTGAGTTTTGGATCGTGTAATTTAGATTATGGATTATAGATCGTCGAATATGAGATTGTAAATTTGAAGAATAAAATCTAGAGGGTGTTTGTTCGTCTAGAATCCACAGTCCAGCTACAGTCGTATCAAATGGATCTTCGTGAACAAAAATAAAAATAATTATGTCATATGATAAAAATTGCCTCATTTTAGCTTGTGAGATTGTAAAAGAAAGCTCGGATTATAGAATCTAATTTCACAATTTATGCTCTTTGTTTCACAATGATTCCACAATCTAAAGAGAAACAAAGTGGTGTTCAACATACTTTTGTGTTTGTGTACTTTTAACATACTTTCTCCATTCACATATATGTAAATATTTGAAGCCACATCTTTTAAAATATCTAGAATTATTATACACTCTAAATATGATGTTTGTCTAGATTCATATCATATTTAATAATTTACCAGACGTAACTTCAAATCCTTACATCCATGGATCCAGGTAGAGAGAAGAAACTCTCATATACGGTGCCCTCTCGTAATGCAGAGAGCTACTGTAGCAAAAAGTACGGAGAATTACTTACTGTTCTCTTATTTCTGTAGCATTAATTGTCATTGTTACAGTACATCCAAACCCAAAGACAGAAATTCGCCCGTCCGTACTTGAGGTGACTGCCACCAATTTCTTTAGTCTATCTTCCCATGCTTTTAGTGCTACTTTAATAAAAAAGGTCACAGGAACAGAATACTGGTTCACTTTAGGAAAATTTTCTTTCCCCAAGCTCCTACTTTAGCTTCTTTCACCGGATAATTCTATTGCTGCCGAGCACCATAGGCTGCTGCCTCCCATGGAGACTACAGATGAGGAAAAGCCTCTGCTGCAGCTCCAACCTCCTCCTCAGGTGAAAAACTCTTCTCTCTTATGAAACTCAATTCTTTTCCCGAGCGAGACTGCTCTAAAGTTATCTGTAAAGATGCACAGTTCTCGAACTGCAAAACTGAATAGTAGCAGTACTTGGCTATGTGAAGCAGGCCGCAGGTTCAGAGTATACACAGGACGGATCATTCTGCTTCAACAAACAGCCTGCTCTCAGGCACAGCACTGGGAACTGGAGGGCGTGCTTCTTCATCTTAGGTACTAGTGGTACTACCACAGAGCAGCAACTCGTAATCATATCGCTGCTTCCCGCCTTTTTTCTTTTCCTCCTGCGAATTCTCAGTCTGAACACATGCGCGTGGTAGGCGTTGAGTTCTGTGAGTGCCTGGCCTTCTTGGCGATCTCCAAGAACCTGGTGACCTACCTCACGACAGTGCTTCACGAAAGCAAGATCTCGGCTGCAAGGAATGTCTCTGCCTGGGTCGGAGCGTCCTTCCTTATGCCACTTATCGGGGCCTTCATCGCAGACACTTACTGGGGAAGATACTGGACAATTGTTGCCTTTCTCCCGGTTTACATCGTGGTAATTAAGTTCAATTACTACGCAACTCAATATTGTAATCCGCCCTTTTCCTTTCTGTTTTTTCTGCATCAGCTGCATCTCTGAATAGTACATCTGTTTCGTCGTCAGGGAATGCTCGTTCTGATAGCTTCAGCATCACTCCCGGTGTTCTCAAATCCTTCCGATAACCATGGCAATAATAATAGTTTTCGTCGTACCGTGGTTTACCTCGGGCTCTACCTTGTCGCCATCGGAAGCGGTGGCGTCAAGCCCTGCACGACGACCTTGGGGGCCGAGCAGTTCGACGTCAACGACCCTGCGGAGCTAGCGAAGAAGGGTTCCTACTTCAACTGGTGCTACTTCCTGCTCAGCACCAGTTCGCTCCTGTCCGGCACCGTGATCGTTTGGCTCCAGGACAACGTTGGATGGGCGGTCGGCTACACGGTCCCGTTGCTTCTTATGCTCTTCTCTTTCGCCGTATTCGTTGCCGCCTCGAGGGTGTACAGGTTTAAGAGTAGAATGGACATAAGCCCCTTCACAAGTCTGTGTCAGGTTGTCGTTGCAGCGGCAAGGAAGTGGCACCTGGATTTGCCGGATGATAGTTCACTCCTTTACGAAGAGAAGTCTACTAGTTCGGTGCCATCATCAGCAACTGATGCAAATTACTACAGGATTACGCATACCAACCAATTCAGGTAGGAACGTCTTCTGTAGAAAACCAAGAATTAAAGTGCATTCAGTTTTGGCATCTACAATAATGAGTAGTTTACGTACATGTCTAATTTGAAAGACATATTGTACTAGCCATTAAATGTAAGTAAGTTGATATAAATAAAAGTTTTGAGTTCTTCAGGTTCTTTGATAAGGCGGCCATCGTTTGGGTCCCCTCTGCAGACAACAAGCCCACCTGGGCGGCGTCGATGAAGTCGTGGAGGCTCTGCACAGTGACACAAGTCGAGGAGCTGAAGATGCTTCTGCGGATGTCGCCCACCTGGGCATCATTTGTGATCTACTATTCAGTCAGCGCGCAGATGGCGTCAACGATGATCGAGCAGGGCATGTTCATGGACAACCGTGTCTTCTCGTTCTCCATCCCGCCCGCATCGCTCTCCATCCTCAGCATGTTCAGCGCGCTCCTCTGGGTGCCCGTTTACGAAACGACACTCGTGCCGCTGGCGCGCCGTTTCACGGGCAAGGAGAAGGGCTTCTCGCCCCCGCAACGACTCGGGATCGGCTTCTCGCTGTCCGCGCTGACCATGGTGTGTGCGGCGTTGCTCGAGACGAGGAGGCTGGCCGTAGCGGAAGCCTGTGGCCTGAGGACAGACCAGAGCGTGCCCGTGCCCATGAGCATCGTGTGGCAGGCGCCGGTCTACATGCTCAACGGCGCGGCAGACGTCTTTGCCATGATCGGCGTCACCGAGTTCTTCTACGACCACGCACCGGAGAGCATGAAGAGTTTGTGTGCGGCGTTAGGGCAGGTTGCCATTGCCGCTGGAGCTTACTTCAACTCGCTCATACTGTGGCTGGTCGCCATGGCCACGACTCGTCGAGGAGCGACAGGGTGGATACCGGACAACCTGAACCAAGGACATCTGGACTATTTCTTCTGGATGATGGCCGCTCTTAGCTTCCTGAACTTGGTTCAGTTTTCGTGCTTTGCTCGATGATGACCGGGAACAGATTTCATTCTTGAGCAGTTTAACGGAAGATATATGGGAACCAATATAAAGATGTGTTGTTTGTCGCAGGACTGCTTGAGCAGTTTAACAGAAGGGACAACAAAGTTTCCAATTTTCTTGGGTCTTCCATTCTATCAATCCGATCCTATCTCATATACAACACTCCACCTACCAGATTAGTCAAGGGAACACAAATATTTGGAATTCGCCCTGGTGTCCCCCATTAGGAAAGACATGCACAACAGACTAATTAATAGTTCCAAATCCACAACCTTCTCTTCCTAACAGTCTCTGATTTATGGCTTCATTCTGGGTACCAAGCTTTGGGATACTAGTAAAATAGAGCAAGTTTTTTGGTAGCCATTCTGTTCCTGTTGTTATACCACAGCTGGAGGTCACTCCGACGAACTCGATGCAGACACACTCCATCAGGTTGTTGTACCGCAAAGGAAGCTTGCAAACACAGTTTGCCCATCAAGTCCAACATCACCAGCCACTACCACAACAAGGCAGCAGGGCTCTTCCTCTTAACATTCTTTTGTTATTGCAGAGAATCTAGAAAATTAAAAAAAATCTGCAGCCCAAACTGAAAACTTTGCGTGGCGGCTTATTCGCCAAGCTTTAGTTTGCCAACAGGACAAAGGGCCGGACGTTTCTCCCAACAAATTGAGCAGCAATGTAAAAGGTGTGGCCACATTATTGAGTCTGATAATCACCTCTCTTTTTTTCTTTCTTGCTCTTTGTCCCGAGCGGTCTGATTTTCGGCCGCACCGCCACTTTCGCTCGGATGCTTTGCCACACTGGGGGACCAAGGCGTACAGACGGAGGCTACAATGTTGAGGTCATCACCAACAAGGCAACGACAGATGAAGATGTACTTAAATTTTGTAGGTGCAGGCGTTGGAGCAAAAAGGCTCTTCTTCTGTAGACAACCTCACTGCATTTAACTCATGTTTCGTCCCTGTTTTTTTAAGCGGCAAAACATCTGTCGCACTCAATCAAGGATCCACTAAAGACTGCATAATTAAGAGAGACCCAAAATTAAGGAACCTGTTAGGACCTACACATGAGTCGCGCCACAGTGGCAAGTTCCTTTTCCTTTTGGGCAAAGAAAACTGTGACAATTAACAATAAGGTCTTGTTTGGATCTGAGTAACTAATTATTAGTCCCGATGTTTATATGTCAATTTGAAAAACTAATTATAAAACAAATTGTATAATCCTTAGCTAATTGTTAAGTACAACCCATTAATCCTAATTAGTTTACATGAAAGAAATGGTACTATTAAATTAATATGAAAGAAATGAATATTAAGAAAAATGCCTGTGCAGTCCGATTGGAAAATGAAGTTGAATCAATAAAAAAAAAGAGATTTTTTGTTTGCTTGTACTCTTTCCCTTGCGAGAGCATCAGCGCTCCGACTCGCCACCATTACCTTTTTCTTTCTTAGCTGCGCTCGATGCCTTCTCAGTTTCAATTTAATTTGCTTCTTTGAAACATGATTACAATTTAATCTGCTTCTTTTAAACATGATGACCGTTTCTGTGTAACCTGAATCCTCTGTTCAATAGGGACTCGGAGCTGCACGAGAAGGAGGCGTGGCATGATGCTAGGCCAGAGAAGGAGCGGCGCCGTACAAAGGCAAACACGCGATCATACCACATTGAAGAGAAGCGCTCGAGGGTAAAATAGGTTAGCTAAATAGCTGATGTGGTGGTTGTCGTGACCTGAAGAGATGGTAGCAGCAGTATGTACGCCATGTCATCACAATACATAAGATAATGTAGATAATGATCGTATTAATACATTTAAGCTAATTTAGTGACCGAAATTTAAAATTATGTGAATACGACGATCAAACTTACAATGGGACAAGTGCAATGGTCACTCATGTATTTTACTCATTTATTTATTTTTGCAATTGTTGTAGTGAGCTATTGCAACGTGTCAATTAATTGTTGCAATACATTGTAGGTATTACCGCAATCTGAAACCGTTGCGACTAGTTCCCCATTATTGCAACAAACTATTAAATCGTTGTTATAAAAATACATTGTTGCAACATTTTATTTATTGTTGCAATTGTTAGAATGAGCTATGGCAACATGATAATGGATTGTTGCAATACGTAGGTTCGTTTGCAACTGTAGCAACCCCGTCCGATAAAATCGTACGGTTGCTCATCCAGGATCATTTGGGGTGTCACTTGACAAAGCAAGCGATCATACAGTACAATAATTAATAAGGACACGTAAAACACGATTTAAAGGGTACATAAATTCTTAATAGTACATCATTGGTTTAAAGATTAAAAGTGCGGAAGCGTAGTTTTGAAAACTCGGATTTGATACCGCGGAAGCGTTAGTTACAGCTCGACGATCAGCAATCCTATAACAAGCATGTCAGCCCTAGACATGCTCATTCTTCAAGGCCAAGAAAGATCCTGCAAGCAAAACAACAAGGGCACAAAGCCTGAGCAACTAATACTCAGCAAGACTTACCCGTCAACATGGCCATCTAATGATCGACTCCTAGAATACAGGGAGTATTGGTGGAAGTTGGTATTGCGAAAACAGCGCTAATAGTCTATTCCAAGTTAACAGGAGTCGCTATGAATTTACTAAGTGTGCCACTATTCTAAACAATCAAGAGTTCAGTACAACAATCCAGGGTTGAAACAGCCATTTTCATCATCAATCCACTATTTACATATCGTTGCGGCAGAAAGGAGCAAGTGGTACTCTTAACCACTGGAGTTTGGAAACGATCGACTGAAGAAATGTGTTGGTGTTGGCAGTAAGAATGATATTATCGACATAAAGAAGGAGGTATGCAACGGAATTGCCAGATCGAAGAATAAACAGAGAACTGTCGGATTTTGAAGCATGAAAGCTTATGGAGAGAAGAAATGATTGAAAACGAAGAAACCAAGTGCGAGGTGCTTGTTTTAGGCCGTAAAGGGATTTCTTGAGTTTGCATACTTTGGAAGGATGAGCAAGATCAAGGAAACCTGACGGTTGTTGACAGTACACGGTTTCAGACAAATTACCGTGTAGGAATGCGTTGGAGACATCCAGCTGGTTGATGGGCCATGACTCAGAAATAGCAATGCTCAGTACAGTTTGGATTGTTGCCAGCTTAATCACAGGTGAGAATGTCTCATGAAAATCAACACCTTCTTGCTGAGAAAATCCCCTGACGACCCACCGTGCCTTATAGCGATCGAAGGTTCCATCGCCATTGAATTTGTGGCGAAAGATCCACATGCCAGGCACTATGTTGACACCTGCAAAGTTTATCCACAAGACACCAAGTATCATTCTTCATTAACGCATTATATTCATCTAACATAGCATTGTACCAGTGTGGATCCTTTAGGGCTGTGCGGTAGGAACGGAATCGGTGAGATAGTAGTTGTGGCTGTGAGGTTGAAAGCCTCTTTTCGAAGAAAAATGCCATCTTTAGCTCTAGTGCACATGGGATGATGCGGAGGTGGTGGAGGTTTTCGGGCACGGGCAGTGGAGGCCGTGGTGGGCTGCATGTATCATTTGACAGAGATATCTGAATTTGGCAATGTTTGATTGCTGGTCGTAGATGATGTCAGGGTCACTTTTGAGCTAGAGGTTGAGGTTGTAGGTGAGGCATTTGTTGAGTACGGAGGCGTTGCAGGTCCACTGGAGCTGTGTGGTGCACTCTGATCGGAAGGTGATGAAATTTGGCTTGGTGATGTGTGTTGCGGTTGAGAGATGTGCATGGGTGTGACTTGTAAGGGTAGTGGCATCATGTCGATCATAGAGTCACATGGAATAGCTGCGTTGATTTATTTTGATTGGGCTGGTTTCAGAGGTGTGGCCATAGGAAAGAGATCCTCAACAAAGACTACATGACGTGAAGTTATAATCTTCTTGGTGTCAAGGGCCTGACAGCGATAGCCTTTGTGCTCGGTTGGATAGCCAAGAAAAATGCATGGCGTAGATCTTGGAGCTAGTTTGTGAGGGGCAGTGGCGGTGAGATTGGGAAAGCATAGGCAGCCAAACGTCCGTAGGTGATCGTAAGCCGGAGCTTGACCAAAGAGCTCTTGGTATGGTGTCGCAAGGCGTAATGGCTTGGTAGGGCGTCGGTTGATGAGGTAAGTGGCGGTGGTGAGCGCTTCGACCCAGTACGCTGGTGGCATGGACGCTTGGAACAAAAGCGTGCGAACAATGTCGTTCAGGCTGCGCAAGGAACGCTCGGCTATTCCGTTTTGTGGTGAACTGTATGGGCAAGAAAAACGAAGCGCAACGCCATGACTGGTTACAAAAGATCGAAGTGTGGCATTGTCAAATTCTTTCCCATTGTCGCACTGGAGACATTGAATAGATAAGTGGAACTGATTCAAAACGTAGCGATAGAAAGTGCAAATTGTGGAGGTAGTATCAGACTTTCGGTACAAAGAAAAAGTCCAAATATAATGAGTAAAATCATCAAGTATAACTAGGTAGTACTTTATTCCACTAAAACTCTCCACAGGTGAAGTCCACAAATCGCAATGCAACAATTGAAATGGAAAGTAAGTAAAAGACTCTGAGGTGGAGAAGGGTAGCCGGACGTGCTTGCCCTTCTGACATGCTTCGCATGCTGCTGAACCATCGGACTGATGTGTGGAAGAAATGAAATTATTGGAAACCAAATATGACAGGGACTTATGCGCTGGGTGTCCAAGGCGTCGATGCCAGAGATCGATGCTGCAGGATGAAGCGAGGAGAGCCTGTGGAGGAGATGATAATTTGGAGCCATGGAACGGGTAGAGATCACCATCACTATTGGACCTCAGAATTGGGATCCTGGTGAGAAGATCCTTCACAGAGAAACCATACGGGTCAAATTCAACAGAACACACATTATCACGAGTGAATTTACGAATAGAAATTAAATTCTTGACAATATTGGGTGTATGAAGGATGTGACTGAATTGGAATTTAGCAGTGGGTGTGATTATGTGTGAGGAACCAGTGCCTAGAATGGGAAGATTGGATCCATTACCGACAATAACATTAGATGAATTTTGCGGTAATAAAGAGTGATAGATGGGCAAGTTACCTTGATCTCCGGTCATGTGAGAAGATGCTCCAGTGTCCATATACCAGTCGCCATTGCTGGGAAAATGCTGCTGCAGAGAGGCCGCATGGAGGGCCTGAATGAGACCAGAGGTATTGTAGGTTGGTGCAGAGAGTGGAGCTGAGGTCGTGGTTGGTTGCTGAAACATTGTGGCATATGCCTGAGCGTCGCATGGTGCAGATGGAGGCCGAGAAGCAAGGACGCCTGGTCCGCTGGCACCAGTCCACGGTGCGCGCCATGGCGCAACCCACGGCAGTGTCCACATTGGGTACTGGGGGCCCTAGCCATGGTGTGGCTGGCCACGCCCGCCAGAGCCATGACGCCACCACGGCCGCGGCCACCACGGCGTCCACCACGACCGCGATAGCAATCGGATCTGCCATAGGGCGGACGGTTGGTGGGGTGGGTTGGAGGTGGCGGTTGCGGTGTGCCGTCAGCTGGTGGTGCAGTGGCGACGAGCATGGTGTCCGATCTCTTCTTGTCGCTGGCAGCATGGGAGTTTTCATCCCGGATCATGAGGTCGCGGGCCTCCATGAATGTTGGGAACTGTTGAAGGAGGGGCAACAGAGTCTGCAGAACGCCGAACTTCGGGCTTAGGCCACGAAGCAGCTGATGAACAAGCGCCCGATCGGTGATCGGCTGGTTGCAATCGGCAAGTGCATTTGCGAACTGCTGTAGACGATGACAATAATCATTTGCAGAGAGATCACCTTGTTCAAAGCGATGGAACTCGGCTTCAATGGTGACGGCGCGGCTGGCCTTGTTGCCGGAGAAGTAGCTGGTCAGTTCTTGCCAGACGCGGTGCGCGGTGGGGTTCGTGAGCTTCAGGAGCATGTCAAGGAGGTGCTCGAAGATGGTGTTGTAGACCCAGCTAATGATGGTGAGATCTTCTTTGACCCAATCGGAGTCGTTGGGGCGAGGTTGATTGTGGTCGACATGGTGGTGGAGATCGTATTGGCCAAGAACGATTAGGAAGAGTGTGCGCCATTTGGAGAAATTATTGGCCTGCATGTCAAGGACGCAGGGGATTAGGAGCTTGATGTTGACGCCTTGAATGACCTGAGAAGTCGGGATGCCGGCGATCGCCATGTCAGAGGTGGCAGCAGTAGGGATGGAGGTAGTGGTGCTTATGGCCGACGAGGAGGGCATGCCAAGGATTGGGCTGCTGCCAGTGGTCATGGCGGCTGTAGTGTTGGAGAAGACGGCACTGGTGGTGTCGCTCATCGAAGGTTCACAGAGATCGGTAGGTCACTGATACCATGTAAGAGAAGAAGAATGGAGAAAATGTACAGCGTAGATTCTCATTAATCAGTTGCCTATAAATAGGCTGAGTACATGTTACACGAACGGTGAGCGAGAGCCATCCGTTGGTCAGTTAGCGAGTGCGATGGAGAACGAGTCGTGGCGCGCAGATGGCGGACAGTTTGATCATGCAGAATATTCTCTAACATAATTGATTTACATCCTGCAGGAGAAACCCGAATAACACGACACGTGCACACTCGAATGAGTCACACGTGGCCACCTTTCGCAACATCGTGACAGAGTTGACCCAACATCCATCTCTCCAAGGACATGGTCCTCCAGGCGATGCCCTGCATCCCTGTACGGCCCCAAGCCTTTCCCACGAGCATGAGCCTAAAAAAAACAAATTACGAATTCATCCACCCTGACGGTCCATTCACCCGGAAAGAGAGATGGCCAATTGTCCAACAAAGCACAATGAGCTACGTCGGTTTCCTGGTCCCATTTACCAGTATGCACTTGGTACACAACTCAAACTTGACCAATGCAACCGCACCCGACAAAATTTTCTAATTTTTATTCAATTGTTAACTTCCATTCCTCGAAGTTGTTTCTTGGAGCAAACATGAGTAGTCTCCCTACTACTCATATTCTACCGTTTCCTATCCTTAAGATTAGCATTCTATCGCGATGGCTCTAATAAAGATGCCCCATAAGAAAAACCTACCAAGTCATGCAACTAGGTTTTCGCGGTAATTTCCTCGAAACTTAATGCACAAACCAATCCTACACACATAGTGTTAAACAGAAAACTTATAAAACATAGGTGTGCATGGGGCTTGCCTTGATCTGCAGAAAAGTTAGCGCACTCAAGTGAGAAGTTAGTTCCTGCGGGTGCCTCCTCCAGAGTCTCGTTCTCCGTCGGAAACTCCGGGTCGGTCCCTATATGATGAAAATGCAATTTGTAAGGAAAATGGTGGTTCGAATGAAACTTCTCATTTTCTTTCTAGGAGATGATTTTTGGTTGGCATGTCCTTAAATTAAGAATTTTGACCCTGGGTTAACATTAATTCGACATTTTCCCTTGATTAATAATTATTAAATAACCTCTACGATTAACTTAGGGTTAAAAATGAAACTTTTAATTATACCTCAAGATTATTTTTAATGGATAGCACTCTCTGCAATATACATTTTGAACTTTGGTTGAGGCCTAGATAAATTTTCTAGATTTTACAAAAATTCATCAAAATTTCTGTTATTAGATCTTATAAATTCAGAAATCCATAGTTAACCTGAGAGTAAAATTATGACATTTTTTGGGGTTACTCATGAGAACCAAAACTAAAACTTTGCTTTTGGGGTCTGACCTTTTTGATGACTTTTACACTGTATTTTAGGAAATGATATTTTACTAGGCAGATTGGAGTATTGTTGAAGTGTTATATGCAACTTTGTGGTCCTAAAATCCCCATAAAGTTCCAGCTGGTGTCTATCGTCATGATGTATCTGTAGATCATACCTTAGCCCTAGCACTGTCCTAGAATTTAAATTAAAATTTAAAAACAGAAAAGAGTATTCTAATTATTTCTGAAAATGTTTAGTCGTTTTCCAAAAAGTGCTTTAACAGAAATTTAGTACTTGTTATGAGGTTTCTAAAAAATTTAGTTTGTTATTTTTGAAGAATTATTCTATTTTTGGCGAATTTTACAAGTTATAGCGCACTGTCTGGAAATTGAATAAATTGAATAAATGCGCTAGGGCGGCATTCCGATGGCGCTCGTCTGCGGCTCTCGCCGGAGGTGCGCCGGCGGCGGTCGCCGCGGTGTCCATTGCACTCAGCACGGCCCGGAGAACTCATTCGACCAAGGAGAGGTGGCGGGGCTCTCCGGAGCTATGCCGGCGGCGGTCGACCGGTGAAGGCGATGGCGGCGGCGGTGTTCCGGTTGGCTGGCGTCCGGGGAGGTGTGATGGAGGGCAGCGTGAGCTATAGCGTCGTCTGGTGGAGCTTCCTGGCAAAGCGAGGGCTCGGGAGAGTGGCCGGAGGTAGGTCGGCGTCGGCGAGGTGGCGGCGCGGAGAATTCCGGTGATGGCACGCCCGATTCGTCGCCGCTGCCCCACAATTCGTGACACGGTCAAAAGAAATGGAGGAGGAGCTCCGGGAGGACTTCGCCGGCGGAAGTAATCGGAGAATTACTCACCGGCGACGAGGAATTCGATGGTGCGGCAATGGCGGCTCGTTGGTGCGCCGGGAGGAAGAAGGGAGGAAAGAATATGGGAGGGGAGAAGAAGGAGCGAGCCAGTGGGGAAGGAAAGAAATGAGCAGTACTCAGGAGGGATTTTTACACGCGCACGCGGGAGGATGGCCGACGGACGGCGCTCGTACAGGGGTAGGCGGCCGTGCGGAGGGAGCAGCGGCGCGCGCGCGACGCAGTAATGGTGCATGTCGCTGGTTGCGTCACCCCGCTGGCTTGCGTGCGCGTCGATGAGGTGACGTGCCGCGGAGTAGGTTCCATCATGGCGCCCTTTTGCAGCAAGGACGAGCGTGCGTGAGGCACAGTGCCCGGCCGGCCGGTGCCAAAGGAGGGAGAGAAACAGGAGAGAGGAAAGGGAAAAAATTAAAAAAGGAAGGGAGAGAAAGGAAAGAAGGAGAGAAGGAAATCTTATTTGCACTCGGAACAATTTATTCTCTTCAAGGCAAAGTTAATAGATTGGAAACTCAAGTGCTTTAGGGACTTTACTAAAATGATGGAAGTGTTTGAAAAGGAAGAGGCCAAGATTATGAATTTGAATTGTTACTTGCAATTTAACTCCCTTTATTAATCACTAACCTCCCTACTAATTAATCCTTTCGACGATTAGGGTTTCCATTAGGGCTAGTGATGAAGGTTCGACCTGATTCACCATTAATTTGCTTTCGTCCATTTTACATGAAGGTTTTCCGTGCTCTTCTCCCACTTATTTCAATTAATAGATTTGCAAGTTCAAAGCGACAAGAAGTCTTAATAACTCATTTTAATTTGGCGAATTAGATGTCATTTATTTAATATCTTCTATTTTCATCAAATAGGTGTAGCGTCTCGCTTTATTGCACCAGGCTCGAAAAGGGAAAATTAATCAATTGCAAAGAAAATATTAAAAGTTTCAAATATTAAGGTAATTAATAAAATCTCTGGTAATTGTTAAAAAGGAATTAATTTCATTAATCCAAATAGAGTTTTAAATACTTGCAAGGAACTCTCGCAAAACAAAAGGCTAGTCAAAATGTGAGCTATTAGTAAAACTTTAAATTTAAATTCAAATTTTACTCTACTTTTAGAATCAAGGATTTTGGGCTCTCATCCAATTTCTGTGGAGATTGGGGGTTTTTCTGAAAATTTGATCACCAGTGCGACCCACTGGTCAGTGGGCCCATCGGGCAGCCCCTTCCTTTCTTCTCCTTCTCTCTCTCTCTCTCTGCTTTCTTCTCTCCCGCGCGAGTGATGGCAGCGACGAGCCGCCACCTGCCGAGCGCCGAGCACAGCCGCAGCATGCACGAGTGGCGTGTCACTAGCGCGCGCGCGCAGCGCCGCGGGTTTAAAACACCCCCCCTCGCCTCGGCTGCTCCGTTCCTTTTTCCTCGGTCTCCTCTCTTCCTCTCTGCTTCTCCCTCTCCGCCGAGCCAGCCGCCGCGCAGCCGTGCCGTGCTCGCCTCCACTTCGACCAATTTCTTCGCAAACCGAAGTGTTCGGGGCCCCTCTCCACTGCCGAGCACGGCCGTCCCACGAAGTTCGCCGGAGCTCGTCAGAATTTCTAAGCGCCGCCGCCGGTACTCGCCGCCAAGGAGCCGCTCCGGGGAGGACCCCCTAGCGCCCCGAGTTCTAGCTATTTTCCATGCCATTCGTGGTCCCCGTCGCACGGCGAAGCTCATCCCGCCGGCCATTTTCCAGGACGAAGCCTCCGTCGCCAGATTTGGAGCTCCCCGCCGCCATTTGCTCTAGGCCAGAGGAGGTCTCCGACGATAACCGTCTTCCAGTGAGGTATCAAGCCATTTCCCTCCTCCCCTGGCTCCGCCGTGCCGCGAGGAGTGTGCCCGGCAAAGGAATTTCCGCCGGTCGTGCGCCGTGCCTCCGCCGTGCCATCGCCGGAGCAAGCCGTGCGCCGCCGCTCGTCGTCGCTACCGTCCGGTACTCCCCGAGGGCCGTGAGCCAGTGAATCGGGACCCCCGTGCGACGTCCTCTCCGTCGGTGGTCGCGCCGCCGGCCGCCGTCGCCGGCAGCGCCGCCGACCACCGCCGGCCGGCTAGGGCAAGGCCCTGGCCGCGCTTCATTCAATTTTTATTCTTTTTCCATTGTGTAGAAAATCAATTAAAGCGGCTGGGAATTAATTAAATCATAGGAAATTGATTCTAGCTCAGAAAATCATAAATCCAAATGTTTTTGGAACCAGGGAAAATTGTAGTTTTTGTTAAAAATATAAAACTTCATTGTTTACAATTAATAATTTTTGAGATTTATTTAATTACCAATAAATGACCCAAAACCCTAGTTGATTAATTTGCAACTATTAAAAGTTTGTAAAAATTTGTATAACCCTAGGTTTAGCCCCTGCTATTTAATGGTGAATCGATGGCTCGATTAGGGTTGCTTAGATGCTTCGTAAAGCGTTATTGTTGGTTTAGGTCAAAAATCGCTCCTCGACAAAACCCTAATTGCCTTAATTCGTTAGCGACTACTTCAGTTTGCAGGAAATTATTATTACTGATGTCACCTCTATAATTGCATCATGTAGACGCCGACGTGAACGAAGTAGCCGTCGAGGCGGACCCCGACTTTGCAGAAGACACCGTCGTCGCCGACCAGGAAGTTTATCCACAAGGCAAGCCCCGGTGCACTACTGCTTTTAAAGTTTTTCTTTACAACAGTATATGTGGGTTGTGTGATGTGCATTTAGGTCGACAGGAGTTGAATGAAACCCTAGATGCATATGTTTCCAGTACTGCCTATTCTGAAATATTGGTACATGTAGCTCGATGTAGCTGCTATGCTTAGGATTTCTCCTCGGTAGAAGTCGAGCAGATTGGACACTGCTCGCGATATGTTAGGAATTGATTGAAACTTCCATTTTTGCTAGAGAATCATTTAGCAGGCTCAGGTTTAATGGAAAGAAATCGGGGTCAGACGGAGAATGATAGGAAGGCAACAGACCGGGGTTCTGTATGCGGTAGCTCTGTCTGATCCGTGGGGCACAGTTGGTTGAGTATTGAATGTACTGCTCACATGCTGGAACTATGAGAACTAGTAAACCTAGGTAGCCTAGAGACGGCAAAGCTGAACCTACCTTACGGTGTCTGATTGGCGGCGGTCTGGGGTGGACAGTGTGTGAACTCCACAGGTACCGTCCGGGACGGGTGATCTGGTGGGACGCGGCACTGTTAAGGTAGCGTAAGAGGGAATTAGCTTTGCCAGATCTGGAGCAAACGGTTGCCACGTGCGGTCCGGGACGCGCACGTGTCGTGTGACCAGGTTAATCCTGCAGGTGTAAATCGTTTCGAACCGCTGACACTCTCAGTCTAGAGTTTACTCAATCTCTCTGTTGCATATGATAAGAATTGAACAGAAGAAGAATCATGATTATGGTTGTGATGCTTATATTAATCATTGTTTGTCAACATGATTGTTTAGTTACAGTGCCTACTAAAGTTTATTCTTCTCGAACTTAATTTGAGCTAAAACTTGAAAGTAGGAAGCTATTTAGTAAAGCGTGTCTTTTTGCAACTATCCTACCCAGAGTCAGTCGTGCATGTCTAGGTGTCGGCTGTAGACAGCCATGTTGACGGGTCAGACTTGCTGAGCTTCTTAGAAGCTCACGCTTTGCGACTTGTGGTTTTCAGGAGGGTTCGATGCGACCGGTGGTAGTGGTGGCCAGTTCTGGGAGGAGTCGTCCCCGTGGCTGGGGTAGTTTCCAGTGGGAGCCGCTGATTGTGTGTGGCTAGTAGCAGGGAGCCGTTGGGCAAGGCCCTTTGCTTTTGCTTAGAGTCAGAGTCGGAGTCTGTATCTTTATCTTTCGCTTCCGCTTGAAGATTTTAATCGTTTCCGCTGTTCTTGAAAACTGTTCCTGTGGAGCTAAACTCTGTAATATCACTCATGTAATACTTTTCTTCTGTCTATAATCCGTGCTTTTTACTGTCTGTGTTGTACCTTGTGAACGTTCGCTTCGACGAACGTCGCCCAGAATGGATCCCGGGAGGAGGATCCCCCGTTCCGGGGGCGGTCCGCCATAATAGGTGAAATTCTCTAATTCTTTATTTTACACCACGGACTTTTTATTAATTTGATTAGTTAGGGTTAAGGCGGGGTGTCACAGCAACAACCACACATTGTGTTGTAGTATATTCTTTCTATTGCAACAAAAAGGTTTTACTCACAAGGGCTTAACATACAATATATCTTATAATAGTCAAATGCATGCAACAGATGACATGATAGGTGCATAAAACATTCAGTGTGAGATTTGGGTTCGATTCTTGTCAATTCAATGATTTAGATATAGTACATAAATAACATATCCACTCCCGCTTGGTTGCCCGAGTCTCTTTGAGAGCATAGCGACAAAAATCTCTTTTTGTTTTGCTGTATTTTAATTTTTTTATATCAGTTTTGTATAAACTACTAATTCGTTGCAATAGAAAACTATCACCACAAATTTATAATCGTTTCATTTAACAGTAATCACATTGAATTATTTGTGTTGCAAATGTTACTTAATGTCACAATTTTGTCATCGTGTAATAAAATTGTTGTATTTATTTACCACAAACTAGTTATAAAAGTGTGTTTTGCAACGAATTTAGTGCTATCACCACAATTTACCTTGTTGCAAAAAGTAATTTCCCTTGTAGTGTTCCTAAAAAAAATGACATCATAGGAGTACAATTGTATGAATGTATAAATCGTGCATATGTCAGTTTTAATGAAAACTAGCTAGGACACATCGATAATAGCAACCTTACTAATTAATTAGAGCTGCATCTTTATAAAACCAATTCGAGCTAGAAAAATATACTGCATCTTTATAGAAGTACGGTATACATTTTGTTTAGGATAGTGACACACTGGCACAGTTCTAATGGTGAACTTTTGACTGGAAATGCAATAAGAACATTTTTATATTGTCAAATCTAGGGCATTCCTAGCCAGTAACTATCCCATAGTTTTCATATGTTCCAAGTCATCAAGAAACTACTGCTAGAAACCACACATCATCCAGTCCTGAGAAACTAGTTCCTCCTAATTTGTTTCTCTTTCATCATTAAATCAGTTTATCATTTCAATATTTTTGTCTACATGACACTATATCAATTATATAGAAACCATTCTAAGGGTTCAGAGTGCCTTTATATGTCCTTGCTTTGTGAGGAAGAAAACAACGTACCTCTAATAAGTAGGATGAGAGGACTTCAAAGGTACACACCTAATTGTTGTATGCACCTCTATAATCTTCCTCATCTTTAGAGTTAGAGTATACTACCTCCGTTTTAAAATTGTTGACACCACTAACTTCAAATATTATCTTTCTCATTCAAATTTTATTTTAAAAAATGATATGGACACCCATGATGACATTCTAATGGCTAAGGTTGAACAAGGGCGACCATGTGTGGAACAAGATAACAATGCGTACAAGAGATCAATGACTCGAGCGAGGATACAACGCCTACAACATGAGGTGAATCTAGTCCTTTGTTATTGTGAGCATGCCTCTTTTATGAACCATGCACTACCTAATAGAGGCGCAGTACTTGTCCCCAGGTTTGAAAAACCTGCAGAAGTCAAAGGACCTGTTGCTATCCAGATTTTGACTTTCAAGATTATGGTGCAATCTATACCACTAACAGCGGTTTCCAACCCAAGTGTTATATATGTATGGAAAGGTGGTGAGGTCTTTGATATGCAACAAACGGCACGTCAAATGGAGCTCTTTAGTTCGAGTTAAGCCTGTTTTAGTGAGCACTGATCCAGAACTCTATTTCTGTCGACTTGGGCCAAAACCAGTCCATTCTGCTCAGCTAGGAGGGATGTTCCTAGTATAAATAGCACCCTCACTGCACCCTGAAACCCTAAACACAAATTGAACTTACAAAAATACAGAAATTAAGTGCTCTTGTCCTTAGGGTTATGCCATTGCTGCCCCCCTTGAGGATTGAAAGTTTTCTCTTCCACTTGTTCTTATATTTTCTTGTAATTTTATGAGAGCTTGTGTCTACCATGGCACCAAATCATGTGGCTAGGCGGAATCATTTGTCACAGGTGGCTGTTTGAGCAGCCGTTGGTGCCATCGGTTCGTCAGGTTGCACGAGTCTAATTATCCCTATGATCCTATGTTGAGAACATAGGACAAGTCCCACATCAAAAAGTTATTTCCAATATGTAAAATTATAAACCATGTTTCAAATACCTATAATGATTAAAGTGAATTATAATAAAACATATGACATTTATCATAATTTGTTATGCAATAAGTGGTCAAGGATGGCATTAAAAGTTAACGGTGCCAACAATCTTAAAATGAAGGTATAATATTTCATAATTTAGATATTGTGTCGATTGGGTGGTGCCCATTCCACAGAACTGTTAGCTTAGGTTGAATTTCTAGCAGTGATAGAACAACCATAATAAAATTTAAGTATCAGTTTCATTCCTCCTTTTTTTATTTTTAGGTAATTTTAGTATCTTGGACTGCATATACTATCAATAAATTATTTATTTATTTTATGTAAATACTATGTTCATATGTTAAAGTTCTATATTTCATGATACGCTAATTCTTTTTTAGCTTGTGCTGTTAATTTTACTTGGATTATATTTAAATTTTAAAAGAAACTTTGTAAAACATCTAGCAAATAGTTTTTATCTATGCTACAACGGAAGTTGAGTGAATGTTGTTGGTTCACTTATCTGATCCACACTCCAATTAATAAATGTGTCGATCCGCGCTTTCCTCCTGTGCATGCGATTGGGATGATTTCCCTATCACCGTTCACATGACATCTAACAAAATTATTATCACCTAATAAAATTTTTATGCATTCAATAATTTATTAAGACAAAATAAATCAGTATATAATTGCAGTAATATCTATTTAAATGGATGGTTAGATGATAATCATGATACTTGTAATTAAGTGTATCGTAAATGTGTATGAAGCCATATTGAACTTGATGCACATATATGTGGTCACCCTAATTGTTCTAGCTAATTTGTGTCTGTATTATAATTATCTATTAAACTATGATATTTATATCATTACGAACAAAATAGTCTGCACACTTTGTATCCATTGTACACACCTATATTTTTTTTAACTTCCAGACAATATTGTAGTTCAAATTTGCTAGTCTTTATGTTTAAACTTTACAAAATTGATATGTCTTCTTAACAATTTTGTTTATGTGGTGCATAGTTTCAAGTAACAATCCAAATAATTCTGGGTGGTGAGTTTGTGTGGCGGTGAAGCTGTTGATAAATTATAAAAACTGTAGGGAAAAGACACAGAATTGTTCTAGAAAACTTCTGGCCACTCCAAACAAAAAAAGAAGATGATTAATACTGTTGACCACTCAATAAGAATGGTTGGAAAATATCAATTATTCTGTAGTAAAATGTCAAATAAAAGAAGACAGAGATTGTATTCGTTTAGTACGAACAACAATGTATATAAGACAAGATATGATAAGGTAGCCCGTCCACACCTAGGTATTCTCTATCTCTATATTATTTCCTAGTCTATTCAATCCAATTGTTCCCCAATATTTGTAAAAATATATTAATGTGAACCCGTATAAATGTACCCTGTCTTCATCATCTGATCTAGCACAACAAGTTAGCGTATAAATGTCGAAAATTGAGTTCATACATGAAATTTCCTCTGCGAATAATTATAAATGGCAGCTACGTTACACACAATCTTGCCCTTCCCATCCACACACGTGGGACTTAATTATTCTACGACTTATGAGGAAAACATAGTAAAAATTATAAATTACTGCAGCATTATTTGTAAAGCAGAATAGGACGGGGTAGCTTCACTTTTTACGCTTCCTTGTGCCATGTGATTTGGTTGCTATCACGGTGTCTCTGTTTTGACGGTGAGTCTTGCCTGCCTTTCTTCTCTCTCTCATTTCGCTGTCACGCAAGCACCGTTGCTCTTGAAATGTTGTGTTCTGGCAGCAAACTGTCTATTTCGGTACAAAATATCATCTACCACACTGCTTCGCCCTAAGCGCTTTACGATTGGCAAATGTCCAGTAACCAGACCGTCCAATGTATCATAGACAGTTGGGGTCTTAATTATTCCATTCGATATCCCACGAGTATTTCAACAAGTAGCGTACTTTCTTATTATATAATTAAACATATGCTCCGTACAAAGTTTTACATCCTTAGAGACCCTGCATGCCATTTCTAATGTAGCGACAAAAAATCCTTAGTTTGTTTTTAAGATCAGCTGCATGCTTTTATTCGCCCTATCTCGCACAGGATTAACAGAGTCATATACCTCTACAAAACTAAAAAATGCAGGGGCGACTCTAGAAAATTTCATTGCATGGAGGCCTAAAGATTAAAAAAATATAGTTTTAACAGGGGTGGGGGCAGAGAGAGGGTAGCGCTCTGCCAGGCGTCCAAACAGAGAGGATCTGGCTTAACGAGTGAATGTATTAGACTCTTAGGTGTTCATGGACGAAATCGATCTTGTTGATGCCCTTGGACGTTTGCCTTGATCTCCTGAATATTATGTCTAATACATTCCCATCCTTCAGCATTAATGTTTTTTATCACTCCATTGGAGTCCAATGCCAGTCTTACTCTCCCCAACATAAGGCCACTTGCCCAAAGCAATTGCCTCAATAATCTTGGCAACAAAAACTCCAATAACTATTGGCAAGGCACAAGAGAAACAAATAATATTTTTAGCTCAAAATATATGTTTTTGTGCAATCCATAACATACAAAAACATTATCTTCACATCTAACTTCAAATTAACACCGTTAACGGCAAAACTAACGAAAGGATAAAAAAGGCATCGTCAAAATTTAGAGGCCGAATAGGTAAGTTTCGTTGGGAGAGGGCCGAGGAAGGAAGTTGAAGTTTTTTGAAGACTGAATAAGTAATTTGCTCAAATTTTTTCACCTTCTTTGAAGGGATCTTGATCATTCATATGCCAAGGTCCGGTTCATATATATACCTCTCCATGAACAAGTTTGGAGATAACGGACTTTGAAATAGACTTTTGATGTATGGCTTGCCTCCTTGCATGCCAAGTCTCATCCACAACCTTATCATACATGCTAGGTGGAATCCCTTAGGACAGATTTTTGGTTGCTTGTAGACCAATATGAAGATGGTGCAGATATGACAATACAGACGAACATGCTCAATACATTGGATTGGACAAGTTCGTTTAGGTTTGATTAACATAAAAAAGGCTTCATTTGGATGACCCCAGTCTCTTTAAAACTAGTTTTAGAAACTGAAATGCCAGCACATGGGTCAATTTTTCTCCTTAGTTTACAAACCAGTTTCAAAATTTTAATAAGCAACAATCTGGGCAAACCAGATATTTCCAGTTTTTAATACTTGATAAAAACTCCATAGTTATTTTTAGATATAATTGTAACATTATGCCGGAACCTTCCTTTTTTAGAAACAAGATTGGTTATTAACTAACTACTGAAATAATAAAAGTCACTTCCTAGAAACCAGCCTTCAAATCTCACCTAGATCTTTTGTTTTTAGAAAAAAAACTTTATATAGTGTATATGGGAGTATTTGAAGGATATTTTTGTAATTGGCACCTTATATTAGTTTATAATGCACCATGTCGTTTTTTGTTTGTACCGCTGTTGCCCGTCAGCGGCTCTTTGCACCGTCACTACTGTCACCCATTGTTGTCCGCACGCCCGCCTCCTGCACACGATTTGGTGACATCTTTTTTGCGTCTCTTTCATTTAGATTTCTTTTGATAATACCCTAGTATTTTGAATACTATAGTATTGAAAGTGGGAGGATAAATAATCTAGATCATCAGATTCTAAATACCACAAGAATTTTGCACTGCAACTGGCCTTTTTTCTTTTATAGAAACCAGTTTTTAAAATATTCGAAGATCCAAACAGGGCATAAGGCAAACCCATAATTCATTACTGGCAGTCTAAATATAGATTTGTTATGATGCTTGGAAGGTACCCCTAAGTATCTCCAGTTTTAAATTCATGTCAGCTGTTGATATTAAGAAATTAGTATCAGACCCACTAAAATTTTGGTACCATTCCATAATTTAAAGTACGTTTAGTGGTACCTTCCTATTTTTAACGTTAGATTTGATCAAATGAATGATTGCTATTAATTTTAAGCACTAAATCTAACTATGCGGAGTTTGTTGGCTTAAAAAATGTAGCAGTCTTGTAGCAAGGAACCAAAAAGCAGCACCTTCTCCAGACAGGGGCAAGGAGTGTACTAAAGCAATTATAACCATGTGTCGCGATTCCTCGGACCCTGGTCCACTAAGAAAATCCTTATATGCTATGAAACACAAAACAGTAATAGACGCTCTCGGGTCGCAGAACAAGTGGCAGGAAACTTCAGTACTGCTCATCCATGGTTTCCCTCTGAGCTCCTGGGAGAGGCTTCTCTGCTCCACCATGGTCCTGGCCTAGCTGAACTCGAGCTCCTCCTCTCCTGCCCAGCATCATCAGTTCTCTCTCCCTCTCTCCATCTCTCTTTTGTTGCTGTTTTCGTTGTAGTTTCTTTCGTTTGTGAATACAAGTACACTTCATTTGTTAGACATTTGGCCGGTCCGGCTCTTGTTATCAACACACTAGCATGAAACACTTAAACATGAGCATACTACGTCTGTGGTCTCGAATTCTTGTTGTTTTAGAAACAAACTATATTCTTCTTCATGTCATGTCTCAGCACAACTGATTAAAAGAACAATGGCTTGTTAAAAGTACCATGGTTGTGTAATGGATATAGTAATCTTTTTAGCTTCAGAGGAAATATTGTGTCCTTTTTGTTGCAAAATTTTTTTATTAGTCATCGTTTCATTTGTTAGCATGTCACCGTCTAACCAAAAGTAGAGGACCACTTATGGCAAGAGCTTCTGTGAAGTAGGAGAGAAGAAAGAGTCATTTTGGTTGCAAGCAGACGGACGAGGGTACCATCTTTTGGATCCTTTCAATAACATTGCCGAATTCTGAAAAACGATAGGGTACCATGGCTGTAGCAGCAGACGAGGAGAGATCACTGCTCCTTCACCACCAGCATCATCGACCGGTGATATTCCAGAACCTTGCCATGCTACCTCCTGTTTCTGTAAACACAAGGAGTTAGCTTATGTGAAAGTACTTTTCAAAAAAAATAAAAGATATTGATATTATAAAGGATAGAGCTTCCCATTCCACATTTGATTGTAATTATTGGTCATTTAGGATGAAGATTCGCGATATACCAGTGACGGAACTGTTGACATTAACAATAAGCCTGCTCTGAAGCAATGCACAGGGAGTTGGAGAGCATGTTTCTTTCTTCTAGGTATACAAATAAGATGCTCTCACAGCATGAAGAAACTATCCAATACATTATGTTGGACTCATCGGCTTCCATTTCGAACATGTGCTAGGTGCTGAGTTCACTCAATGTGTGGCTTTCTTTGCAATCTCCAAGAACTTAGTCACCTACCTCAGCAGTAAGCTCCACGAAAGCAATGTAGATGCTGCGAGGAACGTATCTTCCTGGATCGGCTTCTCCTTCTTGACGCCGCTTATGGGAGCCTTCATGGCTGACACATATTGGGGAAGATACTGGACCATTGTATTCTCCATCGCAATCTATAGTGTGGTTAGTTGCAACAAATTTATTTATCTATAACCTAATTTATATCAATTTCATAGTATTTGTAAAAATGTTCATTCTTAAATGTTCTTCCTGTTTTTTGTTTTGGGTCAGGGGTTGCTCATTCTCTCAGTTTCAGCATATCTGCCACAGCTCATGAACACTTCGTACAACCATAGCATTCATCATGGCATGGCATACCTCGGGCTCTACCTTAGCGCCCTTGGAAGTGGTGGAGCCAAGTCATGCACACCAGCTCTTGGTGCTGACCAGTTCGATGTTGCAGACCCAGTGGAACGGGTGACCAAGGGTTCATTCTTCAACTGGCAGTACTTCACCATGAGCATGAGCTCCCTGCTGTCAAGCACCTTCCTCGTTTGGATGCAGGATCACGTTGGATGGGGTGTTGGTTTCGTGATTCCGACAACATTCGCCGTATCTGGCATTGCCGTGTTTGTCGCCGGTAGGAAGGTTTACAGGTATAATAATATGGGAGGAAGTCCTCTGACAAGAGTCTTCCAGGTGGTTGTTGCAGCTGTGAGGAATTATAATGTGGTGCTGCCAGAGGATAGTTCAGCGCTGCACGAGGTGCCTGCTGGGTCAACTGAACCAACTTGCAAGATTGAGCATACAAGCCAATTCAGGTGTCTGAATTTTGCATCTCAAAACTGCTGTGCAGTTTCTGCTGGGTTTAAATTTAAAATATTATAGGCGCATGCAATTATATTATAGACAGCAAACCAAATCTCTATATCTTTTGGTCACCGAATAGAATCATCAAGGCACACCACTTTAACGTGAACTTCTTGTCCTCAGATAATTTCTCATCAGTTCAACATTGCAAAACATGTAAAAAAAAACACACACACTGAAGTTCGCCATGATCATTTTTTTCAGGTTCTTTGACAAAGCAGCTGTTGTAGCGGCAGAGACTTGCAGAAAAGTCCCAGGAGGAGCGCCAGCGCCACCGGCAAGCCCATGGAAACTCTGCACGGTTTCCCAGGTGGAGGAGTTGAAGATGCTGCTCCGGATGTTCCCGATCTGGGCGTCTATGGTCGTCTTCTTCGTGATCACCGCACAGATGACGTCGACGTTCATCGAGCAGGGCATGGCCATGGACACCCACATCGGCACGTTCAATCTGGCAACGGCATCCCTGTCGACCTTCGAAGTCATCAGCGTCATGATCTGCATCCCCGCCTATGAAACACTGCTGGTGCCGCTGGCCCGCCGCGTCACCGGCAAGGACCGCGGCCTATCGCAGCTGCAGCGGCTCGGCGTCGGCCTAGTGCTCTCCGTGGTCGCCATGGCGTACACGGCGCTCGTCGAGGCGAGGCGGCTGGCTCTCGCGCCGGCGACGATGAGTATCATGTGGCAGGCACCAGCGTATGCGGTGCTTGGCCTGGCGGAGGTGTTCACGTCCATCGGCATCCTCGAGTTCTCCTACGACCAGTCGCCCAGCGGCATGAAGAGCCTTGGCACCGCGCTTGGGAGCGTCACTATCGCGGTGGCGAACTACGTCAACTCGGCTGTGATCAGCGTCGTGGCGGCTTTCACGGGACATGGCGGCGGGACCCGTGGGTGGATCCCGGACGACCTGAACGAGGGGCACCTGGACTACTTCTTTTGGATGATGGCGGCTCTCGGCACGGTGAACCTGCTGCACTTCCTCCACTGCTCTATAAGATATAGAGCCAACAACACCACAGCTTCGTGACAAGCAAAAATAATAGTCTGCTTTATTCATCGTAGAATTAAATAACATAACTACATTGAGAATGAAATTTACAAATTAAAATGAATCGGGCTAAGTGTTTGATTTTCTTTGAAAATTATTTGTATTAATTTTTATATTCAAACTCTCTTTCAAATTTGAATCCAATTCAAAGTTGGTCGAACTCTAAATTCCAGAAATAATTAAATCTCTCCCTCTTCCCTTTTGGCATTGGGCTGAATTTCCTTCCGCTGGTCCATCTCCCTTCCTTTCTTCTCCCATTTCCCCCGTCCACCTAGGCTGCGCCCCTCGTTTCCCCTTTTCAGCCTAGTGCCAGCCCGGCCTGCACCCCTCTCCATTCCTCTCCTTTCCCCCACCAGGGCCGTGCGTGCGCCTCCCTCTCCCGGCCTAGCACGGCCTAGCACGGTCCGCACTGTGCTTTTTCTCCATCCAGCACACGCGCTGACTGATGCCAGAGCGTGCTAGAGACGAACGCCCCCATTACTCCGCATTAAGGCACCACGTGCTTACGGCGGCCTTTGCCGCGCCATGTTGCTGCCCACACCGCCAACCCTCCAGCTGGCCACTGCGACCTCCTGCCCCCCATAAAACCAGGTCGCCAACTCTTTTCCCTGCCGTACCACATGCGCCGGGCCCTGCCGCGTTTGCATCCCGCCATGTCGGCACGCCACGTGTGTGCACAAGGAACCACCCCAACCATACTGGCAACCCACCGCTTCGCGGGGCTTCTTCACATGCACTTGCCACCACTTCGCCCTAGCCCGCCATTAAAGGCGAGCTCGACTTGGTGGCCACATTCCAACAAAGTCGGCCCTCCACTCTGTCTATAAAAGGCTCCTGAGATCCGCCTCCTCTCCATTCATCCCTCAGACACCACCACATCCACCATCGACACCCGAGAGAGAGAATCAAACGAGTTCCACCTCTTCTTCCCCAAGTCCAGCCACCGTCGATTCCACCGCTCCGGTGAGCTCCTCACCCGTATTCTTCCTCTTCAATGTTCCTTCTGACTCCGTCTCGCTTCAGGCACCTTGCCTCAAGCGGGAATCACCGGGGCTGGCCAACGACGAGCGGCGCCGCCGTACGGACCACCTTCACCTTCTCAGCGGAGAAGAAAATGTAGAGGAAGAATGGTGGGCAAAACGTGTATGCTTGGGTGGCTTTAGGACTTTGGCCTTGTACTAGTGAGATAGATATAGATGGTTAAATTGGAAGCTAGGATCCAAAGGAAAGAATATATACGGAGGAATATGAGCCACTTACTCACGGTTGTGTTTGTCTTCTCATTGAATCGCGGACGTGAGATGGCGCCAAGTTTAATTATATATGGCTACTAAGTATTTTCTTATCTTTATGTTTATGACAATGTGCTTAATGACTCTTTAACCTTGCCGGATTCAAGTAATATGAAAAGACAGTGAAACCATATGCAAGGTAAAGGAGCGCCCCTATTATTATTCTAGGACGTAAGAAAAAAACAAATACAGCAAAAATTATAAAATACTGCAGCATTTGTAAAGCTGAATCAGAATAAAGGGTAGCTTCACTTTTTGTTCTTCCTTGTGTCGTGTGATTTTTGGTTGCTACCACGTTATCTCTGTTTTTACAGTGACTCTTGCCTGCCTTCTCTCTCATTTCTCTGTCACACAAGCACCGTACCGTTGCTCATGACTGCACTTGACATGTTGCCTTCTGGTGGAAAGATGTTTATTTCAGTAGAAAATATCATCTACCACACTCCTAGCAATAAGAGCTTTAGGATTGGCAAACGTCCAGTAACCCGGCCAAACTTTCTTATATAAACATACTCCCTCCATTCTTAAATTATCATCAGCATTGACTTTAATCAATAACTTTAACTATTTATATTATTAAAAAATTTGTTCAAAATGTAAAATTAAAAGTTATAGTTATGAATTGAATCACAACAAAACATATGAAATTTTATTATATTTTTTAAATAAGATAAATAATTAAAGAAGACGGTTCAAGTCAACGATAACACCAATTTAAGAACGTAGGGAGTATTACATATGAATTATAATGTTCCGTATAAAGTTTTACATCAGTAGGGACCTTGCATGCCATGAATAATGTGTGAGAAATTCCTTACCTTTTAAAAACCAGCTGCATCCTTTTCATGTCGCTTGCATTTAGGTTTTTTTTTTGGCAATAATACCCTAGTGTTTGAATACTATAGTATTGACAGCAGGAGAATAAATAATCTAGATCACCAGATTCTAAATACCACAAGTATTTTGCACCGTAACTAGCCTTTTTTTTCGAGTTGTGTTACGGTGCTTGGAAGGTACCTCTTGATACCTCTTCTTTTGAAATTAATCCTAACTGTTGATATTAAAATTTTGATACCGGGCCCACATATTTTGATACCGGTCCATCACTTTAAGTATCTTTTAGTAGGTACCTCTATATTCTTAACCACTACATTTGATCAAATGAACGGTTGCTATTAATTTTAAGCACCATAACAAACCTCTTTTTTTATATATAGAAACCATTCTGCAAAGCGAGTCCTTGACCCTGGTCCAGTAAGAAAAATCCTATATACGCTCGCGGGTTGCAGCACAAGAGGCAGAAACTTTGAGCATCTGCTCCACCATGCTCCTGGCCTAGCTAAACTCGAGCTCCTCCTCTCCTACCCATCCGGGTGGATCCCGGACGACCTGAACGAGAGGCACCTGGACCATTTCTTTTGGATGATGGCGGCCCTCTGCACGTTGAACCTGCTGCACTTCCTCCACTGCTCCGTGAGATACAGAGGCAACAACACCACAGTTTGTGACAAGCAAGAATAATGATCTGTCTATTCGTGTTGGGGTTGAAAGCACTCAACTGTGAATACAAAACAATAATGTATACAGGTGACATTAAACGACGCACAATGACATTGTATCTCTACAAGTTGACAAGTTGCCTTCTGGCGGAAAGATGTCTATTTCGGTAGAAAATATTATCTACCACGCAACACTGCTGGCTCTAAGAGCTTTACCATTGGCAAACGTCAAGTAACCCGACTGTACATGGTCTAATAGACAGTCGGGGTTTCAAATCTTCCATTCGTATCCCATGAGTGTTTCAACAAGTTAGTGTACTTTCTTATATATATAAACATATGAGATGTTCCATATAAGGTTTTACATCCGTAGAGAGTAGAGACCCTGCATGTCTAGTGACAAAAAAATCCTTACCTTTTCAGGATCAGCTGCACACTTTTTTAAGATTCAAGTCTTTCTTTTGAACCGCTGTTGCCCGTCGGTGACTCTTTGCAGCGTCGCTACTGACACCCATCGCCGTCTGCATGCCGCCTCCTACTCACGATTTGGTGCCATCCTTTTCGTGTTGCTTTCATGTAGGTTTTTTCAATAATACCCTAGTATATGAATACTATAGTATTCAAAGTGGGAATGATAAATAATCTAGACCATGGAATTCTAAATACTACAAGTATTTTGCACCGTAACTGGCCTTTTTCTTTTATATAGAAACCACTTTTTCAAAATGTTGGAGGATTCAACAGGGCATAAGGCAAGCTCATTATTCGTTAGTGGCAGTACATCTAACTATGAAGAATTTGTTGGCTTAAAAAATCTAGCAGCCTTGTACCAGGAAGGAACAAGAAAGAAGCACCTTCTCCAGAGTCCAGACAGGGGCAAGGTGTGTACTAAAGCAAAATGAGCAGTTTTAAGGTCCAAAATATCTATTGGTATTTTTTAAGAGTATCTAAAGATCTAACGATGGAGATTTATCTGGTCCCATATGACAGTACTGGGTAGTATTTTATTTCATTGAGGGTAATATTAGAAACAAAAATATAATATTAATTAATTATATTATTAGTATTACTTAATAATTATCTGAATTTATGTTTTTGTATTAATCGTTATTGTCAACAATTTTCTCATTTATGACTCATATTTTCGACCCATAAAGGTATTAATAAAATAAAATTAGTTAAAATAATTAATTAAATAAAAATAAAAGTACTAAACTATCATTAACATACTGATCAAAATAGTGGGAATACTGGCCAGTAATTTGGACTTTAAAACTGCTCTAAGCAAATTATAACGTCGCGATTCCTCGAACTCTGGTCCACTAAGAAAATCCTGATATGCTATAAAACAATAGTAGACGCTCGCGGGTCGTAGAACAAGAGGCAGGAAACTTCGCTACGCTCATCCATGGTTTCGCTCTGAGCTTCTGGGAGAGGCTTCTCTGATACACCGTACTCCTGGCGGTCTAGCTGAACACGGGCTCCTCTCCAGCTCAGCATCATCAGGTCTCTCTCCCTCTCTCCGTTTCTCTTTTGTGGCTGTTTTCGTTGCAGTTTGATACAAGTACACTTCATTTGCTGGACATTTGGCTGGTCCGGTACTTGTTATCAGCACTAGCATCAAACACTTAAACAGGAGTGTACTATATGTCTGTAATTCTTGTCGTTTTAGAAACAAATTATATTCTTACTAATGTTATGTCTCAACAAAAATGATTCAAAAGAACAGAGGGAGTAATTGTTAAGAAGAGTAAGAGTAAGATGTGAGGAATGGATATAGTAATACTTTTAGCTTCAGAGAGCATATATATGGTGGCCTTTGTTACAAAATTTCTTTAATCATCATCGTTTCATTTGTTATCATGTCACTGTCTAGCCGGCACTAGAGGGACCACTTAATGGTAATACTCATTTCTTTGCAAGATGCTTAACATATTTTGGATACTTTCATTAACATTGCCGAATTCTGAAACAATAGGTTACCATATGGCTGCAGCAGCAGACGAGGAGACGTCACTGCTCATTCACCACCTGCACTGTCGACCGGTGATATTCCAGACCATTGCCATATTACCTCCTGTTTCCATAAACACTTAGAGTTAGCTTATGTGGAATTATTACTTCCCAAACAAAAGATATTGATATTATGAAGGATAGCCACTCCAATTGATTGTAATTATTGGTCATTCAGGATGAAGATTCACGATATACTAGTGATGGAACTGTTGATATTAACAATAAGCCTGCCCTGAAGCAAAGCACGGGGAATTGGAAAGCACGTTTCTTTGTTCTAGGTATACAAATAAGATGCTCTCGCAGCATGAAGAAACTATCAATGCATTTTGTTGGACTCATCGCCTTCCATTTCTAACATGCGTTAGGAGCTGAGTTTTACTCAATGTGTGGCTTCCTCTGCAATCTCCAAGAACTTCATCACCTACCTCACCAGTGAGCTCCATGAAAGCAATGTAGATGCTGCGAGGAACGTATCTTCCTGGATCGGGTTCTCCTTCCTCACACCACTTATCGGAGCCTTCATGGCTGACACATATTGGGGAAGATATTGGACCATTGTATTCTCCATTGCAATCTATAGTGTGGTTAGTTGCAACAAGTTTATTTATCTATAACCTAATCTATATCAATTTCATAGTATGTGTAAAAATGTTCATTCTTCCCCTTTTTTTTTTTTTGGTCAGGGGATGCTCATTCTGTCAGTTTCAACATATCTACCACAGCTCATGAACACTTCGTACAACCATAGCATTCATCGTGGGATGGCGTACCTCGGGCTCTACCTTAGCGCCCTTGGCAATGGTGGAACCAAGTCATGCACACCAGCTCTTTGTGCTGACCAGTTCGATGTTGCAGACCCACTGGAACGGGTGACCAAGTGTTCATTTTTCAACTGCCAGTACTTCACTATAACCATCAGCTCGCTACTGTCAGGCACCGTCCTCGTTTGGCTTCAGGATAACGTCGGGTGGGGTGTTGGGTTCGCGATCCCGACAATGTTCGTGCTGTCTAGCATTGCCGTGTTTGTCGCCGGCAGGAAGGTTTACAGGTATAATAATGTGGGAGGAAGTCCTCTGACAAGAGTCTTCCAGGTGGTTGTTGCAGCTGTGAGGAATTATCATGTGGTGCTGCCAGAGGGTACTTCAGCGCTGCATGAGGTGCCTGCTGGGTCAACTGAACCAACTTGCAAGATTGAGCATACAAGCCAATTCAGGTATCTGAATTTTGCACCTCAGAACTGCTGTGCAGTTGCCGCTGGGTTTAAAATATCATAGACAGCAAAGTTTATCTTTTGGTCACCGAACCGAATCATCAACGTGAACTTCTTGTCTCAGAAAATATCTAACCAGTTCAACATTGTAAGACTCGTAAAAAAAAAACACACTGAAGTTCGCCATAATCCTCTGTTTTCAGGTTCCTTGACAGAGCAGCGGTTGTAGCGGCAGAGACTTGCAGAAAAGTCCCAGGAGGAGCACCACTGGCGAGCCCGTGGAAGCTCTGCACGGTGTCCCAGGTAGAGGAGCTGAAGATGCTGCTCCGGATGTTCCCGATCTGGGCGTCTATGGTCGTCTTCTTCGGGATCACTGCGCAGATGACGTCGACCTTCATAGAGCAGGGAGCGGCCATGGACACCCGCGTCGGCACGTTCAGTCTGGCTCCAGCATCCCTGGGGACCTTTGAAGCCATCAGCGTCATGATCTGCATCCCCGCCTACGAAACCCTGCTGATCCCGCTGGCACGGCGCGCCACCGGCAAGGACCACGGCCTGTCGCAGCTGCAGAGGCTCGGCGTCGGCCTCGCGCTGTCCGTGCTCGGCATGGTGTACGCGTCTCTCGTCGAGGCGAGGCGGCTGGCACTCGCTCGTGGCGGCGGGCCGGAGATGAGCATCGTGTGGCAAGCACCGGTGTACACCGTGCTTGGAGCAGGGGAGGTGTTCACATCCATTGGCATCCTCGAGTTCTCCTACGACCAGTCGCCGAGCGGCATGACGAGCATCGGCACCGCGCTGGCGCAGCTCACCATCGCACTGGGCAGTGCCGTCTTCAAGAATTTGAAGTCCCGGTGCGAAATGCAAAAGGAGGCCCCTAAAGTCAGATGATATATAAATTTTACACATATTATTTCTTATAATATTACAAGAATATTAGAAATATATCAAATATTATCAACAAAAGTACTAACCTTATATTCTACTAAAAAGCATCATCCTCTTAGTATTTTTTGACGTGAAATCTTCAATTATATCGTCGAGATTAATCTTCTCCGATATATCACTTTCAAGTGCAATTGTCGTCAATCTATTAAGTCTTTCTTGTGACATGGATGAGCGCAAGTAGCACTTTATCAACTTGAGTTTTGAGAAGCTCCTTTCCGCAGAAGCAACTGTTACTAGAATGGTTACAGAATTCGATAGGCGATAACAGCATTAGGAAAACAGCCTAGCTGTTTCAAATACTTCAAAATATCAAGACGGCCCATAGATTCCTTGATCAAATTTTGTATCAACTTTAACTTCACATGTAATTCTTTTCCATCAATATCTGAGCATTCTCCACCCTTGAGTGCCGCCTCAAGATTAATACAAGAAGAAAATAGACTCTTGATCGCAACTTATCTGAAGTGAACAAGAAACCAAAATTATTCTCAAACTCCTGATACTGTTCAAACCTCCTAGTTAGTGAGCCTATAGCTTGATCAACAACAGATATGAAATAATTCACCCTAAATGACTCTTGTGCAGATTGTGAAGTAATAGATGCATCATCATTACTCTCATCAAATTGTCTTTTTTCTTTTGATTTTGCGCTTAGTGCGAAACTCTGGATCAATATCCATGTCAAGTGCAATTTGTTTTGCAGCATCCAATGCATCTAAAAATCCCGTTTCTCTATAATTGTTGAAAAAGGAAACCAGCCCCTGTACTCTTTCAATTGCAATATCAATGAGCATATCCTTTGTTTGGAGTTCCTTGCTAACCAAATTAACAGCAGATAATATTTCATACCAGATGGTTATTGCCACTAAAAATTCAAAGGTACCAAGTTCATTTTCTGCTAAGGATTTAGCTTCACTTCTTGATAGGGATCATTATCATATTCCGCCACTTGTAGTAGAGCCTCCCTTATTTCCTCAAACTGAAAACTTATAGCCTTAACGCTATCAACATGACTCTCCCAACGAGTAGCTGACAATGATTTGAGAGTCCACCCTGTTATGTTATCCTTAAGAATTTGTCATTTCTTTATAGAATTAGCAAAAGTTTGATAGATACGTTGTATGATTCCAAAAAAATCTTTGTCTTTCCCACAAGACTTTGCCATATCACATAGCACAAAATTCAGACTATGGCAACCATAAGCTGAATAAAAAGCTCTACGATTTATATCCAAGAGTTTCTTTTGTACCCCTTGATTTTTTCCTTTCATATTTGACCCATTATCATATCCTTGTCCTTTCACATCATCAATGTCAAGATCTAGATTTTTCGCTTCATCTAGTAGAACATCGAACAATCCTTGCCTAGATGTATCATTTACCTCCAAAAAACCTAAAAAGGATTCTTCAATAAAAAAAGAACCTGAAGATGCATCAACATACCTTCGCATCAAAGACATTTGTTCTTGGTGGCTTGCATCAGGGGTACAATCAAGTATAACTGAGAAGTACTTCGCTTCTTTGACCTTTCTAATGATTTCAGATCTGATTGCACTTGAAAGCAAATCTATTAACTCATTTTGGATGCTAGCGCCAAGATAATGAACATGAATTTCATCATTTGTGATGCGTTGAACATGTTGTTGGATAATTGGGTCAAATTGAGCCACCATTTCAACCAAGCCTAAGAAATTGCCATTGTTTTCTTGATATAGCCTGCAGTTGCTACCACAAAATGCTAGATTATGTCCGGCAAGAAATTTAACAATCAAGATAATTCTTGACAAAACCTTTCTCCAATGGTCCCTCTCTTTTTCTAGCTCTCGACGAGCAGCACTATCAATTGTTTGGTTCGTTTCCAATCTGATGCGCAGGTCATACCAAGCAGCCATATTCATAATATGTTCTGCACCAGTTTCATGCTTTTTAAGTCTAGTGCTAAGGTGATGCCAATCATTGAAACCCTCATTCGCTAACTGACCTTTTCCCAAGCCCCTTTCTTAATAATTTCCAACAAAAACAGAACACTTTGTCAAGTTCCCTGCTGTATACAAGCCATTCTCTGTCATATTTTTCTCCATTTTTGAGAAGTCTAGTGTATGAGAGACACGAAAACCTTCTAGAGAATCTGTCTTTAGGACCTTTTTCAATAGCCATGTCTCCTTTAGGACCCTTCAGTACTAAATTATCAACTATTTTAGAATCTAGTGCATCCCATTCCCAGTTTCTTGGATCAAATATATCAGGTTGAAAAGCATTGATGATGTTATTGGCTGGTTCACCGGCATTGCCGTTAGCATCATCATTAATATTTATCATCAGCTCGTTTAGTTTCTTCAACCTGAGCCTCAACATGTACAGAGCCAGAGCCAGAGGTGTCAATATTAGCACCATTCAACTGAGATTCTTTCACAACAAATCTATCAAGAGCACCCTTTTGCGATTGAGCTACTGCTTCTAATCTTTTCTTCTTCTTGCGTTTTTCAAAACCAGAATCGTATCTTCTATTTCTAGAAGACATAGTAATAGATTGGGATTGGAGCTCAATCTGTTATACATACATTACAAACAAATACGAAGTATGACAAATACTGTATTAGGGCTATGACTTTTAGAACAACAAAAAAAAAAGCCTAAAGGAGAGAAGATATGAAATTCGAATTTGGAGCACATACGTACTTGCTTCTGCTAGCGGCGCCGTTGCTCGTTAGCGTTTCATAGTCATGCCTGCGGCTGCAGCGCAGATCGTCGCGATGCCGAAGGGCGATGGAGACGGCGAGTCACAATTTCGCAGTTGCAATTGGCAATCGCTGCGGCCAGGCAAGGGCTATTGCGGACTGCGGAGTGCGGCACCGCGTTGTTGTGCTGCTGCCGGCCGGCTTCTGGTCCGACGCATTAGCTTCTGTGAGAAGGAAGACCGATATGTATTGCTTGAGGCCTCTGTAGTGGGCTGCTTCCTATTGGACTGTATCATCTCTAGAAAACAAGTGGGACCCCTGTAATTTGGAGGCCCTGTTCCATGGGCCAGCCTGCCCCTGCCCATCGACGGGCCTGCGCTGGGGAACTACGTCAATTCCGCCACGATCGGCACCGTGGCGGCGGTCACGGGGAGGCCCGGGTAGATCCCGGACGACCTGGACGAGGCTCACCTGGACTACTTTTGGCTGATGGCGGCTCTCGGCACGGTGAACCTGCTGCACTTCTTGCACTGCTCTATAGGATACAGAGGCAACAGCACCACGGCTTCGTGACAAGCAACAATACTGGTCTGTCTATTCGTGTTCAGTTCCCGCAAATGCAATTGTTGATTGCTTTTGGGGTGAAAGGACTCGACTACGATTATAAAAACAACTAGCTTAATGCCCGTACGATTACTATGGGATCAGCAATTTATAATAAGGGATATATAAATTTACTGTGATGAAAAACTACGATAAAATAGTGAGAGTAATTGGACCTACCACAACATCTATATGTCCATTTCCTTTACATCATGAACGAGTACACACTACTAGCTTCTGTAGAGCTCCCTCGGGAAACAACACTGGTGGCCTCGACTCAGTTTTTAAACGACAGGCGTCAAATATGGAATGATGCTGTCTTGTATGACGGCATTGGACAAACCTTTATTTCCGATGTCATTTAGTAGTTGCAGGTTGATCGAGCATTGACGCTTGACAGTGAGACCGTGTTATCAAGATTTGAAATTAGTCACAAGAAAACTATTTGATAGTGCTATGAAGGGATAAATCAAACCTAAAGATTGTGTATATGATGTCTGTCACACTACAATTTTTCAAATGATTAAGATGAAAGTTTACCTCACTAAAATCTAAATTTAACATGGACAGCCCCACGAACAAATATGTCACGTTTAGTACATTTAATAAGTAGTAAAGACAAGAAAAAAGTTCAAAAGAATCAGCTGTAGGCCATAATCAGCTCCCAAGCATCCCGTGCGCCTATTTCCCCCACGCCGTCACCCCTGTTCCCATCTACTACCTTCGTTTTTTTATTATTGACGTTTTTTATATAAATTTATACTAGAAAATATTAACAATTAAAAAACAAAGGTAGTACTTCGCTGCCGCCTCTGGCCACCACACCCCTGTGGTACAGGTGCTGCTTCTCGTGCTACTGGCCTACTGCCATGCTGAAGCTGCTGCTTGCACTGCTGCCGGGTTGCGTTGAACAGCAGGTGGAAGAGAAGGGGTTTCAAGAGTTTATCAAACCCTCAGAATTTTGTCGATTTCTTCAGCTGGTTAATCTCCACTGCTTCTTAATTGCTTGCTTATTATCTAGTGGTGGTCAGATTTAACACCTATATCAAAATTAGGGTTAGATCTCCGGGAAGTGATGCTATATTCAAATCTGACCATAATTAGTACAGAATTAGGCTCTGTCGATAATGAAAGATGTAGACATTGTTTTTTTGTTTCAAATGGCTTTGGTTTCGCTCAATTCTGATCAACCATTGGGGAGATATCACCAAATTAATGCTGTTGTTTCATGATTTTCATATTATGTGACGTGAACTGTTTAATTGTTTTCGACCAAAGTTGTAGAACATTTCCTGTAGATTTGAAAAATGTATCTATTTGAGTTAAATAGGAGACATATCAGTTTTGCTTCATTTCTGAAATTTTGGTGTGAGATGGACTTTTACTTATTTCTTCTAGTAGCAAGGCAGGCTGTGCTGGAAAGCTTAGGATACGTTCTCGTAAGGTTTCTAAACTGTAGTTTTCATTATATAGGTTTGGACGGTTCTGGTGTCCAGAGGACCTTTACGGATTAGTTAAAACAATTGTAATAACTAACTTTTTGTGGTGTGGATGACTGTCACTACTGCTTTCCGAATATATTCATTTGGTCATCCCTTTTCATGTGATGGTTGCTTCAAGTTACAAATTGTTGTTCCTGTTCTTGTCTAATGTTCGTGTTCAAGTTTAAGTTATTTACTTCATATGTTCAAGCGCTGGGAGTTGTGCAGTTTGGTTCTTATATTCAGGTGTCATGCGGATAAGTATTGGCCCCACTTATTTGAATTTATGGGTAAATGCAAAAGGAACTTTTAGGTGACATCCGTTTTTAGAGGGGAAACTACTATCCATGTTTCTGGAGATTTGGTATTGGTTCTTGTTCTCTAATTTTTATCATTTAATTGATAAATTAGACCTTGGTTATGTTTATTAGACTTAGATTTTTATCGTATGATGTATTTGGTTCAACTTATGGTCTTTTTCTTCAGTTATGGTGGATGGCTTAGGCATAGGTTTCTTTACGAAACTATTGTACTTCTTTATTCTGAGTTGTATATGTCCATAGTACCGAAATTTTATATTTGTATGCTGATTAGAATTTAAAGTGTTAGGTGGCATCTAGGTGCAGGTTAGATAGGGTGATACAGAAACGACGGGGCAGCCACGGGCGAGGTACTGTGAAAATGACAATATGAAATGAGCCACGAGGGCTGGAAAGCGGTGGGGGCTCGGGATACCTCCAGATTCCAGCTCTTGATGATGAGCAGGAAGGACCATCATACTAGTAGTACGACACCACCCGCTATGACACCTTTCTCTACTGACAATATCTTTGTCTGACAAGGTTCCCGGTCAGCCAACAGGACGCATCAAGCGTTAAAATAGTACTTGGACGGCGGCACATTATCGCTGCATTCACTCATAACAGTGTCATATATACCAAGTACTCTCTCCGTCCATTTTATTTATCAATCTAGGATCTAATATTTATCCTACAATATTTGTCACCGTAATAAGTGATCGCTATCTCTGTGTCCTTCAAGTTTTATTTGTACCAGACCTTTTCCACCTTAATTCCCATGTTCAAACAAAATGTTATTATGTTTGTCTAATTGCCAAAAGAATCTAAACTTCCATAAAGTTTTGGAATTTTTGTCATAACACTCAAAAATAGCGGTTCGGTGTATAGGACACTATAAAATTTGATTTCATCTAATGAACATTGAAATTGTAGCATTTTTCTACAACACAGTCTTAATGTATGATATGCAAGGACCGAGTAAGACGACTAGAGAGGGGGAGGGGGGGCTGAATGGGAGCCAATTAAAATTCTCACTAGTGTAGAGGTGGTGGACAACATGTGTGAAAGTCCCACAACACTTGGAGAGCAGCTAAAAAGCCGAGGAAGATGATTGGTGAAGCTTGGAAGCAAGGATGCAGCGAAGACGTCAAGTTTCAACTTCTGCAGAATCGTCGTACCATTTTCCAGAAGACCTGTTTTAGAGTTGGATTCAGGGGATCAGAGTCGTCGTATAGTATGACGGATGGTATGATAGATGGTACGACGATTTACTGCATAAAGAGATTTGAATGTAACAGCTAGTGAGCATGGTTGGCCCTATAAATAGTCGTTCCCCTCGGTTGTTTGAGGAACTGTTAGCTAGTGGAATACCTGAGAAACCCTAGAAGAGCCAAGAGTCAAGGAGAGAAGCACTACAGCAAAGAAGAGAAGATTTTTGAGTGTTTGTGGGAGAGTAACAAAGACTGTTTATCCACCTCTAGCCTAGAGTCAGTATTTTGAGCTTCTGGTGGAGATTGTGGAAGTCTACACCAAGTTTGTACACGGTTTGGAGCCCTCTGTTCATAGGAACATCAAAAGAGAACACCCGAGCTAGGAGCCTTGTCTCTAGCAAAACAAGGTGCTAGCCGGGGCCCGAGTTAGGAGGCTTGTCTCTAGCAAAACAAGGTGCTGCCTGGGAACGGCAGGAGGGACCAGAACTCCGACGGGAGTGGTCCAACAAGGACTAGGGGAGGCTCCATCCTCTGATGCCTCGGGAAAATATCGATGCATAAACCTTCTCTATCTCTCTTTTTCTCTAGCTTGTTGTTCTTGTTGCTTTCTCCTTTAGCTAGTGGAATTACATAGGTTGCTTGTTGTTTTTGTTCTCTCTCGATAGCTATCGTGCTAGTGTGTTTGCCTTGTTTATTGTTTGTGAAACTAGCAGGAAGGACAGTAACTCGCCTAGGGCCAATTTATTAAATATTGACAAGAAAACTCATTTTTGAGAGTGATTTCAACTTCTTTCAAAGAAGCCGCGCATGAAATGTTGGCTTTTACTAAATAAGCCCTAGAGCCTTAATCTTGGTAATGTCAAGTATGCCTGAGTATTGTTAGGGCTTGCGAACTATCTTATGTACTCACTCTTGCTTTTATTTGGATTTAGAAGAAGAAGACTACATAGACCATGGTAACGAATAAGGTTTCATTTTGCCTCAAGTTCGTCCGTGGATTTGTCGTGAAGCCCACTTCGTTTCTTCAAGTTTTTTTTGGCTATGTCTGATAGCTTTCTGTGGATGTAATCTATAAATGATCGTAAGGTTGTATTTTATATAATAAAATTTAAGGTATTTGTATGATATGTACTTCGGCTGTGCATACCAGCTACTGATACAGAGATTGGTACGAGAAATACAATATATCCTAGAAATGGGGTCTCACAAACATCAAATATACACAAACAAATGAATATATACATAAAGTCACATGCATAGAAAACATGACGTTGTAGATAATACATTTTAACTTGTAATACATTTTGTATATTAAAAAAAATAAAAACTTCAAATCATCCATTGTGTTTTTTAGAGTGTGTTGTAGATAAAATTGCAAAGGGCTTCTAGCCGAATAGTTTAGTGAGCTCATGTGGCACTCCTCAAGTACTCGGTTCAATTCTGCACAGGGGTGAATTTCACGGCTGGGGTTAAAAAAAATTCCCTCTGTTCAATTCCGCACAAAAGCACACGTTATGAGTCGTTCCAACTTATTTGGACTTGTGGTTCTAAGTAAGGATGGAGGAATAAGGTTCGGAAGTTTTTTTATCTACATGAGAGATCTTCTTTTGTAAAGCAAATGTTAGAGGTCGTCATACCCCTACAGTTCTAAGTTTTTTTTAAGTATTTACGAGACTAATAAAACTGAGTTTGCAATGGCCTATAGACCAATCCACTCTATCCTTAAATTTCCTTTGGAACTAAAAAAATGCAATAGCTTGAGCATAATAAAGTTTTTTAATAGATAATTTATGAGTGAGATGCTCTGGAGGTACACGAACTTGTCTAGCTGTGTCCTTTAGATCTACCAACCTCAAAATCGAGTAGATCCCAAAATCCTCAAATCGTTGTCCACCCTTGATATCCATATTCCGAGAAAACGATCGATGACAGAGAACGTTGAGGACGTCAAGCTTAACACGAGAATCATCTGGACCTGCAACGTGGTCATGTAAAGCTTGCCCCCACTGAGAAGGATCCGTTGGATTATTGCGATCAAGGAGAGAGCTCCGTAGCCACCAAAGTACAGATATTTCATACTTGCTTCTAGAGTTCATTTATATGGACGACTTTATGAAGCAATCCACGCTTCACCGTTAACATCCAATTTAGACATTAGACATCATTGTTATCGTTGGCCTAGCTGATGTCATAATCAGGTAAGGGAGGAACTTGCACCAACTGCATGGGAAAAGAACCTAACTCATATAGATTTATTTGTTTAATATAAGCATATGAGCGGAAAACAAAATTTAATCGACAAGTTCGTGGATCTAGAAATGTAAATTAAAAGATCGTAGATTTAAAATGACACAGCTCGACAAGTTCGTGGACCTAGGCACAATTTAATAACACTAAATGGCCCTCTAGATAGTGTTTACATTACCAAATAAGTTTTTTTTAGAATTTGCCTTCTATGGATTCCCAATCCACATTGCTAATTTTCTGTAATACACGGGTGTTGACTCATTATATCCAAACCCACTATGTGAGATGCTAGGTATTGAAAATCTTGACATTCGAAACTAAGGCATGTTAGGCAAATGGCTTTTCAGATTATTGAATGTGGATGGGCTGTGACAGAAGGTTCTTAGGAATATATGCTGAATTAAGAACCAAACTTTGACAACTCAAAGAAAAAGGCAGGGACTCACTTTTGATAAGGTAAATTTATTTTTTTTAAAAAAAAACTTAGCATTTCAAGATGTTTTGAGAATGAAAATTAATTCAAAAATCAAGGAACACTTTTTTATGATCGATATTTAGTGACAAAAATTAATGTGCATCATAAAAACTAGATAAAAATCATCAAAAACTGTGTCAATTTTATGTTGTCATGAAAACTTGCTTGTCAGGTTAGGTCAACTATAAGCGTCAAAATTTTATAGCAAATAAGGATAGGGAAAGATAGTGGATAGGTAAGATGACGTTGATACAACAATACCCGTCGTTTGCACAATATTGTCCGTGCATTGCATTACATCAAGTGACTAATCAATCAAAGTCCAGCTGCTGTTTATTTTCCCTCGCGCATTATAAATTATTTTTAGGGAATTGGCTTGATGATTCCAAACCGGTACCTCAAAAGAGAGGAGTAGCCCCAACTAAAGATGATAACTTAGACAAAAAAAAATCAAATTGCGGCCACCTCGTAGCATAAATAGTTTATTAGGGATCTGGAGTTCCTTCAATTTTGAAGAGTAAATTGTTTTTTGATGAAAAGAATAGTAAATTGTTAATAATAGCGGTTGCATTGTGTTGGGTTTGATGGTGTAGTTGGAATGATATAGTATTTGAAAATCTCTAATCAAAACATACTTTTTAGATAAATGGAAATTATATTCATCATGGAAAGAGAAAACATCCCGGTCTTTATGTCTTTTGACATAGCCAACCATCTATTATTGTAATATTCACTACAAGGTGGCTACCTCATAGTACACTTCCGTCTATTATTGTAATATTCATTACAAGCAGGCACGACAGGCCATAGAGCAAATGATTATTGAATGAAGTCTTTTTGCAAACCACTGTTTGAGATTCACCAACAGGATTGGTTTTCGATAATTTTTCTGATGAAAACAGCCGGTCCTTATCCTTTGTTGCATTTTAGTGGTGAGCTAGCAGATATATGCGCTAGAGGAAATGATGTTGCAATAATTTAAAACTGGATTACCCTCGAAGTGAGCAAGTCAGGACATTTTTACTTTCTTTGGTAAAATTTATTTCCCTTCTTCTAAAAAATGGTCTAAAGCTGAGCGATGTTTTGTTTTTCCATTATCTAAAAAACGAGCGATTAATCACAACTTTTTTTGAGGTACTTTATTAAGGCAAGCTTATTCGTTATGGGCAGGTCGGTTATGTAGTTGAAGTGGGACCAACAAGCTCTGCAAACAAGCATATATCATGCTACTATATATGGTTGTTGAAAGAGAGAAAAAAGCAATCTCCACTACACAGGGAAAAGGAGGCAGGGAACTCCATTAGGGCTCCTCGATGCTACCGCTCTGAGCTCCCAGGGAGTGACTTCTCTGCTCCGCGCCATGCTCCCGGCCTAGCTGAACTCGAGCTTCTCTTTCCCAGCAGCAATCAGGTCTCTCTCTCTCTCGCCCCAGCCTCCAGATGCTTTTGTTTTGTTTGCGAATAGACACTTAATTTTCTGCAGATTTGTTGAAACCTGGTCGTCTTATCAACAACAGCATCAAATAATTCAAGATGAATATCGTACTCCCTTTGTCTGAAATTATAGTCGTTTTAGGCAGGGAACACTAAGCTGTGTGAAGGATAAAGTGAATGCTTCTAGCTTAAATTGTACATCTCGATACATCTCGGTAAGTGGACGGCTAACGATGCAAGGCAAATGGGTTCTTAATAACTTAGAACTTCTGAAGGTATTGGGATGTACAGACCAGATAATACTGTTTAAGATTTAGCGGCCCAACTCGTTGCGTGCAAGAAAAAAGGGTTTCCTTTCTTAACGATATTGTTTTGACTTTTCAAAGCCACGGTAATATAACTGAGTTTGTTCATTTAGCATTCAGCAACCCGTCGACACTGGTTGCATCTAGTAACCTCGAGCTGTGTTTTAATATTTCAGAGGGGAATATGTGGCCTTAGAATTTCTATATTATTCATCATTTCATTAATTTGTTATTATGTCACTATCCAACCGGCGGTAGAGGGACCACTTACAGCGAAAAAAGAGTTCTTTGATTGCAAAGTTGTTTTCGTGTCTTGGATCTTTTCAATAACAACATTGCTGAATGCAGATGCCATAGGGTTCCATGGCTGCGGCAGCAGATGAGGAGAGGACACTGCTCATTCATCATCTGCATCGACAGGTCATATTCCAGAATCTTGCCATATTTCCACCTGTCGTTTCCATAAAGATATATATGGAGATAGAGTTAACTTGTGTGGAATTATTTTCGAAACAAGATGTTGATGTATTATGAAGGATGGAACTTCTCATTCCATGTAGTTGCAATATCATCGCTCATTAATTCAGGCTCAAGATTTCCAATATACAAGTGATGGAACTGTTGATATTAACAATAAGCCTGCTCTGAAGCGAAGCACAGGGAATTGGAGAGCATGTTTCTTTGTTTTAGGTATACAAAATATTAAGAATAGATGCTCTCACTGGATGAAGAAACCATCGTCTTCCATCTCTAGCCTTATTGAGTCTTGAACATGTTCTGTTAGGTTCTGAATTCGCTGAATGCGTGGCTTTCTTCGCAATCTCCAAGAATTTGGTCACTTACCTCACTAATGAGCTACACCTAAGCAATGCAGACGCTGCAAAGAACGTGTCTGCCTGGATTGGCAGCTGCTTCCTCACGCCGCTTATCGGAGCCTTCTTGGCGGACACGTACTGGGGAAGATATTGGACAGTTGTAGCCTCTCTCTCAGTCTACGCTGTGGTTAGTTGCAACAAGCTTCTCGCAATAAATTAAAAAAAATGCAACAAGCTTAGTTATAATTAACTTGATTTGTATCAATCTCGTAGTAGCATATGCAAACAAGTTCGTCAGTCTTGTTTTTTTTTTTTTCTATTTTCAGGGGATGATCACTCTGTCAGTTTCAGCATTTCTACCACAACTCCTGAACTCATCGTACAACCGCACCATTCATTGCATCGTGGCGTACCTCGGGCTCTACCTCGCCGCTCTGGGCAATGGTGGAATCAAGCCCTGCTCGTCGGCTTTTGGTGCTGACCAGTTCGACGGTGCCGACCCAGCGGAGCGGGTGACCAAGGGTTCGTTCTTCAACTGGTACTACTTCTCCATCAACATTGGCTCGCTGCTGTCATGCACCGTCCTCGTCTGGGTGCAGTACAACGTCGGGTGGGGCGTCGGTTTCGCGATCCCGACGGTGTTCATGATGTCCGGCCTCGCCGTGTTTGTCGCCGGTAGGAAGGTGTACAGATATAAGAGAGTCGGAGAGAGTCCTCTGAGAAGAGCCTTCCAGGTGGTCGTTGCAGCCGTAAGGAATTATACTGTGGTCGTGCCTGAGGATAGTTCAGTGCTGCACGAGCTGCCTGGGTCAATTGAACCAAATTGCAAGATTGAGCACACCAATCAATTCAGGTATGTGGACTTGCTGCTAAATTTTGGGACCATTCGCCCTGCTGGTGGTCATCATTACAAGCAAACAAAATAATCACGTGTTCTCATATAGTTTGTCAGTTCAACACTGTAAAACCATTTTTTAAAAAAAACGGCACTGAAGTTCGCCATGGTCCTCTGTTTTCTTCAGGTTCTTTGACAAGGCAGCCGTCATAGCACCAGCACCGGCAGCGAGTCCATGGAGGCTGTGCACGGTGTCCCAGGTGGAGGAGCTGAAGATGCTGCTCCGGATGTTCCCGGTCTGGGCGTCAATGGTCCTCTTCTTCTCGATCACCGCGCAGATGTCGTCGACGTTCATTGAGCAGGGCGCGGCCATGGACAACCGCGTGGGCACCTTCGTCCTTCCGCCGGCGTTCCTGGCGACCTTCGACGTCATCGCCGTCATGGCCTGCATCCCCGTATACGACGCCGCGCTGGTGCCGCTGGCACGGCGCGTCACCGGCAAGGACCGCGGCCTGTCGCAGCTGCAGCGGCTCGGCACCGGCCTCGCGCTCTCCGTAGTCGGCATGGTGTACGCGGCGCTCGTCGAGGCAAGACGGCTGGCACTCGCTCGCGACGGCGAGCCTGCGATTAGCATCATGTGGCAGGCACCGGCGTACGCCGTGCTCGGAGCAGGGGAGGTGTTCACGGCTATCGGCATCCTCGAGTTCTTCTACGACCAGTCTCCGAGCAGCATGAAGAGCCTCGGCACTGCGCTGGCACAGCTCACCATCGCAGTGGGGAACTACTTCAACTCAGCCGTGATCAGCGCCGTGGCGGCGGTCACCGGGCGCGGCGGGAGGCCCGGGTGGATCCCGGACGACTTGAACGAAGGCCACCTGGATTACTTCTTTTGGATGATGGCAGCTCTCGGCACGGTGAACCTACTGCACTTCTTGCACTGCTCTGTAAGATATAGAGGCAACAACACCACATCCACTTCGTGCTCAGTTTAAATACATTATAATCTTCATTATTGAATCGAGTCGAGGGCCTCGCCCTAATAATCATATGAAGGCAACCGTGATATATATAATATCAGTTCGTGAGTTTAAGCAAGATGGTTCTCCTGGTTCCTCTGTTGTCTATTTGCACAATCTCAAAGTTGTGCAAGGAATAAATTTGATTTCATATAAGGAAATCTAAACATGAAAAAATGTGTAAAACTAAATTTATTAGCTTTTGATCTGTTTACCTTGCGAAACAACGATTTTTTTTTATATACTGGAAAGAACTCAGATATCAGTCACGTGAAATATCTCCCTTTACATTAGCAAGAACTATCACCATTGTTCCACATACCATTGAAAATAGGGACAATGGCACATTTGGCCCACCTGTCACTGAGACATCGATGGCTAATATGATGCCACAAATCCTCCCAATGGCATGTACAAAATTGTCCCATAGGTGAAACTTCGTTTAAATGATGTGGTATTAGAAAGCAATGTGCGACTTGAAAAGGACATGATCGATTGTGATTTTGATATCCATCATTTTCTATAGTAATGAAGATGCTTTTGGCTTGAAATAGTTGTTCTATTCTCTTCGAACAAAATTTGCACTGGGTTGTTTGTAAGTAAATAGTACTCCCTCCGTCCAGGTTTGATCTGCATATAAGGTATGGGTATAGAGACCAAGGAATAACTGTCCCTCCCTCGTACAACGACGCCCATGAGTTAATTCCCATCGAGCCTCTTTACTGCTTGCATGGTTCACCGAAACGTCACGTAAACAGACCCACAAATCAGCGAGTGGTTGCCGTAGCTTGGATCGGGATTAACTCTCGTCATCAGTTCCCAATTCCGTAGTTGCCGCAAGCAGCAGCTACCAGCGTAGCAAAAGGCCGAAACGTCAGCGTGGTTGCCGCACATTAGCTCGCCAAATCAGTTCCCGCTTCTGTGGATGGAAATCAAAAATCAAATTGTGGTATTGCGGTTGTGTATTGCGCGTGTATTCTTTCTTTTCTGCGCGCCTTCCAAATTTGTTGCCGCGATTCCTTCTTTTCTACGCGCCTTCCAAATTCGATTGAAAACTGACCATGGCGGATCCAGAACTCTGTCTATATAAGTCACGAGTTTCTTTTTCCTCTCCTCCATCGATCCATGGTAGACCAAGAACTCGACCTAAACACCCAGCCACACGATTCGGAGGTTCATGATTCTATAGATTGGAGTGCCATTGGAGACTGGGATGGGCCTGCATATGATCTTGAATATGATATGGTTTGGGACGATCCATATGAAGGTATGACCTGCTTTGTTTTGTTCTTCTAAACATTTTGTATTTTGATCTATTCTAGTTGATGTTTTTTTTATCTGTTTGTATGCAATTGTAGTCGAACAAGGAGATGATCATGGACAGGAAGGTGAACAACGAACTGAAGCTCCTGTACATGGATTCGACCTGAATATTGGTATTGTTCTCTTTGTAAATTCACATCAGTGTATATAAAACGATGGCTGACTGCAACATTTGTGCTTAGAAGCTGCTGATGGAGATGACGACCATGAAGATGGTGACCCTGGAGATGGAGAAGGTCCACCGCCGAATAGTAAGTTTTCATTTACAAAATGAACATCTTTAGAAGATTAGTTTTGATGTTCTTTTCTTATTTGTTCAAAAGATCAGCTGCAAGAAAGAGGCGGTATTACCCCGATGATCTAAAGATAGCCATTTATGCTGAAGTGTTGGCAAAGACTGATCCACCAGTCCTACATCATGGAGTAACAAGAGAAGTTGCCAACAAGTTTGATGTACCACAAAGGTTAGTGCAGACCATTTGGCATAATGGTCAAACATGTGGTTTAGAGGCAATTAAAAACAAATTGGTAAAAAACTGTGGTCGTAAAAGGATAGGTATTTCCCCGGAAGACATAAAAGTCATTCCTTGGAATGAACAAACAACCTTACGAGATCTTGCACATGCACTAGGAGTTTCGAAAAGCACACTTCATAACCGTTTCAAAGAAGGATGTTTCCGTAGGCATACTAATGACCTAAAGTTCACATTGACTGATGAGAATAAAAAATCACGGGTACAGTACTGCTTGTACATGTTGGTGAACTCCGGTCCTGGTGCACCTATTTTCAAACCCATGTACAACATCATTTACATTGATGAAAAATGGTTTTATCAAACTCGGCGCAACCAGAAGTACTATGTGGCGAATGATGAGCAAAGACCACTTATGTTTGTGAAAAGCAAAAATTTTATTGACAAGGTAATGTTCTTGGCTGTGATCACTTGACCTAGATTTGACAGTGAAGGGAACTGTATTTTTGATGGAAAAATAGGAATATTGCGTTTGCCTATGTTGAAGCAGCACAAAGAAAGAGTGCAAACCGACCTAAAGGTATGGCTCGTCGTACTGTCAATTTTAGCAATAGCACATTTGTCCAATTTTTATTGAGCGTTGCTTTCATTTGTAGGTACCTTGATCACTAAGGCCATGACGTCAGTGAAGAAGGCTACTAGCCGTGAGTTCTTGCTGCAGAAGGTCCTGCCAGCCATCAAAGCCAAATGGCCAGCTGAAGAGAAGGGGCTGCCTATACTCATTCGACAAGACAACGCGAAGACTCACATCGATGTTAATGATCTGGGCGTTCGTAGAGGCAGCACAATCAGATGGCTAGGATATTCACCTAACATGCCAACCTCCTAACTCCCCTGATCTGAATGTCTTGGATCTTGGTTTTTTTGCAGCAATTCAGTCCATGTTCAAAAAGGTACTCCAAAGAATATTGATCAGATTGTTAGCAAAGTCGAAGATGCATATTAGCAGTACCCTGTTAGTAGGTCAAACAGAATTTTTCTAACCCAACAAGGCGCCATGTTAGAGGTGATGAAGCAAAACGGAGGCCAATTTTATACATTCCACATATGAGGAAAAAGACTTTGGAGATGCAAGGTGTACTACCCACTAGCTTGGAATGTGAAATAGACCTCTACAATCAGGCCGTAGAATTTGTAACTTAAGTTTATCACTTTTGCATCTATGTAATGTTCATGAAATTTTGTTGCTTAATCTAAATTGGAAGTTCTACTTGCATTAATATCATGAGGAAGATAAACATGTCGTAAGAACAATACAGATCATAAGCGAGAGTACACAAGTAAAATGCATAAAGATAGTTTCAATCCTTGCACATGAAAATGTAATCAAGATCAAGTACTACTCACACGCTATTTGTTGCTGCAGCCTGCATGTTTCTAAGTCCTAATGAAGCAGATGTCCACGTCCAATCCAAAAAAGCTTAGCAGCTGCCTCATTAACATCGTCATCATTTTTCCCATAACACAGAGGGAAGTAGATACAACGAAACAGTTCCACAGTTTCAAGCACTGCCTCGTCTACCTCCGGCATGGATGCAAGTTGGAGCAGCGCATTTGCCTCTACTTGGATGGCACTGGCCTCATCTTCAGCGACGATGGTGTTGCCGACGTCAATATCTTCATACGAATCCGGCACAATGGCGTTGCCGACGTCGGATTCTTCGTCCTCCCCAACTTCATCATCTTCAAATGAATCCGGCACCACAATGTTGCCGGTGTCGGATTCTTCACCGACTTCAACATCTTCAAACGAATCCGGCACCACGACGTTGCCAGCGTCCGAATCATCTTCCAGCACCATCTTCGCAGCGGTAACGCAGTGGCAACCGGCTGCGGTGGAAGCAGGAACTAGAGGCGCGAGCAGCAGCAGCAGCAGAATCATGCGGCAATGGATGCATAGCAACATGCGGAGGAGGCAAGCAGCAAGCAGCCACCAGTGCAGCGTGAAGGCCAAACGTGTGCGCGTGCTTAAGTACCCGGCCACCCAGGTGCATGAAACGAAGAGGCAACGTATTTACTCTCGACAGTTCCATGCACAGAAGACGAAGCTCCAACCGAAACAGGTAGATCAAAGCTGGAAAACATTTTTTCTCTTATATGCACATCAAACCTGTACGGAGGGAGTACATGATGGAACGCGAGGGGACAAAATTTCTTTTTATCAAAAGGGAAAATATCATGGATCCCAATGCTAAAATTATGGGTTGATAAAAAAGGATTAAAAAAAGGTGTGGTTAATTGTTTTTATTCAAACAACAAAAGTGTAGCTGATGTTTGTCCTGCAATTAATTTAACTCGAAAACTCATCTGTAGATAAGGCGAAGAAGACATGCATGTAAATTACATTATTCTAGCCATTGTTTATAGAACTTTATAGGAGTGTGGCTCCTTCCATTTTCCATTTTCCCATTTTCGTAATATCTCCTTTTCAAAGTAAACATGATTTTCGAAAAGAAAGAAATACTTGAAAATATGTACGCACCACACCGGTTGGTTAAGCAGGTATTGGCATTTATCCACATATATTGGTAGGCCATGTGGCTGACAAGTCCAAAATTCTCGAAGTCCAGTGAGGCCATTCGGAGCTAGTTCCTGCAGATCACAGGTAAGGAGACTCGAGGTGCTGAACTCGGCACCTCCTCCCCATCGGAATCGGCCGTTGGTAAAACAGGTCGGCCTTACTGGTGGCACGATCACGGCGCCCTCCATCCACCTTCCTGTATCGGTCCATCCCCAGAGACGACTGCAGGATCGCCCGTCGCAGCAATGCGGAAATAGGCACTGCCGCCACCTGGGGTGATGAAGTCGTCGTTGCGCCGCCACCGCCGGAAGCCACTACCTTCACAGGCACGATCGTCGTCGCAGTCTGCTGCCGCTGACCGTCGTCTTTGACGACGACGACGGCGCCATGACTTTTCGATGGGGAGGAGGATGACGGCTCCTCCTCCTTTTTCTCCTCCACCGTGCAGCTGATGTGAGCGTTGCCGGTGATGTCGAACACGACGACGGCGCGGTGCTCGTTCCGGTTCTGCTCCCGATACGACGACGCCGCTTCCATCCTGAGGAGCTGCTCCAGGCTCGGCCGTCTACTTGCGGCCTTGTCGTCGCCTGTTCTTGCACGCTTGCAGCACTCCATAATACGGAACACGGCGGTGAATGGCGCGCAGATGAACCGGACGACGACGTGCCTGCTGTGGGTTGTTGACGACGTCGATTTGCCCGCCTTTTGCCCAAGAAGGAGTGGTGAGGGAGACGAGCCAGCAGACTGGCTGAAGGGTGGTGATCCGGACTCATCATCGTCCCGGTCCCGGGTGTTGGAGATGAAGCGACCCATATGCACTACTGCTTATGATCACCTGAGTCAGGGGGTGTGCAAAGCAAGAATTGTGGTGTTTTTTATACTCAACTGCTGATGCGTCACTGTGTCAGGTGGTTGTGGAAGAGTTGCTGCTGAGTAGCTACGTTTCAGTGGGATTTTTGATGCGTTGCATGCAGTGGTTTGTTGAACGACCTTTTCCTGAGACATCTCAATTGTTGGTTGTCCACCTTTTCCTGACACATGCGAGAGCGTTAAGAAAAACACGGAGTTAGCTACGACGCCTATAACGCAATTACTCCCTTTTCTAAAAACAAAAGAACACAATTATTCAGTCACCAAACCCCTGCAAGAACCACATAAATTAATGACCGGCATCTGAATATGAACGAGAGGGAGACGGGTCCTTGGAAGCTACTACCTCCGTTTTTTTTAAAATAGTTTACACATTTAATTTTTAACATCATCTTTAACCACATATTTTATTTAAAATTTATTTCAAATCAATTATGATTCAAATACCTTTAGTGATAAATCAAATAATAAAATATATAACATTTGTTATAATTTTTTAATTAAGATGAATGATCAAAGATAATATGAAATGTCTGAAGTGTTAACAATAAAATGAAGGTAGTACTAGGTTTGGTCTAAATCTGAAGGGACAATTGAGTTTCGAAGAGAGAAAGTACTACAGAGACAAAGGGGCACCTGGCAACGTCCAAGGACTGGAGGCACGGACTTTACATTGTCTCCGGCTTGGTCCAGTAAGAAGACAAGGACATTGGGCTCGATTTTTGTTTGAGAGGGGAATAAGGCCCAGGAGTTTCGCGCCTTTATAAATGATGATGATAGGAGATTTAGGCTCGATCTGTTTGTTTACCTAAATCTTATGAGTCACTGTTGACTATAGTTTGGCTGTTGTATTTTGACAATTGGTTTTTGTAATACATTCTTTTTTTTGCTTCTATGCTCATCGAAAGCCAGAAAAGCAATTCTAGGTGATTTTTTCAGCTTTTCTCAAAAGCTAGCTTTTCAGTGCTCAAAAGCTAGGTTTTCATAACCCTTTTTGTTTAGCTTTCGGCTAGAGCCGAAACAAATCGAACTACATCTTGAGTAACATCATATTCTCATAGATTCTATTCTGACAATGGATAATAAATAGCTTGACATTCATTGTAGCAACTCGTGTTTTTTCCCTTGCAAAAAAAAGCTCATGTTTTGCTAAAAAAAAAAAGATACAAGACCGTGATGCATGTCAGAATAGTCTTGTGTGATGTGTGCCGCTAGTGGTAGTTGTGTTCTCACCTTTCCATTTTGTGGAGATAATGATAATCCAAAAATTTGTCATGTGAAGTGTATAAGTATCCGAAACAAGGTTTGTTTCGGATAATTGTTCTGGATAATAAATACTACCTCTGTTTTTTTATTATTGACACTTCAGACATTAAACATTATCTTTAATCACTCGTCTTATTCAAAAAATTATGGTAAATATAAAATATTTGGTTATGATTTGATTTATAATTAAAGGTATTTGAACCATAACTAAAAATTTTAACGTTTGAAATAATTTTTAAAATAAGAGCTTGATCAAAGATGATGTAAAAAGTCAAACGTGTCAACAATAAAAAAACGGAGGTAGTACATGGATGGAGTTGGTAGCTAGAGGGTGACGCTTCAAAAAGAACATCAAAAAGTCAAGAGTGATACCGTACCGGTAACACATTGTACTCTCTATATAAAACAGAGTGATGCTTCCGGAACCTAACCTGCTCACCTGTCAATCCTCTGTAAATTGCATGGTCACCACGTCTCTGTCTCAGTCATACTGCGAATATCTTTCAAGTGCACAAAAAACGCAGCCAGTTCCGTGTAGATTGATGCATCTATTAGTTTTTCATACATTATTCATTGTCAACAAATAATGCGTGGTATACACATTAAATTTATATATACTAGTAAATGAGAGAACCTGAGAAGTCTTGGCCTACCTCCTAACAGAAGCTTTCAGAGTGAGAAACACAACCTGAGAAGCACATATGGATACTGTCATCTCTGCTGTAGCTAGTGAATTAGTAAGCCGATTCATTTCGTTCCTTTACAAGAGGTACAGAAGCCAGGCATGTCTGAAGGAGAAGATAGAAATGTTGCAGCGTCTCCTTCTCAGAGTTCACACCGTCGTCGAGGAGGCCGAGGGAAGATATATTGAGAATTGAAAGGATGTTGATACAGCTGAAGGCGCTACAAGAGGCTCTGTATCAAGGGTACGATGCATTAGACACTTATGCCCCCTTGCAGAAGATTGGGGAAGAAATAGCGGTGAGTGCCTCAAATATTTGGCTTTTTCCTCCGTCTACAAGATGCCTTCGTATGGCAAACACAACTTCTGGCGATGATCAGGTACAAAGGGCCCTTGATAATTAAGAAACTGTGGTAGTGAATATGACCGAATTTGCAGTGTTTTTAACCGGATGCAAACGAATGTCTCGCAGCCCCTACAGTAGCTATCTCTGCATCGACAACTTCATGTTTGGTCGCCAAGTTGAAAAACAGCAAGTGATCAACATCTTGATGCAGGATAACACACTGGGGCATCCTTTGTGCTGCCTATAATCGGAGGCTGCAGGGTGGGTAAAAAGACTTTGGTTTGGAATATCTCTTGTGATAGCAGGATCCTGACCAACTACTCCTCCATTCTGCATCTCACTGGGGACGAGATTCACGAAATTGATTGTCCAAAGTTTAAGCCAGATGTAAGGACTTTGGTCACTGTGGAATTTGCCTCAGATCTGACTCATGAGGCATGGAAGAATTTTTACTCAGCTGTAGCAGCGTTGACAGGCAAAGGAAGCAAGCTGATCATCATAAGCAGGTCTGAGAAACTCGCCAGGTTTGGAACAGTGAACCCAATCCGAATCCATAGCTTGTCTTAGGAGGAATACAGATACCTCTTCAAGGTTCTTGCATTTGAAGCACTGATCCAATGGACCACCCGCAGTTAGCTGTAATTGGAAAAGAGTTGGCAACGATGTTCCAGGGGTCACTCGTAATGCTCAACGTGTATGCCTCTGTGCTGTGAAACAACCAGAACGTTAGGTTCTGGCATCGAGTCCTCCAACTGCTTAGAGTCATGGTACAAGAAAACTTGGCAATTTTCGGTGAGCATCCGAAATCTCTTCTCGAGAAACATGGTGCAGCCGTCGATATTACCGGGTTCTCTGTATCTTCTATGTCGTCTAGTACTCTGTTTCGACTTGTCCTACAGAGAACTGATAAGGATGCCTACAAAGGTGACCTACCTACGATGCCATTTGGAGACATAATTGCAGGCTCTGTGAAGCTACCCGCAAAATTTCAGTTGGTTTGGAAATCAAGGTTGCCTCCTTATAATGTCATTTGTGCAAATTGTGCTGTAGAGATGCCTCTGCAACAGGTATTACCAAGAAAGAAACGTCAAAAGACATGCAATCTGCTTCCTATCTGAGTGTTACTATGTCCTCTCATTTGTATCGTTCTTTCCCCGTAATTATTAGTCGAGTGAAACTCATTTATTTGTGCAAATGTGTGGCCAGATATATAGTTAGGTTTAGCATTTGTTCTAGAAAAAAAAGTTTTGATGTTGGCCTCATATCTTGTGTCTAAGAGATTTCACACGACCTTTTCAATTTTATGAGGAAAAAAAGTAGTATTGCTTTAGTATGAGAATAAGGATTAAACTTGTACAGTATACTCTATATGCCCTTCACAAAGAACATGCCCCAGCTACTATCAAATAGCGTGAAGAGTAGGTAGCCAAACTGTAACAATGGTCAATGACGGTCAAGGAAGCTGTACAAGTTTGTGTGTAAATTGTATGCTACGACTTTTCTTTTACTGTAATATTGTTATTGTTCAGCTGTGAGAGGGAACACAGAAACAAGACATTTGAGTTGCCAAAGTTCATGCGCGTAGCTTTAGTTGTGTAGTATATAAGGTTACATTGGACAGATTTTATTTGTAGTTAACTTACTGAAGTGTGTTGTTATCCCAGATCTAGGCCAGGCCCAGGCCTAAATCCCTGCCCACAGAAAAGAGCTCTGCGCAGTTTCGGAACATGAAAAGACAAAAAAAAAAAAGGAGTGTCTATAGAGCACTCGAGCACTCCGGCCTTTCCCAGCACACCATTTTTTTCGCTGTTGATCCAACATCAATAGTCCTTCTTCCTCCATCCTCCTCCCGACATTGCCTTTTTATCCTTCCTCCCACCCCGACCGCCACCCCAACGAGCGGCCACCCTACTGCAGCGACGCGAAGGCGGACCTCCGGCAAGACCCTACATCGCCTGTGGCAACTTCCTTGCCACCCCTTCCTACTACCCAATCCCACCACCGCATCTCTATTTCCTCGTTCCCGCCCTAGCTATCACGCCCCAGCCCGAAAATACGGATCCAGACCCATTCGTACTTAGTGCGGGTTCCACCTCACACAGCAATAACTCTTGCGCTTTCGTCCTCGCTTCGCGTAAAAGGGTTAACTCGGTTATTACTGTATATTTCATACTTGGATATTTAAGTTGGTCATGCTCCACCTAAATTATAATATGGAACTATTCTCGTACTGCTAGTAGCCACGCTACACTAGCCAGCCCGCGGGCCTATTCTTTTGGGCCCGATGTCCCAATCTCTCCCCTCAGAACTCAACGTCCTCATCGAGCAGCGGACCAGATTAATTATCCTAAGGGGACATGAGCAGGATCGTCTCTCTTAGCCACATCCGTACGTACAGTGGAGCATACGTGGCATACCGTGACCACACTGGACCCACGCGTCATGCGCATCGTATCCATGCTCCTAACCCGTACGCACCTGTGAAACCCTCGAGAGTCGGCTCCGATACCATTTGTCACGCCCTAGCCTGAAAATATGGATCCAGACATGCTCGCAGTTAGTGTGGTTCCACCTCATAGCAAAAACTCTTACGCTTTCGTCCTCGCTTCGCGTAAAAGGGTTAACCCGATTATTACTTCATTCTAGACTTGAGTATTTAAGTTGGTCATACTCCACCTAAACACACAATATGGGACTATTCTTGTATACTAGTAGCCACGTTACACTAGCCAGCCCACGGGCCGATTCTTTTGGGCCGAGATGTCACACTAGCCCTGCCCAACAGCCCGCCTAGGCCGCCACGCCAACCAACCATCACCACCGCCGGGCCGGGCTTCCACCCCTGAACCCCTTCTAACTAAGGTCATCGGGATCTAGTAATTCCTCAATTCCAAACCCTAACCTCTAACTCCAACACCAATATCTCGCCGAGCGTTGTTTGAGCCTTGTGCCGGCATGCCGGTGGGATAAAACAGTTGAGTGTCATAAAAACATTTCCAATATATATATATATATATATATATATATGAAAGTTGATTGAAATCGTTCATAGATGATGATACATTCCTGAAAACAATCCTCTTAGGAATGATTTTTATGTCGTCAAACGAGCCCTAAATATAATGGAAAAGACTGTATCTGATATACATATGACTAATAACTTATAGTATTATTTTTCTATTCATGATTATGGTCCTGTTTGACAGGAATTATAAAGCTGATTATACAAACAAATTATAATCCATAAATAATTAGAACCGTCGAATAATTAAATATTATATAATTAAAAATAGCTTATGAATGAATTTGACAACTATCAGTTATGAGTTTTAGTTGTTTGAATAGATATAATTATTTTATAAACTATAATTAATCTGTATAATTAATTTTATAATCTCTAGTAAACAGATCATTAGTATTACTATTTTCCTTTAGCGAGGACTATGGGAGTATATCAAAAGGCGCAAGGCGCGCGGGCCGGGCGTTTCGGCTCCTCCATCCCCACCGGCTGATTTCCATTAACGACGCGTCGACGCGGGCGGAAGCAAACCACGAGGCGTCGTTACGAGGCAAGAGCCGGGCCGCCAAGCGGATTCAACTCGTTGGCAGTCACCAGCCAGCACCCAGCAGCGGAGCTGGCGGTCGCGCTCCACGCACGCCGTCCGTTCGAGTCGTCCGTATCATGCTGCGGCTCGCAGGCGCTTCTTCTGTTCGCTGCCAGGCGGGCCTTTCGGCTCCCCCTCTACCAGCTGTATCAACGACGCGGGTCACAATTCTTCCCCAGAGCCCCCGAACTCCATCTCTGTCCATATTCCATCTCCAACTCCAACTCCAACTCCAACTGACCTCCGATCCAATGGCCGGAAAGCGCCGCCGCGTCCGTTCGCGCGCTACGCGCCGCCACCTCCTCCGCGGCCGCCCGTGTCCAAGAGGACACAGAAGGATCCAGAAGTTTTGGTGAGCTGCAGACTCTGTACCCCTGCCTTGCTGCCTTTGTGGAGAGGATCAAGGGCCAGAGTTCCTGCGGGGAGGTTCTGGTGAGGGCGTTTGGGCTGATTGGCGATAGGAAAGCCAATGCGCTGGAATCCAAGATCAAGGCACAAAGAATATCACAGGTGAAGTCGAAGATACGTCAAGAGGAAGTAAAGCTGAAGGTTCAGAAACTGTTGATTAGTTTGGTGGAATAGACTTGTGAGGAGATTCGTTATCCATCTTCAAATCCTTCATATCGTACTCAATTCTACTTGAGTCGTTAATTATCTTTCTGCTTATCTATGTATTAAAGAGTTGTTATTGTGAACAAATTAAATGTGTAAGAGTTTAATGTGTCAGACATGAATGGATTTTACTTCAGCACCAGTTATACATTGAAAGGTCCATTGAACAAATTTTTGACAAAATTGAAAGAGCATATTATACATGCAACTGAAATTAAATCTGAGTTTTATCATTTATTGCGCAAGCACTCGTGATTCTGGTAACTTTGGTCACTGAGGTAGACAAGCTAGATATTTTATCATTTCTTTTGCTCAGATTACAACTGATGTGTCCAGGTAAAAAATTATAACAACTGACTGGTAGTGGGGTTCTGTTCTACGCTCTGCTTTGTTAGAGATCAATTTTGAATGATTTTTATATTATAGCAGTACCTATAGATATTCTGAAGAAATACCTTTAGTTATTTTGGAACTTAAAACTGCTCTTTTGTTAAGGGCGCATAGAAAGGTAACACGCTCTGGTTCTTGTTAAATTTAGGCTCTGGTTTGTAGAAGTGTGGGAAATGGCATGATTTCATCAAATTTTGAAAATCATATTACACTATGGCATGAGCAGCGTTGCTGATAAGCTGTGCTCAGTCAAGTTGTCTAGTTTCGGTCCAAGACACAAGAAATATATTTTTGTGAATCAGCACATAAATGTATTCTAATCCCCTCATATCAATTGACTTCAGAACGCTGAACAGCTTAAGTTTTCAAAAGGTTTTTAATCATCTACTTTATTTTAAATAATATCTTGGGGTTTCATTAAATCCCTCTCCTTATATGACTAATGTAGAGTGTTCTAATCAAGAACTGTCTGTGGACATGTTTGTGGCTAATGACCTCGTTTTCATATATACTTGGATATTTGCTTTTATGCGTCCTAAAAGTATTTTCCTACCCAACATGCTTGGGACTAAAAATGGCTTGCTGTTGTTGTTATGCATCTTGGAGGTATCCTTTCTGTATTGCTATTGTGTTTGTGTTTTTATGTAATACTTTTGTCTTGCTGGGTTAAGGGCTTAAGGCCTTTCATCTTTTACTTTGATTTATGTTGTGTAATTATGTTGAATCACTTACATGATTTCTCCTACTCATTATTTCAGGCTGATGGCTGGATAGAAGTTTCAAGCTGCAATGGAGCATTAATTGAAGGAATTAAGATATAAATATTAGAATCAACTGTTATATTTCTGTTACCTTTAAGCTAGTACTATGTTAGTGAGGGATGCTGGGTCAGCTCACAAAACCTTTTGTGTGTAAGCTGATACTGATAGTAGTGAGCCTAATAGATGGTCGGTAGGCGCACTAAAGTTGTAGTTTTGTGAAACAAATCGTTAAAATAGTTGTAGTTTTGTAAAATTGATTCTAAAAGTTGTAGTTTTCTGAAACCTTGGCCCAAATAGTTGTAGTTTTGTGAAATTTACTCTTATTAATTTATGGACATGAATATTTTGCCCATATTATTATGTTAGCGAGGAGTGCTGTGTCACAGCTCACGTGACATCTTTCACTTAATGCTAATATTTATAATATCTCTACTTGCAGTTGCTGCTAAATTTCTTGACAAATTCCTAATAACTACCATGTCACGCACACTGTTTACAATTCTATAGCCCACACATAATCATTTTAGTGCTCTTTGTTCGTTGGGAATGAGGTTGAAGTAGTATGCTCAATTTTCTGCCTGTAGTGACAGGTTTTTTTTTTGTTTTTTTAATGCACTGTTTCTATGAAAATTCAGAAGTATGTGAGCTCAGAAAATAATTGTGCCACTGTTTAGCAACTCTGCAATGTGGTTCTGCAATATAGAATTCGCTGTTGATTGTGTGGAAGACGTTGCCATATGAATCATGGTGCGAGATTCTGTTCATTGATCAAGGATTTAAATAAGGACGATATATGGAAACCTATTTCTTGTTTTGCTTTCTTTAGATTGATCTTGGTTGTCCTGTGTCTGCTATTTCACTTCTGGCGATCCATAGAACAAGATGGAGCTGAAATATGATCCATATTTGTCCCAATATGTTTGATGCCTTCAACCACGACAAATCACTGCAAGCCATTAACATGTGGTTTGAATCTTGACAAACTTGTCATCTGAAATTCTTTGGAGATGTCAATTCTGTAAAGCAACAGTCTTACGTGGTGTTTGGGTGTTTGGAAGGAGGCTAAACCTTAGTCCCGGGCGTGGGGAGGGGCGGTGTTGGTGGGGCGGTGGGCCAGGAGGGGGAGCGCCGTCGGCTTCGCTCCGGCCGGCGGGCGCGGGGGGCTGGGGGCCGTCGGCTTCGCTCGGGCCGGCGGGCGCGGGGGGCCATCGGTTTCGCTCCGGGCCGGCGGGGCGCTCCGGCTGGCGGGGCGGGGGCCGGGAAGGGGGGCGCCGTCGTCTTCGCTCCGGCCGGCGGGCGCGGGGGGCTCGCTCCGTTCGGCAGGGCGGGGGGGGGGGGGGGGCGGGGCGCCGTCGTCTTCGCTCCGGCCGGCGGGCGCGGGGGGGGGGGGGGGGGTGGGGTGGGGGCGCCGTCGGCCTCGCTCCGGCCGGGAGGGGGGGCTCAGGGCGCCGCGGGGGGGGGGGGAGGTGCGCGGCGGCGGCTCGCTCCGGCGGACTGGTACGGGATCGCGGTCGAGGGGGGGGGGTGGAATCCGGATCAGCGCTCGCGCGGTCGGGGGGAGGTCCGGCGTACGAGCGTGGGAGAGGGAGGAGGGTCGCAATGGTCTAAAATTTTAGCCGTGTAGCTCGCCCGTTTGGATGCCTAGCCCAAAACTCGGCTACGGTTTTGCTGTTTGCTCCTTTTGCCGGTACACCAAACACCACCTTAGTCTGTTTCAACAAACTCAGGGCACCCATTGTCGTCAAGAATTGCACGAGTATTCCATTATGGATGGATAATAGCTGGTGCATGGTGGACTCCTTCACGAGTCTACAAATTGGCGTTTCATGATTCAAAAGTTCAATGCAAAGCTGAAACCGGAGCTGATTTTGTGCACCAGTCTTTCTATTTCTTATTGAAAAGCGGAGTGACTATGCAAGTCTACCACGATTAACATATTATTGTCAGTCTCACATGAATGAAATGTTTATCAAGGAGAGCCAACACCAGCATTTCCGCTCACTAGGATGTACAAACAAGCCAAGTTCGCTTGTGAGCAGTTTATATGTTTAGCTATCCTATAAGCGTTTATCAGACCGAGCAAGTTACGGTTTTCTCCAGAAGTAACGCCAGGACTCGGCAATGTGTTTTCAAGATACCGAAGATCGACGCCGGTGAGTCGGTGACAATAATGTAGCAGAATTATTATTCAAGCTAGCAAGCGGCTTCCAAGGATTACGTAGACTCTGACACATCAATCCTCGTCAAGGAAGCAAATTAAAGGCAGCATTCAGTTAATCAAGATTTGAACAAAAGACTGATATATAAGCCTCAACGTTTGCCGTTTACACTGTAACTTTATCTCAGCGCTGGCAACACATATGAACAATTAGCGAAGTTTCACCTCTGTTGTACAGAAGTTCCAACAGGAAATCAACCAGCAAGTCGATGGGCGACCGCAACATTTTTTAAACCAGTAGTGGTTGTTCATTTTCATTGTGCAGCAAGCAGACTACTGTGTATCTCTTAGAGGCGTCTTATGAGTTTTCAATGCTTCAGAATTGAACTATGTAGGATATGTTTATGTGAAGACGTCAACTCTCATGTAGCTTGGTCTACAGCAGCTCAACAAAAAAATTGGAAACTTATTTATTTGGTTATCTTATCGCAAGAGCAAGATCAAACAGCCACAGGACTACCCTCCAGGTCCAGAACAAGGTTCAATGCTTATGTGCATATATTCAACAATGACACTGAATCTAATATCATCGACCATGTTGACACAAGGACAGAAAAGGACTTCCCGTCACCAAAATGTTTACTTGGGCGTTTCGGTACATATTTCATCATGTTGGTGCCAGGGCCGCAAGGGCCAGGGTAGGCCATTTTATCGGTATAGACGTTATATATTTTCTAGAGAGTTCATATATGCACCAAACAAGCCTGGGGCGAAGCCAGCATATAGTCATCGGGGTCGGCCGACCCCGACGATTTTCAGCCAAATTAGTGAAAATTACTGATTAGTACTGATTATTAAGCTTGTTGACCTCAACGCAAAAGCCTTGCCGACCCCGACGAGCTTGGATCCTGGCTTCGCCCCTGAAACAAGCCCTGCCTTAGTTGTAGAAACTGGCTTCTTATTACTGTCATAGTAATACTATGGTCGGTCGGATAGGCGTTGTTGCCCTAATGCAACTTCAGTTTTGCAGTGACATGCTGAATACGTAGATCACTACTAGTGCTATGTTAAGCCTAGCACATTGACATGCACAGATGCATGCAACTTACGTGTGTCCTAGCTGCATGGTGCGGCTCCACGTGTGAAAAAGACCGCTAAATCACGCACAATTCCAAAACTAGATGTGCATATGTCCTCTTTTTTTGTTTAGGCAAGATGAAACGCAAAACATATATACTCTGTATGTAAGTTGCGCTGATAGGTAATGTTGATTTGTTTGCGTATTTGGAAAGCTATTAGCTAATACTTCCTCTGACCATAAATATAAGCATTCATTTGTTTACTTTTAAACATTACGTTTGATTATTTATCTTATTTAATTTTTTGGAAAAAATAAGTCATATTAAAGTTTATTTAATAATAAAACATGTCGTAATAAAATAAATACAAACTTTATAAATTTTTTAAATAAGATGATGGTCAAACTATCAACAAATGTTTGTATATATTTATGGATGGAAGAAGGAAGAAGTACATTTATGTCGTCCTACAGAGCAGAATATCAGAGAGATCATGCACTTTAGTTCTCACCTAGCTGAAGATTTCTATTTTCAGGTGCATCTATCCATTCACTTTTAATTGGTGCATTTATCTTTCACTAGTACTCACGTCCGTGCTATCGTCACGGGTTGAAATAAAAATAATATGATAATCTAACATATCGAAGTCTTATTATAATGTTCATGCTAACGTTTCTAGTGTAAAGAAAAAACATGATAACCCAATAAAAAAAGACAATAATGTCTATATACATCGGTTCTTTTAGTTTGCATATATATTTTTTGAATTTTACTAATAAGAAGGCTACACACATAAATGACGCAGCTCGTTAGACAATACACTTACATTTTATAGCATCCTATGAGTTGGTCTTTTCTGCATCAATGTTCCAACCAACGTGGGACTAATTCTTTCATATGGACTTCAACAAAACTCAGCAGCTTTTCCATGGTTACCTGGTTGGCCACTCCACGAGTGCTGCAGAAATATCCCTTTAAAACTCTGCAAATACAAAAAGCAATCAGCTAAGCCTTGCAACCAACAGACTTCACAATCAGATAGGAGGATCACATATGTCGATCATTGACTTGCAATGGTCTTCATTGATCATTAGCTCCAAAATATAATCTTATAAGATAAAAAAATGTTGTTGATCACATCAATGAGCTCACACGGAAGCTTTTGATTGTAAAATACTTGTCCACCTACTGTTGTAAAATACTTGAAGCCTGAAGTATTGTTGTAAAATACTTGAAGCCTTACTCGTGTTCTTGGTTATGTTCAAAAACTAAAATTTGTCAACGGCCAAATCAGTATCAGTTATGTTCAAAAACTAAAATTAAAGTCATAGATCAATACCCCTGTTATTATAGTCTATTAAGAAAGGCAACATTAATGAACAATAAAAAAGGGTAGATCTATCTCCGAAAAAAATAATACCTTAAGAGTCTGATCAGTATTGCATATCTAGCGCCATTTTTCATGGAAAATAAGGTTTCGGTCTTTTTGTTTTCTATCCTATAACTGCACTTCAGATTTAAAAGGCTTGTTGTCGTTGTAACTGCACTTCAGATTTAACAAAAGAGATGAATGGCTGGACTACAAGATAAAAAAGCAGTCAAACATAAAGGTTATTACCATTGACTCCCTGCTACATCGAATTTTGTAAGAGATAAATCTTGGCTGGGTTCTGAAAAGAACTTTTCTGTTTAAGTGAAACGTGAGCCATGGTCCAAGGACATCTCCATTCTCTTATCCACTTGCCACCCGGATGACGATCATTGCAAACAACACCAAATAAATTATTAGAAGAAAAAAGAAAGCAAGCTCCTATAATTGTTGCGTTTGTAGTATAAAATATTGTAGACCACTAAACAGTTCAATAAAAATCCAAGTCAAGTGAAAAGAAAGACTCCAATACAACACATGTGTAAGTTATGGTCATTTATAAAACAAAGTCATGACAGACAATATAGGAATTAGGAACTCACTGTTGGATGCAGACTCCGGTAAGGAACAATCCTCTTGAATGTTGGTAACTTCTCTAGACATTATTAGTTAGACCTCAAATACATTAATAAGTTGCCTCTGCCTCTACACTTGTATGCTGCAAATGGTGGAAAAGGTAGAGATCAACCAATTATTTTTTTTGTTGGAGTGCCATAATATCAATGTCTACAAACAAAAGATCACTGGTAATCAAAGTATAAAAATTACTCTGTCATATTTATAGAGAAATTTTGTAGTAGTTAAATGGGTAAATTAGAGGAACAACAACCAAAAGAAGAAAAACTTAATCAGACTCACCTTTTGGGGTATATTATAATATGGCAAGAGGGATCAGAAAGACTGTTCAGTTTGTCATAAAATCAGAAGGCACACCATGCTACTTCAGTTTGTTGACATGTTTTTTCTCAAACTAATTTTCTGACATGTGGCTTCTCATGACCTAGCAAATATAACAACAACAGTCCATTGCTAGCAAATATAATTTTTGGTTGTTTCATCACAGTTCAATTGACAGGCGTTGCACCTCCTCGTTCTCCCCTCTCAACTCCCCTCCACCTCCTCCTACCTTCTCTGTCATGATGTCATGCAATTGAATAATTTTTTAGTCATATCAAATCTTCTTAGTACAGGCGTTGCACCATATAGCACTATATATCAAATAGGAAAAACTATAGAAAATTCTTATCCGAGCAAAGATGGTTCTAGCTATTTAACTACAGAGCAGCTATAGAAGTCCAAGATCTACGCCAAAATCATCGGGATGGAACTGCTTAGCACACGGGCCACCAACAGCATCAGCAGGAGGCAGATCCAGGCCAATCCCAGACCTCCCACCTGCTACACGCGATGCGGCTGCTGGTGCTTACTGCCTGCTACGCGTGGTGCTACTGCCTGCGGCCCGTGATCAACGGAGATTATTTGTTATCTAGTAGTTTTACTTGGACGGAGGTGGTGGAAGCCGCGTTAGTGGTCAACGAAGGCACTCGATGATGCGGCTAGTCGCCCTGTCCCGTCGTCCGCTAACCACCACCGCCAGCGCCACCGTCCACCAAGCACCACGGCCAGCCATCAGATGAAGGGCGGCGGTATATATATAAATGGTGGACGGTGGACGGTGGCACTAGCGGTGGTGGTTGGCGGACGACGGGACATGGCGACTAGCCGCATCATCGAGTGCCTTCGTTGATCACTAACGCGGTTCCACCACCTCCGTACACGTACAAGCTGTCCGCGTGGATAGAGGACCCAGCGAGCTCCTACTAGCCGACGGTGCATCCTATCTACCGGCGAGATCCTGGCGGGCGGGGGCACGTCGCGGACACTCGTCTCGACGGGGATGTACTCGTACGCGTCGAAGTTGATGCTCTTGTCCTGGTGATCCTCGAACGGGGCAGGGTCGGCTGCCGCGGCGTCAGATTCCGTGAATGGGTTGGGCTCGTGGCCCAAGTACCGCCCCCTGCAAGGACGGCCGCCACCGAAGCTACCGCTGCCACAGGCGATCGTGGGACGGGAGAGGATGGGGCCAGTGCGGCGGCGGCGGTGGCACGACACGGACCACGGCACCCTCGGGCCTGATGGCAACGGCGCTTGGTGTAGAGGGCGCTTGGCGTACAGCATCAGCAGGAGCCACGCCCTTGGCGAGGAGCAGGCGGCACCCTCGGTGCAGAGTGGGCATCTGCGGCGCCTTGTGTGGAGGGTGTGAAGGCGGCATCCCGACGCTGTTCGGGTTAGGGTTTGCGCGTGGGAAGTTGAGATTAGGTCGATTTGTTTTTTTTTTTTTGATCGAAGTCAGCAGGGGAGTCCCTACCTATTTTTTCATTAATTTTGAAATAGTTTTTATATACATGTTACAAGGCCATAAGCCCAAAAGAGAGACCCTACCATAAAAGAACAATTACAGATTACATATGAAAGAGTCCAACAAAGGCTTGAACACTGGTTTTGCTCGAAGAGCTACCAGTTCTAACTCGGATTTGAGAATCCTTCTCCACTGGTGTTGAGACACTTGTGAGTCTTCAAATATTACATCATTGCGATGACACCAAGTTGCCCAACAGCCCAAGATCAGAACTTCTCTGAAAATTTTTGAGTTGAAAGCCCGGCGAGCTACCAGGAGCATGTTATCCGGTGGAAGAGCGGTTTGCCAAGTAATCCCAATAGACAACCAACATTGCTGCACAAAGGGACATTCAAAGAAGAGGTGGAGGAGAGTTTCTTCAACTTGCCCATCACAGACTTCACAGTTGTAGGTATCTAAATGCATGGTTTTGCGTCTAAGTAAGTTTCTCGTGTCGAGTCTGTCACGCAGCAATAACCAGAAAAAAATTTCTGCCTACTCTTGCAACAAGAGTTCCACATCCATTTGAACCAGGGGAAGCCAGACATGTGCCCATCAGTTTTAGATAAGCATTTTTGGTAGAAAACGTAGAATTCCCCCAAAAAAAGGACCATACATCATGGCTGTCCAGATTCAAATTGAAGCTTTGCAGTCTCAATTGCAGTTCGGCAAAATGAGAGGAGGCAGTCATGGAGAGTGGTAACCAGAGAAGGTTTTCCACCTCCTGTTGCGCAAATGTGGCCACTGAAATAGATTTGTTTCTAGCAAAGGAATAAAGTTCTGGGTACTGAAATTTCAACACACCCAAATCCCATTGGTCGTTCCAGAAGCAAGCCGTAATACCATTTTGACCTGAACAGGATGCAATCAACTGGAACTGAGAACATTAATGCCTTAGATACATTGACCCGACATTTCTAACTGTTGGTTTCGCAACAGAACATATCGAAAACTTGGTTGTGGAACAAAATGAGTAAATGCCATAATCGAGTTTTAAATATTAACTTAAGAGAATCAGCAAGATGTACAAACTTAAAGTCAAGAATCATACTGTTTCCAGTGATTTGAAATGCCTCTTGAACCAAATGATGTCGCCAGTGATTCCATGTTCGTCAGTAGTCAAGATAAACTATGCCTGGGATGGAAATGGTGAACATTTTAAAATATGCGTTGTAACGTGCACTGTCCATTGTGAAAACCTCGAGTGTCTGGGAGCAAATCACAGAATCTCCTACGGCACAGTGATACAAGCGGAGACGTTCCAACTTTGTGCAGCCCTTTTGGAGCTCTCAAAGAAACAGCGGAACAAAACAACATAGGTAAGCTCCAAGCTCTTCAAGAAGCACTTGGAGGCAAACACCGATGAGTTGAGATGCATCTTAGCTTCGCAGTCTGCAACGTGGATAGAGATGGACGTAGCATTGCACTGTAAAGCATGGCTGATCCACAGGTTAGCATCTGCCGATTCGGCGTCATAGTCGATATTCTCGCCGTCTGGCACAAGAACCCGGAGATTGAACACGTCCAGGGTCCTTCGGTTACGCAGCATCAGGAAACGGCCGATAAACGCCCTGAACGTCGCCTCGCGCTCCCCGTCGTCGTCATCCACCCCGTCGAACTCCTCGTGCGTGGCGTTGATGCGGTTCAGTGAGCGCCAGAGGCCGCGCCACCGCCGCGACAGCAGGCTGGTCCGCACGACCTGGAGGACGTCCATGTGGGAGAGGACGCGGAGGAGGATGTCCTCGGCGAGGTCGTTGATCCTGCACGCCGCGCCGGGAAGGCTCGCTTGCGCCACGCCCGCGTTGCCGGATGCTTCTGCCATGGGGGTCAGGTTCTCTGGCGCGTTTCGTCGAACAATTGGTGCTCGCCCAAATTAGCAACCTGGATGAATAGAGATTCACTGAGAATCTGTTGATCGTGACGAGGATTGAGATTGAAGCGGAAAATCTCAGGAAGAACAGGAAATGGCAGCAATCGATTCGAAGGGGATAAGAAGATCGAGCAGAGGAGGTGGAACAAAGCGGGAGCAAACCTGGGTTCGGCGTCCGTGCTCGCCGTGACAGCCGGGGCGAAGGCACTGGGATCCTAGGTGTGCCCGTGCCCTGCGCTGGCTCACGAGCAGTAACACTCGTGTCCCTCTGACGCACGAGCCGTTCCACTATATTGATATTGGCTGTGGTTGTACTCAAAAAAAAAAAAAAAACCTTCTCACGCCACATTTTTTTTTGGTTTTGAAAAAGAAAAGAGAAACAATTACTCCCTCCGTCCCATGATCAAGTCGTTTGAAAACTCCAGGCGACAAAATAAGGGAGTAGAGTAGTAGGAGTAGCTGTAGCTGTTACAGGTATTGGAGACCGTACACCCCGCATGCATGTTAAGACAAGAGAGAGAGAGAGTTGTGTGTGCTGTGTGACCAAATATTTTTTCCCTCTGCCATTGCATGTGCGTTGTCTGAGGGGGAGAGAGTGTGCTGCAGGTGCTGCCTGACCTGCCCTCCCTACTCTCTCACACTTAAACGACATGATCACCGGGACTGCTTTTTCCTTCCCAAAGGACTTGATCATAGGGACGGAGGGAGTATATATATTTTGTTTGATCTTTTTCGTGATTAAAGAGTTTTCGCTATGCTTCCCTCACATATTATCATTACAATTAGACTTTGTTTTGATAAAAATAAGACTTTTTTTATGCTCATTCTCAACTGGAAGCATTACTCTTTCTCTAGGGATGTCTCAGTTCTAATTTCAGTTATATTACCTTCCACCATCTGAATGGCTCAGTATAGCCTATTATCCCGGGTTCTAACATTTTTTGTGAGCTTAATGTGGAAGCCGATTGAGAAGCACGTTGGCTACTATCTCAATTCTGGAGAAGTATGCTAATGATTTGACCCATACTCCCTTCATTATTAAATTGTTATCGCCATTGACTTTAATCATCAACTTTAGCTATTTGTCTTATTAGAAAAAAAAGATATGAGAAATATCTTATGTTTGTTATGATTTAATTTATCACTAAAGTTTTTTAAATATGATTTTTTATTTCACTTATTTGATAGAATTAATTTTTTAATAAGACGAATGGTCAAAGTTATATGTGAAAGTCAACAATGACAACAGTTTAAGAACGGAGTACCTTCCTTAGCTGCAAATAACTGTTGGAGATATAGTCAGCATCAATTTCATTTCTTCGAATCAAGATCCTTGCACTAAATAAACTCAGGAACGTGCAGAACATATGTGATAGCACAGCTTCATTCCCGAGCTTGCAACGCTTGCTTGTGTAGAAGTGCAACAAACTGGAAAATTGTCATCCAAGTCACTAATTTGGAGTGCGTGCCACAGATACTCTGTGAAAAAGAATGGTGGGAGAAACTTGATGGCATTGGGGTGATAGTAGGGCCAAGTCCACTTTTCCCTTTTATTTCAGACAGCTAGCTGGAAACTTTGATTGGAATCATCATCAGTGTTGGACGAGCATTTATTTGCATTTTAATTTCATGCCTTGGTACCGTAACTAATATCAATGATGGACAAGGTTTGGTCACTTGCTGGATGGTTTCAAAAGACACAGATTTTAAGCAGCGTTTTATCGGTTGAATTAACTGACTTTCAAACACCAAAACAATTATGCAATGTGATATGTATTCCCTACCTTGTTTCAAAAGAAAGGGATTTTGTTGAATGGAACCCCACCAGCAGCTAACCGCAGATAACCTGAATGAGCTAGGCCGGTGCTGCAAGTTGGAACCAGTCCGTGAAAATTCAACCTGCAGCGCTTGCTTTTCGTCCAAATGCAGAAAAAAGGGCCTTCCAAATTACTTAATGAGTACACGCCGAGTAATTTCACAGAGCAACAATAAGGATGGGAGACTCTTGGTTGTGAGGATACTAATATGAAATGTATAATTTATCCTCTTTATTAAGCGCATTAACTGGAATTCTGAAGCAACCCTTGATGCTTGGAATAGGGGCATATGTGTTTTTAAGTTATAGGACTAGTAGAGCAGTGTATATACGATGCATTTTAAGCTCCTATCCTAAAGCATTGTATATGTGGTACCAAAAATAAAAAAAGTTTACAATGGGCAAATTTCTAATCCTCAATAGCTTGGTGAACTTGGAGCATGTTTTTGCAAAAAACTTGGCCTCATCTATAGTTTCACAGCCACATTTATACCTGGCAGAAGTGTCATTGAAAAATACACTCACAAACCATGAAACAAATATAAATCATCTTTTCGAAAAGGTTGCCCGACCTAGTCAATATCATGCTAACTTGTCACAGACAATGCTTCCTTTAGTGTCAATATCACACAAACTTGTAACAGACCATGCTTCCTTTTACGCCAGGTATTCATTAGTCAGTCTCAGAGATAAATGGCATCCACACCTATGGATACCCACAAATATCAGGAGCTGTAATTATTCAAAAATAAGCATGCAAGTTTACGATATATAGATAAAATGATCCTCAGACCCTCCAACATGGAATTGTTGATCTGTTCGGAGGCATGTCCGCAACATCACATCAATAGCAACCGTCACACCGGATATTTTGTCAAAAACAAGCATCCATCGAAACTGAAACTGGGATGGACTGGAACTGAGCTACTTTCTACTTGGTAGGACACAAACACGACTAAACATGTATTGTTGCCACAACCTCAGAATGAGCGGATGTCAGCATGGCAACCAGTTCTCTGGTGAGTGATACAAATAAATCCTAAGCTTGACTCAGTCAATGACATTGATCTGATCAGAAATTATGCCATTGTCCAACAATAACTGCACCAGGCTCTTTACCATAAGTTCATCCTTCAAACCCTCCAAGCAAACAGTTTGAAGGTGCTTACAAGTGAACGATCTCTTTTTTAGCACACCAATGATTCCTGGAGTAACCTTGTACGTTTACACCGTAAAAAACATCCAAGTTTACATTGATGGCATAGTATACATTCATAGAGAGATCAGTAAATGTGTGGGGAGAAGCATGTACCTTGATGAACTTCAGAGTTAACTTCACCAGATTAGGTGAGTTCTGAAGGAATACTATCAATGCATAGAAGTTTGCATGCAGGCAGAAGTCACCAAGTCTCAGGGCCACAAGATTGTTGAATTTCTGACTCCAAACTAGATCATTTTTCACTGTCATCTGCACAAAGTTCATAGCATTAAGACCTGATACAGAACTCACACCTTGTTGTTCATAGCTTCACCGTAATTGCCAAGCAAATTAAATTAAGAGCGAACTAAAGATGTGGCACCCATAATTTTAGGGTAACATATCTGGTACAAACCAAATTTTAACCAGAATACACATCACTGTTGTCTGCTTTTGCAATATAGCTAACAAAGTTGAGCACATATCGTTGGTAACATCAATTTTCATAGATTATTTCCATGCAAGTCAAGCATGTCAGTAACCACAATTGAAGAGGTCGATGTGATCATGTCACTTAAAAAGAAGTAATTCAGTTCCATTTTGTCTACTGTTTAGTGAATTTACAGTTGGAATTACTATATGAACTAAACTGTATTGCGCTTGATTTGCACACAAAGAACCAAGACTTTAACATGAACGTTCAAATATTAGCATGAATGTTCAATAAAATATGAAATACCAAAGAAATGTACCATTGCTCCCTTGTAGTAGAATTCCAAATCAGTAACACGAGAAAGGGCCACGAGGAAATGACGGATGTCATCCACTTGAGCATCATGATCACAAACTAAAACAGATGCTGCCACTAGCGATTCCATGTTGTTCAATAAGGGTACTTTTCCAGGAATAGAGAAACGAAGATCAGTGAGGCTTGGAATAGATATAGAGATCGAACCCCCAAATGTGCAGTAACAGCAATTGTCAATGCTCAAAACCCTTAGTGTCTGGGAGGAGATTTCAGTGCCTGCAAACTTGTAATATTAGACGGTTCAATTGCGTGCATCCCATTTCGAGGCTTGTGAAGAAAGAGTCGGTGAGAACAACAAACCGAAGCTCCAGGCTAGTTAAACACTCCGAAGCAAACACCGCAGAGTTGAGCCAAAATTCATTATCACTTATCAGCGGACATTCCGAAACCTTGACGTTGATGCGCGGCACCGAGCGCCAGAGGTTGCGCCACAGCCGCGACAGCAAACATGTCTGCACGACCTCGAGGGCGTTCAGGTGGGACAGAACGCGTAGGAGGATTTCGTTGGGGAGGGCGTTGATCCTACACTCCGGGATGAGCACAAGCGCTGGCGCCGAGTCCTCCGGCGCCGGACGCCTCCACTGCGCCGAGAACATGCGCTGGCGCCATGCCCGCATCGCCGGACGCCATTGCTATTGATCGGACCGTGTGGGTCACAGGTGCAATTCGTCGAACAGGTGGTGTTCAGGCACTCTGCAGCAAGGAGAAACGAAAAAATTATGGATCCGTGAACTCTTAGATAAGAAGAAGTAAAGAAATTCCGCAAGAAAACAATGAGCTAGCACCAGTATGAGATAGAAATGGCTGCAATCGAATGGAAATTAGAAGAGGAAAGCGAACCAAGCGTCTCTAGCCAGCAGTTTGCCATTGCTAACTGTTCCCTGGCTGCAGAAGGACCAAGTGTGCCGAGTTTACCCTGCCTGCTTCGGAAATAAAGGGATCACCCTTCCTTCTGTTGCTTTTATGGGTGCTTTTTTTTTTATCGGTTTTCTATGGGTGCTTGGGTGTTACATGAGCCGTCTGTTTTTATTTCCCTTTCACGAGTTCCATGTCCGTAGTCAATAAATTTTTAATTTAGACTATTTAGAATAAAACTTGTGTGGTGAGTGTAAATAAGTCTTATTTTCTTTAAAATAATCATATAAGTCACAAATTTTACTTAAATAATGCGACTCCGACTTTACGTCATCTCCATTAATTCTTTTTCTAAAAAAACACCTCTAAAATAACTCTAGATTAATTAAGTGCCCTGTCTGATTCATTTACAAGGGATGAAAGAACGGGCGTGCGATGCGGCGGTGAGGACGCCGCCAAAGCCGTTGGTAGTATGAGGGCGGTGGGAGGGGTCAGCGGTAGAGCGTCGTACGGCGACGAGCTAGCGCTGACAACAGGTTGGTGGACGACGGCGACAGGTGTGGACAGCACAGCGCAGCGCTGTCGACTGCAAGCGGTAGAGGAGGGCGTCGGGAAGGTATCAAAGTCACAGGAGGTGGACTCACGAGCACGCTATCGGTAGCGCGTTAGCCGCGTCCATTAGAAAAAAAAGATATTTTTATAAAAGACTCGTCCACGTGAAAAATAACATGGATGTCACGTCATTCTATTCGACCACATATGTTATTTTGATATGAAACGCACTGTTTAGACAATATTTATGATATATATGATCATTTAAAAAAAAGCGTGACCTATTTAGACCCAATTTTATACACCTAATTTAAAACTATGTTCCCAACGATAACAAAAAAAAGGAGTATTTACTAAAGAGTAAATGACATAGCAGCTGTAACAAGTTGCGTCGTGGACGCTTCTTGTACAATGTTCGTATAGATCACAAATATTACTTAGATAATGCATTTCACATCAAAATAGACCACGTGGCCAAATAGAATGTCATGGCATCCGTGTCACTTTCTACGTGGATGAGTCTTTTTTTTAAAAAAATCATTTTTTCTATGGACGCGACTAACACTCTATCATTAGTGTACTAGTGACAGTCCGCCTCCCGTGACTCCGACGCCTTCTGATGCTTTCGTCGCCCGCGCCTGGGTCCCTCCCGGCTCTCTCCTCCACCTTTTGCGGCTTGCAGCGCTGCATCGTGTCGCCCGCACCCACCATAGTCGTACGATGCCTCCATCACTGACCCCTCCCGCCATCCTCATATCGCCAGCGGCTTTGGCGGTGCCCTCACAGACGCATCGCGCGTCCGCCCTTTCATCCATTGTACAATCAATCAGACTGGAAACTAATTAATCTAGGGTTATTTTATACTTATTTATTAAAGGCGAGGTGTCTTTTTAAAATCAATCAATCTGGAGACGACATGGAGGCCATATTAGCTGATCGTAAGCCACATCGGCTATTTTGACGTGGTATGCACCACTTAAACAATATTTATGACTTATATAATCATTTTTAAGAAGTATAACTTATTTATCCCTACGACATAAGTTGTTGTATGTGTCATATCATTTACTCTTTACTAAACATATCAAACATTCTGATTTTATAAACAACATAACATATAAATTATAGGATGAGGTGGTGACGGACTATCACCATCATCAGCTCACATTTTTAATTATTTGAGATTTGTCTTTCTTATTTTGTTCTTTTTCTTTACTCAGCAACATTCCAATTTTGTTTGATTTTGGACAGTCCAAAATTTGCACCGGACATCCTACATCAAATTACATAGCCTTCGCGTTAGCCGTGGTGCGAAAGGACGTCCGGTGTAGTTGGCACTGGCGACGTCAGGTTCAAGTTCCCTGATGCACAACCACCATAGTAAAAAAGAATTTGTGTTTAATAATTCATAATTTACTCAAAATTATTGAAAAATTAGGCATAAATGAAGAGAGGCACCAGGGTGTTTGATGGGCTAGCTTCGCTACTAATTACAAATAGGTAGGGGTAATCTCTTTCTTAACTTATTTAAAAAATATAAATTAAAAGGATCAAAAGGGATAGTAGCCCAACGGGATGCGCTATTTATTTACTGATACAATTGGGATGTGGAGCACGACGCGAGGTGACTATCTCTCACGCTCGTGGCCAATCTTGACATTGCGCGGTTTATCAAAAAAAAAAAAATGTTGATGTTGCGCGCCCTCCCAGCCACGCGCACGAGGCCGCGTCGCCTCCATGCCGCGCGGCGCACGCACGAGACCGCGCATCCATCTCCCATCGTTTTTATTTTTAAAATAATATTTTAATTATTAATTTTAAAACTAGAGGTCCTTTATGAAAATTATAAAATAGCCTTCTGTCAGTAATTGAAAAACCGATACAAGATCTATTGGTCTCATCTGATTGCCAATAGCCTACGTGGCATTGATGAGCCATTGACGTGGAGGACAGTAAGAGGTGAGTAATCGATAAGAAAACATTACCGATAGGACCTATCAAAAAAAAGCGATAACCCAAAGCCCGATAGGTCATTGAATTTTAGGGTTTGGTCCACGTTTGTCCTGTCGATGACCTTTAGCCTGAAAGGTACTACCGGTAACTAGAAACCGATAACGTCATAGGGTTTCTTAAGCCAACCGCTCATATATGCAAAGTTATTCAAATCTACGCTATTTCACACTGCCTAATTACTCCTTCCCCGTAAAATACTCTAAATCTAACGACACTAACCATCCTGAGAACAAAAACATTTTAGCTAACAATTATTTACTTCCTAAATTAACAATATTTGTCCAAGCAACAACTTTTTTTCTATGCTCTAAATATATCATACATACATTACACATACAATATACGACCTAATATCTACTCGAAACAATAATTTAAAATATGTCAATGCCTAAACAATCATCACAAACCTTAATATTATACTAAATAAACATCATACCAACAACAAAAAAGTTTTAGCTAACAATTATTTACTTCCTAAATTAACAATAATTTATACAAACAACACAACTTATTTTTTTCTATGCTCTAAATATATCATAGATACACCATAATAATACATATAATATATCATTGATGAATGACCTAATCTCTACTCGATACAATAATTTAAAATATACCACTGGCTAAACATCATCACAAACCTAAATATAATACTAAATAAACAATCATACCTACTTAATCTAAAGATAACTATTATACTTACTCCTAATCTCACGATCGATGGTGGATGTACGTGCGTTCTTCTTTCTCCTTCTCTCTTCTTCCTATTCCTCTTCTGCCTCTTCCTCTTCTTCCTCCTCTCTTTCATCTTCCTCTTCCTTCTTCCTCTTCTCCTCCGCTCGCCGCCCATGCTCCTACCCGCGCACCGCTCTTGCCGCCTTCATGCGCTCCCTCCTTCCCACCGGCGTGCGCCTCGCCCTCCTCCTCCAAGTGCGCCGCCCCTGCCTTCCCTCTCTCCCTCGCGTTGGACGAACGAAGGCGCGAGTGCTGTGTCACAGGTAGGCGCCGTGAACAAAAGGTCCAGGACCTGTCGTGCGCGCGAAAACCGATAGGAGACAAAATCGACCTGAAGGGGCCCACATCTGCTGCACCTTGCCCCATATCGGTAATCCGATTACCGACATCTCTCACCCGACAGCACCTTCACGCACCCGATAGCCTACGTGGCAACAGGCGTGGCATGTAGTCGGGTTTGTGAAACGCGCTTAGGTCCTATAGGTAATCGGGTGACCGATAGCTCCCCTACCAATTTTTCAATTACCGACAGATATTATTTTTTGTAATATTTCTACAAGCACCTCCTAGTTTTGAAATTAATAATTAAATAATATTATTTTAGAAAAAACTCTCCATGTAGGGTGCCCTGGGGATTTGACATGCTCGAAAATGAGCCAGAATCATCTTAGTCATTTCAGGGCGTTTATTTATCAAAAAAAATAAAAAATGAATTATGTTTGGGACTAAGGAGAGGACTCCCTAGTGACTTTCTAGAGAATCCTCACTTACTAATAGTATTTTGAAGATCATTGTGAGTGGTTGGATTGTATCTAGACGCCTAAAACATTAGTAGTTTTATATTCACGAAACAGATATATTCACATTTTTTTATTGTTAATGCTTTTTAGGGCAAAATCCTCCCATTTAACGCTCAACTGAAGAAAGGTTTGAATGATGTGTGCAGGTCTGACGGAGTCACGGAGAACTGAAGTAGGGTCCTCTACCAACCCAGTTTTCAAATAATAATAAAAAAAGTTTACAAACATTTCCTGGCCATATTCGATACAGAACCAAAGCACGCACGGCCTCACCCCGGCTGGTTCGTCTAGCACGGGGATTGCGCACGCCAAACCCAAGGTTTGCTCCCCTTTATTCCACCTTTTCAATCCTCTCCTTGCTCTTCTTTATCCCCTTCGAATCGATTGCTCCTGTTCTTCCTGAGGTTTCCGCTTGAATCTCAATCCTTGTCATGATCAAAGGATCTCCATTTATCCAGGTTGCTAACCGTCACGAGCACCACCTGTTCAACGAAACGCCCCCAGTAAATCTGACTCCATGACAGAGGCATCGGGCAACGCGGCGTGGCGCTAGCGAGGCTTCCCCGGCGCGGCGTGCAGGATCAACGATCTCCCAGCGAACATCCTCCTCCGTCCTCTCCCACCTGACGCGCTCCAAGTCGTGCAGACCAGCCCTGCTGTCGCGGCGGTGGCGCGGCCTCTGGCGCTCTGTGCCCCGCATCAATGCCACGTACAAGGAGTTCGTCAGCGTGGATGACGGCGACGGGGAACGGGGCTATGTTCAAGGCGTTCGTCAGCCGCTTCCTGATGATGCGTAACCCCACGGACCTGGAAGTGTTCAATCTCCGGGTTCTTGTGCCAGACAACGACACCGACGATATCGACTTTGACGCCGAATCGGAAGATGCTAACCTGTGGATCAGCCATGCTTTACAGTGCAATGCTAGGACCGCATCTTTCCACGTTACAGATTGGGACACTAGGATGCCTCTCAAATCATCGGTGTTTGGCTCAAAGTGCTTCTTGAAGAGGTTGGAGCTTTCCTGTGTTGTTTTGCTCGACGGCTTCTTTGAGAACCTCAAAAAGGGCTGCACAGAGTTGCAACATCTCAGCTTGTTATAACTGTGCCATACACGATGTTATGATTTGCTCCTCGACGATCAAGGTTTTCACAATGGACAATGTATGTTTACAGCTGCAACAGAGGTTTTCGAAAGCGTACTATTTCCATGCCAAGCCTGTTTATCTTGACTACTTTCCAGACATAACAATTCCACCTGTACAGGCCAACAGGGAATCGTTGGAGACAGCATTTGTGTCAGTTCGTGTTTTGGATACTATGGCTAATGTTGATGATGATATGTGTAAGTTTGTCAGGGGGTTCTTCTCAGGGGTCACAAATTTGAAAATTCTTTGTCAAGAAAAAACGGTTATGATTCTTGACTTGGCGTTTGTACATCTTGCTGATACTCATTAGTTAATATTTGAAAACCTGTTTATGGCATTTACTCGTTTTGTTGCAAAACCAACAGTTACAAATGTCAGAATGATGTATCTAAGGAATCATTAAATGTTTTTCATGTGCCAACATAAGACACTTGTTGTTTGCAGATTCTGTAAATAGCTGATGGATCTATTGT